>OU342780.1:5000000-7500000 GCA_910591435.1 Acronicta aceris | reverse complement strand
GTGAATCATATTGTGATTCATCATAAGTAGCCATTTTAATGCCCCCCAGATCCAGACAGTAATTTTGGTATTTTGAATACTCGGTCAGAGATTAAGTCAAAGTCAAAATCAAGGTAAGGTCAAGGTAGTACTTTTTGAACGTCTTTTATACATAATAGGCACCCCCAAAATTCCCGCCCTTCACCATCCCTTACTTCAACAGAAAGGAAATATTTTAAGGAACCCTCTACATCTAAAGGACTTTACTTTTCTTGAAGTATTACAAAAGTCTCGATACCTGCACTGAGCCAAAGTAGTGCTTAAAAGCTTTTTCCTATCCTTTGCCTAACCTTTTTTAGCGGTGCTGTAAATCCTCACCGGAAAGCGCAGTGTGGGACGACCTCCAACAAGATGGACGGACGACCTGGTAAGAGTCCCTGGGAGTCGTTGGATGCAGGCGGCATGTGACCGGTCGCTGTGGAGGTCTTTGGGGGAGGCCTTTGTGCAGCAGTGGACTTCTGTTGGCTGATATGATGATAATGATGTAAATCCTCATGAACCGTCTGCCAGCAGGGGAAGCGGCAGACAGAAAATCGTAGCCAAATAACATAACTCCGTGCTATATTGTGATCCTAACGGTGAGCAAGGTCGCCAGAGCTCCGCGAGGAAGCATTGTGTTGGCAGTGGGGAGGACCGGTTGTGTTTTGTTACCGTCGCTGTCATGCATGGCAGCATGTCTCCTATGCTGCCAGCCCAACCATTCCTCCTTAATTTACAGGGTCGGCAACGCGCGAGTGATATCCCTGGTGTTGCAAGCGTCCATACGCTACGGTAACCGCTTACCATCAGGCGGGCCGTATGCTTGTTTGCCACTTTAGTGGTTCAAAAAAGGCCATAGAATGAGTATGTAACGCTAAACTGGTATAGGTAATATGTTATTTTATGAGTTATTACGTCAGCGATAGGCTGAATTATAATATTCTTTGCATGTTGGGCGTTATTACGGTTGGATTAAATTTCCTCGCGAGCCTTTCGCTGAAAATAGACTTTCCATTTAATAACCTCTCAAATCCCATTCTGACTCCGGACAAAGGGTTCCCGTATCACATATTTTTTTCGCTGACTGAATTTCCGAGAAAATGATTTAGGTATAAGGGTTTTTTAAGGAATTCGTGGTATGGAACGCTTAGTAAATTCTGTATAGGTAATCTTGTAGAATTGTTGACAAATCAAAACTGAAATATATGTAACAATGCGATGATGAGACTTGAATTAAGAACAAGATATTTTAAATACCTTGATAAGAGTCTGTATTGAGAGATCTTATTTGTACCCAATTGCCTTTGTAATACAAATGGATTTTAAATAGTTTAAATGATAAAAAATATACGTATTAAAGTGGCTAGGGTAGGGTTGTTCCTCTACGAGACCATAGTATGTACTAACTCTCTCTTAAAACATGGAAGACAATTCCCTTAACATAAATATCCCAAGAGAAAGGTAATCTCATCGTCGACTTCACATTTGATCAACTTATTTAATTAATTAATTATATGGACTTTCTTACAATGTTTTCCTGGTCCGAAAGATAAGACAAGTAGTAAATTGGTCAGATAAAATTTACCTTGAGGTCACACGTTAATGTCCTCATTGTAGCTTAATTCTGTCCTGTACAACCAATTTACTCGATTTCGAGATAAAGGATATAATAAAATAACTCACATTGGATTAATTAGGTATGGATTTTTGTACATCTTTTTTCGCTGTCTCCCCGGAAAAACGGAATGTGATTTGTATCCAAACGCTTTGGTGCGAAACTTTTTAAATAACTGCGCCTTTGACAGCAATATACACGTTAATGACCTTTTTGATATAGTCCAGTTTTGTTTCGGATACAGAATTCCATATTCGAAATTGCAATAGTCTGTTGATCAAATAGATTGCATTTTCGGCGCACAGTTTTGTGAACTAGATATCATAGATGAGAGTTCAATATTGTTTGTAGGTAAAAAGATTTAAAAGGGTATTGGGAACATTTTCATAATACTTAGCTTTGATCCATAATTGATTTGATTTCCATCTCTGTCAGTTTGACTTGAGACGCGAAACAACTTAGTCTACCCGTGACCATGGATGCTGTAAAGGATCCGAAACGTCGGGAATCAAATAATATCAATACAACACGATAAAATCCGTATAAAGTAACAAGAGTATAGTTTAATAAATTACGATTTTAGTCGTGATATTCCGTCAATCTTAAGTAATATTTAAAATATCTTTGCTTTCAATGACTCAAAATGTGGTTCAAATAAAAAAAGCCCTGATACGAATTCTAAATATGAATTTATTCCTTAGCTCAATGCGTGTCTTTTCCCTTCCCTCTCGTCTTCGCCGTGGCATGTTTGAGATGACGTATATTAAATCACAAGTTTTTCTATTTACACATAAGACGGTTGCCAGGCGTAAAAACGTTGATGGATTGAATAGAAAACGGAGCTCTATCTCGAGCTGACCTTGAACACAACACATTCGAACAAAAAATTATATCCACACTATTTTTATTTCATTGGGACATAAAACAGTTACACATTTTACTTACATTATGGCAAGATTAATCTAAAATAAATTAAACGTGTAACCCACACCAATGTCCGCGAAATAATATTAGATAAATAGTTAAATACGTGTATTATTTATATACTAGCGGCCCGCTCGTAGTTTCACCCGCGTTGCCCCATTCCTAAGAGCCGTAGCGTAATGTTAACTTGAATTACTCTATCTATAAAAAAAAACCGCGTCAAAATCCGTTGCGTAGTTTTAAAGATTTAAGCATACATATGGACGGACAGACAGCGACAGCGACTTCGTTTTATACTATGTAGTGAACCAGAAAAGTAAGTATTCGCAATATTAGGACCAAAAACTTATTTGATTAGGTACATAACTGTTTTAAAATGTCTATAGCCATTCTTTTGAACTTTAAGTGTGACAGGGAGAAAATATCCAAGTCGATAAAGTGTGTGTTATACGGTTCCACAGTGTGTCGTACAGGCGCCCGTGCCCCAGCGTGAGTTTCGAATAGGAAGAGTAAATTATTGGTTGATATACGATTATTTTGTTGCCAATAGATAATGGCTGGTAGTAATTATAATCATGGCAGTCTACAAACAGAGTCTTCTTCGGTGATGAATGAATCATCCTTTTTGATAAGAATAAGTAATGTAGTATTAAACGATCTTTGAAAAAATAGCTTAATAATAACTTCGTAAGGTTATTCTACATTATCAGCATAACAACGTTGATAGGACTTATTGAATCCCTCCAAAATGTAATTGTTTAGATCCATTTAAGCTGTATACAATTCAATGTGAAGTAATTGAACCGATTCAGTCTCAATTTATCGCGGACTTTACAAATCCAATTTGTTCCTATTCGCTTACTAAAGAAACCCATTTATATACTTTTTCCACTATTGTGGGAAATTCCCATAATCACGTCTTAATGCTCACATACGTAACAGGATTTCCTGAGGAAAACTGTATGCTTCTAGGATCTCTGGCTTAAGCTGATCGTTGTCTGTCAGTCGGTCAGTATTAGAGAAACCAACACATACACTCTCACGCCTTTTTCCCATAGAGGTAGGCAGAAGCTATTTCAATTCAAATCAATCATTTATTTCCTAGACTCGCTACTTGCCACGATTTTTGCAAACCTCTTTTGCTTCGTCCACATTGATCTTGACAAACGCGCCGGTTGCGAGTACAACGGACCAGCAGGCTTACTCTTGAAAACAATACAATACCAATCCAAACGTGATCCGATTCCAATGTCAATTTGGCTGTCGGGCGATTTCGTACTCTTGAGCACAAATCCGTTAACCTTGTATCGGCATCCCTGATTGGCCAATGGTTGGGTCGTTTCCCAATCCTATTTAGTTCATTCAATCACCGCGCAATATTGAAACAATTTGGCGCTAGTCTCGGATTCAAGAGTACGAATCTTGACGAAACGGCACAATTCCAATGTCGATGTATCGGAATTGAGTTCAAGAGTAAGCCCCTGACCTTTTTAAAGAACCTCACCGATAAGGTCAGTGTATGTATGTCTCTCTAGAGCGTACCTTGCGGGCTGCTGATATTCGCCTTCTATATTCCTTTAGTTTCAGTACCTACTTACCTATCTCAACATGATCAAACAATCTCAGCCAATTTTTCTCGTTTCGTTTCATTACATCGTTTCTTAAACTGCAACGTTGTCTTATGTTAGATTCTCATTTGGTTGTTGTTTACTTGCTGATAAGGGCCTCTTTTCTTTACATTGAGCATGTGCCCAGGGTCCCGCGATCTAAATGGGCCACCGCTTTTTTTTTGCATTTGTTTATAAAACATTTCCTTGACCATTGTCACTGGGACCCCATTGTCCTAAAGTGCTCAAAGGCTTCAAATAGGTAAAAGATGGCCCTGCTTGCAGGCTCCTTGAAATACGAAATTTGAGTTCGAAGAACAGTTAGCGGGGTTACTCTAAATATTATAATATCACAGCTAAATCATATATTTTCTGCTGCTAGTGTTGTATTTAATGTACTTACAGGTTTAACTCATAAGAATATTGTATGAAAAACAGTTTTCTTCTTCAACAAAGCGTGCGAAATCCAAAAAAAAATTTTTCATTACCACAGCACCAGTTGTGGGCGTATATGTACGTAGGTAGACAAGTGATCATTTTAAAAAGTTCACAAGTACTTTAATTAACCATAAGAGATGTCGTAAAAAGTCTTGTACTCATTCAGGTCAGTATGTCAACTAACACAAAGTAATAAAAAGGTGATAAACACATTGAAGACGGTGACCATTGCCTCAATTAAAAATCAATATCAGTTGTAAGAAAAGACAAGACGCGATAGAGTAATTCAGAGCTTATGTATGAATGTGGAAGAAGCAAAAGAAGTACCTATGCAAGAATCGTAGCAAGCGACGGTCTATAGTGTTTGCCTACCCCAGTGGGAGAAAGGCGTGAGTGTATGTAATAAATAATAAAATAATTCTTTATTACACAAAAGTTGTACATATAAACACTTATTTGGACACTACATCGTTACATCAACAGAGAAGTGGTTACGATGAACTCTGGTACCCAATGTTTTTTTTTTGTTTATGGGATAGGAGGGCAAACGAGCAGACGGATCGCCTGATGGTAAGCGATTACCGCTGCCCATGGACACCCGCAACACCAGAGTCACGAGTGCGTTGCCGACCTTTTAAAAGGGGATTGGGCCTCCGGTAACCTCACTCACTCGGCGAAACACAACGTAAGCGTTGTTTAACGCCGTATCACTCCGGTCGACCCGGCCCATTCGTGCCGAAGCATGGCTCTCCCATGTAAAATGTAAGATTAAACTTGTGTTTAGGGTACCAGCGTTCTTGCATTATTTAAATACATAACAGTAGTTGTAAGACGAGCAATGTACAATGTGATAAGACACCCCTATCCGACCGATGAAGGTATTGTTAGGTATAGAGATCTGGTTCCTTTTTTAATAAAGGTTCTCACTTTAAAAGTAAAAAAAGTACCCTTTTTTATAAAACAAGGAAACTGTCCAATGATGATTTTATCACATTTAAAAATTGGTTATATTTTGGGGTAGGTACTTAATTGACAACATTTCATTTTTTTAACAACCATATAATATTATAATTTTATTTGAAAGTAGATCGAAAAATAATGTCCGTATTTTTCCGTTATTCAATCATTTTTATATTTATTTTTTCGACTTTGAAGTTCTTTCTATTCTAAACAAACGTAAGTGCCAAATGACGTCATTTGTACGGTTAAATGGGCTAAATGGTGTAAAGTAAAGTAATGTGTATCCTTTGAAACTACTGTCTAGCTCTACGGGGATTACAGGCGTGATGGTATAGATAGGAATAAAAAATAATCAATAAAACTTTTTAATGAAACTTACCTCACAAAAGAAAATGTTGGAATAAAATTATCCCCTAGTTTGCATTTTAATGACCTGATTAATATTTATACTAGCTCGGTAAAGATTTATTTTAATCTGCATTGCGCCTGATCTATTTTTCAAAGAAAATTGCTTCTGTAATTTGAAAATAGAAACGGAAGATTTCTCAACGTCTTTAGGAGTTCTAGAGACATTTGTTTTCTTTGTTTATGCGCGGAAATGCAAAATATATTCTTTACCATACTTTTTTTCCTTATAACAAATTGTTGCGATTTTACTTATGGAAACAAATTTGGTTGATATTAAAAAACCTCGGAGAATATAGTAACGTACTTTGAGGGAGTTACTTTGATGCTGTAAAGGATCCGAAACGTCGGGAATCAAATAATATCAATACAACGCGATAAAATCCGTAAAAAGTAGTTTTATTATATTAGTATTCCCTGAGTGTCAAACACAGACACTAGCTGCTGGAAAGGATCGTCTTTTTACTTTTTACGTTTTTTCGTATCATATATGTATTTCGGTCATAGTATGGACTATGGACCAGCTCGGAACAAACACCTATAAATAATGGCCAACGACTTACAAAAGAAATAATTTGAGTCTCGGTGTTTGTGTCTGAGAGCTGTGTGTAAACAGACATCGATAACATCAATTCAGACTTCTAGATAGACGAATTTGTACTTGAATTATTTTTATATTTAACTAGCTGTTGCCCGCAGTTTCACTCGTGTTCCGTAATTTATTTTAGGTCACATTTTGCGATGTTTTAATTGCTTCTGCTATTCGGGGCGGGGATAAATCCAACAAATCAATGTTCAGAAATATCGGTCCAGCCGTTCTTGAATTATAAATAGTGTAACTACATAACATGGCTTTGTTTTATATACCTAAACTAGCTTTTTGCCCGCGACTTCGTCCGCGTGGAATAGTTACTTTGTTCCATATGAACTTTCATCCCCTATTTTATCCCCTTGGGGGTAGAATTTATCAAAATCCTTTCTTAGCGGATGCCTACGTCATAACATCTACCTGCATGCCAAATTTCAGCCCGATCCCTCCAGTGGTTTGGGCTGTGCGTTGATAGATCACTATGTCAGTCAGTCACCTTTGAGTTTTATATATATAGAGATAGAGATATATGTATAGGAGAAGATATTTGACGTAGGTAACGTATCGGTAACTAAAGCAACTTTTAATTTAGAAAATATAACACACTTCTACTTACCCTTTGAACTGAGTAAAATACTAAAACACTAATAAATACTTAATCTAGTGTTAAACCAAGTGAGTTTTTCATTATGATAATCGAAATATACTTAATTAAATACAAAGGTAATTAAGATAATGGATATAATGCTTTGAGAAACCTAAGAGAAAGTGAGTATATTTTTGTACGGATAACCAGATAACAAGCCTGAAATTTTATATTTTGTACATACATTATTTACATAAAAATACTAGACACGTGTTTCGGCTTTCGCATAACCTCAAACTAATGTTATATATCTATAGGTTGAATACCTATAATACAATTGTAACAGTCCGTATTTGTAAGAAAAACTAATATTATCTTTATTAGAGCAACAGAAGCTAAAATAAAAATTTTTAGAATGTTTGTCTATCTGTATGTTTGTACGCGCATCACGCAAAATCTACTGCATGGAATTGAATGCAGTTTTCACCGATGTATTGCTAAAATCTGGTGCATGTTTCATTTTGATACGCCGCCTAGAATCGGACTTATAGTATGTTAATTTTTTTGGGACGTGAATGAAACTGGGCAGCAGTATAAGTATAAGAATTATGAATAATAGGTACTTTTGCGTTTGTCAGTCTGACTTCAAATGATTAGTGATTTTTCTTCGGATTTCATAATTAGTTGCAGTTTATAGTTAGTAAGAAACGCACCCTGCCGCCCTATATACAGGGATATACCTAGTTTAGGAGCCAGGGAACTCATGTTTGTAATTTATTTTTAGCCTTTGTATTTGTATACTGTATATAGTTTCTTATTGTATCCGTCTGTGGCTATTCAATAAACTTAAATTCATAAATTCTAAATGATCGCATTTTTCACGGAGCGGATTTTCCGCATTTCAAAAAAGGGCCATAGGCCTCTTTTTTTTTTAAACGTTGCCCCACACTAGGATTTTCTCCTGTATCATGGGTGCGTTTACAAACACAAATTCTCACATACACAAACGTCCAGACCCGGGACAACTACCTGTAGATCATACAAATATTTGCTCCGTATCGAACCCACAACACTTATTGCCATTTAACAGAGCTGTTACTGAGAATTTCATAGAAAACCTAATAACACTACTCGACCTGGGTATTGAACCCAAGACCTCTAGTGTAGCAGTCGGCTCGGGTCCACTAGACTATTGAGGTATTGGCATCATTGATGCCAATACCTCAATAGATTAATGCTTAGTTTTTAGGGATGCATGTATCATTCACACGCATCGAATTGCTATAAGTTATAATAAAAATAAAAATGAAAACACTTTGCTTTTATCCTGGAAAATAAATTTTTAATCGTGAGATTACATACTATCACGCATCGATATACGCACAGTTCGCTGTTACGTTTGAGTTTCATGTAATGTAAGAGGCGAACCTATTATCATTAAACCGGCACAAATTTTAACACCAAGCTGCTACTGCGAGTTTCATAGAAACCCCAATAACACTTTTCTCAATCTAGAAATGTAACCCAAGACCTCTAGTACAGCAATAGCGCTCACGACCACTAGACTAATGAGGAGGTGAGAGTTTATACTTATCAACTAGAATTGTGTCAAGTAATTTTCAGACGAATAAATTCCCGTTATTATTTTTTTTACTCGTGTGCTAGAGCTAGACAATGCGAGATCACCATATACTATCAAAATATAGCATAATGTATGGCGTGTATCCGTAAATGATATTGTGATTAATCAAAATGGCAATTTTTTAGCCCGCCGATAGTCCGGGCCCCCATAATTTACAGTAAACAACTGGAGCTCTACCATGAGTTGCTGGAAGGACGAGGTGTACCTAGTGTCCCTCCAACCAAAGTCGGGATCCTCCAACCGGAGGTTTTGCCTAGCAGGCCACGGCCCGACACCGACGATTGGAGTCGGGCGTCTGTATATATTCAAATTGGGCTGCGAATGTTACTTGCGCAATTCAGGATTTGTCCGTCGAGTTTTGTATGTAGCACGATAGATGTCGCTACAAGTTTCATTCACTCGACAAAATTTAGTGAATAATTATTTTTCATATTTAACAATTATGTTCATACACCTAGTGGACTAATATCTATTTTTAAGTTTCTTGTCAAACTAAGGAACCCTAAGATTAACAAAGAAATTGATATCAAGTATAACATCAAATTGAACGATGGTATATTTTTACAACTTCTACCATAATCTTACCAGCCAGGGTTGCCGCCTCGTTAGTTGCTTGTTAGTATCGATAACCACGAGACGTTCGTTAGAATCGGGCTGCTAGATTTATTGGTTAGTAAACTAAAGGTTACGACTGTGACAACAGGCTAGAAATGTATTGGATTGAAAGCAATAATTTATTGTTGTAGCAAAAACCATTGAAGTATATTGGTCCTCCGTACAAATAAAAGCCACGTTTAAAATTGTGCATTAATAATGACAATATGGCCTTCCAATTTCTTACAGTTTTTACATGACATATTTTTTTTATGGGATAGGGGGACAAACCAGCAGACGGATCACCTGATGGTAAGCGATTACCGCCGCCCATGGACACCAGCAACACCAGAGGAATCGCAAATGCGTTGCCCGCCTTTTAAAAGACGACACGATTGGCGTAGTGGTTGAGCGATCGGCTTCTGCGCCACGTGTTGTGGGTTCGATCCCCACACGGAGCGAATATTTGTATGATCTACAGTTAGTTGTTCCGGGTCTGGGTGTTTGTGTATGTGAGAATTTATGTTTGTAAACGCAACCACGATACAGGAGAAAATCCTAGTGTGGGGCAACGATCTATTTAAAAAAAAGGGGATTGGGCCGAAACACAACGTAAGCGTTGTTTGACGCCAGTTTTCTGTGAGGCCGTGGTATCACTCCGGTCGAGCCGGCCCATTCGTGCCGAGGGATGGCTCTACCACTTTGTTTCTATATTAGCTTGATTAAATTCTGTTTCACTGACTTGTGGCATTTACTCTACAAATCTTGAAGCAAGAATTCGTGTCGTATCTCTAGTACAAATGCCGTAAACTCGAAAAGATAATCATCACGTTAGTTTAATGGTTTGTAGGACATAAACTTTAGGTACTTACTTAAATAATTGTTTGTCTTAGGATTTAGGCTTCGATAAAATCTATTGCTAAGCTACTGCAAGCTTGGTTCTGGTGCACATCACACTCTAGAATGTTTTATCAAATTAAGTACTAGCTTTGGTTTTATTTGCATCCCAAAAGAGATAAAAAAAGACGTGTGGCACTCGGGGACTGCCGCGGTAAAGCTATTGCATAGCGTTTTTTATCAACTTAGGTAATACAACCAATGCCACCTAAAGGCGGGTTACTGAACTAAAGAGACAAGCGTGTTTCTCTTTAGTTCAGCAACCCGCCTTTAGGTGGCATTAGTTTTTATCAACTTATGTAATACAACCAATGCCACGTAAAGGCGGGTTGCTGAACTAAACAGACAAGCGTGTTAGGTTTTTTTCGTTACGGAATTTCTGGATTCGGTCCCCACGCTCAAAGCCCGCGATAGCAGCTATGCAATAGCTTAAAAGGTAGCCTATGTCATTCTCTAAGGTCCAATCTATCTCTAATTTCTTCATTCAAATTTTTTTATTATTGGTAGGTACAAGGGGTTAGTCGGGAAAACGAAATAAAAAACGAACGAGCAACGATTACAAACGCTAACAGACAAGGTTACTTTAATATTAGTTTGGATATCGCGCCTATACAGTCGAAGTGAAATATAGCATACTAGCTTCTGCCTGCGACTTTGTCTGAGTGGACTTCAGAATTGGGTCCGACTTGAATAAAAAGTAGCCTATGTATTATTCCAGACTATAATCTATCCAGATCCATTCAGGCATTCTGGCGTGAAAGAGTAACAAAAATCCATACATCCATACCCACAAACTTTCACGTTTATAATATTATGCCCTACAAAAAACAACATTTTTATTGACTTCCAAATATAACAGACTGCCTCATTAGTCTAGTGGTCCCGAGCGCGACTGCTACACTAGAGGTCCTGGGTTCGATCCCCAGGTCAAGCTAAGTGTTTTTGAGGTTTTCTAAGAAATTCTCAGTAGCAGCTCGGAGTCTGGATTTGTGCCCGGTGAATGGCTATAGGCTATAACATGGGACCTAAAC
This sequence comes from Acronicta aceris, assembly GCA_910591435.1. Lineage (NCBI taxonomy): Eukaryota > Metazoa > Arthropoda > Insecta > Lepidoptera > Noctuidae > Acronicta > Acronicta aceris. The sequence goes on along the minus strand of OU342780.1, from coordinate 7,488,694 downwards.
ATACCGGCGACCTGTGGGTGTACATTAAGTACGCTCCTGCCTAACCCTTCGGGGAATACAGGCGTGATGGTATGTTATGTTATGTATGTTCCAAATATAATTTAGAAAGGAAACAAAATCCACACATCCTCTTCTTATTGATACCTACTTATTCATAAAATTAGGTACTTACTTAACGGACTAAGAAAGACCAATTCTTTTTTATGATTACACGTGGGTGGAAAACCGATTTCAGGACTGAAATAGCAACCGTTTTTTTTATATCTCATATTAATCTCTTTATGTTTTATTTGGAGGCTTCGGTTTGTATTTTTCGGAGAATGGAATCAGATTATCACATTTTTTTAATCTCTCCGAATATCGCTTTTTATGGGTATTCGATTAAAATTTTCTTTAAATATATCTTTTAAGGTCTTCCACTTAGCAAAAATGTGATAACATTAACTGGACCAATGTTTTCAAATTAATCAATAAATAAATAATAATAATAATTATGTAAAGTATTTGTAATTTTATAACAATAAAAAAGATCTCGTGATATCTTTAAATATCTGTAGTTTGCTCAAGGGTTTTGCTGAGTTATACGTACAAATAGAACTCAAAAAATAACGGACTATAACAAACTTGAACTTGGTTCTCGATTGTTTTAATTTCTTTATTATATGACACTATACATAAATAGAACGATCTATGGGTAGATTAGCAAATTCTTCATTCATAATTGTGTGCTTCAGTGGTAAATGTTGTGTATACCTGTAATTGGAATATGTATCAGACCTTTTCTATGTACCTTTTCTATCGATTGTAAAATATGTATGTTGTTGGTGTACCTAATTAAATAAATAAATAAATTCTTTAAAAAGATAAATATTAAAATTAATGCAGATAAATTAGATTAAGTGCTTGATTACAAATTTGTTGGTGTTGTCCTGTCGCTCGTAACATTTAAATGTCTTTGGTTACAACAAAATGGTAGGTAAATTATTAAATTCGATACAAAAGGTCGATGACTTAGATTTCGAAGTATCCTAGTTAACGGTTGCCACCATGATTTTGAAATTAATGTGCTCCGTTGACTTATTACGAACGTTTGTCGTCACCACCGACGCTGTCAATATTTACCGGCTTTGAAGTGTTTCGATGTTGCCACCTTGTGTAAATAAACATTATTCGATTCAACTCTCGATTTAAAATCGAGTGGGCGAATAGGAAGCGAGTAGTGACTGTATGAGTGTATTATGAGTAATAGTGAGATTTGTTTTAACTGCATTGAACGAATATTCTGGTATATTAGATTCTTTTTTTTGTGTCGAGGTTTTTGATCTTTGTGACACTTTCAATATCGTAATTCGTATCAGAAAAGCGAATGAGATTCTTGAGGATGTTCTAATAAAACTGTAATTTAAAAGATTTTTCAATCGTCAGTATTTTTCTTAAATCAATATAATTTAAAAAATAAGAGTCATGTGCATGTGACGGATTGTTTTATTGCAACTAATTTTTACATAAACAGGAGTAAATCTCATTCCTCCCGTTCATTCTTCCCGTTTCTACGTTAATATATATAATAAAAAAAGAAATAAGTTTATTTTTAATCAATCAATTGTCTAATTGTGGTCGTTTTATTACCTACCTACCTCTGCGCGCATTCTTTAGGAGGGGCCTAAAGAATGCGCTACCTATCTTTAACCTATCAGGGGCCTTGCGCCCTTTAGAATAATGAGGCTCCTATGACAGTGATATATCCGGGGACTATTTCATAAACAAAAAACACAAAAGGAGTTGAAATAGGGGGCCCCTTGGCTTCGCGATCTACGGGGCCATTCCATTGGGCACTATATGCAAGTGTCCATAGTACCTAATGGAAAAGAGGGGCCTGACTAACCATACCCTCAGAAGCAGAAAAACTTGTATTGACTGATTTTGCGATAAATCACCTGTCAATCTAAAAAACTGGCTCGTTAAATCCCATAATATTGTTGGTACGCAATGATTGATCGCCAAACATGATTAATTGTTTCGTTTATGTCGTACTCCGCGGTGATTGAGAAGCGATAACGATAAGGCTTTAACTTTTAAGTCAATTTATTTGTGTATTTAGGATATTTTTGAAGTTTCACGCACAATATTATCTTCATTGACCAAATCTCCTTACATCCACACCAAGTATATAGGTATAAAATGCCACATTTTAACATGAAATGGATAACTAGGTACTTACTTTATTAATATAATTTTTTTTAGGTACTTCATTTAAATAAAGTAAGTCGTTACCATTATAATACGTAAAGAATACTATGGCGGTCCTATCGCTGATAGTGGTCTCCATCAGATGTTAATTTTGACAAAAATGTTAGACGAACTTAGCAACAGAGTTCTAACATCTTTAAAAAAGTTCGGACTACATCTAGAAAAAGCAACAAAAGTTAATACATAACATATTTACTTGAGATGTCGTGATTATGAAATGCTTCATAATTAGGACTCAAAAAATTAAATTGTGTCCCTACTTACATTCCATATAGTGATCCAAGCACTATAAAACACGTGAATATTTGTATTTTTTCGAATTCGATCGGAAATCGTTTATCATTTTCCATATTTATAGAATTTGTAATTTCAATTTTTTCCAAGCGAAGCCAGGCATAGCCATACGTGAGCAAGCAGGTGGATCATAAATTATGTATGAATTTCATACATTTTATTATCTTCTATTTTCGGATAAAGTTGACGGCAGAATTATAGAGTCTGCCCAATACGTCTCACGTACGTGGTGTGGGCAGACTGTATTCCTGTTAGTCTCTGCATAAATATATATGGAATATGGACATATGGTAATCGGAATAGGGGGCGCTATTCCATGGGACCAAACATACCGGCTAACTGTGTAGCTCCCATTTAGTAGCCATTGTCATTAACCGGGCACAAATCTCAAACTCCGAGCTGCTACTGAGAATTAAATAGAAAAACCCAATAATACTTTGCCAGGATCTCTAGCGTAGCAGTCGCGCTTGGAAACACTACACTAATCTAAATATATATAAAACTCAAAGGTGACTGACTGACATACTGATCTATCAACGCACAGCCCAAACCACTGGAGGGATCGGGCTGAGATTTGGCATGCAGGTAGATGTTATGACGTAGGCATCCGCTAAGAAAGGATTTTGATAAATTCTACCCCCAAGGGGATAAAATAGGAGAAGAAAGTTTGTATGAAACTTTGTCAATTTTAAACCGATCGGGCTGAGACTTTGCATGCATATAGCTCCTATGACGTAGGCATCCCTTAAAAAAGGATTTTGATAAATTCCACCCCTAAGGGGATAAAATATGGGATGAAAGTTCATATGGAACAAAGTAACTATTCCACGCGGACGAAGTCGCGGGCAAAAAGCTAGTGATATATAAAATTATAGTAGTTATTGAAGGCGACAAAATGTCCTTGTTGCTCTAAAAGAATTCATTATTTATCCACATAAAATGTCCCTATCTTCCTTCTAGTACGGGCGTTTATTAACTCCAATATTCAAGGCATGTTAACGAGATACATTCACAAAGGAACTACGTTTTATTAGCTCGTTGTGTCTATAAATTACTTTTGCTAATTGAGTGGCCAAGGCAATATGGTGTTCATTTTAATTAAAAGTTGATTGGACCCTTAATATTAGTGATAAAAATTTAGATTATGTGAAGAATTCGCCATAAAAAGGTGCCATCTACGAGTTCGTGGTATTAATGTTGCTGTCTAACATATCCTTAATATACTCTGACAAAACGCCGATGACGTCACCAACGTGACTGAGTTCAGGTAAGTATAGTAACTATAGTCTTACTCTTATAATGCCTCTGAATGTACTGTATCCCATCGTGGCGAATTTGTATGGTACGTTTTAATTTATTATTGAAAAGCTTTGATTAATATAGCTTTTGTCCTGATAATACCTCAGCTATAGGTAGGTATTTACATAAATAGAAAATCTACAAAGAAATATTTATTGCAAGCTTTTATTTTTAACTAAATAATACACAAATATTAAGCATAGTATTAAAGATGTCATGTGTTCAAATTCTCACTGAAATTGCGTTCTTTGAAACTTTTGCGTGGTATCTACCTACTTAATACCAGCTAAAGTTTTATCAACGGCTAAAAGATTTAAGTGTAAAGTTTTCAGTTTAAGTATTCAGCGTTACCTTATGTACAATATTGGGAATAAGGCTACCTGTAATAGCCTAGTACCTCTTTGTTTTAATATATAAAAGACATACCTGGGGCTTTTGTCTCAAAAAGTCCTTCGGGATGCGAATAAATTCGCGAGAAAAAGCCAGTTATAAATAAATATCACGACCTACCTAACAGTAACCTAGCTAAAAGGTTCAAAACGAAAAAAAAAATTGTTTTGGTATAATATCTCATTACCTAAATATTATTGATGTACTATTTTAGGTTAATATCTACCATTATTGTTTGTTCTGAAATTTAATGTAAATTGTTCATGAATAAATGACTACAGGTAGCTGCCAGCCCCGAATTTAAGCCCCCGTTTTTCAGCGTTTGAGATAAATTAAAAAAACACACAATTTTGGTGCCCACCTCCTGAAAGGTGCCCCGAATCCGGGCTGGTCACTGAGAGCCGCTGGATGCAGACGGCAGCGCTCCTTTGGAGAGGTCTTTGTTCAGCGTGACCCTGTTTATATGTTATGATAACGTTGAAATGACTATGAGTATTTTCTGGACAAGATATTGAGACCTACCTACAAAATTAATACTAAGTCCACATTACCTGGAAATAAGTTCTTTCTGAGGAGATCTTTTTCCCCAGTAGAGACCGTTCTCAATACACTCGAGTACCCATTACATAGCGCAGCCTTTTAAGAGTAATATTTCCCCCATTTTCTCAACAAAGTGGATAAAAGAATCGATACGAATACTCGTTACGTTATGTTTGAAGTTTCCTAAACATTTAATAAATGTAGCATCGGTTTCCGCCATACTTTTCTTGGAAATTAAAAATAAAATGTACCTAACTTTTATATCTACAATACGCGAAATACACCAATACTTATTAAAAACTGTTTCGCTTACGTAGGATACCTACCTAAGAAAGTACCTTAGGGATAAAAAGTACCCTAAATATTGACCAGGCTTATAATTTGGCTGAACACCAGATCTCATAGCAATCCGTCAAGTAGATCTTGAGTTTGTATGCGTTGCGTCTAAAAATAATTAATTCGGCTTCGGCATTGTTCATTAGTCTCCTCCACTTATTTTTTTCCAATTATTTTGTAATTACAGACGCAACTTTTCTACAGACTTATTATAATTATGTACAGATTAGCAAAAAACGTGACGATATTATCGGAGTCACGTTGGATGGCAATTCTGATTTTTTGTGTTAAAATATACCTATAGGCAAACTTTTGGGTTACGTGAAGCATCGAACGGGAAGCGTTTAGCGAGGTCGGTAAGAAGAAAACACTTGAATCAGAGCCAGCGCAGGGTCGCCAATAGGCCGATTTTTTTTATATTTTCGGACCGATTTTAGTTAGTATTCAGAATAAACTTCAAAGTTTTATTTAGATAGTTTAGTTTTATTTATTTAGAAAATTTTATTTAGAAAGTTTTATTTAGAATAAAACAATTTATTTAGATTACTTAGATTCGGTGTTGCAAATAAAGTCCATCTAACTGAAATATACTTAGGTTTTTTTTTCCGACTGCATATAGTGTGTAAAGATACAATTAAAATAACAATTTAATATAATAAAATAATGGTAAAACACTATAACAGGAACGCATTACCCGTAGTTTTTTTTCATGAAAGACCCTGGTACCCTTCGGGGCCAAGATATGATGTGTAGTCAGCGTACTATACTACAGGGCGTGTACTATAATACATTGACCCTAAATATACTACAAGTGCGAATTATAATACGGTTGGCAACCCTACTCGGAACACTCAAATCCAAATGTCTTCAAACTTTATCGGAAAATAAGTATTGAATTTTATATTCGTAAAAAGTTAAAGCAATTCATTCAAGTCGCGTCCTTTCCACATTATTTTTATTTTTTTGGAAAGATTGAAAAGTTCTTATTGAATGCGACCCGGGGAAGATTGTGAGGTATTTTGGCATAATTTTAATCACACTGTACCTATTTTTGTTTTAGACACATTGAAAAAAATACATCCTTACTTTAAAATATTATAAACGTGAAAGCTTCTGAGTATGGATGTATGCATGTTTGTTACTCTTTCACGCCAGAATGACTGAACGGATCTGGATATCTAGCACACAGATAGATTATAGCCTGGAATAACACATAGTCTACTTTTTATCCAGGTCGGACCCAATCCTGAAGTCCACGCCGACAAAGTCGCGGGCAGAAGCTAGTAATTAAAATATTAGCTTCTGAGTGACGATATTACCTATTTGCTATCAGCTTGAAAAGCCAGATCATCCTTAGAATATCGGTATTACCACAGTATTATTTAGAATTGGGTTGCGCAGGTTTATTGGCAATAGTTTCGTGTAAAATTCATATTCAGCCGTATCTGGATAGACTGAAAGCCAACCCCAATACCAACAACCATCGCCAACCATGGGTGTTGGTATTGGATGAAAGAAAAGGCTAAGAGAATAAGAATATCACCATCACGCCTGTATTCCCCGAAAGGTTAGGCGGAGGCGTTCTAATGTACACCCACAGATCGCCAGGATGTTTTAGATCCCATATAATAGGGGGCGAGCCTATTATCATTAACCAGGCACAAATCCCAAACTTCGAGCTGCTACTGAGAATTTCGAAAATCAAGCAATGGCTCGGCCTGGGAATCAAACCCAGGACCTCTAGCGTAGCAGTCGCGCTTGGAACCACTAGACTAATGAGACAGGATGATGATTGCTATTTTCTGGATTAAATCTCTCTTATTCGATACCTTATTAGTAAAAAAGTCATGTTGGTTTTGATTATTTCAATTTAACTCATAATACTTTCCCAAGATACACAAGGAAGAAAATACTTACACAGATAAAAACTTGTATTATTCACAACGTACGAGGAAAATCGATATGAATAGATATTTACTACATTGGGTCCAATAGATAACATGATTGCGTTCCTTTACACCATATGTGTTCCAATCTCATATGGTACACCAGTTTACAAATATCTATCTATTTAAGCTTTGTATTCAAAGCTTTCCCGCTTATATGTTTTGAGAGATAAATAGTCGTGGATTATCAGGTTCCGAAGACGTTCATTCCGCCTACATGGGCAGGTTTCATGACTTCGAGATATATTAACTCGTATTATAACACTATAGGAAATGTGTTGTTTTGAACGCTAAGTTCCAGTACCCCAATGGGACTTGTAGAGTTAATATCAATAATATGGTTACTTCAGTGTTAATCAGAACTTTAGAAGCCCAAAAGCCCAACACCCAATTATTAGGTTAGGAAGGTCTGACGACACATGTATCGTGTAAAATGCTGATATTTAGGTGCATTTGGTTATATAGAGTAGATGATGACTTCACTATTTGTAATAAAAACTATTGTTTAATAAAAAAAATTAAGTTGTATAGGTACAGTGGCGACCAAAAGTCCATAGGCACAACATATTGCACAACGCAATAGCTTGACGTTTAGTTTGACTTACGACCGTCTATTCATTGTCGTTATCAAGTCACACGCACTGGCTGTATCGAGCTCGCTAGTACTATTCATAACAATGTAATCCTTAGCGTGCTTATGGACTTTTAAGCGTTTACTTTACCTACATCGGTAAAAATTTAAAATTTTAAGCCATTTTATTTTTTTTATTCTAAGCCATTTCAACATCAAGGCATGGTTACCATGTTCTTGCTATATCATGGAAGTAACAGGATACCAAATTTCGATCAGACCTGTTGAAGTTGCACACATCCCTTCATTTATTTATTTATATATTTACACAAGGCACATCAACAATATAAACACAATTCATGATCCAGAAAGGAGCTGATTATGTTCAAACGTCTGACCAGATTATTTTAAGATCTAAAAACTGTGTAAGTTTCTCATTTTAGTGAACTATAATGTTCTTTTGAGAATATAGACAATATAAACCTAGCGGCTGTAGCTTAATGGCTAGGGCCTCGGACTTGCGATCATGTGGTTGCCGGTTCGAAACCCACCCATTGCACTACCGTTGTGAACCCACTCGTAACACAAGCATTTCGCTTAGCTGGGTTAACAAGAATACTAGTAATGTGTGACCCACATTGTTAGTAAGTTTTTTTTGAAGAAAAAAGAACCCCAGATCACGTCACCTTTCAAACAAAAAAAAAATCAATATCAGTCTATTCGTTTGGGCGCTATGATGCAACAGACAGACACGAATACGCGTGTTAAACTTATAACACGGTCCGTCTTTTTTGTCGGGGATTAAAAATTGAAGGAACATGCATGATGATAAATCTCATTTCATTCTTGGCTTAGCCGTAAATAAATTCTAGCAAAATACCGCAAAAGTTGGTTCAGATATTGGACTGAAATTGCGGAAATTGCAGACTACGTTTATTGATAAAGTCAACAAAATATTGGCACATTCAAGAACTAAGATTTCGGTCGGAACACAATTGGCCTACATAAGAGCTTGATCCGATTATTGGTCGTTTGGGAACAAAACGTACTTCCTCTACCAGAATCCATATAATCTACTTAGTAGATTATTACGTAGTTTAAGTAACTTTTATATTAATGACAGTGTTTAGGACGTGAGTGGACTGATATTTAACTAAATGGTTTTCCAATGTTTGGTTTCATTTAAACGTTTGATGTCATGTCAAGCTTTTATTAAAATTACATGGTATACAATGTAACTTAAGATGAAAGTAAATTGTATTCTAATATTGAAACCTTTCTGCCCTAGCGGCCGTCAGTTCTACGAGCTATGTGTCCCGCCCACTGCCACTTAAGTTTGCTAATCCTTTGAGCTATGTTGGCAACTTTAGTTCTTCTACGAATCTCCTCATTTCTGATTCGATCGCTTATAGAAATGCCAAGCATAGCTCGCTCTATAGCTCGCACCGGAAAGCGTAATGTGAATCGACCTCCAACAAGATGGACGGACGACCTGGTAAAGGTCGCTGGGAGTCGTCGGATGCAGGCGGCATATAACCGGTCCCTGTAGAAGTCTTTGGGGGAGGACTTTGTTCAGCAGTGGTCTTCTATTGGCTGATATGATGATGATGATGATGATGACTAACTGAAACTTGCAATGTTTATACGTAACATGTTCGTCGTTTTAGTTTTTACTTATTTTTCAGAACCTATTTTAATTTTCGCGTTTGCTCAAGTATAGATTGTCTAATTGTGGGCTCGTCTACTTTGAATTTATGTCCATTTTATAAGCACTGTCAGTTTTATATGTGAATAAACGAGGTATTATTAGAGGCATTAGACGTAAAAACATGTTAAAAGAATATAACCCCATATTTAAGAGTGTCCATGGAGTTTCTAGTCGAAGTCTTCTCCACTTTATGGAACCGTGTAACTAGAATCATAATGATGCTTGTAAAATAAAAACATATGAACTTGAATGCATCCTCTATTTTTAAGCTATTGCATAGCTTCTATCGCGGACCTTGAGCGTGGGGACCGAATCCAGAACGAAAAAAACCTAACACGCTTGTCTCTTTAGTTCAGCAACCCGCCTTTAGGTGGCATTGGTTGTATTACATAAGTTGATAAAAAACGCTATGCAATAGCTTTACCGCGGCAGTCCCCGAGTGCCACACGTCTTTTTAATAAACGCAAATAAATGTAATAAATGTTCGCAAGTAACATTTAAATGGAAATTTTCCCAATAACCCTTTGATGACGGATGATATATTTGTCAAAACCGGTGTATTATTCCAGACGTCTCTCAGTTTACACGCAATAAACCTTAACCGCCACTTGAAAATCGCTTTCACACCCCTGGATTTCTATTACAGCAACCTTGTCACGCTCTTGTATACCTAGACTAATAACAGTTATACTTTGCAGACAATCTACTTAGGTGTGAACACGACGCAACCTCCATACCACGGAGTAGTACGTAAACATGGAGGTTTAATATGCGTATTACATACTTCGATGTACGATGGTGGAGTGGTCAATTTTTTTCAAATAAACTTTATGAATTCGACGAACGCCAATAAGAGTAGACCGAGTTGTAAAGTAGATGTTAAAGCTAACAAAAATGTATTGACACTGTACTTTTTAAGCGATTTAGTATCAGAATTGTATCTCAATATATTATAAGTGTAAGTTACAAAGTTCAAATGATTACCAGAATAAAAATACAGGGGATGTTTGTGTTTCTATAGATCCTAATAAATGAACACTCTGAAATATGTGTCGCTGAATTATCGTGCGATGTAAGGGTAGGGTCACGTGATTGAACTGGAAGCCCCAACATAAAGCAATGACTAGGATGATAAATTCATACCTTAATGGTATAATTTCATCGTAACCTTTCTTTACTAACATTACAAACTAGCTTCCTTGACAAGGCTTGATCGCGTTCGCTGGATATTTAGCACTTAATTTTTTACTATTCTGTGGAGTAATTAGATTTAGGTAAAGTTCATAGATGAATTGACATAGTTAATCTAATATCGCCATTATGATACGTCTGTGGTTTAATCTTAGAAAAATACGAATATTGGTACACTTAGGTATATTTGGCGCCTATAGGTGCTCATCGTTAGTGCCTTGTTGTAATGATGAAAGTAAATGTGGTTATTTACAAAAAATACTTAATACTGTATATTCCGATTAAGGAAATTGTATATATAATCTCGCGAAGACTTTTTGCATGATGTGGTCTGGACTGGACTTTTCCCCTATGGGGACGGGTTAGAATACTATTCCTCACTGCCTTTCAGATAGGCATCCCGTAAGAGGCGTGAAAATATCTCACTAGGTCGGTGGTGGGACCTCTTGGGGTTTAACTGGCTGGCGACCACCCTTACCTCGAAGTCTGTCGTAAAGCACCTTGGCGTGTGCTATAAATATAAAATGCTTTGTCGTGAATAACTCACAGCCTAAATCGCTGATCGTAGAGACCTGAAACTTGGAGCGTGTGTTCTTCTATGACTTAGGCATCCGATAAGAAAGGATTTCTGGAAATTCATCCGCTAAGGTGGTAAAAAGGGTGGGATGGAAAGTTTGTATAAAGACTGTCATTTTTTAGCGGGTGAAACCACGGGGTAGAGCTAATATACCTATAAAATACAGTGTATGTACCAGCTATGCAATATGTATGTATGCATATGTCCATCTTATATGGAATTATATGCTCGTCGTAAAAGCTAGAGGGCCATATTTCCAATGGATTCAATTACACGTCGCATCGTCCTCGGGCATCCGACCGTAAAGGGCATTGCGATGAAACGGTTCTCGATATTCTAAAACTATTTGCATAAAATAAATGTATTAAAACTAATAAATTGGTTGCCGGTTCGAACCCCGCCCATTGCACTACCGACGTGAACCCACTCGTAACACAAGCATTTAGCTTAGCACGAGGGGTTAACAAGAATAGTAGTAATGTGTGACCCACATTGCTAGTAAGCTTTTTTAAAAGAAAGAAAAAAATGTCAAAATTTAATTCTCTTCACTTGCAGGTAAAAAAAGAAGTCGCAAAAAAAGGTCTCAAAAACTGTCGCTGGATTCTAATGATCCGCCTGGCTAGCAACCACCCGCAAACATTATGAATTCTTGTTAGAAATTAAAGCTTCTTATATCATAATTCAGATCGTTACAAGAATAAAATATTCCTAGATTTAAGGGTTTTAGGTACAGATAATATAATACCAGCTTTGGGTATGTCTAGGCACCTAGTAAACGCTTTGTCCCACCCCAAGATTGCCTAAGCCTAAGCCTAATTGCTACGTTAGAGGTCCGTTAGCGTTCGATTCCTGGGAATCGAGTCGAGCAAAAAATGTTATTGTTTTTTTTTATAAATGTCTCAGTAGTAGCTCGGAGTTTGGACGACAATAGGCTCGGCCACTATTACATAGTTTGCGTAACCCTTCGGAGATTATAGGCGGGATGTATGTTCTAGAAGCTATCTATATCTATACTCTATACCTATAATAAAATTGTAACAGGCCGATTTCTGTACATTTATGATATTAAAGAAAAATTTATACGGGGTCTTTATTAGAGCAACAGAAGCCTAAATACAAATTTTTAGAATTTTTATCTGTCTGTCTGGATGTTCGTATGCGCATCACGCAAAAACTACTGCATGGAATTGAATGCAGTTTCTACCAATGTATTGCTAGAGGGCCAACATAAAATCTGGTGCATGTACTTATAGTGTGTTAATCTTTTTAGGACGCGAGTGAAACTGCTGGTAACAGCAACTAGCATAACAATAAAGTTATTTAGATCCGATAAGTCCTTTCTGAATAATATTGTATTATAATAATATTACAATTTATTTGCAAAGTATGTGATCGTCTCAATATTTGCCGAGACCCTTTATTATTTACAGCGCTGCCTTTGCAAGATACGTAGGGAGGGATTTATCAATACTTATTACATTTTCATGTATCAGAATCTATTCAAATCGATTGATACGTATTTATCTGCCGAGAAGGTCGGGATGCGGGTTTGCATAAAAAGAAACGGAAGATGTTTGTAGATAATAAGGATACATACGATATTTTAGGATTCCACAATACTTGGGCCTAGGTTAAAAAACCTAGGCCTAAGTAAGTAAGAACACAAAAGAAACTTAACTGTATAAAAATACAGTTAAGTTTCTTTTGTAGATAATAAGGATACATACGATATTTTAGGATTCCACAATACTTGGGCCTAGGTTAAAAAACCTAGGCCTAAGTAAGTAAGAACACAAAAGAAACTTAACTGTATAAAAATACAGTTAAGTTTCTTTTGTGTTCTTCAATTTACTTATTTATATAAAAAAGCTTAATAGCAATGTGGGTCGCCCATTACTAGGTGTGCTAAGCTAAATGTGTTACGAATGGGTTCACGTAGGTAGTGCAATGGGTGGGTTTCGAACTGGCAACCACATGATCGCAAGTCCAACGCCCTAACCATTAGGCTACCGCCGCTTATAATATGATTAATTAAGAAAACAATTAAATTATTTTTCTTAAATTTATTATTAAGTAATTTATTTCTTTTTGGTTTTATTTTAGTTAGTTTATTATTTTAGTTGGTTATTTAGGTTACTGGTAGTTAATTTAAGTTGTTTTAGTTATTAGGAAGCTATTTTGTTACATTAGATATTAAATAAATCGACCAAAAAAAATTTCATTTTTTTATAGTAACTTTCAGGCATTATTACCTACTAATACCTACTGTTCCTTATTACATTTATGCGCGCATAGGCATTCTGTTTGCCGAAGTAGGTACTTAAATGAGATCAAACGGACCCACTATTACACTAGCTCATTCTATATCTTGTTAAACCAACTCACTTTTATCATTTATATTGTTCTTTTAATAACATAACGAAAATCCCATCGCGACAAAATGTAAGGCTTTTAGATGCTGATATTATTATCATGTCGAACGTCTGTGCGAGCCCTTATTAGATAGAATTTGCTGATGGCTAATTTACCGGGGAAAGGTTTACGACTTGCGTGGCTTTACCGAGACTGTCAGGATTTTTTATATCCCTTTCCTATCTACCGGATTTTCTGCAACATTTTATGGAAATTTATTGTCGTCTTAAGGGTCCGGCGAGCTTATTACTACTAACCGAACATAAACCTAAATTCCGAGCTACTGAGAAATTCATTAAAAAAATACTAATAAAACTTTGTTTAATGTGGGGAATCCAACCCAGAATCTTTAGCATAGCTGGCGGAGCTTGAATTGCCCACAAAAACGTAATACCGAAATAAATCGTAATCCAGACAATATTCTAACAAATTATGTTATAATTCGGATTTGGATATCGTTAATCTAGGTTCCTACGGTACTATTTCATCTACTACTACTTCACTAGAAATAAAAGACCGGAAAATCGTTTCAAACTTGGTAAAGTTATCAAGAATTGCATTCGCTTACATTTATTTCCAGTGAAGTATTTTGGATGAAATGGAAGAGTAGTATCCAAGATTAACGGTATCGGAATCCGAATAATAACAGAATTTGATTAAATAGTGTTTGAAATACGATTTATTTCGGTATTACGTTTGTAAGAGAAATTCGGTCCACCGGACTCTTAAGTTGCAGATACTTTATTTATCCGCAGTATTGAAAAAAAATATGACCATTCTCCCTTTTAGCTTTACCGGAGAAAATCCTAGCGTGAGGCAACGTTTTTAAAAAAAAAATCCTTATGATTTTTTCATAAACTAAACCTTATTCTCCTCTGCGAACGTAATTCGACGAGAATCTTAATTAACTGTAATTACAAACCAAAGTAACCTACCTAGTTATAATGAGCTTTCTGTTAACTTCACCTCAACAATTTTCATTCATAATACGAAATTAGTTTAAAACTTTTGACGCGGTGGCTAATTAATTATGATTCATGTTAATGGGAGTTATGAATCTTTTGCAAAATAATTATTACAGTATCTATTGTGTTCTTATTTGATATAATATGAAATGACAGGATTTCAAAAATGGTTAAATAATAAAAAGTTCTTGAAAAGATGCGTGCCGCACGTTGCTTGCCCTGAGAATCGAAACCAGGACCTCTTTCAAAGTCAAATTCAAATATTTTATTTCAAATATTACAGATACCTTTGACCAATATTACAGGTACTTTTGAATTGTCAAAACTAGGAGCACGGTTCCAAATAGTGGGTCTTATGGAGAAGAACCGGCAAGAAACTCCATAGACACTCTTTTAAATAAAAAGCTCTTTCGTAGCGGTCATGTTATATCTTTATTTCTTTTGCGGCTATGTGTAATATCTCAGTGACTGTACTCGGTCCAGTAAGTAGGTAACCTTTTGACCGCCAGATCAAAACAGAAAAAGCGTGTCCTCGGCGCATAGACGTTCAAATAATTTGATCAAACAGGCTGGTTCAAACAGTTTGATCGAATTGGCATGAATGTCTGTGGCAAAATTTGATCAAATTTAATGAGTAATCAAATGGCTTGAAGAAATATGAATTTTCGTATTTTTATTTGATCAAACAGTTTGAAAATACTGTTTGATTAAAAAATTGAGTGTGTGTGTTGTGACATTTTTAAAGAAGCACAACAACTCTTTGCCCGATTCGATACTGAACTGATACCGCTTCAAGCCTCCATGAAGGTGTGTGGTCGCTTGAAAGATCATGCCAATTTGATTAAACTGTTGGAACCAGCCTGTTTGATCAAACTACTTGAACGTCTATGGCGGCCATAAGAAGGTATAACTTTGCGATGTTTATTCATAAGTCACGTACACACAGGCTCATTAAAACTTTTGATCAACACTTTTGAATATTCCGTGAAATTTTACCTAACCCAATTTATTCATGAACAAAGTATGTACCTACGTATGGGGGAAATAGGTGGGTATGTGTTTATAATAACCAAAAGCTTCGCAAATTTTTAAATAAATATAGACTTTATAATGAAAATGTTGAACCTTGTTACATACCATCACGCCTACATTAAAAAGTGAAGAGAGATGCCGCTTTATATATTAAATAGCCTCATCTCCTTCTTACAACCTAAAAATGATGGCGTTAACATGTGTAATTTTTTATCCAAAACACAGTAATTTTTCAAATCTGACCTGGCAACACTGCTTGCAAGCTGCCTAGGTAGTTCTTCGCCTCTTAATGAGGTCCGATGATCAATTCATTTATTTTAAACGTACCATCACGCCTGTTTCCCCTAAGGGTTAAGCAGAGGTATACAAATGTACAACCACAGTTCGCCATGTTTCGGAAGCGAGCTTATTACTACTAACCGAGCACAAACCTAAATTCCGAGCTACTGAGAATTTCATTAAAAAAATACTAATAAAACTTTGTTTAATGTGGGGAATCCAACCCAGAATCTTTAGCATAGCTGGCGGAGCTTGAATTTCCCACAAAAACGTAATACCGAAATAAATCGTAATCCAGACATCCGTTTCAATCAAATTATGTTATTATTCGGATTTGGATACCGTTAATCTGTTTCTACCGTACCATTTCGTGTAGTACTACTTTACTAGAAATAAACGACCGGAAAATCGTTCCAAACTTGGTAAAGTTAACAAGAATTAGATTCGCTTATATTTTTTCCCAGTGAAGTATTTTGGACTAAATGGCAGAGTTCCACCTAATTTAACGGTATCTGAATCCGAATAATAACACAATTTGATTAAATTCTGTATTAGTTAAAACAATTTTTGGCGTTACGTTTGTGAATTTGGAAATTCGGTCCGCCGGACTCTTAAGACCACTAGACTAACAAAGCAGTTTACAGGTGTAAACATTTAACATTTCATTGAATATTTATGTTTTTCATATTATGTAGTCATCATAATCCTCCTAGCCTGTTCCTAACTATAAGTGTTGGGCATTAATTGGACATTAATCAATTAAAATTACAATGAATTAATGTTTTAATCAATTGAAATTGAATTAATTGTAATTGCAATTATATTAATATAATTACAAATAAATGGCGCACATTGGGGAGGCCTACGTCCGGCAGTGGACTGCTAGATATAGGCTGATGATGATGATGAATTACAAATAAATTAATTTCAATTGCAATTAATTTTAATCAATTTATTAATTGATTAATGCCTAACACTGCCTAATATGTTATGTATGTAACATATTTGGCCGATTGTTATAAATGTTCGTATGACAACCGGGACCGACGGCTTTACGTGCTCTCCGAGACACGGAGGAGTCTCGGTGAGTTAAAAATGATCACCCATCCACACACTGACCGCGGCAAGATCAGCTTAATCTTGTCTTGATCACGAGCCCCTCAGGAAAAAATATATATCTCATATAATTACTCGAATTAATTATATTCTATTTACGTAATAAAGCTTCTAATCTCATTAGTGTGGCTTCTAGGGTTACTATTGTCGGCATTCCGTGAAAATGTAATTAGATAGTATTATCTTCAGCGAAATATAGGGATGATAGGTACGGAGTGACAACTGAGCAAGAACAATAAGGCTTTATTTTGGACATCCCTGTATGTAATCAACACAATTTGTTTGTGTGTGTGGTTTTTCTCTCCATAGTAACACTGTTTAGAAAGAAAATGTTTTTATTTTCGTTAGTTTGACGCATAATAAACCATAAAATAAACTTTAATTAAACTACGTATTACAATTGCATAAATATGGCAACAGCCGGTACCATAACTAAAGGGGTACCAACATAATTTATGCAACAATTTTTTTTGATACCCCTAAGGTGGCAATCAAGCATACGGCCCGCCTGATGGTAAGCGGTTACGTACGTTACGTAGCCTATGGACGCTTGTGACACCAGAGGTATCACTCGCGCGTTGCCGACGCTGTAAGGAGGAATAGTTGGGCTGGCAGCACAGGAGACTTGTTGCCATGCATGACTGCGGCGGTAACAAAACACCACCGGTTCCCCACACTGTCAACACAACGCTTCCTCTCGGAGCTGTGGCGACCTTGCTCATCGTTAGGAACACAACATAGCACGGAGCTATCTTATTTGGCTACGATTTTCTGCAAGGTGGAGGTACTTCCCCAGTCGAGCAGGTCCAATTGTGAGTGGAATTATTCGATTCCACTATGCCCTACCTCTCTTAACTAACTTGCAACTTGCAATAATATAGAACCCAATTACGTGCTTTAATTTTTGCTTGATGCACAACAAAACATACTTATAAACAAACAGAAATTCGGAAAATAATTGTTTTGCCTTATATTACTCTTATAAAAGTTAAGTTGGTTGAAACTTGAAGCTGTCTCTCGTTACAGCATCTCTCTGCCAACCTTTTGACGAATATTAGCCTTGAATATTCATCATCAATTCAATTATTGTACCTTTGCTGGGCACAGATAAATTTATAATCATAAGAATGTTCTTGGAGAAAACCGTCTACTAGAACTGATGTGCCATGTAGTGGCACTTCCTGTAGTGGCACAGTGGTGGTACTGTGTATCCTCAAGTTTAACGAGGATACACAGTACCACAGGCTGTACTACGGTGGCCAAGTGCAGTTTGGTACACTTCACATACTGTAGAGAAAATCTCTCAGGTACGTTTCCTCATATTGTTCAAGCGAATGATAATTAATTTATTCGCACATGATTTCGAAAATCCGTACATGCCTTAGATTCGAAATCGGGGCGTACGTATGTCTTGTCACTCCAATAATAATCGTCTATCACTGCTTAAACATGATTCTTATTAAAATACAATATTTATGTCAATACAGATTCGAACATTGCTTGGCTGTACTATCTAATTAAGCCACATTTTACAGAAACAGCTCCAATCACACGATTCATTAGCAATTAAAGCTATCCAGTGAATTTATTGCTCCACAAATAATCACGAATTGCTCTCTTAGTAATTGAACAGTTCAAATCAAAGATATAAACGTATTCACTCGAGCTTTCAAAGGTATTATTATATACATGATATATATATATATATATATATATTCCATCAACGTATTCCCGGAAAGGATAGGCAGAGGTCTACTATTGTATATGCACAGTGGTCATATGACCATTATTGGATAATATATAGATATATAGATATCGAGTTCGAATCCATTTCCATTCGATTTCGTGTACGAATTATTTAATGTGAGGAAAACCATTGTGAGGTATCCTGTATGCCGAGAGATTTTCTGAATAGTATGTGAAGTCTTCAGTTCTAAGAGAAGTTTTAAGAGCAATAGACAGAGAGAAGTGGAAGGAGAGTGGGGAGGCCTTTGTCCTGCAGTGGGACACTACGGGCTTTTAATAATAATAATAATGTGAAGTCTGCCAAACTGCATTAGGCCATTGTGGTGTATAAACTCTAAGATTATCAAGTTATTTTAGTGAAGTCAGGGAAAATCAGAATGTGAAAGCAAATTTCCATCTGGCGGGTGGGACTCGCAGTAGCTTAGAGGTCAGAGCATCTGGTGTGGAACAAGAAGACGCAGAACGCACGTTCGAATCCTGCCCGCGATCGATTTTTTCATCACTAAAATAACAATTGTTAGTGGTAAAGTGTAAAAAGCCTGACTTTGGATTGTAGAGATCTGATGGCAGTCGCTTTGTGTAAAATAATGATATTCTGCTGCTACTGGTTACATTGGAAATCGACTCTACGGAGTTGGAAATGGTTAGGAGGATAGAATATATACGTAGGGGTCATTAAGCTACAGTATACAGACTATTACCTACA
Organism: Acronicta aceris; assembly: GCA_910591435.1. NCBI lineage: Eukaryota > Metazoa > Arthropoda > Insecta > Lepidoptera > Noctuidae > Acronicta > Acronicta aceris. Next base: position 7,469,336 of record OU342780.1, on the reverse strand, counting down.
ATCGCCATTCCTGAGTGCACCTACAGAGCGCTGCAAGCCGAGATAAGCCGGCTAATGACCTGAGCTATATATATTATGCAATGTCCAAATTGTACACATGTGCTTTTCTATATATAGCGTTACTGGTAATTCGTCTCGATCCCGTAAAAGGGTTGTACTCGTAGGACGCATTATTCTCTATAAAATAAATCCATAAAGCAAAAGTGAACTGTTTTTGAAATATTTTCTTGTATCAATATTTTATTTCGATTAGACTGCCTCTTTAGTCTAGTGGTCCCAAGCGCGACTGCTACACTAGAGGTCCTGGGTTCGATCCCCAGGTCGAGCTAAGTGTTATTGGGTTTTTCTATGAAATTGTCAGTAGCAGCTCGGAGTCTGGATTAGCTCCCAAACGAATGGACTGGTTTTGATTTACTTTTTTTAGGTTATGAGAGACGGATGCTGCTCTATGGTTAGTCCTTAAAAATGGCTAAAGTATTAGGTTGGAATTTGGAAAAGAGAATTGCCAAGTATCGATTTTGATGCTGTAAAAATTACGATGCATACTCACAATAAGGTATTTACTCACAAAATTTGCTTTTATCTACAAGAAGATTCATTATACAATAATTATATGGATCAATCTTTTTGAGTTTTTTTTGCATTTTCCATGCTAAGATTATTAAGTTATTTAATAGTAAAGGAAAAAAATGTATTGCGGGCAGATTCGAACCTGCGTCTTCTGGTTTGATATACTAGACGCTCTGACATCTTAGCCACCGCGGACCCTACCCGCATGATTGAAATTTTTCCTTCACATTCTGAATTTACGTCATAAGGTGACGTTTGGTGACATCTACGAGAGGCAAGTTACCTTAGCTCTCAACCGACACAACTTACTTTACAGTTAGTTCAGTGTCGTACGATGCCACCTTACCTTTTAACTATCTTTTTGTGATTTTATTGCATTTCCCATGCTAAGATTATTAAGTTATTTAATAGTAAAGGAAAAAATTCAATCGCGGGCAGGATTCGAACCTGCGTCTTCTGGTTTGATATGGATCAAATCAATTTAAAAAGAGAGTTTTATTATTACCTAGTCCGCGAAGGTAGGTATCCTTGGCGTATACACGAATATTTATGAATCAACACGTCCCCAAATTTGCGTACATCCCTTATCAACTCCCTACATAATACACAGTACCCGAGCCACGGCCACGTAAAAAATACCGCGTTGTAGAAACATTTACAAATACCCCACTCTTAGTTGACAGCATTTTGCACTTTTCTCCCGAGACTACAGTTAAAAAAGGGTAATATTTCTTAAAAACATAATGCAAAGCAGAAAATATTTCTCCAAGAACAGATTCACTATTAAAACCTAATTTTTATTCTGCTTAGAGGATTGTATGGTTTGTGATCTGAAAAAAATAAAGACTTCGATAGAAAATCTTGCTTTAAATAGAAGAGGGCTCAGAAACTTTTCAACAGAAAGTTAAAACGAGATTTTATTGTAGTGAATACTTTAAAGACTGGCGTTTTGTATTTCTACTTTTGCCGAGTTTTAAGGAGTTTGCATTTTTGTTGCTTTCTTCCTTCGCTTCGAGCTTCGTTGAACAAAGGCTCGTATTTTGATGTTTTTTCTGAAAATGGTCACGTTGCTGATGCATGACTGGCATAAGCTTACGAGAGGTTGAATATAACGGTTAATTTTATTAACCCGTGCGCATCTTTGTCTACGTTAACTTTCCTATTACCAGAAATTAAAAAAAATACTTTTATACATCCTTCTCCTCACAATTATCAACACAAAAATCGGCCGAGCCGTCCTCAAATCTTCATAAAGATGTTGTATGTGTATCAGCTGTAATAGCACACTCTAATTCCACGTAACTAATAATATTATAAGGGCTAAATTTGAATTAAATAATATTGAAAATTAGGACTTACAGCAAAGTGTTCGTTACGCAGTGTTGAATATCAACGACTATTCTTCTCTTATATAGATACTTCGCTAATATTATTACGAACAGAAGCAAATAATTATCATAAGATTAGGAAAACTACAATTCTGAAAGTAAATTAGTAAAAAGGAAATGACCCTCAATGGATTAATAGACTTTTATCACGGACAGACTACTCTGTTAAAATATATTGTTCCCTCGAGGTGCATGAATACTGAATTTTACGTTTCAGGAACACTAAAAAAATAAAGACCTACAGTCCTACACTCACGTAAATTCTTAATCTGATATTTCTTAATTTATAAACATGCAGGAGATTGTGTAGGTGTTTGAAGGGGTCCTGAGAAGGCTGGACCACAGCCCGTCACTCGTGGTGAATGTAAAGAATCCCATGTCCATGGCTATAAGGCAGGTGCTGTTTTGAGTCTACCGCATCCCCAGACGGCAGATGATCCATGAGGATTCTCTGCTCCGCTAAAAAAGTAGACTGTTTAAGTTTTAGAACGTTTTAAACAAATCATTAATAGATCGAGAGCGACGACGCATAAACGAAAAATGGAAATATAACATTTTTAACATTAAATTAAAAAAAAAACCGCGCAACATTACGTCACGATTACCATGTTCTTGCAATATCATTGAAGTAACAGGATACCTAAATTCAAATCGATGAGATCCTTGGAAGTTGCTCACATCGACTAGAACAGAGCTGATCTTAAATCATAGCTAAGAACAATATGGATCAAGTCACCTTTCAAACAAAAAAAAATCAGTATCAAAATCGTTTTATTCGTTTGGGCGCTACGAGGTCATACACAGACATACAGATACTAATGTCAAACTTTTAACAACCCTCTTTATCCGTCGACTCGGGGGTTAAAAATAGTGTTAGGTGATAATGACAGGTGGAGTAAAGGCGAGACAGATTGCGACTATGGACTGAAAGAAGGGATATCAGTCGCCTGGCGCCTATACTATAATAGATAGAGTATCCTTTATTGTACACCAAAAGACAGAGCGTAAATACACAAATGTTACATGAGTAGGTACAATTGGCGGTCTTATCGGTAAATGCAATTTCTTACAGACAACCATTGGATGGACAAGAGTTGAGTAGAAAAGCCGGTTACAGGTGTACATACATAATAAATGAATAAATATCTAGATTGAATAATAAATAAACAGACATCTTTGATGCAAATATTTTATACTAAACATACAATATAAATAAAAATATTATACTATACTTATAAATACTATAATAAACTACTTAAAATGTAAATTATATATTATATTATTATTATTCAGCCGTTATCGTCCCACTGCAGGGCAAAGGCCTCCCTACGCTCTTTCCACTCCTCACGACTCAAGGCTATTTTGGGCCAATCCTTCCTTATAATGTATAATACAATAATTATATTAATTTATCTAATTAGTAAAAATATTAATACGAAATATGAGCTGCCTTGTTAGCCTAGTGCTCTTGAGCGCGACTGCTACGTTTGTGGTCCTGGGATCGATTCCCAAGTCGAGTAGTGTTATTGAGTTTTTCTATAAAATTGTCAGTAGCAGCTCGGAGTTTGGGATGTATGCCCGGGCTCGCCCCCGATTACATGGGACCTAAACTTACCGGCGAACTGTGTGTGTACGCGTCTGCCTAACCCATCAGGAAATACAAGCGTCATGTTGGTAAATATGTTTGTAACATATCAAGCTAATATAAATAATACGACTCTCCGGCTCCCGGGTATGGCGACAGCTGTTGAAGAGGAAACCACAATTAAATGCAATAAAGTTTATTTTACGATGGCGCATAAACATGGCGCGGCTCTCTTTATCGACGGACATTAGCCAACATTGTTAAAAAATATGTCTATTGCTTTTAATTAATATAATCGCCTGTAAAAAATGTAGGTAACATTATTTCGATGAGGTAAAAGCTTGCTCTCATATAGTACCTACTAGATAATATTTACTAGGATCACTAGGTATTTACTAGGAAATTCCTATACTTTGTTTGATACTGAAAAGACAATGCAGAGGTAACCTCGACATAATTTTGTCGTCGCCTTATCTCGCCTAGAACTAATGCCTAGCCCGAGATATGCAATGACAAATTATAACGTAGCGCGCATATCAGGACGAAATATAAGACAATATTGTGGCTTAGAAGATTATGTAGCTGATGACATGAATTGAGAAGAATATGCTGCGATGGTTTTGGTTGCCTAATTAGGCTAGTGGACCTGACGGCTACGCTAGAGATCTTGGGTTCGATTTCTAGGTAGAGCAAAGTGTTATAGGGTTTTTAATGAGGCGGGGTAATTTTATGCTAATTAAACAACTGCAATTGAACAACTGCAAAATTCCCCCAAACACAAAGCAAAATCCCCAAATTTACCGTCCCTAAAATCCTCCTAGACTTAACGCTCACTGGTGAATCCGCAATAAAATTGACATAAATGGTCTGAATTAAATAAATTATAAAATGACATAATTTTCATCATTTCGACAAAACCGCTGAAACCGCTGAATACGTGATAAATCAAAATTGTCTGAATCGCAACTACATCGCATATTTACAATCTTACAAACTAAATTTTCTGGAGATGGAAGTCAACGATTTTCATACTTTTTCAGTACAAAAATTAATACGTAATCCTGTCATAACTACGAGTATATGATCCACCTAGATAGTGTAGCGATATCTAACGCGCTACATACAAACTAGACGGACAAATCCTCAATCGCGCAAGTGAAGTTTGCAACTCAACTTGCATACACAACAACATACAACCGCCCGACATCAACCGCTGGGTCTTGGCCCGCCAGGCAAGACATTCGCCTGCTCAGACGACCTTTGGCTGGAGAGGCTATAGCTTGTCCGTCCATAAGAGCATGTTTCTTCAATTATGCTTAACGTGGGAGAGCCATACTTCGGTACGAATGGGCCGGCTCGACCGGAGTAAAACCACGTCACAGAAAACCGGTGTTAAACAACGCTTACGTTGTGTTGCGCCGAGTGAGTGAGGTTACCGAGTTAATGTTATTATCGCACTTGTGACTCCTCTGGTCTTGCGGGTGTCCATGGACGGCGGTAATCGCTTACCATCAGGCGATCCGTATGCTCGTTTGCCATACTTTCCTATAAAAAAAAATGCTAGAATCAAATGCGCCAATAGTCTAGTGGTCCTAAGCGCGACTGCTACACTAGAGGTCCTTCCTGGCTTCGATTCCTAGGATGAGCAAAGTGTGATGTAATTCTCAGTAACAGCTCGGAGTTTGGGTTTGTGCCCGGTTAATGGCAATAAGCTCGCCCCTTAATACGTGGGACTTAAACATACGTCCGAGCTCAAACTTAGTAATCGTACTTGCGACCACTTGATCAATGCGATAGCTTAACATAACATACCATCACGCCTGTATTCCCCGTAGGGTTTGGCCGAGGTGTGCTAAAGTACACAGTTCGATTATGTTTAGATCTCACGAGGGCGACCCTATTGCCATTAACCGGGTACTAATCTAAAATCCGAGCTGCTATTAAGAATATCATAAAAACACCAAACACACTGCTCGACCTGGCTATTGAACCCAAGATTTCAAGTGTAGCTACGTTCAAAACCACTAGACTAATGAGGCAGTTCGGATGAGACGATTTATATTTTCATAAACCAAAGCTATTCAATGTAAATACATCATTCAATCTAAACAAATCAAGCTCGTTTCTATGACAAAAAAGAAAATGCTGACTCATAATCAACAAAGTTCGATTCAGACATTACCTATATACCTGTATAACATATAATGGATGTATCTATATGAATGTAGGATAAAGTTTAACCGTCACAGTATGAAATGCTACCTAATGGCCTGTGTCTAATTTGATGATTTTTCATCTCTGTCATATATTTCAATGGTAAAAATTATTTATTGACTAGCTGTTACCCGCAGTTTCACTCACGTCCCAAAAAGATTTACATATTATAAGTCCGATTCTAGGCGGCGTATCAAGATAAAACATGCACCAGACTTTAAGATAGATCTCTAGCAATACATCTGGAAAAACTGCATTCAATTCCATGCAGTAGTTTTTGCGTGATGCGCGTACAAACATACTGACAGACAGACGGCCAAAAATTGTAAAAATTGTTATTTTGGCTTCTGTTGAAACTAATATGAGGGGTCTTTCTTATAAGACCCCCCCATATTAGTTTTTCTTCGATATCTTTAATGTACAGACATCGGCCTGTTACAATTTTATTATAGGTATAGATATGAATTATTACTTCATGCACAGTTCGTAGAAATGAGGTTCTAACAGGGAATTTTCTAACAGGCAATCTTAAGGATAATGTATTCAATGATCATGTACGCCTAAATTCCAAAAATGCTTTAGTAGATGTGTAATAATTACACCCTTCGCGGGTATGTTTTTTGTCTCTTGTACTAGGTGGCGATTCTATTTTTTAACTTTTATAAAACGGTATCAAATCTTTAAAAGTAGCAGAATTACCCTTCTGAAATAAACCAATAAATAAATCTGGTTTAGATTCACTAATCAAAGTTGTAAATAAGCATTTAGAAACCGGAGATTATTCTGTTAATTTGTGCGAGATTGTGTCATTACTCGTAGTGTCGTAGCACTCGTAGCTGGCTGCTACGTCGCATTGCTACGCGCACGTAGCGTTCCGCGCCGATGCTTCTACGAATCTCGTATGCTACGGACACGTCGGACATCCAATCGTAGAATGGAATGCTGCTCTTTTGTTTCGTTTAGAACTGAAACTAGTTCGTATTTATAGTACTGCTGTTCTTTTATGCGCTCCTGGTAAGTTGTTGAACTTTTGTAAGGAAAAGTCAAGTTAAAGATTTAGGGGAGAAACGGGTACCGCATTTCGTCTAAGTCTGTCCTTAGTCGGAATCTTCTTTAAACATAAAGCAATAAAAAGTAAAGATACACTTTTAAAAAGCTTACCCAACTTTTATCTCAATAGTAGGTACCATATAGTAGCCTGGAAATATATAAAACGGTGTATTTTTTTTAAAAAGCTTACTAGTAATGTGGGTCGCACATTACTAGTATTCTTGTTAACCCCTCGTGCTAAGCTAAATGCTTGTGTTACGATTGTGTTCACGTCGTAGTACAATGGGTGGGATTCGAACCGGCAACCGCAATGACATGATCGCAAATCCAGCGCCATAGTCATTAGGCTACCACCGCTTAAATTATTGATATTTTAAAATTGGTAGGTAATCTTTTAACATAACACATAACATACCATTACGCCTGTATTCCCCGAAGGGTTAGACAGAGGTGTACTTAATGTACACCCACAGTTCGCCGGTATGTTTAGGTCCCATGTTACAGGGGGCGAGCCTATAGCCATTAACCGGGCACAAATCCAGACTCCGAGCTGCTAATGAGAATTTCATAGAAAAACCCCATAACACTTTGATCGAACCCAGGACCTCTAGTGTAGCAGTCGCACTTGGGACCACTAGACTAATGAGGCAGTCTTTTAAATTTTTCATTAACAGTTAATACGGGAATAACCTTACATAACCATCAAGTTTCACTTACCCACTAATACATATATACAAAACAAAAAATCTATTTTATAGCTGAACACCAAGTGATAAAACCTAGTCCTCGTAAAGATCGCAATGCCATTGTTACCGCACAACATGTAAACTAATGAAACTATACATCATGTTTACAAACTTTTACGACATTTCATCTTAAATTCTGAGCTAGTTCTAGACCTGTAAAAAATGTATAGTATTCACTACTTTCTATTTTCTGAATAATAAGACGTAATCCAAGACTTAGGTATTTCTGAAACTTGTGATAAACCATGTATGCCTGAGACATATTTTCGACAATGTGAAATCTGAGTAACGAAATGATATTTAAATTATATATATTTATTTCTGACCTATTTTCAGAAATAAGTATATATAATTTTTTAAACACACTTTTAGTCTTAGATTTTTGACCTCTATTATTTCCTAACTGACAACCTGCAGTTAGCGATAAGGCCACCCATTGTATGTTAACATAACAACTGTTAACATAACATAGTTAACATAACTGTTAACATAACATTTAACATTTGACGACACGATTGGCGTAGCGGTTGAGCGATCGACTTCTGCGCCACATGTTGTGGGTTCGATCCCCACACGGAGCAAATATTTGTATGATCTACAGGTAGTTGTTCCGGGTCTGGGCGTTTGTGTATGTGAGAATTTGTGTTTGTAAACGCACCCACGATACAGGAGAAAATCCTAGTGTGGGGCAACGTTTGTTTAAAAAAAAAAAAAAAAAAAACATAGTTTCAAATTATTCGTATACATTCTTGGCGCCATAAATTTGTTTTGACTGGTTATGAGTTTTGCCTAAATATATACAAAAGTCGCCTTACTGTTTGTATAGTCCACGATATAAATAACAAAATTATATGTTAGTATTTATGTTTCGTGTTTTGCTGATCCGAATACGGTTGAAAATGTTATTAGAAAGCATGAACTTCGCGACATACTATGAGACCTATATTTTTAACAGGGGTTAAATTAATGTAAGTACGGTTACACATCTTAATGTGTAACAGCTTAGCTTATGACCTCATCTTGTACGGAGAGCCTATACAATAGGAGCTCAGCTTAAACTGGACTAATGTATACCCATAGTTCGTCGGTATGTTTTTAGGTTCTATTTAATATTATGTGGGCACAAATTCATACTCCAAGCTGCTACTGACAATTTCATAGAAAAACCCAATGATAGTTTGTTAGAAATGGGAGCCGATGCCAGTACCTAACAATCGGTAGCCACGTTTGCAACCACTACACCAGATAATTATATACTTAATACATAATGTATTACATTTACGTAGATATGTATTAATTAAACAGCACTTCCAACCTATATTATCTGTTCAAAGGGACTACAAAAGATTTTCCAGAAGAGAGCACCCCAAAGTTCTTAGTGTTCATCCGAGACATACACCACACAAAGGTGATGCGCAGTCTAATAGAAAAGGCACTACGAAAGTTCTATAATACTATAGGTAGATACAGAATGATCTATGAAAGATTGTATCTTTATTACAATCGAGTCATGAAGAGGTGCTCGCTAAAGAGCTCCCGCGCCGGATCGATGTTCCAGATTCAAATTTTGTGAGAGATCAAACGAAGAGAATGCAGCGGAAGAAAAATTTATAGAAACCAATGTTCCAACTTTAAGTGACCTCAGTTTATGACAACTCTTATTCCAACTTCTCTTTTCAATACTTTTCAACTAAATGAGAAAAGCAGAAAGTACGTACAAGTTAAAGAACAAGGGGGCTAAAATAGCCATTATTGATAAATCATAATATGATTCGCAGACACGTCATAGCTACACAAGATGCCATAATATCCAGTATAAGCTGACCCCAAAGCGTACAAAAAGGCTATATAATACGATATCTTTATATTCAAGCAGAATTAACCATTCGTTCATTAAAAAGTAAAAACAAAATATCAATTTGTCAGTGTCTTATTTTTGCAACTTATTTATCTCATCCCTAATCCTGCGTCGTCTGTAATGAACCTTCTGTATAAATCTTTTATGTGTTCAGATCCGCCCTTTCACGATTTTACGACGAGAATATATATTAAAGAACCTTTTGCAAAAGTTATTTAAAAATATTTGCATAGTGATGTCACCAGTGAGCGGACGAATGCGGTTGTAGGGCGTTATTTAGGTTGACACAGTTTGTCTCAGTAGGTACTTTATTTTGTTAAATAAATGCTACACTGGCTTTTTTATCGGAATATTTATAATTATAATTTGATTTTCGATTGAAAGTTATCTTTTTTTCTGTCCTCAATACTGAATTAGTTCTGAAAAGGTGTGGATGATGATGTAATTCCTCCAAGTCAGCACAATTATATTTAGATACTGGCAATAGTGGTAATGGTATAGCACGTTGTGTAGCCATGTCCATATCATATTATGATTAATTATAAGCGGCCATTTTAGCCCCTTAAGTTTTCCGTGTTCTCCGGAGACACGAAAGGGTGTGATGTGCCAAGAATGGTCACCCATCTGCAGATAGACAAGCACACCTTATCTATGACTTAATAAAAACGAAATATTGAAAATATTTTTTTGCAGTGATAAAATCTGGTTATACTATACGCCAACTAAGACATGACTACGAAAAGGCGAGGAATATTTTAATTTAATCCATAGATCAGATCACTAAGTGTGATCACTAAGTGTTGAATAATAACAGTACCGTCAGATGCGAAACACATGTTGAATTTAATTTATTAAATATTCTACACAGATGAACAAATAATTAAAAAGTTACCGCCAAGTGCAGAGCTCGTTTATTGGTAGTTTTAGATGCAAACCACGTACATAAAGTTTGTTTAAAATTAGTTTTTCTATGTCTCTTCTCTTTGCTTGAGGGAGATATTATATGCTCGTCTACAGTGCAAAAGGAATCGGCATGTAAACTGTCAGGGATCTAGCTCCTGTAGTTTCGGCTGTGCGTTAATACGACAGTCAATCAGTAGGTCAGTCAGTCAGGTTCTTCTTTTATATATATAGATTATGATTTATGATATAATATATCTATCATTTTGCAATCTACCCAACAGTGAAATTGCGATAGAAAATAAAATATTATCTATATCCTAACTAATATTATAAATGGGAAAGTAACACTGTCTGTTAGTTTGTTTTTTTTTCGTACGTTGTAATCTTATTATATGAATTATATCAATGAGAAAATTGCTAAAGATTCACTATGGATTCTAAATATCTATTAAAAAGATCTTTTTCATGCCTGTTTTTTATCGTCATAGACCTTCCCAGTCAGGCACAAAGTTTCAGCGGAATAGGATGAATGATTTAGCAATGGATATAGAGGACAAACAAACAAATATTCATTCTTATTTATACAGATTTATATAGATAAAAAATATACCTAAATTGATTGTAAAACAATTGCTCAAAGTGGAGATTTTATCCCCCCAGATAGTCACCGTAAGTATATTGTAATTACCCCAACCGGAAAATATTCTAATTGAATGGAAGCCACTTCAGGTCAAATTGATATCCGGGAATACACAAACACCCCCATGAAGATTCTTGACATAAATCACATACGCAAACATTCCATTCAGTAGTTTTTCCAATATATTTGTCATAATAATGTTTATCTGGTGAAGAACTTAGCTACAATCACGAATGGAAATAGAATGGTGATGGATAAAGTATTATTTTATTTCCATACTAATCTATCGTTGGGATAGTACAATACATAACTCTAAGGCCTAATTTCGGATGAAATTAGATTGAAAATTAAACCTTATTGCAAAGTCTTAGTTACCTAATTTTGAATGATAATAATATTAAAAATTAAATCTTATAAAATGTTAGTTAAGCGGTATTATCAAAGGGTATTATTATTATATACACTATTTCGTTATACTATCTGTTACCTTTTCAGCTCTTAATAGGTAACGATAACATTTGCCAAGCAGCTGGAATCTTGCAGAAGGACATCCATATCCATACTAATATTATTAATGCGAAAGTCTGTCTGTTACGTTTTGACCGCTAAACCGCTGAACCAATTTTGATGAATTTGGATATAAACATAGAAAAAGCCTTTTAGTATGCGAGTGAAACCGTGGGCAACAGCTAGTAAATATATAATTACCTACGTAGGTATATAATGTCGGATTCAATTTTTTTCGATGGCTCGCTAGCATCTATCTTTCGATAAACTAGTAGACTACAGTACCCTCAAAACGTGAAGGAGCAAACATGGTGAAATAATTATGAATACCTACAAAAACGCGCTTTAGCAATCCTTGAAACGAAATTCAATAGTTTCTGTTACGCAAAATTTAGTTTCAAACTTTGTACTTGGTGGTTAGTTCTTCGAAAAGAAAAATGTTGCGGAGGTGCTTGGTTAGGTAAATATTGTATTGCGATTAACATAATTTTTTTTTAACTTATCATACCATCAAACTTGTACTCCCCGAAAGGTAAGGCTATGTCATAATAATCTATGTTGCATGATATGATTCACATATGCCACCATTTTAGCCTCCTAGTGTGATTGGTTTTGACATTTAGCAGTTCTTTATCAATTCATATTTAGAACTCGTAGAATTCCTTAGTAATTTAGTGATATGAATGATATTTTGATTCATCAAAAGTTACTTTACCAAATTTCTTATATACATGAATAACTAACTTCTACCCGCGACTTTGTCTCCGTAGACTTTAGAATTATGTCTGACCTGGATAAAAAGTAGCTTATGTGTTATTCCAGGCTATAATCTTAATCTCTGTCTAATCTATAATCTCTGCGCCAAATTTTATCCAGATCCGTTCTGGCGTGAAAGAGTAACAAACATGCATACATACAAACTTTCGCGTTTATAATATTAGTAAGGATATTATGTACAGCTAACAGCACATCAGGTTGACGCAAACTGTCAAATTTCCCCAATGGATAATAAACTCTATTATAACATAACATAACATACCATCACGCCTGTATTCCCCGAAGGGTTAGGCAGAGGCGTACTTAATGTACACCCACAGTTCGCCTGGTATGTTTAGGTCCCATGTTATAGGGGGCGAGCCTATAGCCATTAACCGGGCACAAATCCAGACTCCGAGCTGCTACTGAGAATTTCATAGAAAACTCAATAACACTTTGCTTGACCTGGGGATCGAACCCAGGACCTCTAGCGTAGCAGTCGCGCTTGGGACCACTAGACTAATGAGGCCGTTCAAAAACTATTAAAACTATTAAACTCTATTATTTGGAGATTAAATCGAAAATTAATTAAAGTAATTTGTCAATTTTGGATACGAAGATGTCCGGTTGACTGTACTATGACTACACAAAAGCGATCTTTTTAGCTTTCAGCACCACTGCATTCGTTTAAAATAAATACAAAAAAAACCCTCTCTATCCAGGATCTAATTTATATTAACTCACACGACTGAAGTTTTTCGAAAGCCACAGGAACAAATAAAGAAAGCAGTGCCCTTGAAATACTTCCGGTCAAACGAGGGTTCAACAAATGGTAATATTGAATTACTCTGCTGAACGTTTTGTTAAAGGTCGACCGACGTTCGTGAGGAATAAGTTGGCTTATCATGGATGAAGAATCAGATGTGCCCAGTGCCCTTGCTAATGAAGCCACGAGCGGTTGAGCTAAGTGATTTAGCAATGCCGGGAAATAGAAAGAAAGACAGTATTTATTGGTCTGTTAAAGTACGAGTCTGGTACATATAGTATGCACCTTTTCCTTCGTTAAGGGAAAAAAACAATTTATATTATTTTATTTTATAAGTATCAGGATTGACGGTAAGGATCACCGAAACATAGAGCTTTACTGCCTACGCTAGAGGTCGGGTTCAATCCCAGGACGAGCAAAATTTTATTGGGTTTTTTCTATGAAATTTTCAGTATTAGCTCGGAGTTTGTTCTATGCCCAGTTAATGACAATAGGCTCGCTCCCTATTACGTGGAACTTAAATATACCGACGAACCGTCGGTGTACATTAGTGTGTCACCCTTTGGGGATACAGACGTGTGGGTATGATTACATGGGGCTAAAATTACCACTTTGTTGAATCATAATATGATTCACAGACACACGTCTTCTCATCGTGCTACTTTAACCAGTATAAGATGACCTCTGATAGTACAAAAAGCCAATAGCATGAGGGGTCAGTTTATACTGGAAATTTATGACACGCTGTGTCGTCTGTATGTGTGAATTATGATTCGCCAAGCATTCATTTTGGCCATCCAGAATTGGTAAACAAATTTCACGCCACGTGATGATAAGTTACAGGATAATTTACAATTTTACATGTTTGCTTGTATGCATGTAGGTATCATTGTTATTACATAGAAAGGCAGAAAACTCGTATTATAAATCCATTTTCTTTGTATTACAATTACTTACAGTAATAGTGGCATTATTGGCTTGTGGAAGTATTCACAGAACGAGGCGACTGTCACTATAAAATGAATTTATTCGCCTTGTACCGCCTGCGGACGATGTATGAGAATTATTTGAATGCAAATTGAATGGCTTTATGTTTACATCAAAATAAAATGATGGCATTACGCTGTATAGAATAAACAATTCACTTTTTAACCTGCTCAGCTCTTTTTTCTTGAATGGACTTAAGCTGTTGAATCAGGGAATCTTCTTTACAGCGTAACCGGACTTCGTGGCGAGGCGAATGCCTCCAGCGGCGTCCCCTGACGTGGACACGGACATTGGCTTAGGCTGTTACTAGGAGGGACAGGTGAATTTAAAAATACTGGCTAGACGCGGGTCGGCTCCATCACGCCGGCTTCAGCTCTCTACAGATTACTAAAACATACCGATGTCCATCTCTCCTTAACACTTCGGGGAATACAGGCGTTAAAGTACTATATAGTTACTATCATTACCTATCCACGACCTTCTCATTTTGAACCCATACCAATACAGCAATTTATTTATATCCAGTTTCAAACGATAATCCCTCAAAGGCTCAACATTACAGTTTCATATTATGGATCTAAAAATAGGCAGTTCTAAGTAGAAATTGGAAGCTCCCGTCGCGGTCTCACTCGACCGCGAGCGCGAACCACGAAAAGCCCCGAACTTTTACGAAAATGGCCGAACCACGTAATTTAAACTTATCCCTTTCTGTGGGTGGTGGGTAAACTATTGAAAGGTTAGGTGATTTGGGTCATACCAATACGGGTGTGTGTTGATACATAATTACTCTTCTTAAAATACTTCGATAAATACTTATATTATTATTTTTATTTGCAATAGGTGTCCATAATAAATCCAAATAATAAGTCCAAATACTCAAAAGTTACTCAATTTTAAGTCTCGTGATGTCACTTTTAGTTTGACTTAAGGAGTCGGCCGAATAATTTACGTATAATGTAATCCAAAGGAATACACTTATTTCGTGTGAAAATTGAACCCGTGATCCTAGCAGAGTGCCTCTATTTTATTTTATATTGGTACACAAAACATAATTACAGCAGTATTGCATTCACATTAATAATAACAAAAGAACATAGTAAACTGCAACTCCAAAGGTATGTGCACACAGCATGACTTGCTAGTAACAAGAGGTAACTATAAATACATACCATCACGCCTGTATTCCCCGAAGGGTTCGGCAGAGGTGTAGTTAATATACACCCACAGTTCGCCCAAATGTCTAAGTCCCATGTTATAGGGGGCGAGCCTATAGCCATTCACCGGGCACAAATCCAGACTCCGAGCTGCTACTGAAGAATTTCATAGAAAAACCCAATAACACTTTGCTCGACCTGGGGATCGAACCCAGGAACTCTAGTGTAGCAGTCGCGCTTGGGACCACTAGACTAATGAGGCAGTAATTATATATACATATATACAAGTATGTATAATAATAATAAAATGTGAATAGAAATTACAATGAAGTACATAACTAAAAAAAATAAACTATTACTGCTAACCCCTACTTACCCTGCCAGCTCATTGCAAATACCGTCGGTCAAACTTATTCCAAAAAACAAAGTAAAAGTACCTACTTTCTTTTAAAAGTTACTGGCTATTTCTGTCACGTTTTCCAATCATAACAAAACAAACCCAAGATGTCATTATAAAGTCCTTTCTATCTTTGTCAAGGCTACCAAATGATCGTAATACACGTTTTTGCGGGAATCCCGTCCTAATGAGCGTTTCATAGCAGGAATTTCCATTTTTATATCTACTACCACTTACACTGGCCTGTATTTGGGTCGCTTTTTTTTAATTTTCTTTAGTGGATTTTATTGGAATTTAAATTCCGGCATTTAAACGCTGATATTTACAAATGAGGGTTCTTGAATCAATATGGAAATTGATTTAAAGCTCCATGTCCTATATATGTCCTAATATTTCTAGTAACATACTTAAACACATTGGTACTCATTAAAATCAATAACTATTTCAAAAGACACTATTTATTTATTTCAATTTTATTATATCTATACAGCGCAGTCGAACCGCGGGCCGAGGATTTTTTTCATAACATTTTTTCTTTGGGAATGTTGTTTATTCACTAATGAGCAATCACCAGGTATATGTATAAAACACTTTTAATAAGATTTAATAACGCTCTAAGGACCAATAAATATCCCAAGAATACTTAAACTATCCAATTTATAAACACAATAACCTTATTTTATATCGTCTAAGGAGGACGCAATAAAATATAATACCCAATACCTAGGATTATGCATCCGTCCCTGTTGAAATTTTATTACCTACTTTCTCGTCAGATGTCTTGTTAGCTAGTAGTATGCCACGAAAATATTGTATATACATAAGTAGGTATGTAGAGAATTCCTAAGGGGTCAAATGACAGTTCACTGTAACATAAGTACAGAAAAGAGATTTTTTTCTGTATTATCTTATCTTATCTTATATGGGGCCGAGGCAGCAAGGCCTCAGTGCACTTCGAACCAATGGGATCTATTGTGCTTCCCCTAGATACCTATTCCACATCCTCACCTCTTTTTCTGTGTTAGTATATAAGTATTTATTTTACTTTTGATATGACTGCATCATCCTAACATCTGTCTAAATCCCTGGTCCCAAGCGCGACTGCTACGTTGGAGGTCCTGGGTTTGATTCCCAAATTGGGTTTTACTATTAAATTTTCAGTAGCAAGTCGGAGTTTGGATTTCTTGGTATTCTCTACTTAACCCTTCAAGGAATACAAGCGCGAGGGTATGTTATGTTAAGAAGATTATTTCAGTAGGCAGAGATGAAATCCCTTATAAATTATTACGATCCTTTATAAATTATCGATCCCTTTTGTATTAATCACATGGGAACATGTGCGTACCTCTACAATCCCGGTGTAGATCCCGGCTTTACGCCTCTCTAACGAGGGAGGAACCAGTAATGGTTTGTTACGGGTAAGCCAATTTAACAATAGCTATTCCAGCAAATAAAATTAGCTTTGCCTATTTCTAGCCCACAATGATATCGAATGAATGAATTTAAAAAAAACCTTTAACTTTAATATAGATAAGTAGTTATCTACCTAGTACTAGTTACTGCCTCATTTGCGCACAGCTGGTTATAAGCGCGACTACTACCCTAGAGGCCCTGGGTTCGAGCAAAGTGTTTCGGGGTTTTTCTATAAAATTCTCAGTGAAAGCTTGGAGTTTGGGATTTGTGCCCAGTTAATGGCAATAGGCTCGCCTCCTATTATAAGGGACCGAAACATACCGGCGAACTGTGGGTGTACATAAGTACCTACACCTCTGCCTAACCCTTCGGGGAATAGAGGTTTGATAGTATGTTATGTTTTCTACTTAGTAAAATTTTGATCCAAGCGTCGCCAACTTGTTTTCGAGTAGGCAATCTTGTATCTTTGTACCAGGGTACCTATTGGATGTTTTGATTCTAATTTTAAGATCAAAATGAACGATTACTAATAATTAGCCTGATACCTTATTTTCCCCTTTCTTTTTTCTATCCATAGATATTAAAAATGATTGTTTATTTATTTTTTCTAAATAGGCAACCCACAGCAATACTTCCTCTTTGCAGTAATGTCTACAGTACCAATAATTTGAATTTTAATTGTCAAATCACAATAAAAGAAACAAAAACTCTGGTATATTTTAACAAAAGAAAAGAAAATGGTTGGAATATTCGTGCCTAACAAACAAATAACTTTAAAGTTATATTTTGTGTTAATTTGTTTGTTTTGGAGTCGGGATTTCTCTCTTCTACTTACACCTATAAGAGTTCTAACTTCTCATTGTTAGTATTGTTGTCTCGTTCTATTACGATGGAAACGACAAGGATAATGATTTTATTGGTGATTTTGGAAAACAAGTTTTATTGGCAAGGGAATTGGAGTTTTAGAAGCCGACTAATTCCGGTTATTTAATACACGTAGGAGGGTCGGTTTATTGTTTCAATGATTGTGGTACCGTTATGGGAAATCTGCTGGGAAAACGTGCCTTTCGGTAACTATCAGTCAAGTGTTTTCGTCACCACAGGGCCTTAAACCCGCGGACCGAATTTCGGTGCTTACAGGCCAATATGTTACGGGCAAAAGCTAGTTAAGTATAAATCCTTGAAAAGAGATGCAAGTGTCTTAAAATAAAATAATATAAATAGGTATAACCTTATCACTTTACCCACACAATCTACTTACGATCTCAATATCCAGCACATGAGCTCGCACGGGTGAGGTGTTACATCCATTGCGAGGGTAGATATAAAACTGACGTAAACCCTTCCACGCCTCACTCTAATATTATTATATTTTATTACTTTTTTTTCATGTTTGTTTATGTGTTATTTTTTATAACGCCATGCATATTTCTTTTAGCTTCCAAATATAGAGTTGATTGTCAGAAGCAATTACTTTGTTGGAACAAAAGCAATCTTTTAATATTACTTTTATAAATATTTTTACGTGGGAGAGCCATGCTTCGGCACGAATGGGCCGGCTCGACCGGAGTGATACCACGCCCTCACAGAAAACCGGTGTCAAACAACGCTTACGTTGTGTTTCAAGTGAGTGAGGTTACCGGAGGCCCAATCATCTTTTAAAAGGTCGGCAACGCACTCGTGACTCCTCTGGTGTTGCGGGTGTCCATGGGCGGCGGTAATCGCTTACCATCAGGCGATCCGTCTACTCGTTTGCCCTCCTATCCCATAAAAAATATATATTATAACTATTCCAGATATGACCTTGCATTCTCCTCCTGGTTCTAGATTGTATGTACTATTTAACACAGCAACACTAGAATGTTACACAAAGCGACTGCCAAATCTCAGCAACCCAATTTCTGGCTATCGGACTTTTGACTACCACTAGCAATGGATTTAAGTAAGCAGTTGTTTTTTCTTAAAAAAAAGCTTACTAGTAATGTGAGTCGTGTATGACAGGTATTCTTGTTAACATCTCGTGCTAAGCTAAATGCTTGTGTTACGCGTGGGTTCACGTCGGTAGTGCAATGGGTTGGTTTCGAACCGACATGATCGCCAGTCCGACGCCCTAGCCATTAGGCTACCGCTATTGTATTGCATGCTCTCCGAGACACGGAGTGGTCTCGATGTGTTATGAATAGTCACCCGTTCAGAGGACGCGGCAAGAGCGGATTAGTCTTGAAGAGATCTATTGATCAGAGTATTTTGTTTAAAAGACAGCACCCCATTATGAAATAACCTGTGTGTCTTGGGTGACTTCACAAACATACAATTAACAGACAAAGTACACACACAGGCTCAAAACAAATATTTACCTCGGGTGGGAATCGAACCCACGTGGTCACCACTAGGTGACCATCTTAACCGTCTAAACATAAATCACAACGTAATTTTTTTTTACTTAAACGCGTACTAGCAATGTGGGCCGCACGTTACTGGTTGCTGCACGTTGCTTGTGTTAAGAGTGGGTTTACGTTGGTAATGCAACGGGTGGGGTTCGAACCGGCAACCACATGATCGCTAGTCCGACGCTCTAGCAGTTACAAAACTCCAACATAACTTTTTTCAACCAGCCCTACGTCTCTGCCTCCTCCTTCAAGAAACACAGGCGTGATAGTGTAATAATGCACCTCGTACCTCCCAAATAACATTTTAAAGAATGTAATATCCAATAACAATCGTCAGAGCTTAGACTGAGATGAGTAGCTTAGTTCACCGGATACAAGGATAAAGGTTAAGCTATGTAAGTTCAGTCATCTGTCTTGAAGCTGGAACAATTTCCACTCTTATATTAAATTACATAAGGTCGAAAGTAATCAACCGCCATGATTGCCGGTGGTACTCCCGCATTAGGTTAAAATGTATAGTAGTACAAAGTATATAAATCATTATCATATAAAACTCAAAGGTGACTGACTAACTGACATAGTGATCTATGCATGCATATCTAACGCACAGCCCAAACCACTGGAGGGATCAGGCTGAAATTTGGAATGCAGGTAGATGTTATGACGTAGGCATCCGCTAAGAAATGATTTTGATAAATTCTACCCCCAAGAAGATAAAATAGGGGATGAAAGTTCATATGGAACAAAGTAACTATTCCACGCGGACGAAGTCGCGGGCAAAAAGCTAGTCAGTCTATATAAGTCTAATGCTGGACGTAGGCCTCCCCTAATGTGCGCCATTTCACCCTATCCTCGGCTTGTCGCATTCAGCTTTCACCAGGACCCGAACCTTTTGCAAATCATCGCTTCATCTCACTGGAAAGAGACCTACATACGTTGCCGAGATATATGGGTATAACATAACATACCATGACGCCCGTATTCCCCGAAGGGTTAGGCAGAGACGTACTTAATGTACACCCACAGTTCACCGGTATGTTTAGGTCCCATGTTATAGAGAGCCTATAACATGGGACTGGGCACAAATCCAGACTCCGAGCTGCTACTGAGAATTTCATAGAAAAACCCAATAACACTTTGCTCGACTTGGGGATCAAACCCAGGACCTCTAGTGTAGCAGTCGATATATGGGTTTCTAAATATATATAACACAAAATTAGTAAAAAATCTTACACGTACTTCTTTAAGTAGGCAAGTCTTCTTTGCAAATATGGTAGAGAAATAGAAAGAAAAGTAAAACGCCATCTCTCTTGCTAATGAATAAAAAAGTAACATCACATTGTAAGTTAAAAAGAAAGTCTTGTCGCTTTCAGGTGATGCAACACAATACAAGAACAAAAAAAAACAGTCGGACTGAAATAAAGATCCTTAAAATCGTTGACGGATTTTAATTAAAATATTTAAACAATGACAGACTTTAGAACATAATGTACCTATTGATAATTTGCCTACCTGTCTGTCGCTTTCATTTCAGATGGAGCTATAAAAATAATCCATGGTACTTCGCGCATAATGAACAAATCTCGAGAAAGTTTGTAAAAGGTAAGGGAAAGAAATAGTATTTTTCTGTACACAGTCTTACTACTTTTAATATTTACCTCCATTCTCGTTAAAATAATATTATTTTGATAAAGATTGTTCTCGGAACGAGAATATTAAACTACACAAACAGTGAGACAATTTCTGGGAAAGTCTTCATTAACTTTAACCGGGTTTTTCATTAAAAACTTGGACGATGGTTCTAGCTCTATAATTACACCAATAAAATAACAAATACAATATAACAACAAGATTGTTAAACTGCCTCTTTAGTCTAGTGGTCCCAACTGGGATGGGAGTGGTGGCGTTCGATTTCCAGGTCGAACAAAGTGTTATTGGGTTTTTCTATGAAATTCTCAATAGTAGCTCGGAGTTTGGGATTCGTGCCCGGTTAATGGCAACACCTCCAGTGTAGCAGCTGCGCTTTGGACCACTATAGTTAATACCTATGGCAGTCAAGTACACAACTTTTTAGTATCAGAGTAGCAGTATTTGTAGCAGGCTTCACACCGTTTCCTCTCGATGTTTTTCTTCACCGTATAAACTAAATATAATTCGTCGTCGATAATCATTATTTAACGTAAAAGCTCCTATTAACGACCCCCTAAAATATGTACTCTATTAACGATCTAATTTTTAAATCACTCATATTAGACATATATAGGGTTCCAGAAAAGTCATACCTTAAAAATTAGTTACGTATTTTTATTGGACAGCAAAAAGAGTAAAGTTTGTGTGTTTAAATAGCCAGTGAAAGAAATAATTTGACAATGAGTGGGACGCGCCCGAAGCGGACGCACTTTTCATAGTGTCGCGTCTCTGGCCACGTAAGTACACCTAAATATTACTTAAGGAAAATAACACACTAAAAATGGATTTGTCTTCTTGCTATCACATTACAACTGTAACGTATATATTCGTTTTCTAAACTAACTCATAATATAATACTTTTTATTGGTTTTTGTGTTATAAAATCATGTTTTAATTTAAGGCGGTAATAGAATCCAAATTTCAAAACTTGATTCTAATAACGACCCATGGCGTTGTTAAACTTTGAAAACATTTAGTATTTTAACATATTATCTATTATAAACTACCTCATTTGATTTTATTTTTTTCTTGTTCAATTCTTAAAATTATTATATTTCGTTAGATCTATTAACGACAAAGCTATTTCTTAAAGTTTTTGTGTAAAACTCGATTCAACGTTAGACAATATCCCTATTATTTTAATGATATTATACTATAAATAACCTTTATTATCTGAATTAAAGACTAACTGTCATTAAAAGAAATAATATAGCAATGAGATCGAATTTAACAGTATTCCATAAAGCGGATATTTTATCTGTTTATTATTAATTTTATTGGTCGCTAATAGAATATTGTAACCTTCATACTTGATTCTATTACCGACTCATAGCTGTGAGTCGGTAATATTACAGTACACAAAAACAAAATGTATATTTTTGAACAAATTGGCTTATTTCTTGCATACGTGACGTTTTGAGAGATTTTGTCTCAGGACATATTATTAATGTAAAATAATATTTGCTATCCAGTTTCATTCATGGCTTCATGGCATTGGCTATATTTCATATGTTTTTAAATCAAATAAAAATGGCGGGACGGAATGGGGGCAATGTAACTTTTTAAAGCTTCTTGCGAAGAATTAAATTCTATATCTCTTTAAAGATTGTGTCGTTTTATAGAATCATGGAGCCGCAGAAGCGCAAGCAGTACGCCTCTGCTCAACTAGAAGCTGCGCTTCTAGCTATAAATGAAGGGACCAGCATATACGAAGCTTCAAAAACCTATGGCATACCGAGGACAACTCTGCGTGAAAAGAGAAATAATAAATATATATGAACATTGTAGAAAACAAACTGTTTTAACGAAGGAGGAAGAAAATATCGATTTTTTATTTTATTTAATAGTATAGAAGAAGTGACAACTTCGTAGTGGTCGGTAAAAGAAGTAGGAAAATCGGTAATAGAATCTTGCCGCATTCTATGGGTCGGTAATAGAATCAACTACTCTTTTGGATTAAATAATTATTTAGTAACTATTGTGATATTGAATATTGAATTTAAGTACTGAATTGCAAAGAATACTTCGTTGAGATTAATTATAAATTATAACATCTTTCCTAACATAACAGCTTATATCTATTTTTTTAAAGTGAAACCTAAGACAGCTAAAACTGGCGGTAATAGGAGCATTTACGTTATATGTAATAAACTTGTTAAGCTAGCTATAATTAACTTGAAATTTAGTGCGGTTTTTTTTTATCGGAGGTATAAATTGTACTTTAAAACAATTAGGTGGTTCATAAGTTAATGATAATCTAGAATGATTGGCTACATTCCAGCCAATCGTTCAAAATAAGACTTCTTGAAAATCCCTTTGAAAACAGATTTTCACAAATAGTTATTTTCTATACTATTAAGGTGGCAAACAAGCATACGGCCTGCCTGATGGTAAACGGTTACCGTAGCCTATAGATGCTTGCAACACCAGGAGTGTCAGTCACGCGTGGCCGACCCTGTAAGATACGGAGGAATAGTTGGGCAGGCAGCATAGGAGACAATATCGTGATACTTATCCTATCTGCTAACACAACGCTTCCTCGCGGGGCTCTGGCATCCTTGCTCACCGTTAGGAACACAACATAGCACGGAGCTATGTTATTTGGCTAAGTCGCGCAGCTCCAAAATTGTAAGTAAAATTATTCGATTCCTCTATGCCTCTCTCAAAATTATCAACTTTTTATGGCCCTTGGGGCTTTTAATATCTGTCACAAATATATACGAAAAGAGAATTCGTTCGGAAATGTAAATTGAACTTGATGTTCAGGGTATTTCAGGATCACGTTGAATATAACGTTATATAAGACAGAGATTTCCTCAACCGCGCAGACGTCGCGCGTTTTAGGAACGCGCGTAATTCGGCGACATACTCGTAGATGCATTGATGATACAAACGGGTGCGATTCTCGTTTGAAGCGCGTATACGAGAGACATACACACGCGTGCGAGAGACAGACGCGTCGTCTATGAGTTTAAAATACGCCGTGTGGTTACGGCCTTAGGCGAGTTTCCAGATTATGGTATGATCATTGTTTTTATTAAAAAAGCTTCTGCAAGTTAGCCGACGTTGACTTATACAATGACGTAACATACATACACGCCTTTCTCCCACAGAGGGAGGCAAAAACTATAGACCGCCACTTGCTACGATTTTGACATACTTCTTTTGCTTCTTCCACATTCATCTTCTCATACATACATATGGATAAACATCAACATATATAAACATACCATCACTTGTATTCCGAAGGGTTAGGCAGAGGCGTAATAATGTACGTAGTTACACCCGCAGTTCACCCCCAAACTTCGATTTGCTACTGAGAATTCCATAGAAAAACCCAATAAAATATTGCTGCACCTCGGAATCGAACCCTTTATGGGTTACCCGTAAATTTAGTGAAAATGTTAATAATGAGTATCTTTCTATAAAAATATGAATCTTTTACGTGTTAACTCCTCTAAGAGATCGTAATCCTTCAACGTCCAAAGACTCGCAACAATTGTTTTTAATTATGTCTGCTAATAAATTCTTGATATTTGGGACCAGTCAGTGGCAAAGGACAACAGGCTTGCTCCCTTTTACATCAGACCTAAAACATACTGAACTGTGAACTGTGCACTGTGTACATTAGCACACATTTGCTAACCCTTCGGATACCTTCGGGAATACACATAATTACGATGATATGTAAAGTACACTATGTTGTTTTAAGGTAATTTGCCATTGCAAAATAAACGTAATTCCAGTTACAATAAAGTCCAGTGTTATTGTCTACATTAGATACAATCTTTAAACTAGAATCATTATCGTATGTCTGGACTTATCGTTGAATTCGCAGCACGATCTCCAACTTAAGGGACAGTGACATCTGGACGGAGGGTACTGAAGTGATTTTACGTGCCTGCCCTATTAAATGATGTTTAGGATCTATTATTAAGTGGATAAATGATATTTATCATTATAAATCAATGTGTCCTTTTAAATTAGATGGTACAGGCATTTACTAACTAACAGCCTCTAAGAATAATGCAGAAATCAACTCAGAGGATCATGGTCGCTTCTAAAGTTTTCACGCCTAAATCGCTGCATAAATTTTGATGAATTTTGGTAGAGAGATAGATTGGACCTTTGAGAAGGACGTTGGCTACCATTTATCTCCAGAAGCCTTTTGGAACAGCTAGTGTAAAACGTCTTCACGCAACCTGTTGCATTTGACGAACTACCTTAATTAAAAGGAGCAATGCTAAAAATAGTAGTGTATTAATCCCAGAAAATATTTAATAAGAAACGTAGGTTCATAATAAACACTTTTTTACAAATAAAACGCTACATAATTAAAGACACGACTAACGAAATGGTGTAAGACGAGAACTCTTAATAAAAATCAATCTGGACGCCAAACTTAAGTAAATCTTGGAAAATACCGACCGCCTTAAGTTCAATGTAATAGAAACAGGTAGGTAAGATTCGGAAAAAAAATGTTTGGGTGAAATGGTCCGAAAGAAATAAACCCATGGATATTATGGTCAGAAGTTTTTCCAATTACAGTACACAGGTGGAATTTATTTAGCGTTAAAAGCTTTGGTTGGCTAGGAATCGTGGGATCACGTGAAATTGTTGTGTTAACAGTACAGGCGGTCATTGACCTGCTTAACCATAATGAAAATAACACACAGAGATTTCTGTGAGGGTATGCTGAGCAAGTATGTAGGTACTATAAGAAATCACTTATGACTAAAGACTTTTCATTCCAGAAACCATAGTCATACGTTCTAGTCTACTGTTTTTTGAGGTTCATTAGTCTAGTGGTCCCAAGCGCGACTACTACGCTAGAGGTCCTGGGTGAGATCCCCAGGTCGAGCAAAGTGTTATTAGGTTTTCCTATGAAATTTTTATTAGTAGTTCGGAATCTGGATTTGTGCCCGGTTAATGGCAATAGGCTAGCTCCCTATTACGTGGGACCTAAAACATACCGCCTAACCCTTCGGGGAATACAGGCGTGATGGTATTTTTGGGGTTTTGAAAAGTTATGGGCAAACAATGGTCAAAATTATGGGCTAGCATTACGAAAAGAAAAAGAAGTCATTGTAGAGGTATCATCTAAAGAGGCTACACACTGCATTATTCCTATTACGTCATAAAATTGGTGTCATATATTAAAATTGGAAGATCACAAAAACCATACAAGATACAAATCGACACGTCCTACGTAATCTGTTTGGTGGAACTTGACCTTGATGCCGCCGGAAGTGACGGACAACCGTCCATTATCCTTTACTACGTGACGTCACGGCGTAACTACCTCCTATTTTTTTATTAGCAGATTGATTGCCATTAGATAATTATAATTTTGGTTTGATAGCTACACGATGATTGAAGGGATGGTTTTGGCATTCAAGCTGGTACAATAATTAGATTTGTGGTAGTCTTCAATGAAATATTTTCATAAACCACAAGTCAAGGTAATGGAAAGTCTGTTATTTGTCGGGGAAAGTCTGGGATAACTATGAAGCGGATCCTTAAGGATTTATAACCCCTAAAGAAACTGCTTAAATCATTATTATACATTTTGTAATATATTACCTATCTACATATTTATTGATAATAACTTGATAGATCAATAAATATCTAGATAGGTAAGTAATTATAAAATATATGTATACTATCGTCCACTGCTGGACGTAGGCCTCCCCCAATGTGCGCCATTTCACCCTATCCTCGGCTTGTCGCGTCACTCACATCCAGCCATTCACCAGCAACCTTTCGCAAATCATCACTCCATCTTGCCAGAAGGCGTTCTACGTTACGTTTGCCAAGTCGCAGTATCCACTCAAGAACACGTCGACCGCAACACTATGTTGATATTATCCTTACTAATATTATAAATGTGAAAGTTTGTGAGTATGGATGGATGTATGTATGTTTGTTACTCTTTCATGCCAGAACGGCTGAACTGATCTGGATAAAATTTGGCACACAGATAGATTATATCTTGGAATAACACATAGGCAACTTTTTATCCAGGTCGGACCCAATCCTCAAGTCCACGCAGACAAAGTCGCGGGCAGAAGCTAGTAGTTTATAAAAACATCAGAGTGGCAGTATTGTTCACCCAGTATATCCACATTTCCCAACAATGTACCTTTTAAACTGCCTCACTAAAAAGGGTGATCCTATTGAAATGAAACTACTTTTTACTGATTTTATTGCGTTGTATTGATATTGTTTAATGCCCGACGTTTCGGATCCTTTACAGCATCCATTGTCACGGGCAGACTATATCAATACAACGTGATAAAATCCGTAAAAAGTAGTTTTACTTCTATGTC
Source organism: Acronicta aceris (assembly GCA_910591435.1). Taxonomy (NCBI): domain Eukaryota; kingdom Metazoa; phylum Arthropoda; class Insecta; order Lepidoptera; family Noctuidae; genus Acronicta; species Acronicta aceris. Next base: position 7,441,994 of record OU342780.1, on the reverse strand, counting down.
TAATATTCGCGTAAGTGTCAGAAACCAGGGTAATCCTATTTCAATTTATCGAACACCAATCGGAAGACTGCTACTAAGAAATAAAAAAAGTACCTACATTGCAATTTGCTTGAAACCGCGTCATCCACTACGCACCGCTTGCGTCCACGATGTATTTTGCCCCACCTGCACCTTTAAGTATGAGGCAAGGCTTTACCAATTGATGAGGCCAAGCCCCTATTTTCATGGGCACGTGCCCAGGGCCCCGCCATCCAAGGGGGCCCCCTATTTCCCACTCTTTTGTTTTTTTATTGCATTTGTTTATAAAATAGTCCTCTGACATATCATTGTCATAGGGGCCACAATATTTTAAAGTGCCCAACACCTCCAATAAGTTATAGAAGGCCCTGGATGAGGCCCGGTTATACTGGACCACAATCTGTCATGGACGTGGCAAATGTCACAAATTCCACAAACGTGACTATACTTTTTAGTCGGTACGAGTCCTACATACCCTGTTGCCCTCCCAGATGCCAGAGGAACCATGAGGAATATTCACACAATTTTTTAATATGTAGCTATTTAAATAATACTAGTTTACGGATTTTATTGCGTTATATTATTGAATTCCCAATGTTTCGGACCCTTTACTGTATCCATAGACACGGGTAGACTTGCAACGACATTTTTGGATAGTATATTCGTTAAAATGATATAAAATTTTAAAAAGAGTAAAGTTCCTGTTATTTTTCTAGATACGTACATATCATAACTGCAATTGTGATTATAGGTTATATATAAATCAAATATTTAAGTACTTACCGTATCTCCTAACTTTCAAAACAGCAACAGTTTTAACTACGGAATAATTTACATAAACAGTAAACTCACAATCACAACACTAATAACAAAAATTGATGCATAATTAAAACTCCTTGTTACATTAAATAATCATAGAGTATGTAATAATTTTTATTTATTTTCAATCGGAACACTGGAACCACAACAAACTCATTCTAAATTTAAAACTTCCCGCGCATTCGAGAATGTTATCCGAACAGCAAATAAAGGTGGGACTAGACTGCCGCGTTTCGCGGCTACCGTTCGACTGCCAAACGGGGTCCTTGCAAAATTCGTGCGGTATCTGGACGCGTTTATATCGCAGGCGCGGTGCAGCTGAGATGAGACGAGAAATGCTCGCGTAATTAGCGCGTTTAAACGTAATTAACGCGCCAATATAAACGATTTATGTGACGTCATTCTTAACGTGAACATCGAATTGGAAAGATTTTATACATAAGGGTTTATGAGTTTAATGTCGTTTCTTTTACTTATTTTTAAGAATTGTGAGCTTTTTCGCTTGTGAAGTTAATTTAGCGCATAGATCCCGTCTTATCTGCCGTCTTATTCCCGTCTGCCTCATTAGTCTAGCGGTCCCAAGCGCGACTGCTACGCTAGAGGTCCTGGGTTAGATCCCCAGGTCGAGCAAAGTGTTATTGGGTTTTTCTATGAAATTCTCAGTAGCAGCTCGGAGTTTGGATTTGTGCCCGGTTAATGGCAATAGGCTCGCCCCCTATTACCTGGGACCTAAACATACCGGCGAACTGTGGGTGTACATCAGTACGCCTCTGCCTAACCCTTCGGGGAATACAGGCGTGATGGTATGTTATGTTATCCCGTCTTATTTATTTAGCAAGCTTACGTTGTATAAGGCGAAGCATCTTAAGAGTCCGGCGGAGCGAATTTCTCTTACAAACGTAATTCCGAAATAAATCGTAATTCAATCGCAATTTAATCAAATTCTGTTATTATTCGGATTCGGATAGCGTTAATCTAGGTTCCTACGTTACCATTTTGTCCAAAATACTTCACTGAAAATAAATTTAAGCGAATACAATTTTTTATAACTTTACCAAGTTTAGAACTATTTTTCGGTCTTTTATTTCCAGTGAACTATTAGTAGACGAAATCGTACCGTAGGAACCTAGATTAACGGTATCCAAATCCGAATAATAACATAGTTTGATAGAATATTGTCTGAATTATGATTTATTTCGGTATTACGTTTTTGTGAGCAATTCAAGCTCCGCCGATCAGGCGATCCGTCTGTTCGTTTGCCCTCCTATCCCATAAAAAAAAATTCAAATGATTTTTTTTACAATAAATTGTGTTAATTTGACAATAATGTTTAAAATGGGTTTGATCTTAATATCCTAATTTTATAACTTGGCCGGTCTTTGAAATGTAACCCTGTATATACCTAATATGTCGTGAACCTCTAAGTACATCTACCTAAGTTTATAAATTTTGTATGCTAGCTTTCAAAGCACTAATTTATTTAAAAAAAACTGTTACTGATACACATAGACATTAGGTACACGGGTTCACTTTGAGCAATATTTTGTCTACCAATCTGAACTTAAAACAGTATATTGTGGTTAAGCTAGTTCGTGCTAAGAGCTTTAGACAATACGGTTTACTTAGGCAAGATATAAAAAAAACTTTTGGAACACTTTTTGCGTTATTCAGTGACTTTGGATTTGTTGATTCCAGTTAGTCGTCTAGCCTTTTACATAAACAACAATAACATATCTTCACGCCTGTATTCTCCGAAAGGTTAGGTAGAAATGTAGGTACTAATGCACACCTATAGCTGACTGATATGTTTAGGTCCCATGTAATAGGGAGCGAGTCTATTGCAAGCTGTTACTAAGAATTTCACAAAAAAATCCAATAACCCATTGATTCGACCTGGGAATCTAACCCAGAACCTCTAGTGTAGCAGTCGCGCTTAGGATTATTAGACTAATTAGGCAGTCTAGCCTTTTAATTGGAAGACTCCTACACCCGGAAGCTGAGAATCAACTAAAAAAAACATTTTGTCTCGAACGGGAATAGAACCAACGATGGCATAAAAGCATATCTAGCACAGCCACTGAAACTTTTACGGGATTATTGCTTCAGATTGCCACAAAATATTCAACTTCCAAATTTAATAATACGTCTGGAAGACCATTGCCAATAATAACACCCAGAAATAAATTCGGAGCTGTGACGTATCTGAGTAAACCGCTCCTCCCATACCTACCGATACTAATTAAACTGTATTGAAACAGTACTTCAAAATAAAAAAAAAAACATAAAATCAAAGGAGACCGGATCTCACAACACAAGTATCCTATTGTGAGGATTGTGAGGTTCAGTGCTAATGTTAAGCCTTTTTTGTAAAATCTTTTATATTATTTAACAGTATTTACAAAAAACGCTTATTAACATATTAGATACCAGCTTCTGCCCGCGACTTTGTCTGTGTGGACTTCAGGATTGGGTCCGACCTGGATAAAAAGTAGCCTATGTGTTATCCCAGGCTATAATCTGTGGGCCAAATTTTATCCAGATCCGTTCAGAAGTTCTAGTGTGAAAAAGTAACAAACATCCATACATCCATACTCACAAACTTTCACGTTTATAATATTAGTAAGGACTATGAATTGTAAATTCTCAGGCATGCAGGTTTCCTCACGATGTTTTCCTTCACCGTTTCATAATCAACCCATTATACTGTCTCACCTCTGGGCACGGGTCTCCTCTCAGAGTGAGAGGGATTAGGCTATAGTCCACCACGCTAGCCTAATTCAGGTTGGCAGACTTCCTACGCCGTCGAGAAAATCTCTCAGGCAGTTTTCCTCACGATGTTTTCTTTCGATGTGATAATATTAGTATGCACCATGATTTCGAAAAGAACTGCCTCATTACCCTAATGGCCCTGAGGGCGACTGCTACGCTATCGCGGTCGAGCAGTGTCACTGGGATTTTCTATGAAATTCTCAGTAGTAGCATACGCAGAACCTCGGGGTTTGGGATTTGTGCCCGGTTTATAAGCTCAAGCCCCAGCGAACTATGGGTGTACATTAGCACGCCTCTGCCTAAACCTTCGGGGAATACAAGCGTGATGGTGTGTTATGAGGATGATGTATTGAGTAGATATCATCTCGTGTAGGGACGGGTTAGAATACTGTTCCTCATTGCCCTTCAGATAAGCATCTCGTAAGAGCCGAGAAAATATCTGACTTGCTCGGTTGTAAGGCCTCTTGGGGTCTGACTGGCTCGCGACCACCCTTACGTAGGAGATCACGTAAAGCACCTTGGTATGTGTTTCTACTTTTGCACTTGAGAGCCAGAGAGAGAGAGTTCTTCCTCGGTTGTAGCGACTCTGGCAGTCTACTCGTACAGCTCATAGGGTTAAGGTCGACAAGGCATCAGTAATTTCTCTGTAGCTGCAAATGTCCATGGGCGACAATCACTACTTACCATCAGGTAACGACCTCGTCTACTCGTTTTCCGTCATAATCAATAAAAAAAACAGGATTCACGTAATATACATCAATTTTATATGTCGTAATGACTGCCTCATTGGTCTAGTGGTCGCAAGAGCCACTGTTGAGCGCGAAGTCCTGGTTTCGATTCCCAGGTCGAGCAAACTGTTATTGGTTTATTTTATAAAATTCTCAATACTTAGCAGCTCGAATACAATTTGGATTTGTACCGGGTTTGGACAACATGCCCGTTTGTTAGTATATTGTCGGTATTATCTTTTTTTTCCATTTTTCATGCTATGATTATAAAGTTATTTTTATTGAAAGAAAAATTCAATCGCAGGCAGGTTTCGCACCTGCGTCTTCTGGTTGGATACACCAGACGCACAAAAAAAAATAAAGTAATAATTGTAGATATTATTTTAAAAATATTTACTGCTCTTAGCAATTTCGTTCTTGAAGTTAAGAGTATTTAAGTTGAGGTTAATTGGAATTAATTTTAATTAAAGTCTTAAATTAAAGAGGATCGAAACACAGTTTACCTACCATCTAGATTTTATCACAATTTATTTCAGTTAGTAAATTCTTGGAAAATTCGCCATTCATCTTTGAACGTAAAATTTAAAGTTAATAACATTTATATTGAACCCTTTACGTCTACCATCAAATACTTCAAAATCCAATAAGTTCTGCTCGCCAAAGAATTTTATAAGTATGAAAGTAGCGGAATACCTACAATATTCGTATAATTTAACTAGCTTTGCAATTTCTTTCGTGTGGATATTACCGTAATTATTACAACACAAGTAAAACCCCGCGGTTACCCAAAAAAAAGTCTGTCTGTCTATCTATCCGTTACATTTTGACACTTAAACCGCTGAAACAATACTGATGAATTGAGGTATACAGACAAATTGGACCCTGGGGATTAACATAGGCAACCTTATGTCTCAAAAAGTCCTTTGGAAATGAAACCGTAGACAATAGCTAGTATATATACATAAGTATCTACTATAATTGTATATCTGCACTCAATTCTGTACTGTTACGGTAATCCTAAAGTATCCTAGAAGAAATGGCAGTTCGCTATATGGCCATCTTATTTATCTATAGCATACATACATACATACACTCACGCCTTTCTCCCACAGGGGTAGGCAGAAACTATAGCAATCTTACTCTATCATAACAGGTATACACCCATTGCGACAATGTGATTATCATTTATTAGTTAATAAATCCAGAGTCAAGAAAATGTCAAGCCTTAGTGAGGCACTGTTCATTAACCGTATGGCTCTTACAACCGGTGCCAGTACAATTCTTTATCCTATGTGCTTGTATTTTATCGGTCTACAATAAAGCATAATATATAAACATAAATAAATACATAAGTGTACAGCGCGTAGGTAGTCGTTAGCCAGGTGTATATGGCCGTCATACGATTGTGTCGTTTTTGGAGGGATATTAATTGACAATGGCTCGCACGCGACTACTCACAGTTCTTAGCTTGGCTGTACACTTGCGATTAATTACAGAACGCGCATAACTTATATAAGTACAGTCGCCAGCACATTAAATTACCACAAACTGTCAAATTTCCCCAATGGCTAATAAACTCTATTATTTGAAAATTAAATTGAAAATTTATTGAAGAAATTTGACAGTTTTGAATACCATGATGCGCTGTTGACTGACGTCCGTGAAGTTCGTGCAAGTCTCTGCGCAGAACACAAATATAAGGTGCGGAAGAGGTATGAGCCCGTAGGTGCAGGGAGGTATTGTGCTCGCGTCTGGATAATAATAATATTATCCATACTTTAAGGGAACATAACCATATTACGTGACCCAGTTTTAATAATTTGGATTATATAAATAGATAGATTGGACCGTGGAGAAGGACATAGGCTACCTTTTGCCTCAAATAGTCCAGTTAGGATGTCAGTGAAAGCGCGGGCAAAATCTAGTATTAATATATTTTTCTGCACTCGATTAGGTACAGATTAATAAAAAATAATAATAGCAAGGCTCACTTTCCGGAGGCTCTTTTAAATTAGCATTCTAAACACTGTAGAACTTTTTTTAAATACCAATCTTTTTTAAAAATCTTGCCCCACACTAGGATTTTCTCCTATATCATATGCTTTTATATATACAATTTCGCATATAGATACATAAACACCCAGACCCGAAACAACTACCTGTAGGTCATACAAATATTCACTACGCCAAACGTATCAACACATTTACTGTATTGCTTATTTATATCTATAATTCCAAAATGTATTATTAGATACCAGATTAGATTTTACCCATCCTTCGTCATAAAACTTTATGTTTGTATATTTGAATAGAAAGATACATAAAATATCATTTTCAGACAACTCTTTGAATTGAAAACAGTTGACTACCGCCCGAAATACTCATTAGCGAATACAAGAGAATCTGTCGACTTGGTTTAAATGTAGTCCGCTTTGTAAAATTCAATTAATTCTGAAATTGTAGTCGAATATATTTCAGATAGGTGTATATCTTAATACAATTATTGAGTGCTTGGTCCAATGACTAAATGGGGTTCTGTTTCAGGGTTGTTGCGGATATTGGAATCCGCATTTACACATACGGTACTTCCGCATTAATTGAAACATTTGCATCCGGATTGGCATCCGCATCAATCAATGCGGAGCTTTTACGGATGCTGATTTATAAGTGAGAAGGCTGCAATATTACCTGCTATTTATTAAATATAATTCACATTTTTTTACATTTGCCGCCGATATGGTTAAGTCCCATGTGGGCGAGCCAGGAGCAGGGCACAAATCCCAAACTCCAAGCTGCTTCTGAGAATTTCATAGAAAAACCCAATCTATACTAATATTATATAGAGGAAAGATTTGTATGTTTGTAACGAATTGGCTCAAAAAGTACTCGGCCGATTTCAAAAATTCTTTTGCCGTTACAAAGCTACATTATCACTGAGTAACATAGGCTATGTAACATCACGCTACGCCTCTTAGGAACGGAGCAGCGCGGGTGAAACCGCGAGCGGGTCGGTAACTAATAAATTATTTTAAGGTTACTCAGTAAGTAGATACCTATATATATTTTTATATTTAGAATTAGGTACAGGCATGATAATATTTGAGTCAAACAAGAAAACAGTTCTTTATTGAAAAAAAATCTTGTCTAATTTATCTTAACGCAAGTTTGCGCCCATTCTTTCTAAACGTAGTCGCGTTGATTAAGGAAGTCATTATTGGCGGGCGCACAAGACAATACTAACAATGGCCGGCTGCAAATAAATGAGAAATATAATACGGTTATTCAATTTTACTCTGTATAATGTAAGTCTAGGCTTTAGACTAGCGAGCGGTTCTAAAAATGCGACATCACAAAAGCCTTACTTGGCTTTTTCTTTCCACGCGTACCCACACCGTAGTCAAAGATAGCATTTCTTATCAATAAAAGACGGTACACTTTGTCGATTTTTAACGCCATACCTTCTGCAAATCATTTTCACTTTAACGGTGAAAAGCTTAATATACACATTATAATAATCGTATTCTGTCACGGCTGTACTTATTTCTCGAATTAAGGGCATTACATCACTCAAATCCAAAAAAAGAAAGAAGTTCTAAAGTTTTTAAAGAAGTTTCTAGTGGAATCCTTATGTGCATTTGTCATATAAAAAATATATGTATGTAAATACTTAAGGTCATCACAAACAAATTCGATTGTTTAATTTTTTTATAAATTTTCCCCAATTTTTGATAATAATTGAAGTAAATAGGCCTTTTTTAACCTAATTTGTATTTTTTCTCTTTAACACTTAATAGTTAGTCGTGAATTTTATACCAAAAAAATGTAATGACATAATTAACAATTTGTATTGTTTTTATTTTCTTATTTCTTTGAATATTTTGAAATAATAAAGAAATACCCGTAACCTCACTAGCACCCCGCGTGAAGCTCCCCCGCAATGCCTGTGACTAACAAATACTAGCACAAAGACTAAATCCTCAAGGTCATTGGGCAATGTAATACCCTTAATAAGCAGAGCTATATTGACGTACACCCACGATTTTGATAAAGATAATCATCTTTCTCGTATACTTTTGGTTGGTCAGATCATGGAATCCGAAGTCGCTTTTCTTTTTAAAATAAATTATGTACCAATTATTCTTCTAGAATAATATTTATTTTCACCGGCAATCCAAGAAATGTAGGTACCTTATTCAATACAGTTATACCCTTAAAATCCTTTGTGAGAAAGTTCGAGAATCGTTGCCTTATTCAATAACAGTAAATGTGCCACAATGCTTTGTAAAGTTATTATTATAGAACAATAAGAGAAAACAACAAATAGTTGGTTTTGACAACAAAATGATTGTAAATTTGCAGCATTAGTACATAAAACAATATTGACAATGGCAGAAAATGTAGAACAGGTTGTCAAGGCTAATGACTATTACAGGTTATTTGATTAATTAGCGAGACCAACAAACCCTTAATTCATTGTGAGTTCTAGGACATACAGGGTGCTGATTTAATTACTGACTGAATTAGTCATACTGACCAACTTTCGTGAAATTACGTCTTTTCATAATAAACCTGTGCCTAAATGTAATCCGTTCACTTTTTTGTCGGAAAATGTATTTATCGCGAACAGGGTATGAGTTTCGTAAAAGTTGTTGAGATCGATTAACGTACTAAATTAGCATCCTATGAAAGCGTAGTATAAGTGACTTTAATTAAGTTACTTAAAGTGGGCGGGGCACACAGGTCGTAAAACTCGTGGCATAAAGATAGTCAGCTAGTCATCACACACCGAAAGACGCAGCGTAGTACACCGAGATGGACAATACCTACCAAAAAGATTCGTTAGAAAAGAAATTGAGTGGCAGTCACAGTAGACGTAATAAGGTCACATTGATACCTGCCTACTTGGTAGCAAAGACACAAAAAAAATATAAATTTTAATAATAGAAAATGTCGATCTCAGGATGGATTTAAAACAATACTGAGTAGTGTTAACGAAATCATGCACTAAAGGAGTCTTTTTTATTAATTATTGCAAATGTAATATTTTATAGATTCTGAGGAAAGGATCCGAAAAGACGGGAATTATATAATATCAATATAACGCGACCATATCGGTAAAAAGTAGTTATTCCAATATCTAATATTCGCGTAAGCATGTGTCAGAAACCAGTACATATATTATAAAGAGTTATTTTTATCAATAATTGCAAATGTAATATTTTATGGGTCACAAATTAAAATTTTGATCACAAAATCTTATAAGGAGCCACATTTAAAAGCTTTAGCAGTTTTTAAGTGAGACAAGCACGAGTGAAAAACAGCTTTTAACATAATTTATTCGTTTGAACTTAATAGCTGGCGACCACGACTACGGAGACCGCGAAAACTAGAGCATTGTCCAATATTATAACACAGTGTCATGACGCGAAATGTGAATGCCATTTATTATTGAAATCTTATTTTTAATTTTTTTTCTCAATTTACTAAACAAAAAACAAAGCTGTTTTTTTTTATTTGTTGTCGATGTGCACAGAATCCGACGAATAATCATTTTTATATCATACTAGCTGTTGCCCGCGGTTTCACTCGTATCAATTAAAATACCTTATTAGCTTAGTTGGGTAGTGTCCGATCTACCGGACCGAAGGAAGCAAGTTCGAATCCTGGCGATGGTCGAATTTTTCTTTCACCTTTACGACATCACTTTGAGTTAATTTGATTACCAAATAGGAAATTGGATAGCCCCATAGATTACTTAACAGCTTCTACGTGTAAAGCCTGTCATTACCGAATATAGGCATCTAGATAATGCAATATGGTTTGTACATATTTGTAATAGCACTATAACCTATGGAATACTAATGTGAGTCTATTACTAGATACAAAATTATTATGAGTAATGCGAAATCGATACACGTGAGGCGCCATGTGCTGCCATATTTGGCATAAGTACTTTGATTTATTGAAAGATGGAATAGGACGTCCTCTAGCGGAGCTTTCTATTACTAAAACTAAATGTAGTGAATTCTCAGCCTGGTGCAGGCGTTTGCTCGTGCCGCCAAATTCAAATTTTAATTAACAAAATTTAGATTCATGGCAGTACGTAGTATTTGCGACATTAATCGCAAATACTAGGTACTGCCATGAATCTAAATTTACTACTACACTGCAACTATACAATATTCATAAACGAGCAATAACATACAACACAGTACTAAAATTTTTGAAACTAAAAATATTTTGCCGGCTACGTGAGCATTATATTAAGTATGTTCAGTAATTTAACTATCAAATGCTAAAAGATTTTTCATATCCGTCCAGTAATTCCAGACGATCAAACAAAAAAAAACTCTTCAGCTTTATTATAGATGCTTGCCATAAATGACAAAATCATAGATACGTTATAAAATCACCCTAAGTTCCGATACTCTGTAATCGCAGCAACGTCTAGGGATGCAAATCTGGCGGCTACAAGAGAAGTCCATCTCACTGAGTGACGGGTGACGTGACCACGTTTCCAATGGACATCATCGTGTTTATGACCTTAGTGGCTCCCTGGAGTTTAATCATATTTCAAGAGCGTTTTGCAGTAACCAATACAGTCGTAGTGCCTCATTAGTATAGGTCCTCGATTCGATTTCACGGTCGAGCGTTAAATCCAAGTGTTATTGGATTTTTCTATGAAATTCTCCGTAGCAACTCGGTGTGTCTGGTTAATCACAATAAGCTTGCCCTCATTACCTAATTAGGTCAATGAAATATGGGTGTACATTATGTATATTAGTAAATCTCTGCCTTACTCTTAGGGAAATACAGGCGGGATGGCATGTGTTTGTTTTACCTTAATTAAAAATTAACGATGGAAACCGTTTTTGACTTATTCGTGTTAACTTACTCGTAAATAATCTTAAATGAATACCTATATAATATTAGGTATTGATGTGATTGTATGTAAAATAAAACACGTCGCTTATGAAACAGTAGGTAAGTAGGCACCAAACGTTTCATTACAAAAATCTTTCGAACATTACAAGTATCTTAATGAGACATTTGTAATATTCGAAAGACTTTTTTATTTAAAATATAACTTACGTAGCATTTTCATTTACACAAAACAACCAAATTTTTTGTTGAATCTAAGTAAAAGTTCTTAAAACCTCAATGTTTCCCAAACTCGAACAAACAATGTGAAAAATTTATAACCCTTGTGTTTTATTTCACACGGATTGTGGATAAAAACATCTAGACAGGGGCATATAGTTTAGTTTTTCAGAAGTCTAAAGACAAGATGGCGAGTTTCTTAAAAAAGCATATTTCTAAAATACATAAATCTGATGAGCAAGATTCTAAGGTTTGTAATTATAACAAAAGCATATTTCTAAAATACATAAATCTGATGAGCAAGATTCTAAGGTTTGTAATTATAACAAAAGATATTTTATTGAAAGCGATAGTATAGATATAAGTAGCTACTTTATTCTAATTAGTACTTCTTTCATAGAAAGTAAATAGGTACCAAATTTTCTAAAAATGGAACTGGAAGCATATATACATAAGTATATGTATTACTTTCTACTTTGCATTCATTTTTGGTGTACAATCAATCTCAATGTCAAATCAATGAGATTTTAGTGTTTTCCTCGAGGAAAACATGGTCGGGTCGTACCTACCATCCTTTTCTTAAATTATAATTGTCTACCAAAGATTCTCATATAATTCTTGAGAGATAAGTAGTATGTATGTATATGGAATATAATTAACTGAAACTCAGTACCTTTTTTTGTCCGAGGAGGAAACCTTGAAAAGGCTGCCGGCCTACTGGGGCGTAGGCCGGGGTGTGTGGGATTTTTACAGCACTAAATCCCCCCCGATGGCCATCTCCAACACACTATTGGGAAAAAAGTATTGAGCATATAGGTATTCTCCCTGTGTTAATTGTTTAAGACTGAATATAAGGTCAGTATTCCATCAAGCCTGTATTTTCCGAACAGTTAGACAGTAGTGTATAAATTTACTACCCCCAATAGGTCCCATGCAAAGTGGTATACCTATTTTTTATATGGGATAGGAGGGCAAACGAGCAGATGGATCACCTGATGGTAAGCGATTACCGCCGCCCATGGACACCCGCAACACCAGAGGACTCACGAGTGCGTTGCCGACCTTTTAAAAGGGGATTGGCAGGTTATCGGAATAACCTCACTCACTCGGCGAAACACAACGTAAGCGTTGTTTAACGCCGTTTTTCTGTGAGGCCGTGGTATCACTCCGGTTGAGCCGACCCATTCGTGCCGAAGCATGGCTCTCCCACGTAAAAACATGGCTCTCCCACGTAAAAGCATGCCTATTACCTATTACTTAGGAATAGATGCGGTCAAGATAATAATAGGTATATGGATCGCCATAGCATGTCTCTCAGGATACTGCTATCACCAATTTGCTTGCCAATCGCTATGGCTTTTCCAATATTCAGTATCCATTATAGCAGTCTACACGGTTTTTTACGGTTATGTTATCTACATATTACAGGTTTATTATAATGTTGAATCTTATGATGCAACGTTTGCCATTCCGAGAGCAATACTTAGATTGGTCGGACTACGTATCACCAGGGACGATTCCAATCACGTCAGGTACGATAATTCCAAATTATATTTTATTGGTTTTAGGATGGATTTAATAATCCTCCCATATATGTATCCAGCTATCTAACACGCTCACATGTGAGACTGCTTTGGCTTATGTACGACGTAACACAGTAAAATCGTTTACGATTTTACTGTGTTACGTCGTACATAAGCCAAAGCCCGAAAAAATATTTACTTATGTGCTCCATTTTGGATCCAAGATAACAAGAGGTTTTGGGTGGCATTTTCATTACTGGTACCATTTTTTTTTGTTTTCATTATTGTTTATTCTCAGCTTAAATGTACTTGTCGTTATTGTAGCTGAATAAATTCTTTCTTTCTTAATGAAAAAACCCTCTTAATAATTATAGATTAAAATTATTTAAAAAATATTTTTGTATAAAGAAAGTGCCCTAAACTGTCTCAAAACAAATCAAATAATTTATTGCATTCCAGAATGTATAAGTCTCATTAGTGTAGTGGTCCTAAACGGAACTGGGCCGCTCTCACTCTTCTTTCTTCTCTCGTATTCTTTTCAAAACACCATTCTCAATACCCTTGTACTACATCTTCCAGTCCGCAACGTCAATTTCCAGATTACTATGGAACATATTCTACTGGTTCGAGTTCTCGAACTTGTTCGTGGTGACGTGGCTGGAGCTGATCAACATGGCTCAGACAGCGAGGGGCGGCTCGTTCCAGGACGCCGTCGAGATATTCCGCATGATGCCCTGCGTAGGATATCTACTGCTTGGTAAGTTGAAAAAAAAAATAAGCACGAAGACACACAAAAACAAAACAATTGTACATGTCATAGAAATAAAAATTTTAAAATATGAAAAAATAAATAGTGACCTAGGACATTATATAGTATAAAAATATACCTATAGAAGTCTGAGAATCCATTGCTTAGTTTGATGTCAAACATAAAAAAATATATTAATCTAAAAGACAGGCGTGACTAGGCGTCACAGTATTCCTCGGCATAGCCTTAAACACTTTTAGAAGTCAATATTCAATTTACTGATCCCTTATACGTTTGAGATCTACGAGTATTTCGTGCTACGGAGCTACGTCCACTACAGATTTAGTTGAAAGCATCCTTATAATTATTCTCATTCTCGACCTCATTTAAAAAAAAACTGATTCATCATCATCACGCCATAAACTGCCCCACTGCTGGGCACGGAAGAAAATCTCTCAGATATTAGTTTTTGACGATGTTTTCTTTCACCAATGAAGTGATAATTCTCACGTGATTCCGAAAAGTCAGAGGTGTGCGCTTTCGATTCTTTAATTAAACTCGACACCTTTGACTTGGCTATGCAACGATCATATTACTAGGTAACTAGGCTATCACTGTTTCTTATAACTGAAAACAATCTATCAACACTTTCTAGCAATGGCTAAGTCCTACAAGTTAGTGTACCACCGTCCGGTATACGAGAACCTGATAAGTGAACTGCGCAGTATGTGGCCGAGGGGACAGATCCCCGATGAAGAACATGAGATCGTCAACACTGCAATGACATACCTCAACTATGTTGTACAAGGTAGCTATACCTACTCCATTTTAACACTGAGGTACGAGAATATTACCCATTGAAATAAAACTAATAATTTCAATATAATAACGCGATAAAATTATAGAAAGTATTTTATCCCGTTATATTGATACTATTTAATTACTGATGATCACTGTGTCCTTTGGTCTCGCAGTTTCTAATAAAGCTCATTCTGCGTGTGAATTGAATCGCTAATAAATACCTAATTAACAAAAAAATTACCTGCATGCTGTAAAGGGTCCGATACATGGAGTGGTTTCTAACGTGGGAGAGCCATGCTTCGGCAGGAATGGGCCGGCTCGACCGGAGTGATACCACGGCCTCACAGAAAACCGGCGTCAAACAACGCTTACGTTGTGTTTCGCCGAGTGAGTGAGGTTACCAGAGGCCCAATTCTCTTTTAAAAAGCGGGCAACGCACTTGTGACTCTTCTGGTCTTGCGGGTGTCCATGGGCGGCGGTAATCGCTTACCATCCGTCTCCTCGTTTGTCCCCCAACCCCATAAAAAAACGTCGAAATTAAATAATATTAATAATACGTGATAAAATCCGTAAAAAGTAATTTTATTTCATTGCATAGCTGTAGGGTAGTCGTAAGGTCGATTGTTTACAGATATTTGTTCGCCGTAAAAACCTTTGGATTACGGGCGTATCTATATTATATACTTAAACCACTATGGAAGCTTGTTAAAGTACGCGATAACGCACCGTATTGTTGTTGTAGTCTTGTAGACTTTTTATCTATTTATTATGTAACACACGACGTTCTTACGGTACCTAGTTTTTACTTAAATTAAATCTCAGGTAGGTACCTACTTACTCAATCATTTCACTGGCAACATTCATTCAGTCATCATTTGACAACATTTCCTTGGATTAGAAACGATGATATTTGTTTGACCATTTCTTCAAGAAAGACAATCAAGAAAGACAATCCCTGCAGCCACGTGACATCTTATTTCTTTATTTCTGAAGACGAAGTACTCTAGTCTACTAATGAAATAGGTATCAAACAAATAATTATTCCGATTTTTCAATTTTTATATTCTAATTTTATCCAAAGTTTCGAAAACTTGTCATTTACTTCTATCAAGTACTAGGTATCAAAATAATGAAGTAATGCTTTTGGTTTATGGGACGTAGATGGGAGTCATTATTCTAATAAAATATCTAGGTATCTAATGTTTGATTGGAAAGCCCTCTTAACTTGTGTCTCATCAGAGAAACTATAAATAATTTTAGAGCAATTACTACTAACGTCTAAGATATTTGTAAGTAGGTACTTAATTATTTTGTTTATCAGTTCGAATACGTTTTATTTCGCTGTACGTAAGAATACCTTGGTCTTGAGCTGTTCTTTGAAGCGTTCACGTTTAGTGTACTGGCTGTGTGATCGGCTTCGGTGCCAGTAGTTTTGGATTCGATCGCCACATGGAACAAATATTTGTATGGCCAGGTAAGTAGTTTTGGTGTCAATTGAACTGAATCACTTTTGGTGATTGACTGTATCAAACAGCGACACACAGTCACACCACGTGCTATATGTCCCGTATATAAGAATGTCCTAACCGTATACTCTCTCAATAAAAAAATGTGCTTCTTTATCTAGTTTTAAATTGGTTTAAGATGTGGACCAGTAATATTCGCAATTTTAAGAAATTCTCGACTCTTTAGCGAATTTCTTTAGCGCGGCACTTCACGAATTCTCGGAAGCTATAAGGGTAGGTCTCTTAGGCCCTAAACAATTAGTTTCCGGAGGAATCATTTGTATTCAAGGTGAGGTGTGGAACCTATTAAATACTAAGGATTTCCATTAAACTGAACTTGCGTTGGATACAGTAAAATAGAATATACTTGAAAATGGACATGTGAAGATACAATTCAAATTTAAACGTATAAATTAATAGACGGTCTATTTAAATTACTCAAGTCAAAGCCAGAGAAAGTATATTAGGCAATAAAATTCCACTGCGCTAAAATGCTATTAATGTGAATTATGAGTAAACATTGCTCTGTAGGAAAATAATTCCTGTGAAATCGAGAAAATAGAGATAGCTATCAATTGAGGAAGAAAAATTTTTTTAATTTAGCGAAGAAAAATAGAGATAGCTATCTCTATTTTTCTTAGCTAAATAGAAAATAAGAAAATTATTAAATGTATACATACATACACTCACGCCTTTTTCCCACAGGGGCAGGCAGAAACTATTGACCGCCACTTGCTACGATTCCTGCATACTTCTTTTGCTTCTTCCACATTCATACATATTACGAGTGCTACGCACCTGACCTTTTTGAAGGATTTCGCCAACAAGATCAGCGTGTGTCCTTCTAAGGCGACCTCTAGAAAAATATTAAATAAATATAGGAATATTAAGCTAAATAACTAAGAATAATATTCAGGAAAAATAATTCACATTAGAAATCTAATGTAAATGACAATATTATGTTATGATTCATTGAAAGCCGCATTTTAGGCATTATGAAAATTAATCAGAGGAATTGGGTAATTAAGCTTTTTTTCGAAGATGTGGGCTTCATCTCACAACTTGCCTGTCAAAAGATTTCGAAAAACGTCCAGTGCCTAGTAGAAATACTTAACTACACCTTAAAGAATCTTGGAGTATTGAAGCTCAAATTGTTGACGATCCCGACCAAAAATAAAGTTGTATCAATTCGTAACTGTCAGGATTACGCAGTATCAGTATTTACATACACCAATCACTGATACAATACAAATTGATGAAGAACAAATACCTGTTAGCCATACAAATATTAAGCTGCCGATATAATGTAGCCTAGTAATTAATTCCTTTATTTCAATAATAAACTGCCACATTAACTATGCTCGAAGTCATGGTTTTGGTTTCCGGATAGAGCAGTGTTGTTTATTTGGTTTTTCTATTTTCTCTGTAGCAGCTCTTCAATTCTCAGTAGCAGCTCGGAGTTTGGATTTTAGACTCCCCCCTATTACGGACCGAAACATAACGGAAACGGTAGGTACCTAGGTCTAAGTACGTTAGTAGGTACACCCCTGCCTTTCCCCTCCAGGAATACAGGCGTGGCGTATGTTCAATAAAAACGATATACTTATTCTTAATATTATTAAACAACATTGACGAAATTTCATTTTCTTACTTCATTTTCTTACTCCAATCAATTTTGCGTTAAAATAGGGTGAGACGTATGCGCGGTTATTCCAGTATACATTTAAGTCCCACTGTCCAACATTCGACACAATAGACAATCGAGGTTATAAATATTTCGTAATCTTGATTATTTTCCTAACAGCGGCCGATCGGAAAAGCCAACTTGAGACCTCAGCAGAAACAAAAATAACACGACGAAAAAGCGATGAGCTTTCGTGTCGCTGTCGTTAATGTTTTCGAAGATAGATTAATAATAGTCTTACGTAGCTGTAGTCACGTAAAGATCTAACTAGGTTTCGTGATGCCTGTTTTTCTAGCTTTAATTTTTTTATCAAAAAAATTCGACGGTTTTCTGTGAGGCCGTGGCATCACTCCGGTCAAACCGGCCCATTCGTGCCGAAGCATGACTCTCCCACGTGAAAAATTGTAATATTAAAGCTTTTCAATCGCTACTAAACAAAAATAAAATCGATTCACACACAGAAAATAAAATGGTAGTTACTTCCCTATTTAATCTTTGCTTATTTATATAATAATAAGACAAAGGCTCTATTTTCAGGTTACTACTGGTGCAACAACGCTCTCCTGGTGATCTTCCTGTCCCCACCACTCGTGGAGATCTTCAAAATATGGATGGGGCAGGAGGTCCCTCTCATCCTGCCGTTCTTCTACTGGTTCCCCTTCAACCCATTCCAACGAGGATACTATGAAGTCATTTTGATTGCGCAGACATGGCACGGTAAGGGAATATCACATTATATTGTACTTATTTGTATGACGTGTGCTAAATAAAATTATGAATGAATATTTGTAGTACCCCACAGTTCGCGGTATGTTTAGGTCCAGAATTTCACAGAAAAACTCAATAAGTATCTAACACTTTGCTCGACCTGGGAATCCAACCCACGACCTATAGCGTAGCAGTCACGCTTTGGACCAATAGGCTAAGAAAATTAAATAAATTTCATTAATTAAAATTTTCACATTGCCTTATATCTGTTTCAGTCGGAACCTAAACTGATGTTAAATGACAAGTGATATTTATTTCTGTAAATAGATCTTTTAAGGAGACTGTTACAAGTCCAATGTTATTTTTTTAACTAGACGACACCGGCATTTCCTAACAGACGACCTCTGAGAAGAAACACCGAAACAAACTCAGAATTATGGTCTCTTTTAAAGTCCAGACATAATACTTAGTAGCAAAATATGTGAGTTCCAATATAAGACAATGTCTGAAATGGCGTTTAGAAAAAAGAACCATTGTGGTTTTAAGTAGACCAGTTCCATCTGACGGCACGCATGCATCAGTCATTGGATAGCTCGACCCTAATCTAGGGAGCTAAACAACCGGTCACACGACGATACCAGATCAGTGGATCATTTGCGTAGGCCAGATAAAAGTCTCAAAGCCGCCAGACCGCTTAAATCTGTGTATATCTAATTATCTAGCTGCTTACATAACACTCACATTTACATTTTCCTTTAAAATTAATAATTGATAAATACTTACCTAATTCTGCATTAATTATCTGTATTAATATTATACTTAAACGTAAATTTGATCACACATTTAAATAATTATCATCATCGACTTTATTGCAGCAATATTTTGAGTAAAATAATGTATGTCTCATCTTATCTGCATATACGCTGACAGACTTTTATGTTGCTCTAGATATAATTGTAAACCCTATTATTGTCTGCAGGATTAATAACAATATGGTTTATGTTGTGCGGTGACTTGTTGTTCTGCATATTCCTGAGTCACATCACTACGCAGTTCGATCTTCTAGCCGTCAAGATAAGGAGACTCGTGTACGTGCCCGTGGATCAACAACTGGTTGACACATATCCACTAGGTAAGTCCAATTCGTGTTTGATCCAATTCGCAGTTGGTCCAATTCGCGTTTTGGTCCAATACAATGCATATGTAAATGCCGCTTTACAAATTGAAGTGTGAATTGTCTTACCACGTGACACTGTACAGTCAACAGCACATCAAATTACAAACTGTAAATTTTCCCCAATGGATAATAAACTCTATTACTTGAAGATTAAATTTAAAATCGATTGAACAAATTTGACAGTTTTGGATACCATATGTGCTGTACCTAACAATAGGTAAGTAGGTACCTATACGAAGATACGTTAAAAGGATATACCAATCTCTCACAATTTTAGTTCAAGTCTTATATCGGTATATAAAGAAGGCCAATTCTTTATATACCGATATAAGAGTATACTACATACCATGGAAATGAAGAGAACACAAAATGGGGGATCAGTGTTGCAGTTAACAAAACGGCGTTCTTCATTAGAATACGTAAACAGAAGTTACCGTTTGATGTTAGTGCTCCCTTATCTTGATTAAAAGTCAAGTTGCCGCCTTAAACGGTGTCAGTAAAAGTTTAGAAGCGAATATTTTGTGCTCAAGCGCCGAGTCGTTTCATAATGAAAGACCAACTTGTTTTCAATGCAATCTGTAGTAATCTGTACTTTAACCACTTAATGAAGATCCGAAAATATACAAGTCTTCCCATTCGTTTTGTTGATGCTAATTTATCGAACGTCAAATTCGTTGTAACTTAAAATTTTGTTATCATGTCATCGATGGAGGTATTAGTGACATAAGTACTATAGCTAGGTTCTAGGTGTTGAACATCAATTTAATAATAGAGAAGAATAAGAAGTGTTACATTCTTTACTGGTACAGTAACAATAGGTACTACGATAAAAGGCTGTGTAGACGTTGAAGGTGAAATGAAATGAAATACTCGTAAATACCCCAAAACAATTGAGGTAAAAGAATTGTGCTAATACAACGAGCGCACGTGAGCAGTACGCGCCAATGATTTACAACCAACCTACTTGGCTGGACTGGAGTTTCCAAATAATCAACCGTCTCAACGCTTTAATTTCCATTAGAGAGTAGCTTCAAACCCCGAGTCAACTTTTAGGACAGGGATAGCGAGCGACAGTAGGTACTACCTACTAATTTACACAACGAACTACCTAAGTACTTATTCTTAAATTTGATGCTGTTGAAAATGATATCGTCATTATAAGTTACTTCGGACCCTGACGATTATTAAATATTCGAACCATTTTTTTTAAAAGATACGCTAGTACGCTACGTATAGTACGCTAGTCTAGTATAAATAAAATAGTTTTATTTTTTTCCTTGTTTCTAGTCTAGTTGGGGATGGTAAGAAGTATCTTACAAATCTTAGAATACGAAAGTAGAATGAGATTTCTCGTTACGTGTAATGAGGGGTGGCTGTAATAAGGATCGGCCCTTGCTCTGTTGTGAAACATTATGCCCTTGTATTTTAGCATTTTATGTAGGTAGGTTTCAGGGCAAAAAACGGTTAACACAACTTAAACTTGTAGGACAGTAAAATAACGAGATAGGTACATAAGTATATTTCTTTTGCTTGAACAATATCACTGTTCGATCTATCTATGATTAAAAATAACATAAAGAAATCAATATAAAAAATAAAAATAAAATCGGATTTGGATGTCGGTGCCTTCGATTTGGTTTGAACTTTTATTTTCGCCACCGACTTCCGAAACTGATGTGCATCTGACATTATACATAAAAATAATTATTTTTATGTTTTTGAAGGCGGGTTTACTTTTTGTTAAAAGTTATATCATTTTATCATTTTTAGTAACCAGTAAATTTTACGTATACCTAGACGACATTTTCATTTACGTGTTATTATCATTTTGTTCTAAATTTTGTGATCAGATCTTGACCAAATTTTTATGGGACCACCTCTGAAGTATACCGATCGAAAAAAGAAATAGAACCTCCTCCTTTTTGTCGTCGGCTAATTAAAAAACTTGAAAACAAATTCAAAGATCAAAGGTTCAATTGGTCAGCTCGGAAAATTTATGCAATGTTTCTTTGAGATTTCATGCCTGAAAGTATACGATTAACCCTTTATTTTATTTTAGGAGAGTACTGCAAAGGCTATGCGCAAAACAATAAAGAAATGATAGACAATTTACATGACAAGGATTGGGAGGAGAAACATCAAAAAGATCTTTCGGAAATTATTGTAAGACACCGAGCTCTTGTCAGGTAATTAATTATTGTAAGATATATAGATATATATAGATTTTAGTAAGACAACTAATATATAGATATATATTAGTTGTCTTACTAAAATTTCATGTCTACGAGTACCTACAACACCAATCCTAAAACCGTGATAAAAAAAGTTAACTGTTTCTTAAAGATGAGTTGTTCGCATTTCAGATTTAGGTAATCCCATAGTCCAAATTAAATAATGATGAATAATTAAGTAGGTACCTATAATTTCATAATGATGAGTAAGCAGATACCTACTTACGACGACGCCCTTTTAGCTATTTGAAAACTTATTTCACGACGTCTAAGACAATGTTAATTAATATAATTAGTTACAATTATTAAAGAAACTTTATGTTTTATTAGTATTGTATTCAATGCATTTTCATTTCAATGTATTTCGTATTTTACTGGATAAATTATCGATTCTGGATAAATCCCATCGTCAGGGTACATTGCATCTGCAGCTTACCTTATCGCGTTACTGATTCGGGTCAAACGATGCAAATCCCGTTTGACGTCGAATCGATTCTAAGCGATACCGATTCATCTGGAATGTCGTTTATATACAAATGTGGAACGAAGGCTGTTTCTAGCGGACAGCTGTGAGCCGGAAATAGGGGTTATGGTAGAGGAAAATCTGTCCTTAATGGTTAGACATAGATATTCGTGTTGGTAAGTACTATTGGTATTGCCCAGGATAGCGGTCTAATGGTAGCAGTTTCGTATAATATAAAATACTACCTAATATTTAGCTGAATCCTGTAAATGATATATATTTCTGTAAATAGATCCTTTAGAAGTCAATGTTCTACATTTTAGTACTAGTTGGCATTTCCTGACTGACGACCTCTGAGAAGAAACGCAGATACAAACTCAGAGAATCCGGGTAAAACTGGAAATCGACCCCCACATGTTGTTACAAGGCCGTGGATGACGATTAGTAATGTGTGTGCTTGTTCCACAAAATAAAAAATTCCTCTTGTTCCTTCAAAATTCTGCCTGGTTTTTCTGTTGCCTTACCTTGTTACATAAACTGGCTTCACAGTTTTGGCTCTGCTCTCCTATAAAATTTAAATTTATCAAAGCTGTTTTTAGTTTTAATTCTTTCTTTCATCTTAACTTCCTTTTCTAGGGTGGCGCTGACTATTTACTTATTTACGATCAGATAGCTAGACTAAATACTAAGATAATAACGAACTATATTAATACATATTTTCAGACTCTCCGGCGATGTAGAGGACATGTTTAGCTTCGCTTTGCTAGTGAATTTCTTCAACAGCTCCATCATTATCTGCTTCTGTGGCTTCTGCTGTGTGGTGAGTAGATATATCTTTTTCTACTTTTACTTTTTAACCTTCAAAGATTTTTCAAGATTTTAATGACTTTTATATCTCTCATTTATCTATTTACGTCATTCGAACTTCGGTCATGAAGTCAATATCTTTCACATTCATCTGAAGAAGCTGGCTTTGAAGATTAAAACCGACATGCATCAATTTAGCCACTTTCTGTCCTTAAATTATTTCAAATGTCGCCAAACACCGACTTTTTACCACTTTGAGAGTGGTATACCTCTAAATTCTCACTTCCTAGAGCAATTATGTTACTGGATTTAGATTTAGCTTCAAAATATCTACACGAAATTATATGTCTCACTTCTGAGGACAAAAAAAATTTAAGCTAGTGTAGGTAGTACCTAATACTTCCATTCTAAACTTTATCTAATATCTTGGGTATAAATTTATATGGTGTCCCATAACCATGTATCAGTTCGACTCATCTTGTTAAAAATCTCCTAAAACTGTACCAACTGCATCTTAGTCATCTTAAGAGTCCGAATTTCTCTTACAGACGTAATAGGTACCGAAATAAATCGTAATACAAACACAATTTAGTCAAATTGTGTTATTATTCGGATTCCGATACCGTTAATCTAGGTTTCTACGCTACCATTTTGCCAAAAATACTTCACTGGTATTAATGTAAGCGAATGCAATTTTTGATAAAATTACCTACCAAGTTTTGAACGATTTTCTAATCTTTTATGTCCAGTGAAGTAGTAGATACTAGACGAAAGGAACCTCGATTGAAGGTATAAGCTCCGAATAATAACATAATTTGATAGAATATTGTCCGGATTACGATTTATTTTGGTATTACGTTTTTGTGGGCAATTTAGCTCCGCCGGACGCTTAATCTTCACACATAAGAGCAAGATTATTAATTTTGGCAATTATGAAGCAAGGTAACGATCGATCCAAGCAAAGGTTTTAGTACCCAGCTGTGAATAATGTCGAGTTAATGTTGTGATTACTATTTTCATGTACCTACCATAATTGTATTATAGACTTACCTGATTAGAATTTGCGAAAAACCACAAAATAATATTATTTGTGGGATAGGGGACATTTTCCTCGAGTGGCCGAGTTGCCTATTTCATGGAAGAGGGAAGACCTTCGATTACCTATACGATTTTACATATCGGCCTTCGGAACAATAAAATCATTAACGTTTATTGTTTTGTTTTCTCTGTCTGTTATTTTCACAAATCACAAATGTGTAACTATGTAGTGACTATTTTAAATTAAGGTACAAACTATTGTAATTACAATCACCAGGCTTATTACGTACACACGTATCTTTTGATGGTTTTTTGTAATTTCTCTCAAATTCCAGATTGTGGAGAAATGGAACGAAATGATTTACAAGTCGTTTCTGACAACTGCATTGTCGCAAACGTGGCTACTTTGCTGGTATGGACAGAGGTTACTAGAATCTGTAAGTTAACTGGAATTAAAAACACTTACCTATACTAGACAGACATAATTAGGATAGGTTTTACTTTACAACTTTACACCAGACCCCGAACAACTACCTCTAGATCATACAAGTATTAGCTCCGTGTGGGGATCGAACCCACAACACGTGGTGCAGAAGCCGATCGCTCACGAAAAACGTGTCGTCATTGTACCTAATACAAATTGTTATACAATTTGTCATGAAAAATTTAACTGTACCTAAATAATATGTTCCCACTAACCACATCGTGAACACGTATAAAATTTGAAGCAGCCCTAACGCAACTGTAATCAGCTGTAAAAACAAGCAATTTATTAACAACAACACATGTTATAGCAACACCATTCCCGTAGTGGAAAATGGCAAGTCTGTACGGACATTGAAAACAGGTTTAATTCCACCCTTTTTAGGCTCAAAGCTTTTATGTGTTTTAAATGAGATGATCCATGAAAAACACAGGCAGCGTGGAAAAAACTGGAGCCGGAAGTCGTTAGTCGTCACATAGTGACTTGCGAAGTTTCGAGTTCACGGAAAAAACAATTTAGCGGAAGACGTCCTCAATTGGAAAACCATACATTTTGTGTTTTTTATGTTAGGCCCTTCGAAAGGACTAGGCAGAATTATGTAATGTGTTGCGGGGTGTTTTTTTTATATCATGGATTTGGATAATAAAGGTTATCCACTTATCTTATCTTATATGGGGCCGAGGCAGCAAGGCCTCAGTGCACTTCGACCCGATGGGATCTTTTGTGCTTCCTACCTATTCCACATCCTCACCCAGACCTTCAAACAGCTCTTCCATGAGCTTTACAATGAGGTCTGGGGGAATGAGTCTGTAGTCCTCTGGTCTTGGATAACCCTGCCCCAAGAGGCGCATTCGCTTTCTAGCCATTGCATCGCATGTACACAGAAGGTGTTCCATGCTCTCAATCCACTTAAAAATAAGTATATAATTATTTATCTTAATTCCCCATCCTCCTCATCATTTATAAAAAAATTTGGTATAGACCTAAATGCAAACCTAGGTTCGACCCACATGGGACCTTAAACATATAAACGAAATATGTGGTTGTACGTCTGTACATCTCTGCCTTCGGAAAATACAGTTGTGATAGTAGGTACGTAAACCAAATATCTCCGTATCTAACTAGGTAGGTAGTTAGTGCAATATTTTTGCAAACTATTTACATCTATTATTATTTCTAACCGTAGAGTGAAGGTCTCTCGGATGCTCTCTACGACAGCGGCTGGTACAAAGCGTCCAAGAAGGTTAAGAGCTCAGTTTTCATTATGCTGCACAGGTAATTAAAGTTAAAAACACACGCGCGCACACGCTCACACGCCCACGCTCACACACTCATACACACACACACGCGCAAGCACGCACGCACGCGCACACACACACACACACACACACGCGCGCACGCACGCACGCACGCACACACACACACACACACACATACACACACACACAGCTCTGACACAAATAAACATAAACAGCACAGACATTAAACTCAACAGGAAGTCATGTATTCTCCATACAGGCACTTTTACAATGTTTCGATGTATTATTAGCTCTTTTCTTTCTACTTTTGAACCAAAAAAGATATTATTTTTATTGTTTCAAAAGTCTAAAATATTATAATATATAATGTACTACAGTTTATGTAATATATTAGTGTAGATAGTCTACAATATTTCTCCGTAAAAGCGTTTTAATATGAACCGCATTGTTCCTCATTGGTTTAGTCACAGATTAATATGAACCGCATTTTTCTTTATTGATCTAGTCAGAGAATTGTTAGTAGTCTTCATTATTTGTTCTGTGGGTCTAGTTGTCGCAAGTGCGGCTGCCGAGTACCGGTCGCGAGTTCGATGCTAAGGTCAAGCAAAGAATTATTATTGGGGTTTTCAATGTGTTTTTCTTTAAAAATTATCTCGGTTGTAGCTTGAAGTTTGGATTTGCGCTAGGTCATTGGCAATAGGCTCGCCCCTATTACATGGCACCTTAAACTACTCGAGAACCGTATGTATACATTAATACATTTGTTTTACCTTTCGGGGGGTTATACAAGATTGTATAAAATATAAGGTTACAATACGCAATACGCACCTAATAGGAACATTGCCATATGTAACTGTATAAAAGAAATATTGGGTAATATTGTATTATCATCCAGTCTTTTTCCCATCTCTTTCATCATCTTTAGTTATAGGAGCAATGTTTATTCTTCTACAAAAGCATCGCCTAAGCTTTAGAAGTCACCAGTTGAAGTAGACCTACTTGCCATCTAGTCATTAAAAACTGTTTTACTCCACAGAGCCCAAAAGAACGTGCACGTCACTACGTATGGATTTTCTATTATTTCCTTGGCCAGTTACACAACGGTAAGTAAGTATAATGTAGTACGTATAGTCGGTACACTCGCTGCAGTTTCGCTATTTGTCGTGTGACTTCTTACATCCAAGGAACTTCAAATCACAATCGTAAAAATATTAGCTTCTCATAATCTTGATCATAGTTTTAATAATTGTGTCCGAAATGGAAGGAATTAAAAAGGATAAAAGGAATGGAAGGATTATAAACCGTAAACTTAAATCGCAGTTACACGTTAATTTCTTCATCAAAAAATATACTTATCTAAATATATTTTTTCAGATAATCAAGACTTCTTGGTCGTATTTCACCTTGCTTCTTAATATTTATAAAAAATAAGAGCACACTACGGCACAGTAATTGGATGTACTCTTACTTGCGTGCGCCATATCTTATGTAATTCCCGTGAAATAAATTTCCGAAATCCAAAAAACCTACCTACATGGATACAGAATAGTTACCTTAACGCGGATCGTTCACCTGAGCCCGCCAAATTCAAATTTCGAGTGGTTTTTCGCAGTTTGTAGGTCTATAATAAGTTCTACATTCATGGCAATGGTAATTGCGACATTAACTATACAAAATTCACAATGTTTAACTAAAACCATTGCTTAAAAATCATTATTGTAGCTAACTTTTAGCTTTAAGCTAGTGTAAAATGACAATTTTGACCAATTACACAGATTGCGCCAAGTTTTTGGCTTGATAAGGATTTATAAGTAAAGGATTTAGTTCTCAGTTGTGAATGTTGTATAGTTAATGTCGCAATTACAACTGTCATGAATCTAGAACTTGTTAGAGACCTACAAACTGCGAAAAATCACTTGAAATTTGAATTTCGCGGGCTCAGCTGAACGATCCGCCTTAAACCATCTAACCGTAGTTAGGTACAAACACTAGAATAATATACTTACTTTATAGTTACCTACTGTTGGGTATATATATATTTTGATAGATGCGTAAAGGTTTGGAAAGTTGAAAGATTATAGTAGATACAGTACGCGCGACATAAATTGGCCGGACTGAAGTTAGCTGTTTGTCAGTTTTTGGTTGCGCAGTACACAATTTTTAACGTAAACAATCCACTGCGCATTAAAACGGCGAACTTCACTCCGGCCAACTTATGCCGCGCGTACTGTACGGTGTTACATACCTACCTAAAACTAGGCAAGTAGGCCTATTTTCGCCGCTTACGCTTAGTGCTGTGTCGTGTATACAAGGTTAGTTTTAGTATAGGCGAAACCTGAATATAGTTTGTTCAGAATAAGTAACTGAATCGATTCCAATAATTTTTACACCATGTTATATTTTGACCAAAAAATATTTAAAAAAGGCTACAAGTTGGACACCGAGCGACACTAAGTACCTATTAGCAATCATATGCGTACAACACGGTCACGGCAGGTCATAGCGGCACTAGGCGCGAGCGCACAGCGGGGCGGGGGGTAAAACAACCCCTTCAGTCGGTCATTTAGTCGCCCGGAAGCTACAGGTTGATGAGCGCGTGTCACGCTACCGTTAAACAACGTAACGCGATCGCGCGGCCGGCGCCGGCGCCGTAGGTATTAGTTGTGTTTTGGTTGATTCTGTAAATATCGTATGTGAAAAGTTAAATCAAATCGTTTATTTGTGAAAGTATCGTAAGTAGTACCATGAGTTTCTCATACAAAAACTTCCAGTATACAGAAATGGTACGTACACTAGCGGTTTGTGGTGATAAAGTATCCCTGGCAGTGCGGCGGTACGAGGATTCGGTATCAGAGTATCGTGGAACACAATGCTGGCCGCTACACAAAAATCAAGGGAGTACGGTACCTTTCGGCCTTCGACAGCTGACATTGTAAATAGTGATTAAGTCAATTATTGTAAATAGCGATGATTAACATTTTAAACACGCCAAGATGGTTAATTGTAGAAAGTTATTATTAGTAGGTACCTACCCACCGCCGGCTGTGGTTAAGTAATGCGATTTTTAATACTTTTCATCCAGATTGAACTTTTTTAAGTGGTTGGCATAAGGTGCAACAAATCGCATTGACTACATTTTATCACTTACGGCTGCATTTACGTATAATGTAGGTACCTACATAATAATATCTACCTACACTTGACCATTACGACAGTCCAAAGCCTGCAAATGTGATGGAAAATGTTATCACCAGTTAATTACATACAATACAATCGCTGTACCTACGGTTAGGTACCTACTGCCAAATTATTATCAATGAGCGCAAGCCGACGCCGAGCGGCCTGCGCGGGGGCGGCGCGTGGTGTGTATGTTTTTGTACGGATAACCAGGTAACGTAAAACGCCTGTAACTCTATGATTTTTCTCGATATATTTTTGAAATTTTGTACATAGATTCTTTACATAAAAATACTAGACACGTGTTTCGTCTTTCGCCTATACTAAAACTAACCTTGTATACATAATAAACTGATGAAAACCTTATTTGTTATTTAATTAAAACACAGTATGTATGGTAGATACCATAGGTACAGTATGAATATTTTGATATATATTTTTAAAGGGTCTTGGGTTTCTATGCATGTTCATGAGGTAGAAACATCGCAACAATAAATACGTATAACTAACATAATACTACTTACTCACTTCAGACCTCACCACCAGCCGCATAGTGGTGGTTTATATACTTTACGCACTGCCTTTTACTCTTTTTAGTTTTACTATTACGAAAGTAAAGTTTTACTTTTTATTTTTATTTTTAAAAAACGTTGCCTCACACCAGGATTTTCTCCTGTAACGTGAGTGCGTTTACAAACACAAATTCTCACATACACAAACACCCAGACCCGGAACAACAACCTGTAGATGATACAAACCCACAACACGTGGCGCAGAAGCCGATCGCTCAACCGCTACGCCAATCGTGTCGTCAAAGTCGTCGTCGTATTTCAAAGAGATGTCAATGTAAAAGGTTACATGCTTAGTCACAAAGTTCAGAAGAGGTGCAAAGCCACCAAAGAGCCACATACAGTTATGGTAATTTTGTTGTTGTTAAAAAAAACACTAGGTACACTACATATTTTCTCTTGAAAGTTAAAATTTGGGATAGGTTATCCCAAATTTTAACTACTAATAATTAATTTAATTAATATATTAGACATTTATGAATACGGAATCACTGCTTTATCGTTATAAAAAAATAACGTACCTATCTACTACAAAAAAAATCAAACTTCCCTCCATAATTATGTAGTGTATTTGTTATCATTTGAAAACATTCTACAACATATATTGTCTACGCTTATTTTCATTCATTCGTTCTTTTCGTTATTTCCTTCACCTCCTATTCCTATAAACACTTGCTCTGCTAGACAGAGAACACAGACTATTAAGAGATACAGTACGCGCGACATAAATTGGCCGGACTGAAGTTAGCTGTTTGTCAGTTTTTGGTTGCGCAGTACACAATTTTTAACGTAAACAATCCACTGCGCATTAAAACGGCGAACTTCACTCCGGCCAACTTATGCCGCGCGTACTGTATACAGAATTACAGAGAAGAAACACTTTTTTTTCTCTGTGGTTATTTATTATTGTGTTTTACGACGTGTGGTTGTGTCGTCGGCGTACAAAATGTCTAATAAAAAAAATAAAGAAATAGAAATCCACGATAGCGACAGTGAAGAAGAACAGGATTCTGGAAGTGAAAGAGATTCCGACTTCGATTCAGATGGCAATTACGTTGGCGACAAGGTAGGTTTAAATATAAAACATAACCTAAAAATCACATGGCATGCCGCGTTTTATTTGTTGTCAAGTAAATTTATATTTATATTCGAATTTTATATATTGTTTCCATTAAAAACAACTATCATTACTGGTTTTATTGGTTTTACTATTCATCGCGAGTAAACAGATCGGCATTTCATTTCAAATTCGATCGATTAAAAAATATTATTAATTTGGTAGCACTAGAAAATTTGTCAACATTTTACTTACGCCGCCCGGTGACTGACGTTTTTGTGATGTTTTTTAGGAATTACAAGCAGACTTCGAAGGTCGTAACCCTGAGGACTGTGACTTCCATGGAATCAAACAGTTACTCAGGCAACTGTTCCTGAAATCCAATGTAGAGTTAGGTGGTTTGGCGCAGATCATTATTTGTAAGTAAATTTCATCTACAAATTGCTTTTTTAAAATCCGTACACTGACTCCATGACCCCAATTTCTTTGCAAAACTCCATGAAAAAAATAAACTTCAAGCCTTTTTGCCTAGGAAGTTATTTACTATCATAAAAGTTAATTTTATTTGTAAAAATGAGTTAACAATAGAAATAATTTGCAGTGCAACTTAAATTTTACATAAAAATATATAATTTAATAGAAACTTTAATATTTAAACTTTAACCTTTTACACATCTTTATGATGAACATTTATTTACTAATATTATCTTATATGTAACTTTATTCCAGCTCAAAACTATGTTGGAAGTGTTGTCAAACAGTGCCTAGATGATGGCTTAGATGATGATGATGAGGATGATGATGGAAGTGATGGAGTATTTGGCATCACCACAATCATAAACATTACAAAGAAAAAAGTAAGATATTGGGACATTTGATACAACCTTGAATCACCGCTAATTGTAAATGCAAATGTTACTTCTGTATTATATTTTTTTTTATAGTATCCATAAACACAGATATTTTTGCCTTCGTCTTTATTCAATCCATTATAACATAAACATAACATACAATCAAGCCTGTATTCCCCGAAGGGTTAGGCAGAGGCATACTTAATGTACACCCACAGTTCGCCAGTATGTTTAGGTCCCTTGTTATAGGGGACGAGCCTATATCCATTAACCGGGCACAAATCCAGACTCCGAGCTGCTACTGAGAATTTCATAGAAATGCCCTAGACTAATGAGGCAGTCCATTATAACATAGGGCAGTGCTAATGGATTTTTAAAGTAATATTTCTCGAAGTTAGCTTTATAGTAATTGTTTTTCGCTTCTATTATTTTGCATGATCAGAAAGGGCTAGTCATTCAGAAGGTTGATAGCAAAGCTGCTAACTTTTTGTTCATTATCAACCCAGGATAAGTCAGAACTGGAAGCAAGTAACAAACCTATCCTAAGAATAATTAATCATATTTGGGCTCATACAACAAATGTTTCCCAGTTCTATCAGACTAGGTATTTGTCATAATGTCTCTGGTAAAATTATTATAAGTATACTACATTTTTACTATGCTATTTCAGGATGAACAATGCATACAACAGATTCGCACACTACTCAATACATTAGCAGAAGAAAATGCTGATGACAGAACTAAGGCGCTTGTCAAAAAAATATTGGCAAGTGAATCAGAGCATGTTGGACTAGTCATTAATGAGAGGTATAGTTGAATGTGAGACACAAGCATAAACTTATACACTGTGATTTATTATCAACGGAAATTGTTATTGTGCAACCTGAATTACAGTCATTTATTGAAAAAGAATTTAGTCTTGAATTAGCAAATATATAAATAGTAGTTTCACTATAACAAAATAAAGATTAAATTTACATATCAAAGTAACTTTCTTATGCATTACATTGCTTCATAATACTGAGATAATAATCAGAAGTAGCTTTAAATATTTACATTTTTATTCCCTTATTGCAGGATCCTAAACATTCCAGCAGCAATCAGTGTGCCTCTATTCTCATCCCTGCAGGGCGAACTTGACAAAGCTATAAAGAAGAACATGCCCTACACATTCCAGTACCTCATATGGATCTGCAAGACTTATAATACTGGAGGTATGTGACAGTTTATAAACATAAAACACTAGTTTGATGTAACAATGATGTTTGTGTGACTGAACTATTGTTTAATCAAGTGAATTTATTCAGATTATAATGGTGAATTATAGAAAAATGTAAACACTATATTTTTCCATACACACTAACCTCTGTTTTGTATTAATGCAAAACAATCTATTAAGTACTTACAATATTTTTCCAATTCCCATAGCTATCTAGATAATACCTTGTAAAGTAAGGGAAATGCTATTACTATATAATGCTCTGGTCTGGAGTGGAATTGTGAAGGTAGTTCCAGGCAGGTTCCATGTTATTGGTTAAGTTTAGCAGAAAAAGAAAGTATACCATACCACACCTGCACTTCCTGAAAGACTAGGCACGCAGTATACACCCACTCACCCACAGTTCGCGGGTATGTTTTGGTCCCAGAGCCTATTACTATTAACTGGGCACAAATCCAAATTCCAAGCTACCACTGAGAATTTTATAGAAAAACCCAATAACACTACTTGACTTGACCTCTAGCGTAGCAGTCACACACTTAACAAATATCATTTATTCCAGAACAATCATCAGAAGTATTGTTCGCGAATCAGGAAGAGAAGCCGATAGCTGATGAGGCGCTGGCGAGCTTCGACGTTGATGTCACAGAACAGGCTGAGCTCTCGCAGTGGGATTACGAAGGAGGCGCGCTTACACCTTGCAGAAAGGTACATCGAATATTATATGTTATAATTTTCAAGTTAAAAAAGACAAAATCTCGTAAACATAGAAAACTCCAGAGCTCGTTCAGAACGATGATACGTGGTCCAGGGTTGGCGAATCGACGTTAACCACTACATGTAGCTGTAGAGAATGAAATTAAAGTTAGTGTAAATATGTAGTCAAGAATTCAACACCTCTCAAGCTAAAATCTATCATCCCTTCCTATGGCGCAATCAAGTAAAAACTAAATAATGCTTAATTTTTAAGAGAACTTACACTAAATTAATGGTACAATTATTGATTTACATATATGATGATGTACAATTTAAAATAGTCTTGTATAATAGTCATACTTAATAAAAATATATCTAACTTCAATATTTTTTTACAGGTCCTAATATTTGACGGCAGTAAATTTAATCATCTAGTGAGACTTATCAAAGAGGAAGTGGAAGCTGCCTAAACTTGCTTTTATCCGTTATCACGCCTGTGACTATATTATATTTATGCCATACAATGCGCTGCATACATATTTATATTTTTATTATTAAATATTAAACATAAGCTTTACCTTACATTTGTATTTTATTATTTTGAACCCTTGTAACTGATTATATTAGTTAATTTGTAAATCACTATATAATCTATACTTATAATAAATCTGTAGAGAGGTCAGTTCTGTACATGAAATATATTTCCAAAATAACTATCAGCGGGTGATTAGTGATCGATACTGACGCCAAAAATGCAATCAGTAAAATTTTTGTCTGTCTGTCTGTATGTTCGTTATAGAAACAAAAACCACTCGACGGGTTTCAACAAAACTTGGTACAATTGTTCTTCATACTCCCAGGTTATAGTATACTTTTCATCACGCTACGATCAATAGGAGCGGAACAGTGAAGGGAAATGTTGGAAAAATGAGTGATTCATGAGAAAGGTTTCAAGCTATAAAACATCACGCTACAACCCTTAGGAACGGGGCAACGCAGGTGAAACCGCGGGCGAAGAACTAGGGAACAAAGTAACTATTCCACGCGGACGAAGTCGCTGGCAAAAGCTAGTATAATATATATTCTATTATACATTATACATTCATCAGGAGTACTCGTAAAATGCGACAACTGAAGTTGATAGAAAAAATATATAATCACGCTTTTGTGAGACATTTCAATGTTCACATGTCTCTGACCAATGTTCTGAGGACCACGATTTCAGATGGTAAAGATTTTTTAGAAATAAAACGAATAAATGATTTCTTCAATACTTTTATTACGACGTGGTCACAGATCTCTTACATAACCTTATTATAAGGCTACCTCACTTGATTTCGAAAGTAAACATCCCTACTAGCTAATAAAAAAATGACGCTTAACAACTAATGCGAATCAAAATGTTATAGAAATCATATAACAAGTTAGCATATTATAGGTACTATTATTATATTGATAAGTCCATTGATTACTCAAAATGTATCCTGAGATTGTAATCTTAACGATTTGCAGTGGTTTGTTATATAAAAAAATTCAATACAAGCTTATTCTATTTCTTATAACGTCTCTGTTTACAGTTGATGTCCGTAAACTACTTTAGAAAGATACAAAGCGTCTTTCATCATGAAATCTCTCAAGCAGCAAACTCCTTTCAATATTTTGGAGTTTTGGTCCATTTTTTGTATGTCGGTCTCGGAGAGGCTCTTGTCTTGGGCTAAGTACCCGTTAATGGCTTCCTCAGTCATCCAGTGTGCCGGGATCTTGTGCATGTTGAACTGAGCTGGGTCTGGGTTGATCGGCATCGGAGTCAATGATTTTTCCCATGGAGTTATGTATTTCTGTTCAGAATGAAGGCCTTCGATGTATCTGAGGAGACAAATTATTATATTTTATACCTATATTCGTTTTCCATCCTGTTGCTTTCAAACAAGAATTCATTTGGTGAAACCAAATGTCTTTACAAAGTTAGTCACGTCAGCATCAACAACCACCAACAATATTTACCTACTGTGCCACTGGCGGTCAGAGTAAATGAGAGGGACTATGCCAGTAGTAATCCACAAAAGAAAAGAATTGTGAACATTATAATTATTTACAGGAATATTATGGAACCGTGCAACTACGTATTGAAATTTCAAAAGTACGAAGTAAGACAGGTTATTTTGTGGATCTATGTAAAGAAACTGTTCAGCTGTAGAGTGTGACGCCTTAAATATGAATATTTTACCTTATATAAGCCTCGGAGTGCGTGAGTCTCTGAGCCCTGGGCGGCGCAGCTACGAACAGAGGGTCGAGAGGTCGGGCCCCCACGACGGGCGGCGCCACAGACAGCGTGGCCGAGGTACCCTCGCCGGCTCCTGGAGACGGAGTGTTGCGAGCGAGGGGCGACATCCCGGAGAGTGATGCTGTAAACATAATCATATTTTTCTTTCACGAACTTATGAGCACCACGGTAGGGTATAACCGACGATAAGATTACTTAATAAATGGTGTTTTAGTCGGCTTTTCCCTACTTTGGCGTGTTGTACATTTTCATTTGTCAGCTATAGCCGACTGTGGCGCTCAAAAGGTTAAAATGGACTATATGTTAATTTTTACGGTACTTTTATCATTAAAGTGTTAATGCAAATAGTTTTTTCTAGTTTACATTTAGGTACAAAAAGACTAAAATAAATTTCATACCTCCTGGTGACATCACACCACTTCGCACAGCTTGCTTCGGCGGTTTCTTTGTTGATGGTACAAAGTTCCTAGAAACGTAAAATTTACGAATCAAATCTTTTCAGAGTGTAAAATAAATTGATCTGCGAGGGCAGCATCGGTAGAGTCCCTTCGTGCGACAGAGAACGTAAATGTGATGGAATTTACAGAATATATACATCCATACTACAGATCCCTTGGGGGCATTAGTAAGAGACACACACATTTTGCATAGGTATTAATTTATACTAATGACTCAAAAGTTAGTCCCATGGTAATCAAGGGACTAAGTTTTAAGCCACTAACAACTAAAATCTAACGTACCATCATGCTTGCAGCTATCCTTACTAATATTATAAACGTGAAAGTTTGTGAGTATGAATGTATGGATGTTTGTTACTCTTTCACGCCAGAACGGCTGAACGGATCTGAATGATATTTGGCACAGAGATAGATTATAGTCTGGAATAACACATAGGCTTTTTATCCAGGTCGGACCCAATTCTGAAGTCCACGCAGACAAAGTCGCGGGCACAAGCTAGTAGTAAGTACATAAAAGGGGCTTTTTAACAGGTGTAGTCAAAAATTCCCCTTTCTGGCAACCCAGGCGTGATGGTATGTATGTCGTAGATTCCAATGCTTTCAATTAACTTTCTAACAAAAAAGATCTAATAACAATAACACATTCCCTGTTATATATCAATAGTCGCAAGTAGAAAAGAACAATGCTGCAAAGTATTCTCTAAAATATTGTTGTACCTGGATCTCTCATGCACGGCCATCAGTCGTCCATTCCCTTTGTTGACGTGCAGGTCTCTTACATGTCGCAGCAGTCGCGGCAGGTTGGGGAAGGGCGCCTGTCCCTTGCGCACGCGCGCGCAGTTCCGCCACACGCACGGGTACTCGGACAGAGAGCCGCGGTAGTGCTGTTGCACGTGACCCGCTGCCGACACGCATGTACAGGGATACGGAATGTTAAATATAGTGACGTAGGGTTGTTACTAGCCAACACCCTTCCCACCCGTCAGGTAAAGAGTAACCGGACCCCACACAAGAAGTTTACGCACGCATGTATGTTTACTAAGAGAATGAGATTAGATATGGCAGTTATCGAGAGATGAAAACTTGTATCTGACTAAATCTTCAGCGTCAGTCAAAATAAAGCCAAAGCTGCTAAAATTTTATTGAAATGTATAACAAGAGTCGACATGGCCTCTTATTGCGTATAACCACGTATAATGTATAACGGCTATGTCGACTGACATAATTTTTTATATTCAATCATATAATATAATTTTATACAATATTCCCATTGAACGTAGGCCTCCCCCAAGGAGCGCCAACCATCCCTGTCTTGAGCAGCTCGCATCCATCCGCTGCCAGCCACCTTCTTCTTGGGGGAGGCCTACGTTCAGCAGTGGACGGCAATAGGCTGATTTGATTGATTGATTGATTCCCATTGACAGCCGTTGACTAGGCTTATCATTCTACTCGAGCAGGACATTAATCGAATGACACTAATCACATGTTGCATATCTGATCCCATTCATCCAGCAAACGGGCGTTTAGTTAATTAAGTACAAATTAATCCCGTTATTCCAAAACGCTCAATCTATCAAATCAAATAGATACCTAATTCTAGTGCAGTATTTCATTGGCATGAAGCTGACAAGGACAAATAATTTAAAATATTCTAATTTATGGGTATAAATTACGTCACCTCTCAAGAGGAGTAGAGAAGTGTGACAAGAGGTATTGGTGACAGAGGTCGTCAGCTTTGTGATGTCACATGTCAAAATCTAAATGATTAAAACGCAAAACTTAAATTGCAAAATATGTGACGTCGCCTGTGAGAAAAGGCGTGAGTGTATGTATGTAATTTATGGATGACCCCTTAAGGGACGTGTTTTTTAAACAATTTATTTACAGAAATGCATAGGTATAATTTCATTATGTAAATTAATGCAAAAGGGAGGGGCGTTATATTATATTTTTTAATAATACACTGAATTCAAGTCTATCCGAGACCATAAATGATGAATATAACGCGATAAAACCGTAGTTTTATTTAAATAAATATTATATTCAATTACCTTTAAAGTGTAATAAGCTAATAGGAGTCTATTAAGCGTTTCGGAATAATATCCTAAGTTGTTACTGCCAAAAAGTTGTAAAGCTTAAGGTTAGAGTAAGGGTGGCAGCGTCAACCTGAGTGCTGCAATACTGCGACCATCAATCCATTTATTAAAGTAAGTTAATTAAATGGCTATGACATTGTTTATTTAATGTTGAACCCCATTTTCACTAATGATAACGGGCAGTTATTATTAAGAAGTTACGTTAAATTTTATGCTGCATGCTCGACTTACTTATGGGCCACAGATCCGATTCCTTTTCTGTATTTCTTCTCTGTTTGCCGTCAGACAGTCTCTCTGTGTAAAATACTGGTATTCAGTCGCATCTGATTAGACTGGAAGCCAGCCCCAACATTGTTGGGAAAAGGCTAGGCTGATAAAGATTGCAGATACAATCTAACGTCGTTTTTTGACGTTGACAATTTTTTTAAGAAATTACGTCAATATCTAGCTTTACACTCGACAGACACTGTCTTCTGGTTACGTTTATTGTTTACCAAAATATCTGATACTCGAAAATTTAAGCATTCTGACAACTACCGTATTACATTCGAAACTACGTCCAACACTGGTGTATTGTACAGACAACAGCACAAAAAGATACTACAAACTGTCAAATTTCGTCAATGGATAATAATCTCTATTATTTGGAGATTAAATTGAGAATTAATTGAAGAAACTTGACAGTTGTGGATATCAGATGCGCTGTTGACTGTAAACTAAAAAATAAATAAACCAGATACAAGTATAACATTCTGCGAATAAACTGAACACATATGTATAGGTGTATCAACATAAGTGTTAACTTCGGACAAACGTAATACGGTAGTCAAAGAACCTATTCTTAAAATGTCGACTATCGGAGATGAGAAATGTATGCGTTGGACATAAGCTACTTAATTGCCACGTAAGCCGTATCAGTCAGCTGAAAAACTTTAGTCAACTAAAGGTACAGTCTGCAACGAAAGTTACAAAGAAACTTTAGAATGTTTAAAAACTTTTTTGGTGATGTGATGCTTTCAAATTAGGCCGTGTTCAGCGAGTTTCGTTGCTGATGGTACTAAGCAAAAACTATTTCTCTCAAATCAAATCATTTTATTTGCACGAAATGTAGTAGGATCGGTGATGTTACAAAAGTTCATCACATTTCAACATTTAGAGATGCAACATAACTTGTAAGATACAATGTTTTATTATACTAAAAAAACCTGCTAGTTTTTCAGCTGACGTCACTGTGGATGTACTAAAGATAAAATAAGCTACTCAATGCTACGTTACTTACGTTCAAGTTTGGGTTTCTTGGTCTCAATGTATGTACCGATCACTAGCAGCATTAAACAGTTACAAACATTAAGTGAATAGGAAAACAATAGGATATCTTAGCAATGTTACTTTACGTATCATCCTAAACAATTTTAAGATTTAATGAAAAATCTGTTATATCTACTAATTTAATTCTATTCAGTGACTTGACAGTTCAAAGAAAAATAATGATACCATACTACGATTAATAGTGTTGGGGTAGTGAACGATTTTGCGAACGAATGATAAAAATGGTTTAATATGAATCAAACTTTAAAAAATCGTTTGTAAGATGTGGAACATGAATAATTAATAATTTTTAAGTAAGTAAAAGTAAGTATTTTTTTTTTCTAATAGAAATAGACTAAGAAAAAATATCATGTAATTTTACTTTTGTCCTTTTATTTCCTCTGACATACTGCTACAATGTATAATAGTATATATCGTGTTTTTAAGACAAGTTATTAAATTTAAAATAAAAGTTAGCATACAAGTACATTACTTAAGTTCATTCAATTTCATTCATTCTTTCACCACCTCAACTATATTTTTTTTGTCATAAACTGGTAACCCTTCAACTGTCAAGTTACTGAATACAGTCGTAACTTATGGAACGAAGAAAAAAGTAAATAGAATATCTTGTATCAAAACGTTTGTCAGAATACGTTAGTTTAATATATAGCATAAAAACATTAACTGTGAGCACAAAAAGACAAAACCAAGTATGAGTCAATAGTTCAGTGTCTGTACTAACTCTAGTCTAATTTGATGTTATTCTACTATATGATTATAATCTAGCTCATGACGTATAACATAACATAGATACTTACTGTTCCCTCCGTCGCCAATGCAGTGCTCCATACAGTCTGCCAAGTCCTCAAACTGATAATCGCAAGTGTCCCAAGCACACTCGAACGTCATCTCCATCGGTGTCTAGGAATATACAAAGAATCTTAAGTAAACGCTAAAACACACATTCAGTGTCCTCAAGGTGGTGCTCGCCACTACTATTGCGCTGTGTGTTGCGGGTTTGATTGCCACTCAAGGCAAATATTTGTGTCTTCCACGGATATTTGTTTCGAGTTACATGAATTATATTTGTGAGGCCACGCGACACAGGGCTAGTTTAGTAGGTTTGTTTTTTAAATGGAAAGATAAAAAAAGAAAATTTGTATTTGAAAAAACTAAGATAAATTACAAATTAACTTTGTATTTCAAATTCAGATTTTCTTTTTAACAAGTAATATTATTTAATTTATGTCAAATATTTATTATAAGAAATTGGTGAAAGTACACCAACGATACTCAAACTTCATAACACACGATAAATTAAAAGGTATCTCGGATTATTACATGTTAGATTAATATATAAAATAAAAAAAAAGACCTAAAGTTATGCTTTGCGAAACTTATTGCAAAATTACACACAAAATTTTGAGTATGATTGAGGTAGTAACACTAGATTCAAGTATCAAAACTAACGTGTTGTGTAAGCTCCCTCATTTCCTCCGCAAGCCTGGCCGCGGTCTCCTCATTGCAGCGCGCCGCTCTCTCCTCCCAGCTCTGCTTAGTGGACGCCGGGAGCGACCGCCACTCGTTGCCGACAATCCGCGAGATCTCGCCTACGCAAACACACTACTTCTATACACGTACCTTCGAGTTACACCGGGATAACTTTCGCGGTGACTCTTTCTCTGGTCCCAGGTGTGCGTGAATTGAAAGAGATTATGTTACCAGTACTGGCAGAGTGGAATACGGTTATAATTGTGTACGATTATACTATTTAATAAAAACGGAACGGGTCTATGAGTGTTTACAAGCAATACCTTACAACAATGCAACGAGATGGCATAAAAAGGTCAAGGCACACTGATAGAGTCGAGAATCGAAGCGAAGCATCTAATTCTTTATGCTGTGCGCGTATTCTCTCGACTTCACGCGAATATATGTAGAGAGGAGTCGTTTCGTTATCCGTCACAGGACAGGACAAGAGTTGCCTGCTCTTTTTATCTCAAGAGAAATGTTTGAATTAGATACGATGTGTAGATAAGGGTCGATATCCTATTTTTTTTTTATTGACCCTATGTCCGTCTTGAAAATAAAAGCCATCACGTTGAATCGTGTTTAGATTATAGAATAATTAAACAAAAGATTTACGCAAATCAAATCCTTCATTGTATGTTTAATATTAGATAGACTTTCGAAGCTAGCGTCAGTAGCGTCAATGACGCCGCAGTGGTGTATTTTACACAGTATATTAATCTACCGCGACGTCCCTAACGCTGCACCATGGACGCTACTGATGCTTGCTTCGAAAGTCTACCTTCAACGTAATAATGCCAACAATTAAAGATACATAAACTGAAAATTAAAATGAATTTCGTACACAATAATAACTGACTTTGAAAATACATACACACAACAGTAAAGCGTGCATTAATGAGAAAGCGAACTAAACGAATAGAGGAAACGATACCTACCTAATTTCAAAGATTTGTCCTTGCTAGCTAGATTTACATATAGGTGGAGTTAGGATCATTTACATTAGGATGATATTAAGCTGTGGTACATACACGATATTGGTTAAATAGATTTTAGTTAGTGTTACCATTGTTCAATTCATTTACTTGAATTGTGGCTGTATACAGCCATAACGACCTATTTATTTACACTAACTCTGATTTCTGTAAATCTAGAAGAATTTGCGCCATTATAATTTCACATTTCATAATATATTTTTCCAACATTGTTTTCCCTTAATTTTTTGATTAGATACTACGAATTGAACAATGGGAAATTATACTACAAATTTCAGATAAGCGAGATATTAAATATGATTTTTCGTATACACAGAATAAAAGGAAATTATGTATTAGCTATGATGAGGAAATTTCGGAGACGCAGCAGTGAAAAGTATGGTTTCAATTTTTGGACATTATAATATTATCGTAAGATAATAATTATGAAAACTAGATTCTAATTTTGACTTTATTGAGTGATTAATTAAATGTCACCCATTTAATGGATAAAATTAAAATATTAGTTCATCAGAGATGCTACAGCTATATTGACAATATTCTGATTTGTATTATTTTCAATTTTTGAATATGCTGACACGTTGTCTCTATGCTCAGCTATATTGAAATGTATTTTTGTAGGTATAAATAAATTTAGTACACATTAACAACAGTTACTCACCGAAGCTCGACTCGGGGTTGCTCGCGACGATAGCTCTCCGTACTTCACTGGAGTAGAGGATGTAGCCGGTGACAATCTTCTGTTTGTTGTCTTTCTTCTTCTTGGTGCTGACGGGCGTGGCAGCACTGCTAGGCCGCTCCTGGCTGGGCGTTGCCGTCAGAGACGGGTTGTACGGGTTGCTGTTGCCGCCTTGTAGGAAAGTCAAAATGTTTTATATCAATTAGACTACTAGATACTTTTGAAAAGTCAAAACTAGCACGGTTCCAAAAAGTGGTTCTTATGTAGAACAGCTGGTAAGAATATATAGACAATCTTCTTAAAAAAACATGATTACAAATAGCAACTATACACAGCTCTAATTTACAGGTTTGTTTTAAATAGTTTCTGAGAATTATGCAGTTTGATGTGAAAGATTTTTATTTTTTCATCTATAAAGTATTACGGACAACGAAATGGTTTTTAATGTATAATGAATTTCCATGTATTTTGTAATCTAATATGAAAATAATTTCCTGAAATAAATGAAATTTTAATTTAATTTAATTTTAACCATAAAACGGGCTCTGTAGCTTAGTAGCTAAAGCATCCTGTGTACCGAACCGGAGGGACGCAGATTCGAATCTTGCCCGTAATCAATTTTTTCTTTCACTAATATTTATAACTTCATAGTATAGTGATATTTTAAAACGTGACTAAAATAAGAACACATTAATGGAAAAAAAAGTAGTGTAAGTTTTATTAGGCTACCATGCTAATGCTTGCTACTATAAAAATGTTACTTACCAACCGACAGCGGTGTTGCGGGTGAAGCAAGTGACGAGTCGTCAAGGGAATTTTCTAGAATCATCTCAACATCCTGACTTCCTATAGTGGTGTTGATCAGGTTCGTGAACTGAGGCTTGCTGTCCTGTACGCATCAAATATATTTAATTTTATCTGAATGCCAGGGGTTGCCAACCTTTTCGACAGCATGTACATAACATTACATATTATAAAAGCAATTTCACATAGGGCCAGCACTGAGGGTTAACTTACAATTTATAATAACATCATTTTTGAGACGCCTCGTTAGCCTAGTGGTCCTGAACGCGACTGCTACCCTAGAAGTCCTGGGTTCGATACCCAGGTCGAGCAGTGTTACTGAGTTTTTCTATGAATTCTCAGTAACAGCTCAGAGTTCGGGATTTGTAAGTCTTTGAAAACATTTCAAGGCTTATAGCTGCATTAAAATAAAAAAATCACAAAGCTTAAAAGCATTCTGATTTTTTTTGTTATTTTTTATGATAGTATTATACCTATATCTTACCATGGAGTCCATAGAGTTAGTGTGTGTATGGAACTGCTTCTGTGTGAAGGCACTGGATGTAGATTGCACCTCCTGCGGCGTCGCCAGTGCGGGCGGGCCTAGCGGCTTCGGGAAGAAGTAAATCTACGAACACGATTAATTTAAATGAATAATAAACATCTATACACAAATATAAATTGTCAAGGTCAAATACAATCAGCAATCCTGGATGGTTCATTTCAAGTTCAAGTTATCTTATCCTCATGAGAAAGGAGAAACATTAAGGTAGGCTTTTGAAGCAAGCGTCAGTAGTGCCAGTGGCGCCGCGTTAGTGACGTCGCGACAGAGCGGCAGATTAATGAACTAGTATTCAAGCGAGGCTGC
Organism: Acronicta aceris; assembly: GCA_910591435.1. Lineage (NCBI taxonomy): Eukaryota > Metazoa > Arthropoda > Insecta > Lepidoptera > Noctuidae > Acronicta > Acronicta aceris. The sequence continues at coordinate 7,397,558 of OU342780.1, read as the reverse complement.
GTTCGAAATTTACATAGTACATTACTCTGCCGCTCTGTCGCTACGTGACTGACGATACTTACGCTTGCTCCGAGACCCTTAAAATAGTTGAGTGATCTTATCTGTTCTTGGTATACGGTCTCATACATGCGATGCAATGGCTAGAAAGCGAATGTGCCTCTTTGGACAGGGTAATCCAAGACCAGAGGACTACAGTCTCATACCTCCAGGCTAATATATATTATAAAGATGGTTTGAAGAACTGGGTGAGAATAAGCAATAGGTATCTAGGGGAAGAACAAAAGATCCCATTGGATCGAAGTGCACTGAGGCCTTGCTGCCTCGGCCCCACATAAGATAAGATAAGATACGGACCCGTACAACTTGGACGCCAATTATAATAGGTTGGTAGTACTGCATACCAAATCTAAAAATTTTCAGAATCGAATACCAAAAGTGGTCGATAGAAAATGACGTCTGTTTTATATTCCAAATTACGGAAATATCAAACGCACCTCATCGATAGTGACATCCTTGGTGTGTTCAAACTTGCGCAATCCCGACTTCAGCTTGCGAGCGACGCGATTGGACTCGTCGTACACAGACTCACACACGTATATGTCGTTTTCTGCTATCTCTGTTGGACGACCTGAGAGGGAAAGAGATAGATTGTAATTTATGTTAAAATATTTGAAAACTTTATGAAAAAAATATTTCTAACTAGCGTCTTCCCGACCTGGATAAAAAGTAACCTATGTGATATTCCAGACTATATTCTCTCTCTGCACCTAATTGCATGCAGATCTGTTCAGCCGTTCTGACGTGATTGTGTAACAAAGATCCATACATCCTCACAAACTTTCACGTTTTCAATATTAGTAAAAATTCCGAATTCGAGGTCGAGGTCGATTTTATTAATTGAAACAATGGGATTTCTATTCGATAGAGCATCAATTATAGCAAGTCATGATACTTACACTTAAGATAATCATCATAGTCCAGCACTGAACATTTGCCCACAATGCCCACAAGAGGGCTGGTGTCGTGCATCGTCGTCAACAGCACTTCTTGTTTATAGAATGGCTGGAAATCAAACATACTCTTCAGTTAATGATTATTTTATTTGGAACATTTGTAAAGGAGTTAAAAGGGGGTGTAAATATTTCGCTCACACACCTTGTTTATGATGTTGGCCACTTCTGACGGGAAGATGAGGAACGGCCCGCGGAAATAGCACTTGTTACTGTAATGAAAAGGAACATTTTAAGCTTTACGAACGCTTAGAAGCTCAAAGCGATACCTGTTTTCAGTGATACCTGTGTAGTCCAGTGGTTCCATAAAAATTTGGTCAAGTTCTGATCACAAAATTTAGAACAAAATTAAAATAATACGTAATGACAGAGTACATAATAAAATTATAACGTCGTCTAAGTATATGTAAAATACTACTCACTACTAAAAATGTTGAAATAAAATAACTATTATTTCAACATTTAAAAAGTAGGTTTATTTCAAAGTACTACATCCCACACACTCTTGCATAATATAAAATGTATTTTTTAGATAAATATCAATAATAATGATTATATTATATTATAACAATTAATAATAATAACAATAATAATTTTTAGACAATAATTATAATAGAAAATGTTTATAAGTTTATCTTATTGAATCAACCACGTCTGTTTACTGCGTCTACTGCTGTATATTTTTGACCGTGCTCTGTCTCCCAAAATACAGGCACTAGCCTAGTTTGGGAATCAGTTCCAGTATGTATTGTAAAAACAACGCATAGAAATCATATCAACATTTGTAAAAATATTTTTGTGATAAATAAACATTTTTCATTTTCATTTTTTTTTTTTTTAAAGTTAAGTATAAGCATTTTCATTTTACTCCAAGCATAAATAGCACTATAAAACGTTCTGACGTCTAACCGGACAGAGTATCCCCTCTCTATCTCCACCAAAAACGTAAAGCGCTTATATCTTAGAATTTTATTAGTCAATTTAATTATTTTTTCAGTATACGAATTATATTTCATACAGTTTTCAATAAGCCCGTTATTTTTGGAAAAAATCCAACGTCAGTTTAGATTACTCTATTACTTCAATAAAGCTGTGTAATACCTCAATTTTCTAGTTTCATTTCTAACTGGCTACAAATATGATAACCTCCTTTACCCAAATTTCCGACTACAATGCGTGGGTTTCACTATAAGGAATATTATATCAACTAAATATACTCACTGACTCATTAGTCTAGTGGTCATAAAAGACTGACTGTTATACTAGACGCAGACGTCGTAGGTTCGATTCCCAGATCGAACAGTGATATTGGTTTTTTCTATGAAATTCTCAGTAGCAGCTCGGAGTGTGGGATCTGTGCCCGCTATGGCAATAGGCTCGCCCCCGATTACATGGGACCTAAACATACCGGCGCACTGTGTGTCTACATTAGTACGCCTCTGCCTAACCCTTCGGGGAATTCAGGCGTGATGGTATGTTATGTTGATATACTCACTCGCCAGTCTCCCATATGGTGTCGACTTGTGCGATCATCTGCTTGCCGCCATCTGTCACCACGTACACATAGTCCCCGGTCTTGATGACGCCGGAGCATACAGTGTTGTATTGCTCGTAGTAAGTGTTCTCGTCGTCCGTGCCGAGAGGATTGTACATAACCACGTCCTATGTAATAAATCAATCGAAAATATGTATAGGTAGGTGGAATCATGTAACAGCGGATCATGAACAAAGGAGCATGCGTCATTTCGGGCCCACTTTTCAGCATTGATAAAACATTATGTCATATGATAGCTCTTGGGCTGTACTTTATTTCATTCTATGACAGCTCAGTTTAAATCCAGCGCGAAAATTGTGTTTTGGTGAAAGATATAGAGCTTTCATAAGACATAGGTTTTTTTTTTAATAAACGTATCGTGGGTGCTTTTAAAAACACCAATTGTCACATACACAAACACCCAGACCCGGAGCAACTACATGTAGGTCATACAAATATTTGCTCCGTGTGGGCATCGAATCCACAACACATGGCGTAGAAGCCGATCGCTCAGCCGATACGCCAAACGTGTCGTCGAAGGTTTCATAACTATTCCATAATACTTTTGAAAAGCGGGCCCAGGTTTCATGCAAGTTAGGCTACGCCTACGGTCACGTAAACGTAAGTCCCTAATGATATTAATGGCAATTTTACTTCAACCACGCACATTGTAATAATATGATATAAAAAAAATACAACGACAAACGTCAATAACTTATGTAAGTACACACGAGACACATCAAGTTACACAGTTTGCCCTTTCGACCGCCCGTACTGCGTCACAATAGAAAGTGATATTTGTAAAGCAATACCCCGATATACTGTATACCTTGTCGTGTCGTCACATAATAATTAATATATGAATCTTTTCTTTTAAACAATATTATTTGATACTCACACTAGTATTCTGGCCCAGTCCCGACAAAGAAAGCAAGTCACCAAAACGAAATGGAATTAATTTATTATTCACTTGTAATTAGGTTAATTATATTTTTTAATTTATTTTATATCGTAAAACTTACAGGGCGTTCCTTTTCGTGCACGTTCTCCAATACCTCGAGTTCAGCGAGTTCATCCTTGTGTTTTTCAACGCGTTCGCGGAATACGGACACGGTCCTGTTAGGCTCCAGAGGCACCTAAAGTAGATTTAGGAAATATTCAATAAAAATATATATCCGAGGCGACGACTGCTAAGCTGGTAGTTCTGGGTTGAATTCCCAGGTCGAGCAGTGTTATTGGGTTTTTCTATGAAATTATTATGGCACTTCAATAGGCAATTGCCAATATTACATGCGACCTTGACATACTTACTGACGAACTATAGGTGTACATTGGTACACCTAACCAATCCAACCTCAAAACTTGTGCTTCTGTTTGCAGAAATAAATATCATTTACGAGGTAGTATTGATGAATGAACATTACCTCTCTGGGTATGAGCGTGGCTTCTTTTTCGGCGCCCTCCCACACCTTGATCTTCTTGAACCAGCGCTGCTTGGTGTTGTACCGACTCTCGCACACATACACGTCTTTGTCCGCAAAACCTATTAACGATACATTATTTATATATTTGACCTTTCTAGTTGATATTTTTCATGAAGTGAAATCGAAAGAGAGACCACCCTTTTAATGATGGTTTTATGAGAACCTCTGGACTATATATAAGGGGTGTAGAAGGAAAGAGTATTAGAGGAATTAAGCGGGAAGGCGGACTCTGATAATAACCTGGATTAATAACTCCAGGCAGAAGAAGAAAGGAAACTAAAGATATATTGATACAACAAAGTTTAGTTACTAGTCTGAACAGCTTATTCATACGATATTAGCATGCACTAAAACAGGGTTAAGAAGAATTCTTAAAAGTTTGGGTAAAAGAGGTTGATAAATCAGGGGGACGCAGTTATTTTCTGCCATAAATCTCTTACCTTCCGGTCTAAACTTGAAATACTCCTTGACGTTCATGACGTAGCAGTGTCCCACGATCTGGTCGAGCGGGACAACACGATGCGCCTCCGTTTTAAACACTTCCTGTTGTAAGAACTTGCGTGTGCGCACGTGGAACGTTTCTTGTGGCCTGTTATAATATAACGGTTATACGTTAATATTCCATAAAAAATGTATTCATGCCTTTGCTCTTTTTGTGCCGGTAAATACATTTTCTTTTCGAATTTCATTGAACATTTACTCAGCAGTCGGACAAATTCTCAACCGCTAAGTTGAGTAATTTAAAAGAGGCCCCCTGTTTTCGTAAATTAAACTTCAAGCCAGCTATTTGCTAGGAGCTCACTATATCATATTGATCATACGCATACGATACGTGAACTGGGGCATCCATTTGGCCAATTGGTAGATCCGAATAGACTCTCTTCGACCTTTGTATTTTTCCCCAAAATTTTTGTTTTGATAATAGGGAATATGCACTGATTTTTTTTTTTTTTTATGATAGCTTATATCGTTTTATTACTGTTAAATAATATTCAGCACCAAAAATGTAAAATGTAGTATATTTTTTTTTTTAAACTAAACTTTTTCAGGCGTTTTAAACGCCCGCCATTATGGCGCGCTTGGCGCGTGACGTCAAAGTCTATGACAACTTAACAACAAATGTAACCTACAAATTGTTAAATTCTGGTTCAGTTGATTTTGCTTGGATTTTGCAATCACCACAGAATAAGTGTAACAATTTGATATTGCACAATGATAATTGATACAATTTCAGAACTTCACAGTCGTTACGAACAGAACAAGCGCTTTTGACAGTGACATACACATAGACTTTGACGTCACACTCGACTGACGCCATTGGTCAAATCGTCTGACCAATAACGCTCCGTTTCAACCGCTCTGAATTTCCCACATTTTTTTTGCACTTTTCAATAATTATTTTCACATCGAAAAAGAAATAAAATCAGGAAATATTGATAGAGACGTAATGAGGATTCAAAATAGTACCCCAAAAAAAAATATTACCCTCATCTGTTTCAAATGCATATTGCTTACTTAAGCCATTTTTATAGGCTTGCCTGTCATCAATTCAATTTAGTGTCATACATATTTAAACATAATTGATTGTAGTGTCCATAAAATGCAAGTTTAAACAACCAATAGACAATAAAATGTCACCAAAACAGCCTTATCAGACCAAAACTCTAACTAACCTGTAGTAAGGATTGCAATGCATGCACGGCACGCCCTCGTTATTCGTCCACACTCGCTCCACTTGTACGATGGCTGGTTCCTTGTTGCCTTTATCTGGTTGTATATAGACAAAGTCGCCCTTGCTGTACGCTGTTTGCTGCAGTGGTGCCCCACCCGATGGCATCGAGTCATCTGTACTTGACCTGGGAATTTAAGAACTTAGGATGGTTCTCAAAAGAAAACAGAAATAAATTTAAGGCCGGACGTTTTGGCGATCTAACATATTACGTCGGCAAACGAGCTGACGAGCCACCTGGTGGTCGGTAGTCATAGTCGCAATGGACACCTGCAACACCAAAGGAGTTGCTGATTCGTTGCCGATGTTTGAGAGCCCCTACGGAATGCAGACTGCCGAGCCGCAGCAGCCAAGGGGAACTGGCTCATACGTGCAGTCGAAACAAAAACCAAGGTGCTTTACGACAGAATCCAACGTAAGGTGGTCGCCAGCCAGTCAGACCCCAAGAGGTCCTACCACCGAACGAGTCAGATATTTTCACGCCTCTTACGGGATGCCTATCTAAAAGGCAGTGAGGAATAGTATTCTAAACCGTCCCCACACGGGGAAACTTCTGGAAAAAAATCTTGAATAAATTCTTTCATATAAACCTTGTTCTAACAATAAAAAAACAAACAAATCTGTTGTCCCCTTCTCAAGCGGTAATCTTTCATACATGTGGTAATTGATTTTTATTAATATAAATAGTGGGAAAATGTAATGCTGACACTCACCTGGTCTCGTCCTCATCCTCGTTCTCTTGGAGCAGCTTGCACTGCTTGACGAGTTCCACGCTTGTCGCCATTGTGTCTCTAGTGAACGATAGGGCAGGGGACTGCAGGGTGCCGCGACATAGCTGGTCGCGTTGATCGATATAATACGACTGGAGTTCCACGGAGTCTTCGAAGATCTGACTGTCGGTACGGGAGAGGCGACGAGCTCTGAGAACAAATAATATATTTTTATACATTATATAGAAGCATCATCACCCCATTATATTTTCCCAATGCTGGCCATGGGTCTCCTGAGAGATATAACATAGTGCGGGTTGGCAGACTTCACACGTCATCGAGAAAAATCATCTCTCATATTTTATGGAGAATAAATCAAAATGTTATATTTATTTCAGTGCTCCGCGGGCCGAAAGTTACCACCCTACCTTCAGTAGTCTGTTAACAAATGAACACGCTTCAGAATAAGGCCCTTGTAGTCAGATTTAATATTTACCTAATGTATAACATTTAGAAATAAGCTGTATTTACCTTTCAAATACGGCGAACATATCTTGCTGGAAGTGATCGAGTCTCTTGTACAGCCCCTTGTCGAGTCTCCGCTTGACCAGGTCGAGGGAGATGGCTCGGACCTTTTCACCGTTGGCGGCTTCATCATGCTCCGGTAGCTCAGCCATACTATCCGAGTAACATCTAAGGATGCAAAGTAAAATTTAAAATTAATAAAGTAACAGCGACAGCTTCGACGTTAACGCCTGTCTTTCGATAAATTAAAACCCCTAAACATTATTATTTAGCTATAACCGATATTTTGAGAATTTCTAAATAAAATAAACGTAAATATCAACGTATGTGAATACAGTCATCCCTATAAATAGGTATATTTATAGGATGAGATTCATCACCATCATCCATCAGCCTCATCATCATCATCATGTCTATTTTTATTTATCGTACGAAAAGAGATACATCGCGAGGTCGGCTTATACTAGCAATGTATGTATATCACGTTGTGTAGTTATTCATCAAAGTGGCTATTTTATTTCCCAGCAGTGGCTGTGATAGGCTGGATGATGATGATGAATCTCGTCTTATAAATAAACCTCATAATATCATGATCATCCGTATAAATACGGATGATACATGATATTCACAACATTGCGATTGCATTGCATTCAATATTCACAGCATGTCTCGCTGATCTGTTATCGTCGTGCGACGGGTCGCTGATCTCCCTAAATAATGGTTGAGCTACACGATGACTGATGTATGCGTGACGTCAGTTAGGACAGGTCAACTCAAAGCTAAGCTTTGGCTCTTTCTTCCAAAGGGCTGTTCAGCTATTGCCCTACATCGTAACACTCACATCATATCTGATAATTCTACAACTACTGTCTGGACTTTAAAAGAGACCATGATTCTCTGAGTTTTTTTCGGCATTTCTTTTCAAATATCGTCAGTTAGGAAATGCCGGCGCCGTCTAGTTAAAAAAATTTAAAACATTGACTTGTAAAAGTGACCTTAACAGAAATAAATATCATTTATCATTCAGATATCAGCACTTACAATTTTAACGCTAACACAATCATAAAACTAACCGGCCCTCTTCATCCTGATGGTTATAGACACTGGTGAAGAGATTGAGCAGCAACTCTTGAACAGCTGCCGGCACATCAGGCACAGCATCATCGTCCTCCCTGAATAAACGTGCTATTTTTTATAACTTATAATATTAACATTTCAAAACAAAAACTTATTACACCTGGGCCCTTATACGATGACTTATTTCATAGGTTAATATTATGAATAATAAATTATAATGTAATACTTTTCGCACAAGACAAACTATAGAGTCGTAACTCAACATATTAATTATTCAATGCGAAATATAGCCAGTATCAAGTACTTCAAAAACTCATTGCGAAGGCGAGAAATGAGACGTTCAATAATTGTATTTTTAACTTTACATACTTCGTTTCAAACTACATTTTAAAATATTTTTTTTAAAGTTGCGACTCCATGTCCTTATGAGCGAAGTTGTTCTGAAGGTAGCAGACGCACCTGATAATGACGCGTCCTGAAGCTCTGCTCGTCCGTCAAGAACGTTGCGTGTAATACATATTATATACATTTACTAAGCGACAATTTATATGCCCTTATTATAGTTAAATTATATGACCACAATATTGAGAAAATTTATCACCAATGTTATTATTTTATTTGATGTATTGTTTATAGTCTATTACGATCATCACCACAATTATTGATAAATAACACTACTGGCAATATATTTTTGTTTTTATCTTTATTTATATTTAGGGGTTTTTATCCATTAAGGACATGTCAAAATTCAAAGTCAAAGTCAAAATTATTTATTTCAATTAGACCATTAAAAAGGTACTTTTGAAAAGTCAAACTAACTGCACGGTTCCAAAAAGTGGGTCTTATGGAGAAGAGCCGGCAAGAAACTCCATAGATACTCTTTTAAAAAAAAACATGATTACAATATTAATCTTTCAATCAACCCTATCGTACCTTATTACAATATTATTCTAATATTTTATGTGTATGGCAATTTAACATTTACGATCCCGACTGTCTTCTGCAACGAGTGAGCGAGACACATGAATTGATGGAACACAAGGGAGCGAGAGAAATCGCACGCGACGACCGCTCTCCTCTGATCGCTCATAATACGCACGAGGCAATACATTTGAAGCGTTTTTATTGGAAAATTGATTACTACACCGACCTAAGTAAAACTTGAGAGAGGCATAGTTATACTGTCGGCACTGTAATACGCGGCAAATAATTGTGCAGGTATGAAAAAACAGCATATATAAAAAAAACAGAAACATCAAAGTGGTGTCTCGAAACAAGAGGGGAAGCTTTACTTGCTTTCTGCTATGCGTGATTGAATGCATTTTCGGGAATAAAGAGAGAGCGCATAAATTTCACCAGTGTAAGGCATTCAATCAATCAATCAAATATTTTTACAGCTTATTGCCGTCCACTGCTGAACGTAGGCCTCCCCCAAGGAGCGCCAACCATCCCGGCATAATGCATTATTCATTTAAAATTTCAATCAATTATTTTTTTAATCAATCGCAATTATTATTTTAATCAATTAAAACTGATATTTCATAAAAAAAAGTTGACCATAAACAGAGCTGAACAACAAAAACAAAATAGGTTCAAAAATAAGGAAGTTATAAACATTTTCACTTTATGCTAGACAAAGAGCGTACGCATATGCATGAATTTTGAATGAATTTAATTTGTATGCGCCATACTGACTATTCGTTTTGCGGGAAAGGGACACCACATCCCCTTTCAATCCCCACCAAAAACTTTAACATTACACCTTAGAACTTTATGACTCGATTTAAATTATTTTTTCAGTCTAGCAATAATTTTTCTTTTCTAGAAACCTTTTCAATAGGACCATTATTTTTAATAAATCACACACCAGTCAATTACCCTGTTGTTTAATGCCCAACACTGAATTTTACCTTATTTGCCAAGGACTAAAGTAACAAAACAACACAGCACGTGTAAAGCTGTTTACAGTGTATACTGAAATCGTCATTTACAAAATATAAAGCAAAACTCAACAAAAATATCCTTAAGTAAATACTACTACTACTTCGCCTTACCTCAACATCTGCTTAGTCTGCAAACACACCCTATGTAAAATCAACGCATCTTTATAAATCTGCGAATCCGGCTCGTTGTACTTGCAAGCGTTGTCGAACATCAATATGAAGTCAGATGCGAGCTCGTTCACGGAATTGTACACGTTATTCTTTAGTTTATGAGCGATTTTCTCCATGTCGATAGGGTTTTTGATAAGTTCATAGTAGTCGGGGTATTCAATTTTGCTTGGGAGCTTCATGAAGATCAAGGCCAGTTGACGATTGGCTAAAGAAATACGATGTAAGTATTAGTGCGGAGATAAGCAAATCCTGCAGTTTGTAATAGTCGTAGGATTTAGCTTACATTATATATCTTATATATAAGATATATAATGTAAGCTGGTAAACGGGGTAAGTTTTATTGTCTATATTGCCATTCAATGAGTTCATGCTGATTTTCATCCATTGCTGATTTTTGACATTGTCAACGAAATCCGTCAATTTTTATGTCAATTAGTACTATAGGACGACAATTTCCATACAATTTGAATAGTTCTCTCGTTTAAAGTTCAACTAAGCTACCAGAAGAAAACGTAGACAACGTTATATATAATTTTTAATTAAAGAAGCAAAACTACAAACCTTTAGGGTCCCTATAATCCCTGATAGCATCATACAGTGTCCTCAGCTTCTGTTCAAAAGGCGACAACTGCCTTGCCTTAACTGCCTTGAACGTTTTCAAAGGAGTCTTTCTATCAAGGCTATTGTTCACTTTTAGCTTCTCGTTCATGACTCTTTCGAGAAGATTCGCGTCTTCGTATATCATGGAACCTTCTTCGTTGAACTGGCGACAGTTTGAAAACATGAGACGGAAATCGGATACCATCTCCTCTATTGAATTGTAGCGATCATTCTGCGAGCAAAGAATAAAAAAAGTAATGATAGATTTTTGACAAGGAAATATTTTATATACCATCCATGCCTGTATTCCCCGAAAGATTAGGCAGAGGCGTACAAATGTACACCCATATTTCGCCGATATGTTTAGGTTCCTGGGCGAGCCTATTGTCATTAACCGAGCAAACTCCGAGCTGCTACTGAGAATTTCATAGAAAAACTCAGTAACACTTTGCTTGACCTCGAATCGAACTCAGGACCTTCTAGCATAGCAGTCGCGCCTGGGACCGCTGCATATAATTTAACGATGGAGTTAAATAATATTTTAAAATATAATTAAAACACAAAATAAATAAGAAAAGATACGATTTATGACAAAAGGAAATTCATTGAATGGTCATGTCCACGTATAATATAAAGTGCGATCGTAATAAGTGTGCGCATCTGAAACATAAATAAGTCAATACAATAAAAAAAAATATGACAATCTTTTACTTTATATAACTATTGAGGAATCTATTATTTGACATTGCAACAATTATATTTTAATGACTAATTTTATTGAACTGAAAGAAATTCTGTAATTACTTTCTATTACAATTTTTGCTTGCCAGCTCCTGGTGAAACATGTAAAGTTACTTCAACATTATGAAAGACCATTTTGTACCATGTTTTAAAACAAATAAACATTCATTCATTCATTCATTCATTCATTCATTCATATATACAAACCTTTATATTGGCTTCAATGGTAATCATGTCGATGGGTTTGTCGATAACATTGTAATACTCCGGATATAGCTTCTTGCTCGGCTTCTCCATGAACAACAACATGGGTTGTCGTCCGTCGGAGCAGGTGAACTCCACCATCTGTTTAGATATGTAGTGCAGCTTCTTCTTCAGAGGGAGATTGGACTTCGGGGGGGTACTGACAGGAGGAGGGGCAGCGGTGGCTGGTATAGGGTTAATACGGGGACGACCTGTAAGATATCAAAGTCGATGATGAAAGTGTATTAAAAATCAGGGTTGTTGCAGATGCAATAATTTTGACATCCGGATGCAGATTATTAGAGGTTCACATCCGCGAATTCGGATGCGGATTTCAGGATTTTTTTAACATATTTCAATTTTAAGTACCTATAATAAATACCTAAATGAAAATCGATCCAATTTTAATATGTTTATTTCATCATATTTGAAAAACAAAACTAGAACAGTTTTTAGTCTGACTTTAGCATTTTAAGTCTCGAGTTTTTTTTTAATAAAAAGCTTTGTTAAACAATTACATTTAAAAATTAGTGATTTATCTATTTATCTTCTATATTAATAAAAACGAAAGTATGTTTGTTTATCCTCTATACATTGCTAAACCATTTATTCTTTGCAATGAAACTTTGTGAGTTGTTGTGTGCATATCTGGGAAGGTTTATGACAAAAAAAGAGGCATTGCAACACATGCTGGTGGACAGTTATTCAAAATATAGTAATATTGCAGTCTTCCCACTTATAAATCCGCGTAAAAATTGATTGATTGATTGATGCGGATGCAGATGTCGATATTAATGCGAATGTTCTACATTTGCGGATGCGGATGCAAATATCTGCAACACCCCTGTTAAAAACACATAACATACTATCTCGCCTGTATTTCCCGAAAAATCTGGCGAGATGTACTGTACAAATATCGTATCATAAAAATATCATATATAGCATACGTTACGTACGAGGGGCCAACATGTTTAGACATTTTAGTCATGTAGGTCTTTTCACTATGATTATGATAGGTTTTTTTACTATGATTATGATACGATGTTTTACTATGATTGTGATACGCTGTATTCAATTTGTCATTGTTTACCTCTTGGTCTCGGTGTTTGCACTTGAGCCTGGTTCTTCACTGACGATAAACTCTCGTCATCGCTAGACGAACTTTGCACGATGTCCAATAACTCCTGGACACGTTGCTGCATTATTCTGCACAATATAAAATATAATATCGTTATCAGCCTAGTGAGTCACACTGATTTGCGTTTCCCTAGCGGTTTCGACTCAACTAATTGCTAAAAAAATATTATAACTGTTTCATTCGCACATATTTATACACCAACGGAACCAATACAATAAGGTATATAATCTGTAAGTAATATCCAATTAAATCAGGAAAAAGAGAATCTCAAAAAAATAAATAAACATGCAAACTTCACTCCGCTTTTTGTTTTAGAGATTTTGTTATGAATTCTGTCATTCATCAAATTATCGTTTCATTGTAAAATGTAATCACTATCTAAAACATACTCCCTTGTACTGAACTCATTAACACGGACATAACCGAAATCGGAAGAAAGAAGCCAACTTACGAATTGTAAAAAGATTAAATTCTATTTAGAATTTCTTGGCAGAACTAAAATATTTCAAAAATACACGTGGGCATTAATTTCAAAAATTCCAACAAAATTATCACAGAAACCAGTAAGTACTTACTAATGTAGAAAACAAATGAGAATTGGTCAAGGTTTTAATAATACCCCTATTGTTCCCTCATTATGGTATTACCTGAAATAGTTTAGTTTGACAAATACCGAGACCGATTCTCAGTACTTAATTGACAAATTAGTAATTGTTAAGCGATAAGTGAAATCTGCATTCTATTGTTTTCATTAAGGGGAATAATTCTGAGAAGTCTGTGTAGGGGAAAGGACAATAGACTACCTTTCCCTACCTGACCTTAAGTAGGTTCCGTATAAATAGAGCGAAAATATATGGCAATTAATCAGTTTGTCTTAGAGCTTCTGAGAGACAACAAGTCTAGAACTTGTATTCAACAATAAAGTGAAGAAAATACTAGTGATACGCTCTGCCGAGCAGCGGTGTTCTTTGTTCAGAATCAGAAAAATAATTGACAAAGGAATACCTGCTAGATTGCTAGGTTCAAGTCCGATATAGGACTACCTAAGGTCGGGCCAAGTAAAAATTCAAACCGACAAAATCAATCGTGGTATACTATAGAACATAGTGTGTGTCTATCTATATTCAGAAGAAAGAACGCGATACCAACAAACGTCGACAACAATTAGTATTTGTTCAGAATAAAGAAAGGACAAAACGGGTTAATATCACACGTGTGACTATATTGAATACAACATAGATGAACATTATGTTCAGAAGAAAGTCAAGAACACAACACGCAAATAATGCCACGCAAGTGTGCCACGATCTCTACAAGTGAGAAAGGTGACTGAAAACCTTTGCGTTTATTGATAAGAAGGTGAAGGATACAACGTAAGAGTCAACACTCGTGAGGTAATATTGACCATAAACAAAGTGTATTCAGAAGACAGTGAAGAACACAACACATTAATATTGCTAAGTGTGACATGATTTTTGCAAGTGAAAAAGGCGACTAAAATAGTCCCTCGTGTTTCATCAATAAGAAATTAAAAATACGAGTACAAAGTCACTCTTAAGATAATAGTGATAGAAAAAAAGGGTAATCTATATTCAGAAGAAAGTCAAGAATACCACAGCACCATATAAAATTGTGCCACGATCTGTGCAATTGAAAATAAATAAATAAAGGAAATAGTTTCTGAAACTATTTCAGAAACCCGAAACGTGTTTTATTGAGAAATTCAAGAAAACAGTGTGACATTATAGTGTTATGATCGTATGTAATGTGTATGTTGAGTTAATAAAAATAGTTTTTACTTATTGGTGGCATTTTTTTTTATCGCATACCAGCTCATACCAATATCATTTTGTTGATTTATTTATGTTCCAAGTATGTAAAACAACATCACTGTAATATCATTCAATATCTGTTAAGTCTAAATATGTGTGTGTATTATTTAATAATGTGTAACCTATAAAATAAGACTTCATTTGATAAATGTACATTAGAATACTTACTAGATAGGTAGGTATTAGGAATGATAATTTTATTTGAAATATTTATCATAGTTGTCCGTCATATTTGTCGAATCTCCAATCACCATTATCAATGGTAATAAATTCATATTTTAAAAACATTTACAAGCACGATTATCGACTTCATAAAGACCTTTTTTTGCCTTCCTCATTTAAATAAAATGAGGAATGCAAAAAAATATCTTTGTTACCAGTTAATACTACTAGTATTTTTTTTTTAGTAAGTAACGAAGTGAAACGTACACTTGTTTACTCATCTTATCAATCATTAATCCACTTGAACCTTTGGAATCCTACTTAGTACTTACATTAAGAATCATAGAAAAACAAATAGAGTATAATTTTATGTGTTTAAAAACCAAACCTTTGCAACTTAACAGCATCTTTGTACAATCTGGATGAAGGCACATTGTATTGTTTAGCATTCTCAAACATTATGTTCATGTCTCCGGCCACCTCAGACAATGTTCCATAGTTGCCTCGCCTAATTTTATTCTTAATTTGGTTCAGAGACACTGGATTCTTGATCTCTTTGTAGTAATCGGGATACGCTCGACGAGATGGAAGCTTCCAGAACGCTTCTGACATAGGCCCTATAAATGAAGCGCATTTATTATCTAGGAATGGTTATTTGCAGGATTGATGCAATTAGCTACAGAACAATTTATTACCGTTAGGTCCCAAATGATTTTTGACAGTTTCTAAGAGTTTCCACTGTGGAGAATCTTCATTTTCATTCTTCTCATCATCACTTTCGCCAGCACTGTCTTCTGAATGCTTTTTATTAAAAAAAGAAAACATTAATAAGAAGGTAAGTAAGATTAGAAAACTTAATTTATGTACTATATTTTTATTTCTTTTGGTAGCTTGTCGTAGCCTTTGAAGCTGGAGTAAGACGACCAGTTGTGAAGAGTCAGTATTAGTAAGAACTAAGAGGGAAGTGAGAGCAAAATAATTTACTTTGAGTTGTTATTTGGATATAGTAGACACTTAGCTGTTGAAAAGGGAAGTCATTTGGATGGATGGATATCTGATACTCATTCACGCCAGAACGGCTGAACGGATCTGGGTGAAATTTGGCACAGAAATAGATTATATAGTCTGCACATTTTTGTAAAAACCCATATATTATAATGTTAATTTGAAACTAGATCGAAAAATAGGATTGGTACCCATATTTTTTATCAAGCCGATATTCAATTATTTTCATATTTATTTTCGAGTTTTTTTCTATTCTAAACAGACAAGTGCCAAATGACGTCATTTGTACTGTTAAATGATTTAAACGGTGAAATGACGTTATTTACTTGACTCTTCAAAAAATTGTCTTATGTATCTATCATAATTCGGAAACAATCGTCTAACACTCAGTTTCCTCCATATAAGTGACGTCATCACACGTTTTTTGATTTTTATTTTTTTTTCTCCGAAATGAGGAAATAAAAAAATAATTTGGAACTCAGGATAGAAACAGTATTTTTGTTTTGGTGGCTTAATAATTTTAAAATGTTGTCAGTTTTCAAGTCCACGCAGACAAAGTCGCGGGCAGAAGCTAGTCTGTTATAATAAAGCCTTTGCCACTGGTAATGGTAAAGACTGTATTAGTTGCAAAAAAAAAACCTTTTGTAACCAGTCTCTGTTTAGCAGCATTATTCTTATACTCTCCATTGCTGATTTATTGCTTATAGTGCAAAAATGACCGCTACTGCGACGAAATACGATTCAAAGGACAACTTGTATAACTTGATGTGTGTAGAACATTAGAAAGAATAAAGTAAGAAGTTTTTCTTGAAATTTATTGAGACAAGGTCCGTACAACACATGAGCAAATAAAACAAGGCCAACATTACCTTAACATCAGGTTCGGTGTCCGATCCGGGCGGCTCCATGATCGCCAACGCTTTGCTATTAGGAACAGGTCCAACGCGTGATGTACGCTTGCTTCGGATACGTTCGGACGTCTTCGCTGGCCCACTACGGCCGTGCTGATCTATATCCTGCTTGCGCATTTGTATGACCTGCAGAAGAAACTTTAACATCAATGGTCGTCCACGCCGATGTTGAGGCTGCGACCCACAATTTCTTAAAACAACATGCTCTAGATTCCATTGTAAGCAAAAAGAGACTCAAAAAAAAATAAATTATTAAATTAACTGTTTAATATTGAATGAAACCAATAATATATTCAAAAGGTTTATATTCAATGGTTGGCATATGGAGATTAGACAGCAAGAATATATTGTAATTATTTAAAAAAATATATAACCATACAAACCTTCTTTAAAGTCTTAGCATCCTTATAAATCTGGCTGCCAGGCTCATTGAAATGGCATGCATTTCTGACCATCAACAGTAAATCCCTCTCCAGCTCTGACAAATTCGTGTATTCGCCACCTTGAATCTTTTGAGCTATTGTCTTAAGGTCTATTGGGGAATCAATGACGCTGAAATACTCTGGGTAGCGGCGTTTAGATGGTAAGAATTGGAAAGCTGGGTACAGAGGTCGACCGTCACTGTTTGCTGTCATTACCTGATGAGAAGGAGCATTTATGTAAAAAAAGTATGTTTTTGTGCCCTGATTACACAACTGCTTTTTTTTTATTTGTGATAGGTTTACGCTTGACCGCCAGTTCGCCTGATGTTAAGCGATACTGCGATCTACGTTGGAGTGCGCTTGCCTAGAAGAAACTTTGCTTGAATTAAAAATATCAGACGTCTTTTAATGCAATGCTGACTGATGACAGTGATGTGGAGGAGTACTTTGACGCCTAGGTACGACAATTTTTTTTTTGTTTATCTGTACGTTATATTTTTATAGTTATTATTTTTGTAAATTTTAATATTGATTTGAAAAAATAATGGGTTTCAAAAAGAATCTGAACATTATTTTTCATAATAAAAATTGGTAGATAAAATATATAAGTAGAAACTCCGGCACAAAAGCAAAACTTACAGCATTGAACAGTTCTTCAAATACATTGTCCTCTTCATTGTTAGTAGATGTCTCTGATAGGTCTTCAGCAACATCTGATCTTCTACTAGATGAGCCATTACGAGATAACTTCGGGATTTTAATGTCATCACCTTTAAAAAAATAATCAGGATAGTGTGTGTCTTGTGGAGAATATTCACCGAAAGACACATAATAGAATGACTTCCAATAAGATGGGCAAAAATCTGGTAAAGGTTCCTAGGAGACATTGGATGTAGGCAGCTTAAAGTTGGTCTTTGTAGAAGACTATGGGAAGGCCTTTGCTCAGCATAGAATCTCTTTTGACTGATATGATGATGATGAATGTACCTTTACCATTATTCTCCCAAACCTTAGAATCAATTTTCTTTGCCCTAACTTTTCTTATGTTTATAGATTGAAAATATGTAGGTATATTACTACCATAGAAAATCTTTACTTTAATACCAACAGAATTGTCATTTACCATTCTCAAGGGCCTGTTTAGTCTGCATGTACAGCTTCCAGAGATCAATGGCATCCCTGTACTCCACAGTATCAGGCTTGTAGAATGCCTTAGCATTGTTAACCAGGAGTTCAATATCTGCAGAAAGCTCCTCAATGTCTTCATAAGTGTCAGTTTTTAGTTTCTGTTGCACCTGCAAATAACCATTATTGAGTGATTGTGTACAATTAGATAGAATGAAACCAATAATACTTGCCAATTTTTTACCCTTATTACGTTTCGAAATTTTGATATAATTACTATTTATTGGATTGGGTATTATGTACAGAAAGAATTGGTGAGCTCATTCTGTTTAATCTATCAATATTAATTCCATAGCTGTTATTAATAATAGCTAAACATCAACATGTAAAATGCCTGGATCTACCTATTACCACACCATAGATACTATAGTATAAAGCAGTGGTATTTAATCTTTTAGTGGTAGGTTATTATTATCAAAATATTTATCTTACCATGGACCATAAAGCTATTTGGCAAAAACATTCGTTTTAAATCCTTACTAATATTATAAACATGAAAGTTTGTGAGCATGGATGGATGTATGGATGTTTGTTACTCTTTCACACCAGAACGGCTGAATGGATCTGGATAAAATTTGGCATAGATAGATTATAGTCTGGAATAACACGTACGCTAGATTTTTAGCCAGGTTGTAACCAATTCTGAAGTCCATGCAGACAAAGTCTCGGGCAGATGCTAGTAGGATATAAATCAATGTGAAGTAAGTTAATTTCATCAAAAATACTTACTCTTAACAAGTCTATAGGTTGTGAGACTACTTCATAGTACTGAGGCTCCTGGCGTCTTTTAGGGGCTCTGATGAAGGAGTCACATAGCAATGTGCCATCTTCTTTCTTGTACGACCTGATTGTGTCATACAGTTGCTGGCAGATTTCACCCTGATATGACAAATATTTTATTCTGTTATTATTTAAGCTACATGTAATTATATATGTAGTACAAAGCATTTTTTAAACAAGACATTTCGACAAGACAACACCACTATATTTTGTTGAGAAAATAAACAAATGTATCAAGTATTTGTATTCATTTAAAAGACAAGGCATGACCGTGTTTGCCGGTTTCAAATTTGCGTATAAGATTGGATTAGAATTTCTACTCACTGGATCCAACTTCTTTCGCTTGCGAGTAGATGGCGGAGGCCCAGGGTTACTCAGCTCAATGCCATCGTCACTGTCATCCAAATCAGCACCACGAGAAGCCCCGGAGGATGCACGGCGTCTCTTGCTCATTTTTAATGGCTTACAACACAATATGATTCGAATTTAATTGGAGATGTTACATTATAGTGACACTATTCTCACTCAGTAATATTTTTTAAGAAAACGAGATAATGCGCTAATTGTAGATGCACTAAATTCATTCATTTGCTGAATTTGGTAGAAGTTACCAAATTAACAAAACCGCAAACAACAGTAGGTAAGAGTAGAGCAGAATAATGAAGTAGGAAATAGAAATAATGAAGACATAAGACGAGAAGAGACAACAGCATACGTAAAGTAACGGTTGCGAAAGAGAGGAATAACAACTTGTGCTTTATAATTGTGGTGAGTGGTCTTACTGGAACACAATCAGGGTCATTGACTGTCACTTCAGAAACGTTTCATTCTACGCAAATTTTTATTCTATCCAACTTTATATCGTAACCAAATCAAATCGTGATCAATTAATTATACAGTAATCATTTATCATGTCTTATTCGAAAATAATGCGCTATTGTGCGGATCGAATTCAAAAAATATGTGTACATTTTTATATTAATAACATGCAGGGCCAACTTTAACCCATTGGAGGCCTTGGGCACTTATGATAATGGGGCCCCAGTGACAATGTTGTCACTTGTCAGGGGACTATTTTTTAAACAAATGCAAAATAAACAAAAGCAGTGGATACTAGGGGGGCCCCTATGGATCGCGGGGCCCTGGGCATTTGCCCATGCTCAATGGAAAAGAGGGGCCTGATAACATGCCATTAATTATTATCAAGTAGGTACATGATGGGCACAAGTGTTCTGTGGGCACAAGGATAGGTAGCAAGTGGCACAAAGAGTATAGTAATAAATAGAAAAAGTAGCAACTGGTTGGTAGCTGAGGTTGGTAGCAACATAAAAATGGCAGTAACTCATTTGTTTTTATGGCAAATAATTTTTCACCTACCCTCAAATCACAAAAAAAATGAAGTCAGTTTTCTGTCGGTCGGTATAGTGTTTTCTTCTTCAAAGAACATCTCATATAATCACGATGAGTAAATATTTTAAAAACTTTATACTATGTGGTGATATCGACTATTATTGCTTGCTGTGTGAAGAATTATTTCAAACTATTCCAGATGTTGAAAAACATATACGTTGGGAAAACCACAGAAAGTTAATTAAATGTCAACCTTATTTTCCAAAATATAGAAAAGACTTCATTTACAAGGTTTTTATCATATTTTTTTATGTAGATCATTTACGGGTATCGCGTTTATGTACTTAGTCCCGCCACGCGTAGATGTGAAGCTCCCGGGCGCTCCATGATCTCGACCGTATTACTGCTAGTACCTACCTACATTTTTATCCTGAAGTGTATCATTTATGTATGGAGGCAGGCTCCTCTTAACCATTGGGCATTATAGGCAAGTGCCTGGGGCCCCGCGATTTTTGGAGCCCCGTAGTTCCAACACCTTTTATTTTTGTTTTGCTTTTGCATATAAAATAGTCCTCTGTCATATTATTCTCCTCCATGGTCTTCAATAGAAGACCGTCCTTTAGGTAGCTAACAAAGTACCTAAGTACCTACTTGTTTGAAACCAATAGACTGTACCAGCAAAGTCTTCATGTAATTCAGTAATTCTTACTTAGTTGGTTGATATTGTAGGTCAGTACGTAAGTAATTATTACCTACATTTATCTAAAATCTTTGAACATTTTCAGGTCGCGTACAAATATTATTGCGAATTATGCAATATAGTATCTTCAGATATTGCAACTCTAAGCGATCATTTAAACACGGACAGTCACAAAGCTGTCAAAATAAATCCGAAAACAGAAATAAAGAACTCTATAGGCCAATACAATTCTGGCTGTGTAGTAATAAATAAAGTTATACTCAGCATGGCACAATGGAATTCTATTGTGAATAAAAAATGCCTTCTTTGCAATATTAGAGTACAAAATATTGATGAACACAGAACTTTAAAGGAACATGTAATTAAGTTGATCCAGTCAGAAACTAAATACGAGAACGAGCGGTATTATAGAAAGGTAAAAAAAGAAATTTTTGGTTGACGATACCTGAGGGGCGAGATATACAGATACCTACTTAGTAAAAAAACTAGGTTGTTTTTAAAACAAAAAGAGATTTTATCGACGGTTCCTACGTATAGGTCCTAGGAGTAGTACCTACAAGCGCAAAAGTGCAATTACCAGGAGAGCGACTTAAAGATTCTAAACTTAAATGACGGTTATCTTACTTGACATTGCCACAATAAACTGACAATCTAACTTACTCAGCAGAAACATTTCAAAATTTAAAGTTCAACAGAAATCTTTTAATGAACTTTAGTATACTTTTAACTTAGTTCTGCTGAACTAAGTAAAATAGTATACCAAACCTATGTATGTCATTAAGTAGTTAAAAAGAAGTTTATTAATCAATAATTTATTTGAAGCTTCGTGTGTAAGTGTTCCTGTATCTGGTTTCGGGTCTCGTGCAAAAGCGAAGCCGAAAGCAGAGGGGTACAGATGTCATTGGGTACAAATATATTAATATACTCTTTGGCAGAGGGTATATAGTACATAATAAATGTATAAGAGGAAAGCCGAAAGTGTGACTGAGCTTTTGCCGTTCGCTTGGCCCCCTTAATTCAAATATCAAATGTTTTTTTTGCGACTTGTAGATTTATTTATATTTCTTTATTATTCTATTGTAGTTAGTATCAGTACTACAACAATTTATTATGTTAAGGCTCTAAGGGATACTATAGAATTGATTAATTAATATTGATATGATAGAACCATCTGTACTAATCTCTGTTCTTAGACGTATTGAAACTTATAATGTCGTATTGTCTCTTTAAAAAAACATCTCCCCCGCACTAGCGTTACATGCTGTTTACAAAATTACAAACACAAAGTACAGTACGCGCGACATAAATTGGCCGGACTGAAGTTATCTGTTTGTCAGTTTTTGGTTGCGCAGTACACAATTTTTAACGTAAACAATCCACTGCGCATTAAAACGGCGAACTTCACTCCGGCCAACTTATGCCGCGCGTACTGTATGCCCTATTTATTACTAATTTACTAGACCTTACCTACTCTTGGATAAAGTATGTAGGTAAGTATAAACAGACTCGAAACAAATTACTGTGGATCACTCGAATATTTGCCTCTGGTGATGGTGATGGTGAGAATCGAATCCACGACACGCGCCGGGCGTACCTTCGGCCTTCGGGGAACGCAACGGTAGTGTCGAGATGAGACCGTTACGCGCGCCATTTTCATTTTTTAGAAGTCGTTTGATTTGAATTGAATTTGAATGTGAATGAAATAAACATTGAGCAATCATTTAACCACACTAAAAGAACTACTACTACAACATAAATTTCACTGTGAAAGTGTAAATTTCCGCTGATGAGCGCTTGTACGATTAATATTAAAATGTAGGTACTTCTGTATTTCAGATTAATGAAAACCAATACCACTGCTTCACTTGTAAGAAAGTATTCTCGGCTCAAAACTTTGACGATCATTGGCCGAACTGCGAAAATATTGACGAGATCGAAATAGACAAAATGAAACAAACGACTCCGAAAAGTGTTGAAACTGTATCAGAAGATAGTAAGATGACGGACCTAGAAAAAGAGCTCATAGGTACTTTGCATGAATTCTATTACATCGAAGACCAAAACAACTTTGCAACGTGCAAACACTGTTCTACTGTTGTGCCTATCAATTTTGTTTGTATGATTGAGCATATGAAAATGAACCATGATAATGAAGTGCCGACTGCAGATTGTGAGGAAAAAGCTGCGAATGTCCCAACAGAATCACCGAATGACGAAGTAATTTATGTTCCAATTTTTGACCATGGCAAACGACGCTCAGAACTCACGAAATACGGCAAGGCACATTCTATAAAACTAAACCATAATGGTAGCAAAGGTTGGTGTTTACTATGTGACAGATACATATCTGCCCATATGAATAATTTCGAACAGCACGTCAAAGGCGCAACCCATAAGGGCAATTTAGAACTTCAAAATCCTAAAACCACAAAGAAACAGGACTTTAAAACAAAAAGTGTATTAAGATGTAGCCTTGCATATGCACCTGAAGAAGAAGAATTTTGGTTGAACAATGACTGTAGCATAGATGTTTTCAGTTTTTTCCTACTTCACCAAATCACTGATCCACATTTTAAGAAAACAAAATGTTACACTTGTGTGGAGTTGATTCCACAGGGTCAGGAGCTCCCACATTGTGAGACTACTAAACATAAGAACAATTTTATGGCAGCCAAATTTATGATGTCGCTTAACCCGGCAGAATTTATACGAGAAGTAAGTATCTACTTGCATTTAGTTCATTCATATAGCAGCAATGACATTATATAATTAATTTATCATTGTAAAGTAGGATAATGATTATCATAAATAAGTATTATATCTCTTGTCCATTTAATGGTTGTCTGTAAAAATGCATTTAGCGATAAGATCACTAATATTTTATTAAATATAACTACCACTCATGTTATATTTGTATTTTTGCTCTGTCCTTTGGTGTACAATAAAGAATACTCTATCTATATCGAAAATCTCAGATACCTATACTATATATATATATAAATGCTTATCTTGTTACAGATTCGTCCAAATTTCTTCCATTGTGGTTTCTGCAACCAAACATTTCCCTATTTGCCACAGCTGAAAAAACACCTTATTTCCTTTACACATGTGTTTACCAAGGAAAATAAAACTAATTTTATTTGGAAAACTATTCCAATAAAAACCAACAATGATGATATATATACAAAATTATTAAGATATGGTTTTGGAACTACTATGTAAATGTTTCAAAAGATAAGTTTTACAGGACCTTGTAAACCATATTATGTGTTTATCAGAACAAAGGCTTTTTGATTTCTATCCCCCTTTTTTTAGATAGGTTTATTAATAAATGTGCCCGAGTAGGGCTGTTCTGCTTCACTAGTTATATTTTAGTTCTTTCTTTTTTTATATTTACTATAAGTTTAATGTGTTATCACAAGTTGAGTTCTTGTGTCTTGATTAGTGGCCATAAACTCTTAATCTTAACTGATTAGATTACTATGTTTATATGACTTTTTGGAAAAGTAAGTAAACAATTAAACAGGCTTGAATTATTTCTTTTTTATTAAGCAACACATACACATCCAAATAGATTATACGATTATACAATATACACCTTCAAATATTCTCAAAATTAAGCTTATTATGTATAATTATGTTTAGAGGTTCCATGGATACATGAGGTTTTGCATTTCCTGGACTTGCATGCATACTTTAACATTATTGAAAGTAAATATCAAACCATTCAGGAAAATGAGATAGCAACATTATTAAATCATTTTTTGATTTTGATGCTAACACTGACAAATATATTTTAGTAGATTCAATATAACTATTCTGCAATAATTGTGACAATTCTTGTATATTCATATCTAATAAAACTATTATATGACTCAGATGTGTAGGATATAATACAGAAAATGTAATACTGGAACAATTCGCTTTTACATGGTTGACAAACTTTTGTACAAATGTTTGTATCTTTGGATTAAAGTTAGTCATTATAAATAAATAATTTAGTACACCACAGCATATTTGAAAGCAGTTGGCCGAGGTGGCAGATTTATAAACTAATTTTTTAAGGGATGTATCGGAACTAAATATTCCAGCAATGTTTGGGTCTGTTTCATTTAATATACCATAGCATTTTTCCAGAATAGTTTTCTCAATTTCAGGTTTAAGTTTTATTGAAATATCTTCAGATGTATGACTTGTATGAACACCATCAATTGTCCATAAGTCTTTTAGTATCTGAATAGTCTTATTCTGTGTACTGTTCCAGTGAATAGTATCTCTTAGCAGATCTTCAAGGTACATTCCATTGGGATTTAGATTAATTAAAGCTTGTAGTACTTCTGGATGTAGTGGTGTGATGTGACTGCTGTTAATGTTCATATCTTTAAAATTGCGAATTAAAAAGGCATCAAGACTCTTTGCTGATGAATCCGATTCTATACGCCTTGAATCTTTAATCATTTGTTCATAACATTGTATTAGTAGACTCGTCCAATTTTCATCAATTTTTATGTGGTTTTCAGGTTCGACTTGGCACATTTTTCTTATATTTTCGAGTATAGATAGGCGCAAGTTATTGTTAACTTTTGAGTTTTGTTGAGACAAATTAAGGATTTTGACGAAACTTTTTGAAAGTATCTTCGCTACATTTCTGTCTAACACAGGATTTTCGTACGTGAATTCGGGACATGGTAAATTATTAGCTGTGATAATTTTCTCTATCAACTGATTATTCATGATTAATCACTTCGAACTGTAATTTACAATTTAGATTACGTACTCAACATAGTAATAACAAACTTTCAAACAGTAGTTTACCCTACTCTGACAGACTGACAAAAACATTGAAACTTTGAAACTTGAAAGGTGAGTGATGATTGAGATCATGAAATTTTGAACTTTTGACATTGACAATAGTTAAAGATCTGTCAGTGTCATCAAGTGTCAAATTATTATGCAACGAGACATTTTACCTTTTTGCTTTTCTCGAAGATGCTTTTTTACGAATGGAATTATTAGATTTATAATGGTAAAAATGACAAAACAAATACAAATATATCAAAATATAATTATTATGAAAGAATATGATACAGTTTTACTCTGCCATATAATTAAATTAGTTTCCATTCGTAATTTTAGTGTAGCTATTAGATACTAGATGGCAGCAGTAGTATTTTCTTAAAAAAATCATAATGAGATTAATTAAAGCCTATCATATCTAATACGAGTATATGGTTAGTGATATAAAACCACTTTAGATTTTAGAAATTCTTCAGAGTTCAGTCTGACTGCAATGTGGAACAGCCTGCAAATTAGGAGCTCTTTGCCTTGAAGCAGTTAGGTAGGTAGGGCTAGAGAATATGGGTAATGTAGGTAGGTACATATTTATGGAAATATGGATGCATGGATGGATGTCGGTATGTTTAGTGGTCCGGTAGAAAGAAACTTGCTGCGATCGAAGCGTGAGATTTTGTAGTTTTCCGTTAGGAAATTCAGTTTTCAAATTCAATTAGGTACTGATACCCAAGAGAGTTTTGGTAATAGGCTCGGTACCTATGCCTTCCAAAAAGAAAACCAGTCTGATCTTAAATGTTCCACTGATCTGGTATCGTTGTGCGACGGGTTGTTTAGCTCCCTAGATTATGGTCGAGCTATCCAATGACTGATGCATGCGTGTCGTCAGAGGGGACTGGTCTACTTAAAGCTGCAATGGCTCTCTCTTCTAAAGGCCATTTCAGACATTGACTTACATTGGAACTCACATATTTGCTAGTAAGTATTATGTCTGGACTTTAAAAGAGACCATGATTCTCTCAGTTTGTTTCGGTGTTTCTTCTCAGAGGTCGTCAGTTAGGAAATGCCGGTGTCATCTAGTTTAAAAAAAAAAGACTCGTAAAAGTGTCCTTATAAGATCTATTTACAGAAATAAATATCATTTATTTATCATTTATTTATTCTCTGGGTAGGCCTTCTTACAGTAGGTACATCACCTCTGTCTGTCTTTGAATTCTTGTAGGTATGTACCTACTTATTTGATAGGTACTACCTACGGGAAGTTAATTACACAGGTAGGTAGGTTATTAGCTTACGTATTGTAGTGTAAATAGGTTAGCTACTTACGTAAGGCAAGTAGGTACCCTATGTGCTTTCTACGTGAGTCATACAATTTATTTTATTAGACGTAGATAATGTCTGTTTCCGAATAAACCGTGAACTCCAAATTTGTAGAGTGCACTTTGACACGCCTCATACACATAAAACGCTTTCACATACAAACACCGTATTGCGTTAAAAATAACATTAGAATATCACGATAACGCAATAAAATTAGTAGCCGAAACAAAAACAAATTCTGAAAATGCCCCATAATCACACACCACGCTTAATAGGTGAAAGTCGAACTTAACCCGCGCGTAAATTAAAAAAATGAGATCACTCATCAACACGAATAATAGGAGATTCGGATATCTTAATTAGCATTAATTTACACCGTTATAAAAGTGTGTAAGATGAAAAAAGGTTAATAATAATTCATATCGCCATTTCTCGGATATATTTCGAGTCTGTATTTGTGGGGCCCGGTTAATAAATTACGATCGAGACCTCACATAGAGTGCCCTAACTACGTGGTGTGGGCCACACCGAGCCAGACTCCGCCCGCGACAGAGAACGAAGTATTTTGCATTTCATTCTGACGTAAGGCTGTGTAGTAGCCAACAATGCGTCTTAACGTTCCAATATAAAACCCGGAATGTATGTTTACTTAAAGGTCGTTTTTGGTGCAATTTCATTAAGTTTTCTAATTGGAAGCGCCTTCGCGTGCGCACTGTGGGCACTTCTCTTGTTTTATATGGCTTCCAGCGTAAGTAATTTATTCTTGTCTAAGGACCGGAACGTACGTCTGTGATTTGTTTTCAGCACTCATTGAAATTTTAACTGAAATGTAAGGTTTAATTACTACGGACGTAGCGGCTTTTTAATGTCTAATTAAAAATACTTAGAGCTGAAAGTTGTTCGAAATTTGATAAAGGTAGTTTAGGTACATAAATATATGATTATTGGGTAGTTTTTTATAACTCTATGGTAACTATCGTAATACAGATACCGGGAGAAAATACCTTTATGTAGGTACTTAACTGTGTTTCGGTTAAAACTTCTTTCTAACTGAATCGCCTCAGCCATTTGGTTGCCAGCATTACTAGCACTTTATGAATGTGAAGAACTTATGGCTGACAGTAAACACCCATAAAGTAAACTTATGCGACGTCCATATTTTCTCCTAATACTGAAATACTTGCCTATAATCACCAGGATGACCATTCTTGCGAACTGTTAAAGTAATTATTCTTCCTTGCTCGCATCACGATTGCTAAATTGTCTAAGCACAAGTAGCAGGGTCACCAAGGTCCTTTATATTTTTTTAGGATGTAGGTAGGTATTATACTTATGTACCCTATAAGTAGGTAATATCTAATTACAAAATTCCGTGTCATTACCATCAGCAGCAAGTATTCTTCCTGCAGATCCACTGCTGCACGTCGGCTCTTTTAATGAAGGCCGCAGAGTCTGATCTTCAGCTCTTTTT
The DNA here is from genome assembly GCA_910591435.1 of Acronicta aceris. NCBI lineage: Eukaryota > Metazoa > Arthropoda > Insecta > Lepidoptera > Noctuidae > Acronicta > Acronicta aceris. The sequence continues at coordinate 7,368,724 of OU342780.1, read as the reverse complement.
ATCCAGTCGCTGCCAGCTGCCTTCCGCAAATCGTCACTAGTAGTCGCGGTCTCTAATTATGAACTCGCTTGTTCTAACAGTTGTCGGTTCTCCGAGACACCTGACGGGCCAATTGCTATTTCAGTGTGCTAATCTTTCGAGCTATGTCAGTTACTTTAGTTTTGTAACGCGTTTTTGTTGTGAATTCCATATTTCAGAGTATAGCTCTATACTCTGCTATATTATAGCTGGCTGTGTGTCTTTAAACTTATGAACCAGTCTCGTCGTGAATGTCCACGGTTCGGTTCTGTGGGTCATAGGTAACTAGTAGGACGCATGCTTCAAAAACCTTCGTCTTTAGAAACTGTGGAATGGCCGACGAGAAGACCTGTAGAATTTTATCTAATGCTGAATCGGCTTCCCTCTCGCAGTTGCTTCCTTTACCTCTCTCGAGGATCTGCCTGAGATAGTGCTTTTGATTAAAAATTCAATACCTCATAAGTACTTAAAGTTAATTTAGATGCTGTTTAAAAGTTAAATAGAGAATAAAATAATTTATGTAAATCGGAATGAAACTAACCTAGCAATTCCTGATAAATGCGAAACTAGGTGTACCTACCATCGTTGGCATCGTCAACATGTCCAAATGATTGATCGTGTCCCAACGTGACCGCTGCGCCATCGCCATTAAACACACTTATCAAACAAAAGAATTGCCCCAATGATGGCGGCCGTGCGAAAGGTGACGTCGTGGCCCGATGATTGCCGATCATTACCGAAGTGACGCAATACAGATACGTGATGCTTGCAATAGATCGCCTTTTTTGATGATTAATTCATTTAATTGGTTGTTGGGTAAGGCTATTACATTCTTAATTTATTTACCTAGCATGATGAGATGCCTGAAAAAATTTAAGGGCTGAATTAATAAAATAATGCGGAGAATTGTTTATTATTTTATTTTTATAAAATAAGCACAGAGGCCACCTGATGGTATGCGGCAATCGCAGCCTTTAGACTTCAGCAACACCACTAGCTAGATGCCAATGCGATAATGTGCATTGTCATCTTGAGAACTCAGTTGTTAAGTTTGTATGCCCAGAACCTATTTTCACTGGCTGCATTCCCTAAGGCTTGATTTCCTCCTACGCTGACATCGGTTGCTGACGTCGGTCGAGCGTACCGTCAGGGGAGTATGTAACAGAAAATCTGCGGCGGACGTCTGCATCGGTTTGCGGTGTCTCATAGAACATTATCTATACGTTCGACCGACATCAGCTACCTATGTCAGCGTAAGAAGAAATCAAGCCTTAACCTTTTGATCGCCACAGTCATGTATAGACGACAAACCAAAATGTGCCCAGTATAGGTACGATCGCGACTGGGTGACAGATTTTTAAAAGATGAATTGGGAGCCTGGCCCCGAGAGCACGCTTTTACTGTTTTGACGAGGCGGTCAAAGGGTTGAAAACCAGAATACAATAATGTTAGCACATTATTGCATAGCGATATCATCCCAGACATAATCTAGCAGCGGAGGATATAAAAATATAGTTTCTTATCTTTTCCTTGTGGCAATTAAGTCGATACCAACAATATTGCCAGTGTCAAATTAATTATCATTAACCGAATCTTTCCCAGGATGATTCGCGGAGCTATTGAAATTAAACAAAGTGATCCTATATGGGTTACGTTTTTTCCTTTTGAGGTACGGAACCCTAAAAACAATAGAGAAGATGGCTGGGTCTTACCACCAGCTTGGAACCCCATTATAAATTCCATAAAATCAAAATCCAAGCCCAAAACTGCAAGACTGAATGTTACGGTGAGCTCGTTCTCCGTGAATCGGATGGCCAATATAATTAATAGATAAAAATGTTAGTAATTGCAACATTAAGACGTCCAACAGCTTAGTCTACCCGTGACCATGGACACCAACTACGCTACAACGCGATAAAATACGTAAAAACTAGTTTTATTTCAATGTCTAATATATATTTGCGTAAGTGTCAGAAACTTTTATAAACTGATTCAAACAGTGTATCAATCTGAAAGTGCCTGAAAAAACAACGAGAACGTTCGCATATCTTACTGTGACTTAGCGGTTCGCGATTATTTATGACTAGCAACAGCTTTTTATTGCAAATACAATAAATTTGTTGCAGTAGATCCTGGGAAGGTATTAATTCTATCTAGATACATTGATAACTCGAGTTGACAGCTGAACTAATGAATTTGTTCAAAGTGATCTTGAAATGATATATGTTTTTTATGGAATTAAGTCTGCCAACGAGCTGAGTCATCGTCGCCCATGGACATCTGCATCACCAAAGGAGTTGCTGATGCATTGCCAACCCTGAAGAGCCCCTATGGGCTTCAGACTGCCAGAACCGCTGCAACCGAGGGGAACTGGCTCTTACGCGCAAAAGTCGAAACACACACCAAGGTACTTTACGAGATATTATTATAAGTGTTACCTATAATTTATGTATATTTATATTTATTATTACTATATTTTATTATAGATTATTATAATCTATATAACTATAAATTCCGTCAAATACCTATGAATTTTGTGTAAAGCTTACGTGAAAGTAAAGCTTTTCAGCATAGTGAGTATTTAATTTACATAAAAAGCATTAAATAAGTAGGTAGGTCCTCTAGGTACCTGAGCAGAGTTATGTTTCTTGCTCTATGTTTTCATTTGTTGTCTTTGTCGGTGCAATAGATATAATGGATTAACTAGAAATTTAAGTACAAATAAGCTGTATCCTGGGAAAATGGTTTATCTGTCATGTTTTTTTAGAACTTTGCTCTTTGCAACACTAAGATTTTTTACTGAATCGTGGGTGTTGTTACAAACACAAAAATTATCACATACAAAACGCCCAAACCAGGAACGACTTCATGTAGATCATACCAATATTTATTTGCTCCGTGTGGGGATTGAACCCACAACAAGTGGCGCAGAAGCAAGCGTGTCGTCTTCTGAGATGGTACGGGCTTGTACGGCTCGAGCATGGTACGTGATTGTAAGTACTTATAGGACCACAGCCTGGTGATGAATGTGTTCACGAATCGTATGGCTCCGGCCAAAGGACAAGAAGCCTAGATAGTCCAGTTTTCAGTTGTTAAATAAAAGAAAGAAAGTTTTAGCTAAGATTTTACAGAAATTAATTTAGATTTTCCAAAGCCGTGCCATGACAGGAACAGCCCTAGCTCTAATAAACATGTTAAGCGCGTGCGATCGTGATGCGCACACGCTGGGTGGCCCTTCAGTAATAATGCCAAACAATGATCTATTATTGTACTGAGCATACGCGGGCACTACGATTCCTGAATCTATCTAGAACGGTGTTTGATGAGATTCTAGAACAGTATTGACGACTTAAAACTATATCCATCACGTCTGTATTTCCTGAGAGTCTAGGCAGAGGTGTACTGATGTACACCTGCAATTCGCCGGTATATTTATGTCCCATGTAAAAGGGGGCGAGCCTATTGATACTAACCCTGCTACAGAGAATTTAATACTAAAGTTTAATAACACTGCTCGAACTCAGAACCTCTTGCGTAGCAGTCGCACTCAGGATCACTAGGCTATTTAGTGAGGCAGACAAACAAACAATACAACATACAATTACATTATATTGTTGTATCTAACTACACTATGTATGTACCTATATCAGATTTAGTATGAAAACCTTAGTAGGTATGCACATAAATAAGAGAAAAGCGAGGGGTACTTATGTATTCCGTCATTACCATGTTGTTGCATATCGAATAAGTTGGGTGCTGTCTAGAACAAAGCCGTGGTGGTGTTTGGTTCTCCAAACTCATTAGGATTTCATTGTAAGCACTGGAACTTTAATGAGTTTGGACTTGGTTTTTATTTATGAATAGGTAGGTAATAAGCTAATATTCTCCTAAGGGTAAATTACATCATCAAATCATAGGTACCATGATGTGCTGGACTGTACCTAGTAATTGTGTAGGTACTTAATATCTTCCGTTGGAGATCCAAATAAAAAAATATTATACCTACTTAGGAAAGAATGTGAAAGTAGCTCTGTTTGCCTGTTTGTTTGTTTTTTACGTTTTCACAACTAAACTGCAAACTAATTTTGATGATTACAATTTTGGTCGAAAATCAAATCTATGTTTTCCTTCTAAGATTTGTAACATGAAAACTTTTTTGAGGTGATACCTACGACTCATCCTGCTAGATATCTACTCGTAACTATGTCTGGGTTGGAAAATACTATCGCCTTACCAAATATTCTACCATTAAGCAAAAATGTACCAATATTATTGTGTTTGGACATGTTGAAATAATAAATGAAAGACGGTTATCGAAGTATGTGTGGGGTGAACTTGAAAGAAAGAGTGAGGAACAACGTGATAAGGTAGCGGTGTGGTGTGAAAGATGTAGTAACAAAGATTGAGAAAGGTATGTTAAGGTGGTTTGGGCATGTTGAGAGTCTGGAACATCGCCGCAAAGTTGCTAGCTTATCGGTTTTTTATCGGATACATTTCGGAGAGTGTGCATCTCCACGATCTTATTCCCCCTAGCACTTTCTACTATCGGACGACCAGAACCACGAAAAAGCGTCACATATTCATGGTAGACATTCCAAAAACCCGAACGAAACGCTTTAGATCCACTTTTATAATGCGTACCGCTGAAATATGGAATGCACTTCCCGAGTGGGTTTTCCCTGATAGATATAATCTGGGTGTCTTTAAATCACGAGTGAATCGGTTTCTTTTAGGCAAGCGTGCTCCATCGTAGATCACAGTCTCGCTTAACATCAGGCGAACTGGCGGTCAAGCGTAAGTCTGTCACGAATAAAAAAAAAGAAGAGTGGGTGGATGAACGCAGATTGACGAATCGAATATACATGGGCAGGACGAATGGAAGAGTTGGAAGGGGCCGACCTCGGTCAACGTACCACAATCAAATTGCGGACGCTCTCAAAAAAGGTCAGGTTAAAAGCATCCTAAACCGACGATCATGCATGAGGAGATTAATGAACGTGGATGAAGCGAAAGTGGTGTGCCAGGATCGTAGCAAGTGGAAATCTATAGTCTCTGCCTACCTCAATGGGAGACAGACGTGAAAATATGTATAAATATATGTATGTTATGGAAAGGAATTTATAAGGCTAATGTCAGCGACAGCGTCGGTAGAGGTTGCAGGTCCCTAGAATGACATACGCCGATCTTATTGGTGAAATCCTTCAAAAAGGTCAGGTGCGTAGCACTCGAAACCGGCGCGTATGTATGACAAGATGTATGAATGTGGAAGAAGCAAATGAAGTAAGTAAGTACGTTTTTTAGTCGATACCAGTCTGACATACTCTGCCACCCCCCAGGTGGCAGACGGTCCACCGATCCACCATGATTTTCCGTGCCAATAAAAAATGCAAATTAAAAAAATCCAAAAGCCAGTCAATAAAAATTACTAAATTAATACCTTTATTTTAAAATCAATTATTATTATGTGCCTTTAAATAGTAGATACCTACCTATTTAAATAAATGACCAAAATTTCGTTTGTTGATTCGGCAACACGACGCTTAATGTCGAAGCTTGCAACACTTGTGAATGTAAAGGCAAGTTGTAATGGCAATAATAGCACCCACGGTAGGTACGTAAATATTGATAATATCATTAAACTACTGTTTACGTTAAATATAGCCCAAAGCACAGGTAGCTTGAATATTCTGGGCTAAAATAATGCAACAATTCATACCTACTTCTGTAATAGACAATTCAACTTGTAAACACGTTGCAGAGCATGGGGTTCAATTTCCAGGCAAGGTGATAAGGTTATTTTGGGAATAGGACATTTTCAGTTGCTGTCAGTTTCGATTTGTAGCCGGTTAATGGCAAAAGGGTCGCCCTTATTACGTGGGAGAAACTAACATCATTAATAGATAACATTACTGACGATGACGAACGGGGGTGCATAATAGTCTCTGTCTGACCTTTTAGGGAAACAAGACTATCCAACCAATCTTTTGTACGATCTTCAATAACTTCTGAATAAAGTTGTTCAACTGAAAACAAAAACATCTGATGACACGTAAAAATATTGTCACCAATTTTGATTTTCAAATTTATTACACTATTGGATCATACTGTGTACGGATTGTCGATTATTTCACAAGTTTTTTTCCTGTGATAATTTTAAATCGTCAACGAACTAAAATTATAATACTATTGAAAAGTATTGTTTCGTTCCATGGGCGGAAATTATCACAGGACGAAACACCTCGACACCGAATCATCGTTAAACTCGCTTAAACGGTGAAGGAAAGCATTATTAAAAAACCTGCATGCCTGAGGAATTTTCTCGACGGCATGTGAAATTTGACAAACCGCATTATAGCGGCGTGGCAGCGTGGCCTGTAGCACTGTGGTAGTTGATAGCTTAAGATCGAATGTATCTCCTCTCAGTTTGAGAGGAATCCCGTACCCAGTAGCGGGAGAGTTGGTGATGTTTTTAGCATAGGTAAGTTAAACCGAAGCGTTAGGTTGTTTTGTACTTTTTGTCTGTGGGAGTATTTTCTGTGTAATTAATATAGGTAATTCATTTCTGTGTAACAATAAGGTTATTAAATACTTATACTCCTTATCATAAAGATGAAAGGTAAGTAGTTAAGAATGCGGCCCACAAACGTCCTACCGTAGTTACCTACCTATATTAGATATATTGCTTCAGGCATTTCAGACGCATCAAAAAGGCTTTTACGTGCGTGCGAGATTTATTCATTGTAATCCTGCGCAGTTCTTCTCAATTACCTAATCTTTTACTAAACAATTCAACAATAATAATGTGTGGTAAGTTTCTTCGCAAACTCTTTTCATTTAGTCCCAATAAACTGTGTTAAATTACACATTCTTGTACAAAATAAACACATACTATTTCCCCAACTAACTAGCTAGTAAACATAAACCTCTTTAGTAGAATACTTGAAACTTATTTCTTTAACATTTTACATTACATGGCCTTAAGGCTGGTGGTCCAGCCAATAATATAAATTTACATTTAAAAACCAATCCGTCCGTTGTAATCCTCGCCTTATTTGCATGAGAAAAGAAAAATGGCGAATGATTGTTACCTCGAAACTACTCAAGATAAAAAGCACGAAGTTAAGCCGTCAAGACGTGTCGTTTCTTTTAAAAAATCCCGTTTAAGTATGTTAATAATTTCATCTTGGTAATTGAGTGGTGCGGGTGTGGCATAGGGTGGGGAAATGCTGCATGTCGATATCTGTTAAATCTATACCGTGGGATTAAGCCCGAAAATGGAATGTCATGGCCATTAAATAAAATTGTTCTTAATTTAATTCATTATAGAGATCGTTAGTCCACAGAGGGTAGAAACAATTGTTTTCTATTGTAAGTATCTAATATTTGATTTTCGATAAGTTAATATTTATCCAACAACGTTACTTTCTTAATATGTACAGAAAATAAAATACCTACATACTATGTATATTTTAATAAAAAATATTTATAAAAATATTAAAATTTAATTTAATTATTCTAAAAAATATTGTTACACTTTTATTTTATACCAGTTTAGTTATGTTAAAATATGTTTTATGCAAGATCCAATAAAATCAGAATAGTTTATAAAGCACTGTTATGCGGACTAAACTATACTGGTTACATAGATAAATGTTAACCGAAGTGTGACAGAAGTGCCGAGCATTAAAATAAATTAGCTTACTAATTGCTGTAAGATTGGCTGCAACCACAAATAATCACAAAAAAGGAATTGAACTTAAGATTGAGTTGTTACTACCAAAGTTTTTTATCCATTGGATGGCAGACCAATTCCTGGTCGGATCAATTCAAAGACTGGTCATTGATATGATAACGGATGTCAGTTTTTAACAAAAAAGAAGGAGGATATCTTTGCCTATCGTGAACCGATTTCGATAATTATGATATACTTACCTAGAGAAGTAGGTCCCATATAAATTTAGTAGGTGTCTAACCATCAGCTCAAAAGATACAGCACAAAATGATTGATGTCAGCTTTCTTTTGCTACAAATGTAGTTATAGGGCAAAAGCAATAACTTATAATAAGTACCTAATAATAAAATATTGCAAACGAATTTTAGATACGCCTAGCTTTAATATTATATCTACAGAATACGTTATAACTTAGCGGTTTTCTACGGGTTTTACAAAGTGGGCTACTTAACATAGTATAAAAATATTAATTATCTAAGTAACACACAATAAAGTTCAGAGTCAAGCAATCGTATAAGACAATGGATTAAACAAGTGTGGCTGCAACATACCATATCGTCGTCGATATTCAAGCCCATCACTACAGCTATAATAAGCGACGTGTGGGGCATGGTGGTGCAATCGATATTCTGAACTCACTTACCTTAAAAAGATAATAATTGATACTGGCCACTGGAAGTAGACCAGGGAAGGATAATAATTCTCTTCACTTATTCAGATTGTTGCCTCTACCTACCTAGGCACCTACCTTAGTCAGCATGTGATAATGAGACCTGAAAATTTCAAAATGCCTCATCAGTCTAGTGGTCCGAAGTACGACTGCTATGCTAGAGGTCCTGGGTTCGGTTCCCAGGAGCAAGTTTTTCTAAGAAATTCTCAGTAGCAGGTCGGGGGTTGGTCTTTGTGCCCGGTTAATGGTAATAGACTCGCCCCCTATTACATGGGACCTAAACATACCGGCGAAATGTGGATGTACATTACGGCTCTGCCTAATGTTTTGGGGAAGACAAGGGTGATGGTATGTTATGTTAAATTTCAAAACGCAATTCACTTTTTATTCGTCATTCACGTTTCCCGAATAGAACTTTTAACCGAACTTCAAAAAAATAGGTTTTGCACATATTTGGGTTCAATACCTTAGATAAAACTTGAAATAGGTATAATTCCCTGTGTTCTAGCAGGTATAGTTAAACACCTACCCACGTAGAAAGTGGAAAGTGGTTAAGTCAATTTGGCAGTCGAAGATAAAATTAAAAAAGTAAAAATCTAAAGCATTTTCATAATTAATTATGAATTGTACATGTAGATACTGGGTGCTCAATCTAATCGGATAATTAGCCTATTATTTGATGGTGTATTGTTGCACTGTTGCGCCCGCGCATCACTACGGGTAATAAGCGTCGTGTGAGGCGCGCGATGGTGGGTCACTGCACTGCGCGATCGATGGTCGAAACTTGCACACGTAGCGTGCGATATAAGTACCTATTGTTACAACATTAGAATTGATATAAAGCTCGCCGACCACCGAACGCACGAAATGTTTGGAATACAGGACACTAAAATAGTTGGACACAGATACCTACTTATCTATGTGTACATATAGGACCTAGGTATTTAAGAAAAACTAATAGGTAAATAAGGGAGTCTTTATTAGGAAGCCAAAATAAGTTAAATTTTTGGTTTTCTGTCTGTATGAACGTAGGTACTAAGCACAAATCGCTGCATAAAATTCGATGCGATTTTCACTAACTTAAAATCTGATGCATGCTTTATCTTGATAGGTACTACACTGCTTAGAAGTCTGAGTTCTAATAAAAATCCTTTTGAAACACGAGTAAAAGTGAATAAAACTGCCCGCAGTTTTCAGCTTCTTTATATAAAAAAGCTATTAAATTAGCCTATCTAATCAGGTGCCTACTTAATCAGTAGATATAAAGCTCGCCGACCACCGAACGCACGAAATGTTTGGAATACAGGACACTAAAATAGTTGGACACAGATACCTACTTATCTATGTGTACATATAGGACCTAGGTATTTAAGAAAAACTCGCTTTAACGCTCGGGCCATGGGGTTCGAGTGCGCGCCATCTTTTTAAGGAAATCTCTAAGAGACTTGTCGACTCTTCGCGTGATCAGAGGGCTGGTTTATTCTTGGGTCAAAGAATTAGCATTGCCATTCAACGTGGCAATGCTGCTAGTCTTCTGGGTACGTTACCAGATGACAGTGATGTGGAGGAGTACTTTGACGCCTAGGTACGACAATTTTTTTATTTTTTTTTGTTTATCTGTAGGTACGTTATATTTTTATAGTTATTATTTTGGTAAAATAATGCTGTAAATATTATACTAATAAATTATCTTAATCAGTAGATAGGTAGATACTTATTCAAAAATGGAGAAGTGATAAATAAAGATAAATTTTTATTTACCTTACCTAAAGAAAAAATCAGCAGAAGATTAATATTCGTGTCATACATCACATTTTACTAAAGTTTACCACTACTCTACTGAAAGCTGAAAAGCTGAAATAATGTCGCACAAAATAATAATATAGGTTCAAAATACATAAAAAGTATTTTTTTTTTATGGGTACAACCCCTTAGGTATTCGGTTGCTCTACATCAAAATATTTAACAAGCCAACCAAAACTAATTTCATTCTTATCAAAAGCTAATCGCTCGTTAAGATTTCCGACATCAATCAGCCAATCGTAGAAGATTAACAGCGAACTAACACGTTACCAACATTACGAATGACCTAATTCGGTTCAACCCGTGCGGTCCTCATTTACACTGGCTATAAAACCTCTTTTTGACATATCCGTGGCAAAACCCCTAACTGATATGACCCTTTATAACGTTAAGGTGTTAAGAAAACTGAAACCACACAGTCAATAACCTCCTTTATTTCGTCAGGTTAAAGTTGAGGTTTGGTCGGTCGGTTTATCCCGTTTATTAGACTACAAAGACGCCGCCCGGGCCGGCGGTGCCTTTGATGCGGCGGCGTAATTACGTAAGAGCGGACGCGATGGATGCCTCCGTATGAATGCACCGCACTCAGGACACCTAGGATTTACATTCACAATGGACGGTAATTGAATTTTTTACCGCTTAAACAATTGGTTTCTGAGATAGATATCTACTTATTTTATAAAATAACTCATTAGTGGTCTTTTGTAAATTTTGGACTTTGTTCTCGTTTATTTTTAGCTGAATAACTGGCAAAAACAGGCAATAGAAAATAAAATTTACAGATAAAAAAGCTGTGGGTATATATCATCATGTTGATAATTTTATCGCGGTTTTAAATAGGTACTATCAATCTATCAAAGATATTATGGAAGTTAGAGTTAAATATAAATTTAGCTGACGAAGACGTCTTGAACAATAAATAAGTTGTTTAAATTGTAAATGGGTAAGAGGAACTAGGAACCAAGTATTTATTTTCTGTTCAATTTATTTATTATTAATCGCAACAACTCAAATCAATTTGCAGTAAAACATTTAGATATAATTAATCCCGAAAAACAATAACTTATTAAAAATAATTAGATTTACTTTAATCAATTAACAGTTAATCTCTAGTTAACTATAAAAAATCGAAAAATTTAACTATAAAAACAATGTAATCTCAATGAAAACGACGGCCCATAATCCTTTAACCATTCTAACCAGAAACTGCAACATTTCGCTGTATTTAGTTTCCGCTCGTAATTAAAACCATTGTGATTAAACTGTGACGAATTAACTACAGTCAACGTCAGAGGGACGGGGGGCGGGGCATGGAGGCGTGGTCTCGCTACATCAAAGGAGCCGCCGCTACGCCGCAAAAGGGAATGCTTATTGATGTGCGAGCGAGAAAACCATATGAGGTAGAGAGAGATGAAACAAACGTGTGTTTGTAGTAGTAATCCTTATGAACGGGTTGATTCAAGATTGTGAGAATGGCGGATAGGGGTGCACTGCGATTAGTATCGATAAAGTAGGTATCAGAAAGAAACTAGTATTTAAATAGGATTTGTGTTATCGCAAGGTTCTTGAGTGTGTTATTTCTCTGTAGTACTGCAGTTTTATAACACTATATAGGAACTATTATGAATTTAATTAGGTATAAATAAGTAGGTATTATTAAAGCGATATGATTAAATAATATGTAGGTACGATTATTTTAAAAAAAGCTTACTAGCAATGTGGGTCGCACATTACTAGTATTCTTGTTAACCCCTCGTGCTAAGTTAAATGCTTGTGTTACGAGTGGGTTCACGTCGGTAGTGCAATGGGTGGGTTTCGCACCGGCAACCACATGATCACAAGTCCGACGCCCTACCCATTAGGCTACTGCCTCTTATTTTAATGATTAAAGTTATACTTACAACATTATATAGAAAATCAACTGTTCTATAGCAGTCAACAAAAGATTTCGGTATGCAGGTAGCAACATTTGTATTGATAAAGATTATAATAATATAATAAAATAAACGCAGGGTTCGTCAGCTGCCTTCATTGCATTTATGTACTTATAGGTTGACATCAGTGAACATGAGTTTTATATTTTTTATTTATACATGATAATTATTACATATATTTATTAATCAACATATACCTATTTACAGTGATGTGTATCACTGTAAATAGGTACCTATAAACAGATACAATTGATGGAACAGCTGTTCTTTTTTTCTCAATATCAGGGGCGAATCAATGATGAGTACTCAATGACGCTTTCAACTTTTTACGGTTGGTATAAAAAATATAGTACAGTACCTACAGTGGCGACCAAAGGTCCATAGACAATCTCACAACGCAACAACTTGACGTTTAGTTTGACTTACGACCTTCTATTCATTGTCGTTATCAAGTGACACGCACTGGCTGTATCGAGCTCGCTCGTACTGGTTATAGCAATGGCGTGCTTATGGACTTTTGAGCGTTTACTGTACCAATGTAGGTATAGTATGGATACTTTCAGTACTTATATAATAAATGATTTCAAACCGTACTTATTTATCTATGCCTATAGGTACCTATACCTATTTAGATACACTGGGATTTCTCGACGTAGACATAATATGATAAATTATCACAGACCTGATCTAACTATGTGGACGTCGAATTGCTTTTTATGTACGATTCGAAACTATAGGTAGGGTACCTACTGCCATGTATGACTACGGCGGTAACAAAACACCACCGATCCCCTCCACTGCCAACACAACGCTTCTTCGCAGAGCTCTGGGAATTTTGCTCACCGTTAGGAACACAATATAACACGGAGCTATGTTATTTGGCTATGATTTTCTGCAAGGTGGTACTTCTCCAGTTGGGCAGCTCCAATTGTGAGTGGAATTATTCGATTCCACTATTCTATCCCTACTTCTCTTAAAATGCAACCAGTTATGATAAAATGCAACTTTGTGGTAATAAATGCTAATCTATTGGTCATGTCAATGCCGATATTTGCAGATGTCTGTATTTGACAATGCAATAAGAATTTTTAGTACCATAGTTACCAGATACTCGTGTGCGTGCCCAAAAACTTGCTAATTGTATATTTACCTATTCAATCTATGACAATTTACATGTATCAACAAAGGTTCAAAGAACTTGGTGTTAGTTGTTTGTACCTATTGCTTTTTGATCAAATATTTAAACAACATTTTCAGTCATGAATGATTTGTGACAAATAAGTGACAAAATTGAGACTGTAAGACTGTAGTACTGACTAATTATGTCACTTGTTTTGAGAATAATCCGAACCTAAGATTTACTAGAGCATCTTTTCCAGTATTCGATTAGGTATAGCAACATTTGGTACAGGTCAATGAACCCTAGTAGGCAAAAGATAAGACCATTTTTCACCATCGACAACAATTACCAATAAATAAATCGAACTATCGATATCTGCAGCATCAGTTACGTCCCAGCCCTAGCGATAAATCTGTGCCGCTAAAGAAGCCTACGTCATTGACGTATTGTTTATAAACCAAACGCCGCCTCGAATGAAGTCTGCCCGACAGTGTTATCCGACCAAGTTATGTTGAACATTATAGCACGTTCTCTCTGGAAGAATCCATGACTGTAGGATGATTTAAGTTTTTAAGCGATCCCCGAAAGAAAATTTTGTGAAAGACGGGTTTCAGTTAAATAAAGATGGAAGTTGGAACTACAGAAGTTGCCTGCTAGATTGTAGTTTGTCTATAGTAAAAAAAAAAACGATTAATTACTTACTCCTATAATTCTTGAACAAAGGCATACCAACCTTTCGACGGACTTTTAAAAGATATAGTGAGTGCCTTTTCAATTTGGCACGGTTATCGTTTCAAAAGAAATGATATCTGAGTAGGTACCTACCTACTTATTTAATTTAAATTAAGATAAAGCTTTTAAGTGATGTTGCTAATTTGTAAGTGTTGTACAAATTAGTGCTTTTAACGTGTCATTAGATTTATCAGAGAGGGGAAAAAATCTTGTCTTTAGATAGGGGAAAGAAGGATTTACGTTATTTAATTAAAATCGTGTTCTATGATGGTGTTTTGTTTTTAAACCCGTGGTAGGTTTATTGGTGGATAGTAGGTAAATAGCCGTAAGACATTTATTAGGTAATTTGTTAATAACGTCTGTACAGAAATAATAAAAAGAGTGCGCTGTGTTATGCCTGAAACTGTCAAATGTGTTATTTGAAGACTTAACTTTGACTTAAGAGTTCGGCGGACCGAATTTCTCTTACAAACGTAATACCGAAATGAATCGTCATTCAAACACAATTTAATCAAATTCTGTTGTTATTCGGATTTCGATACCATTAATCTAGGTTCCTACTGTACCATTTCGTCTAAAATACTTCAGCAAGAAGAAGCATTGGAAATAAATGTAAGCGAATGCATTTTTTGATAACTTTACCAAGTTTGAAACGATTTTTCGGTCTTTTATTTCCACTGAAGTAGTAATAGACGAAATAGTATCGTAGGAACCTAGATTAACGGTATCCAAATCTGAATAATAACATAATTTGATAAAATATTGTCTGGATTACGATTTATTTCGGTATTACGTTTTTGTGAGCAATTCAAGCTCCGCCGGACCCTTAAATGATTTTAACTTACTTACAAATTTAAATGGAGATTTCATGTTTTTTGAGAAAACCAAACCATACCCAGGTAAGTATTGTAGATATTGGATTAGAAAAGTTTACCAGGTAAGGTAGTGTGTGTTAAGGTGGCCATTTCGTTACCGTTGCGCCACGTGTCGTGGGTTCAATTCCCACTCAAGGAAAATATTTCTGTATTGCCCGGATATTTATTTCGCCTTTGCGTGTAGGACTTATACTTATACCGCGACAAAGTAACAAGTGACATAATGGAATTGAATAATTCTACTCACAATTGGAGCTGCTCAACTGGGGAAGTACCTCCACCTTGCAGAAAATCGTAGCCAAATAACATAGCTCCGTGCTATGTTGTGTTCCTAACGGTGAGCAAGGTCGCCAGAGCTCCGCGAGGAAGCGTCGTGTTGGCAGTGTGGGGGACCGGTGGTTTTTGTTGTGCCGCTGTTATGCATGGCAGCATGTCTCCTATGCTGCCAGTCCAACTATTCATCCTTACAGGGTCGGCAACGCACGAGTGTTACCCCTGGTGTTACAACCGTCCATAGGCTACGGTAACCGCTTACCATCAGGCGGGCCGTATGCTTGTTTTTTTTTATACCACTAAGGTGGCAAATTAGTGAAAAAATGAGCATGATACCAATGTGTACCTAGGTCATAGGTAATAGGTTGAAGTGTTTTCTACCTTTTTAATGCGAAACTTTCCATCCGTTTGCCTAACTTTTCCCAGACGGCCTCAAATTTTTCAAGTCGGAATAACCGCTACTTTAATTCAAAAATAGAATGGAATTGTATGATACTTACTGCCCGGTAATTTAATAGGAGTTACTCGGTAAAATACGACCAAAGTAGGTATGTTAAAATCCGGTCCCAGTCTTACCAGTTGCCTGCTCATTCCTGGGTTACATGTCGCACCGCACCATTTTATCAATACCAAAATCACCCAAAAATAATAGAACAAAAGAAATTGCAGGTCCAAATCACAAAGTGAGAGAGCTCCCTAATTCGATAATTACAAGTTCCGAGCTATTAAATCGAATTATCTATGACATGTTCACATCACGGGAGAAAAGCTAACTACTCATTACATCTAATATGACCAGTTTTTAAAGACCTCTAAAGATACACCGCATTACCCTTCTAGTGTACAAGAATATAGGGGTGTAAGAGAAGGGAGGGAGGTCATCTTATGTGGTTGCTTCGGTAATAGAAAGAATGCTGAGTCATATACCGGCGCTCGATGTTTTAAAGTGGTGATGCTCCTAATAGATTCCCACGATCGCGAATTCGATAAAGATGGTGTATATTGTACCTATTGGTAGGAGACGTGCATTTTGTTTGATGGATATGATTGAGCAAATTTTTGCAGTGTCAATAGATTTTACTGTGATAAGTTTGAGACTAGGAGTTAGTTAACGTTAATAATAAATAAACATAATTATGAAAAAAAAAACAATAACTATCTTTTTTATTTGTCCGCCAGTTCGCATGATGTTAAGCAACACTACGATCTACGATGGAGCGCGTTTGCCAAGAAGAAACCGATACTCGTGATTATCCATTGCGGAAGAATAATTTCAGCGGTACGCATGATAAAAGTGGACTTAAAGCGTTCTAGCGTTATTCTTTTTTTTTAAACATTGCCCCACACTAGGATTTTCTCCTGTATCGTGGGTGGGTTTACAAACACAAATTCTCACATACACAAACGCCCAGACCCGGAACCACTACCTGTAGATTATACAAATATTTGCTCCGTGTGGGGATCGAACCCACAACACGTGGCGCAGAAGCCGATCGCTCAGCCGCTACGCCAAACGTGACGTCTAACACGTTTCACGTGTAACGTCTTACATTAGAATTAGATAATACAATATAAATTCTAGTTATATTTCTGAACTAGGTTTTACCTGTGTTTCAGTCTACGTTGGTGAGGTATAGGAACTAGCGGAATTAGCTGAGATACACAGTTTATGGAATTGAAGGGGCTCGTGGCTAAGTCCGTCGGGACGCATACATGCTTTGGAGACCACGTAAAGCCGTCGGTCTCGGTTGTTATCCGAACATGACGATCGTTAGGTAGTCAGAAGTAGAAATTGGGGTGTATTTGAAAGAATTTGGGTTTGGATTTGGTGGGAATCGCGTGGCGATGCTTTGTCCCTTTCCCGCAAAACGAGTGTCAGCAACAAAAAAATCTGATGTCCGCACGGTATGACGTCACAAGTTGCTATAGTCTTCGCTCTCTGTGTTTCTACAAATGCTTCAATTTCCTTATTTTTGAACCAATTTTATTTTTGTTGATATATTCTATCTACGGTGGCGTGAGTGTTCGGCACGCGTGCACTAAGTGGGATGCGAGGCGAAGCCTCGGCCTTTGAAGGGGTCCAGCGAACACTGGATCACAGCCTGTCATGATCGTGGCGAATATCATGAATTCCATGTTCAAGGCAAAGAAATGCATGTAGGTACGGTTTTTAGTCGGTACGAGTCCGACATACCCTGCTGCCTCCCGGGTGGCAGACGATCCATGAGGATTTTCCGTACAGCAACAAAAAAATAATCTGCCAAATGGCTTGTTCCCTACTAACCTCTGCCTAACCTTTCAGGTAATTCAAACGTGATGGTAAGTATGTTGAAGTTGAAAGAAAAGCATCATAAAAGTGAGAACGTAGGGGGTAACAAGTATATTTTTATCTCTTATTGAGAAATAAGATTCATTAATGCTAAAATCACAGATTCCTTGTTTGAGTGGTGCCTCGCCTAGATTTCTAGTCACACCTTAAATAGTCAAATTGGACATTAATTCACCTTGTAATAAATTCATCACGAATCATGACTAGGTATTATAAATATTCAAATATTGACAATGGACGGGCGTGGCGAGGACATGGCGGGCCGTACACCGTCACACCCGTAAACTAACACATTTAATTATATAATTGCTTTAAATAATTAATCACTGTGTGCGTTATTAAAATTATGCGACAATTTATCATTTTGAGGACATAATGTAGTCAGTGAAGGCGATATCTTTATTTAACTTTGTTGGATTACTATCCAACAAAGGAGTTAAAAACCTAATAGGAAAGCTTACTAGGTTTCCTATTTTTGTAAATGAAAAATTAGACCTCGGGAGGCCACTGCACTGCATTTCCCCGGTGCAAAGGAACAGCCTTCTGTCTCGGGAGACTTCACTGGTGCAGACCCAGCCAACGACTTTGGGGGTTTGACTTTTATTCAGTAACAAATTATGTAAATTGTGTTTGATTGAATACAAAAAAGATTCAAGAACATAATAAAAAATTTAATAAATAAAATTACAAGAATACAACATAAATACGAATATACAAAACAAAATTAATTTGGTAAGTAAATAAAATGTAAAATTGAGCTGAATAACTAAGTTGAATTATGTTCTCTGGTGCGACGCCAGGTCTTTGAAGGGATCCTGCGAACGATAGTATAACACTCGCCAAGAGAAGACAAGTGCGGTTTTACTTGGTACAAATCCGATATAAGATAGTACCTTGTCACCTCCTTAGCTGGCAAAACGACGATTCGGATATTCCGCACATAAAAAAAGGTATTTTGTCTTGATAAACAGCTGTCCTCTATTACCTACATCGGAGTCGTTTGCCCAGTAAACCTTCGAGTATTAAAATTTACACCTATATTAAACTAATGATATTTCATAAACTAACTATCCTGTTGAATATCACCGTATTCTATGGTGTAATCATGGCGACGTGTCCCTCTATAACGGCCAGTTTCTGTATCCAATCCGTCAGTAGATTTGCTTACTAGAGATAGGATTTTGACAGTAGTTGTATGGAGCTTATGTCAAAATTCTGTCTCTAGTAAGCAAATCTATCGACAGATTGGATATAGAAATCGGCCGTAAGTCATTATACAGGAGCCATAACACCATAATAATCTCGTTTCAATGCTTTGAATATAAATGCGTTTCATACCCGCAAACTGGTTAGAAGTTTTTTCATATCATGCTTAATTTTTAATAACTTTTTACCAATGTTTATAAGGTCGGATATTAAATGTTACTACTTAACCTGTTATAAATGGTTTTGTCTGTTTGTGTGAAGTGGAAACGATGGAAAGGTGGTAAAAAGTTCCTTTCGTCAGTGAATGCTATAGCTTTTTTCCAAGGTCCAGTGGAATTAACTACCCAACTACGTAACCCAGATGGTTGAATCTCTGTCAGAGACTAGACTTCAGACTCCGTGAGAAAATGATTCTGACACGTTTAACATCTGAGCCGAAAACTATTGTGAGGATATGGGACCTTTTATAGGTAATGTTTGGGATGTTGAAGATGAAGTTTTGGGGTTGAGAATTTCTAAGATTCCGGGGTGGGCGCAGAGAGTGGTTGTTGTATACGGACCTGCTGAGTATACTATTAATTATTTTATGATACTGTCTACAATCTTCTGGTAGTTCAATACGATCCATGATACAATGGATTTCCCACTATTGTCTTTCTCTCTCGTTTCTTTCAAATTGACAGATAGTCCCATCATCATTATCATCCACTCAGTCCCCATTATCCCACTGGTGGGTATAGGTCCCATCTCCCTCAAACCATTCGCCTGTCCTGCGCAACTTGCATTCAGGAAATCCGTTAAATTCAAGCAAACTCGCGTGCTAACCAAATGTCCGTAACAGTTGCTCGCCGCATTAGATCCAGTGCGGATTCGAACCACGCCCCCAGCGGACGGTGCGGTAATTAGCGATCATTTATCTTTGCGCCTCTGTCAAAACTGTGTCGTTTAACGAAAACATTTTAAAATATGCCATAATTAGGGACCCACTTGATTAATTCGACCTCAGGATTTGGTATTGCCAGGTGTCATGCTAATTTTGCACGGAGGTTGGATTGATTTTCGCCAAATAATGTATCATACCATCACGCATGCATTTCCCGAAGGTTTATGCAGAGGTGCTTTTCTGTACACTTACAGCTCGCTCGCCGGTTTTAGTTCCATGTAATAGGGGGCAAACATATTGACATTAAAGCGAGCTGAAATCCAAGCTCCGAGCTGCAACTGGGAATTCCATAGAAAAACCCTAGGAAAGTATACATAAGTAACACATTACTCAACATGACATGGGTATCGAACCCAAGACGTCTTGCTCAGTAGTCGCGCGTACGACCACTAGACCAACGAAGGAGTTTGGTAAATATCCTCGTGAAAGCATACATATTTTAAGTTCTGCTATGTACCTTTATCCGAACAGAAAATAATTATAATAAATAATGACTTTTCTATGTACCTACCAACCTACATCAGTACATGAGGCACCAAGGTCAAACAACATTCTAGAAACATAGATCTTTTGTGATGAAAATTAGATTTAGGTAGGTGTGCCCCTTGTGTAGCACTTATTATTTACAAACCTAATTCATTTACGTTGGCATATCAAAAATAAATGTACAACCACTATTCCGTCCGAAAATACCAGTGCCTCAAAATCACCCACTATATAAGGTAATTTATTTATCTGGCAATACTATTAAAAATAAGTTCTTCATACGTCAAACTCGGGTCCGTTTGAAGGTGTGAATTAGACGATTTTTCTCCGTGATAAAGGTTGACGGATGGACGGAAAATGTTGCTTTGTCTAATTATTCACGGTTATCTGTTAAAATTTATTTAATAATACACTTGATAGTGTGTTACGGACATATTTTGTTTATTTGATTGATGAGTTAAGTACGAATCTTTTGTGTAGTCGGTTTATTAAAAGTTCTTGTTAGCTGAAATATTATGATGTGCGCGGTCAACTAGAGTTTTGGCGGGAGATTTTTTGTGATGATGCTAATTGAGTTTTGTTGAGATTGTTGGTCACGGTCTGTGGGTTACAATCATTTATAATTAAAACGTATACCGTCAGGATAACACGTTATATTTATGTACTTAATCATATTTCTGCTAGCATGATGCTGATGCATACGCAAGAATGGATAACATAAGCAACCCATTATACTGTCCCACTGCTGGGCACGGGTCTTCTCTCAGAATGAGAGGGATTAGGCTATAGTCCACCACGCTGGCCTAGTGCGGGTTGCCAGACTTCACACGCCATTGAGAAAATCTCTCAGGCATGCAGGTTTCCTCACGATGTTTTCCTTCACCGTTTAAGCGCGTGATAATTAACTATTTAAGAAGCAAGAATAGATGGATTCTCTCTAATTTTCGCGTATGAATCTAAGCACAATAACTATTAGGTAGGTACTTAAAAGTGATTTGTATGCTATTGGTAACCATTGCTAGTGAAAGAAGAAGAAATAATGAAGTTATATTTTTTTTTATAAGACGGCAAAGAAGCTTATTTACGTGTTTCCTAATGAGAAGCGATAACTGAAGCCTATAGACGCCTGCAATACCAGCAGTAGTCCGTTAGCGCGTTATCATCTTTTTGAGACCTCAGTTATAAAGTCTCTAATCATATGCCTACTAATTTATATAATACTTAAATAACCTCCGGAACTAGCAGCAAAGGATATTTTACATCACCCTTAAAAGCTATGCAAGTAGGTGAAACTAAGGGCCATCCAATTATTATCTATTGGATATCGATTTATAGGTACTACTCTATAACTTACTTTCTGACGGACTGCCACGACAGAAACCGCAAAATATACCTAGTACCTAGGTATTAAACATAGGAAATAAATATAATGACCACCAAATCTAGTTAATTGATCACCAAAATGCTTACCAAAATGGATAAATGATCACCAAAAAATAGGTTTAGGTTAGGTTAGAACTTATTTTGGTGATCATTTACTATTTTTGGCAATATAAAGTGATTTTTTGTCGTAACATTTTACTAGATCTGGTGGTTAGTTAAACATAAGCCTTAAACATAATCAACCATCATTTTCATTGCCACAATGGGCAGACATCTTTTGTAGGCGTAAATTAACTAAAATCTAAAGGATTCCAGACGTGAAACACATGTAAAGGGTTGCCCAAATTATTGCTCACAATGCCCGAGTGGAGCAACGTGTAATTTTCTTTTTGTGCCCTTTCACAAGCGAGCCTATTGTTTCAGCCGTGGTGTGGAAATGACCTAAGTGACTGTTGAGATATCTTTGGCTGTGTCGAAGATATGTATCTGGTGATTAAAAGAACATTGGCCATTTTTATGTACTCAGTCTCTTGCAAAAATTATATACTTTGCCACTAATAAGGTTCCCTATTAAAAGAGGCCTAATCAATAATTTCATGTTAGTCTAGTGGTCCCAAGCGCGACTGCTACGCTAGAGGTGCTGGGTTCGATTTCCAGGTCGAGCAAAATGTGAAATTCTCAGTAGCAACTCGGGGTTTGGGATTTGTTCTCGATTAATGGCAATAGGCTCGCCCCGTAATACATGGGACCTAAACATACCGACGAATTGTGGGTGTACATAACTACACCTCTGCCTAACCCTTCGGGGAATATCTACGCCCGTGTGATGGTATGTTATGTTAAACAATCATACAAATAATATCTAAAAATAGTTTATACATACAAACATATGAAATTTAAAATTAGAATTATTACATACATACAAATATTATTAATTAGAAAGTGGATTTATCTATAAGAAAACAAATAACTTCAATACTTCTATAATTTATGTTAAATGTGCCTACTGATGAATATTGATGAATAATACATTTAAATGTCATAATTTTATTCCTATAAAACACTCATCGCAAAACTACAAACAAAACTAAAGTTGATACCATCTTTATTATAGCAACAATAAAATTGTCGTTACCCCTGAAACGCATTCAAATAAAAACAAATGAAAATATTCACGTCATTAATGAAAACGAGAAGAGATTTTTATCAAACTTAAGTAGATGCATTATAAGATGTTAAAATATTGCAAGTAGTCAGTCAATCAACCGTCTAATCTAGATAAGACATTCCCAAAAAAGAGATTAAGAGTTATAGCTTTAAGTCTAGCCGTAAGCCATTTCTAGACCAGTGATTTGATTACTTGCTATTGATAAAAATAATTAAAAAAGACTACTTAATTAGCTAAATTATTAAGTACTATTACTATATAACATTATTCATAGATATTCTTGTTGGAACTTCTGTATAGAACCAAAATGGATTTTTTAAATGAAATGATATTTATTTCTGCAAGTATATCTTTAGAGATACTTTTACAAGTCAATGGTTTGTTTTTTTTTATAGCTAGATGGCTTCGACATTTCATAACTGACGACCTCTGAGAAAAAACACCGCAACAAACTCAGAGAATCATGGTCTCTTTTAAAGTCCAGACAGTCCAGATGTAGGGTCGTGTCTGAAATGGCCTTTTGACGAAAGAACCATGACAAAAATTTGAAATAGGCACGCTAAATTTCTTTTACTACCCTACGTTGCTTAAACAGTTTCCAATATGACCTAATTTATTATGACCGAATGGATAAAAAATGTGTGAAGTTAATCCCAAAAATACGGCGACAACTTATAAAAAGATTCTGTCTCTACGTTTATCCTTATCCAACCTACGACCTTTCATAATCATTACTTATTAAAAAACCTTCGAAATAAAAGATACATACCTACATTGTAGATTAGCGGCTGTCCACCATTTTATGGTAATTCGAATCTCATCCATTGTCTCATTTACAATTTACAATAATAAATAAAAATGAAAACTAAGTTTAACAAAGGCCCATCAATTTCATTAATAGAAATTTAATAATCACTATTATAGCAACTGTCAATGTCATCAATAAAAATTTGGAAAGTTACAAAGAGCACTCTCAGAACCTGTAATTTTTTAATCCAAAATTACCAAAATCAATTCACCTAATTGAAGCCATCAGATCACCTTGCCAATCGAAGTAACGACCGACAGAATGACATCACTAAAGGCAAGTAATCGGTATTAAACCGACTTGTCAATTTATATTGTCTCGTAAGTAATTTCACATTCCGAGGCTCGATTGTGAGGCGTTATAATGACAGGAGGATGACGTATGGATTTGGCGCTTACGGCGTTTGGCGGCGCGCGCCATCGGCCACATCAAAGAGGTGGCCTCCTTTGATGTTGCCGCCGCACCGGCTCTAGAGATGCGCGTGTGGTGAGCTGTTTTGTTGTTGTCGATATTTTTTGTTTTTACAAGATGTTTTTATAGTGGAGTTTTTGAAATAGTTTTTGCATTCGATGTATTAATTTGGTTTTTATAAGCGTTGGCACTGTTAGATTACTAGCTCATTATAGTTCTAGCTTTTGATCAATATGGATTCGATCAATTGAATTAGTTAATAAATATTTAATGATTTTCAATTTTTAGATATATTGGAGTCGCTAACATAACTAATAAGTACTTACTG
Source organism: Acronicta aceris (assembly GCA_910591435.1). Classification (NCBI taxonomy): domain Eukaryota; kingdom Metazoa; phylum Arthropoda; class Insecta; order Lepidoptera; family Noctuidae; genus Acronicta; species Acronicta aceris. Next base: position 7,344,505 of record OU342780.1, on the reverse strand, counting down.
TGATTTAAAAAAATAAAAATAACCTATTCAGTTCATCTTCGCAGTTCAGACTTAAAATTTAACGATGAACTTGTAAGCTGGTTTCTTCTGCGCTTGAAGCGGTGGTAGCCCAATGGCTAGGGCGTCGGACTTGTGATCATGTGGTTGCCGGTTCGAACTCGACCCATTGCACTACCGACGTGAACACACTCGTAACACAAGCATTTAAGCACGAGGGATCAACAAGAATACTAGTGTGTGAATAATGTGTGATCCACATTGATAGTAAGTTTCGTATACTTACTTGCAAAAAAAAAAACAATACGACCGTGTGAAATTCACATCCAATTTTGTGCAGCAGTTTTTGCGTGATGCGCGTACAGACACAGACACACAAAAATTCTAAAGATAACTAATTGTTTTGGTTTTTATTGTTCATACCTCTCCTATTTATCCACATACACTGGCCAGTTACAATTTTATTATATTAGGTAGTACAATACTATAAAAAATTCTATCGATATCGAGTTCCTTCCCTTCAGCCACATCACCGCAAGGTAATAAAACGAACAGAGCACGTATTTTGACGTGGAGCGGCGCTTCTGGTCTTGCGTCCTGGTCTCTCGAATAGTTCTGTCCCTTTCCATCACGCGAAGGTGTCTGAGAAGCTATTATAGCGTATAGCTCGACTGGGCTTCGCTATAAATTATGGTGCAATAGTGCCTATTCTTTTGGTCATACCTTCGGTTAAAATGGAAACGACATGACAGAAAATCTCCTAAGTTTTGGATAATGCGATATAGTCTTCAGGTATTCAAAATAAATATTTTTGGACTTGCAAAAATATTTATAAAATATTTAGGTATATACCTAAAATATAAAATTTGATTGAATGTCATTTATTCAAATATAACTTAATCTAATTACAACGAACGTAAAAAAAAGCTATATATACATCTAAAAGACAGAGGCGTGACTAAGCGTCAAAGTATTCCTCGGCATCGCTGTCGTCCGGGAAGGTGCCCAGAAGACTGGCAGCATTGCCACGCTAAATGGCAATGCTTATACGCTTTATATAAAATATTTATAATTTATAATTAGGTAATATAAAAAGCATTACAGAACACTAAAATGCTCATAATTATAATATAAAGAATCCTTAAATCTTAATAGAAAAGGAGAAACCGCAGGATTAGGCATACCTACTAGATACAATATATGGTCCCCATAGGTCCCTACCTGCCTACGTACTTTTTCTATCATTGAAAGGTATCATCACCGTATCAGCCAAAAGACGTCAACTGCTGATCAAAGGCCTTCCCTATAAACTTCCATAAGGACCTGGTTGTTAGCATCTAAGAACTCATGTACCTTTACCAATTTTGTAATGGTAAATTGGAAGGTATATTGTATCTCATTTTTTTTTGGTGTGTATGAGTTTTTGTTTTTTTTTTTAATTTAGGTCATACTGGTAAGCAGCTTTCGTAGCAACTTGTTTTATGTAAAAGACACCGACAGCGACATCTTGATTATATTTACAAAACAAATCAATTTTAAGTTTACGAAGTTTTTCAATTTACCGAACAACGGACACTCACGCTCACAACAGAATTTTTTGAAAAACAGAGACGTTTAAATGTTCAAATTGACGGATTGAATTCTTGCGTCGAAGTTCCGAAGTGTTTACACAAAAACTTAGATCGCTACACAAAAAAGAGACCAATAAATAGTACGGGAGGTTCTTTGACGGCCCGCGTGGTCATAAAACAGGCCATAAGATGTCCTATTAACGCCTATTTCGACATAATTAGGATCAATTCACTCCTAAAACGGACCAGAGTTATATAATTGTTTATGTTTTATGTGTGTATTAATATTAATGGAATTTAAGGGTGGCCGGCGTTCGCTATTGGATGGTATCGATTAGCTTAATTTAATTTACTCGGAGAATACGGGTGTTTTTTTGCTAATGTTAAAAGTCTTATCTGATTGTTTTGATGGTTTCATTTTAAACTGTCTCTACTACATCGAATTTTAGCATCTGTTCTTATTTTTTTGTGTTTATAGTGACTTTTAAAATGTAACGTACCTATGTTCTTTTTTAACCAATTTCAAAGAGGTTCCCTTACTATCTGTAAGTACATATCGCTCATTTGGAGCGACAGTGTCACACAACTGCAAATTTGAAATTTTACGCTACGCCATTTTTAAGATTTTTTCGTAACACAAGTGAAGATTGTTCATATTTCTTAGAACTAGTAAATATGACGAAAACTAATAAATATTATAAACTCATAAATATGACGTTTTCACTAACGTAGATTATTGTCGGGATCATTGTGATGTAATTAGGTCAATTCCGCATTTTTTTGCAGTTGTGACACTGTCGCTCCAAATGAGCGATATGTGTGTTACACGATATGTTCTGATCGTTTGATCGTCCTGAAGCCCACGCAGACAAAGTCGCATTGTGTCCGGCCTGGATAAACCTATGTTTTATCTATCTGTGTGCCAAATTTGTGGCGTGAAAGAGTAACAAACATCCCCCATCCATACATCCATACTCACAAACTTTCACGTTTATAATATCAGTAAGGATTTTATAGAAATACTTTCTAGTTGATCCCATATAAATGAGACTGGTGTCTGCTCATCGGTTCGGAACATACTTATTCGACAATTTAATGCTTCAAAATTTCAAAGACATATGTTGTCAACAACATTGCACCGCGATTAAAACCCATTTCAAATTCATAACCGCAGTTGAAATACGAAAGGATGTTTAAACTTTAAACAACGCTCAAAGCTGAAATTACTCATAAAACACTATACCTGCTTCATATCAGAGCTATTTTTGACACAATTATGTGTTTATTAAATGATAACAAACAAGTATTAGCTTCAAACGCGAGATTATGATATTCCTTTGAACGATGCTCCAGCCTTTTTGATTCGATAAATAAGATATAAATCATACGGTTTTATGTGATCCTGGTACCTCGACGCTCTAAGTAATTAAATGTGTACGCTTTCTAGGAAAGACTGTGTAAGAAAGAAATAGCAATGAAATAATGACATCTTGTTTCCTAATGATTGATTGTATTAGCTACTGTCTTTATTTTTAGATAGAGGATTAATCTACTATACCTATAATAAAATTGTAACAAGCCGATGGATGTCTGTACATCATCGATATATATTATATATATATAGAATATATATATATATATATATAATTTTTGTCTGTCTGTCTGTATGTTTGTACGCCCATCACGCAAAAACTACTGCATGGAATTGAATACAGTTATTACCGATGTATTGCTAGAAGTCTAATTTAAAATTTGGTGTACTAGCTGACGTAATAAATAAAAAGCGAGTAAAAGCTGTAGACCCTGTACAGGATTTGGATATTCTGAATGAAGCAGCGGGTGGAATGTTGACGATATTAAAAACCTGCTAACAAGACAACATAATTATAATAAATAAGCATACAACAAGGAAAATACACCACTAATCAAGAATACTGATGATCTAAAACTGCCACCCATTACGTTGTCTAAGCAAGTAACCAATTTCAATAGCATTTTTTGCTTGCGCAATCTCCATCAACTAGACCTAAAATTACATCGATCGAAAGTTAGCCAGTAATGGCCATAATAAATTGACCAGTAAGGGAACTTAATACAGTTTTTCATTGAGCAGTTTCGCTGTTGTTTTTGCTGGCCGTTGTCACACGTAATTGATCATGGCCACTGTCTCTATTGGTGTTATTATGAGCTTGTCTTGTGGACTAGTTTAAGTTAATGTGATATTGGGTTAAACAAGTATATTGGATAGGAGATTACTGGTGATAAATAATATAATATCTCCTCGATTTCATGAAGCTCCATTACCTAGTCTAGTGTTCGAGTGCGACTGGTAAGCTGGGGGTACGATTCTTAGGTCGAGCAAAGTGTCAATGGTTTTTTTTTTTAATTCTCTGTGGCAGCTGGCCCACAAGAGCCATGGCAAACACAGACCCCTAAAACAGTAGGTAGGTAAGTACCTACAGTATTTCTAGCTTAATAATAAACTGGTTTAAATTCCTTTCCCGTCATGATATTTCGCACAAGTACATTTATCAAAACTGTCATAATCAAATTCTTTGTATCTCACTGTATCGGCTGTTTTATCAAACTATATACAAGCCGAAACTATAAAATCACTTCTAATCCTTATATCAAAGACGGCATTAACTAGAACCGAATAATGTTATTATCGGCTTATAGTTTTACAAAATTTACTGCGACACTCATAACATATACTATTGTGCCTTATTTTCTAAGAGATAAGGTATTAAATCGAGAAATTTTATGGTAAAGAGATTAATACAAAAGTGTCGCTCAAAAGACTGGGTCTTTCCGACTAGAGGAACCATGCCTCATTAGTACTTATAGCAAATCAATTGATACTGAAACTATTTATGACCAGTCATAAGGCACAGGTGCGACATCTAGCGTGTTATAGTACTATATAAATTAAGTTTTGGAGATAAACTAAGTAGGTTTCTATTTTACAACCACTCAGAATGATTTAGATAAGTTTTGAGAGCCATCGAATTTAATAGTTTGTTTTTATTTCTGTAAGTTCGTCACTAACCTCCATAACACTATCCTCTATAGTACACAGCGTACAGTGTTATACAGATCAGTGAAGTTCGTATACCAACGTTGGATCCATAAAAATTGTTGACTTACCAGCTTACCGCAATCCAGAAAATGTTTTTGCTTGTCATTTGGAGACTGTGGTATTTTATTTTCTCTATCTATTCTATCTTTAAATGGATTGAATTGTCTCTATATACAAACCGAAAATTCTTCAACCAGGCAGGTGTTCAGTGTGGTGGGCCACACAGTCTGAAGGTTATAGTCACGAATCGGTTTATATATAATTTAACACATAACATAACGCCTGTAATCCCCAAAGGGTTAGACAGAGGTGAACTAATTTTCACTCACAGTTATCCCGGTACCTTTAGGTCCCATGTAATAAAGAGCGAGCATGTTAAATCCAAATTGCTGAGAATTTCATAGAAAAATCCAATGGCACTCTTTTTGACCTGGCAATCGAAATCAAGACCTCTGGGTACACTAGACTAATGAGGCAGTCTCGCAGTTTGCCCGACAAATAACGAATGATTTGAGCGATTCAGGATTAGCTTCTTGCTATCGAGTAGTGGTATATCAAAAACAATTCGATCCTTAACTCCAGTCTTCAAAAACTGCCTAGCTAGGACATCTTTTGTCCGAATCTTTCTAGAAAATCGCCCACAGTTTTACCTCTCCCTAACGTCATAGTCTCTCAAAGAAGGGATTAACACACACGCGTCGTATCACCGAAACGAGACACGCCAACAATACGCCGGTGTCTTTGATACGATTGACGGGATCCTTGTTAGTTTGTACTTGACGGCCCTTGTTCACGTTAAACAGATTATCATTGGGCTGGCCTGAGTTAAACAAGCGACGGATTTGATGAGCTTTGGTACACAAATCTGTCAAAAATCTACAATTCTGATGTCATAATACATCAAATTTGATAAACCACAAGGCTTCGCAAAAGAAAACCGATTTCTGTCCGGGATGATTCGTGACGCTATTGAAATTAAAAAACACCCAAATTGCAATAGCGAAGATGGCTAGGTCTTTCCACCTGCATGAAATCCCATTATAGATTCTATTAAATACAAATCCAAACACAAAACTGCAAGACCAAATGACACAGTGAGCTCGTTATGCGTGAATCGGCAATAATTAACAAAAAATGTAAGGTAGCTGTTAGTAATTTTAACATTAAGACGTCCAAGACCTCAGTCTACCCATGACGTTGGATGCTGTAAAGGATCTGAAACGTCGGGAATCAAATAATATAAATACCTACAACGGATAAAATCCGTAAAAAGTTAGTTAGTAATAAATAAATAACATACCATACCATCACGCCTGTATTCCGCGAAGGGTTAGGCAGAGGTGTACTTAATGTACACCCACAGTTCGCCGGTATGTTTAGGTCCCATGTTATAGGGGGCGAGCCTATAGCCATTAACCGGGCACAAATCCAGACTCCGAGCTGCTAATGAGAATTTCATAGAAAAACCCAATAACACTTTGCTCGACCTGGGGATCGAACCCAGGACCTCTAGTGTAGCAGTCTCACTTGGGACCACTAGACTAATGAGGCAGTCTAATAAATAAATAAATAATAAATTTACCATGTTGATCCTCTTTTATATTTAGCAATAGGTTCGCTCCTATTACATGGGACCTAAACATACCGGCGATGTGTGGGTTACATTAGTACGTCTTTGCCTAACCCTTCAGAGAATACAGGCGTGATGGTATGTCATAATTGTTATACTCAACTCATACTCAACTCAACGTATAGGTACTGCATACTCAATTAACATTTGTACACACAGAACAAAGAATACTTATGTACTTTTGATTGTACGAGTATAGCTACACAGATAACTCAAAGACAAACAACTTTAAAACAAGCAATTAAGTAGTATCATGTACCATTTAGATATTTTAATACTCATAGAAAACATTGTATGTCACATTATTAACTCTATGTACAATTAAAAATACATTGAAATGTAAGCAATGGTATTGTTACACGGGATCGTTTAAGATCGCGCGATTCACTCATAATGACATGTGTGGACATCCAGGTGCACAATACGAACGTAACTAGTAATTATATTACCTACATTGTATTTAATATGTCGGTCTACGTGTCGTGTAAGGTAAGGGGCTAATGAGAGTTCTCATCATCAATGATAAAGAGCTGTAGCGACATCTATCGCGCTACATATAAACTAGACGGACAAGTCCTGAATCGCGCAAGTGAAGTTTGCAACGCAACTTGGATATATTCAACCGCTCGACATCAACTGTCGGGCCGTGGCCCGCCAGGCAAAACCTCCCTTTGGTGTGAGAGGCGACACACCCTCGCCCCTCCACAGAGCTGTAATAAAGAAGCTCTCTGTACTTATCTACCTAAAAAAACGTCTGCAATTGCCAACAACTCAATTATTTCAACTAAATTTATGTAGTAGATTAATTCCTTACAGTGTCTTTCGTAGAGTACTTTGGTGTGTATTTCGGCTTTTGCGCATGGTGGCAACAGCAACGCCTTTGGAGTTGCAGGTGCCCATGGGCAGCGATGACTACTCACCGTCAGGTGGATCGACTGTTCGTTTGCCGATTTAACTAATTAAAAAAAAACTGCAGAACAAACGTAAGGCGGTGTTTTGACTTTTAGACCACATGGGCATGTAGTACCTAAATATAGCTATACCTAAATTTGTCTTTTAATGGTCTTTTCCTCATAAGAAATAGCTCACAATTTGTATCTATCGTCGTTAATGTCTCATCAGTGACATGGTTGCCGTTTTCGTAAACAGCTGTGAATCATGCCTCCAAGTGTGGTCAGTCTTTATGAAGTAATTGCTGCAGAGGACAATAAAGTACATCGTTAATGTGGATGTGTGTTTCACAAATCTATTATGTTATTTTTATATGACGGGTACTTTCCGGCACAAAAGTTGATTGGTCAATTTATTAACTATAATTAATTAATGACACTTTCCAATGTTTCCATTGAATTTGCCTTTTGTTTTGAAATTTGTTTTATAACAGATTTCTAAAATAACCAATGATGATTTCTTTAATTAAGGAGGTAACTAGATGTATCAATAACATGCTCATATTATTTTTTGTTGTAATTGACACCTGTCAAATAAATGTCACCTGATTGAGTTAAGAAACAAATTTAAATATTTGTAACAATGCTCATTGTGGGGGGTACCTATCTGGATTAAGAATGGAATGTTTAGTGTTAGTTTTCAAAATTTGAAGAATTACTATTTCATACCTACAACTAAATCAAGTAAGTACACACACGTACATAATTTTATGCCTGTCTCTTATTGGGATCCCACCTTTCTCTGGCTTACCAGATTTCCCAGAGGATTGCTTCTTTTGTCCTCGGAATCCTCTGTCTTTGGTAATGGCTGACAATGATTGGTGTTACTCCAAATCTACACGATGTACCTACCTCTATCATCATGTGATGTCGGGATTTATCATGAGGTTAGAACCTTACTTTAAGTTCATGAGTCTCTGCTGCTCAAGTTAATCTGGGGTGGTACCACTGCATTGCCAGATACTCTGCCGCTTAGCTGCACTACTAGCATTGTCGTGTTTAGGTATGAAGAGCATTCTAGCCGGTGAAGTTACTGGGCACTTGTAACTACACAACTGAGATCTCAAGATGATAACGCGCTAGTGATCCCACTAGTGTTGTTCGAGTCTACTAAGTCTGCGGTTGCCGCTTATCATCAGAAGGTTCGTATGCTGTGTCATCTTTTATTAGTTAAAAAATAATAATTTAGGGTGTACGTAGAATTGTAGATACCTAACAAAAAACTTTGCCAACAGTGGGTATATGTAACATAGATATGTATAATTAAAATTATTGTACAATCACTCATGATTATTCACAGTTCAAACTTTATAGTTCAGTTTTTAGCATATGCATATATGCACGTGTGGTACTTACCACACGCGAAAAATCCAGGTGCTACAAAAAAATGTTATGATATTGCTATGACGAGAATTCAAAACTCACTAAACATTCTCACAGAGACTGTACACGATTTCAAAACGCTAGTTTCACAAGAGCGTACGCCTCCTCTCGATCTGTCGGCGCACTAATCGTTCAATAAACGCCCATTTATAACATAATTGTGCTTTAATATACCCACACGCAGTGAAACGCCTAAAAACATGACAAAATCACTTCATTATCATCCATTGTTGCGATTTCACTCCACTTCCAATCGCTATTGTATGCCTCGGCACAACTTTTGGCGCACATCATTTTTTTCCCAATGACAGTAAAGTTAAGATTCGCTTGTTCCATTTTTGAACTTACATTACACACGTCGTATGTACAATTGATATTGAGGATTCACCAAATAGTTTGAAACCATTTTATTCTGTATTCAATTGTTATAAAGATTAAATTAGTGTGAATGATTTTGACAGCTTTGATATTGTGTTGCTGACGTTACTGGCGATCGGTAGACAGACACTTTTGAAAGATAATAGGGAAACGAATGTGCAAAACAATTTATCATTCAAAGAATTCTCTTGTTAATTCGATACACTGAAGGCTGGATTGCGGGTCAATTCTTTTGCCTTGGGGAGTTTGATATAAAAAAAAGCTTTATTAAAGTCGTGTGGGGTTTTGGGTGATGAATTTGTAAATTTTATTTATTATCATTGCAATATGGTGTTTTATAATAATTTATTTCAGTAACAGTCGTTGTTTATATCCTAGTTTTAATGTTAGATATAGGTAATATCTTTTTTCTTAATGTGTTATTTTCCAGAACTATAAAGAACAGCGACGAAATACGGGTCTCGGACTCGACGACACGCTACAGTTGCCTACGTTTATTAAAATTCAATATATTTTTTATTTTTCCGTAAGTATGTCATTATTTTCCAGATTTGTGTATTAAAACATTGTGTGATTTTTATTCAAAGGGTTCGATTCCTGGCTAGGAATATTGATATATCAACAACCCGATACAGTTTTAGTGTTCATCAAAATCGGGCCCGAGACGTTGAGTATTTTTCGCTATTCCTTATAATTTCGGATTGGGCTATCCACGCCCACTTTGGAAATTCTGCTAAAGCTTGAAAGCTCTACATAGCGCAGCAGTATTTTTACTAAAGTGGCCTTATATTGTACATAAAGAAAATAATATACTTAATATGTAATTGAGGAATCAAGTGATAAGTGCCCAAGGTGATAATAAATGGATTCGTATCGTCTCTGTCCAAAGCTTCAATTCATAATTAACTTATTTATACTAATATTATAAAGCTGAAGAGTTTGTTTGTTTGAACGCGCTAATCTCAGGATCTACTGGTTGGAATTGAAAAATTCTTTTTGTGTTGGATAGTCCATTTGTCGAGGAAGGTTATAAGCTATATAACATCACGCTATGCCTATTAGGAACGGAGCAATGTGTGTGAAACCGCGGGCGGGTCGCTAGTAGATACATAAAATATTGTGATGATGTGAAAACCCACCACTAATTACACATGGAGTTAAAAATATAAAAATAAACGCCTGTCATTATTGACATTAGCGACATCATAAAAAAACCACATCGCAGTTTTATTCTTAATTTGAATTGCCATATTATAACTTTTTAAAACGTTTTGAATCCAGCATTGAAGCCAGCATTTTGAATTAACTTTTGCGTCAACTTCGAAAATATTAAACTAGTTGTGGGTGAAGACTATTAAAAAAGTTATGTACAACTGTCAACGCCTTAGGCGGCGTGTGGTGGTCAAATTAATTACAATGACGCTTTAATTATAATTAAAATGACTGTTTTATTATAGAAACTATTATTTTTATATTACGTAGAAAAATAACGAATTCACGATGTGGCGAAAAGAAAAATTACAGTTGGTTTAATTTGTCATTTTACTCAGTCATCTTTAAAGTAATAAAATAAATAGGGAAACCGCTGTACTTAAGAGTCATATTTTTACATGCCACTTAAAATAATACTAATGCTGGCAACACATTAACAAAACAAAGCTCCCACCTTTCATTACGATTGCAAAAACAAAACAAATGCAGCGTAATAACATCCTATGATTGTACGTAATACTTAATTATTTTGAATTTCGAATTGTTGCGTTCGAAATCAACAACTGTTATAAGGTTACCAGTTTAGTTTGATCCCTCCCCCATTTTGCGTTGGGACTTTGAAAAGATGACTCAGGAGGAGCAACAAAGCCCGAGGGTGTATTTAAATTGGTCACATTTTACAAAGAAACATTACACCCTGCCATCACGCGCGTTGACCTCAAAAATTACACTATTAAATTTGGAACAAAGAGGCCGAAAGCCGCAGTTTTCAGTTTTTGAGTGCAGCCCGCGAAATCAATAAAAGCCGGCCCAGTATTAATTACGACACAATAGGCAACATAAATTAACAGCTCATGGCTATGTTATTACTGGTTTTTCTTTCTTTAAAGTGTATTTTTGAGTTAATTACTGTATGTATCGTATGGTCTGCTTAATTTTTGTAATTTTACTTTTAATTTCGTGATGATGTTTTAACCGCAATCCAAAGACGGCCAGGAATAAAAAAAACACACACACCTTAAGTAAACGGAACCTTAAGAATAGCGAAGGAAATTGACTATAGTTATAAAACATTTGGTGTGGGTCTAAGACGGTATTTAAGCAATTATTTATTGTCTACGGTTCATCACATCACGCTTGTGCAAGAATAGTGACCATAGTTAACGTATTAACAACCACGAATTAATATTTAAAATGTGACCGAAACCAGCGTGCGTGCTAACATGGAAACCGATCTAAAAAGACCTCTAAAATCTTGGAGGCGTAAAGTATCGGTGAGTCAGTTTATTTTGGTGATTACGGCTGGTGGGCGACCAATTAACGTTTAACAAACTTTTGTCCGTAACAAATTCTCGTACAGTTTTAACAATTTGAGTTTGGAACGTTGTCGGTGTAATTTGACAACGGCTGTGTTAGGCCTGGTATACATTTATCGTTTTTTGATTTTGACTGGCTGATCCTAGACAATTTTAATTTTATTTGTTTATGGGGCTTTTATTATATTACAAGAACATGTCAATCCCATTATTCCTATCATAATTACACACTTAGTACCTAAATGCATTATATGTAGGTAAATATCACAAACTAATTCAGTTCAAGAGATAAGGGGATTTCACAATCCTCATAAATATAGATTTCTATACTAATATATAAATAGGTAGTGTATATCTATCTCGTGACATTTATCTCGTGTGGGGACGGCTTAGAATAAAGTTCCTCACTGCCATTCAGATAGGCATCCCTGAGCAAAGAAAATATCTGACTTGCTCAGTGGTACCTAGGACCTCTCGGGGTCTGACTGGCCTTACGTCGGAGTCTGTCGTGAAGCACCTTGGTGTGTTTTTCAACTTATACGCGTAAGAGCCTGTTTCCCTTCAGTTGCTGTGGCTCTGGCAGTTCGCATTCCGTAAGGGCGACGATGCCTAGTTTCTCACAGTAATTATTTTACAATGAAAATCTTTATATATATAATTCTTCTGTGAGTGTGTATGTGACTGAACTTCTCTCAAACGACTGGACCGATTTTGATGAAATTTTTTGTGTGTGTTCAAGGGGATCTGGGAATGGTTTAGATTCACAATTGGACCCGGTAGGTGGCGCTGCAATCGAGTTTTGGGTTATTTTCAGGGCAGGACAACGTCTGCTGGGTCCACTAGTTATATTATAAATATCAACATATTTGTGCATCGAAGCTTTCTACGTTAACATCAATCGCATGAAGTCGTCAATGGCACAGTGCTAAGTGAATCGTCAACAAAAAAACTACAAGAATGACTTAAGTTAATTCGCTGTTGTATCCCCGACTTACCTATGTCCGGCACGCGACGCCTACAACAAACACTTTGCTCAAACAAACGTAGATACACAACAAGCCGATACTCCAGTGAAAGATAACCTGTATATCCTTTAAGTTTTGTATATTATGAGAAATGAGGTATAACAGCGAAAACATTAATTTTACTTGCTCAGTGGTAGGACCTCTTGGGTTCTGACTGGCTGGCGACCACCCTTACGTCGGAGTCTGTCGTAAAGCACCATGGTGTGTGTTTCAACTTTTGCCCGTAAGAGCCTGTTTCCCTTCGGGTATAGTCTAATTAAAAGAGGGTCTCCTCTAATTCTGAGAGGAGACCCGTGCCCAGCAGTGGGACAATATAATGGGTTTATTATGTATGTATAAATTGTAGTGTAACGAAGATGGGAAACAGTATTCTGCTAGATATTATTAGATTGTTCTAGGGCAGGATTCAAACCTGCGTCTTCTGGTTAGATACACCAGACGCTATGATGGTTCGAATCCTGCCCGCGGTCGCATTTTTCCTTCACTAAAATAACTTTATAATCTCAGCATGGAAAATGCTACGCTATTCTGCAAGATAGTTATCATTTTGCAATTTGCCAATAGTAGACACTAATAGTGACTCTTCATAAGTGAAGCCGACAGGAATTGAGCTATACTGTAGATACCTATGCTACCTTTGCCCTGGCCATAGAGGATAGGTACGGTATTTCTTCTCTAAGGCTTAGACATTTAATCCCGTGTGGGGGCGAGTTAGAATACCACATTGCCATTCAGATAGGCATGTCGAAAGAAGCGGGAAAATATCTAACTTGCTCGGTGATAGGACCTCTTGGGGGTCTATCTTGGTCCTAGGTGGCAGGACCACCCTTTCGTTGGAGTCTTTCGTAAATCATCTTGGTGTATATTTCGACATTTGCGCGTGAGTGCCAGTACCATTTCGGTTGCTGCGGCTCTGGCAGTCTGCAGTTCTTAAGGCTCGGAAACACGTCAGCAGGTCCATAGGCGGCGATGACTACTTATCGCCGGGTGGAGCGTCTGCTCGTTTGCCAAGTTTTTTTATGTAGCATCTTTTATGTCCGACTGTTGGGCAAAGGCTTCTCCTAATTCAGTCCAGGATTTTCCATCCTGGGCGTTTTTATACCACGTTAACCAATAAAATAAAATATCTCCTTTCTGTTATCTCTTGCATGTGTAGTGACGTCCATTGATACATATAATATCTCCCAGTGGAGTACAAACCTTCTCATTTGAAGACCAATGTGAGCCGAATCGATTACATCGACTAGCATGAGAACAATACATGTTTGTGTTAGAAACGATGTCTTGCACGCCATATTTCTGATTAGGTAACAGTGCTCTGAGCTGTTCCGGCAATATTACCAAAACACTTGGTTTTACATCGTCAAGTACCAACGTAAAAAAAACAACTAATTGTGGGTGAAGTCTTTGGCATTTCCTGTTATGTGATGATGATTAATTGAGGATCGATTGTTTGATGAAATCGTCATTTGTTTTTTGACGCCTACACAGAATATTTTTAAATTGGTCTGAGTTTGCGAGTTAATCACCATTCCCTCTCAATTGAAATTTAAATTAAAACATCCAAATTAAAATATTTAGGAATTCTTATTGACAGCAACCTGTCATTTAGACCTCATATAGAGTTACTCACGTCCAGAGTAAGAAAACTAATATTTGTTTTCAAAAATTTGAGACATGCTGCCCCCCCTAAATTAGTTAAACAAGTCTACTTAGCCCTTGGACAGTCAATAATACAATACTGTATAACAATTTCGGGAGGTGCACATAAAGCAATAATAAAACCGTTAGAAATAGCAAAGAGAGCTGTGCTTAAAGTAAGCACATTACGTCCCTTCTTATTTCCGACGCATCTGCTATACAAATTTTGTGAGGTGTTATCAGTTCGCCAGTTGTTTATTATTAACACTATTCTTAAGCAACATGCTACACTAAATTTCGTAAGAATTAATAAATCGAGAACTCGAAAGGCTATTCCCTACTCAGAATGCCCTACATTTAAACACCATTTATAATAAAATCAATAAAACCGTGGAGATATTTCCATTAAATAAAAACGAGTGCAAAAATAAAGTTTTTAAGTATATTCACCAATTAACATACGATGAAACAGAAGATTTGCATAATATAGTAAAATAATTGAAATATTTCAGTACTCACCCTCGCTAACACACATACATACACACTTACACACGGAGAGGCCTTTTATTCACTCTTTTATTTAATTGCTTTATTTCGACAATTATCGTAAGCAAAGTTTGAACACTGTATTTTGTTATGCTTATGATAATCAGAAGAGTGCTGTGTCTGAGATACAGATATACTTTTATCTAGTTCAAGACACAGATGTGTTGTTGTACCAACTTAACTTGTATAAGCCGCTTATGTTAAAACTTTATTTTATACTAGTTTTTGCCAGCGACTTCGTCCGCGTGGAATAGTTACTTTGTTCCCTAGTTCTTCGCCCGCGGTTTCACCTGCGTTGCCCCGTTCCTAAGGGTTGTAGCGTGATGTTTTATAGCTTTAAACATAACATTTCCCTTCAATGCTCTGCTCCTATTGATCGTAGCGTGATGAAAAGTATACTATAACCTGCCCAGGAGTATGAAGAACAATTGTACCAAGTTTCGTTGAAATCCGTCGAGTGGTTTTTGTTTCTATAACGAACATACAGACAGACAGACAGACAGACAAAAATTTCACTGATTGCATTTTTGGCGTCAGTATCGATCACTAATCACCCGCTGATAGTTATTTTGGAAATATATTTCATGTACAGAATTGACCTCTCTACAGATTTATTATAAGTATAGAATAGATATAGATTATTTATTATTTTGTCTGTCATTTTAGTTATTTGGCAGGTGAAAACTGATTGGACGACTTCATCTACTTTACTTTTAACCCCTACATCTATGTAGGGATGGTCCTATACCTACCTGGTATGTAGAGTTATGTAATACATACATACTTATTGTTTTTTTAAATAAATCGTTATAAATATTTCTGTATGGATACAGGTGTCGAACCAGCGACCTTCAACGCAGCCACCGACCTACAGATTATTCGATCGCTGCGCCATTAGAGTCGTCATTATATCATTATGGTTATCAGAACTAGATCCTAACCAAAAATCGAAAATTAAGACCATGGATATAACACTGGTACGGGGTCCATTATTAACTCATTATTTTTATAAAAGTGCCTTATTAGTTGAGTGGTCCTAAGAGACTGCTATACTAGAGATCCTGGGTTCAATTCCCAAGTAGAGCAAAGTGTTATTGGGTTTTTCTATGAAATTCTCAGTAGCCGCTCGGAGTTTAGATGTGTGCTCGGTTAATGGCAATAGACTAGCTAGCCCCCTTTTACATGGGAACATACCGCAGAACTGTTGGTGCAGGTTAGTACCTACACCTCTGCCTAAACCTTCGGGGAATACAGGCGTGATGATATGTTAACGGGTTGAAATGAATGCAAACAAGAACTTTAGAACACATAATGTTTATTTACACTAAGTAATATTCACATAGTTGAAGCACGTGACTGTGCCTATTGTTAAAACGTTAATTAAGTAGCTGTAAGTAACCATAATAGGAACAAGAAGTCACTAGTTCAGAACATTTCCATTGCATTCAAATAACTAGTTTAAAAAATAATAATGTCTATGGTTGCAGATGACAGAATAGAGTTTCAATATACTTACCGTGATGCGGATAGTATGAATTCAAAAATAGAACATAGGGTTGTAGCACAAAATTACAGATATGTAGATACCTAAGCCGAATTAATCGATTTGTTAATAATGTACTCAAGATTTAGTTAGACAAAAAAAGATTGTTATTTTTATTTATTGCAGCGCTTATTTGAAATTATGAAAGCGATCTCAATAGTTGTAATTAACAAATAATTTAAAAAAATATATAAAATATTGTCAACATTTAATTTCAATAAAAAAAAGGCAAGAATATATATAGTCAGATTGATTTCTAGTCATAATGAAGATACAATAGTAACTTTAGAGATTTTACATTCACGTAACATATGTAATAGTTAATTAATAAAAAGTATATATTTATTGAATAGTTACAATTGTTGCCGATTCATTCAATTAGTGATATAACTGACTAATAATGAGTTATTTACACAGCGCATACAAAATTGTAAAACTGGAAAATAATTATGTAGGTTGCGCTTAAAATCATTGTAATTTTTACGACTTGCTTCATTATTTTGCACGTAACGGTGTTAAAATCACATGAAATTACTTAGTCATTACCATTAATATTCGTTCTCTATATTGCTGGTAGTTAATTAGTAGAAATTTACAATTTGAACTAATTTGAAATTAGTAATTACGCTTACTAATTAAAAATTAGATAAGACGTTAGGTACTACGCACTTCATTTACTTCGTACCTCGATTAAGATTATAAAACTACTATTCAAGGTATAATTACTAAACAAACTACCTTTACATTAATATTTACAATAGTAACTGGACGTTGTAACTGGCTTATAGATGATGTGATTTTATCATAAATATTGCACATTAAAGGGATAACTCTTATTTCAGTATCTAAATACTTGAACCAAAAATACTATGCACTGCTTTATTCAAATATTCAATAAATTTATTGTTTTTCTAAAAGCCAGTTAATATTCCAACAAAAATAAATAATTTAGGAATATTTCTATATAATATTAAGTACTTACTTAAATAATAAAATCAACTATCACATTTATTTCGAACGAAGCTTCATTAAGTTTTGTACAACAATACACTACGGTCAGCTATTAGGTACTATTTACAGACGTATTAAATAGTGATGTACTTTACGAAAACTATAAATAGTGAAGATTTAAAAACATTTAACGTCACTAAAACGTTCGTATTGATATTTAATTCTGTAACACAATTGTCACTTTAGTCGATTCGACTATTCGATTTAATAGTCGAGCACGCGTCGATCGTAGCTGACATCGTTCGCGATCGCGCGCGTTGCCTCGTTTCATTTGGACGCGTTCACCACAAGATTCGTCGCCGCCTCTTCACTAGCGCCTATGCTCATGGCTTTCTTCTTCAGAATGCCAAGATCAGTCACGTTTTCTAGGAAAGTTTTGTGAGCTGACAACACTTTAGCACTTTCTACGTCCTTTTTTAGTTCTTCCATGTCTCGTTTCAATTTTGCTCGTCTGTTTTGGAACCATGTGATGACTTGAGCGTTGGAGAGTCCTAGAGAACTCGCTATTTCGTCTCTGTCCGCGGGTGAAAGGTACTTTTGATAGAGAAACCGTTTCTCTAGCTCAAAGATCTGGTGGTTGGTGAAGGCTGTTCGAGATTTTCGTTTTTTCTTGGGCTGCGGCCTCGAGTTGAAGAGGTTTAGGTGATTTGACTGACCATCTGGAACAAAAATCAACGAATTAGTGACGGTTATTAAGTTATTAACTATGTGTAAAAAAGAATTTAGTAAGTGGCCAATTGACAAGGTATTAAAAGGAAAAATGTTGCGATAAACGATAGAAACAAACTCGTTTGTTGATTAGCCGATTTTACATATATTTTTTGTTACTAACGAAGTGCCTTTCTCTTAGGTCAAAGTTATACGATAACGACTAGCAAAGTTTCCACATACCTAATTGGTACTTTGGGACTTTGCGAATTATAAACCTTAGCAATGCGTGTTTGATTGTAATAGAAAATGTATGTGTGTGATTGTGACAATGTTTTGGGTAAAAGTATCTACTTGGTAATCTTCTCAAAATAAAGGCTTATCTGTCATAGAAATCAGGTTTCAAATAAAAAGATTAGAAGTAAAAGTTGTGTTATGGTGGCGCAGGCGCACAGATAAACCTCCACTTGTTATCAGACACTAAAACGTCAGAGTCTATGACAGTGCAATAAAAGGCCCGCAGCGCTAAAATGTTACTGGTCCCTCGTAAAAAGCACTATAAAACACACCCAGGTATCGTTACATTTTAACGAGCAGACAATCACATACGGGCCGCCGGTAAAACAGTTTTATAATGATGAAAAAACAATCAAATCGAACAATGTAACTTTCCTACCCTTCTATTACTGTGTTATGTGCTTATTCCATTAGTTTTCAGACGTCTAGGCTCGATTATATTAATATTTAAACGGGACTCATGCTACAATGTGGTTTTCTAAATTGCTAATGTTGAATCGATTAAGTAGCTGCAATTAATTGAAGTCTGTTACGAGTGTAGGTATCACTAAATAATAGTCTGTTTAGCTGGTTATGTAAGACTTGAGTAAGACTTTTATAATTCTGACATTGGTAACAATCGTTGAGAATTTCTTCTATTTTATGTTAAGAACAAGCTTAAAACATTTCGGTTAATATTTAAAGCGGTCCATTCTCAAGAAGCTAATTTCATTTATAGATGACTTTAAAGCTCAATGATTATATGCAATCAATTTGAATTGAATTTGCGAATAATGTGAATAAAGTACTGCCTCATTAGTCTAGTGGTCCCAAGCGCGACTGCTACGCTAGAGGTCCTGGGTTCGATCCCCAGGTCGAGCAAAGTGTTATTGGGTTTTTCTATGAAATTCTCAGTAGCAGCTCGGAGTCTGGATTTGTGCCCGGTTAATGGCAATAGGCTCGCCCCCTATTACATGGGACCTAAACATACCGGCGAACTGTGGGTGTACATTAGTATGCCTCTGCCTAACCCTTCGGGGAATACAGGCGTGATGGTATGTTATGGTTTGTGAATAAAGTAACAGTCCGAAAATTCAAGTCGCGACGCCACGCCATCCAAGACAATATTCACATTCGATAATAACAGCTAAAGAAAAAAACGCTTAAGTGCTTAGATATTTAAGTTTTGTAAACATTTTCCACGCCTGTTAAAACTCAATTTTCTATTTATTGCTCTGGCAATAAACGTAAAGGAAATGAAGACACAACAATGGCGTTATCTTTACATCCGGCACATTTTGTATTATCTGTTTTGAAATTGCACAGACTGCGTAATTATTTTTTTGAAATTAACTTGTTAATGATTTGCTTCGGTAATAGCAGATAGTATTTTGTACAGAACAAAGTTAGCTGTAACAATAAAAACAAAGTAATTATATTACCTATTGGCAATGACGGTTAAAATCGAGATTCAGGTTAAAATTATGCTTATTGCGTTCTCCTATGATGTTCCTAATGGTTGCAAGTCGAGATGTTTCAAAGATGCAGAATGTAGGTACCTATAAGAAATAGCCAGTATTTTTCGGTAAATACAATTCATTAGATTGTTTATGGTCATTAAAAAAGTATGAATGCAAAACGCGACCTCCTCGAAGATATTTTGCGCGGGCATTCGCGTGGTTTACCACAGATATTAATAAAAATATCCCATAGCCTTTAAATTGTCCGTCGTTAAGCAAAAACTGCCTATGCATTGTCAGATTTATTGGAATTCACAACATTGAAGTTAATGCACAATTACATGACCACATGCTAAAAGAAAATATTACGTATAATTTTAATGCTAAGTAAAGTTGGTTTGGCGGTAAAAAACATTCGTTATTTTTGCGCATTTTGATAGCGATTCTTTATGATTATTGTAGTGAGTCATTTATTACGGTTAAAATATTTAAATTGGTTCCAATTTACACTTTGAAAAGTTTTGATATTAACATGCACTTTTATTTTTCCAAGAATTGGTGTTTTGCTTGATTTTCTGAATACTAAAGACTACCTACTTAGCACTAAGTGTCGTGGTACCTGCATTAAGGCCAAGGCTCTCACTTAATTCAAAATTGATTTTTTTTTACAAATTAATTTCAATATCCCATTGTTGGTTCTTGTTAATAGCAATTACACCGATTACCATATTCACAACTTTAAAAACGCGATTGCTTAAAAAACCAAATCTGACTAATATTAAAAACGTGAAAGTATGTATGGATGTTTGTTACTCAATCATCTCAAAACGACTGAACGGATCTGGCTGAAATTTGATACAGAGATAGATTAAGTATAGGTCGGATCCAATTCTACGCAGACGAAGTTGCAGGCAGAAGCTAGTTCTGTATAATTTTGTACTCATATTATTTGTCGCATTCGCTATAGCTAATGAATTCACAATATGTGATTGATCTACAATTCGCGAAAATAAAATTTGAATTTGGCGGGCAGAGCGGGCGCCTCAGCTTTATAAATAATAAAAAACCTTCACACGTTTGGTATTGCATCTATAGGAATCTACTTACGATAGCAATTTTAATGGGGCATTTAACTTTTTATCGTTGCATAATGGGTAACGAGGAAATTAATTTACTGTGATATTACTTCTGCTTTATTATGACCTTTTTTCTCGATCTGCGAAGCTTGATTACTTTTTATAACAAGCCGCGTTCGCTAAATTACTTTTAAAAATAGAAATATTTCGATACATCAAAGGAATCAATTAGTATGAACAGGACATGGAAATGCATGGAGTGGTAATTAAATAAATCCCTTCACATTTATCAGACGTCAGCTCCATTCGTTCAGTCACCGTCACGTCTCATTAGCAAACGCAAAATTATAAAGGAACGTATTTTTAAAATACGTAGGTACATGTTACCTATTTATGTTATAAATATTTTGAGGATTTGCAAAAACGATTTCGTATACAGTTCTGTGGCCCACCTGCGCAATGTTTTTTTTATAAGTATCTGCTACTTAATTGTTATTTGACAAGTTCAAGATTTTTGAGAATGTACCGTCTACTAATGCTGCCGGAAGACTGAGAATGATCACCTTTTAGGTGTAGACTAAAGCATCTACTAAGAGTGGATTTACAGAAATTCCCACGAGATTGTTAAAAACAAGATGCAGTAACACTGCAGGATATTACTAGTTATTAGCACAAACAACTTCTTCCATATCCAACAGTTCCAGGCAAATCGACCGCTAACAGTAAAGGTTACCTCACTAAAGACTGCCGGCTGTATTAATCATCGCCTAATCGTATCCTTAGCGAATTCGAACCTCAATTACATGTGAATCAAGCATCCAAAGTGCGAAAAGAGCCGACCCAAAGACATCGTTAAAGGCTTCGACAAAAAACATGGAATCAGTCATGGTGTTCAGAAACACCTGACCAACTGTGTCACATGGCGTATCGAATGGTGCCTGGAAAGGTTTTAGGAAAATTATTACGGTTTCTACAAAAATGTGTTTCGGAACAATCACGAAAGAGGAACGTATTTCTAGAGCCTACCTACTTGTAATTATTACCTACTCCTCTGGTTAACTCTTTCTCAAACTGTAAGAATATTCCTTATTCCTCCAATTCCTTCGACTTCGTAGCGGGTAAGCCAGTATATCTATTATTTAATTTGGACAAACCTAGCTTCCCATTTTAGACCGTGTTCCCGATAGGAAAGTGGTAATAAAAATACTTGAGTATTTATTTATTTCAAGATTATTACTTAATTAGACATACCTACTTTAGGAGTCTTTACGTGACTTAGTCAGTTACCCTAAGGATCATAACAAGAACCCAAGAATCTAATAAGTATTAATAGGTAGGTATCGTTTAAAGGAAAAAAACAATGCAGCAAAAAATAACGCCTCAATATATTTAATTAATTGCATTTTTCTTGTCTAAAACGATATCAATAAAAACACGCTAAGAAATAAAGTTCGTCAAATCGCAAAGGTCGAACGACGATCATTGTAGCCGCATCATTTATCAGAATTAAGCTGACTCTTAATTCCGATGCCACTATCAAAAGCTGGAGAGAATCGAGACTTCCTTCATCATTTTATTTTGTCATGGATGTTGCTTTACGTACTTAATTAATTCCTCAATAACATCACGTAGGGCCTTGTGTGTGAGGGGCATCAAACCGACCCTTTTCTCCTCTCAAAACACCTTAACAATTCCAAAATAGCCGTTTCAATTATGCCTTATAATATCCATTGCTCGTCGTGAAAGTGCGAGTCAATAAAAGTTTTTAGGTGAGCGGGCCTTCGATGCTAGTTAATCTATCGTATCGTTTTGTAGTTTGACCGTCGTAATCAATGGAGCTGCGAGTCTGAACGGATCGATACGCACGTAATGATGCATTTTAAAGCTCGGTCTTGTTTTATAGCGAACTAGGGTTAAGTGGTAACGGGTTGAGCGCAACAAGCCGACGAATAGCGGAGTTATTGACTCGTTACAAATAAGATCAATTATTTACTGTTGATTTAATGATATTCTTTTATTTTAAGCAGAGGTAACGTTACAGACCTTCAATTTTGTTATCAGATCTTGGGATATCGAGGGATTTAACATTTTGTTATTTACGGGTAATATCTGGCAACTAATAAAATAAAGCTTTCGTTGCACTTGCTCGCTCAAAACAACCTGCGTCTTTAAGCTCTAGCAATCGTGATGTTTGAACAATAGTCGTGGACAGCTCCTTAACGATCACAAATTGAATGTCCTGTTAAAGTTTTTTTCCGTCGTACACCTAGTTATTCGGAACCCAACACACAATAGAAAGGCTCTTTTTCTTAGATCGCACGCTCATTTGGTCTTAAATGCGAAAAAAGCGTAGCGAAATAGGGTTCTATGTATGCTACAGAGATTTTTTCTGTTGATTGATTAGAGTGAGGGTGACCCTATGTTTCGATTTAAGTCTCGATTATTCTAAAAATGTCGATAAATCGATTAATATTATTACTGTTATTAATTACACCTAACTGATATCCAGGATGCGTTTTGATTGGATCTGCTAATTTTTATTGTTTTAATCTATACAATAAAACGCATATTGTAATCGAATAGATGAGAAATAATTTTCGTGTTAAAGGATTAAATTGATTATGTTTTTATACGGTAGTCTTTAGGATTAAGATTGACCTTAACCTAAGCTGATCAGCTTTTCGATATATTATGTTTTTGCGCATCACTAAATGCACCTTTTTTGTGACGTTACTAATATTTAGGATTTTCTCATGTAAGGTGATTGCATTTAGAAACACATTATAAGAATACACAAACATAAAGACCCGGAAGAACTATTCGTAGGTAATTATACTATCATACATTATTTTGTTCCGTGATTGACTCAATCCCGTGGCACTAACCGATCGTTCAGCCACTGTGCTAATACCTAGGTTCATTATGTACTGTATTCTTCGATCAACAATAGCCACTGTTGATCGAAGACTGTACCTACGTTCATATTTGACACAGTCGTAATAAGGGGTCCATATATGTTATCATTACGTTTTTAGAGACGTTATTCAGAGAATTGACTGCCTCATTAGTCTAGTAGTCCCAAGCGTGACCGCTACACTAGAGGTCCTGGGTTCGATCCCCAGGTCGAGCAAAGTGTTATTGGGTTTTTTTATGAAATTCTCAGTAGCAGCTCGGAGTCTGGATTTGTGCCCGGTTAATGGCAATAGGCTCGCCCTCTATTACATGGGACCTAAACATACCGGCGAACTGTGGGTGTACATTAGTACGCCTCTGCCTAACCTTTCGGGGAATACAGGCGTGATGGTATGTGTATTATTCAGAGAACTTTATGTTTAAAATGCGGTCTGAACTATTAGAAGGTTAATTTCTGTAATTATTTTTTAAATAATTCCAATTTTTTAAAAAGAAATAGGGTTTCGATCTAGTACCAGTATCCCATATTAAAAAATCTCCTAAACAGAAATGCAACGCCAAATATACCAGATCTTATTACATTGTAATAAGATCTAAAATTTACATTTAAAATTGCAATTTGTGTCATTTGTTACACTGAAAATGAATCAGTATAATTATTATTTCAATATTAAAAATATATCATAATATTTTTTAATTAATAGGAATATAGTAGGTACTTATATAGTTATAAAGTCAATAGCCTGTCTTCTATAATTACGTTTGAGCCATTATTGAAACTAATATTATAAAGAGAAAAGATTTGTATTTTTATTTGTAAGTAATAAATTGACTCAAAATAATTGTAGAATGCTACATTATCAATTATTGAGTAACATAGACTATATCTCTAAGAATCACTAGAATAATAAGGCATTTTTTATCCAATAAGAATGAAACGTCTTACGGAACCCCAAGAATTGTTACATGGAAACCTCGCGAAAGACATAATAAACATAGGTAATTCTCTTTATAAATGGCATAAACTTTTACAAATAGTAAAGTAATTCCGCCAGTTACATTATTTAACCGTAGAATGATATAAAGATAGATTACCTGATAATATCCTTTTACTCGATTAATATGCAAAATGAATTCGAACGTAATTACGGGAACTATGCATAATAACCGGGTATCGAGCCACCAAAAAATAGAAAGAAATATATTACCAAGTTGTTTGATTGCATGAATACGAACGAACGTGCTCGCTTTAATGACTGTTATTTCATATTGTTTTATAAAAACCGTTCATGTAGGTACTGCGTTTTTGTTTTGGACAATCATGTTAATCTGAAAATGCTGTGACTTGGATGTGATTAGTGTTAGCGTGATATGATGATGATGTTGTTACTTAGCTTATTAGTCATGGATGTACAAAAACTATTAAATTAATTGCTACCGTGCGGTTTTCCTCAATCTGGTTCTAAAGAATAACTAACTTGTTATTTTATTTATTATCATCTTTTTGTTTGTAATGCGCTTAGAGCTCTAATAATATTATGTAGTAGTAAATAGTTGCTAATTATTATTCTTTTTATTTTACTGTTGGGCTCGAGTCTCTTCATAGAAGAGGGATTAGGCTTCTTAGTGGGATTAGGCTATACTCCACCACACTGGCCTAGTACGGGTTGGCAGACTTTACACACCGCTGAGAAAATCTCTCAGGCGTGCACGATTTGTATAGTGACGCGCTGTGTATTTCCTTCATTATCTTATGTTTTTCACCGCGAGAATCTTGATAAAAACAAATGAATTGTCCGTACTCTAAAACAGCCTGTTACCACTGACTCCGGTATCCCGATCTAATTCTATTTATGTTCGACATGTGTCACATCTTAGTCTCGGTATCAAAAAACGTCACAACACGGCCATTATCAAAACACACCACAAAGCGGTTGCCTCTTAACGGGTGAGTTCGTACCACGGCCTATTTCAGCCGACTGTGTACTTTGTGGTGCCGCCGCAAAATGGTGCGTGACATATAACGATGTTTTTGCTTCTTAATTAGGGATAAGTATCCGGTTAAGATGTTTTTTTGAATGTTTGTAATTAGTTGCTGCGTCTCGTTTTGGTGCACTTCATAGAAGAATGGTTAGTCATTTGCAGTGATAATTATCGACGAAACTCGCAGGATAAATAATTCAGAAAATACTAAAATATTTTTTGTAACTTATATTTTTCCTGAAAACGGGTGAATTTGCAGAAATATAAAAAAGACAACTGATGCGAATAAAAATTGTATGGAAAAAATGAAAAAAGCAACTGCCAATTTGACAAACGAGTGAGCTGCGGTCGAATCGAATCGAAACGATCACAGACGATTCGGTTTGTTGCGGTCGGTTCTCGGAATCCATGTCAAAATAATATTCGGATTCCTTCCAAGATTAAGTTTTTTGCGCACTTGACGACTGGAATTGAACGTGAAAGAAAAAAAGTATCTGCTATTTTTTAGATGATTTCATTCATTTTAATTGACAGTTACTTTACGATTCGTGGTTCGTGAGTTGCTGCGTTAATGTAAATCTGGCACGATTTCAATGTGCATGCATTACGATATTGATACGTAAAATGATGTAATGAATAGCATGTAATATCACCAACCATACTAAAATCTGTTGGTACTGAAAATAGTCTAGTCTATACTCTTGAACGGCGTTCACAGTAATCCATAATAACTATAATAAAGATTTAAATTAACATTATTATTTCGTATACAGTTACAACCTAAGTTCTACTGTCTCTAATGTTTGTTGTTACTTAGAGATTGAGTACATAACACATATAACATACCATCACGCCTGTATTCTCTGGCTTAGGCAGAGGTGTACTAATTACACCCACAGTCCGCCGGTATGTTTAGGTCCCATGTAATATGGGGCGAGCCTATTGCCATTAACCGAGCACAAATCCAGACTCCGAGCTGCTACTGAGAAACACCCAATAACACTTTTGCTCGACTTGGGGATCGAACTCAGGACCTCTAGCGTAACAGTCGATCTTGGGACTTGACTAATGAGGCAATCATCATCATCATTGCGTATGGCATTCTTCCTGCGTGGATCAAATTCGAATATAGAGGCAGTACCTAGTGATAGAGATTGAGTACCTACCTGCTATTTTTAGTTTAAGGATATTTATTCTCATAAAAGATTAAATACACTTCACACGTCACTTACATGAGAACATAATTATATTATATATCACTACATAGTATAAAACAAAGTCGCCGTCGCTGTCTGTCCGTCCCTATGTATGCTTAAATCTTTAAAACTACGTAACGGATTTTGAAGCGGTTTTTTTTAATAGATAGAGTGATTCAAGAGGAAAGTTTTAAGTTATTAAACATAACGCTACAGCTCTTAGGAATGGGGCAACGCGGGTGAAACCGCGGGCGGGCCGCTAGTATATTATAAAATTAACAAATGAAAAGGTTCATAATCATACGGTATTTTAGGACAATATTCCAATGAATATTATCGAAGAAAAGTGGTGACATTATTGAAGAAGATCTAATAAAACAATGGAAGTTCGACCACATTCTCACGGGCGCTGTTCACACGGAGTGAACATTCGGGTGCAGC
Organism: Acronicta aceris; assembly: GCA_910591435.1. Taxonomy (NCBI): domain Eukaryota; kingdom Metazoa; phylum Arthropoda; class Insecta; order Lepidoptera; family Noctuidae; genus Acronicta; species Acronicta aceris. The sequence continues at coordinate 7,317,230 of OU342780.1, read as the reverse complement.
CCGCGACACGTAGGACCTTCTGGTTTCACGGCCCGTTGGCTACCGGATTATGAGGAAAAAATCCAATTGTTTTTACAACAAAAATCGTGCTCAAATTACATCTCTGTTGCAATCTTAGTTTATTTTGTTAGATATCGGTAAGCATCGGTAAATCGCTGGGAAATGTTTAATGGAAGTCACTCACTTTTGAGTAAGTAAGTATTACTTTTTGCGGTAACGGTGTTTTCAAATTGGAAAATTTTGTTGCTAATTCCATTCAAGACTACCACTCAATGCTTCAGAGATCTGGAACATTTATTGTAAGTACCTAATATGTTTAAAGAAAAGAACGAAATAATTTTAGAAGTTGTTAATTTGTTATCAGTTTTATTTACCTACCTAGGTACCTAGTAGTGTGGAAAGGTATTTATATATATCTAATATTTAAACTTAAGTGTGTCTAAGTAAAATATATGTTTTTTTAGCTTACTAGCAATGTGAGTCGCACATTACTAGTCCCGTCGTGCTAAGCTAAATGCTTGTTTTACGAGTGGGTTCACGTCGGAAGTGCAATGGGTGGGTTTCGAACCGGCAACGACATGCTCTCAAGTCCAACGCTATCGCCACTTCAATAACTTAAAGATATCAAAAAAGGTTCTGAGCAAATAAAAATAGAACACATACTTAGATAAGTAGCTAGTTGGGAATCTGTACCTATATACCTACCTAAATTAAAATCGCCATATACTTAGTTCTAATCTGCATCATTCAAAATGACTAGTCATAAAGACATTCGCATTTGCATGGACTGTAATTGAGTCTATACATCTACTCGATCATTACCGACCATTAAATTACTTTAATTAATTAATGTTTGATATCAGTATGTGTGACAAACGCTTCATATTGAGCATAAAGGTTGTCTGGCCCACGCCACAATGCTACAATATCTCATTAGTGGCAATTAGTATGGCATAAATTACAAGACATTGTCTTTGGAGCGTTGGCGGCATTCGCTGCTATTATTGTCTATGATACTCATGTATTTATAGAGATTAGTCTATGGGTTGCTGATAGTTTATTCTCTATATTATTATTTAACTACTTAGTGTTTAGCACTATTTTATGAAACGTTTTTATAAAAACCAAATTAAAGAGAAATGACTTTAAATTGTCCAAACTGCTAATTAAATGGTCATAAAATACAAAATATTTCTATACAGTTTATCGGATTAAAGCAATTATCACATTCGTTTCAGATATTTTAGGAAAAACTAGAATCTCACGAATTATAATATTCTTAGCGTAAAGATTTAGTTAAATACAAATAAATTCGTGACATCAGAGTCTAAAAACCGTTAGCGATGCCACCAAAGATGGCGCCAAAATACCACTGCAGATACAAAATCAATTACCAATTTTTTCAGCTACATAAATCATAGGCGCTTACTAATTGTCCGTATTACGCATACCAGTTCGCATTCTAATTTTGAATTTAAAAAAGAGAGCCCAGTGCTACAAAAAGGCGGCGCGTTGGACAAAAACGTTGCACGCGTGGTGTATTCCGGCAGTTAGTGCATAGGCCGTGACTGCATAACGACCGATGTTTATCGTAAGATCAGCGGCTTTACTCAAGAGTCGGCTTGCCAGTAGACATTAGGAAAATGTAAACTATATACTTTATTTAAATACATACTCGTTACTCATTTGTCCGTAGAATGTCTCCTTATCTAAATAAGTTATGAAAAATTCCGGGACACGTTTACATAATAAAACTAAAATTACCAAGTAATAAATTGACATTAAAAAACGAAGATAATAATGTAAACAAATACGTTAATGCAGACATGAAATGTCATTAATTGTCATTTGCCCTGTCACTTTAATTTGCTTGTTACACTGATTGACAGTACTGCACAATCGTTTACCGTTTGACATGAGCAGGGGATTCGAGGCCGTCTTGCGTTCCTCATTAAATATGAATAAATAAATACGTATTAATATGTAAGTATATTACAGTTTATGTACACCATTAAGATTCCTATCTTCACGCTGTTGCATTTACGATACCTTGAATCTTGTACAATAGACGGTAATATGTGTATTTAAAAGATTATTTAAATTGAAGCTGTTGACTATATTTTGCATGGAAATGATGGCAGAACCCTGGAAGTTACGAAGAATTGCCTGTGTAAATCTAAGGGGCTGTATAATTTTCTGTGAATCATGAAATATTAAAACAGTTATACGAGTACTCTTGAGTATTGTCGTGTATTTTGCAAAACTGAAATTGCTTTTATAAATTGGTATAAGTTGATAGATTTGTGATATGATAATATACTGTGCATTGCTTAAAAATTGATGTTTAGTTCAGTTATTTGCGACAAATACTTATAATGTGATGTAGTAGTTAATTCAATTTGCTTAAAGCTTTATTCTTTTACTACTAATGTTAATTAATTTATTCTACACAGATATATCAGATAAAATATTATTTAACCTCGTGCAACGAATTTAAAATATTATAGTCGTTGCTGTTTAGTTAAGTGATTCGGTTGAAACACTCTTTGAAGTTTCAGTAGACTGATATCGTTTTTTAATACCTCTTCACCATAGAGTAGTCAAAACAAACCGTTTGAGTCCCATTGAGAAGCCACTTCAGTTTATTACCTCTTTTTATTTTATATTTACTGCGTTTTTTGTCCTTGGAGATGTGCGCGTCTATCCACTGTGCAGGCATCGATTATTTTGAAGTGTTTTAGTAGGTACACGTGACAGTAATTATTCACCTTTTTAAGTTTTTGGGACAGAATTTGGATATTCAATTTAAATTGGGATATTATTTCAAGAAGATGAGATTGATTATAATTGTGGCAAGTTGGAGATGTAGGTAGGTAATGTATAAAATTATAATCCATCAGAAATATTACAACTATGGAAGCCACATAGAGATTTTCAAGTGTACAATTATAAAGTTTGTGATAATTTCAGGGTTTTCTAATCCATCCCTCCAGTACAAGCGTAGCTGCGCTAAGTACGAGGACTTACCAGATTCGTCATTCTATTGACCGATTTAATACAACAGAGTCGTTTTTTATCTATTCTTAATCAGTCCTTTACATAATAACAACACGGTTATCATTAATATTGCCTACTAATTGTTTTAGTAATAGGTACGTGCTATCTATCATAATTAATTTCTGCTTCTTTATAGCTCACGGTTAGACCATAAACATAAAAACGGTAAGTTGTCAACGTTAATTGTTTAGTTACTCTGTTACTTTATTGATTTCTAGATTGTGTATATGTCAAGTATAGCCGTATTGTCTTTAAGTGCTAATCATCATTAGCGAGATTTATGTTGATTAGACCATAAATTATGCTTGTATACAAGGCATCTCAAAGTTAATATTTAATTACCTAATATTTGTTTAAATACAATGTATTTGTTGTTTATATTAATATTGTTTACCTCGTCTTCCATATATATGGCTTCCCCAATATGATAAAACTGAGCACCTTGGTTTGGTCTTGGTTTTTCATGACTAGGTACCTGAATAATTATTTATTTGAAGGAATACGGATAAAGTTTCAGCAATGTTTTCAAAAGCACTTGTTGTTAAATTTAATGCTTTTTATAAAAAGCGAAGCGGTAGGTATTACAGATTTTATGTTGTGGATAAATATAACTTTTATTTTTTCTGACAAAGGAGATGCGCTTTTACGGTACTTTTAACGCCATTATGATATTTCAAAGAACGACAATTTCGTTACGCCACAAACGTTCGCATTAGGTTCACTGGATACAATCTTAGGAGACATTTGTCTTTCCCACAGCGCACAGTGGGCGCAACGCGGTCGCAGTCGGACATAAATCGAGTTTAACAACAATTTGTAAGAGTTGCGCGACACCGCTTTGTTCTCGGCTCTGTCGCGGCGGCACTGTGTTGGTGACTTACGTACCGGAAAAATGATCGCAATCACCCAAAGTTATCTGTTCCGGAAATTTGTACTATTGATTGAGTTTCAATTGGTTTGTAGCAATGGATAATTTGATTGCATTCAAGTTCCTTATTTTTTACTTAGCTTTTGCTTTTCAGAAAAAATCCTGCTAGCCACAATTCAATATATAGTATTCCATCACGCCTGTATTCCCCGAATGGTTACATATAGGTGTCATAATGTACACCCACACTCTCAGTTCGCCGGTATGTTTAGGTCCCTCGTAATAGGAGACGAGCCTATCAATATCTACTGGCTCCGGATCCGAACTCTTGATACTGAGAAATTCGTAGCAAAACCCAATAATACTTAGCTCGATCTGGGTATCGATAACGTAGTCGCGCTTAGGACAAATACGCTAATGAAGCAGTTCTAATGACATTAAATATAATACCTATTGTATGTCAAAATTTACTACTATCGTGGACAGGCTCTGATGTGACATAATTATTAAAATAACTTTTCTATAGATACGTAATTTAATTAGTGTTGGCACATTCAGGCTGAGATCAAGAGATGATTCTTAGGGTAAAGTAATGCTTCCATTTAAGTAAAATTTCAATACAAATTTGACACATGTTAACGTGAGTTTATGTTAATTTCAGTGCGAATCGGTTTATATAAAACATATCCAAAGAATAAAAGAAAGAGGTTACCAAAAACCGGTAGCGGATTGCATATAAATCACAGTGAGGCAATAATGTGGTGCCCCCCGGGAACTTCACCCTCGGAGAGAAATGCGTTCGACGAAAACACTTCCTTTTGTCACATAATTGCCTAAATTGTTATTAGACGGAATAAAGACATATTGCTGTGGGACTCGCCTCGAACGGGACGATATTTATAGACTGTAAGAGATGATCTTTTAATAGTGTGATACGGATGAATTGTTTGGTGTTGGTAATAATTTTTGGGGCGTTGCAAGGGAGATCTAGCTTGATAAATTATGTGATCTGAAGCTATTAAGTCGGTTATTTGTCAGTTTTTTTTATATCTCTAGTGTTCCATGACGATGCTTTTCAGTGTCCTCTTTGTCATTACATTAACGGCAAAATACTGATAATGTTTATAAAGAGTTTGTTTCGTCTTTAAATAATAGTCTCTACGAGATATTATATTGTGATGAATAAAGAAAATCCAATGGTCGCAGTATCGTTAATCTTCTTGATGAGCCTAAATAGCAATCGTTTATTAACAGCCAGTACATTTCCTGGCAGAGTCACTACAATGTAATTCATAAAGATACAAATGTTGACAATAAAATCTCGTCCTAATAGTTTTATGAGTTTCAAATGAAGTGACACTTTAAAAATGTAATACAAACATTTCGGCGGCCAATAACAATAATGAAACAGAATATTTGTGTGCGGTCCAAACAAATCACTGCCATGTGTTCGACACTAAAACCTACAACAAAACACCCCACTGACAGATATATTAGCGGCAATGCATTTACACAAAAACCACGAAAGAGCTACACGTTTTAAAACCATTTGCAATACAACTTTGAACTTTAGCACCTGGTGTTACAGTCACAAATATTTTTTGACAACCGCATAAGTTGTACATCTTAATTCACAACACTAAATCCAACGGAGGGTAGGCAGAAACTGGATATTTCATCGGGTAAAACTCGAAATACCAACTTTACTAAGAAACTGACATATTTATGTAAATGTCATTTCTTTCTGTCAAAACCGAGAAAATTTTGTGTTAAAAATAGGTAAAAAAAGTGTATTTATGAATTATCTTGTGTGGCATCACTTATACGTGACGAATGAGCGATGTTCAAGTGGTTCGATTCGAGATCTACTTGAGATAGGTAGTAATTTGGTTGACATTTCACCAAATGTTTTGTGTGTGCAATAAGTGTACCATTACGAAAATCAAAACAACAATTGGGGTAAGCAAATTTTCTGTAGTTACAAGTACATGACCTACTTAATTATTTTAGAAATCAAAAGTTCCTCAAACCATTGAGTGTAAGTTTTATTAAATTCATCATTTGTGTCCCTGCCCTGGTGTAAGCACATGTTTTGTCGCACTGTGCGTCACTAATTGAGACAGATTGCGACGTGTGGCAGTGTATCGCCACATTAAACATAGCTGAAGTAATGTTTGTAAAGATAATAGGGACATAGTACCATTTTTTTTTAAATATCATTATTATTATTAAGTATTACTGACAATTAAATCTTTTAATTATTACAAATACTAAATAGGTATAGATATTATTATAAACGATGTTGTGTTACTAGCGGTATCTACGATATGTACGATACGTGTTATTCAGTAAAAAAGCAACGTAGCAAACTTCGATTTTTTTGTGATTAGTAATATTTTTTTTAGTATCCATTGATATCTCACTGCTGGGAAACTTCCCGTTGGTCCTTCCAGTAACTCTTCTTCCACTAAATCATAGATCCTCAACCTCTTTCCGGCCTCGCATGGCGTCATATTATTATAGCTAGGTATTTGTTTATAGAATAAGAGCTTATTTACGAATATAATTTCAAACAGAATCTACAATTTCTGGTATTTTTTTAGGTATATATGTCAAATCCTTTCCACTGATCATGCCCACCTGATTCCTAAATTTCAATTTGCCGAAATTCAGCAACAATTAATTCCGCGAATAACGCGTCTACAGATAAAACAAATGGTGCCTATTGGGATCCCGCAAAGCGGTGTACGGGAAAACAGCTGGAACAATCGTTGCCCCACAATTTAAACGTCGACGCCGAATTAGATTTATTTCCTCCCGGGATTTATTGCGTGTCCCGGGTCCCGGCAACACTGCGGATACAAGTCAGTTTTCTCTAGAATCTGTGTACCTACTTACAAGTAAGCGATGTTTATCGACCGATAATTTATTTACATTTTATCTTAGTTTTGAGTATACTGTTTATAGGTTTGTTAAGAATTTCTTGGAAATTCTACAAAAGGCATTTTGTACAATAACTCATCGCCAAATGACCATAGAGAAGTTGCTAATTGATTGAGCTAATTGTTGATTCAAAAATGGAGGTTACAATACTCGTAAAGTCAAAATATTATTCTCTCTTTAAAATCAGCATTCAGAGCGACAGGACAACTAACACACGCAAGCCCTCGCTCTGAATCATTTGTCAAGCGAGCAATTTCGAGTCCAGTAACTGGGCTTGTTCCAATCGGGTCCCAATCGATTTGTGTCAACGGTTGTTGACAAATTGATAATCGATTGTCCCTAAGCAACATAGGATCAATGTAAAAGAGGTGAGTGTGTTTTGTTTGTGAAACAGCACTAACTTTGTGTCTTGGTTTACAATACCCAATGCAGGCAGGTCAGTAAATTCTGAAATGGCTAGGGATTTTTCATATACATTGGCTAAGCATCATCTGATAGCGGCATTCAACAAATCACCATAATTTTTGTATCGACTTACCTAACCATTGTAAATCTTTTTCAAATTTCTCATTTTATCCAAACCTAACAAAATCATCCTCAACAGAATTTATAGCTCAAATCAAATCAATAAAAAAAGAACTCCATATTTATTTGATTCTCCGTGGCCACATGATTACATGTAAGTCACGTAGCGTCGGCACTGCCTGGGATCCCTTTAGCAAACAAATAGTGTGAATCCCGGGATTAGGGTGACAATTTGAGCGGATAACTCGGGATCGACTTGAGAGCCGCGACCCACGCTGGTAATTTGTTACAATTACTTGCCAGCCCCGTGAAGAGAATTGTTGTAAATTGCTTTTGTTTTACTCATGCTTCTTCAAGATTAGCAGCTTTTGTTGATATGCTTGTTTTTGCTTCATTATTATTGATTTTCGTTTTTCGTATTCATCAAGAAACCTTGTGAGTCGATTACCTACTATTCCCTGCTTTCTTACATACATCATTTTATACAGCGTTTAGCTTACGGTGCATAGAACAAGTGTTTTCCACTTAATGATACTATAAGTATAGTTCAAAATCCCGAGGAGCTAGACTAGAAAATATGGGGTAAAATAATTTTAATTAAAAATAATATAAACTTTACTTACTTATCTATAGCTTGGGTAACGATGGACTCTATATTTCATTCATTACTCTAGTCTATTTTCTGTTAATAAAACTAAAGCAATCAACGCTAAAGTTTGGTTCGCCTATTTTAACATATCAAGCGCATAGTGGATCGACCGACGGATTTAAACGGACAAAATTCACTCGGCAAAGTGAAATTTCGTTAGCGCGCGTTAAGGGCAATAGAGGGGGCAGCAAGGGGGTGGGTTGTCACTGGAGGGGCGTTTTCCATTTCACGCTCCGTTCGCCGCTGATGACACCGCATTCCGGCTAGCAAATGGCTCGACAAATGAAGAGAGGGCGCAGTCGCGGACACGCCCTGCCACGTCATAACTGTCACTTCAGCTAAAGGGCGACTTTGCTTCCGATTTCACTGAAAGCCTTTGTACTGACAAATTGATTCGATTTACACCCGCTGCTCTTGTCTCATAGATGGCGTCGAGCATCCCTTCAATTAACGTCGATGTAGTTAAGTGTGTTGACTTGTAGAAATTGTACAAATTACCAACGTTATACGGATGTTGGCCTTTCTTTGTAGCCAAACGTTCAGTTGATTCGATGATAAACAATGGAAAGTAATATTAAGAAGCTTTGTCATTGTTATAAAGCAGAATAGCGTACAATTATTTTGCTTTTCGCTTTTAATTGTATAGCCTTAAGCTGTTTTTGTAAGGTAAGAACCGGCTATCTAATCGTGGGTAATTATTCGAAAGAAAGGAAATTAATTTTATTTACAAGTCGTGCCGTCCAAGGTATTTAATATGGCAGCTATTTGATTTTTATATGTTGTTTATTATTCATTTGTTTAATTGACATCAGCTAATGGGTACTCGCGAAGAAATTATGCCTTGATGTTGAATGAAACATATACATATTAATTAGATCTTTAGTACCTACTTTAACTGTTTTATTGCCTGGGAATTTTATAAATAATATTATAAAATGTAAATGTCAAAAAACTTGCGAAGGAAAGAATGTGTCGTTATAACAAGAATGTCTAATAAAACATCCATCAGTTGTCGGTATTTGTTACAATTGTTCCGTAGCTGCTCGTCGGCAGTTTCTTGTGTTCCACGACTGTTAAGCCTCGCTCGTGACAAGTGCAGACACCTTGCAACCGGTTGTAATAAAAACTTTTCTTTTTGTCCACCTGAGCGCGATGTGTAACACTGTGCGCGTGCTTCTGTTTAGATCTTGTACTTGTATAACGTAGTACCTACAATTGTTCGCCTGTTTGGATTTGGATTGCTATAACAAGATGAATTTATGTCGTATTGCTAGTAGGGTTTGGCTAGGTTAGGGTTAATTTTAACATTATGTTATGTGCAGCATACTTAAATTTAATGAGTTTTTTGACATTATATTCGTCTACGACCGTCAAGAGTTCATGATCCGTACCTACTCATGTAAGTACTTGTAAATAACTTCTTTTTGCCCACATTTGAAAAAATGGCTTATATTACCTACATTGCGTGAGTGGCACGTAATAATTCTTGTAACACATATCTCTACAGAGGAAAATTGTAAAGCCTTCATCTGCAAACCTAAGAGATTTTTTGACCATGCTCAACAATGAGAGACTATACTGATTGACTATGTAAACTGTTGCAGAGATAATGTAAAGCACAAATTATGTTAAAAGTCCCTATGATGTCACCATTTTATTTAACTAGCTTGGCAAAGTTAGGAACATTTTCACGGATACGGATGGTCTCCATACTAGATCAGGGACTAGACTTTGGTGAATCATATTATAATTCTCCGTAGAAAATCTCTACTTTTTCTAAATATGAATCGAAATCATTACTTTAATCACTACTTTGTTGTCCGTCCGTCCGTCCGTCTGTCTGTCAAGACCCTTTATCTCGGGAACGCGTAGAGGGATAAAGTTGAAATTAAAACCATACACTAAGGTCTACAGTTCCTTGAAGCTGTGAAAAAAAATCAAGCTTCTAAAATAACGTAAAAAAAGATACCGTATCTTTTTTTTACGTTTATGCCGCAAAAAACGTATATTTCGACAATCTCAAGGGAATCAAAATTTATAGAGTATTTTCCGTTGAAATGAAATTTGGCAAGTAATACCGTCATAAACTACGAGTATAGGGAAAAATCTGAAAACTATACCGTTGTAATTAATTATTATATGTACCTACAGATTTGTACGGTAGGTAAGTACCCTCGGTGGGCGAGTCCGACTCGCACTTGTCCGGTTTTTTATAAATATGAATCGATTAAGAGGAACTGCTAATGAAGCCTGCGGGATAAAATGACAGGATTCAGCAATTCCTCAAGTCAATTATTATTTCGAATCCGTAGTGGCCGTAGTAGGTAATTCCTTAGCAAGTTTGTAATATGAATCTTAATTGATACATCAAAGAGTCCATTTTAGTCTCTCAGGGGTGGTAGCTTGGAGCAACTAGAAAAAAATATCTCAAAGTAATCTAGCGGTGTAAAAATAAACACACAATTTCTAGAAGAAAATGATTGAAAATCGTAAACCTAGCTCAACGTGAGCTTGAGCTGAAAGCGTACAAAGCTGGTCGTAAGCGATTGCTTGCAACTTTATTTGCATTAACTGCGCAAATACTTAGTCGTAACTTTACACCATAATAATGTTGTATTTGACAGAATGTTTAGGTTGCCGATAGTACTTATTAACAGCTTTTCTCATGTCCCTAACAATATTAATGAACTTATTGAGATTTTCTTGGATTTTCGTTCTCACTTAAAATCTGTGCATAATCTAAAAGTGATTTATTACTTGACTTTACTTTTTTTATTATTTTAGCAAGTGGCAGTCTATAGTTTCTGCCTACCCCTGTGGGAGAAAGGCGTGTGTGTATGTATGTGTGTATGTATTATTATTATTTTAAAGGGGTAAGTAAGTACTCGTATGATCGTAACTTTCTCAACACTTCTAGGACAACCGACTTCTTTAAATTATAATCCTACGATAAAATTGACAATTTCTAAAACCATCATGTTAAAGAGTATTGGAAAACCATTTCAAGTAAAATATTGAAGTGTCATTGAGTTCTTGGAACACAACACTACCTTTAAATAGTTTGTCTATGTAATACATAGATGTCGTTGATCAACAAATGAGTTTTTCCGTTCGTGGAACAGGTGTACAATTGCTACCGTTCCGCTTACTTCACCGTATTATGTAAAACCGCATTCCAGAGACTGGTCGCCTTGTATTTTATTATGTGCGTCATTGACAAGCGATATTCGATCTGGTACACGGCGGGGAGTGTTCCTGTGACAGTACAGGTGCCTCAAAATGACGCTCGAGCTCGTGGAACGCGACAAAATCATTTGTCATTTGACGTGATTTGAAACGCTCGTGTTTTATAGTCTATGCTTGGGATTCCGAGCTTTATTTATGTACTGAGCATATAAATTAGTTCGTAGAACTGTGTAGATTCAGTAATACTATTGTAAGATCTACCCAAGGACCTAGGTACTTACCTATTTTTATATCATTATCTTTGCCCTTTGCTTTGACAGATATTGGAGGCATGGTAGAACAATACTTTGGGTAGGTTACCTACACGGGACGCGTGTCAATCAAACATAGCCATAAACACAATTATTGTATTACTGTGTAAAAATAAGTATACAAAATTTGGTACCTATTGTATTATTCAACACATTTTTTGTTACTTATGGGTGCAGTTAAGGCAACACTTTTTTAGGATAATTTTATGTAGAAAACAAAATCGTTTTGAAATCTCCTTTATGTATTTCTAACTTAATCTTTCTCTAACATATAAAAAAGCAACTAAAAGCCATCTATTTATAACATTAAACTGTCAGCCTGTAATTACGTTTCAGCTTCAGCCGCTGAAAAATGTCCCGAGGAGTGACATTTGTTATTAGTGAAGCAAGCGACGGCTTGTGGCGATCACAACGGCACATTTTATACGTAATTGTATACATCATGCCGAAACTACGGCGTTACCTACGTTTAAAAAAAATTCTAGTTATTGCATTAAACTAATAAATATGCGCTGTATGACATATAAAGTACGACCCATAAAGCTAACATGCAAATAAGTAATTCCCGCGCACTTAAAATCCGCTTTCGTACCACCATATTCACTTAGAAATATGACATGCTTTTTCTAGAAGATCCAGACAATTCTAATTAGATTTTTTAATTAGAAATGGTTAAAAACAAATGACCTATTGTTTAGTAGTAGTTCTGTTGTGGGAGTCGACGAGACTGACAGTAACGTCACATTTATATGAAATACTCGTATTTAAATACAGATTGACGCTAATTAAACGAGCTTGTTTTGCGCTGTGGAAATGTGCCAAAGATCCGGGGTTATGCGTAGGGTTGATATGACACGACGGCGTGGCTTGACAAGGTAGACAAAGGGTTATATATATTCTGTCAATTAAACTATCTTTGTTGTAATTTTTTTTCGTCGACACTCGACACAATGACACAATCCTTGTTTTAGCCGTGAAGTTCCAATTTTCAGGTCGAATTCTCAGTAGCAGCCCAAGGATATTTATGCCCGGTTAATGGCAATAGGCCTATGTAATGGAACTATGTGTGTAGTACCTACCTACAAGAGAAGCAGAAGGTCCATCCCTGCCACAGCCCTTCCAGCTTTTCCAGATGGAGGGCATTTAAGGATTTTAACACAAAACATTTAGAAGCAAGTGTTACCCTACCCCTGGGCAATAGCAAATGGGACCCTTCGTTAATACCTAAAAAATGGGATCGAAAACTGGGATCCAACGAAAATAAATCTTATTTTCGATTGTAAGTAAACGATACAAAACAATCCCTAGTGGGGTTGTGGGGCAAAGTATTAAAAATATTTGCTTGAGGCAACCCTATCATGTTGCTGTCGAGATCATTTCACCGAGATTGCGAGGATCGCAAGATTTAGATGTGAGATTCAGTTGTGAACAATTTGTTAACGTGGTGTATTTTAAGATGAGACGGTATTTTGAATGCATGATTAAATTACAAGAAGAAATAATTGGTTAAGCAGAATTAACGTTGCCCAAATACCACAATTTCTTCCTTACGTTGAACCAATAGACTTCTACAGTTACTCATAATGCGATTTAAAGAAAAAACTATAAATAAAAATGCGAAAGTCTCTATTTATGTTTTAATATTTTAAGCCTACATCACTGAAAATATTTTGATACAATTTTCAAGGTGATGGATAGTTTCCTGGGGATGGACATAGGTTACCGTACCTACCTATATTTAAAAATTATAAATAAATATCCGAATTGAGAACCTCCTTCTTTTTTTAAGTTAAAAAGGAAATACCTAGTCCTTTTAAAACGAGAGTAAAACCGTGGGCATCATGTAAATAGTTAATTAATAGTTATATACCTACCTAACATTGACATTTGGACACTATTTAATAATAAATAGCAATGCTAAGTCCATTAGCCCTTTAATTATTATCGAACAAGACTTCTGTCATTGCCTTATAAAACACATTTTTATCGCAGACAAGTCTTATGGACGGCGAGTATGATTGTTGGCTGTATAAATTGTCCCCTTTGCCATGTGGGTGTGACAAATATCATCTGTTACAATACATTGACTCACACAAGTGTGCGTGCATTATACACTTGAACGGCAAATCAGACGAAAACTCATTTTTTATTGGCGGTCATCGACATTTCATGGAGTTTGATGAGAATTTATGATGGTCTTTTTAGGAATACTGACTGTTGATGGCTTTGAATGTTTAAAACGAAATATGCACGCAGCTTTGCTTATTCTTTTAATGTTACCAATATTCAATAGCAGGTACTCAAAAGAACTATTACACTTCACAATTATAATTGGAGTTAAGTTAAAAGTGGCCCTCAACCCTTAATAAAAATCGAATAGGTAGGTATTGAAGGAAAAAGTACCAAAGTGGAAAACTAAACTTCAATCTACAACAGTAGATAACGTTCGTAAAAACTATTTATATATTTATCCACCATGTAGGTGTAAAAACAGGCTACGAGCTACGATGTCTTAGAATTAGAATTTACCTAATTGATTCAAAATAAGAAATCGAATGCCCACTTTATTAATTACCAAACTATTCTTATAGGCTAAAAGAAGCCAAATATATATTATATATTTATATAATAGGCTAAAAGAAGTCTTAATAAATTTCCCATTCATCGAGTTTTCGCAATGAATTTCTGCAGGATCATAAAGCCGCGGCTACACCGGGCGCCGTATCCTGCCGGTTGAACGCGCGCGCACAATCGCTTCGACACAATGCCGCGGCTTGTGTTATTTCGTCATTTTCCGAACCACTACGCTATAGGGACGGTTTTATACGCACTTTTGTCAGTAAGACCGGATTGCGTTTCGCTTTTGTTGTGGTGAAATAGTTTTATGTTTGTTTTAGTAGTTGTTTGGGGTGTCGGTTTGGATAAATTGATTTTGGAAGTTGATTTTTGTTTGCGGTTTATTTGTTTGAAATGAAATATTTAAAGAAGCTGACATGAATGATGAATGAAAACATTAGAAAGTCTTCAGTAACTCTGTCAGTCTTTGTTAATTAATAATTTGAAATATACTAATTATGTACTGCGACAAGATGATACTTAGATTTTGTTATTTTATGTTTTATAAAAGACATGGAGATAATTTATCTTTTGTTCAACACATCCTTTATCTTGACCATGTATAGGTAGTACCTATACAAATGTATATAGAGCCAACCTTGGCGATGCGTACAAAATAAGAATACATGCATGACAGATAAGATCTATGAGCACAATATAGTGACATTTGAACACACGCAACAGATGTAATAACTGATAGCTGCTTTGCTGAGCATATACCGTATTATAATTAAATGAGCATGTTTTAGATTCATTCTGTTTTATCTTTTCAGAAATAATTATTGGTTATGTAACATGAAGCTATATATTGATGTGATATGATACACTTTTATGGATGTCAATCATGACTTTTGCATAATAAAAAAATTAACTTAATTGCAAGTAATTGATTTTATGATTAAAAAAGGAAGCTATTGAATCGTGTTTTAAATTAAAGTATTAAAAAAAATGCCTTACTTTATCTCTAACTCGAAACTATATTATAATTCTGAATTACTTACTAAATTAAGTATAAACATTTAATTACATGAAAAATATGCCGAAGTCGCAGGCCCCATCCCAAATGAAATTTTACAAAATGTGCAATCATGTTAAAGCGTACCAAATCACCCTTCCGATGTCAGTAACATTAGTACAGATTAGGGACAGCCTACTGATGTTGTTTTTAACTAAACGAGCTCTTGCCTAACACCCCTCACATTACGTAGAACCCTTTACATCTTTGCATGTTTGTTCAAGCATTAGCAGCATTGAAAGGCTGCGCAATCGTAAAGCTCCCAAAGTGTGAATGATATTGCGAAATAATTCGAAGCTTTGTTCAGTAGTGCATAAAATTGAATTCCGTTCAATAAAAGCATTGACGCAAGTGTTAAGGAACGGTGGTGTTAATGAAATACTCACACTGTTTATTTTATTTAGTGTTTTGTTGTAGCTTTATGATTAGTGAGATTAAAATAAATATTTAAGTATTTTAGTCATTGGTGTAAATAATCTCACAATAAAGCTGATATAATGCAGTCATCGATTTATTTTTAATTTTACTAATAATATGTGCAATCCGATAATAATAATGTAGATATTCAAAATAATAACGTCAATATTTGTAAATATTTTCTTACTTATTTTTGTGCAATAGGGATGCGTAGGAAAGGGGAGAGGGAGGCTGTCGAAATATTAATATTAAGATACCTATGTCAAATATTTATACATAAATAAACGAGTTTATATTAAAAGAAGACATCAATACAAAGGCCTTGCAATAGGACACTACAGGCTAGAGAGATAACTACATAGATATTTATAAGTAGAATGTTTGATTGAAAACCCTCTGTCTCGGCTAAGATTATAATAGGTACTTATATTAGAATTTTTCTTACACCCTTAGCGCTGTGAAAATCAAATAAGAATTAGTTCCATGCATAAAATCAAAGTAGTTACGTGTCGTCTCACCTTCGAGTGTGTTGCGTGCCATGGTATCGCACGTCTGATCGCGCGTCTAACCGCGCGGCCGCACGAAATCGCGACAAATCACAGGAATTACGAACTAGCTCTCATTAGCAGCTATAATTCAAAGTAAAACAACGAAACGAGGACAAACTGCGCACTAGTTGTCGTGCGTTCCTTACATCAAAATAATATATTTATTATGTAATTGTGGCTAGCTGGGTGGCTTATAAATATTGTGACGACCAGTGCGTGGGAAATTGAGTGAGTAAATTGAATTTTTATAAAAAATTTCGTACAACCACCTACAAGGTTAAGCGCTTTGAACATTACCTACCTATTCATGCTGTTCTCAATTTTAACAAATAATGTGAAAATGGGAATTACTATTTAAAATACAATAAATCTTATTTATGGGCATTCAATTCGTTGACAGATTAGGTAGTAGATGAAGCATTCAAGTCACTTTAAGGAATCGTATCAATACTATGAATTTATTATTTTTAGGCCTCTTTAGAAGTTACCGACCAAGTATACTTATATTGGCTGATTAACGCGGCAGCGGCATGCGGCAGAGCGGCAATAAACGGAACAACAGCACATTGTGCACCTCCCACTGTACACAAAACGACTTTTTCAACGTCCTACTCAAATATTAGGCCGGACACACACCGCCCGAAAGAAAAAACAGATAACGAGTTGCACTGCTACCGGTCAAAGCAGCCGCCCGTGCTGCCGACCAAGTAGGGGCGGGGCGCGTCACGCATAAAACAAACTGAGGCGACGCGCGAGAACGAGATAGGGTAATCCAACAAGCACGCGCCAAACGAGACAACAATAGCCCGGTGCTACACACACCTAATTTAAAACTTGAAAATAAATTGATGGTGAGTTCAAAACAAACAGATATGGCTGACAAAAAAGGACGGCCACATACGAAATCTTCATTAGCGAGTGAGCTAGAACAAGGGCGCCGGGCGAACGTTCCTAATTTAAAAATATCGAAAGCAATCGCGACGGTGATTCGACATTAATACGGGTTTTATAAAAATCTCATTTCTTACTCATTCACCGATGATGATTTTTCATAAAAGGAAAACAAAACACTATGACGGTGCTGAATCGTAATGAATGAGCTGTGGTTATTAGCAAATTGAGGCCGTTAAAATGAAATTATCTCTCAGTACCTTCGTTTTAAGGTAATTAATGGCGCAATAAATCTGTGGAAATCTAGTGTAGTATTAAATGAGCTTTAGTGGAGCTAAATCGATTAAGTTGCACTTAATGAGAGATCTTGTAGTACTTATCTGAATGAAACGGCACAATTATCAGGGCAAATTGTTGTAAGTTATTTTATAATTAATAATTATAAGTCCTGACAATTTTCACTGGTGGCCTTTATTGAGCAACTAAACACAGATCCTGTTTATTTAAAAAATAATTGTTATTAAGGCGAATCGTTTACCCGAGCCCGCGAAATTCAAATTTCCAGTGGTTTTTCCCAGCTTATAGGTCTATAACGCGATTACTACTGCCATGAATCTAGAACTTGTTATAGACCCACAAACTGCGAAAAATCACTTGAAATTTGAATTTAGCGGGCTCAGGTGAACGATTAGCCTTTAGTTTTACGAAAAATACCGAAACTCGAAAAAAAAATATGAAGACCCGTAAAATATTCTGTTTTCAAATAAAAGCTCACATGGAGGAACCACGTACCACAATATTTTTTGCACCGCACTTCAAATGTACAAAAAATAGCAGATAACTTTTTCCCGCCCTTTTTTGCCATGGGTTGGCGCCAATATTTTGACAGACATGCAACGAGGCAACACTAAACAGACGCCAATGTTGCCATCATATTATGAAATATTACTAAGTGGTAGTTCTGATAAGCGGCCTTTTTGCCGGCCCGCCTCTGTGTACTCTCTTGATCATTATGTAATGGCCATTATTTGATTTATTGAACAATTATTGTGTAACGTAACTTGATTTATGTGCAGTAAGTGAGAAGTGTGTATCTAACCAGAAGGATATATAAATAATATATACATAGTTACATAGATACGTGTACTTAAAATGCAATTACATCTTGCAATAAGAGAGGTTTCTTCTGGTTGAAAGAACCGTAATATATGATAGATGTAATAGGTACTAATGAGTATTTATTCAACAACGACGTAACGCTTACGAATATATTTGAAATAACAATTTTACAATATTTATTGAATTAATTCCAAGATTCTTTATAATAATTACAATCACTAACTATGATCAGTAAGCTTTCCAATTTACACAAAGCTTCATAACACTTGTTTCCTAAAACAACTCAGGAATTAATATAAACTACACAAATAAGCCACCTACAGCATTTGCACAAAAAGTGCGGAAACAATATCTCAGAATGTCAAGACAATGGCTTTATTGCACAAGCGTGTTTACTTTTCAATAAAAACTTAAACCCAAGGGTCAAGACCACACGTACGCGTTACTTGGAAGTTTTGACTAACTACCAATTTTTTGCTGGTAAACAAATTGGTCATAGTTCGTATTTTTTGCCAATTCAAACTAGGCAAGCTAGAGGAACTCCTTTCTTACTGAAAGCAAGTGCCCAGTTATTGTTATACGTATATATAAAATATTTCTACTACAAAATCTATTATATACATTATTTATTTTAAAATAAGCATCGTGTCTTATATTTTTCAGACACAATCAATCAAACCAAACATGTAGATACTTATAAATAAAACTCATATCCCACACAAGTGTAGCTGCGGCATAAAGCAAAGAGTACATCGATAATAAAGAGCTATTCGCTGCGTTTAATGACGGAACATCTTGTTCTACCGGCAAATTGGTAACCCGACCCGGTGACCCGTGTGTGGCCGGCGAGAGGGGCTGCGAGATCTTAATGTGCACGCTGCCTTATGATGCGAAATAGTGAATGGGAGTTTTATTATTTTTATTTTGCGTTATCTAATAGGCATGGAAAACTAAATTAGGTACCTACACATTGGTAGGTACAAGCGTAGGAAACTGAACGTTATTGAAGATTGCTTTTGTAAATTATGTAGATGAAAACCCAAATTTTGATGACAAATCCGAATAAAACTACAAACTAAGCGTATTTCAGAGCTTGGTGTAGGAAAATTCCTTTTTTAATAATTACGAAAAATAGAACAGACATCAGAAAATATAGTAAAAATAAAAATATTCATTGTACGGTAACCACATACCTATTATTTCTTGATTCTTATTAAAACAAAACGTAACCGGGCCACATTAGAACCGGTGTGCAAAACGCGAGGTAAGAAAACTCGGCGTATCAATTAGTGTGTGTAATGAAGGAACAACTTCAAGTAATGAGATATAAATATGATACTCTGTATTCCTATCAACCCTTGTGTTTGACTTAATTTAAAGAAGTTAGCGATATCTCATATTTTAAGGTATCTACCTAACTAACTATCGATAAGGTTTTATGTCCTTAATAATCCTTTGGAAGGAAACAGGCCCAACCATAAAAAATCTTGTGAGCAAGAAAAAATATATATAAGTGTAAAAAGTCCTGATTTTACATCTTATTTTTTACTAGGATTTTCTGCAGTAGGTAGATATTGTGCGTTTACAAATAAAAAACATACACAGACCCGGAACAACTACCCGTAGGTCCTACAAATAAGTATTTGTTCCGTGCGAGATCGCCTCTACCTCAACTCTAAATCAACCCGTAAATTAATATTTTATTGCTAAGTATATATCGGAACTAAAATAAAGTTAAAACCTTTACTCGCTTCACTCTTCTAAAAGAGCCATACATCTCAAGCACATGTAATTTATGCAAGGCTAGGTAACCTTTACAATCGGGGTGCGTCGTTAACTCACATCTTTCTAACCATTAATATTACAATATTGGGAGTAATTGGATTTGTTAGTGTTGCCATACGAATAAAAGGGTTACCAGTCGAAATTATAATTCAAAGTTGTTTAAATTAGGTACCTACATATTGATAATTATTTTCATTCATCTTTTTAGGTTCCGTTATTTTTTATTCAGACAAAGAACTTGTCAGAAAAAAAGTGCACTTATGTAATTCTGTTAAAAAGCCAATGAAAAATTATGCTCATCAACTCAGAAATAATTAGTAAGTAAAACACAAAGCTGTCGTCACCTTCATTAGTAACAAGTTGTAATAAAACAACAATAATGAACACCATTAAAAGTAACTTTTAAACGTTGTACATTGTTTTTGTTGAAAAAAAAAGCAAATAAAGAAATCTAGTTCACGACAGCCCTTTTATCAAGCGTGCGTGTCAGTGGCCAACCATCTTTACGATCAACTTACGTGACGTGGACACGCAAAGTCGGACAAAATGAGCTTATGGTTGCCTTTGACGTATTTACCCCGAGGGATTTGTCCAAATTGCTGGTGAACCATCGTATAACTAACATTCAATCTTTTATGATACTACTGGCCCCTAATCTAACCCAGTAGGCCCGTAGAGGCTTCAATTTGACTCCTTTTCTTAAAAGAAAGTCTTGATAGTATGCAAATTGTACGTAAGAAAATCGATACTTGAAAGACATAGGTAGTGCGGAAACGTTATTTTGACAGCTTCGATCGTAGGCCTACGATGGGCCTACGTAAGCAAATGAAAACTTCAAAGTATTTAAATGTTATTTTGACAGAACGATTGACATCCAAAATTCCATTACTTCTGTTGGTAATAAAGCTTTTAGATGTAGACTTAATAATTCTAAATTTTAAAAATATCTTTGGGAGTTAAGAAATGAGATACGTTAAAACTAATCAGACTGGCCTCAGATAGTCAAGAACTGAGATCAGAGAAGAATTAAAAAGATGTTGCTCGGCAGTAGGAATACCTAGGTTAGTAAAAAAAAAATGTTTTGTGTAATAATTATGGATAATGGTAATAACCATAAATAATCAATACAAAATTATTATCATGGTGCTACGTCACCCCATAATAAGTCACCTTCCGTAAACGAACGGTGCTAGACGGCATGGTGTTATTACATTTTATTAGTTACGTACGTGCTAACCATGGTGACTCAATGTACAGATTATATTCTACCATCTTGGCGACAATTATCGCGACACTATAAAATAAATATCTTTAATGAATAAACACGGATGTGCTACTATTAGTTATTAATTACGTCATGACTTCCTTATACTAAAGCGTAAGCCTATCATGAATTAAAAAAAAATGCTTACATATTAAAAAACAAAGTTCCAAACTCAAAAACTACTGAACGGATTTTCATGCGGTTTTCACCAATAGACAGAGTGATTCATGACAAAGGTCTCAAGCTATTAAATATCACGCTACGACCCTTATGAACGGCGCTACGAGAATGAAACCGTGAGCGAAAAGCTAGTATTTTATATTTTGTTATTGACAACTCACTAATTTTTTAAGAATTGACGTTTAAGCCATTTCTTCCAGTAACAAGCTCGATGCTGATTTGCGGAAAGTTCCGTATTTTTTTGTTGGCAACACTTGGCGATATGGTTATAGGACTTGCGGTCAAATTACATGCGACAAGTAAATTACCTTACACAATTACACGCTCCACAGCAAGTAATTGGATAAAGAGCAGACATTTTTTATTGAAGTGCTTGTGCACGTGTAATTAATATGACCTCCGATGAAAATTATCATATTTTTAAGTATGAAGTAAATTATGCGTGCTAATTTATTGATAATTTAAAAATGCACGCTTTTCACTTCCTTAAGATAATGATTATTAATTATCTTAATATATATAAAACTCAAAGGTGACTGACTGACTGACTGACTGACAGTGATCTATCACCGCATAGCCCAAACCACTGGAGGGATCGGGCTGAAATTTGGCATGCAGGTAGATGTTATGACGTAGGCATCCGTTAAGAAAGGATTTTGATAAATTCTACCCCCAAGGGGATAAAATAAGGGATGAAAGTTCATATGGAACAAAGTAACTATTCCGCGCGGACGAAGTCGCGGACAAAAAGATAGTCTTCTTATAAATTTTGTTGTGGTCCCGGAAAAAGCATGCATAGACTTACAGCATTTACCGAGCTTTTTCCCAACTATATTGGGGTCGGCACCAGATGCAGATCAATATCAATATTTTACACGAAGCTACTGCCGTCAGACGTTCGAAACCCAATTTCTGGGCAATACCGATATCTCGACTGGTTTTGAGGCTTTTTTGGGCTTCTGACTACCTACCACTATCAATTATCATAGATGATATACGTATGATAACCGGGACCGACGGTTTTAGGTACCTACGTGCTCTCTGAGAATCTTTAGGAATCTTATCTATTATAATTTAGGAAATCTTAAACACAGTGTGAGAGGATGACGTTGGATTTCCAGGACTATACAACTAGGTTTACATCGTTATTATGACATCATGGGAGATATTTTACGGCCGCTTAGAACTTGGCTTTGAAACTGACCACGGTCCACAAGATGGTTAATAAAGTAGCCTAGAAACTTCACATGATTAAGACGATCTCTTACAGTCATTATGCATTTGAGCCTATTGCCAATAACCGGGCATAAATCCCAAACTCCCGAGCCGGTACTGACAATATCATAGAAAATCCCAAGACCACTTTGCTTGAACTGGGAATCGAACTTATGACCTCTAGCGTAGCAGTCGCATTTGCAACCACTAGACTAATTAGTCAGTTGATGAGAGTAGACTAATTAGTGAGTTGTCGTTTAGTTTCACTTACGACCCTTCTATACATTGTCGTTAACAAGTGACACGTACAGGCTGTATCGAGCTCGCTCGTACTGTTTATAGATTGCTATGACCAGTACGAGCGAGCACAGTATAACACACTATCGGCCAGTTTCTATATCCTATCTGTCGGTAGATTTGCTTACTAGAGATAGAATTTTGACATAAGCTCCATACAGCTACTGTCAAAATCCTATCTCTAGTAAGCAAATCTACTGATAATCCTTAGCGTGCTTATGGACTTTTGAGCGTTTACTGTACCTACTTACTTAGTAGGTAATATTGTGTTATGCTAATATAGATATATATTTGACTCTCTGACACCCATTGCCTACACGTCTGCCAAGTCCCATTAGGCGAAATTGCGGAAAATTACAGTACAAAGTTATACCTACCTACTTACTGTCAGTTATCTATTTACAAATAACTTACCTACATTATTTATCGGTATTGACTATAGATGGGTTTCTGCCCAGGCATTTTGGGCGAAAAAAATAAATGCCCTGGCATAAACCCATCTATATAGATGGTCTTCCGCCCAGGCATTTTGGGCGAAAAAAATAAATGCCCTGGCATAAACCCATCTCTAGTATTGACCTAAAGAAGTATTGTTAGAGGTAGGTATAAGGCTAACCGTTAAATAGGTATTAACATTATTTAGAACTCAAACAATTAACTTCTTATTAATTACGTTTCTGTAAACGGTTGTTAATTAAAATGAGTTTTGATTAAAATGAGAATTTTCCGCTGATTTCATTAACAAGAAAATTATAAATACAGTTTATGTAGGTTATGAATTTCTTTGATCATCAGAAATAATGAGAACCATCCATCACGCCTGTATTCCCCGAAAGGTTAGGCAGAGGCATACTAATGTACACCCACAGTCCGCCGGTATGTTTAGGTCTTATGTAACATATTACAATTACATGTACTAATTTACTAAAGAGGGGAAGACCTGGTGACCTGAAATACAGGCCAAAAGCCTAGCTTAGGCACCAGTCTCCCACAATAGAAATTCCGATTTGATGTAACTGTTATACTTTTGTAATTCTTGTAATATTGTGGTGAGAAATAAATCATTATATTATTATTATATTATATTATATTATATGTTTCATGTATTTCATAGAAAAACCCAATAACACTTTGCTCGATCTGGGTATCGAACGCAAGACCTCTAGTGTAGCAGTCGCGATCAGGACCACTAGGCGGTAGGACCACTAACGAGGCAGTTTGAATTAATGAGATATGTTTATTATACATTTAAAGTTTTTGTGTACAGATGTAAGTAAAGAAAACTGACACGGCTAATCCGTGAGAGCGGAAACTTTCAACTTCCATGGCCAACTAAAATCCTCTTTAAGCAATTTACAATAAGAACTAGAATTATCTTCAACTGCTAATATTCTTGGAAACAAAATTATTCAGAGAGTCTTCTCAAAGCAAAAGCACCTTTTGGAAGAAGGAATAAGGTTGGTGTGATATGAGTAAGTTAAGTATGTGTGTAGTTAAGTGATCTAGTACACAGGAGATCATGATCGGGCGCCCGAGGCCGCCTCATTAAAGTGAACTAACGATGTAATTGGCACAGTTGTAGTAAAAGCTAAAACACGAAATTGGATAATCATGGAAAAGACCAATGGTTTGGAGAGTAGGTAGTCAATTTGAAAGGAATTTTGTTTCCCTAATCATTTAACAATACAGGCTATGTAATCATTACTTAATGCACATTTTTTTAATTTTATTATGAATAATCAAAAGGTTTACTCAAACTTAATTAAATCTACATAATTTACTAAGTTAAATTAAAAGCTATTTATTTTAAAAATAATGCGTAACGCTATTAATGTGTAATAAAAGCTATCTAAACCAGACAGTTACTCGCTTTCCCTTATTTCCAACTTGAACGACAACATCGTCTACAGCTATACACGCTAAAAACTTTAATTGCGTTTTAGTTGAATAACGTGTCGCCTGTGGCGAATAGTGATTCTACGAAATATTTAATGAAAAATAATATTTGCCTAGCAATTTTATTAAGTAAGTAAAAGAAAAAGGGCCCGCCTTTGCCCAGCAGTGGGAAAAAAATTAGGCAATAAAGAGAAAGAAAATAGTACCTTTTGTATTGACTTTAGGAATTAAAGTATTTAGCTAGATAATTAGATATTTTGAAACTAGCGACAAAATCTAACCTAGTTATTTTATTTCAAACACAAATAAATTAAAAAATTACAACACTATTCATCTGGGATCTTTTAGCAAAGTAAAGCAAATGTGAGGCTTTCATTCTTTATATTTTCTTTTTAAATTCAAACGGATCTATTATTTATCAGATTTTTCAGCATTTGCTGATACAGACATTTCAAGAACTTCTTTATTTCAAACTTTCACCGCGACAATAACAACTCACAGTCACGCTAAACGGCCGCACTGTGTCGCTGAACAATGTCGTGTTGCCGGTGGCGCACCCTGCCGCAGCCGGGCTGGAAACTCACCCGTTATACTAAATTATATACTTGTCAGTGACATGCCCAACAATGAATGACTGATCTGAGAATGAAATGTTGGAATTATCATTCATTCATTCGATCGAGCCGTGGTCGTCAAGCTGAGTTTCGTGACCACTGATTGATGTAACCTTTTTTGGGAGAGATATTTTCCTCGTAAAATTATAGCTAGTCAGTGCCCAGAAGTGTTACTCGGGTTTATCTTGATTTCCTCAAACTCGTTGGAATTTCTCTAAAGAAAACACATTTAATGGCAGCTGGCAGCACACAATTCACATAATGCATTAGAAAGTTAGTAAAAGGCATATACTTAGGTACCTATCTAAATCTAAAGCTTAAGCTTTCAAAACTTTCATCTATTTTCACTGTAGGTTAGAATTTCAATAGTTTAAATCCTGAAAGGCAATTCCTTTTTCGGTATTGAAAGGCCCAATACCAAATTTTCTGGATTTAACTTAAAAACTGATGGATTATCATACAACCTTTTACAGGCTGTGTGTTCTATTAGGAGTGGAATTTCCAAAAAATAATACATCATTTAATTTTGGCAACTGATATGGTGTATCTAACCAGAAGACGCAGTTTCGAATCCTGCCCGCAGTCGAATTTTCCCTTCACTAAAATAACTTTATAATCGTAGCATGGAAAATGCAAAAAAATAATACAAAAAAAAAGGTAAACTGATAGTTTAAGAGAAATAGAATATGGAAATATAAGATTGAAGATATATTTGCTATAATTTCTATCAGAAGATAATAAAATCAGAACGGCAAGCCATTTAAGGGTATTACATTGCCCAATGACCTTGAGGATTTAGTCTTTGTGCTAGTATTCGTTAGTTACAGGCATAGCGGGGGTGCTTCACGCGGGGTGCTAGTGAGGTTTCGGGTATTTCTTTATTATTTCAAAATATTCAAGGAAATAAGAAAATAAAAACAATACAAATTGTTAATTACTTCATTACATTTTTTTTGGTATCAAATTCATGACTAATTATTAAGCCGTTAAAGAGAAAAAATACAAATTAGGTTAAAAAAGCCCTATTTGCTTCAATTATTATCCAAAATTGGGGAAAATTTATAAAAAGTTTAAATAAATACAATTTGTTTGTAATGACATTAAGTATTAACATATATTTTTTATATGGCAAACGCACATAAGTATTACACTAGAAACTTCATTAAAGCTAGGGTGTTTTTTGGATTTGAATGATGTAATGCCCTTAAGTGTGCTAAATCGTAAAACTGAGAAACTTACAATTAGCAAAAGTTTTAACTGATGTCAGTGTACATAACAGTGAATAAACATATGTACCGGTGGGTAGGTAGTACTTATTTCTTCCGTACATACTAAAACAGCTTTCCCTTTAAAAAAAAATGTTTATCATAATTAGGTAATTAATTTACATAATGTTTGTTGAATGTTAATTTATCTTAATCGGTATGTAATAATACAATATAAAACAACACGTGAAATTATTAGCAATTCACGCTCGCACTTGACGCGAAACAAACCACGTGAAAGCATTAATTACATAATTTTTTAAATAGGTTCGCGAATCACCGGTGATTAGCTGTCAATTAAGTGAGCACCAAACAAAGCAAGGAGTTCCAATCACCATAATTAACATATTAGAGGCGCGGGTGAAACTAACACCTTAGCATGTCCGCTTTCCAACCACGGATGGTTACAACTATACAATTATTGATAAAAACTATGCTAACTTATCTCGAACAGCTATTAGCGGATAATGGAAACTAGTCATTACTCGTGATGATTTTGTTATTCCCAATCTCCTTAGAATTTTCCTAAAATCCCAACTTAATCCTCAACTAAGTAATCTATATCCAAATCAATTTTTCCCAATGTTAGGAAAGTATTCTACCCTGTTGAAGAACTGTTAAATTTAGAACATTCCGCGGTCATCTTTGTCAGAAACCCAACCCTGTGATAGTGTCTTGTGGATTATATTAATGTGAACATTATAAATCTCTCTCAGTTGTGGTTCTTGAAGTTCAAATAACAAAACGTTATAATTGATTGATGATAAAGTCCGGCCCTTGGAGCTTCCGAAATATCGATATTATACCGGCTCTATGTCTAAAAAGACCCTACCCGACCCCTTCCCGACCCTAGGAAAACAACTCACTCTCGACTGCTATAACGGGAAAATAATGAATAAAAATTAATTCATCTGCAATATAAGTGCCATGAAAGTTAGAGTAGAAATTCACTTAAAAACTACTTTCTTTCGAAACTGAACTATTTTTTAAAATAAAAACAAGCTTTTGAAAATAGCAATTTGTGAACCGTAAAATTAGTTAATCATACCACTTGTACTCAAATCCTAACTAACCGATTAAAAAATGCGAAATCACGATCAACGATGGCTGGATTTAGAAATTATTGCTAAAAAGTCTGACTATTGGAAAAAATGCCGGAACCTAGGTAGATGGATAAACGATCCGTCGATATAGCTAAATTCACAGAATTGAACATTTTTATTACTTTCAGGAGTAACCATTCGATTATTTATCCATGTTTTTTACTGTGGCTTCGCATTACGTCCTCTTTAGAATTATCATTTTCATTTAAATTTTTTATTCTTTAGAGTAATCGTTTCTGATAATTCATTAGATACGCCAATGATTTTCTTAAAATTATTTTTAAATTATTAATATAATAGCATAACATCACGCCTGCATCCACGAAGGGTAAGACAGAGGTGTACTGATGTAAGT
This sequence comes from Acronicta aceris, assembly GCA_910591435.1. Classification (NCBI taxonomy): domain Eukaryota; kingdom Metazoa; phylum Arthropoda; class Insecta; order Lepidoptera; family Noctuidae; genus Acronicta; species Acronicta aceris. The sequence continues at coordinate 7,289,111 of OU342780.1, read as the reverse complement.
AGGTTAGTAAGTAGGGAGAATTTTATAAAAAATCTAATCACATACCACCACGGCTGTATTCCCCGAAGAGTTAGGCAGAGGTGTACTAATGGACAACCACAGTCCGCCGGTATGTTTAGGTCTTATGTAACATATGTTTCATGTATTTCATAGAAAACCCCAATAACACTTGAGCTCGACCTGGAAATAGAACCCAGGACCTAAAGCATAGCAGTCGCGCTCAGGACCACTAGGCTAATGAGGCAGTTTATCTAATAAAACTGCGAATTTAAACAAGAACCTTGAGCTATGCAATAAAGCAGCTCAAATTAATGTCATCCAAAATTAACAGTTCATAATAATACAGCACATTTAAATTAACTTATAAATTAGAAATAGCATCGATCCTATCCATCACCGATGATTAGTGATCATTATAAAAACCAATACCAAGTATTGAATAGTTTACGATTTTCAAACTTATTTACCTATGTACATACCTTGATGATAAATTATTATTTATTAACTGGCCGGTTAGAAAATGGTAAATTAAGAAAAAAGTATTCTTTTGATACAGAACATTGTCAAGTTAATCAAGTAATTTGAAATGCTGTTTTTACTCCAGACAGAACACAGAAAGACCTTAAAATATTTATGACTGCTGTTCCAGATAGATAAATTATGATTATTGAAATAAAACTTTAATTTACGAATTTTATCGCGTTGTATTGATATTATTGCATTCCCGACGTTTCGGGTATCAAATAATATCAATACAACGCGATAAAATTCGTAAAAAGTAGTTTAATTTCAATGTCTAATATCCGCGTAGGTAAGTGTCAGAAACCATTAGAATATAATGATTATTTTCGAGACCATATTTTCAGCACGTTATTCACATTCTAAATCGAGGAAAAACGAATGAAAGATCTATTTCATAAATAACGGTCTATAAGGAAAAACTAAATCCAAAACCCTAATCCTAAATCTATCACATTTCATCGTAAGCAAAGCACATCACTAATAAGGTTTTTTTAAAACCAATTCTGATGTCGTTTCTAGTTAATATAAATTTTAGTAAGTAGCCATGATATGCCATAAAATGACGAGAATGACGTCATAAATACTCGTATTAAAGCTATACTTAATGAGGCCGGCGGTACTTTGAAGTGAGTTGCAAAAGCGTCGAGTTTCTTATAAGTATGCTAATTTCATTAAATTAATGCCGGGGATCCGATTTGACGCGCGGAGATTATTGACAAGACGTTTTATATCACATGTACTTAAAATACTAAATTAATGTAGTTATCGTAAATAAAAAATCGTTTAAAAGTCTCTGGATGATGCAAAAGTTTTGAGTTCTTTGAGTTTTGAGTTCTTTGAGTTAATTACCAAATAATATACGTAGATACTATATTATACACGACAAAACATAAGCCGTCCTCCTCTCTCCTACATTGCCGTGCCCGACAGGGTCCATGATTGATACTTTTATATTTATTTTTTAACACCTGTTAACATTGTGGAGTGCAATAAACGAATTGAGTATTGAGTATTGAGTATTGAGTTTAATCACTTAGTATCAGTTCAAGGTCAATTTTAGCTGGATCTACGTAGTTCTATTTTAGTGAAATAACATCTATCCGATACTAAAAATCCATTACCTTAAAGTTGGTCAAGACAACAAACAACTAACAAATACACACAGCTTTTAGTAAGCGTTTTAGCAATTATACATCGGTATTCTATTACATAGATATGATTAAATAAGTAAATTTAGACAATAATCAACAACTTACGCTCATTAAACAACAAAAATACAGATACATATTATATAGAACTAAGTATTATCTAAAATAAGTTTATTAGCTGTAGAATAAGGCCCTATGTTGTATTGATCAACGTAACGCGATAAAATCCGTAAAAAATTGTTTTATTTCAATGATATTCGCGTACATAAGTGTTAAAAACCAGTAAGACCCTATGTGTTTAGAGAGTGCATATTACAGAATAATTCGTCAATGGTCATTACCTCATTGATTACATGCATTATAATATCGTACGCTTCCGTGTCACTAATCGCAGTCTTTTCATCAGCATCACCAAGACATTATCTACACTAACTGCCTGCCGATACGCGTAGTTATTCACATGCCACGATTATTACGGTGCCTATTGTGAACAGGCGAATTTGGAGACCACGCTGTGTGCCGGTATTTTATGAAATTTTATTTAGAAGAAAAGCTTTTAAATCATGGCTTAAATGGACTTATCCATTGGCCCACTGAGTATGAAGTTATACATAAGTCTCATCGAGTTTGATATTAGGTTTTTCCGTCAAGATATCCTACAATCGGGCACCATTTTGAAGCTCAGATTTGTAATAGGATCTGAAACATTTGTATGTACATTGCTGTCTACAGCTTTAAACAATTCAAGCAGATATTATGCTACGTTATTTAATTCCTGATTAAAAATCTTCGAGAACGTCAAGACAGTTAAAACAATTTAGTGCTACTGCGAATAATCTCTCCTTTTTTATATTATCCTATTAATTTTGGTAAACCTGAGTCTTTGAAAAATTAATAATCTTATTGTCTTGGAACCGAAACGAAAGGAAAGGTGGAGGAGTTGAATCGCTTTCCACTTCTCCCTGTATCAATATTAGAAAGAACTATTAGATGGTGATTAGACATACGAGTAATATACTGGACTACTAAGCAGAACTAATAGACAAAGACAGTTTCTTTTTTCCATTGAGATATGCTCAGTTTTAGCGTTTGAGCAGCATTTGAACCTCCAGACGCTTTTGGGTAAGTGAATGCCCTCAAAATCATGTCCAGTCTTTATCGCGTTAAAAGTCCAGTCCCGACACATTAATACAAGGCGTATTCATTTCCGTGTCAACGTTGATTACAGCACAATCAGGTGTCGGGTTCGATTTTAGACAGTTGTAAAATCGAAAGTGGGAGCCACATAGTCTCGGGGGCAAGCCCGACGGTCGGCTTAATCGCTCTTTAATAGCCGCGGCGTTTTACAAAGAGCTGGGCGCTTCACCACTGTACGGAAGGACGGGGAATGCGTTTTGAAATAATTCTAATTGCTTAATACACCCTTTTGTGTTGTTTTTCGTGTTTTAGGCGTTAGTCATAAGTGTGAAGTGTCCAGTTCAATATTCGGAGAGATCTTTAAGTTTATTTTTGTCATATGATGAACCAACCAATCACCCATTCTCTTAAATGCGGCTAGAGCTGGTAATCAATCGCAATCAGCGATGTATTAGCACTTTCTTTTCTCTTTACACTGAACAGTTTTATCAATTTCGTGTCGGCGACAATGGAACGCCACCATGTCTGAGTGGGTGCTATGAATGGCATGGCACAATGGTGTTATGGCAGCCGCCGCCGCCGGCGCGGGCGATGTCTCAACTTGAAATAACGAGAAATATCTTTAATGGATGAATGCTTGGTTTATTGGGATGATAAGGGTTTTAAAAGTGATGAATACTTGAGAAATGAAATAAAAGAATGATTATATTGCATTTAATAAAATTAAATAAAATTAAATTCGGTATTTTTGTCGTAGAAACATGGCCAAAGATATGGAATGATTTACACATTTACCTATGTGGTTTACAATTTTTTTAATCTCTAGCATTTTACTAAACACAACATTTGACAATGAGAGTGTCGATTATAATATTAATTGCATTATATAGCGGAAATAAAGTTTCATTTGTGTCGATAGCAATGGACAACTGTTATAAATGAGTCTATACCGTGAATGGTCCCGCATAAAAGCATCGCGGCTTCGATGAGCCCGAACAACTCTGACCTCGTGTCGGGTTTAACGCGTATTAGTAAAATCGAAAGTTATCGACACCAAATGGCTATTTTATCCTAGTTTAAAACTTGGGAACCTTGGATTAGATACTTGACTACAGGATGTTTATTAATTCAAAGTCAAAACTTAGCAGTCTCGGATTCGTATCGATCAACAACAAAGCAATTTTTTCATTATTTATTTTTATGGTGAATTTTTATGAGTTTTGGGAAGTTTTACCGAGGAATTATAGAACAACCTGTAGTTTTCTATCACCGTAAATTAGACTTATCGAAATAAATTGGAGACTGTATCTTTATTAGAAAAATTATGTTCAATCTCCGCTGGCAAGTCCAGTAGCGGTGAATTGTGAGACGTTTATTACGTTGCTTATAATTTTTTATTGTTAATAGGTTAATAGGACACGCAGCAAATAAATTACTTAACGCAATAAGGATTAATGTACAGTTCAAAACTACCGACTCATAACCGTCGGACTAAGATTAGCGAATTCGTTCTACTTTTTTATAGAATTGAAATCTCGTAAATCTATTCGATTTCATTTGGATTTTAATCGAGCATTTTTTTTAATTTCTCGCCAGGCAGAGGCACAACACCCGCTGTTCGTCATAACGCTCTACGTGACCGCGGCTCTTCTTTGATATACATCCTTTTTTCTCTTAACATTTACACGTTTTTTTTATTTTTTAGTTTTGTTATTGGTTACAATATTATCTGGCGGCTACTGGTCGATGCAAAGGGCTGTTATAATTTAGTTTTATTTATGCAAAATAAAAGTGATACTGGCAAGATTTATAGAGGCGCGGGTGGGCCCTTTAGCTGTGAGTTTTAATATAATGATCGTTTGTCATTTGTTTTTAGCATTTAACTTTTATCCTTTATATTCTGCTGCCAGTAGCATCTTTCTCTACCACATTTTAAAATAGTTAGGTACTACCTAGACATTTTTGCACGTAAAGTTCTTGATGGTTTTGAAATCTTTAGAAAAATATTTGAATCTTAATCTTTGATAAATTGAAGTATATAAAATCGATTTAGCTATGAATAAATGCACGTACTGATCCAGTAAATCTGTGGGAAAAGTCATTTCTGTCTAGGAACATTTTAATTTGCCGACGGCAATCAACAGTGCGCGAAATGATTTTGTGTGGAGACAAAAATGAGAATGAACTCATTCAAGTCGTTTAAAAACTTAACAATATAAATCCGTTGGGAACGATTTCAACTGGCAATACTTTCATAAATTAGCAACTTTTTTAAATAGCGAAAAATTTTAGCTTTTTCCTTATGTTGGTAGGTACGGAAGCTTTTTATGTACCTAAATACCAATACAAGCGACTATAGATATCTACACTTACAATGGAAATTAATGACATTATTTATTTCCCAAAGTTTTTCTTTTTTTCAAGAACAAAATTTCTGTTTTTTGTGAGTTACTATTTTAGCACTACAACACACTACACTCAGCAACTTTTTCAACGAAACCCATACGAACTCTATTCGTGAAAAATAATAAGGAACTACATATTCCTATAAAAAACAATATATTATATGAACAAGTAAGTGGCGGTAGTCTATTGGCTAGGGCATCGGACTTGCGATCATGTGGTTGCCGATTCGAAAACCACCCATTGCACTACCGACGTGAACCTACTCGTAACACAAGCATTTAGCTTAGCACGAGGGGTTAACAAGAATACTAGTAATGTACGACCCACATTGTTAGTAAGCTTTTTTTTTTAAAAAAAGACCACATAAAGGCATGTATGAAAAGTCGTAATTTTTTTTACGTAGATATCAGTATGTCAGGTTTCAAAGGGAAAATTGATCAGTATGACGAGTAGATTCGCCCCTTTACCGGGAGCAAGTGACTAAATTGACACCCTGTATACCTAAGTACAATCAACAGCACATCATGGCAAGTATCCAGAACTGTCAAATTTCTTCAATCGATTTTCAATTAAATCTCCAAACAAGAGATTTTATTATCCATTGGGGAAATTTGACAGTTTGTGGTAACTTGAAGTGCGTAACTTGAAGTGCGTAAGTGGTGTCCGTATAATGTGGACAGTTCTACTAGCGGTATTTCAAGCTATATCCCATTCCTGCTAAGAATCCAGAATGACCATATTTAACAACAGTGCATAATTAGAGCCAGGTTGTTAGACTAGAGCTTTCCGACATTTCCATACTGGGCCCGTTTTCCAGTGGACTGTTTGAAGCAATTGCCGTGGCTAATGCTTTGCCATGGAAACAATTTGAATTTATTACAACAAACACGCTTTTCTCGGGAATTCTAATCCAAATTCACAGTTTAAAGTCAAGTTGGAAATGTGCAAATGATCTTTTTGCGCTAACCTTTGTGGAGCCGACATAGAATTAGTCAGAATACTGTTCACCCCAAAGTCTTGGGGAAGTCGTAAAGTATAATATTTTACACTACAAAAATCACCGCTATTGCAACGGAATACGGGCGGTTCAAAGGGCAAACTGTATGGCTTGATGTGTCGCCGTGTGTACCAACACTACCAACATCGTAAACTATACAACAAATGACTTTTAAATCTCATAACGGATATTCTGTGCAGGTATGAGAGGGCCCCGAAACTAATCGCTTTACACGTTCGAGATTCGTCGTAGTGGTAAAACAAGAAGATTGGATCGCTCGGATATCGAACCTGGGGTGGTTCCAGTCGCTGTGGTCTGGCCATTCATAAAATCAGGTAATAACTTTATGTTACTATTATTTTATTAGTATATATTTATTATAAATGTGCGTTTCTGGGATAAAAAGTATTTTAGGAAACTATCAAATTAAATTCATTAAATCTGGTGTGTAGTCCTCATAAAAGAAGATTAAAACATAATTTCAGCCTGCTTCTCTTAATTTAAGAGTTGCCGGAAACGGAATGTGACAACTTTGTAATAAAATTAATTAAATTATTTGCAGGTATAACGTAATTTCATACAGAGCAGAAGAAACTGGTTAATATTAAGTATAATATTTTTTATGAGAATGGGTAATTTACCGTTTAATTAAGTAAAGGAAAGTTACGATGAAATAAATATTACACTAACAAGAGTCAGATATACATAATTCATAACATAACACTAAAAAAATATATAAACATAGTACGACTATACGTCATAGGTGTACCTACTACACAACAGAGAAAACATTTAGTAATCTCCAGTCACCTCAAAACCCTTAAACATTACACCTCCAGCGAACCTTAGCTTTTAAAAAAGAAGAAAATCGAAATGGCACCGGCTGACGGGAGGGGTGTGCGAGCGAGACGGCAACGAGCGAGAGGTCCGACAGCGGCCGGCTCAAAGCAGGCGGCGAACGCCAAAGGCGGCGGCGAGCGCTAATTGGAGAGCGCGCGACTTCAAAGTGAGCCGCCCGCGAAGTTTATATTAGGCAGGTACACAGCGAGCTACGATTGATTAATTTTACCGCGAGATCGCGAGGCAATTAGTAAACCTTTGTTGAGGTCACTCGATACGGTTCTTGATATGTCTCGGCTCTGATCGACGCAACGCTGGAATCTTATTAGAATGGCGCAGGTGAGGTTATGACCACCGACATTGCGAGGGATTACTTGAAGGTACTACGAAACCAATTACAGTATCTCCACTTATAGATGTATGGGGCTTTCAAAAGGATATATTCTATTTGGGAAATAGAGCAGAGTAGGTACTTTAAAAGATAGAGTTGAAACTGGAAGAATATATAGGTAAGCTTACAAGCTTAATAGCTGATTTACAGAAAGGAATAAAAAAATCTTACAACAATAATACAAGGAATTGTAATGATGTAACTCTAACAAGACTTAAAACAAAGACCTAAGCAGAACAAAACATCTAAAACAAACAATTTAACTATGACACTAACGAAACTATGCAAAGAATTACAAAATGGTTACTGTGAAACGCGTTCAATTCTTTAGCGGTTACTAGAAAACGCGTGTAACTTCGTTCTAAAGAACAAAGAGCTCGCTTTTATACAACCCTCCCATTTACCAGGATCGCCGTTAACTGTTGACACTAAGCCCGATTTCCTACCAATTCGACACAGCTTCTCTCATCTACTTCACCAGCTTATCAAAACTATCTGAATCCCCTTAAAACTGAAGCGACAAAGTTGAAATTCCCATATTTTTTGGCAAAGAGCTGTCGGTTTGGATTTCCTTTCGGGCCTTTTTGATAAGGCTTAAAGGGCTCAGATTTGTAACAGACAGACGATTGAAGGTATAAATCATGATGATAGGTGTATGTAGGTTAATCAGATGAATGGGATTGTGTTCGCATTTAGTCTTGTTTTGCAAAAATGAAAGGTTTATTAATACTTTTGATATTTTGCCGCTGTCTATAGAAGTGTCTACAGGAGAATTCTTACTTTAAGCTTACTTGCTGTAACTGTCTAAGTATACTGCCATGCTTAGATGTGATTAATCAATATTCTTTAGTTTTCTATCTTCTATTATCATTACCAACTCGAAAGGATTTCGACCATCTTCCTTCAAGTGTTAATATTTTTTATTGTTTTTGGGTCCTTACATAATTCTGTACTTACATCATTTGTTTTACTAAGTATGACAAATATATTTAGCGTCATATATAAACCTAAATCTTTTTTATCTTGCCTAGCAAACTTAGTTTTAAAACATAATGAATACAAAAATTCCACAATTACATGGGAATGTTTCTGTGCATTAGCCGTTTAGCTGAGCAGCGCCAATGGATAATAAGAGGTTATGGTATCAAAATAAGTGAACAACAGGACGGTCCAGATAACATCGCACCTCGGGCGGCGATGAAATGGCTCAATCTAACCCGCGCTGTGCCGATGGCGCAGGACACGTCCCGGTTCGATGGATTGAATGTGCCAGTAATTTAGCTGCCGACCTGATCATCGGACCCACACTTTTTCTTTTATGAAACTTAATAATGAAGAGTCCTAGTCTATTTTCCATATGTAGTGCCCGATTGTAAATCGTTAATATTGGATTTCAGTCTCTATGTGAACCGATTTTGAGTGATGAACTAGCCAGGTCATATATGCATATATAAACCAGTAAAAAAAATACATACTAAATAGAACATGGCTTTCCACATAACGGCCATCGGCATTCATTTCATCACCATGTAGACTACAAACAACAGAGTTAGCTTCGGGCTTCCAGTCTAAAAATATTTGCATGTGCCGCATTTCTGTTTTGCTTTACCTAATCTGTAAATGAAAATCTGAACAAGACTGAAAACTCGTAGATTAAAGATTCCTGTCTGGTCTGAAAATCTTTAAATGCCTTCTAGAAATAAATATAATCGCTTTGTGTAAAATACTAATATGCCACATCTGGTGAAATTAGAAGCTGTTCTCAACATAGTTGAGAAAAGGCGAGGAAGATATAATCATCTACTAGCTATTCTAGCAACTACCAAAATACAAAATGTTCGAAAACGGGATTGCACCGACACTCGCCGTGGCCAAGCGGTAATTATAATTGATTCGGCGGAAACACCACGCGTTTCTATTGCGATGAATCGGCTACTGTGTTCACGGAAATTCGGATTCCTTTGTCTAGATTTTTTGTTAGACTTCTTAATTTGTGGCGAAAATATTTATGATGTCTCAATTTCAGTAGCTAGAAGTTCCTTACGAGTATAGCCAAATCCTTCTCATTTTGAGATCAGCCTAGAATGGCATGGCACATTAATTGGCTGGATTATTATTAATTACAGAGAGAAAGAACCAAAATGCACTCAGTCATATCTTGTTAGACTAGGATCTGTTTCCAACATAACTAAGATGATCAAACTGATCATACCGATTATAATGATCATCATGCATGATAGACTGAAAAAGGTCATGACTATAGATGGGTTTCTGCCCAGGTATTTTGGGCGAAAAAAATAAATGCCCTGGCATAAACCCATCTCTAGTCATGACCCATTTCTTTATGTCGCAAAAGCTCTTGGGAATACGAAAGGTATTGTTATTGGTAAAGTTATAATGATACGTAGTATAGGTAACTTCTAATGAATGGGGTAAGGCAATAAAATTTATCAAACATATTGTGTATTTAATTGCATGACAATTGCTTATGAACACAGGTTACTCTAAACTTTACATCAACCTGCGTTCGGCTGTCTATAAATTTTCGTCTTTGAGAAGAGAAATTTAAGCCGTTTACAATTTTCCATCAACTGTCTATATTAGTAGAATCCGCGTTGAATCAATAGCTTACTCCGTCAAATATGTACCTAGGTACCTAAGCAATTCAACAAAACATTTCTGTGATTAGTACTTGAGGTGTATATTGCTATGTAAAACTGGAAACTCTTTCAACAGCATAGTGAAACCCCCGTTTATGATGTCTGTAACTTTTGAAACAAATATTTATAAACCTAAACTGCATTTCTAAAACCATGTTCCCTATTATACAGGCATGGTCATAAACCCATGAATTTATTTAAAACAATATGAGGAATTGTTAAAACAATGTGTACGGAACTTATTTACAGTGTTAGGCTCGTGCTTAATCAGTTATTCATTATGGAACTCTATGACGTCTAACGTCTCTATTTCTGTTTTAAATGTTGCTTCGACTTGCTCGGACGAGGAGCGGATAAATTTAGAAGAGCTGGCCTTTTATTTGTTAAATTTAATTATTGTGAAATTCCACATATATAATTCTTTAGAAATGTAATCTAAATAGGTATACAAACCTAGGGTAAAAAGAGAGAAACAGATATAATAATTAGATCGTTTTACCTATAAAATATTGGAAGCAAATAGGTGTGTGATAAAAAGATATAGGTACCCAATCTTTTTAGCGGACTAACATAGATTAAACATTAAACAGGAGATTACTTAGGACACAGATAATATAATACTAATACTTAGAAATAACAAAACATTTTTAAAGTTGTGTTTTGCTGCTAAATGTCAATTAGGTACTGATAGTTTCTGTCTTAAAGACCCTATAAAACTTCATCTGAATTGAACAGTTTATTTAACGTACCGTTGCACAATAACCTTGCGTTTCGTTAGCGTTCTTAGGCTATGATTACCACTAGCCAGGCGGGCTTTAAGCTTGTTTTCCACCTTAGTGCATTGCAATTTACAAAACACCAATTCTCCGGACATTTGCAGCTGGAATCTTGAATGAAATTTGACCAGTTACCATTTATGTTATACCTACCTACCTATTTACTTATTATATAATAAGTAATTCCAATTTTACTGTTTTCTAAGATACCTAAAAAGAGGTTAAGTAGATAATCTTTTACTGATAGTCAATAACTGTACAGGCTACGACGAAGGTACATATTTATCCCATGAATGCATTTATGAAACTCCTTTAGGAACCGGACCGCGCGTGGCGCCGCCGGTGGTCGATAACGTAACTAATCGTCCGACATTACCATCATTACATCTGCTCCTCCAAACGTTAAGTATTTAAATTGTAACTTTGGACGAACATCAATAAAATTAGCTATCATTACTTGTTTTGCGAACTGAATGATGTTTAAATTGAGTTAATACGTGGCGGTCGAATTAAGTTCGTGAGGTAGTCATAAAAAGGTGTGCGCTGAATAGACCACCTTGTATCCATAATCAGTACTGGTTTTCGATTGGATTAGAGTGGCTACTGGAGAGGGGGAGTCTATTCAGTAAATATAGCACATATCTCTAGATCCTGAGTGGAAACTCCAGAAAAATTTGCTTTTAAGATTTTCCTCTCGGGAAAAAGGAATCTATTGGATGAAATTGAAACTAGTAGTTAGTTTATTTGAGCAAGGATGGATTCTATTGTATATTAGGGAGCTTCGTATCTGTCATAATATATGTGTATTAGGAGACCATTTCTATTAAGTACTAAGCATTGCGCATATCAGCATCCATTACCGCATATCGTTGACCATTTTCCGTAGTACCTATAGATGTACGAGTATCTAGTTCTGTAGTAGCAACAAAAGTAAGCTGATTGATTCTCTGATGGTATCTATCTAGATATTTCCTCGGAGAATTTTGTATATACTACGGGACTACACTCATGTTCATGTAATAAGAGACTAGAATCAGTAACGGTCGGTTAAATAAGGCCCGGCCGTTAGTCAGCCGTCAATAGGCAGTGAAATCAACATTATTATGTTGAATGCAATTGCATAGTCAGGATTATGTCTAGCTGGACTAAAACTGGCTGGAACACAATGGCTCCTACTAGTTAGTTAGGTACTCAATTCGCTCGACTATTAATAGCCGAAGTCTGAAACAAAACACACATTGGACGAAACGACCACTGGCACCATGTTTAATTAAACCGCTTACCGCTGATTACCCGTAAGCCTGTTTTAAGTGCAGGCATTCGATTAGTCAACGCAGGATTAGAACAACAATAGCTTATTTATAGCCAACGTTTGTACCGAGCGGTTATTGTATCGAGCAAATCGACTGTTTATTGTGATTTGTGCCACCATACTTATTGCTTATGTGTGCGTGCGATATTACGCGTGCGTCTTGACGTTTGCGTTTCGATTTTCATTCGATTTGATTTTTGTTCGTTTTGTTTATGAATTCTTTCCGTTAATATGGACTTACGTTAATTAAGAAATAGTTTGTTAAAATTCACTTCCATCTCAACGCAATCTACCTTCTACCACCTTCGCAAATCCATTAGTATCTATCTATATCTGTAAGTATTTATTTATAACTTGGTTATACCTACTATATTTTGTTGCATGATCTCAATGTCATCCTTTGTGAGAACATTTCAGATTTAAAACTTGTATTGAAAATGAACCTACCTATACCTAAATCTTTAGGATCGTGATTACTACCATTTGCTGTAAATACAATTACACGTAGAAAAACAGGATTAAATTGTAGGCACACTAAACGAAATTACTAATGAGGTCTTAGGCAACTCAGATGTTCAACTAATTCACAAAGTAATAGCCTGTCAAATATTTAAATTGCTCGGCGGCTTCCTCCTCTAAGATTGAATGCGGTTTGTGTTATGAAATGCAATAGCCCTGCAGCACCGTGTTCCAACTGCGAACATTGCTTGCAATTTCTTAACACTGTGCTTAAAATTCTTTGGGCGAAGGGACACAGTTTTATCGCGTGTAGGGTTTGGAAATGGGTTACAGCAGAGCTTTGATTTCGCAAAACATTTTTGTTGTCATTTGAAAGTGGCACATTCATCAGGGCTTTAAACGGATCATTAAGTTAAGAATTATTCTAGCAACATTATCGCGCTTTGATAATAAATTGTAATACCTACTAAGTTTTACAAATATTACAAGTAATTATTATAGTTTTCTTCTACCTAGAGGTATTTTAATGGTGAAGGCATACATTTTTATAGTTGGAAGACAATAGGTAAATAAAATTCTTCCTCGAGCTTTTCCCCAAAAAGAGGAATTTTCATTAGAGTATTGTAGTATTAAATAGAAGCCATAACCTAGGATCACATACAAAATCAGAGCTATTAGTGCGAATTTGCTGACAGAAAAACTCAATAACATCCCACAATCTGGGAATCGCATTCAGGATCTTACATTTTGCGCTCGCAAGTAATAAAGGAGTTCACAGTAGGTAGGTACTGATTGATCAAAGATTTGCCTTAAAAAAGATATCTAAGTAGTTCTTATATACACGGGTTTTAAATACCCATTTTTAAATGACTAACACAAACGAGAAAATGCTTATCAGCACCCGTGTTCTCATTAACAACTTTGTTTCATTAAAAGCGTAACTGCAATAACGTTGCATGTCCGCCATTATTCTAAATTCGAACGGGCCAATGGGAGGCGACTGCGAGTGAATGACACGGTGGTGACGTCACACGTACATGTAAACATAATTCAATTAAGTGGATTACAAACGCTCGCTTATCGACGTTATCGTGTGTGAAAAATTGGCGCTAATAGATTGCTTTATCAGCACCGTGACGATGGCAGCAGTGTAAACATACTCCACGTTGGACGTAAATTAAATAGTTATTTTCATAGCTTTTCCTGCTGTATATATGTACTTGCATGTACTATTTTTCATTGCGTTACGTCGCCGTATAATAAAGTAAATGCAACATTAAAGTTTAGTTCGTTTAGCCAATCAAATATATTGTAGGTAGGTACATACCTAAAGACGTCTGTCGATAATAAGTAGGTACTTAAATAAAAAGACTAGCTGTCCGTCGAGGTATTCCATGAAGCACACCCAGACGAAGCACACTTATCGCATCCCAAAAAATCTGGATACAATCAATTTCCTTGCCAAATTTTATCGAAATCTGTCCAGCAGTTTAGGCGTCAACAGATAAATAAGTATCTATTATCTATAATCATCTTCAGTCTATAATTGTGTAACGCTAGACGTAGATCTCCTTCTCCATTCTCTTACCTTCCACAAGAAAGAGACATAGCTAGTAAGACTTTCTTTTTCTTTTAAAAGAAAGCTAGACACTAGAGACCTGTGTAAACCTCACAAACTAGTACAACGAGACTCGAAACAAATACCCGAGGCACAAATATTTGCTTTGGGTGGGAAAGGACACTATGACACGCGGCGCAACAGTTGTGGTGAGGTGACCACCTAAACGTGCAGTCAAAACAACTTAATTTGTGAAATTATGAACAACAGAATGCGGCTTTTAAACTCATATTGCAATGACAGCCTTACTACAAATTTAACATAATTATATAATGAAAAGCAAACCAAAAGAAAACAGTAACGAAACACACGCAATTGATTCATCTTTTGTTCGATAAAACCTTTTATCGTAAGTTTAAATGCTGTCAATAACATTTGAGACGATACCAATGAAGGCGAAGGAATTTTATTTTGCACCTTTTCAATGAAAATGCGTTGCGTGTTATAGATATATTAATGGTGAGTCGTGACCGCGGCGTGGAACATACAGAGCTTTTGGAAAGTGAAAACTTTGATTATAATGGTCCTTTGATCCGCTCCAGGGCTTCGGGAAGTCCTTGTAATAAATAAAAGGATCACAATTACTTTATTGCGAAATTGTGGCTCAAATTACTCAATGAAAAGCAATGTTATATTAAAAGGAGGACGCTTTTGTCCGTTTCATTTCAATTTTAATTGGTATTGTGTCTTTTTAATAATTATAACGCAATTGGAAACACATGTCCATAATTTTATGCAAACACGAATGTTTCATAAATTTAAGCTGTTGGTTGAAATTAGGGTCCATAATTGCCTAGAAAATTACACCAGATTGGTGTGCCTTATTGGTACTTCAGTGCGCTGTGGTATGTCGTTCGTTCCTAATATAACCCAAGTTAAATATGATTCAAGGGCATTCAACACTCGTACAAAGCGAGGTTCGAATTTTGATTCGTGGTACGGCTAGATTAAGCTGCGCTTGAAATGGTCCGTGGATGGGTGTCCATTCATATCTCATCGAGGACACGTGAAGTTAGAGTCAAAGGATTCTAATGAACGCCAACAGTTCGCGATGTCTCCATCTCAATTAAATACTCGACGGATTAACGTATATAAACATTATACTGATTTAAACTTAGTCTTAATTATGATGTAAGTGCTTGCACGATTTTAAAGGCTTAACAACTTAATTTTATTACCCTTAGCACCGACGGTCTAGGCTCTAAATCGAGATAAACTTAAGTAGCCATTCATCCTCTCCGACAATAAAAACGCATTTTCTTCACATCCAATTAGTCGTGCACTTTTTCGTGTAAATAGGCACAATACATGTGTACGTACCCACGTATATTGTGCCTATTTTACACATCTATCTGTTTCCTCGGATCTTGGGAGTCAACGACTTAGAACGGAAGTTCTCGTAATAAATCATGGGAAAGTGCTCTCATATATTTTATGTATATTAATTAAGTAGGTACATAAGGTATGGGCCTCGTTGGAAATAAGTAATGTTGCCATAAAAATTACCCCTTTTATCAGTAAAGTTAATGTTCTTAGGGTCAGCAATTCGCCGAAAAGTGTTTAAATTCAATTAATTTAAACACTTTTCGACGAATTTTTAATACTGAATTTTCTTCTTTCTGAGTTCATTGGCAATCAGATCCTAATAGAAAAAAGAAGACTAATAACCTGCGTTAGGATACCACCGCAGTCGGGTAGAATTTGTGTCCTGCATTGCTACATAGACACTGACGTCTGGCGATGACAGCAGAATAAGCAGACATGTTTATGTTCAACTAGTGTATGATATAGTATCTACTGAGGAATGCCACTTCATCAAGTCACAATACTTAATTACACCGAACACTTAAGGCTCGGTGTACCGTGATTTTCTGTCACCAAAGCCTGGCATATATCATGGGGACAATATCTGTATAAAGCTTCTAGTGAAAACAGTTAAATGCTAGCCTGTTTTAGCTGTTTAATACCGTACAGTATACAGTCTAAGGGCTATAATAAGTAGATAAAGTAGCAAAAACATAAAATCCTGCTGTGACAAAGTACTAAAAGTAAGTAGGTATTACTCACAACTTGACTGTAAGTGCAGTAAAATTTGCATGGATAGGAATAATATAAATTTTGTCTCCGTATCTAAGGTTGTACATTTTATTTCTTTGACACTTTAATGTAGTTTGACAGGTAACTCACAATTAAGATAATAATATATAAATAATTATAATAATATCCCTTCAAAAACATTTCCAGAGCTCATGAGTTCATAACCCTTTTCACTGTGAAAATCCCATAACTCAGCAAGGCCTAAATCGTCGGATAAAAAGTATGGCTAAACATCGATGAGATGTTTATTTATTTATACTTAATCATTGTCAGATATTTGAAATAGTTTCAAATTTGTGATTGTATTCTTACATTTATTTTTATTTGTTGCCCTAAGTTAGGTCACAGAGTTTGAAACGAGGTAGACCGTAGACCTGATACTGTTTATTTATTGGCGCCATTAAATAATCTTGTCTTATAAGTATATCTCGAGCCGAAACAATAGCTAGAGATGAGATGACATAGTTTTCTCGCAGGACGAATATTAGGCGCATGATATTGTGCCGTGTGGAAATTGAGGTATATTGGAATCGAATAATTCCACACACAATTTGAGCTGCCCAACTAGGGAAGTACCTCCACGTTGCAGAAAATTGTAGCCAAATAACATAGCTCCGTGCTATGTTGTGTTCCGGTGAGCAAGGTCACCAGGGCTCCGCGGCAGGCAGCATTGTGTTGACAGATAGGGTAAGCATTACGCTTGTCTCCTATGCTGCCAGCCCAACTATTCCTTCTTGATTTACAGGGTCGGCAACGCGCGAGTGATACCCCTGGTGTTGCAAGCGTCCATAGGCTACGGTAACTGCTTACCATCAGGCGGGCCGTATACTTGTTTGCCACCTTAGTGGCATAAAAAAAATTGAAATCGCAACTCAACCGAAATCACTGAGTATTAAATAAGACCTCAAAATAACAACGAGTGATACCACTCTTGTTGCTGGAGTCCCGTATGTTTGTTGGTCATCTTATTACAATAAAAAATAAGATTTCTCGGAAGTATATCGACCATTTTGATTTTAATTGAATAACTAGACAGAAAACCTTCTATTTCTCTCTGTTTTGTGGTGGCCAGCTGTGTCTGCTGAGTATCACAAATCGGTCAACGATTCAACAATGTTGCAAACTCACCTACCTACCTACTTAAGACCTGTCTGTGTCTTGGCAATATTTCACCAAGGTTAAAGACTTCGCTACACCCAGCTGTCTAGGAGTAAGAATACAAAAGTAAAGATTTTGCTTTTGATATTTTGAGAACTAAGCAAGAAAGTAGCTAGTGCAATACCAGCATATTGCCATCATCGATGATGATAATGATTATTTATGGTTGATTGACGGAATGGCGAAACATTTCCTTTACTTATTTCTTTTAATTAATTTAATAACACAAAATTCTAGCGCTACCGTACTATCGAATGATATTTTATTTAATAAGATGCCAGAAAAGCATAAGACCCGCCTGATGGTAACAAGCAGTATCCGTTCGTAGTTTATGACATCGTCATCGTCGTCCTGTTTTCCCTGTAATTTTATTGGCTATGAAGACATTACATTACTCTTCTACCCAGAACTCAATAACGTTAGCACATTACTGCTTAACGGCCAAATATTTGGCAATATGATGGTACCCACTCAGACTAAATCAGCAGCAGAGCCCTCTCCCACCCTAATAATGTATGTAATTTCATAAAATTATCATGACGTCTCGTATGAGTCTGCCCATAATACATAACAGACCCATGTGCTAGAATTAACACGTACCCATTTAAAAAGGGCTCCACCCTTCGCAGGGGCTACATAGTAGCAAAAAACCAAACACCTTTTATATAAACAGAGTCAATTAAAAATGGGCCACCTGACCCTAAACTCACAGACCCTATTAGAAAACACATACATAATTATTTTAGTCCGTTAAGGCACAAAAAACTAATTCAATTGATTTTAAAATCGATTAAGTTATCTAAATCAATATCTGGAAAAAATATTATGGTTCCATGACTTGTCTATGGTATTATAAATTGTGATGTGCAATAGTGCGAAACGCATGCGATGTTTTAGCTAGAAGTTTGGAAAAAGTCGGATAAACACGCTGAGGTTGCTTATATAACGACTGTGTGTAATTTTAAATATCTACTAAGAAGTATAATAATATATAACATAACGTTGTACTATCTAGTAGTTTGCGTACGTTTTTGTGGCTTCTGAATACTCGGCAGAGAGTTTTGTTTGAATTTCAATTTAACTATCCGACTGCATGTTTTTCTACTACAACTTTTTTATGAAAGCATAAAGCGCCAACGTTTGAGGTTTGCGAGAATTTCTGTGACGTCACTCGCAGTAAAACTTCGAACATTTCAAAATAGCCTATAAGACAGCATAAATGTTCCTTAACAAGGAACATTTATATTTATATTTGATAAATTACCTATAATATATTGAAAAATTTTCAGAAAAAATACGGATTTATTCAATTGATTTTAGTGCCAATGGCTGGTCGGAGGATCCTCCCTTTGGTATGAGGGACAACATTCCTCACCCCTCCACATAGTAAATATTATTTTTTATAATATGATTTTAAGCAACTTAACCTTGCTATTAAATATTCGCAAAATAAATTAGGTATTCGCCGTTTAAAACCTATGTTGGAACATCTCTCAAGGGCTCTGTCAGTCTAAGTTGCTGGGTTTGGGGCTCTAAGAGCTGGGTCACTGGACTAGATATAAAACGTGTGCCAATGGTCGTTCGAATAATCGTGAACATAAAATTGCACTTAGCAGTTTCTGTCAGCTGTCAGTCCATCATCACTTTTTACCAATTTTGGTAATTTATCATCACGCCTGAGGGTGTAGGGTAAAGTAGAGGTGTTCTAATAGTACTACATTCACAGTTTGCCATATGATTAGGTCCCATGTAAGAGGGCTCGTACCGATCTACTAAACACTACACTTTCCTTCTCTTGGTCTATGTTCCAAGCAATAGCACCCGATCTCATTCACCATAACCTCGACAGACCAGCCTTGGCTGGACTCCCATAAAGCCCTGCTATTAACCTGCTATTTCACTGTTCTTTTTATAATGGAACTATTAATTTATAGCATATGGCTACGATAGAAGATTAGAGGAACTAGATGAACAAGTCATTGGATTTGACAACTATATGCACGCACTAAACGCAGGCGCGATTTTTTTTTCATAATATTTCAAAAGGTTTAGTATTTTTTGCATTTTCTCTAACACTAAACTGCAATAGGCCGGTCTCTAAGACCAGTTTCATTTGTAATAACACCGCGTTCAGCCGGCGGTTTATTTACAAAAAGAGGCCTATAATTTGGCACTCGGGGTGTGCGGGGCCCGACAAAATGTGGGGTTATTAAATAATGACCCGCTGCCGATCACGGGTTGAACAGAATTTGCTTTTGAATAATCGGTAATGTTTTTGTTATAGAATTGTGGTTGTGGAAATGAATGTAGGTGAAGGAAATTAAATTTAATATCAGAAGTTTTTGTTTGTTTTGATATCGTAATTATTCAAATCTAGCCTAGCCTAGGTTATTTCCAATGGCATTAGAGTTTTTTCAAGTTTAACTATGCATTTAAATATCTGTATTTACCTAGGTAAACGAAGCATCTACAGTTTATGGACAACATCCGCAACTCAGTATCTTTTGTCCATAAATCAACATCCACTAAAACACAACACTATTGCAAATCTTACCAGACCTATCCAAAGTATTAACCCTACAACCTGCGTCACAGACAGAGATGGAACAAAGATAGTACCTATAATTAAATTAACTGACCTCATCACGTGTCCCCCTGTGTTTGCATCAGTGTGACGGAGAGAGATGTATGCACCTTGCTTGCCGAGAATTAGAGGGACAAAATACTAAGGTAGCGTTTTAAATGTTTTAGCGTATACTTTATTAAAATTATTAATATAGTATGTTGGTTGGTTTTATTATTAGGTAAAGATCTATTTTAAACAAATTGATGACGTAAAGAAGTAGGTAAATCTGCTGTTTCAACTGTAATAAGCTTATTGTGTAAAAATCCAATCTGACTGGATTGGATTGATAAACTAACTTGAGTTGTAAATTTTGTCTAAAATTTCTATCACTTTGCTTGCTTGCCAGCTTAAAACCACTGAATCCAAACACACTAAATAAGTACAAAGGTTTGCAACTATTTATATTGATGGGATTACTATTATTCGATACGTGTTTAGATACTTAATTACTTAATCAAGTTTTAAATCTTTTTTTTTTCAAATTAATTAATGGTTCTTCAGTTGTCTTATTGTATCACTAATTCCTTATCATAGCGAATATCATCGTCGCCCTATTGATTTCCAATTTAATAAAACTCGCCATTCACAATCAATTAGTCAGCGATTTCGTTTTGAAACTGGCATTATTCGGGTAAAAGCTTACTGTATGCGCCCTTCGACGCCGGGTGCCTTTTGAGCTTATTTTTTCAAATATTTTTTTCATAATGGGGGTAATATAAACGTGTCGGGGCCGACACCTTGGCGGACCCCACAAGCCGCGGCATAATTTGTGGGATAATAAAATATAATAATTCTTTGGACCCGACTCTTAGTGTCGACGGAGTGAGATGATTCGATGACTTTTTTTTGTGTTGTCTATCTAATCTATCTAATGATTGTAGAACGAGTTGTATTTATGTTTTAATTTGAAGAGTGTTGTGACGGAAATGGGATACGTGGTGTGATTTGAAATAAGAATCAGAAGGGTTGTTTGATAGGTTTTTTTCTTATTACTTAGAAGAAATTCTGCTCTACGTGAAATAATAGATAATTAAAAGTAACTACTCAAATGACATTTTTGGGTGTTCTATCTTAATTTCAATATTTTCTCGGTATTGTTGCGCGTATACACAAGACAACACGTCTTCAACTATCCAATTGCTTCTAAAAAATAACCGCTATGGCTACAGAATACGGGCGACCCAAGGAGAAAAGCTGCAAAGCTTGATGTGTTGTCGAGTGTACTAACTCTTCCATGCTGGTCTCTCGCGACATTCTCTCGCTGTCCCACTATTTAACTGGGCACCACTCAACTTACCTATCTTCAAAACCTTTCCGCTTGAGATCCATCAAAGTCATCACGGTATAAAAGCCATATCTATTCAGTATCTACGTATATAATTACAAGTACATACACAACATTAGTAGGTACAATCGTAAATATAGCAATCAGCAGTAGTTTAGATTGCATCGCTGTAATAACTTTAATGTTACATTATATATGAACATTTATGTTAGGTAGGTACCGAATCCTACTATTTACCACGGTAAATCTGCACATTATCATCGACCTTGGAGGGAAACTGCTGAATATAATCACTAAATCATCAGAAATTAAGTGTTTGTGGTGGAAAAGACGTTCACATCATTTTAATTGTCCCAAACTGAGACAATTAAAATGATGTGATGTTGTTAGGTGCGCTAAAAAAGCCACTTGCAGTTAATTTAAAATCAATTCATAATTTAGAGCCCGGAACAGCTTCTTGACAATTTTGTAATTATATAACGATTAATACTGAATAACTAAATAACTTAGGAAAAATGTTATAAGTACCTACTACATTTTTTACTACCGTAGTAACGATAGGAACTCGTTAATTATTTATCGATATATTATACCTACCTACTTAAGCTTATAATAATAACGAAAGACTAATATTAAACCACAATTAATCAGTAAATCTCAGTAACTATATGTATTCTAAGACCACAAACTTAAAACTTGGCATGTACCCAAGTAGGTGCCGGGTATCGACATCAGAAAGGATTTCGGAAATTCGCCATGAGATTGAGAAATACGAGATCAACACGAGTAACCGCAGGATACATTTAGGTCGTTAATGAATATAGAAGGAGAATCTTCTTACTACTTTCGTAATAAAAACTCATCATAATCCCATCCTTAGAAGCAAGGTGACACTTCCATATCCTATAATTATACTAGGTACTATTACGATACGCATTAATATAACTCGCTAAAATGATATAGGCTTTTCCCAAGTCTTCTAATATCCCGTTGTGAACAGGGATGTATAAAAAAATATTATTTCCGTTCATCTACAAGAAATGACTTCCTCAATCAAGCGCTCAGTGCATCCAATGACAAATGACCATTTTGTTACATGTTAATCTCGTAACATATGGAGCATAGACAATTCCCCTTCTTTTCTATTTCGAATTTTAATTTTTTTTTCGGCACTCATTCGTAGTGATGTCTTCTTTTGTACCTTAACAATAGCTTTTTTTTTGCAAAAACCGTGTAAATTACTCTATGGTGTTTTTCAAAAAGGTACGCTCAGCTGAATGATGTTTGTTACTTTGGGGGTCTTTAAAAGCTCATTGATTTGTTCTGTTGCCATATTAAGTGGTTAATTCCCGTAAATGGCGTTCGTTATTAGTGAATGGGCGTTAATTTAAAATACATTTGTAGAAAAATTAAATTATAAGGGTCTTGCTTTTTGAACCTTTGCTATTGTAGTGTCCACATTTTGCAGCCGTACTTATTATTTGTCGTAAAATCTTATTATATCTGTTGGTAAGATTGATAGACTGTATTCTGTCATCGTTGTAACCTTATTGTTAAATGACACCAATTGTACCTATCATTGCTAAAACTGTAAAATCGAATTCATTGTTACCTACATTGCGTTTTGAAATATTTCACAACTATTACATCCTTCGCAGATTCATCAATACCAAAGACAAATTAAAAAACAAAAAACGCTCACAGACTAATGACAGAGCGCGAGGCGCGTTCGGTTCAGAGATCATTCAATTACAACTCGCCGCTCTGTAATCATAACACAATCATCTATTTCGGCATAACACCAGCTTGGTGTTTGTCGATAGCCGACATCTTCATCGATAACGATCGATAAATTGATATTGCATTGTTGATTTCGTGTGTGTAATAACTGTGACATTGTTATTGCAATATTTGTTGCGTTTTTATTGATAACTAATTGACAATAAATATTGACCATTTAGGCAAGTGCGTGTTTTTAATTTCATTAAAAATATTTAATGAATTTTTTTCTTCAAGAAATTTAAATAATATAATCCTAATACTTAATTCTGTAGGTAGGCGAAAATCCTAAGAGTTGACGGAAATAACTTTATTAATGTAGACTCTACTGATCCAATTTTCGGCAAAGGACTGTCCACATTTTTCCCCTAAATAGTTAGAATTTCAGTAGGTATCCTAAAATTTGACATATCTACCTAGATAATATTTTGATTTTGAAATCTTATAAAACTACCTTAAATATTATGTGACAATTAAGTAAGTAATCATCTTAATGACTAGTCTAAACGGTACCTACACACTACATGGTAGTGTCAGGAAATCTACAACTACTGACGGTGAGTCAAGATTGTAATTATAACATTTCATGTAAGTTTATCTAGGGGTATTACAGTGAATGCCGCAGCTCATACAATTTAAATGTAATAAAACAAAGTTGACTGCCTCATTAGTCTAGTGGTCCCAAGCGCGACTGCTACCCTAGAGGTCCTGGGTTCGATCCCCAGGTCGAGCAAAGTGTTATTGAGTTTTTCTATGAAATTCTCAGTAGCAGCTCGGAGTCTGGATTTGTGCCCAATTAATGGCAATAGGCTCGCCCCCTATTACATGGGACCTAAACATACCGGCGAACTGTGGGTGTACATTAGTACGCCTCTGTCTAACCCTTCGGGGAATAAAGGCGTGATGGTATGTTATGTTATGTTATGTTAAAACAAAGTTGTATCATAATTAAAACATGTCACAAAGTCTGGACTCACCCGTAGGTTTCATACCTAGGTGTAGGTATGTACGTAGGTACAGTCAATAGCACATCATAAGTAGTATCCAAAACTGTCAAATTTCTTCAATCTAATTTCAGTTTAATCTCCATATAATAGAGTTTATTATCCATTGGGGAAATTTTACAGTTTGTGGTAACTTGGTGTGCTGTTTACTGTAAAATAATAGAGGATAAGTCATGGATAAATCAAATGCATTGTTAATGGTTAATGACATGGCATTTGACATATATAGATAATACTTACACATTTATGTATATGTATTTATGTAGGTACACAGGTATTAGTTTGTTTATCATGAAGGCTGGCATATAGGTAAGTATAGTATTTTACAATCATCAAATACGTATTAACTGGAATAGGCTTCGCATTACTCACAGCTAATGACATTTCAATCAAAAACGAATAAATAAAACATTATTTATCCAAGGCGCCTTTATTATATTTGCTTATACTTGAAATTCTTTGTGATTTTATTTAAAAATGATTAAGTTTTACCACGTTAGGTGACTGGAATATTACACGGTAGGTACAGTCAACAGCACATCAAGTTACTGCAAACTGTCTTATTTCCATAATGGATAAAAAACTCTATTATTTGGAGATTAAATTGAAAGTCGATTGAAGAAATTGGATAGTATTGGATACCTTGTTGTGCGGTTGACCGTACTAGAACTTTTCATTGATTTTATTAAAGTTATTATCGGGAATCTTAAAAAATATTTCTTACGACTTAATGTAACTTTGAATGGAGAATTTTACAATTTTGTGCGTTCTAATTTTAAATAATGTTTGTAATAATGTATTTAGCACAAGAATTAGTACCTAAAGGTAGAGAAACATAAATGTTCAATTGCAGTTCTGGGCTGCACAATTTCTCCTTTGGCTTCAAACAAAACTACGTATGTATAGGTATGTTCCCTGTCCATTGGCCATATGCTCAGTTGAACCCCTATTAGCAGTGGGAACCTGGGATCGATCCTTAATTTATTTTTATTTTTTCAAGTCTGAGATAGAGATTACCAGAAGCAATTTAGATGTAGGTCTACAAAAGAAGATGGAGACCAAATAAGAGAGAGAAGAATTGTGTAAAAAACAATGAAGGAAGGTAATTAGATGAGATGCCGACTGATAGAGACGTAGCTATTACGATCCTAATATAAATTAGGAGGGTAAGAGGATGATGATGGTGCTATGATCATAGACATGGGAATTTGCACGGATCAGTAACAATGTATTATATGTCTATTATTTGGTACAGCAACAAGCGACACACATAACTAGTAACTGACTAATCTCGCTAATTGATCCACAGTGACATCTAATTAGTGCAATTAATCCGTGCTTAAACAAAACATCAGTGTTGCAATTGCAACCGTCTATTCGTGTCCGGATGGATCGTTCTAAAATAGATCATTTTGTTTATTTTACCAACGATTTATGATGATTCATTTAAATATAGATTAGTATGTCGTAATTAGCGTTTGTTTAATTATCTTAATATATAAGATAGGTATATAGGTATTATGCGCAATTGTCTTTAATGATAGAATAAGGAGTTAGATAAGTTTTATATTTTATTTGATATTTTACTATCAACATTAGTTTCTCGCTTCAAACATTTCTGATTCCAAATCCCTCTGCAGCGGATCCAGGGTGGGGGCTAAGGGGCTAAAGTCCCCTCAAAAATAATTGGATCCGCCCCTAACGAATTTTAAATTAAATTTGATAGTTATTATCCTACTTACTTATTAGGTCGACCTTACCCGAAATCCACTACTACTGACAGTATACCTAATCAAATAATTTATAGAATTTGTGAGTGGTTAAATGCTAAAGATTAAAAAAGATTACTTAATTTTAAAACGATATGTTGATATGGTAAAATAAGTAAACCTTTTTCATCTGAAAATTCCGTTTAATATCAGTTTCGATATCAAAATGTGACTAAAATAAGAAAGATAAAATGAAATAGGTACTTGTCCTTATAAAAAGGCGGGTAACAAAAACTGAGTAAAAAAATAAGTAGGTAGACATTCATAGTACCTATAGGCAAGTAGCGGTGTAGTTGGTAAAATTAAAAACAGTACAGTAAATACATTTTGTTCTTTGATCTTAATATTTTCTTATTGGATATCGAAGAAACATTGTAGTGCTATGTTAAATTTATTTGGTTGTGACTTGCAACTCCGACAAAATTTAATTTCCTTACCTGCTATATCGACTACCTAAATGAGCCTAACATTTTTTTGAAAGAAAGCAGAAAGAGCTTATAAAGCTGCATGGCTCTATATAATTTTCAGTGTTCGTTCAAATTGATAATTTTTATGACTAGGAAAGAAAAGGACTAAAATATATATAATAGGAAGAAAAAGGAAAATTTAAAAGATTTTACTTACCTCCGTTGTCAGGATTATTCGCCTCAAACGTCTTGCTAGTCATGTGGAACAGTGCGTCAAGGGGAGTGTGAGGAGCTGCAGAGCCCTGCTGCGGCGCTCGCCGCGGCTCCGAGCAGCAGTCTGAAGCGGACGAGGACCTCTCAGAGGCAGAGTCGCAGCACTCTGCTGGTGCCATATCCCGCGGCCTTAACAACCCCAGCGCCGCCAATCTCCATCTCTCCCCATCTAGTAACGCAGCACCGGCCAAACGCTGCAGCCGCTGCAACCGCTCGAACCCTGACGCATCCCACGGACGCACTATACGCGGCGGAGTGCGCGGACTATGAGACAAAATGTCCAATATCGAAAAACTTTTCACACCATCTCCTCTTCGCTCCTCCGCCGGCTCCGAAGCCATCTTCAAGCGTTTCAGTGGTCTAAAATAGTCCTGAGGGGAAGGAGATCGCGACGGTGCCGGCGATGGCCGACCAACACTGATATCGTCCTCAGAACAGCTGTGGCCCGACATCGACTCCTCCTCCATTTTCTCAGTTCACAGATCCATCACACAACAGTCACAAAATATTTCGAAACGTTCAGTTGATAGTGTTTATCTCACAAAACATCAAGCTAACACGAGATACGGCTGACGGGTCGACGCGCCTTGGGTCAACTGACGTGGCGGGTGACAGTCCTGGCACGGGCGGTGTATGAAGGCGTGGCCCATTAGCCGTCGACCAATAGGAGCGAGGCATTTTATTGCGGGTGTTTTGTGATTGGTGGGTGGGAGTTGGTGAGGCGCGCCGGAGTGTCACACTTGGCTCTCCAATAAAACTTTTTAATCCGGACCTGGATTGGGGGGCGAGATTCGTGGTGTGATTAATTTAGGTGAGCGCGGGTGGACGCGGCGCCCAACAGGGGAGTGAGAGGGGGTGCCGGTTAATTACTAGGATGAAGACGCGAGTCTAACTACTCGCTCCATTATTTAGCGTCGATAAGGCCGACGTTTGTCACTGGAGAAATTGCCACTTTCCTTCATTTATAGTTCATCGGTTAATTGTCTCAACATTATTGAAGGGAATTTTACAGGTGTTCCATTAAATTGCTATTTGATTTTCCTTGTGATGTTTCTACTGGGCCAGTATTAACTTCAGCTTGACACTGTAATTTACTTGACCATCAACGTTACTCGGTAGTAGTATTATCTTTTTTAACTGTGTCCAGTAAGTAGCTACTTAGGTACTCTATCTAATAAGTACTTATAGGTAGGTACCTAATTCGAAATTGTATTGCACTTTCTTAAATAAAAAATACTAAGCATATCTTCATGTTAATAAGCCTTTTAGATATCTAATTATCGTTAAATAATAGGTGTTAACTAAGTAGATATGTGTTTTTTATAATTATGAAAAATCTATGCCTCAGTACCTGATGTTAAATATCTAAATACTGTTAGGTGTGTTCATCAAACCATATTAAAGACTCCCAAATAAAACCTCTAAACCCAGAAATACTTGCACTTTAAATTCAAAGTTAGGTACCGTCGCGCCGTTATTATGGCAGCCATTTTGAATGTTTACTTTCCGCGCAACTTCACGCACTGTGGATTTTGGGGTGACTGATGTGGAAAAATTAATCTAATTTGACATTGAGTTTAGTTTTTATGAGGGCACTGACTCGCACTCATTCAGTCTTGTTTTGATAGGGTGGAGTTATTGTAACGTTATCTTTAGAGTTTTGTAATTTTTCGATTAATAGTTTTTTTAACTATTACCTACAACGTTGTCATATAAGGCCCCTTTCGGTTTTTATATTACGGTAATGATTATTGTATTCCATACTTCTCTCTCTTCCCGACTCAACTATAATTCCTACATGATTTTTTTAAGGAGGTGGATATATATTTTCTTGTTAAATAATTATTTTATCAAAGTATAGGTGAGTACTTATACTTACCTAGGTAGATATTAAGATGTGACTTTTGCTAAAAAAAATCCCTGATTGATTGCACTTAGGTAGGTACCAATATTTTTTCTTGTAATATTTTCCATATCTACTGAAAATCAGACCTTCCCGATTTATTTATCTACGAAGTAAGTAGGTACCTAAATAGATAGATAGGTAGGTACTTAGGACTTAGAGTAGGTAAGTATTAATGATACCAGTTGTTATGCTTTTTGCTTTGTGATCATAATTTAGTAAATACCTATTATCTACTTAGTACTTAGGTACTTAAATTTAATTTAGCTATCTACCACTCAGGCAATACCTTTTATAAGTTTCCTAATGTAACATATTATAATTAGTTATGTAACAGACTATAAAAATCCGCCATAATTCGATTATTTAATAAACAATGACGAATGGACAAAGACAATCCATAAAACAAACATTTAAACAGTTTAATCCGCTTTATTAGTTCCGATGTTATTACCTTAAACGTGCGGCCGGAACCGACGCCATGTTGTACGTTTTCCCGCGCCGCGCCGCCCTCGTACCAATCAGCATCGATTTCCGCTGCCATAGACATCAATATTATTAACCAAGCAATTATTGATAAGTATTTTTCTATTATCCTACGTTTATTTCGTAGTACCATGACATTATTATTATTATTGTATGTAGGTATCCATTATTTAATGGTTAGATACTTTTGGATTGAATTAGATTTTAGTAATAGATACGTTGGCATAATAGAGTTATTAGGTATATTTTATAGGTAAGGTAAATGCATAAATACAAATTATTCTGTGTTCCTTTTAAAAAATATTATCTCTAAGTATACTTTTGTACCTACTTAGGTACAGTTGTATGATTTCCATTTATATCTAAAACAATTTTGTAAGGATGTTACAGTCACCAGATAAAAATGGTTGAAATCTGCTTAATACAAACAATATAATCCATGAGCAAATAGGTAGTGATACCTACCTAGTTATATAAAAAAGTACCTATATAGGTACTTACAAGCGAATTGTGAACCACCTCTTTTGAAAACAGTTAAAAATTCAGGAAACGGAACGGAAATTCCATTATTCTACCGAAACCCTTCTTGAACTCAGGTCTATTAATGCATATAATTACAGAAGGCAGTTAATTTGTAACATAATTAAAGAAAAATGAAATCGTTGTCTAGATACCTATGGCCTCAGTTATAATTAGACACTTTAAGTAACGACCAGTTACCTATTTACTTGTTAATGGTATTAACATACAGTTAAATGTCGAGGTTGAATACTTACCTATTAGCTAAGTTCTATTATAGTTAACTTACCTACATAACTACTGGGTATACTAGTACACTACATATCTAGGTATTAAAGGGTCCTACTTACATACTTAGGTACCAAATGATATTTTAGCTTACGTACGTACGAGTATGTTTGTGTCGTGAAAAACTATTGAAATCTTGAATTTAGACATTATTTTTTTTTGCAGAATGTTGCCCCACTAAATAAGTGTGTGTGTCTTTTTAGGAGATCCCAAGGGAACGGGAAGTTCCCAGCATATAATACTTCTTTTGAATTATCTATTAATTAAGTAGATAAGTAGATACCTAATAGAGTAGACTGAGCTACAACTAAGCGTAGCTGGGTTTACTTAGCTGGTAGATACCTAGTTTATAATTAGAAGATGTGTTAAATGAATTAAATTGTCGCCTTTCACACGAGGGAAAACGGTTTGTTTTTATTCCGTTTTTTTTTGGGGCTATGAAATACCTATCATAATTTTTCTTACGATTTTTTTTTTGGGAAAAATCCCTTTGGCATCACGACTTCTGAGAGAGTGAGATGTATACCTAAATCAAGCTCTGTGGCAAGAACGAAGACTACACTTAATGCTACAATAGTCTAGTACAGCAGCATCTAAATAACAGGACATCCTGACTCTCTAGTGTTGTGCTTATCTCATACAAAACAATTTCTTAGCGCCCGCCCACTTCCTCGCGTAATGGCGGCGACTGCAACTGTTTCTGATAATGTTCACAAATAATTGCATCCGCTACACCGTCCGCTTTTTACTACCATCTCCTGAATGACCATTAGAAACTCTTTGGAATTCATTTAAAAGCGTTTAGATTTTGTTTTGTTTTAGTAGCTAAGAGCTTCTACACTTTCAATTAGAGTTGATAGATCCGACAATAAATATGTAAGTAGTTAAAGTATTGTTCTCGGGCGTTGTTGTTAATGTTCTTTAAGTACTATGGATTGTTTATTATATACACAGCACTACATTGTATAATCACATCCCCTTTGATTGTATCTCACCAACTGCAGCCTAATATTGGTTTAATTCAAATACAAAACCCTAACTTCTGCACTAAAACCTCAAGCCTGTTTTGTAATTTTATCAATTCGGGTCTTTGAGCTCTACTTAGTGATATTAGAAACCTACTTGCGTCAGCATGATAATTCGTGGAAGCCCCTGAAACTCACCAGGGGTTGCAGAAAATAATTGATTTAGTTTCCTGGTTAAGAACTTTTTAGAGTGACGCAAAAACAGACAGGTATATAAATTAAAATCATATAATAATCTGGTCACGTGCAGTGCTGAATCTGGCTTGAACAAAAACTGATGAACGATTACAAATTTATCTCTTCGATTCGTCAACGTTTAATAGATTTTTAGATCTATTTGAATGCAAGAGGTAATATAGGTAATTATACTCTAGTATTTACAATATCGGGGTATTTCCATTTGGTTTTACCTTATTATTTTTTAAAAAGATACCTAGTACTTATAATGACTTCTAGCGGCTTCTGTTTCGGTCGGGTAAAATCTGTCGGAAAATGGCGTATGATCGCATAAAACCGGAATAGACATGTAGAAAAATAGTTATTGTAACAATCAATCATAAAAAACTGGACCGATGTTCCGTTAGTGTGTCGAACATAATTACGCAAACGATACGCGATATATCTTTAGTCAGGTTTGGCCCGACTCCAAAAGCCTCATTAGCAAAAATATTGTAACAAAGCATTCCAAGAGGTTCTATTTAGGTTTATTTATTGATCATGTCGGCAACCGACCAAATGAGCCACCTGATGGTAAGTATTCATCGCCGCCCATGGACATCTGCAACACTAGAGGAATTGCTGATGCGTTTCCCACCTTTAAGAGTCATTCCTACGGACTGCAGACTTCCAGAGCCGCAGAAACCGAGGGGACCTGGTCCACACGTGGTAAAAGGTGCCAAAGATGCCAAACTGATATAAGACTATTTTTTAAAGGTCAGAAAAATGACATCCTGTTACCGTTTAACACGCGTAAAATGCGTACAAGTGACGTCATTTGGCACTTACGTCTGTTTAGAATAGAAAGAACTTCGAAGTCGAAAATAAATATGAAAATGATTGAATATCGGGAAACTATAAAATACGGGTATAATAATCTTCGATCTAGTTTCAAATAAAATTATAATTCAAGGGTGTTAAAAAAATGAAACGTTATCAATTGTACCCAATTTCCAAATGTTTCAGTTTGGCCAAGGAAATTTCAGTCCAATATGCACCAAATATTCTATCAAATTATAAATAGGTACCATTAAAACACGGAAGCAAAAGTCATACAAAAACTTAATACGAAAGCGCCAAAGAGCATCTGCGATTTCCATTTGTATTTCAAATATCGAACAACCCACAATTAGAAAAATAGCCCAATTTTAATGAATGACATCTCCATTGGGGTGGCTACCCTGCGGTTAGAGGTGGCGAACTATTTAGTTCAAATTGATAACGGAAGCTAACCCCGCCACATTATGAGCTCTACGTCATTAGGGTCTGTAGTACCCGTAGGCACGGCATCGGTGCTCGCGTTGATGTGTGTAAAATAGACCGTAATGTAGTAGATGCTTATTGAAAAAGAGTTCAGCATTTTAGGATTGATTTTTATGTTACTTTTCTTGATGTCAATTGGTAAAATAAGATAAGTTGGTGCGGACAATAAAATAACTAATCATTTAAAAAATACCGGTTACACATACCTACATTATATTTTAGGTTTAATATAAATTAGGAACTTAGGTTTTTCATTTGTCGAAATTCATCTGATCATAACAGGGTTTAAGTAGGTATCTGTTTTTTTTTACTTATATGTGATAGGCTTACGCTTGACCACCAGTTCGCCTTATGTTAAGCGCTTGCCTAGAAGAAACTGATGTCTTTATGCATCAGTTTACGAATGCTGGCCGACTATTCCACTACGGAACTACAGAAAAAAACTTATAATGGTCAAGGCAAACCCGCAGTCCGCAACAGGAACACACCGAAATAGAGTTGGTAATTTCGGGTGCGGTCATTATGACACATCTTAATTTAGTTTCAACACATAAATTGTAATAAGTAGACATGGGTCCAATGCGGGTGGCCTAAAGACGGACGAAGCGTCGCCGTACAATGGATAAAGGTGATTGACTTCGTGTCGTAACTTCGTATCAATTGAAAAATATTCTCCCAAATCGAACTAACAATATTGGTCGCTTTTTACAAGATTTAAAAACTAATGAGCACGAGTTTCTATCAATGAGGTTGTTATAAATTATAATCCTTTATGATAGGATTACATTCAATTACTTAATTATTCCAAATATCTAAATTATCTTCGAAATCGAAGCTCTTTAATTGATTTATAAATTTTGCGTTGATCACGAAATTCTCAATTGCAAATCTGTACCTACTTATGTAGGTGGAGATTAGCTTGAATTAGCTACAACGCAGGCAACTCCATTATACAGTAATCCTGAAGGTATATATCCTCTTATATAAATCAGCCTACCATTACGCCAGCGTGGTAGACTATAGACTAGACTAGCCGGTCCCGAAGAGAATAAAACTAAACTCATCTCATTCTGCGAGAAGACTCGTGCCCAGCAGTAACAGGTGTAGTTAATGGATTGATGATTTATTTATTTCTTTTAGGAAAACTTACATACTAATAAAAACATTCGTAAATATATATAAAAAAATAATAATAATCATTTTGCTAATTACAAGCTTTCACAATTAGATTTTCACCAGCGCTGGTTCCAAAGAAATGTTTAAGCATAAAACATTGATAAAAAAAAGCTATATAAATAGAAAACAGAGAAATAAACAAACAGTACATTAAGAATATAAATAAATAAGAACATATGAAATTAAGGATGAGATAAAGAGCGAGACTGCCGCTTGAGCACCATCAGTGGATTTATTTAAACAAATCACTATTTAGTCCTCTTCTGGTTGAATTTGCAGATATCCTTATTTATATGATGATATAAATCCGGAGGCCCAATCCCCTTTTAAAAGGTCGGCAACGCACTCGTGACTCCTCTGGTGTTGCGGGTGTCCATGGGCGGTGGTAATCGCTTACCATCAGGCGATCCGTCTGCTCGTTTGCCCTCCTATTCCATAAAAATAAGGATATCCGCTATTTGGTAAGACTAAAATGTGTCTAGGATGTGGGACACATTTTACTATTGCCAAATAGGCAAGAGTATTTTTCTTCAGTAGGTTCATAGTGTGCCTATGTACCGAAGAAAATACGAACCGTTTAAAAAAGTCAGTGACATTTTTTTTCTGTGCAACGGAAACAAACAGCCCTAGGGGTGTATTACGATGATCGTCCCTATTTCCGAATGGTCCCAATTTCGTCATTACACGTTTATATTTGTTCGCCTCATGAGAACTTAGCTTTATGTGTGGCCAGTAATCGATTATTATAAATGCCGGGTTGTTGGAACAGGAAATAAACATGTTTCTTTTTATGCGTTTAATATTAGAAGTCGCACTTTTTTATTTTGTAATGTTACATAATTGAAAAAAAATGCGCCTTTCTAAGTTTCAATAAATACTCGTATTGTAATAATGTTTTATCTTTACATACATTATATATTTATTATTATGTATAATTAAGTATGTGCTTTGACTGCCTCATTGGTCTAGTGGTCCCAAGCGCGACTGCTACACTAGAGGTCCTGGGTTCGATCCCCAGGTCGAGCAGTGTTATTGAGTTTTTCTATAAAATACTTAGTAGCAGCTAGGAGTCTGGATTTGTGCCCGATGAATGGCTATAGGCTCGCCCCCTATAACATGGGACCTAAACATACCGGCGAACTGTGGGTATACATTAAGTACGCCTCTGCCTAACCCTTCGGGGAATACAGGCGTGATGGTATGTTATGTTATGTTAATTAAGTATGATAAAAAAATCTAAATAATAAAGTTAGCTCGTGTTTTTAGTGGCGCTGACTTGTGTATCTTATTCTCCTGCTCCACCGTAACGTATAGTTTACCTATTATTTATATTTTAATGCATAACTGGATATTATGCCCCTGTTCCACCTGAGTTAGTGTTATTGTGCCTACGTAATAATATCAATTAACAAATAACTAGTTACCTATCTACTTACACAAAACTAGGTAGGTACTATCATTATCATATCAGCCTATTACCGTCCACTGCTGAACGTAAGCCTCCCCCAAAGAGTGCCAATCATCCCGGTCTTGGGCAGCTCGCATCAATCCGCTGCCAGCCACCGTCTTCAAATCGTCGGTCCATCGCTTCGCAGGGCGTCCAACACTACGCTTGCCCAAAAGTGGTCTCAACTCTAACACTTGTCTGCTCCATCGGTCGTCTGTCCGTCTGCAGACATGGCCGGTCCAATTCCACTTCAGCGTGCTTATTTTTCGCGCAATGTCGGTGACTTTAGTTCTTTCGCGAATGACTTTAATGCATCTTAATTAAAATGTATTCATATTTACTACAGCATATTTTAGCAGGCGTTCCTGTTTCATGGATATCTTTTGTAACCTTCTCTATTATTCAGCCTAATAAACGGAATCAAACACAGCATGGAATACATTGATATTAAAGCAGACAGTAGTCAGTGGCCAGTAAAGGGTGAATTACGTGGAATTGCATTCAATCCTGTGTTTGGATTGGACTGATTGCGTTGCGTTTAAGTACTGTTGCGAGGTGGATGGGACTGTTGGCTTCACAAGATCAAATAATTCTCTAGTGTGAGAAAAAACTCGCGAAAAACCTTTTCGAGAAAAAACTTTTTGACCGGAAAAATTTGCTGTCCTCGTAAAAAAATACTTCAAATATCACTAAATACCGTGTTTTTAGCACTTTGAGAATGGTACATATCCAAATTGTGACGTCTTAGAGCAATTCTGTTGCCGGATTTAGATTTAGCGCCAAAACCCTCCATGAAATGATGTGTCACACCCAGGTGCAAAAGAAAGTATTTTTGTTGACTAGTGTTATGATTATGATTTGCATCAGAAAATGGCTATTGATTTTCTATAGGTTCTAAATATAAATTGATTCCAGGTCCAGGGCATCCAGGGTAATCGCTCAAACTGGCTCATTAGTAGCGCGAATGTTGTTCTGGGTTCGATTCCCAGGTTGAGTTGTTATTGGGTTTTTCTTCTCACTCTGATATCCTTACTCGCAGCTCGGAGTTCTGATTTGTGCCCAGTTAATGGCAATAAGCTCATGGCCCTATTATGCACCCGTGGACTTTTTGTCCCCCTGTTCTGTATTGAAGACGTGCAGGATGCAAGCTTTGGACTGTATTTAACTAATTCTACCTTTTTTCTTATTTTAGAGATGTATATTGCTACATAAACTGCTGGGCATGGACCCCCTCTCTCAAAACGAGAAGGGTCACTCTGAAAATATTGCGTATATCATAACACCAAAACCTCTAGTTAGTGTTCGTTTTAGTTGTTAAAGTTGCAGCCATCAATTGGTACATGTACCTCACTTCGTTGTTAAGCAAACTCATGAACCATTCACGTATTGAATTGTAAGCTATGAACATTAAAGTTGGATTGTTTCATTTATTGCTATCCGTATGATAACAACGAAAGCAGTAGCCAAAGCACACGACATGACACAGATACATACTGATAATTATTTCTAATATCTTCTTATATACACACATTCACGCTTTTTCGCCATAGGAGTTGGCAGAAATTAGCATAATTACTTTTTTGCGTCATACTTATACACGCGAATATTACTTAGACATTGGAATAAAAAATACGGACTTTATCGCGATATAGGGCATAGTCCATCGCGGTGGCTTTAATAACCTTTTTTTTGGTCGGAGAAAATGTCTTGCGCGCCACGACATCACGACGACACGACACCTTCGGGAAAAGGTGACGTTATCTGGGGCTCGCAACCCACTAAAAACTCCGTTTGTGCCTACGTCCGCTATTGCAGAGGGGTCACGAGAACTGCTATGCATTACTTTCGCGGCTGGCCTTAATAACCCTAGACTTACATACTTTTGATTATCAAATATGCGGCCTTTTTATCCCCCTTCGTTTTAGGTACCCTTTAAGACGTATTCTCGTTTGTCTCTATTCATCCCGTAAACGTAAACTCAAGAACACCCATCATCACTTTATTTGCCCATTTCTCAACAAACTCGTTTCAATATAAAAGTAATATTTTTGGTAAATTGTTATCAGGCCCAACTCTGGAATATAATAATCAGATCGATCGTCAATCCTCGTCAGTGTTCGGTTGAGGTCGTGTGACATCGGGTGACACTGGCGTTGACGCGTCAAGCCGCGCCACAAAGCAATAGAGCCGTCGGCGACGTGGCTAATCATTTGTATTGTTGTGCTGCAGATGTTCTGTACGCGTAGGGCGACCATGTTTGTGGGTGAACAGAGACACGTTCCCCTTTATATTGGTAGTTGGTACTCCAAAAATTTATGAATTGAAATAATGGAAGATTTCTATTACCATACCATCACGCCTGTATTCCCCGAAAGGTTTGGCAGAGGCGTACTAATGTACACCCACAGTTCGCCTGTATGTTTAGGTCCCATGTAATAGGGGGCGAGCTCGGGGTCTGGATTTGCGCCCGGTTCAACCGGCGCAAATCCAGACCCCGAGCTGCCACTAAGAATTTCATAGAAAAACCCAATAACACCTTGCTCGACCTGGGGATCGAACCCAGGATTTCTAGGACTTTCTATTAGGTACCTAGTTACTGAAATCATTATTTCCGAAAGAAATTTATTTAAGTTTTATTTTTATTTTGGTATAGTCGAAATCAAACGACTTTACTATAGATAATTTTTGTTCTAGTGTATGAATAAATGTTATTAAATATACCATTAAATGACACTACGGAGAAGAAAGAAAGATGCCAAACGCTATGTAACTTTATACTTCTTAAACCATTAAGTATGCTTTTTTTCAAAATTGAATACATTAACTCCAGATCAAGTCTTGAACATATACAGAGCGTAAGAGACTAGCTGTGCCCCAGGTATATATTTCAATGCCTCATAAACCTTTCCAAGTACTTACACACACAACTCATCAAAGAGCATTGCAATTGGTTTAGGAAGTAGGTACAGAGGACAAGCATATCAATATTAACATTCATTTTAATTTTATAGGTTGTGTAGGTACCGAATGAAATAAAAAAAATATTATACAAACCTGATAGTATCGAACGCAACAAAAAAATAATCATCCATTTCGGCGATTCATTTTATATAAATAGATGAGATAATGTCTTTTTCAGTCAAAACTCCTTGTCACCATACAATAACAATATGTGTCCGTTTAATTATGCGTGACCGATGTACTTCACTTATTTAATGTCGCCATTATATCGTCGTGATAGATAGACTGATACACCGACAGGATGAATGCTTAATTGTGACACAATTACACATTATGATAGTACCTACGTTTTCATTATGTAATAAGGATAATTATGTTGAAAGTTAATGTAACATCCCCTATAAATAACATACCATCATGGTTGTATTTTTTTTACGTGATAGGCTTACGCTTGACCGCCAGTTTGCCTGATGTTAAGCGATAGGTACTGCGATCTACGATGGAGAGCGCTTGCCTAGAAGAAACCGATTCACTCGTGATATAAAGACACCCAGATTATATCTATCAGGGAAGACCCACTCGAGAAGTGCATTCCATATTTCAGCGATACGCATTATAAAAGTGGACTTAAAGCGTTTCGTATTCCCTGAAGGGTTAGGCAGAGGAATATCCACAGTTCGCTGATAAGATAGGGGGCCAGCATATTGCCATTATCTGGCGCAAATTCAAACTTCGAGCTGCTGCTAAGAAAGTTCTAATGAAAAAGCCGATTTGCCCGATCTGGGATTCGAAGTCATGGATCCCACGCTTAACAGTCGCTCTTGCGCCCGCTAGAGCAATTAGGCAGTTAACGTTCCAGTAGACTAACACTGTGCCTGATTCAGGAATCGTAACCCACTGACTTCACGTGACGGGTCACGTTTGCGACCACTAGATCACGGAGGCTTTTTCCTTAAAATAACTTTCAAGCAAGAAATGTTAATTTTCCTTTAAAAAGTCTGGAAAGAATTTGTTGCCTTGTTCTCTGTTGCTTATCTATCTTATGAAATAACATAATGTACGGTGTTATAAGAATAATGGATAAAATAAACTGCCCTATTTGTATAGTCGTCCTAAGTTCGACTGCTACGTTAAAGGTCTTGGGTTCTATTCACAAGTCCAGCAAAGTGTTATTGGGTCTTTTTGTGAAATTCTCAGTAGCTCGGAGATTGGATTCGTTCCCGATTAATAGCAATAGGCTCGACATATTACATGGGACCTAAATATAGTAACGATAGTAACGAACTGTAAGTTTACATTAGCACACCTCTGCCTAACCCTTCGGGGAATACAGGCGTGATGGTATATGGATAAACTGAAAATGTACTATCAGTATTAACGGGTACTAAATGTCTGCATTAATTATATTCAGGTACATTAAACTGCGATGTCCGACCGCCGCGGCGCCCGCGCCGGCGGCTGATTATGCGCAACTGCTGTGTTATCATACGAAACGAAACAGGCGTTAATGAAGGCGATAAAGTCTTGAGACAGCGGGTTCAAATTAAAAACTTGAACCCGGAAGTGTAATGTAAAAGTTTGAAGGACGTGAAACTATGCGTCGGTGTTTTTTATTGTAATAAGATGATAAAGTGGGCTTTATATGCCAGCAACAGCAGTAGTATCACAAGCGCATTGTCATCTTGACACTCCGTTAGCTAAGTCTCATATCGCCAGTGATTTCTCTGGCTAGCAATAGTCTGTGGTCCTAAGCACATCAGCTACGCTAGAGAACGTGGGCTTGATTCCCAGGTCGAGGAGTGTTACGTTTTTTTTATAAAATTCTCAGTAGCTGCTCGCACTTTAGATTTATGACTGGTGTATGACATTATCTTCGCTTTCTATTACATGGGACTTACCGACGAATGTGAAAATTAGCATTCCTCTGCCTAAACCTTTGGGGAATACAGGCTTGGTGGTACTTATGTTAAGTACAGTTAAGTTTAAACTTTTTTATATAAAATCATTTTGTTATAAAATGCCATGCTTAGAATGTTTACTACTTATTTATCAGAGTGTACAAGAAAGGACTACCGAATTTCCTAATCCATCACTGGAGACCACACGGCAGTCGTAGGCCATGAATAACTAATTTTATAGCAAATGTAAGGATGTTAATGCCTCATTATATTCAGCGGCAGTCCTCAGTAGTTAAGGGCTGAGGATAAAATTAATATATGAAGGCCATCTAGTGGCACTGACATTCTTCAGTGAGGAAAATGTCCCTGTGAATTTACGGCATTTTCAAACTATGGGAAATCTGTTCAACACGGCTGTTCTGATAATATTAAGCTGTGTCTATGGAATTAAATGACAGCTCAATTTGCTATTATGTAATAAATATAATATAAAATATGTTATTTGTAAAATAATAATTATTATTTGTAATATATTTTATTTAAAATATGTTAATGTATATGTTATTTCTTTCTTTCATAATAAGTTTATCTATACTTAGAATTCTGTGAAGCTCTTTTGAACAAATAAAAAAATCAATCTACCTATGTACTTGGGTTAAGTTTAGTGACATATCTTTTTTTAATTGCAAATTTGACTTAATATTATATTATAATTTAATTATTAGAGACTATTTATTAATCTAACAACTATCTACATAATAGCTATAAGAAAATAATATCTAACCTTATATAACTGTAGATATTCTATTTGACGTTACAGTACACGGAGCCAAACCTACCAATGTAGACAAAACTATGGAATACTAGCTTCAGGATTGGGTCCGACCTGGATAAAAATATAATAGCCTATGTGTTATTCCAGGTTATAATCTATCTGTGTGCCAAATTTCATCCAGATCCGTTCAGACGTTCTGGCGTTAAAGAGTAACAAACATTCATACATCCATCCATCCATACTCACAAACGTTTATAATTACGTTCACGATTATAATATTAGTAATAATAAGACAGAATATGATGATAATATAGGTACGGTAATAACATAATCATAATCAACCCATTATCCTGTCCCACTGCTGGGCACGGGTCTCCTCTCAGAATGAGAGGGATTAGGCTATAGTCCACCACGCTGGCCTAGTGCGGGTTGACAGACTTCACACGCCATCGAGAAAATCTCTCAGGCATGCAGGTTTCCTCACGATGTTTTCCTTCACCGTTTAAGCGCGTGATAATTAACTATTTAAGGTACGGTAGGTAATATGATTAAATAAAATAGGAAGCATGCTCGATAGATACTTTTTAAATCGTTAGATGTATATTTTGTATATACATTTGTATCTAGTTATAAAAATTTAAAAATTGACTTGTAAAAGTATTCATAAAGGATCTATTTACAGAAATAAAATATAATTTATCATCATTTATAATTTATGATAATATCTTAAAAAAGTGAAAAGATATATCCCATTCCATGAAATCAAAGGTTTCAAACGTTAAAATATTTTGATATAGCCGTACCAACGGCACTGTCTGCCGTTGGTACGGCTATATCAAAATATTATTCGCATGACGTTTCCAAAAAAAGTAGAAAAAAATGCCGAGGTATTTTTACAACATGCGCTAGAGTGCGCTTGTTGAAAGGTGCTCGCTAATTTTCACAGGGGAACATGAAAACGAGGCAGGCAGGCCCGCAAACATCTTTATCTTTAAGTCAACAACTCCATTTTGTACACAAACGTATCAAAATGGACCACCTTTTAGCGCCTCCGTATTTAGTCAACGAACTCTTTTTGCCTGATCTCTGGCTATTCGTTGCGTTCATATATTGGATAGTATCGAACCTTTCGGTTGCAATATTGATGTACATCGAAGCCTCATAAACAACTCGGTCGCAGCTTTTGTAATTCAACGCAGCATTGGCTGCTACATTTATACTCATTTCAGTATTAAAAAAGATGTCTTAAAAGTTCATTTTGGAATAAACGATATGCTAAGTAAAGTTGTCGGTACGGTCATCTGTCATCAACGGATGTCACATTATGGCCCGTTTTCGGACCACAAAAGATTCCGGGTCCTTTCTAATCAGTTGTATTATACAACTCTTTTCCAGTGCCTGTTTTTTATCAGCACAAAATCCATTACTGATTATGCTTCGTGTTTATTTGAGATTTAGGTAGAAATAAAGCAATGGACATGTGGTATAGACTGAGTTGTCATAGCTATTTGTTGGTGCACGACAGAATAAACGATCAATAATGCTTTATTCCCGGTTGAAGGTGTAAATTGACATTAAAATGGATTTTAATAGATGTTCGGTCTATGAGAAGGAGTTTTTGTAACAGTTCGGTTCGTTTTGGTAGCGTATTGTCAGTGGGACCTTTTTGGAGTTGTTTATTAACTATGTCGCTTCATTGAACTTAGTTCAGTAAGTAGTTAGCTCCAAAATTCCTGTTTTTTCTGTATAACATATCTCTGTGGATTACACAGATTTCTTCTCGTCATTACCAATGATTCTACTGGAAGGAAAATACCTCTTTTGCGTTTCTTGAAACGATGACCGTCCGAGCTTTTGTGCAATTTTTTATTGTAAACGCACAAACTTCAACTTAACATTACATACCATCACGCCTTACCCGAAGGGTTAAGCAGAGGTGTACTAATTAATGTACACCCACATTTCACCGGTATGTTTAGGTCCCATGTAATAGGGCGCGAGCCTATTGCCATTAACCAGGCACCGATCCAAACTCCAAGCTGCTACTGAGAATTTCATAAAAAAACCCAATAACACTTTGCTCGACCTGGGGATCGAACCAGGACCTCTAGCGTTGCAGTCATGCTTGCGACCACTAGACTAATAAGGCAGTCACAAATATCAATTCTATGGAAAACAACTTTTTTTATAAAAAACAAATATTTTTTACAGCAGGACAATGCTGGACTCGTACCGACTAAAACCTCACTCCTTTTTAGACACGCGCTACGTCAGTTTCTGTTTTTGCTTTCTGACTCGTATTGTATCTACTGTTATTTGATACGTTTAGTAGATTTCGCATTTTAACTTTAAAATAGGTTATAGGTAATTGCAATTTACAGATTTTAGACACCAACCTGTATTAGAGTCTATTGTAGGCTATAATATCAGTGGGACAGTTGTTTTTTACGTATTTAATCGGTACAGGACAGAGACAGGCCGACAATAATAACAGATTGCACACAGTTGAAAAGGTGCCTTAACGTTTATTCGACTCTGAGTACCATAATACCTATTCCTGAAGTCCTGAGTCTCATATCCAAGTCTAATTATGAACCCTAGTATATTTCGCGTAGGCTTGTCTGAGTTTTAACAATAGACATTACATCCCCAGTCTCATTCAACCACTACGAATGCGGCTAAGATGAAACTTACTAGCGATTCTATTGTTTGTAGCTTGGATTACAAATAAACCTCCTCTATGTTATTGAAACCGTTAAAAACAGTAGGTAAGTATTGAATTCAGGGAAAAAATTAGCAAGGATTAAAAAACGTAAATCATATCATAGATAAAAGTTGGAAATAAAATATTATGAAAATAAATTTTCCTCAATTGAAATAAAACTATTTATTACGGAATTTATCGCATTATATTGATTTTATTTATTTCCCGATTTGGATGCTTTTACAGCATCCATGGTCACGGATAGACAATTTTCCTCCATTTTTGTTAATTACATGATATATTCGAAAAGTGAAAGACTGAAAAATTTTACAGGTACCGAATTTTCCCGACTGTTCTCTTCTCATTTCAATCAAGTTTTGATTATAGATGTTCTATAATCAAAACTTAATGGGAAGCACAAAAGATCCCATTGGGTCGAAGTGCACTGAGGCCGTGCTGCCTCGGCCCCAAATAAGATAAGAAAATTCCAATACCGACGTTAACCCACTCGTAACACAAACATTTAGCCGAGCACGAGGGGTACCCACATTGCACATTACTAGCAAGCTTTTTTTTTTTAAAAAAAAAACATTACATCTCGATACAAGAATACCAAAGCCGTCAAAATGCTGCCCAAACCTTTGTAAGCCAATGTTGGGCTCATACTGGCATCCTAATCAAGAGCAATAAACTGATCCGCTTCTGATTTGAACGGCCGAGGGTGGTGTCTTAGGCCGCCGATTAGTGGCCTCTGTCGCTCCTCTCATTACTGAGAGCCCTAATTGCGCCGCCGCGGAGCCTCAAACGCGCCGACCGCTTTCATCTCGCCGACGTCGTGTGGCGCAAAGTGTGGGAGTAAGCGGATGCGGGTAGATGAACGGAAGCGAGTAGGTCACGCTGACAGTATTTCAGAAATTTTATTGTTGAAATATCATATTATAATAGTAATAACGACAACAATTTCAATTTTAATTTAATAAAAGTGGGATTATATACTTACATAGTTTTG
The DNA here is from genome assembly GCA_910591435.1 of Acronicta aceris. Classification (NCBI taxonomy): domain Eukaryota; kingdom Metazoa; phylum Arthropoda; class Insecta; order Lepidoptera; family Noctuidae; genus Acronicta; species Acronicta aceris. Next base: position 7,244,777 of record OU342780.1, on the reverse strand, counting down.
AGAGATACACAAATAAATATAAGTGACGTAATAGAAGGAGACTTTCATTTTAAGAAATAAATCTTTACAACTAACTCTCTCAACTGCATTGCTTTTCACATTTTGAGTTATTTAAAATTGATAATTTTGTTTCTTAGCTTCTCTGTTAATTCTACTTTTAACGGATTTTATCGCGTCTTATTAATATTATTTAATTCCCTAATTAATTAATTATTGCCTACTAATTAACTACTGTACTACTGTACTACTGTAACATTAGGACGTCCAACAACTTAGTCTACCCCTGATTATGGATGCTGTAAAGGATCCGAAAATAGTCTGGAATAACACATAGTTTGTGAGTATGGATGTATGGATGTTTGTTACTATTTCACGCCAGAACGGCTGAACGGATCTGGATAAAATTTGGCACATAAATAGATTATAGCCTGGAATAACACATAGGCTACTTTTTATCCAAGTCGGACCCAATCCTGAAGTCCACGCAGAAAAAGTCGAGGGCAGAAGCTAGTATATTATAATTTCATAAAAATAGCAGTAAATCTTATTTATGCTTAAAATTACAACTTTATATCAAAAAGGTTTATATTGATTCTTAAAGCGACCCAAAAAATCCTTTTTCTATAATATTTTTTTTTTATTCTTGACACGTAAATATGATAACATAAGGCGAACTGGCAGTCAAGCGTTGGCTTGAATGCCAGTTCGCCTTATGTTAAGCGACACTGCGATCAACGATTTAAAATACCCACTACTAAATAAAGTTTAAGCAATCTATTATAAAATAGGAATTCAGTTATTTATAATTAACAGAAGTCTATCGTAACAAAAAATAACAGTTTACTAATTTCAACTTTATATAATTACTTAATAAAAACTTAAGACTACCGAACCGATTAACCTACATAAGTAAACATCTTCAAACCCGGAACCCTCTATAAAAAGTTGATTAAAATAATAATTGATCAAAATATATCAATTACAAATTACCTACCTATCAATAATATACCTACGGATTGATTTGCTAAAACCTGATTTATTATGTAGTATCAATTCTAGGTGTTTCCTAATTAAAAACCTGATGGATATTTTATTATGCTGGCTAATTGATATTATATGGCAATTATTAAAACCATCAAGCTGACACTAATGAATATTGCAAAAACTGAAAAATCATTTAAAATAATTAATTTTGTTCCTACATAAATATTCGTAATGGAAAAGTCTTAATTAAAACCACCTTAAAACGCTATCGCTTCCGCTTGTGGTGTATTGCTATTCTTTTCACACAGCGCACTTCACCCAAAATTATTCTGCAGTTGGTAAAGTTATGAACGTAAATACACTTCTCAATTTGGACTCTAACACCTTAAAATAAAACCTTTCCCAGTTCCATTGAAGCAAGAGTGCGTGAATTCTTATGTTGGTATGACTGTAATTGTTTTTATTCATTTATTGCCCCATAGACTATCTGTAAGGTGGGCTTTATAGCCTGTCTATTAGCAGCCAGGGAGTTATCATCGCCTTATAGTGGATTTGTACTAATTTTATTATATTCTTAACTTTATTGGCATCGACAATGTTTTTAATAATAAAAACGGATGCAACGTGATATTAATTAAACTTTAAAAAGGCCTGTATCGTTTATAAACTATCTATAAAATGTCCACTGAGTTAGCAATCAAGGTGGTTTTAATAAAAACTGACAGCAAATTGATAGTTTGATTGATTGATTAGCGATCGCCCGTTTTGAATAAAATATTGGCTTGTAAAAGCGGTAGCCGCCTGCTGTAGATACGAGTGTTTACATCGTTTGTACTCAATTTTATTTATTTTATAGGTAAATAATTATGATAGTGGGAAAATAATAATTATTTAAGAATTTATAAAGTCTTATTAACTGATTAGTTATTATATAATTAGGTAATTTAATTTAATAAAATGTCGCAATATCTTAGCTAGTACTTAGGTATGTTTACCTGCTTATACTTTGGTACCGTCGGCAACGGTCTTGTATATCTAGGTACTACGTATAAAATATGTTCATTATTGTCTAACAGACAAATTTCACAATACACACACAATAATTTAAATTGGACATCGTAGCAGCTGTTCACTTTATTTTTAAATCACAAACACGCACTTAAATTTTATTTATTGGTACCTAGATAAAGCGTTTTTGGTACCTTCTTCATTATAAACTATTTCCTTACAAAATAGACGAAAATAAATTACATTCTAGACTTCATTGTAACAGTTTTTTTTTCACCCAATATATTAGATACTAAGGCCGAGACCACCTCGGAGCTATATCATACAGAATCGTGATGTGATAGGAACATTAAGGCGAATGAGTACATGGGCCGTGCATTTAGCTTGTATGAATATGAACGTAGGCGTAAGAGAAAGCTCTATGTCTGTCTGTTTGCATCAATTTGACGAATTATTGAATGGAAATTAGATGTTTGATCATTCAATAGGTGTGTTGTCGGCTAAGATTGATTCACACTAGTTGCGTAACTTTGGGATGAATTAAGAATAAAATGATGAATTAAGATCTACTGAGATTTTAAATGAAGTTGTCATATTTTTAACATAATACAGTAATAGGTAGGTAAGTATAGGTATTAACTATAGGTCTGTATTTTTTTTTAACGTTAGGTTTTCACTCTTTACATTTCATGTAGGTTTTGTGAAAGATCCTAAATGCGACATTAGAACGCTGCTAGTACTTAAAGCAAAGGATTTCCCATTTTAAGGAGGTATTCCATGAAGCACAGCCAGACGAAGCACACCTAAAGTATTCTAATACTTACCTCATTTTAAGTAGACGGTGAATATTCGAACATTATTTAACAAATCATTGTTCTCATCACAGTAGTTCTCTATTTTATAGTTCAGATTGTTTTTATTTTTGTCTTATTGCTTGACGGCAGTGGCGTAGTTTAAGTTTTCATTATCATAATTATAGTTTTTAACATTTGCATTCTTAACTTTGGGATGAAAATAATGACGTTCTAATGTTTTTCAAACATTCACCCAGGTACCAGCAGAGCATTGATTTTGACTGTTATTGTATTAATCTTGTACTCTCACCTTAATTTGTGCCACTATCTGTATTATTTATGTGGCAATAAATACATTTATTCTCTACCTCATTAGTCTAGTGGTCCCAAGCGCGACTGCTACGCTAGAGGTCCTGGGTTCGATCCCTAAGTCAAGCAAAGTGTTACCTATTGGGTTTTTCTATGAAATTCTCAGTAGCAGCTCGGAGTCTGGATTTGTGTCCGGTTAATGGCAATAGGCTCGCCCCCTATTACATGGGACCTACCTAAACATACCAGCGAACTGTGTGTGTACATTAGTACGCCTTTGCCTAACCCTTCCGCCTGTATTCCACATACAGGCGTGATGTTAGGCAGGTATGTTATGTTAATAAATACATTTATTGTCATTATTATGATATCTATTTGTGTTATTGATAAGACAAAGACGCGATATAAAAAACATTACGGTATTACTTTAGAGACCGTTTAATTACTAAGTAGATAGTATTGTTAAAAGCATGTCCATAAAGTTTCTGCAATAAAAAAAATCAACTCCCTCGATATGAAACAAGCCATGTGTCGCGGGGATTTGACAAATAGTTATACAATTACTTAACGGACACAAAGCTTTGCGAGAGAGCCGTGAAATAACTCTGATAAGGTAAGCATTAGAAATGTGAATAAATAATTTAATCAATTTAAACAAACCATATAAACATACCATCACGCCTGTAATGGGGGGCGAGCCTATTGCCATTAACCGGACACAAACCCAGACTTCGAGCTACTACTGACAATTTCACATAAAACCCAATAACACTTTGCTCGATCTGGGAATAGGAACGAGGAACTCTAGCGTAGCATTCGCGGTTTGGACCACTAGACTAATGAGGCTAATTACCTCGCGGACTGAAAAACTTAAAATACCTATGTCTTCATTTTGATGCAATTAAATAACATAATTATACAATTGGTATCTACCAATAGAGTATATCTTTAAAACATGACTTAACCATTGGCGCTTGACCAATAAATAATGAAAAGAATCATAGCCTTTATCACAATAAATCACAATGAAAGCCGAGAATTACAAACAGAGATTTCCCATAGAGTATGAGGTACAATAGAACCTCTCTAATTGTGCCGGAGACCAGAGACCACACACCGTTGGATGATGGATGCTGTATTAACACGTAGCTACGATGGGATTCTTATTAATGAGACGACGTATTTCTTTATTTATTATCTTAACATTACAATTTAATCTTTATATTTTAAGCGAAATACTACACACAGTAAACGCGCAATCTGTGAAAATTAAGCTAAAGACAATGTTTTTATTTGAAATAAGCTTTTACAAGCGCTTATGAAACGTTATGATTCTAGTTGCACGGTTCCAAAAGGTTGATCCTATGGAGAAGAATCCGGCAAGAAACTCCATGGACACTCTTTTAAAATAAATGGTGTTACAATCTTCACTGGTACAATATTGCGGTAGGTACAATATATTATGAGTAGGTATTACTCTTAGGTGTAATACAAGTTTTGGTAGATACACATATCTAAGTATCTTATAAATTGATCGACTTCCTGAAAATAAGCTTGTAAGTTGGCTTCTGAAAACTTATTGAAAAAAGTTGTAGATATGCATGAAATTGCCTAGATAACTGTAATATAAGTAGGTACGTAGGATACCTAATGAAGACTGTAGTTTACGATAACATCAAATTGACTAGACTGCATTCTTAATTAAAAGTCTTGGTGGTCGCTACCGAATTTAAAACTACAGTTACTAATTACAATAAGTGAATTTTGTATCTACTTTAAACCACTGACCTCGGAGCGGCTAGACTGAATTAAACATTTGACGACACGTTTGGCGTAGCGGCTGAGCGATCGGCTTCTGCGTCACGTGTTGTGGGTTCGATCCCCACACGGAGCAAATATTTGTATGATCTACAGGTAGTTGTTCCGGGTCTGGGCGTTTGTGTATGTGAGAATTTGTGTTTGTAAACGCACCCACGATACAGGAGAAAATCCTAGTGTGGGGCAACGTTTTAAAAAAAAAAAAAAATAGCGTTAAATAAAAAAACAAATATAAGCGTAACACCATACCTAAGAATTGATTTCAAAACGATCTAATAGTTAATAGCGAAATTGCTGGCATATGGCTAAATAACTTAATGTGTTCCAACACCAGAATTTGAACAACCCTAAATGTGTGTTAATACTCCCCCTTCTTTTGAAATACCAGAATATCTCTTCAGTATCACCTGCAAAAATGAGCTTTGTTGTTTAGACGTAGGGTTGGTGAGGAATGCGTTGGATAAAGTTGTAAGTGTATGTCGAGAGGGGAATGGCAGGTCTTTGTATGTTGGTGTGTAATACCAAAGCGTTCCCATTAAGGTTGTCTATTACGGCAATGATATTATCCACAATTTCGTATCATATCAGTAATAATACATTTATGCGTTACTCTGCTATTATACGATGAGCATTTACTGTGTATATACATATAAGTACGTCTGCATGTTGTGTGGGTGTAATTTCGGTAGGTAACTTTCTGGGTTCCGTATTTACTCCGATTGATGCTGAGCCGTTACTTTTTTTAAATTGGAAAAGATACAGTCAACAGTTATTGCTAAGTTTATATTTACTATGCTTATAGATTTTTAGTTACTTTGTACGTCGCTTAAATTAAGTTCATACCAATAAATAAAATTCTGCAATTATTTTGTGTGATCTCAGTTGGACAAATAAATGTTTATTCCTTTTTTCTATTTATAATAATGAAGTTTCTTATCTAAAATAATAGTCATATTCACGGTAGATACATTCTTAAATATGGTATCTGTCCCATCAAGCCCATAAACCAAGCCGAAAGTCCTAAGTTTCCTATTTCAATTGTATCAGAATTGTCGTCCAATGACATAGGAACTGACAGATTTCGTTATCAAAACTGTCAAAAATCAATCATTCTGATTTCATTGAATGACGATTGGGATATAATAAATAAGTAGTCGACGAGGCTCAGGTTTTGTTTGTAACCAACCCACGCAATTTCTTCCAACTGTCTTACGGAACCCTAAATTTGAGTTACGAATACAATGTTTTATTGCTATGTGCACTTAAGTGGTCAAAGACGCCTAATTTAATTAGATACGTATTAACGTCCAGACTCACTGGGTGGCACGCATGAACAGCAGGAAATAAGAAACAGAAAGAGATACCAGATATTTATGGGATTCGCCAGTTTGCTTCATAGCGAGTCTGTTGAGTCAGCGTTGAGGTGAATTTTGTTCAATAGTTAGGAATTTTCTTGAAAGTCTCTTGCCTAGTCTGTCATACAAGATGGGTTAGGTACCCACTGCTTTGCTGAAAGCATTTTTGTGTGGGACGTATGTGCAGCATAATGCTGACCAGCAGTCGCCACACCGTTCTTTTGTGGAGATGAGATGCGCTACTTACCTATAGTGTATTTGTAGCAAAAATTTAGAAGGTGATCCTAAGTGGATGAAAAGGATACTATGATACTGGTTAGTATACCCTTTCTTTCAGCTGTTCTCAAGCATTTTTATGTCGTTATTGTTGCGGAGATGATAATTCACTATAGTACCTACATAAGTATAATATTATAACACGAAGAATTAATTTTATTATAAGTTTTTAATCTATACTTATATACTTATAATAAATCTGTAGAGAGGTCAATTCTGTACATGAAATATATTTCCAAAATAACTATCAGCGGGTGATTAGTGATCGATACTGACGCCAAAAATGCAATCAGTAAAATTTTTGTCTGTCTGTCTGTCTGTCTGTCTTTCTGTCTGTCTGTCTGTCTGTCTGTCTGTCTGTCTGTCTGTCTGTCTGTCTGTATGTTCGTTATAGAAACAAAAACCACTCGACGGATTTCAACGAAACTTGGTACAATTGTTCTTCATACTCCTGGGCAGGTTATAGTATACTTTTCATCTCGCTACGATCAATAGGAGCAGAGCAGTGAAGGGAAATATTGGGAAAACAGGAGAACTTACTCCATTTTTTAAGCTTCCGTCGCGTGTGCAGCCTTAATGGTTAAAGCTACACAGAAATCATGTATGACGGAAATGTTCTCCTTAAAATTATATAAAAAATATTCCACGACAGCAAATGTCTATCTTTTATGGTTGACTCACAATAACACGTGTAACTCCCGATAGCTTAGCAGTTCGGAGCTTTCTGATTATATTTGTCTAGTATTACGTTAGGTGACTGACTGACTGACATAGTGATCTATCAACGCACAGCCCAAACCACAGGTTATAGTATACTTTTCATCACGCTACGATCAATAGGAGCAGAGCAGTGAAGGGAAATGTTGGGAAAATGAGTGATTCATGAGAAAGGTTTCAAGCTATAAAACATCACATTAAACCCTTAGGAACGGGGCAACGCAGGTGAAACCGGGCGAAGAACTAGGGAACAAAGTAACTATTCCACGCGGACGAAGTCGCTGGCAAAAGCTAGTTTTAAAATATAATTGTAAGTAAGTATAGTGTTTCATTTACGCCAAAAATAACAGTTTTTTCATTTCTATAATTATAATAATCTAATAATAGAAATCAGAAAAAATGCCGTGCTCAGTACATACATACATAATCAACCCATTATGTCCCACTGCTGGGCACGGGTCTCTTCTCAGAATGAGAGGGATTAGGCTATAGTCCACCACGCTGGCCTAGTGCGGGTTGGCAGACTTCACACGCCATCGAGAAAGACTCTCAGGCATGCAGGTTTCCTCACGATGATTTCCTTCACCGTTTAAGCGCCTGATAATTAACTAACTAATACGTACATGACTTCGAAAAGTCAGAGCTGCGTGCCTTGGGTTCGAACTCGAGACCTTTGACTTGGTAGTCCGACGGTCATACCACTAGGCTATCACTGCTTTTTTTTTGCGTGCTCAGTAGTGGGGCACTAAATGGATCGACGATGATTACCGAATACCTAACACAAAAAAGTTATTACACTCATTAGATTTAAATACTTAAATAGAGATCTCTGCTTACTGAGCTTCCTGATATCTCCTGCATAAAAATGACAGTGGAAATATCCGTGACGAATAAGAACCCACAGTACTTATACTAACGACTGCATAATTTCCTTTAATTATTCCCCTGACGTCATTTCTCGTAACCTATCCACCCAATTTGCATTTTTAACACCAAACCGTGTAATTTTTCACAATGTTATCAGAGTCTCGCGATTAATTTTAATAATCAATATTCTTGTTCATAGCGAGCTAGTCATTAGCTCGGTGGGCTAAACGACATGTGGGGGGAGAGGGGGTGTAGTTAATTGCCGCTCAGTATTAGCACTAACTGGAAGCGATGTAGATAACGATGAAGTATGGGTTGTCCGTCTGCGGCTGTGTGCTGTGCCAATAACTGTGTACCGATACCATAAAAACACTTTTACTAGCTACCATCGTATGTTACCAGAGATAATCCAGTTATTTATGTAACTCATAATATGTCTGCCTCATTAGTCTAGTGGTCCCAAGAGCGACTGCTACTCTAGAGGTCCTGGGTTCGATCCTCAGGTCGAGCAAAGTGTTATTGGGTTTTTCTATGAAATTCTCAGTAGCAGCTCGGAGTCGGGATTTGTTCCCTGTTAATGGCAATAGGCTCGCCCCCTTTTACATGGGATCTAAACATACTGGCGAACTGTGGGTGTACATTAGTACGCCTCTGCATAACCCTTCGGGGAATACAGGCGTGATGGTATGTTATGTTATGTTATGTTATGTCATAATATGTATATATATTTATTTATATATTGTACCACTAAGTTGCCGTATATTATTATCATACTAGGTACTATATGAAACTGGTTTTCGTCCGTGCGTCATTAAGGGTCTGGTTGAAAACCAGCGTCGGGCAAATTTGTCTGGCATATGCTGAACCAGATCCTTTTCGGCGCAATCGTAAGGGCCATAGTGCATTAATTGTTTTTTAATATTATGTTCTTTTAGTATAGTTTATTCACATGTACTTGTCTCTACTGTTCGCTGAATAAATTGTTTTCTTTCTTTCTTTCTTTTTTAATCTTTTGAGAATTTCCCAAAATCTCCTTTTAACCTCATATATGTCGCCTATCGAGCTAAATCTAGTTTTTCATTCCCGCTATCGCTGTTTTATTGTGTTTTTCTATAAAATAATTCAACCGGCACAAATCCAAGCTGTAGGTACCTAATGCTTGGAGCTGTAATGTGTGTACACGGTTGATGGCCAAATCGTCGTCCTTATTGCATGATATCTACCTACGTAAAACATTAAAACATATGGGCAATATCGTGCATCATTCTACTTAAGACCTGCAGTCCTGAGTGATGAGTCATGAGTCCTGTCCTGACTTATCAAAACAGCCCAAATGATTAGCTCTCAAAACATTCAGAACATGAAGGTGTCATCAAATATATTTAATAAAACACCATCATACCATCACGCCTGTATTCCCCGAAGGTATAGGCAGAGGTGTAGAAACTAATTTACACACACAGTTCGCCGGTATATTTAGATCTCATGTAATAGATGACATGACATGACATGTAGAGGGCGAGCCTATTGCTAAAAAAGGGGCACAAATCCAACTCCGAGCTGATACTGAGTATTTCATAGCACATATATCTATTATAACACTTTACTCGACCTCTGAATCGAACCCAGGACCTCTAGTGTAGCAATTGCTACACCAGATACCACTACAGTTGCTACGATATTTGTTAGTATAATTGCGCTTGCGACCATTAACCACTAAGGTCTTTCAGCTGAATATTTAAAGCATATTCTCCTTATTGTGTTGTTCCTTATGCCGACCATACTTAGCCCCAGATACATCACTAACGATCGACCATGCATGACTACGCAGTCTGATTTATACGTACGCGAGATTGTCGTCCATCTGTGCGATTATCTTTACGATAATCGCCGGTCGCAACGACTGATCGCATAGTCGACGTAATTGTTTTACAGTCGTCTGACTAGATCTCGTGCAGTTGCGAGCTTTAGAGGAATAGATTATGGAGACTGATTAGATAGCTGCCAGCTACTGACTTGGAACTCGTATGCTTTATTTATGGTAATATATTACTGGGTAGGTATAGCTAATAATGCCTAGAAGACAAGTCATAGCCTCTCCATTTCAGTTTACCTATTTTTATCGACTACTTACACGATTCCTCAATTGCGTCACAAGTATTTATTATACTTCACTATAAAAGTAACTTAAGTTACTTCTTCTAATATCAGCTATCTGCCAGTGAAAGTCCGGTCAAAATTGGTCCAACCGTTCCGGAGACTAACCGGAACAAACAGACAGGCACATACATTTAAAAAAGTTCAGCCCGCATTACAGTCGCGCTTACAAACACTATTTATGACAACATTAATGTGGAAATGTTAAAATTTTATTTTGACTTATACCTTTACTTATACTTATTTACCGCTATGTAGGACTATTCCCCATATGCCTTGCATCAGTACACTCCACTTCAAGGTATGAGGAAGCGCACATCACCAATTACTGGTGTCCTAACATGCATACCAAGTGGCACTTTACATATCAGATGTGTTCAATTGAAACGCGTGTCGGAGCTGTAATTACTAATTAGAGTAATTAGACGGATCGCCCGCGCTCGCGGTGGCGATTGACACACCAATACGAATATCGTTCAGAATGAGGTTGCAAGACCTTGAACAGATTGGAGCAGACTTTCTATCTGAATTGGCCTTAGATAAGTAATCTACATAAATCCCAATGAAAGATCTCGTCCACTGCCCTATTATCACATATTTCCAGGGCTGTAGGCAGTAACTAATGCTTAGAGACAATGCATATTTATTGAAACTTATTTCAACTAAACTTACAACATCATTACAGGCAAACTCAATGCGATATTGTAGCTAACTAATACTAAATATTAAAAGAGAAAAATATTATATTCAATGATAACAAATAATAAAAAGTGCTCTAATTGTGAATTCTCAGAAAAACACAACAAAATAGGTCTAATTGCTCTGTTATAATGTTAAGAGTGCGGAGTGCGCGTGTGAGCAGCGCTTCGTTTAGGTGCCAGCCTCGTGCGTCTGCGCGGCACTGTAAATGTAGACCTCCCCGAAATGAATTCCTGGTTAGGTACTGTATACGACCTTGCTTCTAGCCTTAACGAAATTTTGGACAACAGGCTAATTTCTGTTTGAAAGAGGATTTATTTGTTTAGGCCGCAGCTAATCCAAATTTACTTTAAGGGGCTCACGTTTAATCTGAATTTGCACATTATTTCGAAAAGGCAAAGGATTTTAAAATTCTTTAAGCTGGTCGGTGCAGTTTGTTAATATTTGTGTAGGTACCTATTAAAACCAAAATTATGTAAAGATACCTCGATCTAAGCATTTGGCTGGAAACCTTAAAATCGTGTTAGTTATTCTTACAAAGGTACATATTTACTTACTAGGCTTCAAAACATAATAAATATCCAAACAACGAAGACTTCTAAGTAATCTCGTACACTCTGAAGCTCGCCCTTACATGGATCTCATTAGCTGAAAATTGCACGATTAATTACCGCGCGGGCTGTGACGCGGCGACGCGGGCGCACCGTGACCGCGCCCGTAATTGCTATGGTGACCAACCGGTGCCATTAAATGGTATAGCCGACGGCAGTTTGAAACCAGGACATCATTATTACCTACCTAGCTTTATGCTTCAATATTCTCTGGTTAATTTATACTTTCTGTCTACCCATATACTGGTATAACTCGCTTGTTTCTTAATTAACTAATTAGCTCGACAGACACCTTGGAAACCAGTCAATTTGTCGCAATGTAGAATTGACATTAACTAAATTAAGGATATAAAAAACGGTGAACGGAGTTCTCCTTTAAAAAAATCGGATGACAGCGTGTCCAACCTTTTTCTTCATTCATAGTTATGGCTTAATGATCAGATGACATATTTACTCCTTTCACTGAAATCCAAAAACAAAATTATATGGAAAAAGCTAGTACCTACGTAAGTAGGTACTAATAAAGCATATCTTTATTTATTCTTATTGCTGTCATACCACTTGGTAATTTATGTCCTCTCAAATTAGATGAATCTAAATGGCATAAATGGAAGCTTACAGACAAATTGAAGCAAAATCCTAACGTGACGTAAGATAAGAGATTGTCCATAATAATAATATACAACATGGTGGTCCTACTAATAATGGCTGCTCGTTTGTTGTTTTAATTTAGCTCTAAATACACACATGTGTTACTGTCATTCATAAATAGATATAAATTAGGTGGGGAACGCTTCTTTTCATTAGTATTTTGCTTAATTAACTATTAGTTCTGCTTTAGTTTGAAGAATCGTACCGACGATTTCGTTTGGTAAATTGTGGCAAAGTCATTTTCATGTTTTTGGTGTAAATTGTAGATTTTTTTTTATTCATAGATAATAATTATACGTAGGTACCTACTTATACAATTTGGTTTTCGGGGTGTAAGTCAACAATACTAAAAAATATCATTAACACTTTTCTTTTCTTTATTGTCGACAAACTGCCTCATTAGTCTAATGGTTCTTAATGTAACTGCTACGACAGAGGTACTGGGTTCGATTCCCAGGTCGAGCAAAGGACCTATCATCGGGTTTATCTTTGATATTTTTCCTATTTGTGCTCGGTTAATGGCAATAGGCTCGCGCCCTATTAGGTAGGTACATGGGACCTAAATATCGGTTAACTGTGGGTGTACCTACCTACCTACAGTTCTGCTTAACCCTTCGCGGAATACAGGCATGATGATAGTAGGTTATGTCTCAATGGAAAACTGCAATCACGAAGATCAACCTATCCTGTTTGACAGCAATCAATGTTGACAATAAGCGCCACTGGCTGCAAGCCAAACGTCAATTAGTTCAAGTTGCCCTCTGCCTAGTCTGCTTACCACTTCATTAAACATGTCAAGCGTAACTAACAACGTTCGTAACAGTAACCAGTATAATCCGACCGGCGGCGAAATGAGGAACTAAATTTTTGCGTACGGACGTAGTTGTTTTCTTAGCTCACAGCGTTTTCTTGTCATATCAAGATATAATGGCCGTACCGTACTGAATTCACTACTTTCCTGAGTATCGCAAAAAAAATTATGTACTTACTAGTCATGCGCTGAAGTTGCAGATACATAACAATTTTGTAATCGTTGCATATAAGTAGAAAGGTATGTAATAGCGTAATAATAGGTACAGGTAAAGAGGAAAATGACATATATCGGTACTTAAGTAGGTAGGTACCTACTTAACACGTTAACCGCCGTAGTAGAACGGTCAAAATTTACATTATTTTTTTTTGGTGCTCCTGGATTTAGTTTAATAAGATATGGATTTATGTCTAGTTTAGGCTGCAATCGTATGTATACTTTATGAAATAATCACAAAAAACCCCATGAGGTCACCGATGCCCTACGCGGCGCTGTGATGTCGAAAATTGCATTTACGTTATTTTGGCGCCAGATAGGTCACACCTCCGGTCACCCGCCCCCGCAGTCGAATACTTGCACTCAAGTGGGATGCACGTCAATTTGTTTTTTATTTAGTATTCGCGTGTTCGTTTTCTATGATGGATTTTGTTATTCATTTTCTAATAAATATTTTCATTACTTACACAATTACTGTATTTATTATTTAATTTTATTACCTTACCCAATATATTGTAAAATAGCAGAGGCTTTTTTCAGTTTTCTCAGAAACTACATAAGCATTTTAAAAAAATATTTTACTGTTAAAAAGCCTACAAAAATGGTAATATAATAAGCTACGTAAAATGTTTAAAACGAATAGTTATGTTGCACTAAAAACCCAAACCTCCGCATCCATGAACGAGTTCGCCGAAAACTGCAGATTTTTGTATGTGAATTTAACAAATTTCAAGGTAAACGAAAACCATTGTGCGCACATATTCTACAGCGCCGCAGCGGTCACACGCATACACAAAATCTACGGAATAAGTGTCCTACGGCTCACAAAATAGGTTTGAAAACAGGTCTGCCTTGAGGTCACCGGTGACCTACGAGGCGCCTAAATACTGGGCAGGGTCAGGTCACCGGTGACCTACGTGGCGATGAACGTGTTAACTATCAAGGGATGACTACCTACATCTCACCTCGTCTCGAACCTCTTTTTATTTTGCATTATTTTACGTATCTACCAGCTGTACACGAAGTTTAGGTGTATAATAAAAAAGTAAGATATAACGTATCTGTACATACCCATGATAATAATATTATAGGTAGTAGGTATATTTATCGCAATATTTATAAAGTTTGTATAATATTATAATTATTTTTAATAGGTCGCCCCCTATTACATGGGATCTAAACATACCGGCGAACTATGGGTGTAAATTAGTACACCGCTGCCTATCCTTCGGGGAATAAAGGCGTGATGGTATGATTGTATTTTTTATTAAAGATAAACATCAATTTAAGCCATCTGTTATCCAATAGCTGAATTACTGATAAGGAATTTATTTTCCCGCCATCTAGCGTATCATAGCTAAACTTTTAAGCACGTTAGCTTAATAACAGTCTACACTTGAAGCCGTTTTTGACAGATTGATAGACATCATGAGTTATGCCCCAAAATTAAAATGTCAAAGTTTTTGTAAGACAAAATAGAAGGGTCCAAGTATAGGCAGCGCATTTAGCGACACTACTGTTTCACCGTATAGTTTTAATATTAGTCGGTTAATAATAAAGTCGATTGACAACGACAAGTAAGTTTGACGTCAAACAAATTCGTTGAAACTGGTATTCGGAGCGGGAATGTGGAAATCTCGTTTGTTGATTCCAAGTGATTGTACCTGAGTGATACGCGGCCGTATAAATAAATTTCGCAGATCAGAATGCCGCCAAGTAGCTTACGGGTAGTGTACGCGTTCGCCAGAGAAATGCATCCAAAAACTAGTGATGTTTTCATACAATACGGCACAGCCGGATTCCGCACAAAGTAAGTAATATTGCGCATAATATCGTAATTTATTCTGTTTTGTATCAAATAAGGTCATAGAATAACAAAATAAACACATTTTCGCTGCACCTTTCTCTCACGCGTTGTTGAATTTGTCACGTAAGCAATTTCGTGTAGATACACAGTACCTAGTCAATAGGTGTGCAGTACCAACAAATTGTGAGTCATCTGGATATAGTTTATTAATTCATAACGGGAAGTCGCCGACACGACTGTGATTATGGTCAATGACTTGTTGTTACATATATAGGCAAAACAATAGGATAGGTTAGTCATTCACTCCACCTTTAAAAGTGAGTGATAAGTTTTGTAATTTATTCAACAATTAACGAGGAAAAATGCAATGAAAAAGACCTTGTTACAATTAAAATGTCAACATAAATTGTGTCAGTGTTTTTGTTAATGTTCACATGTTTTAGGATGATTTTAAATGCTTCTTTGTGGGGGGTCTCAGACTGATATTCAGATAGATTTAAGCTTAAATGTATGCATAATTATCTGCTAGTTTGAAATACTATGGAAGCATATGTTTAAGCTAAGAATGTTAGAATCATCTTTGAATAATAAGTACATATTGGTAATAGTATTCTATTAGTCACTGGTGGCCAGATATCGGGTAAAGAATAAAATAGTAATATCATAATAAATATGCTCTAATAACAGTTCAGAGGTCATAATATTATCTACAAATCTTTATTTTATGGTCACATATTTTATGTGACCTTTTCTGGTATGATGGAATTTTATCTTGTAAAATAACTTGTTAGGTGATAATATTATTTTCGTAATTTACTTACTTAAGTAGTAATTTTATTATTGAAAACCAATATTTGTCACAGATCTACTGATTGTGTGCGTGATTTTTCTAACTTCGAAGAAACTAAGTATATAAATGGTATCTATTGGTATGCAGTACTTATTTGAAAGTTACAAGGTTAACTGTATTAGTTGTTTAAAATAACTGCAATATAATAATAGCCTTTATTCATTCAGGTAGGGCTTTAATTAGTGGCAAACTAGCGGTCAGGCGTAAGCCTATCACGAATAAAAAAAAAATTACAATTTAAAGTTTTGTGACTTACTATGTTTATGTGACAAATAAAAATGATTTTTCTTTCCTTTCTCTATGAATTTACCTGAATAGTAATTTTTAATGTATTTACTTAAAATATCATAAATGAATGTAATAATGAAGGAACCTTATTACCTTACAAAGCTACAAAAGGGATTGGAAACACCCTCAGACTAGAGCAGTAATAGGCTGAATAAATTATTCATGATTATAACCCCTTTCGTTTTGTGAGGAGTGTAACATTAGTATGTTAAATGGGTGGGTGGCAATAAAACAAAGTAGATAAAGAAATTAAAAAGTCTAGATTATTTGGCTTATATCATGGTCTTACCAAACCATAGACACCAATCATTATAAATTATAGAGGTCATAAGTTCAAAACCCATGAGCGGATCTATTGTACTGAACTCATTCCCATACAAGGGAAACAAAACCATTAGTTAGGAAACAAACCATTAACTGTTACATATTATTCAATAATATACAATTTCTTATTCTTCACTAACCAGTTATTATATCAAGAAACAATATTTTCTCTTCAGGAAGACTAGAATAGAAATTTAGATTATCTAGATTATTTTTACATTTGCAAAATAGAACTAGGTAGTGTATTTATATCTAGGCTAACATACACCAGATTGCACAAACAAATTCTGCATTGCAACTGCCTAAAATAATAAAAAAAAAATTACCCACTTTGATCCCGCAGCTTTTCCAATATATTACTTTTGGCACAGCTCCAAATACTTACAAAATGGATTGACTTTTATTATTTGGTATCTGAACACTTCGAGTTTATTATGTATGTTTTGATATATGTGAAACATCATTTGTTTGTTACTGGTATGTTAAATATGATCTATAATAGTTAATATAGTTTTACTGTCCTAGGTAAAAGCTATAGATTGATTCTCCAGTGTGCTGACTGGGATCTAGGGTACCTATTCGTCTTTAGATATGATAAAATAATAGAATATAAGATTGGGTACTCTTTACAGTATGAAATCATTTATGGTTTGTAGCATATTGAAATTTTATAATAGTTTATTCACTTTTGAGCAGACAGTTTGGCATTAACTGGTCACAAATTAAATGTGTTATTAAATGTTTCATGGAAAAAATCCAATAACACTACTCAACCTGGGAATCAAACCCAGGAGCTCAAGCTGAGCATCCATACTTGTGACCATTAGACCATTGAGGCAGTGCAGTTTTGACAAAGTAATGAACAGATAATTTCATTTGAATGTAGTTTATCGAGACTTGCAAGTGATACCAAAATAAAAATGAATAGTGCTACATTTTTAGGGTCTCATAAATACCTCAAAAGAAAAAAATGGAGCCCTAATAGGATCACTTTGTTGTCCGTCTGTCTGTCAAGACCCTTTATTTCGGGACCGCGTGGAGATATCGAGTTGAAATTAAAACCATAATTATACTCAGGTCTACAGTCCCTTGAAGATGTGAAAAAATCTGCAAATTTGTACGGAACCCTTGGTGGGCGAGTCCGACTCGCACTTGTCCGGTTTTTTTTAATATATGAAAGTATGAAATTATGCTTCGAATTAGAAATAATTAAGTGCATTGTATGCCTCAATTAAATATGTAATACTTACCAATTAATAATTATAAAAATACTAGCGACCCGCCAGCGGTTTCACCCGCGCTGCTCCGCTCCTATTGGTCGTAGCGTGATGTTATACAGCCTATAACCTTCCTCGATAAATGGACTATCCAACACAAACAGAATTTTTCAATTCCAACCAGTAGTTCCTGAGATTAGCGCGTACAAACAAACTCTTCAGCTTTATAATATTAGTATATACTCGTATAGATATGGTATATGTATAGGATACCTACGTTTATTTAAAAGAAAGAAAACAATTTAAGTAGTAAATACTCTTTAAACGTAGTGTAAGAATGCTTCTAATTACTAATTAAGTACTACCAAATAAACGAAGCATTATGAAATTTTAATTATGTAACATTAGTTAATTATAGAACAAAATAAAGTTTTTTTGCAGATGTCTTGAACAAACCAGTGAGGTACTGGTACTTACGTAATCTTATTAGCTATTAAATATTTACCGACTGCTTGTTGCGAGCCCATCATAATCATTACTTCCTTACCGATATTATAAACGTGAAAGTTTGTGAGTATGGATGTATGGATGTTTGTTACTCTTTCACGCCAAAACGGCTGAACTGATCTGGATGAAATTTGGCACAGAGATAGATTATAGTCTGGAATAACACATAGGTTACTTTTTATCCAGGTTGGATCCAATTCTGAAATCCACGCAGACAAAGTCGCAGGCAGAAGCTAGTCGCTTAGGTATATTTTATGGATGTTAGCAATGGGTGCGTAGTACGTACCTACTACATTAATATCTCTTGTCGATTAGCAGTGATTATTGCAGATATTATCTCATAGATGTCGTTAGATAATATTTAAGGTGGCGACGACATTATGACAATTAATGATACCCTATAAGGTTTAGTCCCATCTCGGAAACCATGAATCTATTTATCATGCACACGAAAAATTATAAATAAATAAATTCATGGGTGCCGAGGTGGGACTAAACCGCCTATAAAATAGGATAATGGTAATTATAGATTAATATAGAGTGTAGTTTCATTTATTGCCATAATCTCTCCATCTTGTATAATTGAAGGGAAGTATTGAATTGCAAGGAAAGCATTCGTGAGTAACAAATGAGTGCTTGCTAATGGGCATTGACGAATAATAAATAGGTGCTCGACCACAAGGAATCTTGAATAAATACCTATCTATCAGGTGCTTACCACAAGCAGTCGCGAATGTGTTACAAATATTGTTAAGTATGGGGATCACAAGTCGTAGCAAAGCCGATCGCTCGAAAACTGCGACAATCGAGCCATCAATTATTCGTAAATAATAAATGAGTGTAGTACCTACTTGACCAAGACTATTCCCGAATAGTTAATGAGTGCTGAGTGCATTTTTGACCATCTAGAACACAGGTTGTCAAAGTTAATATTTAATTGACCTACCGCCCACTGAGAATCAATTATTTTTTTACTATAAATATATGTATGAATAAATAACATACATAGCATAATAAAATTGTATTCCCCGAAGGGTTTAGGCAGAGGTGTATTAATCCTACACCCACTAACCATTAACCGGGCATAAATTCCAAACTCTGAGCTGCTACTGAGAATTTCGTAGAATATTCCAATAACAAGTTGCTCAATCTGGGAATCGAACCCTCTAGCGTAGCAGCCGCGCTCAGGACCACTAGGGTAACGAGGTAGTTTATTTGTGTGACAGTTTATAACATAACATAAACGAATTGAAATTAAACTATAAACTCTACTATCTCTAGAATTCACTATTCTCTAGAAACTTTCTGCTTCGCAAAACAAAACTGTGGAATGAACTTTCGCCTGCAGTATTTCCGGACCAATACGACCTTCAAACCTTAAAGAAAAGAGTGTACTCCTTTTTAAAATGCCGGCAATGCACTTGTGACTCCTCTGGTGTTGCGGGTGTTGGGCGGCGGTAATCGCTTACCATCAGGAGATCCGTCTGCTCGTTTGCCGTCTATCTCATAAAAAAACTATAGGTACCTACTCTTCTTACTCTGTACTATTTATTTAGATGCATGTTGGTGTCACTATTCATGACTTCCATGTCTTTGAGTCGCATCTTACGACAGTAACGGGAAGCGCTGGAGTCTATTCTTAGCCACGATCACACGGCACTGGCGCAATCTACATACCGATATTCTGCTATTTGCTTGTACCTGTGCGCTGTTTATTTGTATGCACTATTGTAGATAACTTGGGTTCCTAGTACTTATAGCTTAGGTACATGTAATCAATCAAGTGTTATAAGTAGGTAGTATCAACAAAAGTAGATGAAGGGAAACTGGTGTTCTAGGATCGTAGCAAGTGGAAATCTATAGTCTCTGCCTACTCCAATAGGAGACTCAACATAAATATAACATGCCATACCATCACGCCTGTATTCTCCGTAATTATTGGCAGAGGCGTACTAATGTAACCCACAATTCGCCGGTATGTCTAGGTCTTATGTAATATGGGTCGAGCCTATTGCCTGTCGAGACCTGACAATGAAAATTTCATAGAAAAACCCAATAGTCAAATGCCAGAGGTCCTGGGAATCGAACCCAGGACCTCTGGCATAGCAGTCGCGCTGACGACCACTAGACTAGAGGCAGTACAGAAATAAATAATAAGCCTTAATGCCAATAAGTCGTCGCAATAAAAGTAAATCAACTGTTAAGCTATATTAAGTAATACATTACTAAGGCGAGTAGGTAATAGATTAATTGTTATGACTTAGATAATACGGTGACACAAAAAATCAATACTCACTGAGTACGCAATGTTTTATCAATACCTAGTGATAGTTGATAACGTTGTAAGCAAATACAGCTTGTGCAAGCAGAGACAATAATGTAGAAGAGGTACCTGCCTAGTTAGTGCAGCGATGAAGCATGTATTTTCTATACATAAGTACAGCTGTAATATACTCAACGCAATCCCTAAAAGGATTTTATAGTGCCCTTCATAATTAACTTTTGATGTACAATTCCCAATACTTTTATCCCAATTATTTTTAATAAATGAAAGTCTTCATTCATAATCATAATCATTTATTGGTTCAATAAAACAGTTACAATATTTTGATCACTGTCACATAAACTAGGTAAAACCTGTGCTATAAGGTACAGTTTTGCCTCGCGGTTGATCTAAGGAACCAGCTTACAGTGTACAAATCTAGAAGTATAACGTATTATTACAGTTTTTTTTTAATTATCCAGAAATATTTACATATCTTATGAAAGATAACCTAAACTGCGATCTATTCCCGGATAAATAAAGTCTGGTTTACCTCCTCTTCGATTATTGTAGTTGCAAGATGCAGTCCTCATTCCTATCTCCGAAGATGTACAGAGGAATCATATTAACGAATGGGTTGTTTTGTTTCAGAGCCAATCTTTTGGAACATGTTGTCTACCGCATGGGCCTGCTGGCTGTCATCCGATCCAGGGTGAAAAATGGTAAGAAATCAACGAGTCGTAGGAGAAATTCGACTGCACTAGTAGACCTTCGTTCAGATCGGAAAGATGCGTTAAAAAAGTGTAAAGATTCGTGGTTATTTCTCGGAACTCTATTCAAATTTTCTATAAAATGTCATACGATTTGATAATAGTTACTTGGTTAATTAATTTTTGGCATCAGAATCGGATTGTTGGCGAAGTTGCGCTCGCGCAATCGGTGCAACACTACACACACGCACAAGCACCATGCACACCATGAATGAAATGCCACAAATTAGCTAATTAATCACGATACCTACTGCTTATTCGGGAATCGGCAATTCTTCTGTTCAGGAATGGTAACTCTAATAGTAAAGGTTAAACGCACCGTGCACTAGGTCAACATGGTGTCCATGGAGACCTATGACCTCTCATGCACGTGACGATTATCACGATTTACTACAGGGCTACAGAAGGCAAATACGGTTTTTCCTCCCCAACCAGCAGACGATCCACGATAAAACGGATAGGAGGGATCAAAGACGATTCTCAGATCCCTCCCATTCGGAGAGGAGATCCATCTTCATTGAGAGAGCAATTGACGAAATCATTGCGCTAATTAGCAGTCAACACTCGTAGATATGCATGCAGCAAGAGTGATGCATACCGCTGGCAGCAAATTAAATGCTGCTCTACATAATGCACCTTGAAACTGTATTAGTAACTGTCGCACCTGTATAATGAGACGCGAATTTATTTACCCTACATCCTATACGAGGTGGATGAATTAATTTTAATGGCATCGGCAATAAATTAAAAGGATCTGCAAAATGACGATGATTGTCCTGCCTGCCTGACTGCATCATTGGCAGTCAGCCTTACTTGTAAACCTGATCAACAAATATGAGCCTGAGTAAACTACTGGCTGCAGCTTCTTGGCAATTTTCTATAATGAATCATATTATAATATGATGACTAATCAAAAGCGGCCTTTTTAGTCCTGCAAGAAGATTTTTGTTTTAATTAAACCTCTCAATAATAATTAATTACTTATATATAGTTCTATAATAATTAAAAGACACTTATATAGTTGTCAAGAGTTCCTATGGTATTCTTCACCGCCTTTATACACACCATTGTCATTTCTACAAGGCCGCCGTATACTGAAATCAATAAATCTATTCAATTGCATTAAATACAAAATTAGAACGCAGTCGCTAGTTCCCGTTGTAGTGTGGAAAGACTAAGATAGGGTTTATTTAGCAACGTAGTCCGCAACCCACTACATCCATTTTCTCATGTTAATCTAGCGCGAATGCCTTTAGGACAGTGAGGTAGTTATCAGAGAGACAGCTTTTAAAGATCTTTTATAAATGATATTAATTTCCGTAATTAGATCATTAAAGATTTTTTTATAAGTCAGTGTTATAAAATGTTTTACTATGTAGATAGCGCTGGTATTTCATGACTAACCTCTGAGAAGAAACATCGAAACAAACTTATGGCCAATCCCTATATCAAATCCGTTGATAGATTTGCTTACTAGAGATAGGATTTTGACATTACTTTTATGAACCTTATGTCAAAATCCTATCTCTAGTGAGCAAATCTATCGACGGATTTAATATAGGGACTGGCCATTGGAGAATCACGGTCTCTTTTAATGTCCAGAGATAGTAGCAGCATATATTTGATTTACAATGCCAGGAGAAGTGAAATGGCCTTTTAAAGAAAGAGCTTTTGATAGAATATACCAACTTATATCTACTTATGCTTGTGATAAGGATTATTTATAATATGGTTGGAAAAGGAATGAATAATGAAGGCTGACAGGGATGAATGGAAGAAAACAATATTCTGCGCTGACCTCAAATAAATTGGGAACACGGAAGGAGAATTATGCAATTAAAAGCAAATCTACTCTGGCTACGTGTCACCTTGTGCAGCCAAGAAATACTAAGAATTCCAAAATATATTGGTGGATGTACCAACTCTATGCATTTGCGTCGACAGTCAGTGAATTAGGTCGTACTTTACAGCATCCACGTGAACAAATGAGGTTACTACGAGTAATTTAATTACATGACTTCCTAAGAGTCAGATAGTTCAAATTCGGGATTAGTCTAAACAATGGCCCAGTTCGGATTTGTAGACTTTGTAACGTAATATACCATCTTCCTGTATTCCCCGAAGGGTTAGGCAGAGGCGTAGGTACATATGTGCACCCACAGTACGCCGGTAGGTATGTTTAGGTGCCATACTGTTACAGAGGATGAGCTGGGCACAATTCTCAAGCTGTGAGGTGCTCCTGAAAATACATACATACATACATATTTTCAAGCCTGTCTCCTTTGGGGTAGGCAGAGACGATAGATTTCCACTTGCTACGTTTCTGGCACATCACTTTCTCATCTGCGTTCATTCTACTGAGAATGTCATAGAAAAAAACTATGAACACTGCTCGACCTGGAAATCTAACCCAGGACCTCTATCGTAGCAGTGGCGCTTCTAGTTGTTAAGCCACATCTGCTGTCTTCATCATGCCAATCTCATGTGCTGAAATAGAGGCCTCTGACGTCATTGTACAAGATGTCTTTAACAGATTATTATTCCATGCTATTGTTTTGTTTTTTATTTTTATCTTTTTGTGACTGACATAATAAGCTAGCTTTCTTTCTTTCAGTAATTTCACTTGCTACATTGCCCATCAAACCGGAACACAATAACGTAGCACATTATTAGCGGCAGAATTATAAAATAATAATTATTAATATAATTAGGAACCAAGATTTTGGTTAAGTGTGGTGCTTTGTTCTTTTATTTTACTTTTCTAACAGCGTCTAGACGTCAAGTTTCATCATAATATTATTTTCTAAACTTCACATGAATTAGCGAACTAGACTGTAAAATTGTCGTGTGCCTGTAAGCATGAAAATTTCCCAGATAGGATGTGAAAAATTTCATGAATACATTTTTCATACGTTACACCTGCGCCGTTTTTTCACACAGCATACTTATATTTCATTGTAAATAGCAAAATAGCAAGTGGCAAATGATTTTGAATGAATTTTCGTCGTGGACGAAAAGAAGCTGGCTGCGAAAGATATTTCGCAAGTGAAATCGCTGTGAAAAATAATCACAATTTCATCCAATGAAAATGAATGAAAAGTAGCAAACATTTCTATGGCTACTGTTTGGACCTTTAAATATTACTAGCGATAGACGGGATAACACGAATAAAATCGTAATCTCTTACTTTGTCCAGTTGTAAATAAATCTCTTTGTCTTATATCATAATAATATTGTTAGCTTGACAAAGAGAGACTCGTCAATTCGCTCCCAATGACCACTCCTTAACCCTTTTAAATTTCTTAGTAAAGAACAAAACTGATGCATTGCTTTCCAGGTCGCACAATAGGCATGATGATAACTGCATCGCACAACTTGGAACCCGACAACGGCGTCAAGCTGGTGGATCCTGATGGTGAGATGTTGGAGCAGAGCTGGGAGGAGATAGCCACCAGGCTCGCAAATGTCAGGTGAGATTTCTAGATAGGTACTGTGGGGTATTGAGGGTAAATATTAGAAAAACATTAGAACGTCATTATCTTCATCCCAAAGATAAGAATGCAGATGTTTAAAACTACAATTATGATAATGAAAACTTAAACAGCACTGCCGTCAAACAAAATAAAAAACAATCTTAACTGTGAAAGAGAGAACTACTATAATGAGAAACATGATTTGTAAAATAATGTTCGAATATTCACCCTTGAACCATTTTTAAAAAAAATAGAACATTCATATATTTTTTATATTGAGGGCGAAGCTGTAGCAGTGTGCAGCAGTGGACTTCTTTTGATATGATTTCTATCAAATCATCAAAGTCAAAAGAAAGAATCAAAGTTTTAACCGACATAACCGCTGGTAACAAATTTGAAATTTGGAGGGTGTATGTTTGCTTCTACAGGGTAAAAATGGGTCAAAACGATTTTGATGATATTTTTTTAGCTGCGAAGATAGTTCTGAGCTAAATAATTGGACCCGGTAGGTGGCGCTGTAGTAGTGAAACACAATGACAATGATGTATCAGTCTTATCTGTCTGGTATGCCAACGTTATTCATTTTGTAAGCTTATAAGATATTTTTAAAAAAGTTCTAAGTAGGTACTTGCCTGGTTTTTTGTTCAAATAAACTTTTACAAGCACTGGATTTTAATAAGTTCCTGCTAAACTTCATGGACACTCTTCTAAAATCATAATTTACAATCTTCTCTGGCAAAATATTCCAAAAACAGATTCAGTGTAAAGACGCTAGTTAAAAGTTAGATTTCTTTAATAAAATGGATATTGTATACGAGATGCAACAATTTAAACGATTAAATACAAAACAGTTTACCTAAACAATTCAAACCCACACAAACAAAACACCCACAATAACAAGCTTATGTGTGATTCCTTCCTAGTGTTTATGTTTTCCTGTATTTTCGTCGGATACGAAATTGCTGCAATGAATGTGTTTTATACACTTCACGCTTGTATTCCGCGATAGGTTAGGCAGAGGTGTTAATTACTGCGCACACTGTACGCTGCTATGGTTTTCAGTCCCATGTAAAGGAGGCAAGCCTATTGTCAGCAATCGGGTTCGAATTAAAACATACCATCACCCCTGTATTCCCCGAAAAGATAGGCAGCAGTTTTAACCACACATACAGTCCGCCGGTACGATTCGGTCGCACGTAATAAATGGCGAGCCTATTGCTATTAATCGGATACAAATTCAAACTCCAAGCTTCTACTGAGAATTTCATAGAAAAACCTAATAACACTGCTCAACCGGTCCCAGCTAGACTCTGGGTCATAGTCAGAGAGTAGGTACTCGTGACTAAGTAATGGGAGGTTTGACAATTAAACGTGTACGATTTGAGGGGTGGGGGGAGTCAGGACCCTCGGGCCGCTACTGGCTCAACCTGTTAATTGGACCCAGGACCTCCAGCGTAGCAGTCGCGCTTAGAACCACTAGAACTGAAATACGTAATAACACCTGGGAATCAAATCACAATCGAAAACTAACCTATGTGTCCTCTATATATCATTTTTTCTTAATAGTAATTTCTTGGCATCCTCTAAATTACAGCGACAATGACTTAGAATCAACAACGGAGCAGATAATCAAGCAGGTCAACGCTGATATGGCGCTCAAAGCCAGCGTGTTCATCGGAATGGATACTAGGTATGTATGTAGCCTGTGCTATGCATAAATTGATGGAAGGTTGCTGGGAGTCGTTGGATGCAAGCGGCATATAACAAGAGGCCCAAGACTGTTATTTCAAGTGTTCCAGAATGCACGATCAGTGATACTTATGAATGACGACTTAAGATTTGGTAGTCAATAATTCCCAAGTCATTAAAAGACGATTTTGATACAATAAAATTGTAGACTTGGGGCCCAGTCTTTGTGGAAGTGAATGGGGGAGGCCTTTCAGCAGTGGACGTCTTTAGGCCGATATACTGATGATAGACAGGTCTCTAGACACTAAATAGACAGATTACTTGCTAATGATAATGAGCATATTACCGGTCCATGTTGAGTTCTGGAGGAGGCCTTTATTCGCCACTAGAAAGAATTCCAGAATACCATTAATATCATGATATCATAGCGAAAGTAGCTCCGTTATGTCCCATGTAGAGGCGAAACTATTGTCATTATCCTGGCACAAATCCTATATGAGTTTAACTTCGTACCTACGACAATAGGTATCTGAAATTTCATTTTAAAAAGTATCAATAAATTTTGAGTAGAGTCCCAACTCACGGCACGCTTGCATCAGTTATTGTGTGGTTCGGCCATAAATTTTCTTCTCAAGGACCGAGGTTATAGAAACTTTATTGTTCTCTAGATACACTAGTCCTCGCCTAGCAGCGGCAGCAGCGAACGGTGTGATAGCTCTAAAGGGCACACCAAAAGAGTTTGGCATAGTCACAACACCGATGTTGCACTATTGCGTCAAGTGTCGCAATGACAACACTTACGGCACTCCCACTGAGGAAGGTCAGTACAAATTTTTACAAGATTCTGAAGATTATCTTCAAAGGTCATTTATGAATTTATATTTTTATTTAGAACTAGCTGCTGTTTCCCGCAGTTTCACTCACGTCCCAAAAAGATTAACACACCTAAGTACTATAAGTCCGATTCTAAGCGACGCATCACGGTGAAACATGCACCAGATTTTAAGTTAGACCTCTAGCAATACATCGGTGAAAATTGCGTTCAATTCCATGCAGTAGTTTTTGCGTGATGTGCGTACAAACATACAGACAGACAAAAAATATAAATATTGTTATTTTGGCTTCTGTTGCTCATGCTCTAATAAAGACCCCCCATATTAGTTTTTCCTTAATATATTTGATGTACAGACATCGGCCTGTTACAATTTTATTATAGGTATATATATAGACCATCATAATTATGGTACCAAAAAGTTTCTTAATAGTATCTTATACCAAACACCCATTGGTGAGGTTATTCTTCGATATAAATCAATGGTGTATGAATGTGGACAAAGCAAAAGAGGTAACTATGCAAGAATCGTAGTAAAAGTCTGTAAAAAACTGAAATTCACCAAAATGTCAGTTAGAAGTTCTTGTTTCTTCATCGTGGCATTGTATCTGTAGTTAACCGGTAATATCACTTAATTGTTCTGAACAAAAACACCAAAATTACTAAGGACAATAATCACGATTGTGAAACATTTAATTGGATCCCAATTGTCTTTTTTTTTATTCGTGATAGGCTTACGCTTGACCGCTAGTTTGCCTGATGTTAAGCGATACTGCGATCTACGATGGAGCGCGCTTGCCTAGAAGAAACCGATACCGATACGATGATCTTTATACCTAGATTTTATATCAAAATTTACCACAAACAGGCCTACAAAGTGACTTTGATCTAACTGTAAGTCCAAAGACAGGCGAGCTATTAGCATAATTATCAGACAGGCAAATCGGAAGTACTTGCCGCTTTTAGATCTCAGACGCACGACTTTTGTCACAATGAAATAAGGTCAAATAAAACAATGGTTGATTGTTAGCATAGTTGCTCTACGTAACACCTTTTTAGTTTTCCGATTGAAATGACAATAGCAAGTTGAAATACCTACTTTGACGCGCACAACGATGTAAATATTGAGGTATCTCGAGTAACCTCGACCATCTGGTAAGTGTTATCTAACGAAGTTTTTAATGGTGTTGAAATAAAGGAGTTAAATGTGTATCAAGATATCTTACATTTAATCTTTACTAATATTATAAACTGGCTTCTGCCCCCGACTTTGTTCTGCGTGGACTTCAGAATTGGGTCCGACCTGGATAAAAAGTAGCCTATGTGTTATTCCAGACTATAATCTATCTCTGTGTCAAATTTCATTCAGATCCGTTCACCCGTTCTAGTGTGAAAAAGTAACAAACATCCATACATCCACACGTCCATACATCTATACTCACAAACTTTTCTGGTTATAATATTAGTAAGGATTTGTCTGTCCGTCTGTTTTACCTTTCACGCTTATACCGTGAAAAATTTACTCAATTCGCCAGCTTATTTAGGTCCAATGTAACAGGAGGCGAGATGAACAAAGGTCAAGAATCTTATATTAAGATTTAACAGTACCTATATCTTTTTCAACAAGTGAAAATGTCAAAAATAAATGTCGAAATCCATACATAAAAATTGTTCTTCGAAATGACTTATGACTGGCTTGATTGTAACATTTTATTCATTGAAATTTTTATAATTTTCAGGGTATTACGAAAAAATTGTAGGTGCATTCAAGAACATTCGCCAGAAGCTCCCCGTGTGCGGAGAGTACAACACCACTTTGTACATAGATGGCGCTAACGGCGTGGGCGGCAAGAAACTCAACATTATCAGAAAGAGTTTGGACGGAGAAATTGACTTGCATCTATTTAATTTGGGAGGAAATGGAGGGAAGCTTAATTTGAATGTGAGTGACTAGTACTGAGGTGGGTTTCAGGAAACTGGCCTTGACGTTTGTTTTTACTTACATGTACTGTTTTTTATCAAGATAACTGCTTTCCTATATTACAGTACGCGCGACATAACTTGGCCGGACTGAAGTTAGCTGTTTGTCAGTTTTTGGTTGCGCAGTACACAATTTTTAACGTAAACAATCCACTGCGCATTAAAACGGCGAACTTCACTCCGGCCAACTTATGCCGCGCGTACTGTATTTTCATATTTTTCAGTATAATGGGTTGATTATGTATAGAGTAATGTATTGTTGCGTAACATTAACATACCATCACGCCTGTACTGCCTGAAGGTTTAGGCAGAGGTGTACTTACTAATTTATTGTACACCCATAGTTCATTATTAATAGGGGGCGAGCCTATTGCCATTAACCAGGCACAAATACAAACTCCAAGCTGCAAGAGAATTTTATAGAAAAAATCGTATCAATTTTAGCTCGACCTACAATCTCATCCAGAATGTAGCAGTTGCACTTACATCCAGTAGACTAATGAGGCAGCATTGGTGACATAATGCACTCAATAAAACTTTAACATTGTTAAACTGATTGATAATACAGGTCTTCAAGTATGTGTACGTTTGCTGGTTCCGACACTATGTGACATTTTATTAAAACGTCACAGGATTTTGGGTAATTTGAATTATCGTGGCTACACAGCGAGTAAAAGTTTAGTTTTCTTTCTCTATTATTTCAGTGCGGCGCAGACTTCGTGAAAGTATCACAGAAGCCGCCCGTGGGCGTGGAGCATGTGCCTTTCCAGCGAGTCGCGTCCCTGGACGGTGACGCCGATAGAATCGTCTATTATTATTTAGATGACAAGTAAGTAACAACACTAAGAAATCAATCATAAGAGTAGTTCCAGTATACACTATAACAAGGCGTAGTCAGTTCGATAATTATATATTTTTTTAATTAGGCCTGTTTAGCTGGTCATGATACTATAGATGATCTCTTGCATAGCAGTCGCGCTTGGAACCACTAGAGAAAGAGAGAGAGAGAGAGAATAGAAAGACAGACTTTGTTTTTATAATTGGAACAATACTACTTTTTACGGAGTTTATCGCGGTATTTTAATATTATTTAATTCCCGACCTTTACAGCACACTTGTCACAGGTAGATAAGGATGATGGATGGATTACTAACACCTTACATTTTTGTTAATTATTAGCGAAGCGTCGGGAAAAAGTGAGCAAACACTAGTTGATTCCGATATTTATTATTCGCGCAATTGTCAGAATTCATTTCTATAATGTTTTAATAAACTTTCAGAGATAAAATGCACCTGTTAGATGGTGACCGCATTGCTACGTTGCTAGCGTCATATATCACAGAGCTGCTTCGCGCTTGTGACGCGGCCGAACTGCGCCTGGGACTCGTTCAGACCGCCTACGCTAACGGAGCATCCACCAACTACATCACCGACGAATTGGTTAGTAATTATACACGATTCCCTTTCATAAACATAGAAAGAAATAAATCATTCCATTTTAGATTAACACACACAGATTTACAATATTAAATCGTTACTTTTACTTATTTATATTTATTTCAAAATGTAGTGATTTTTGATTTGTTTGATTTTTCTCCGCCCCGAATAGCAGAATAACTATAGAAATCGGAAAATTTACGAAAAAAAAAAAGTATGAGGAAAATTGGTTTTCACATACATTTTGTATCGAGAACGGGTTGACGCGAGTGAAACTGCAGGCAAATAGCTAGTTTACACATAATTTACTGTACACCAGATATTTTTTATTTATTAAACAAAGCATTTTCTAATTGAATACATAATAGGCGGCTTATGATATCTTCCAGGCAAACTTTGGATGGATACAACGAACACTGGACAAATATTAGGGCTGTTTATTCTTACCAGCAGCAATCATTTGTGCATTCCAATATTTGTTTGTATATAGTTTGAGTGTACATTGTATCCAATAAATGCCCGTGGAGTTCCCCGCAAGGGGTTGTTCCTTACTACGAGAATTGTATAAAATCAATATAAATTATTACTTAGGTATAGGTAATACAGTAATATTCCAATTTCCAACCCAGACAAAGTGAGTAGCAATGATCTCCGCCAACTTTACGGAAACATCTCAAATATTGTACCTTAATTTCTTGTATTTTTCAGAAAGTACCGGTGACATGTGTAAAAACTGGCGTGAAGCATTTACACCACGCCGCTCTATCTTATGATGTGGGCGTGTACTTTGAAGCTAATGGACACGGCACCGTCGTTTACAGCGATAACGCCAAGAAAACGATTACCAAGATAGCGCAGGAAGGGTTAGTCATTTTCAAATAAGGATAATAGAAGATGACTCACAAGTTTTCAGGAACTAACTCTACCAATATTCAGAACAACATTTAAAAATATTATATGCATACCAGCACACCTGTATTTCCCGAAAAATAAGGGAGAGGTCTATTAATTTGCAAATTAAGTATTTGCAAATATTATTATTTGTGTGCAAATTCAGTAATTAGTAAATTTAATGGTAATAGGGAGCCATTACCTAAGCACAAATCCAAACTCCGAGCCTTTATTGAGTTTCATAGAAAAAAAATACTGACAATCAAACCCAGCAGTCTCTAGCGTAGCAGTTACGTTTAAGACCACTTGACTGCTAACTGCCTCATCTCATCTCATCAAGGCACTTAAAAATATTGCTATTGCTTAACATTATTTACACTATGAAGGGTTTGAGATAAATTAAGGTTGATGGTAATGCACTAATTGAATTAATATTCACTGTTTATATTTAATTAGTGATTATCATCATGAAAGTGTCAAATTATTACTATTATTATTTAATGGGCTGTCTATTGTATAATTATGCACATTTTATCCCATCATTGAATCCCAAAATAAAAAATATTATACAAATCTTGTCGCGGGGCACGTTATAAACATACAATTAACTGATACATTTACATCTACGACGAAATAATAACAATAAATTATCGCATATATATTCCAGTGAACCAGAACAACGTAAAGCTGCTCAGCTACTGCAGAACTTCATAGACATGACCAACGAGACAGTGGGCGACGCGATATCAGACCTGTTCCTGGTGGAGACTGTGCTGTGCGCGCGGGGACATAACGTCAGGGAGTGGATGAGCGCATACAACGACCTGCCCTGCAGACAGCTCAAGGTTACCGTCCAAGTAAGTAACCGAATTAAATTATTATAATATCCTTATGTTACTTTTATGAGATAATAATATTGTATCATCTTTAACCTTTTTACTGCCACAGTCATGTATAGACAACAAAGCATCACGCCACGGTCACCACTGGGTGACAGATATCTATAGGAAATTTGGAGATTGCCGCTGAGGGCACGCATTTTCGGTTTTGACGTGGCGGACAAAAGGTTTAAAATATTAGGAAGGATTAAAACAATTTAAACGATATAATCATTTTTTTCCAACAATGTCCCAATCCTCGAAATGTCACTCTGACATCTGTCATGCGTATCAGTGTGTATTTGACAAACTATAATTTAATTACATGTTTGATCGTAGGACCGCAACGCAATCTCAACGACGGACGCCGAGCGGCAATGCACAGCACCCGAAGGTCTACAGACTCGTATCAACGAACTGGTCTCGGGTTATACCAACGGAAGATCGTTCGTGAGACCTTCTGGCACCGAGGATGTTGTCAGAGTATATGCTGAAGCTGATACAGAAGAGGTCAGTATCACTTAGACATTGTTTTACATAAAAGCAAGAAAAAAAGTCAATAGCAGCTCGAAATTTGGACTTGTGCTCAGTTAACAGCAATAGGCTCGCGCCCTATTATATGTGACTTAAACATACCGGCGAACTGTGTGGTGTACATTAGTACATCTCTCTCCCTTCGGGGATTACAGGCGTGATGTTACGTCATGCAAAGAATGTCGATTATCTACTTTCGAGTAAATCATTACATTTTTGTGGATAAGAAATTTAAAATAACCTTTAAAAATACCCTCGGGATTGCCGAGATTATTAACGGTTATACTGATTATAGGACAGTGATGATCAAGTATGTTAAAACCATATTGTTGGTCACCGTTGTTGGCAAGAGTTTTCTTTTCGTATGTTTGTATTATTACTTAAAAATAAATGATTATTATTATTATTACCAGATATAGATATCAGGAAAGAATGAAAATAATTTATTTGCATTACAATTTTAATTTACATTACCTAATTTTTTTTGATAAAACATTGCGCCACACTAGGATTTTCTCCTGTATCGTGGATGCTGATTGTGATGATTTTACTAACACAACACAAATTCTCGCATACATAAATGCCCAGACCCCGAACAACTACAAATATTTGCTCCGTGTAGCGATCGAACCCACAACACGTGGCGCAGAAGCCGATCTCTCAGCCGTTACGCTAAACGTTTACATATTCATTTCCAAAGACTAAGCGTAATAACATATGGAAGCACAAGTTTTCTCTTAGAATCGTCTCAGAATACGGGCCTGAGAATACTAATAATCCTTGAAACATTTCGTTATATCTTTTATATGTCTACAATTGTATTTCCTCCACAGTCTGCAGATAAGTTGGCGGCAGAAGTAGCACAAGCAGTGTTTGACCTCGCTGGAGGCGTCGGAGACCGGCCACAGTTACCAGCTTAAATATAATGAGATTAACACCTGATCTAAATAATTATATTAAATAATATCCATCCAGATGAACAAATTAATTACTAAATCGCCGATAATCACAATTTATTTTTTAATTCTTGCGTCTAAAGGTTCATACTAATTAGTCATTAATATTATGTTAAGTTAAGTCACAGCCCATTTTCCCGCTGGCAACAAAAAGATATCCTATTCAGATAATTTTACACAGTTTATAAGTTCGAGCAGTATCGGTACAGACATCAGCACATCAAGTTACCACAAATTGTCAAATTTCCGCAATGGATAATTAAGTCTATTGTTTGGAGATTCAATTGAAAATCGATTAAAAGAAATTTTACAGTTTTGGATACCATGATGTGCTTGTGCCAAATGTACGATTTCTTTGTATGCTTTTTTTGACTTTATTGAAATATATTTAGGGACAATATTATTATTACCGAAATTATTATACATGTGAAATTTCATTCAAAAGCACAGACAAATTTACTAAAATTTGGTTAGTATGAATCTTTAGACATGAATATTAACGGAATTGTTAATTAATCAAGAACTCATCGCAGAGCGATTATTTTTATTATAATTTTAAAAGTAATCAACCAATTATTATACAATTAAGTTACAACCAATTATTTTACAATTAAGTTTATTAATTACATAGGTCCGTACTAATAAACATTGTATTAGTTAGCTGTTAAGTCATTTCGGTACAACGCACTACTAGTCTCATTGGTTTAAACTTAGGTGCGTACGCTTTTGGACCAATATTTTATATTTTTCTGCAGGCAAGAATCTTTACTTTTTATTAAATACGCGCTTTGTTAAACAGTCAATGTTAGGCACATCATTATGTAGAATTTACCTGTACACAAATGTTTTTACTAAAATCTACAGTTTTTGATAATTATGCCGTTTACCTGCACCAGTTTAGCGTGGTGGACTATAGCCTAATCCTTCTCAATCTAAGAGGAGGCCCGCGCTTGTCAGTGGGAAAATAATCGTCGGAATTATTAATATTGTCTATTATCAATATGATTGCACAAGTTAAAATTCATTTTGCTAGATATGAATTCATGCTACATGCTATATCTTACCTAGACAGGTGTGTAAAGTATAACATGCGCATGCGCAGTTGTCTGATCATTTCAAGAAATCAAATATTGTTCTAACATTTATTGTTTAACGAATATGCGGTTTTAATTATTAGGCTCTCTAGCTCATAACAGAGTACCTAGGTGCTACTGAAAAAAACAAAGAAATTATATTTAAAATAAAAATATTTTGTTTATTATAAATGACATATTATTTGCTATTACACGCATTTATATGAGTTTAATTATAGTAGGAAACTTTTACATTGTAATCAATTCATTTCACACATTTATCTTGTAGGAATTCACGCATATTACTTTTATAAATGCGTATAATAGTATTATGAAGTATATGAAAATCTACAAAACTCACTAAAACAATAAAACTTTCTCGTTAACATCCTGTCCAATAATAAATATAGTAGTAACACGCATGCGTTTTAATTATACCCTTACACTGCCAGTTTTAGCGTAGCATTAAGACCTCTTTTATCAAGGCGAATAATTTACAATTACTGCTAAACTAATTCGAAATTTTAAATTGTTGAACTGATGCTTTTGGATTAGATACCTTAATTCTTTTCCACAAAGTTCAATTTGCATAGCAACTATTGGGATCTCTGATATTTATCGTGTCCTTTTAAAATCAACTTAGTTGTTATGCTATTAAGTTGATATTTGTTCGAGAGTGATTTGACAACACTCGCTACTTTATTGCTCGGTATATTACTTAGTAATAGTAACACTAGTAACTATTCGCCTTGGTGTCAGATATACACGTTTAGATATATAAAAGTAGAAATTTGAAAAGCTAATATTATATAATATATTTACAAATATTTTGCAGTGTTATCGACTGTAATACATATTTAGACTAGATTATTATTTTTGAAATGGGATTAATTATTGTTATATTTAAAACTCTTGTTACATAAGGTTTAAGCGAAGTCTAAAATATATCCATCAAATTGTAGTACCTTAACACAAAAAGAGAAGGCTCAATTCTCCATCCTTTGTAACAAGGGGATTCTGTCTACTAATACTTATTAAACGAGTAGAAAAAACAGAAAATTCTTTAATATTCGGTGCAGTTCAGTGTTTTTGAAATATTGGGAATCTTCAAAACATTTTAATATAATATATGGACCAATTAACAAAACATTTGGCAGGCTATCACGCTATTAAATTTAATTACATTGGGCGTGTGGTCAAACAATGACTTAGAAGTGGTTGTGTAAATCCACTGTCACTAATGCTAACTACTTGTGTTATTTCAAAGAAATCTCTAATCATACAGGATCCTTAGTTATATATTAATTAAGAATGGATACCTCGGCGTTTTGTAAACACTTATTTTGAACAAACATTACCATTGGAATTGTGATGTCAAGGACTGATTGAGATTGCGAAAATAATGTTTAAGTCTAATATTACTAATATTTTTGTGAGAATGTATCGTAATAAATTCAGCATTTATCAAGTTTTGGAATAGTATCTTACGATAAGTGTTTTGGTATTTATGTAAGCTTCAACTTATAAAAGAAAGACAGAAGTACCAATCCTTACAGTAGTTGCTGTTTTACCAAGTTAGAATCCATAAATAATTACGAGATTAGAAGTGTCTGAAAAGACCACACTCAGCAATTCCTCTCGGAAAAATAACGTGCAAATCCATTTCAATACGTAGGTATTTAATATTTAGAATTGGGACTACCCTCTGCTGCGTCATTGGGTAAGGATCCATACGAGCTGAGGATTATAAGATATCTAACCCTAATTACTAACATTAGTTATTAAGTTATTTTGTTTATACCAACACTATGGACTCAAGTCTGAATTAAAGAATTTGAATTAGTCAGTAGGGACTGGCCTTTCTGTTTCTATTTTGTGACACACAAGTGAATTGAAACCGCTCAATTTCATTTGATAAGCTTATCTTGAACTCTTTCAATTTATCTTTATATTTTGCACTAACCATTTTATCGTATCGTAATTGTATTTGGCAATCAATCAACATTGTTTACGTACGTTTTATTTTGATTATTTTCGTTATGTTAGTTATCATACGGTTTCGATAAAGAATGTTATGGATGGAAGTATCAAAATTATCTGTTTTATAATCTTATCTTGTTTATCTCAAAGTAGACTTTATAGAATTTCTGGCACACGTGGATTAATCTTTCCCAAACCTATGGCTTACAGCATTTCTGATAAACATAGATTAATAATTCCAAAACTAGAACTTTATTCTCATGGTTATACACTTCTCTCCAAGTTACATAAATATTTCGATAAGTAGCTAAAATTGGTCGCCGCTTGGTTTAAAATTAACCGTGCGTCTCTGCCAAGGCAAGGGTGTAAACATAAAACAAATATGCAGGTTTCAATACTAATTCTAGTTTTTATTTTTTTTGGAAGTGCCATGCCGCGCCCCGCTCATGCCACCTCTTGGTGCGCCCCAGTGTTTATATAACTATTGTCAGTAAATTATCAGAGAACCCCCCGTCGCGATCCGTCCATAACAATCTTTATGCTTGAAAGGATCTCGAAGGTCACAACATTGTTTACTTGCGTAAATATTTTTTTAGATAAAAATAAAACATGCAAGGGAAAAGTATGCAGGTACGTAGGTATCTTATATCGTCTGATAAACGTAGAATGTTTTTAACATAAGATTTGACAGGAAGATAGTAAGGAATGTACAGATATGTGTATTTATGGCATGAGTCACGTTTGTATTAATATAGGTCTTATGAGACCGTTCTGATTTGCTAGGTGTGTTGGTCTATATATTCTGTTCAAGCCTCTATAACACTGAAGGTCGGCAGTCTCCTTCCTAGGTTTTACAGTAACAAAAAAACTTTCATGTACATAACAGCCATGAATTTACCTAATAATAATACCGATAAGTAGGTACAGGTTTAATTCGACATTAACGAAATACATAAGTATCTATCTACATTCACCAGTAAATATCTTTACCATAATTAATATCAATACCATTTTCCGATATAACAAAAAACTAAATACCGATGCACGAATCCTCTCCATCCTTTATTTTTGTGTTACTAACCCTTATATGTTTTAAGTAGGTAGACATAGCACCACATTCCTTATTTCATACTAACATGATTGTGATGTCACATGCTTCCAAACTCAATACTAATATTATAATTTGGTTAGTTTGGCAAACGGAATCGGTAATATTGTATGGTATACCTGGGTTTTAACAGCGGTGCTACCAGAGGACAGGTGTGGTGAAATATACAGGCTGTTGAACACTTTTCGGCCTTATGTTATTAACAATAAGAGTGGCCAACCACAAGTCGTACCTATATTTCATTAGGTACTAAGCATGTGTATCATTATGGGTGCCTTCGATATGTTTCTCAGATTCTAATAGATAAGCAACATAATGTAAAGATGTAGAAAGTGTTGGATCATATAAGCCTTATCAAAATGTAATCATTAACTTAAGCATATAACTTGCATGTTGCTGTTCTGTGAATATTTGTTCAATTTTGTGTGCAATTGTTGTGTGATTATTATTTAGTTTATGCTACTGTTATATTTAATTAAATAAATCAATTAATTAATACTATTGGCTTGGTTTTTATTTCTGGTCTGCCCAAAAATAGCTTTCAGGTGCTGTAATAAGTGTTGTAGCTACAATTATGAGCGCCTTTGGCGAGATTTTGCGCAGCACAAGTATAATTCAAGTTACGTAGGTATAAAATCTATATGTATTATAAAATGTCTTCAAAGTAGGGGTTTTAATATGAACTAGCTACGATAGCATCATGTTTCGGTTTTGTGTGTCTGCAAAGTCCGCTCCCCTGTAAACTGCGCCTCTGGCAGCCACCCGCCTATTCCCTAGCTATGATGTACCTATAAATGATCTCAACCAGTAGATACATGAGTGGATAGTGTTTGTGATATCAATTTATATGGTTGAAATTGGTGCTCAAGGAGTGGTCATCGACTGAGAGACTCGTTCTAAAATAGTACCTAGATTAGTTATTATCCAAATAAAACAACAAAAAGTAACAAATATAAGTTTTTATTAACAAAAAACACATCAACATTACTTATGGGAACCAAAACTTAATTCTATAAAACGTTTCTTACGTAATTAGTGCAATAATATAATTTAGTTTTAATTTTATAAATTCCAATCTTTCATCACACGGGAAATCAAGTTCCACTAAGTAATTAATATATTCTAAAAGGTGCCATCTATAGACTTAATACCTTACTGTTACAATGCAATTACTAAAAATGTTTTAGAGATCAGATGATAAAATCAATAATGATACCTAAGTGAAACATATTTTAAGGGTGAGAGTGAAGAAACATGGAATGTTCATACATTATTTCACTTTTCTCTTAATACCAATAATATAACTGCTAACAAAGTTCCAATTTACTGTGTAAAACAATATATGAAATACAATATCAAATTATTAAAAATAAAATCAATTTTAAAATACAAAAGTTCTTTGTTGTCATTGCTATAGATCATTAAGTAGGTCATAACATTTATTATCTATTCTGAGGATACTTAGAAACAGCCTCAAGTCACTACCATTTGACTGGCTGTTTTATACCCTAAATAAACCATATTTTTATAGATTTTGTGATGTTAAGTGGTTCACCATGGCCTCAAGCAATTGTGACGATATAATATTATGGCTATCATTAAAACACAATGCACTCTCGCAATTATAACTTAAACAATACTAGTGACATGTGGGTAGTTGTGAATATAAACTAAGTGTTTCAAAACATTCTAGCCAAGTTTTTAAATATTGTGCAATGAAATTACAATGGTTTACAATACTCATTTAATAAGTAAGTAAGAAAATACTTGTTAAACATGGTCATAGGATAACTGTGATTGCATGACTAAGTATGTAGTTACATAGAATTTTATAATTTCGTTATAACAATATTAAAAATCTGAGATTATTAGCTAAAACTAAACAACTTACGCATAGACCTCATTTGTAAGACAGTTAACAATATTATTGCTTATACATTCGTTTATCATTAATCATTATATTCTAATTTTTTCAAATAACACATTCAGCCCCACAATCTTTTTTTTAAACTTCACAGTCCTCACAAAGTAATAACTGTATTAAGGCTTTACATGACGTAGAAACACTGGCAAAATTCAGAAAGTAAATCACATAAGAGTAAGTGGCCTAGCTCCCAAGAACTATGTATATCTATGTATTCTTCTAGTGTATCTGTAATTTTGTAATGTGACAGGGTAAGGAACAACTAGGTTCCCGCAAACGAAGACAATAGATTATCTGTTATTGATTCCGTGCTTGATGAGTTAAAAACTGAACAGCAAAGATGTTTACCAAAATTGAGTTCCCTGAATACAGGTTGTTTTGTTACCAGACACATTGCCAGCATTTCTCCTATTATCATCATACTGCAGTTACTGAATATGCTAAAGTTTATAAAATATTTTATCGTTTCTTTTTTTGAAAATATCAAACACTGCTTTTAGCAAACCATACAATTATTGCCTATTGCATAAAAACTAGTCATGTCATACACACAACATTTATCTATAATTATTTTATTGCTTACTGGATACCATTGTTCATGTCTATGAACAATTACAAATTTAGATTTCATTACTTTATATTGGATAATGTGAGATAAAATTACAGAATTATTATCTATGGAAAGTGTTATACTTAATGGTAACTTAGGTATGTGGTATTATTGTGTCATGCATGTAGATACTTTATTATGTAATGTTGGTTCTATGGGTTTATGAATACTGTTGATAAACATTATCAAATGTGCAGGAACAATGGTGAAAGTGTTTTCACCTAAAATTATTAATTCATGATGGTTAAAAATTATAATTAATGGCCAGTGGTATAGATAATAAAATATTTACTTTTTATTAAAAATATCTTCAAATCAAATAGCTACCTAATTATAGTAATTTTGTACCTAACCCAATATTGGACCTAAATATGGTGCTTGATCACAGTAGAAACAACTTGGCACTTCAGTTTCATGTAATTCCACTAAATTAGTGCTTATTTCGTTCGCTACATGATAGTATCGACATCTTCTCGGTCCAATACCTTCAATTAATGTATCATAAGGCGGTGAGAGAATGTCAAAAAAGGCTGCTGGCATTTCCAGAGCTTCTAATTCATGATAGTTGGATATTGTAGGTGTTAATGTGCATGTATCAGAATTATCTGTACAAATGCGGTGACTGGATATTTGTGCGAACAATTTTCGCCGTTTATGAACGCCTTGTGATAGCCGTGCTGCCTCCTGTCTCGCGCGATATACGAAATCTGAAGGAGTCACAGCCTCTTGCACAGGATACTCCGAATAACTTCTAATATCCACCGCACCCGATATCACTTTGAGGAGCCCGTGCATTTGTGGATGATCGTGAAGCGGCATCTTAAAGCCAGGCTTTAAAACAAAAATACTCATGTTTATTAATCTATTTTGAAATACTTCTATATACGTACATGGGGCTTTGGCAGGTCTCCTCCAGAACTCTTGATCTCTTAAATTGTTGTCGTAGCCTAAGTCTTCAGCTTTTAGAGAGTCCATCATAGTCTTCAGTTTGTTCAAGTTAGACTGGAAATCACTTCTAGACCTGTCATCGAAGGTGTACAGCGCCTGTCGGTAAATAGATACGATTGGCGGCATTTTGATGAGTTCCATGGTTGATTTCGATTCATCTCTTATATCCATATGAAATCTGACTGTATTGATACACAAAAATTTCTTTTTTCTAAAAAATGTACAAAATAATCTAGACGATAACAAAGCACAACTGTCAACAAACGTCATTTTGTTTTTAGTTCTTACAAATACGTTTCGTTTTTCTCGACTTCCCTTTAGTTGCAACTAGTTGAATGAAACATTTGACGCCGTCACATTGTTTGTCATAATTTAAAAAACAGACAGGTAATAAAACCCACATAAAAAAACAGAAAAAGAAATTAAATAAACCTGTATTGTTTATACTCAAAATTTTATGATTTTTATTAATGTAATTTTGATAGTACTTGATAGCAAAACGTGCATGTTTTGAGCAAGGCTGGATTCTTTTAATAAAATTATATTAAAGCGCCACCTATTGATGAATAGCTGACCATATGTTTGCTTGTCAGTTTAAGTTACGCTAAAGAGCAATAGATGGCGCAATAAGGACTTGAAATGATACAATTGTTCTGAAACTGTACCCTGGACCCAAATTTTCATCTGTATCGGATCATCAGTATCAGGGGCAGGGTAGATATATAGGGCTAGTACCGATGAACGTAATACTTACGATGAACCTAATAGACTATACCTACTTAGGTTTGATTTTATATATTTTTTTCTAACCCATTTCATACCACTGCTGGGCAAAGGCCTCCCTTCGCTCTTTGCAAATCACTCTGTCTGTGGTTCTAGCGACCCAATCTCTAAGAGCCAAATTCATCGCGCCACCTCCACTTATCTAGGTACCTGATGTGTCATTTTGTTCAATCCAGGAATCGAATCCAAGACGCCGCACTTGAAAGAGGCTCAACCTATCGCATCGCCGTGTTAATAATCGGGTCGAGCCCAATCGGTAAGTCGTAGCAGCATTTTTTTAGATTTAATATTATTTATTTAATACCTGACTGTCTCTAGTCTAGTGGTCCTAAGCGCGACTGCTAC
The DNA here is from genome assembly GCA_910591435.1 of Acronicta aceris. Classification (NCBI taxonomy): domain Eukaryota; kingdom Metazoa; phylum Arthropoda; class Insecta; order Lepidoptera; family Noctuidae; genus Acronicta; species Acronicta aceris. The sequence goes on along the minus strand of OU342780.1, from coordinate 7,202,037 downwards.
ACTAGAGGCCCTGGGTTCGATCACCAGGTCGAGCAAAGTGTTATTGGGTTTTTATATGAAATTGTCAGTAGCAGCTCGGAGTCTGGATTTGTGCCCGGTTAATGGCTATAGGCTCGCCCCCTATAATATGGGACCTAAACATACCGGCGAACTGTGGGTGTACATTAAGTACGCCTCTGCCTAACTCTTCGGGGAATACAGGCGTGATGGTATGTTACGTTATCTAATACCTAGGTATATTGTTAATTTTCTTTCAAAAAGGAATAATTTTCTATGGTGTGTAATTGATAATAAAATTACTCACCATACATAAAGTCATGCATAGTAGGTACCTAACACAAAATGTTAAAGTTCTTTTACAAATAAATTTTGACTTTTGAGAAATATACCTATGCTCTTATGATATCTATATACCTAATTATGCGCTAAGTTAGACGGACTTGGCTTATTACGCTGACCAATCAATCTGCAAGTCTATGCATGGAAACCGCACAGAAAACCGGCGTTAAACAACGCTACGTTGTGTTTCGCCGAGTGAGTGAGGATACCGGAGGACCAATCCCCTTTTAAAAGGCCGGCAACGCACTTGTGACTCCTCTGGTGTTGCGGGTGTCCATGGGCGGCGGTAATCGCTTACCATCAGGCGATCAGTCTGCTTCTATGACCAGTTTCTGTTTCTGGTTCTATGACCAACCTATGTAGGTAATTGATTCTTTGTCAAAGACAAACTCTATAACACATGAGTCATCTCAACTCATGTGTTACATACCTGTTTTAAATTAAATTTCTCAGATGGTAACACATGACTGATTAAAAAGATTCGTAACTACAGCCTAAATTCACCTATTTACACGTCAGAATCTAAATTAGGTGTACTCAGACAACAATAAAGGTCGTAAACGCGAGTTCGGTTTTATGTGTGGTCTGTTCGGCCGCGGGTGGCAAACAATAATACCACTTAAATAAATACCAGCTCATTGTAAACGTTCGTTACATTTTATTGAGTTTCCAATGCGCCTGCGTTTCATCGACACGACCGATTAACTAGCGACTATAAAGTCTATAAACATAGATAAATTCATCAGTACACGAATAGCATGGTCAATGGAAAAATATTAGATTTACTTCAGTGTTTGAAATAAACGTTTCGGTTTTATTGAACTGTTTGGACTGATTTCCTAATCATTTTTACAATAGATGTAGAATGTAAAATAACAATTGTGTATCTATTTTGTGTCAAGAAGACAGCCTGAAAGTTTTGTCTTTAACCAAAGTATCTGTCACAGAGTAATATCCACAAGTTTTCCTGATTATTTAGGTAGTCAGTTATATTTATGATCTTTGCTATCTATTTTTGTTCTTCCCTCAAAAGGCCATTTCAGACATTGCCCTACACCGTGCCACTCAAATATACCTAAGTGTTCTTCCATGTCTGGACATTAAAAGAAGACCATGATCCTCTGAGTTTGTTTCGGTGTTTCTTTTCAGAGATCGTCAGTTAGGAAATGCCGAAGCCATCTAGCTTACAAAAGAAACCATTGACTTAAAAAGTGTTTCTAAAGATCTAAATATGAATATGAATCTAAATATGACAGAAATAAATATGTATCATTTCCATTCATATTTTTTTTTCATTTCTTTCTTTTTTTAATAAAATAGAAATGTTCTACGATCACTGACATTGAATTGATATCTAAACCTGCACAAATATACCCACTACACTCATGCTTACCTAGGTGTTATGTTCCACGCAAATTGGCGTAAACTACAGACAGCGAGGTGCATTCCTTGCAATCATAATCTGTAAGTACTACGCGGACGGTATTACTGCGTGCGTTGTCAGAAAAAAAGCTACCAAATAAAAGTGTGTAACGTGTCTAAAGCCACAGAATAGAACACAGCGAGTAAATTAGTATGCTTTTCCGTGGTTAGAGCATCGATTATTTAAATTAGATAAATGTTAAAACAGACTCAGGTGAATATTGTGCTGTCAACAAAACTTTGGAGTGGGAACTTGCAGGTACAACACTGCGTCACATCCCAACACTCACACCGCGGAACGAATAAAAAAGCACCCTCCAACCTGATCAGCTTTCCACCGAAAAACAAGTACTTATACCTACTAGTGCAGCAGCTACCGTGCTCTGTGCTTCGTCTGTTTGTTTGTCAGCTGCGCGCGCGCTGGGTGGCCTTCCGCGAACTCTTTATTTGGGCCTCCGGTGCCGGGAAGGTACGAAGGTGATAGGTTGTGTAACATAACACTTTGATTAGCTCTTGCTCGGAATAGTGACGTACCTCTGTAAGATTTCTTAATCTCAAATATGCGAGTATGATTATTTAGGGGTACGTATAGAGACAATTATTAAAATGTCGAATGTCGATAAAAACAAAATCGAATACACGTCGTCCATGTCGAGAGAATGGATGAAAGACGATTAACGAAAGGGATTTATAAAGCCAATGTCAGTGGACACGCCGCCCGGAAGACGATGTCCTAGACAGACATACACCGACCTTATCGGTGAGATCCTGCAAAAAGGTCAGGTGCGTAGTACTCGCAACCGGCGCGTGTTTACAAGACGTGTGTGTGACAAGATGTTTGAATTAATGAGGATGAAGCAAAGGGGGGTACGGTACGGTAGATACCCTGAAGAGTTAGACAGAGTTGCACTAATGTACACCCACAGTTCGCCGGTATGTTTAGGTCCCATGTAATAGCGAGCCGATTGCGATTAAGCGGGCACAAATCCAAACTCCGCGCTGGTATTGACAATTTCCTAAAAAACCCAATAACACTTTAATCAAATTGGGAATAAAACTCAGGACCTCTAGTATTGCAGTCACACTTAGGTTCAGTTACTCTATACCTATTCGATAGCTTTCCGAAAGAAAATGATCTATTCCACAGAATTCCCTCCTACAGTATCTCGTAAAACAGGCGAATGTTTTACGAAAAATCCATAATTTAATAGTTATTTTTTACTGTTGTGTGTAATGCTAATGAACCGGAAGTGCCGCCATTAACGTGGTGATGAGCGTTCACCGTTCACGTTCACTTGTCGTAAAAACTTGATGTTCATTAAATTTCAGAACGAGGTTATGGCGTAAAAATAGTTGGAATGTGCGATACACGGGTGTAATCACTTGGACTAGAGATAATGACTACATTGGTTTCAAAAGGTGCCTAATATCAAATCAGATAGTAGATTTGTTTACTTAACATACCTGTCGTTAACATGTCTGTCTTTCCTCTGAGAACATAAGGTAATGTCAAAATCTTATCTCTAGTAACCAAATCTATTGACAGATATAATACTCGTATTAGGATTGGCTGTAAGTCCAGGAGATTCATAAATAGGGCAGTTTGAGTATTGCCTGCCCGAAAAATGAACAGCTAGGTATTTTATAACAAAACTTCTTAGCTAATCCGACCACATTGCGCTGTGCCTCAATCTGATATTAATTATTAGGGAAGTAAATAAAAGTATTTTTTTTACCCCGTTTGGGGACAGGTTAGGATACTGTTCCTCACTGCCATTCAGATAGGCATCCCGTAAGAGGCGTGAAAATATCTGACTTGCTCGGTGGTAGGACCACTTGCGGTCTGACTGGCTGGCGACAACCGTCGGAGTCGGTCGTAAAGCACTGCGATGTGTGTTTCGACTTTTGCGCGAAAGAGCCAGTTCCCCTCGGTTGCTACGGCTCTGGCAGACAACTCCTCTGGTGTTGCAGGTGTCCATGGCGACGATGACTACTTACCAAGTGGTTCGTCACTTCGTTTGTCGACTTAATCCATAAAAAAATCTACACTTGAAATTCCCTGTTCCCATAGAAAATTCGGTACCTACTTCGGAAAATCCAATATACCTAGTGAAATTATACCTAAGTAACAAGTACCTACGCTTAGAGCACCTCTTAAGGGTAGCACCTACTATCGCAATCTTACTATATTGAGATAGTACTAGGTACTCATAGTAGGAGCCCGAAAAGCCAGACAACCAGTGTACTCTTAGGATAGTGGTATTTCCCAGGATTTTTTTTTTTTTTATAAAAAACGTTGCCCCACACTAGGATTTTCTCCTGTATCGTGGGTGCGTTTACAAACACAAATTCTCACATACACAAATGCCCAGACCCGGAACAACTACCTGTAGATCTTACAAATATTTGCTCCGTGTGGGGATCGAACCCACAACACGTGACGCAGAAGCCGATCGCTCAGCCGCTACGCCAAACGTGTTGTCAAAATGAGGAGGATTTGGAGGTCTGATGGCAGGCACTTCGTGTAAAATATTGATATTCAGCTGCCTCTGGTTAGACTAGAAGCGCCTTTTCCGCAAAACGAGTGATTGTATAGGATTTGTATGGCGCAGTGAATTGTGACGTCACAATTCTCTATACGCAGGTACGTCCTCTGTCTAGCATAAAATTAAAATACTTATAACTTCCTTATTATTGAATCGATTTTAATTTTGTTTTTATTGATGTTCTTAGTGGAATCGAATAATTCCACTCGCAATTGGAACTGCTCGACTGAGGAAGTACCTCCACCTTGCAAAAAATCTTAGCCAAATAACATGGCTTCATACTATGTTGTGTTCCTAACGGTGAGTAAGGTCGCCAGGGCTCCGTGAAGAAGCGTTGTGTTGGCAGTGTGGGGACCAGTGGTGTTTCGTTACCGCCGCTGTCATGCATGGCAGCATGTCTCCTATGCTGCCACCCCAACTAAGTAGGTATTCTTCCTTAATTTACAGGGTCGGTAAAGCGCGAGTGATACCTTTGGTGTTGCAAGCGTCTATATGCTACCTTACCATCAGGCGGGCCGTATGATTGTTTGCCACCTTAGTAGTATAAAAAAAATTGGGTAGGTACTGAGGCCATCAAAATAACCAATATGCTACATGCTATGCTATGTAAATAGAGTATAGAAGGATGACAATATCCAAGCTAAATTTACACTTTTTTAGTACACAGCCCGATCTAGGCACCTAATCCAAATCGAATGTAATACCAATTACAAATGATTCACGGACGAGATAAAACTGTGTAGTGTGTGGGTGACGTACGGCATCACCAGTAAAAGCTATCATTGCGCCAATCGCTCGTATTTACATTTAAAATAATTTATTTTAGTACGAGAAACATCTGCAATTAGGTGGGGCTCGGGTGTCGGGCTGTATGATTATGTGTGAGTGAACGAAGATACCTCAAGGCATTCGTTTGGCCCACAAAATTCAAATACCAATTGTTTTTTTTTGTCCAATTTGTCGGTATATTATAAGTACCTCATTAGAATCGTGGTTTTGAGCCCGACTGCTATGCTAAGAGGTTCTGGGTACGATTCCCAGATCAAGCAGTGTTATTGGGTTTTTCTATGAAATTCTCAGTAACAGCTCGGATTTTGGGATAATTAGCTCGCCCTCTATTACATGAGACCTAAACATACCGGCGAATTGTGGGAATACAGGCGTGGTGGTATGTTATGTTATTATAAGTAGGTACATTCTAGATTCATGGCAGTAGTAGTCAATCGCGTTAATTATTATTATCATAAAACAAAGTCTCCCGGGCGCGTCTGTCTGAACTTCATAAACTCGAGAACTACCGAACAGATTTTCATACGATTTTCACCAATGGACGGGGTTATTCACGACTAAAAGGTTATAGGCTATTTAATGTGACGTTACGACCCATAGGAACGACAAAAATCGAGTGAAACCGCGGGGTACAACTAGTTAACTACCTATACAAAATTCACTCAGTGAAATTTTACTTAAAAATCTGAATCTTTTCTTAAAAATCTACTATTTTAATTACAGATTCAAGAATTGGTATGAACAGATTTAGGGTACCTACCTAAGTATTTATTTAAAATGAAATGTTTTCAATGATTGACGTCACAATTTTCGATAAACAATAACAGCGATCAAAATCAAGACGCTACATTAGACAATATTAACAAATATAAGGAAACACGCGGCGCGCGCGCAGATATACGTTCCGTTTTGCAAATTATCAAACAATACGTTCTATTATTACGACTACAAAGTCGTCAGTACTGAAGTCAAAGAGTTTCTGTATTCCTTTCATCCTGCAACAGACAGCTTTTGAAAATAATTGGCACTCTTGCGCAAATATAAAAGAATATTGCATGCCAAGTTTTTTTACACTGAGTGCTTGGCTCGTCATTGTGAAGGTAATTGCAACTGGAATTGTTAAGGTGAAGACACACTTATTCACATTAAGGGTTCGGCGGAGCATAAATTGCTCACAAAAACGTAATACCGAAATGAATCGTAATCCAGACGATATTCTATTAAATTATGTACCTATTTGGATTTGGATATCATTAATCTAGGTTCCTACGATACTATTACGTCTATCGTTATCAAAAATTGCATTCGCTTACCTACATTTATTTCCAGTGAAGTATTTTGGACGAAATGGAATGAAAAGTAGGAACGTAGATTAACGGTATCGGAACCCAAATAATAACAGAATTTGATATAATAGTGTTTGAATTAGGATTTATTTCGGTATTACGTTTGTAATAGAAATTCGGTCCGCCGGACTCGTAAGTCAAAAATCAAAGTCATTTATTCAAGATAGATTAGTAGGTAGTATGTAGGTACTTTTGAAAGTTATTTTTACATTAAAGACAGCCATCAAAACGTCCGCCTTTGACTTTATTGAATGGATTCTAGACGTTATATGAAAATGAAGACAAACGCGTGAAATTCCGGTGCATACAATAAGAATTATGTATCCTATGCATATTATTATAACACCTTTTGAAAGCAAATAAATATTTGACTATGACATAGCAGGCGTATTTAACTATTTATATAAACATTGAAATAAAACTACTTTTTACGGATTTTATCGCGTTGTATTGATATTATTTGATTCCCGACGTTTCGGACCCTTTACAGCATCCATGGTCACGGGTAGACTAAGTTGGACGTCTTAATGTTACAATTACTAACAGCTACCTTACATTTTTGTTAATTATTGGCGATCCGATTCACGCAGAAGTATAGGGACCCGCGTAAAAGAACACATCGCTGATGTCAAACACCGCCGTTTCAAGAAGTCAGCAGTTTGTGAACATACTCTAGACAAGGCCCAGCACTACATCAGATTTGATAAACCACAAGTCCTCGCAAAAGAAAACCGATTCCTTCCCAGGATGATCCGTGAGGCTATTGAAATTAAAAAACATCCAAATTTCAATAGAGAAGATGGCTGGGTCTTACCACCTGCTTGGAACCCCATTATAGATTCCATAAAATCAAAATCCAAGTCCAAAACTGCAAGACCGAAGGATACGGTGAGCTCGTTCTGCGTGAATCGGATCGCCAATAATTAACAAAAATGTAAGGTAGCTGTTAGTAATTGTAACATTAAGACGTCCAACAACTTAGTCTACCCGTGACCATGGATGCTGTAAAGGGTCCGAAACGTCGGGAATCAAATAATATCAATACAACGCGATAAAATCCGTAAAAAGTAGTTTTATTTCAATATTTATATAAAATCAACAATCGGTCATCAAATTCTGTAGTTACAATGTGTCTTTTAATGCGCTTTTATAACAAAAAGAAATATTAAACATTATCTAAATAAATACAATAACTGCATTTCTTTTCAGATTTCATATTTACTAGTTATTACAAAGTCAGCGTTTCACAAGACAATGGCACCTAAGTTTGACCGTTTACACACAAATATTTATTGTTCATTTCCGGATCCCACTGACGAAATGAAGTCCGGTAGTCTTTGACTCGGATAATCAAGCGGTCAGCAAGACTGATCGCTAAATAAAGAACTGCAGAAGGTTCATAAAATATATAAATTGTCACCACAACTGTATTCCCCAAAGATTCGGGTGGAGTTGTAAAGACTTATGTAAACACCCACAGTTTATCTAAATCCAAACCCAAAATTGCAAGACAAAAGGACATAGTGAGCTCGTTCTGCGTGAATCGGATTGCAAAAATGTAAGGTAGCTGTTAGTAATTTTAACATTAAGACGTCCAACACCTCAGTCTACCCGTGACCATGGATGCTGCAAAGGATCCGAAACGTCGGGAATCAAATAATATCAATGCAATGCGATGAAATCCTTAAAAAGTAGTTTTATTTCAATGGGTCCGATGTTGTTTATTTTAAGGTCCCATGTAAAAGTTCAAAGTTCAGGGGGATTCAAATAGCTAATATCGAAGTCAGACTGGACCTATATGGCACATTTTGTAACCGTGTATCAGCGAATCATGTTGTGGTTCGTCAAAAGTGGTGATTTTAACCCCCTAGTGGAGCTACTCGACGGCGGAGGCATGCGTGCCATCAGTTGGGACTGGTCACGCCATCCAGGCAGGATCAATAGATTATTTACTGGATGGCGTATAAAGTCTGCAAATCTGTAGAATTCTGAATTACATCTTACTCGTCTAACCTAGGTGACCATGCTCAACAGCCGGACAGCCTTTACAAAAAAATTTATGCTTCTGTCTCCATTAACATCACAATCGGTTGGTCACCCGGGAAAGGTACAAATCGAGTATCCGCCGCCCGGCATCGCCTGTTTGTGTTACACAACGCATTAACCGCGTCGACTTCGCGCCTTACACATAATACTAAGAACACTAAATTACGCCTTTGTTGTATAGGTTAGTTTAACACAGATACTTCAATCTTCTCAAAGAATTCAAACTTTTTTTTTACGGGATAGGAGAAGAATAGGCAAACGAGCAGACAGATCGCCTGATGGTAAGCGATCACCGCCGCCCATGGACTGCTGCAACACCAGAAGAGTCACGAGTGCGTTGCCGACCTTTTAAAAGGGGATTGGGCCTCCGGTAACCTCACTCACTCAGCGAAACACAACGCAAGCGATGTTTAATGCCGGTCTTCTGTGAGGCCGTGGTATCACTCCGGTTGAGCCTGCCCATTCGTGCCGAAGCATGGCTCTCTCACGTAAAAAACTATCAATTCCATTTCGATTTTAAATTAGGGTTGGGGTGAATTTGAATGAAGTGTACAAAAGAATACAGAATAGAGTTTCATTCAATCGATCCCCGAGTAAAAATTGCTACACTAAATAACAAAATTTTTGTTGACAGTCTTTTGTGCTATTTGAAATACCTAGTTACAATGAATTGACTCTCGACGACACAGTATTGCAATTGCGTAGTATGAATTCATGATTCCTTGACCTTCAATTAGGTTGTTTTTTTTTTATTAAATACAATGTAAGTGTACTTACCTAAAATAATAAGAAGTTGGCAAATTAAAGTACTTTGTATACAAATACTGTTACAGTACTCTCTGTATTTTACCCTACTCTGTGCCAATAAGAATCAAAGCTCTGGCGTGCTTCCAGGCTGGCATTCAAAGACAACTAAATCTGTCTTTTGATCAATTGTCCACTAGTGGACTCCGCCACTGCACAGTGAGTTAATAACACACTTTGATGTGTACACAGTGTTGTTTCAAACAGTAGTTGTTGATCAAAAATCGTTTTCATTGATCATATCTCTGATTGATGTAGGTAGGTAGGTACTCTGTGTTGCGGGAATTCATAGGAAAGGCGAATTGGCTTCCATGTTGGTTTTGAAAAGGAAATTAAAGAAGAATAATAGTGTTGGTAGGATTTAGGAATAATTTCCGCATTGATCAAATTTTGTAAAGAATGAACAACATTGATTTCTTGTAAAATTCATTCAAATTATATAAGAAACATTTAAAGAAAAACAAAGGTTCTAAGGGTAGGGAGGCCTTTGCCCTGCAGTGGGATGACAACGGCTGAATAATAATAATATGTAATAATAATTAAAAGTTTACATGTTAATTTTTTTTTCTGGTTAAGTCTAACAATGTTCGTAGTAGGCAGTGTAAACGAAGTTGGTAATTTTAGTTTAAATATACTAGCGACCCGCCCGCGGTATCATCTGCGTTGCCGCGTTTTTTAGTATTTCCGTGCAATTTTGCTCTACAAATTTATACGGAACCCTCGATAGTTGAGTCCGACTCGCGCTTTTCCGGTTTTTAGACATTGGGTCGAAATTTACAATACGTTTTCAGATTTCGTTTATAACCAAAAAAAGTTTAACATTTTTTTTGTTTTCTTTTTTAATAGCTTTGCAATTTTATGGACATAGACTATTTAAAACTGAACAAAACTTTATTACCCTATTTAATCGTAACGAACTAAGTTAAAATAAATAAGAATGTTGTTATTGTAACTCCGTGCACCCCTAAAGACGCGGTTCCACGAGTAATGTTAAAACATAACACCTTAAAAAATCTTAAACACCTATTAAATAACCCGCCCTTTAGACGAGAAAAGGCACTACAACATTTAAGTTGATATTCGTGATATTTCCAAAATCAAATGCATTGCGTAATATACACAGCACTATCACTAAAAACATCAACAAGAATGGGTAATGTAATACAAAGAGGTTGAAAAATTTGTGTTCCTCCATAATAGCGGGTACCTGAAAGCGTAACATAAACAATGTCCCAGTTCGAACGACAAAAAAGTATTTAAATTTTTAAAATAAGAATTAATAGGAAGACGTCACGTCACGTGTGTCTGTTCTAGGAAACGACATGATTACACGTCGTAAACTAATAAAACGCGATATTACGACGAATATGTAAGCTAAACTAAACGCTCGACTCTGATAGATACCTTGTAGGGCGTTTAGTGTATTTTTTTCATATTTTTAGTGAAATGAGTCTGTGCATCAAGGGGTTTTACGGACATACGAAGAGCAATAAGTTTGTATTATTTTTTTATAATGGAAAATTAATGTTCCATTTTTAAAAGATTTTTGATATGATTTTGCCATGTCTCCATGATGAAATTTGATATTTATCAGCATTTCTGCGCAACTAGCGGTTAATTTTATGCAAATTAACATTTTTTAATTAAAATGAATAGGTAATTATTAAACTGAATCACTATTTGGAAAAAAATAGCGTAAAACAGAGGGGCAACCCTCACGGGGTGCCATCCAGTTTGGGGATGATACTGGTCTGTAAAAAATTAAAAACTTAAGGAGCTTGAATTGCTCACAAAAACGTAATACCGAAATAAATCGTAATCCAGATCAAATTATGTTAATGTTAATCTAGGTTCCTACGGTACTATTACGTCTACTATTACTTGACTGGAAATAAAAGACCGGAAAATCGTTCCAAACTAGGTAAAGTTATCAATAATTGCATTCGCTTACATTCATTTCCAGTGAAATATTTTGGACAAATGGATTACCTACATATGTAGGTACCTAGATTAATGGTATCCAAATCCGAATAATAACATAATTTGATTAAATTGTGTTTGAATTACGATTTATTTCGGTATTACGTTTGTAAGAGAAATTCGGTCCGCCGGACTCTTAAATTTTATGATAAAACAGTAACTACCTATAACCTATTATCATTATAATTGTAAGTGAATTACTGGATCTCATTTAAATTATTTAAATAAAATCGTAGGCAACTGTTTGATTGATTTTAACAGTTTTAATTCTTGAAGTGAGACCATGATATCCATACCGGATACCACCCATGCTAGTTAGCACTAGCATAAATTCTTGCAAATGTCGCAAATCAATTTTTTACGTGGGAGAGCCATGCTTCGCCACGAATGGGCCACCAATTTTCTGTGGATACCACGGCCTCGCAGAAAACCGGCGTTAAACAACGTTTACGTTGTGTTTCGCCGAGTGAGTGAGGTTACCGGAGGCCCAATCTCCTTTTAAAAGGTCGGCAACGCACTCGTGACTCCTCGGGTGTTGCGGGTGTCCATGGGCGGCGGTAATCGCTTATCATCAGGCGATCCGTCTGCTCGTTTGCCCTCCTATCCCATAAAAAAAGATAAAGAAATCATAATATAGGTCATGTTAGATTTTACGAAATTAAAAGAATTCTGCGTAGCAAATCTACTGAAATACTAAAGTAAATCAGTGGCCTGTCCATTCACGAGCCATTTTGTTCCACATTTACATTTCAGTAGCATAAACTTTTGATATGTTTCCCCTACCTGTTTACTGAAGTCGGAAGTGAGGGTGGTGCGTTTGAACTCTCCAGTGCTGGGAGTACTGGGAGAGAGTTACTGGCGTGATTAGCTAGGAGTTATTATGTTTCGCTGTAATTCTTAAACCTTATTAATCAACCATCTAATTTTATTCAAAAAATATACTTTAGTAGATAGATTGTTGTCTCACAATACCTATGAAGTTTACGGGATTAGGACGAAAACTAATTTGAGTTCTTTTTGATATCTTTAATATAACTTTACGTATAGATACTTAGATTACTTTTAACGTAGCCTAGCTGCATATAGCATTTGGAAATTCTGGATGTAGTGGTATTCGACAATTTTCAACGCATAAGTACATAGGTTCTGCAGACAGAAAATCCCATAATTATTACTACTCAATCAATCAAATCAAATCAATAAGTAGGTATAATAGGCCCAAGACATAAAATATCTACCTATTGGAAGTTAGGTATCATAATAAAACAGTTTTGACATCAAAAATAATAATAATAAAAAAATACAGTTTCATTATAGTCCTAAAGACAATACTGCTGAGTACCTACTTACTATTACTTACCAGTTGCCAGCCAACTCCACTAGAGGACTAGTCAGGACTCAGGCACACATTACTAAACGCTCCCTCAAGCCTTTCAAACATCGCATCGAGTTGTCTAAGTCGGTTTTATTTTTAATCGGCACGGCACACGTGTGGATTGTTTTGTGGCCAGCTAATTCTGTGAGCTTTGTGCTCCAGCTAATTGATTCCTGAACGACCGGCTGAGTATCTGTGTGCTTTTGCCTTTGAAGGTGATTGAGCCGTTCGTACTTTTTATTTTCATTGAGAAAAATTGGAATGTTTCCGGTGTTCTGACCAATGCCGTAAGAAGGAGGTTTATGAAAGGAGTTTTTAAAATCTCATCTGGATTATTTATAACTGTGTGCATCTATTGTAAATCTTAATTTTCTTATAAATAATCTCTCTGAACATTATTTAGTGTAATTTAGTTCTAAAAATACTCTTATTATCATTTGGGAAAGCAATTAAAATTGTAGGTGTGTACTTTTTAAATAGGTACTTAGCTAATATAGTGTAACACCATCATTTTTTAAAGACCTCTACTTTGCATAACGCTATTTTTTTTTTTGCTGGAATCGGGATCGGGCAAATTTAGTCTATAGTCCACCATGCAGGGCATGTGCGGGTTGGCAGACAGGCAGACACGCCGCAAATTAGCAAAAATAGAAATTCTCCCAGGTTTCCTTCTCTATATCTGGGTTTATCCTCTGGATTTTGAAGCCAGATGTAATATTTCGGTTTATGTAGTTCTTAAAAATTGCGTTATTTATTAAAAATAACATTAATTATTATACTCGTAGCAATAGAACCAGGCAGACTTTCACATAAGTACATTTTATATTTCTTTCCGTTCGAGTTTTGCGTCACTTCCTCCATTACGCCAAGAATGTTATAATTGATATAAACATTATAATAAAGATATAGTTGTTTATGTTAAAAAAGCTATAAACGTTAGCACAACTTTTCCCGTCAGCTCTACTTTAGATTAAAAAATAGATAAAGAAAAACAATTAAACGCTCCATAATCAAGTAAGGCAAACATTTGAAATTACTTATTTTAATACATAGTAGATAAGTATATTTGGTAATCTGCCCACGGTGAAGATCTGATTAGTGTGATCTATTTAAGTAGGAACATAATAACTAATAATGAACCAAATCCTAATTATTTACCCTATTGCACACACGTTTAGCGTCGATTATAACATTACTTTTTGCATTACTTTTTCCATTGAATGATCTACCACCCTTTAAGTCTGTTTAATAGCTTAGGAGGAACCATAACCTATTTAGTTCCAACCTTTATGGGCAAAAAAACATTTGAATTTCGACCCTACAACATGTGCCTGTTTTGTTTATTTTTTTAACAAGTGTGCGTGTCACTATACGGCCAGTATTTTGTTATTGTTTTTTACGACGACAATAAAGCGGACGTTTATTTAATCTGTGCGTTGTGGTGCGATTGCGCGCAATTAAAAATGTTAATAACAGTGTCTGCTGCTTCGTAATTTTGGTTTATGAGACACGAGAATCCGTTGCCGAGTGTTTTATGGAATGTGCCTCATGTAAATATAATTAGGTATTTTAAATTGAAACTGTTATACCTATGCTCTGGTCAATAACACATCAAAATTTGGTATTGAAACCAATACTTTAATTATATGTAGACCTTAAATGGCCTCTGTCATATAGGGTGCAATTTTTTTTTGTTTTTTTTTTAAAAAACGTTGCCCCACACTAGGATTTTCTCCTGTATCGTGGGTGCGTTTACAAACACAAATTCTCACAAACACCCAGACCCGGAACAACTACCTGCAGATCATACAAATATTTGCTCCGTGTGGGGATCGAACCCACAACACGTTGCGCAGAAGCCGATCGCTCAAACGCTACGCCAAACGTGTCGTGTCGTCAAATTCAAATTGCAATACTTGAAACCTTATTTACAACTACTTACGCCATATTAGGGTATGTTTTAGATCACTTATACGTGCAATAGCGAGCGTAACAAAGCTAATAACACCAATAATTGAGAATCGAGAATTTCATAATGAAACATACTTACATAAAACAAAACCTACCTAGTCATCATCATCATCCTAGGCCATCGCTGAAAACCAGCGCTGTAGGTGTTGTTTGTTGCGACACCATAGCATTTAAGCTGAGCGTTGACCTAATTTTCGTACCGAGATGACACACTTCTTATCTTTAGTTTGTTTACTATTCTCCTTAAATTGTTTGTACTATGTTACAATAATGTTTTAAGTTCTGTTTACCACATATGTTTAGTTACTCATAATTTTGTTTGTTGTCATTTGATGTGCTATAAGCTATCTCTATGATTCATTAATTCATTCATTGAATCATTGTATACCACAGACTACATAGAGATACTGTTGTATTTAGTAACAATTATCATTATTGGTTGCGTTTTGTTATTACATCGAAGATGGCACAGACAACTTACTAGTAGTAGTTTATAGATAGCAAATTCAACGACTTGTTAATTGTGCAAAATAATTTGTTACCACTTTCGTACTGGTCATAGATTAAGGAAAAATAGATCAAATTATGCACCAAGAACCGTAAACTTCTATAGTTTCCTTAATCTGTGGCTCTGGTAGATGGCCATGCCTGTTGTGTTGCCAGCTCCCCTTTTTTGTTTTTCTATTTTGCGCAACCTTTTGCTAGGTACTATATAAGTTTTTCATTGTACAGTTGCATTATGATTTGTTGTGTGTCATAAGGGCGAAAATAAAAACATTTCTTTCTTTCTTTTCTTTCATAATGCCTGTAATCGCCAAGGGTTCTCTGGATAGGTCCCATGTAATAAGGGCGAGCCTGTTGCCATTAACCCTGCACAAATCCCAAAGTCCTAGCTGCTATTCAGAATTTCATAAAAAAAAACCAATAATATTTTGCTCAACTTGCACCTCTAGCGTAGCAGTCGTGCTTGGAGAGACTCTACGTACTAATTAGACAATTTTTATACAAGAAAGTTCCAAAAATACTGAAATAATCCAGAACCATCTCGAGTTTAGAGTCATTATGATGATGACTGTACACCGCAATGTTAAAATCAACAAAAAAAATAATTATAACGAACGTAATTTAATTATCATTGCTACAATATCCAGAAACGTGAAGCCATTAAATTAAACCAAACAAAAATTATTTTAGGGTTATTCAGTGAGTTTTAAAATAGTGAAATTATTGCTTGTTTTGTTGCCCACACCTTCAGTACGGTCGGCACATCATGGTATCCAAAACTGTGAATTTTCTTCAATCAATTTTCAATTTAATCTCCAAATGATAAAGTTTATTATCCATTGGGGAAATTTGACAGTTTGTGGTAACTTGATTGTACAGTATGAGCAGAGTTATGTACACTTTGAGTGACTTTTTGTGAGCTATTAAAAATCATTCTGTTGACGTCTTATAAACGATTGGACGTTGATGAATATTCGCGAACTATATTTATTGGTTTTACAGCGTGAATCACGCGGAGATTCCTAACTAATATTCTGAATGCGCCAGTTTGTGTGTATGTTTAGTGCCGCTCAGCACCGTAACGGCCGAGCAAATTCTCATAAAATTTGGTAAAGAGACATTTGCGACCTTAACACCTACTTATGGTCTTTTTAATATCGATGAGCAGTTACTATGGAAATTCGGGAAAATCTTTTTCAGAGTGGATTCGTCGGCGCGTGTTTATGACAAGATGTATGAATGTGGATGAACTAAAAGACGTATGCAAAAATCGTAGCAAGTGACGTTCTGTTGTATCTGCCCATCTTCTCTGCGTGAATCTATGTATGTATCCGTCGGCAATAGGTAGGTTGAATGCTAGAAGTGTGAGTAATCATTGTGTTTTATTAGAGTAATTAGAAATTAGGTAGGGTGCCTGCCAAACATACTTTTATGCAAGTCTTTTTGATTATGTGCTTGCTTCTAGGTATTTACGGCCTAGGCAAATGTTGAGTGACTCTACAGTTCTATTGAATCCATTCGATAAATTATACCTTAATGGTTTCGGAAATTACATTAGTCAAGAATTATGTCACGATAAAAATTAAGAAAATTTTTCAATTACTTGCAAAATCAGCTCAAAAATTTAGCAAAAATAAATAAAATATACCGCAATATTATTTAATTTTGGTAATTTCACTATAAAAAACTGATGATAATTATAAAACATGGTAACAATCTACGTTTTGCTTCATTGCGTTATGAATAAAGAGGCCGCGCCGGCGGCGTGCTGAAATTGTAACGCACTGTTTGAGGAAACACAAAAATTAAAATGATAGTAATAGAGGTTTATACAGACACGGCTTATTAGATAAAGTTTATATGAAAATTTTGTGTTAAACAATAATTACGTTGTTATATGATTAAAATAAACATAAAAAACTAGGAATATGTCAATTCTGGGCATCTAGACAACGCAGTCTAACGTTTGAATCAACGAACGAATCAATATGAAATATTAAATTAAAAACACCCATGAAATTAATCCAAAAACTAGCTACAGTGATACAGTGGCTACCACCAAGAGATTCTCTCACCATTAAAATTATATACCCATTCTTGATCCGTAATCGTAAACAAAACCGTTTTAACGACTCCCAGTAAAATAACCACAAACCCTAAATCAACATTACCATTCCATTCATAAACTTAATACATTACAGATACGTACAAATAACTGGAAAGTTTAGGTTATGTCAGTTTACATGTCAAACGCGTGTGGTTACTCGCGCGATGGTCAAAATATTTGTTTTCCTACGAAGGGATCATTTCGTTTAGTGCATTAGTGCTGTTATCATTCGTTCGAATGATTGAATGATTGATTGATTGACATGATTGTTTCTTTAGATAGTTCAATGTTCTTTTATGAAAATATTGAAGACATTGTGAGCGGTAGGGGTGTTAAATGAAATGAGATCTTTCCATTATTCATGATAAAAGCGTGAGATGTAAATACCTAGTTAATTAGCTTTTACTCGTGTTCCAAAAGGGCTTTTTATTTCTTGCTTTAAGACATGAGGTAGCCTATGTTCTTACTCAGGATGCAATCACTATCTTCTTGCCAAATTTTATCGAAATCAGTTGAGCGCTTTAGGATTGAAAGTGTAACAGACAGATTAATTTCACATTTATATTATTAAACGTACTATAGAAGTATAGATTCATTAACATGAATATGGATTACAGGTTCATTAACATGAATATGAATATGGATTATAATACAATCGATGTTCCTATTGCTTTTCTACCGTAATACACTTACTTACGTAAAAAAAAAACCTAAAACTGACAGCGGTTTTCTACTTAAGTAGGTACCATATTATTTGCTGATAAGTACTAATTGATCAACCTTCATGAATCCTTTAATAGTAAATACCATTCCATTATTTCAATATAAATCACTCAAGAGCTTACAACGTTTCATCTAACCTACCGCTGTACTAGTGAAATCGTAAAGTATCAAACAATTACAGTTTAAGTATATCAACTTGTACAATGTACTATCAGCCAACTCCATATCTAGCCATTTTGAAAACAAAATCCCGTGTTCCCTTAAAAACACGATGACCACAGCTGTTCACTGCCCGTTTTCATGAGTATTCATTTAGACAGTAGGCATAAGCAGTTTCTTACTATTTAATCTTTTTTCAATTACAAAAACAAGGGGCTCAAATACCCCAATGAAGCGATGCTATTGGTCGACGAGCGTAAGCGTAAGCGCTAGTATAGCAGCCGAGCGCTGCAAACAAGTATAGGCCTTGCGGTGGCTAGATATGGCGTTGGCCGATAGTACATACCTACTTACATCTATACAACAATGTTATGTTGGTAATACGGAGCAGTTCTCCTGATTTTCCAATAGTTTCCCGAGTGAACTGAACGGTCACGTCGGCCAAGTGCCCCGTGGAGCCGTGGAGCACCCACAAATAAAAAGCTGAGCTGTGCCCGCCACTGGCGTTTAGAGCTCAAGTAGAGTATAGGGTGATGTTACTTTTAGTAACGATTTCATTTTTGTAATAGATAATGTCTTCTTTATAAAATAAACTAGCTTTTTGTCCGTGACTTCGTCCGCGTGGAATAGTTACTTTGTTCCATATGAACTTTCATCCCCTATTTCACCCCTAAATAGGTCGAAATTTATTAATTATTATCCCCTTAGGGGTAGAATTTATCAAAATCCTTTCTTTTGGGATGCCTACGTCATAGTAGCTATATGCATGCAAAGTCTCAGCCCGATCGGTTTAAAATTGACAAAGTTTCATCCCCTATTTTATCCCCTTGGGGGTAGAATTTATCAAAATCCTTTCTTAGCGGTTGCCTACGTCATAACATCTACCTGCATGACAAATTTCAGCCCGATCCCTCCAGTGGTTTGGGCTGTGCGTTGATAGATCACTATGTCATTCAGTCAGTCAGTCACCTTTGAGTTTTATATATATTTAGATATAGAGCAGAGATATTATTTTTTTAAAAGCTTACTAGCAATATGGGTCGCACATTACTGGTATTCTTGTTAATCCCTCGCGCTAAGATAAATGCTTGTGTTACGAGTGGGTTCACGGCGGTAGTGCAATGGGTGGGTTTCGAACCGGCAACCACATGATCGCAAGTCCGACGCCCTACCCATTAGGCAAACGCTGCTTTTTTAATATACACTCACAGTTAGCCGGATTGTATAAGCCTCATGTAATATAGGTGGCGAGCCAATTGCCATTAACCGGACACAAATCCAAACTCCGAGCTGCTACTGAGAATTTCATTTAAAAGTCAATTAACAGTGCTCGACCTGGAAATCGAACCCAATATCTCTAGCGTAGACACAGTTACCTACACTTTACAAGGCAACTTTCGATTATGAATGTTTTTTTTTACCAAAAGAGGCGTCCTTAATACTTAATAGTGATTACATTATACTGGCATTGTCTCTCTAAATTCATATCCAGGGACGTCATACAGATTTTTAACAATCACCCTGTAAATAAAAAGTGTCTCGCCAATAGCCAATGATGACCGTGCCGGTCAGGTGTGACGGCCAGGGCCGGAGCAGGGGGCGACCGGGAGAGGGGCGGACGACAATCGCACCCTAATGAGTCGCGCTCTAATAATAATTATCTACCTACACTTTCTGTTCGACTTTGCGAGTTTAGCTAGGGCTGTACGGTAGGGAGATTTTTAAATTATTTTATACTTAGTATTTAAAGAATGCTCAAGAACTCACTGTATCAAGTTTAATTTGATCACAGTTTCTGTTATTGTTAATTTATTCCGGAAATTGTATTAGTTATTTTTAAAGATTTCTTTAAACGTCTGTCGTTTTTTTCTATAAACGATTTTAAATCTTTCTGTTTTGAGTTTAAGTCTTTAAGTCTTTAAATGTGGTAATAATTAAATGTAACGGTAAAAAAGTTACAATTAACATGTAGAAATGTTAATAAATATTGCTACAGGTTTGGCAATTGTGTTTGTAAACCCAATCACAGTAGATGAGTCTTTACTATGTTACCAAAGTTTTTTAAAGAAAAAACTGATTTTACTTTAAGGGTCCGGCGGAGCTTGAATTGCCCACAAAAACGTAATTCCGAAATAAATCGTAATCCAGACAATATTCTATCAAATTGTGTAATTATTCGGATTTGGATACTGTTAATCTAGGTTCCTACGGTACTATTTCGTCTAATATTACTTCACTGGAAAAAAAAATTTGGCAAATCGTTCCAAACTTGGTAATTTTATCAAAAATTGCATTTGCTTACATTTATTTCTAGTGAAGTATTTTGGACAAAATGGTAACGCAGGAACCTAGATTAACGGTATCGGAATCCGATTATTAACACAATTTGATTAAATTGTGTTTTAATTGCGAATTATTTCGGTATTTCGTTTGTAAGCGAATTTCTCTTACTCTCTTGATAACTTACTTACTTACTCTTTTGATAACTTTATCAAGTTTGGAACTATTTTTCGGTCTTTTATATCCAGTGAACTAGTAGTAGACGAAATCGTACCGTGGGAACCTAGATTAATGGTATCCAAATCCGAATAATAACATAATTTGATAGAATATTGCCTGGATTACGATTTATTTCGGAATTACGTTTTTGTGGGCAATTCAAGCTCCGCCGGACCCTTAATACTCACTTTTTAAAAGGTTACCTAAAACATAAACCCTTTTTGAATAACTTAATAACAAAGTATTTTCATCTAACAATAGGTACCGACTCTGAAACACGCAAATTAAATCGCCAAAAACTCTCGCTTTGCCAACCCTGTCGGGCAATAATAGGAAATTTGTTTTCCGGTTCGGTAGCGCGCTCCAATTACGGGATTAACGAATTATTTCCACTTTTTTTCCGTCGATCGACTCCTCCCACCCCCTTCCTTCACTCCTCGTAATTCCTTCGGGCGGTTTCCGCCTATTGAATCCCTTTTGATTAGCCTTCTTTCCCGTTTGAACCTAAATTGTGCGCGCTCTGGCACGTCCCTGCCAATCGTCAATGTATTGAGCGCTTTATACTTTGGCGAGAGTGGTCGACGAGTTTATTATAAATTGAGGTCGGATTTTTATACGGAGTTTTCTTCCGATTGGAAATATAAATGTTATTTGGCTAGAGTATGCTGGTGCAAATATATAGGGGTGTAGTAAGTCTATGTTTTTCTATATGTATAGTTTAGGAATATGTTTAAGTATATCAGTGGTTTGTAAATTGAAAACTTCACACGAGTTTGATAATGTAACACAATCTTTCGTTGCCAAACCAGGCACAAATCCAATTTCCGAGCTGCTAAGAAATTTATTAATTCACTACCTACCTACTGAGTTTATTTAGCCCTGAAACTATGAAATGAACCGAATGTGAGTTTGAGCTTTCATAAAATTTGTCAAAATAAGCTATGTATTTCCAAAGCCTTATAATCAAACTTAACCTCACGATTATAGGTATGGAGTAATTAAACGCTTACAATAATGCTGCCATTACGTTTGATATTTTTTTTAAAAAGCGTACTAGTAATGTTGGTCGCACATTACTAGTATTCTTGTTAACCCCTCGTGCTAAGCTAAATGCGTTACGTGGGATTCCGTCGGTAGTGCAATAGGTGGGTTTTGAACCGGCAACCATATTGATTGTCTGTCCGACGCCCTAGCCATTAGGCTAACACCGCTTCAAATTTCTGAAAATTTCTGACTTGTTATAGCTACGGACAATACAAAATCTACTTCGATGATTTCCATTTTCCAGGACCATTAACTACCAATGCCAACTTCTAGGAGCATCTCCAACGCTGGGTATAGGTGTGTGGTGCCATTAACCCGAATACAAGAGTGTGGGCTAAATGTGGATGTAATAGACCACTTGAGTTTCGCTTGCCCAATTCAACGGCACTTCTTTAAGGTACAGTCGCGAGGAAAAGTGGTTTGATTTGACTGATTGCAAGAATTGCAATATTTTCATCGCAAATTTAGATTTCTGCTTGTTTTTCTTAAATTGTAGTGAGAAATCATAGTTTATTTTGAGATCCAACCATTAATGATCGTTTACATTTGACTTTTGATTAAGTTATTTCTTGTGTAATAATTTCCCAATTGCTGCTGATGATTCAAAATTTAATAATATTACATAACATACGATCATGCCTGTAAGTATTCCCCGAAGAGTTAGGCAGAGTACTATAGGTACCTATATTAACCCCCAGATCGCAGCTTTGTTTAGGTTCTATGTAGGTAATAGGTTGTCATTAATCGGGCACATATTCAAACTCCGACCTGCTACTTAGATTTTCATAAAAAGAACCCTATTGCACTTTTCTCGACTTGGGAATCAAAGGAACTTTAGCGTAGCAGTCCTACAACAAAATACCAACTCTATAGTATGAAATTACGTTACGTTTTGGAGGTTAACTTATACCGGCTCTGCTGATATTTTTATTACTCAACCGTTCAATAAACTTGAACAGTTTTGTCACCGCCTGTACGTTGCTGATTCTTTTGGCAACTGGAGTGGTCTGAACGCGTACTTATGAGTTTTTCAGACGCACTCACATTGTCGTTATCGTAAATCATTGGTTAGCCGTATAAAACAGAACATCATTGATCAATTATGGCCGATGCTGGCTATTTGGCACTGAATGCAACTTTATATATTGCTAAGTTATTTACGAATAAATAAACGTAATTGAAGGGCAATCGGTTTTGGAGTTTCGTTTGTGTAAATATGGCATATTTATGCCTACAAGGCTGTGAGTCATATTTGCTTTGAGATGTAAATCCTCTGTTCTAATGGGTTCCTAATATACTGCTACAAACGCTCAATCGATTGTCTATTTTAGAATGACGTCACATAGCAGAGTGATACTGTAACAATGATGATAAAAGTATGATCTGATCCATCATTTGATCCAATGCAAATTGCAAATTCTGATTCGTAAATATTTTCTCAATACTAGAATAAATAAGTCTTATAAGTTATATAGGTACTACTAATTAAGTGAACTTCTACAAACTTAAAGATAGGTTGGTAGGTATTCATGAATCTTTTGTGACCTCTTGATTCGAAAAGACACCGTCTTTACAAAATCTTTACATTCTGATTCAAATTACGTGGTTTTCAAACAAAGATGGAATAATCAATAATTAAAGTAGTGATAGCCTAGTGGTATGACCGTTGGACTTTCAAGTCAAAGGTCTCGAGTTCGAACCCATGGCACTGGCACTGGCATGGCACACATTATCACGCGCTGAAACGGTGAAGGAAAACATTGTGAGGAAACCTCTATGCCTGAGAGATTTTCTCGATGGCGTGTGAAGTCTGCCAACCTGCATTAGGCCAGCGTGGTGGACTATAGCCTAATCCCTCTCATTCTGAGAGGATACCCGTGCCCAGGAGTGGGACAATATAATGGGTTGATTATGTTATGTTATGTATCAATAATTTATTGGCATAAACAAACATTACACGAAGAAGGCATGGAATATAGGCGTTCAGTTCTTTTAACTCCCAAAATATGAAACATTCCGATATAACTGTGCATATCTGAAATAAAGTAAGCGATTGCCAAGTGGTAATTTTAAGAAAATCGGTGTAAAGACCTGTCGTGGTGGTAGTGGTTGGAGATTATTGTCTTTATTTTTAAATAACATAAGTGACATTAATTTTTTTTTACGTGGCCAGCTAACTTCAAACACATAGTTATGCTATCGGAACTCTATGCAGGTGCAAAGCTACCTCTTTATAAACAATTCAAATCTTTACAAATTTCTTACAATTATAGTTCGTAGTGTAGGGGCAACAATAAAAAACAAGTGCCTTCGTTATCGATGGGCTGTAGCATCTATTTCGCCACCGAGGCTCCTGTGCAATGTCACAGAGATAACCAAACTTAAATATCAGGTGAAGTGCTACTCTAGCAACTCCTTGCTCGAGTATTACAACTAAGTTTTGACAAGTAGTGTCGTAAAGATACCTAGTTGGTCTTTATCGATGTGTCTGTGATGGTAATACTAAATCAAAAAAATTTAACAAAACGCTTTATTCAAAATTTTCAATAAGTAGACATAAAAGAACGAGTAAGACAATACTTCCAGATTTTATTATAATTTTGAAGTATGTTGAGGAATTTCAGTTTTACTTGACTTTATTTTGTCCTTACAGTCATTTAATATAATCTTTTACTTTTAACTGGATATAGGGAAGAAAAGAATTAGCCTTGTATTCTGACAAATATTCTTGTTGTTTTTGCTAGGATGACTGCATACACGCCTATTAAAGTTGTGCCGTTTATAAAATACAAGTATCTACTCATGTTCTACTTTCGATACATGACATATTTAAATCGGAGTTACGTAAGAGTGATAATCTATGGTGACTATCATACATCCTTCAGCGATTTCAAGCAAGCATGCAATTAATTATTTAAAGATATTTTCAATGAATTTGAAATAATGACAATCAACATATCGATACATCGACTCAAGTTAACTATTGTAAGAACATCACTAGTGGCCACTTGGTTAACCATCGCGACTTCCTAAGTGGTCTGTAACCCATTGGCGTGTATCCATTGGTTCTGTCTGTTTACATCTTAAGGACGTGGGTTATATCAACTTTGGTGTTCTTTACGTAACATAACTTTTTTAATCTTTTGAGACGTGTTTGTGAAGAGGGTAATGTTGAAGATGGAGAATTACCCTTGCTAAAACCAAATAACCTTTAGAGTTGGACAGTTTCTTTAGTCCAATCCGGATCCCGATGTTTTTCTTCAACGGTGAAGGAACGGTGAGGTAACCTGCTTGCTTTCGAGATTTTCTCGTCGACGGTGACGTGGGAAGTCTGCCAATTTGTACTAGGACAACGTAGTGGACTATAGCCTCTCAGTTTGAGAGGAGACAGTAAATGAACCGGACATCGGAATCATGCAAGGAGATTCACTAGTAAGCAGAGAATAGGTGGAAGCATAAAGCGTTGCACCATTAAAAATGATACAAGAAACAAAATTGTATATTGATTTACTTATATATATTAAGTTGATTCGCAATGTTATAGGGCGTAGTAAAACAGTTTTATTTATACAGTCAAGTGTTTCGACTACCGGGACTCGGCAGTGAAGTGGTGGTGTATTACGCAATGCACTAAATCATGAGAGTAGTACCTAAGTACATATAGTAGATCCAGAGTGTTTGATCTATATGTCTAGACTAAAACGATCTAGTGTTGTAGACTAAACACTTTTTGATATTGGAATTTTGGGACTGAATTTTGTATGATGAGTGTTTAAAATTAGAGTTATTGGACGGGTATATAGGTACTTGAAACGAGTGACGATTTCTAAATAGCGCTCCCTGGATTGGTAAAATAGCCACTTTTGTGAATCATAATTTCCATGACCATGTTTCGCAATTCTTCTCATATTTAGAAACCGTTCAGAAGTCCTTAGCAATTTCATAAACTGAATCACGTTACGATTCAAACTTCATACTTTCCTAGTTATAAATTAGGTTGGTACCCCAAGCTCTTCAACGGCCGTAGTATCCCAAAATATCACCTAGCAAAATAGCTGAATAACTTTAATAATGAATTAATTAGGGTTTGTACATAATAATTAATTTTCAACATCATCATCATCATATCAGCCTATTGCCGTCCACTGCTGAACGTAGACCTACTCGAAAGAGTTAATTAGTTCATTTTAATTGGACTAAACTATAGTTGTTTAAACTACATAACATACCATTACCCCTGTATTCCCCGAAGGATTAGGTAGAGGTATAATAATCTAGTACACCCACAGTTCACCGGTTTGTTTTAGGTCCCATGTAATAGGGGATAGACTTATTCCCATTAACCGGGCTAAACCGCATGCAAATCCAAACTTCAAGCTGCTACTGAGCATTTAATAGAAATCTCCAATAAGGCTTGACAGGACCTCTCCCCCACGTAAATTCCTCGCTACGGCTTTGATTCCTTAGCGGTCACAAAGTCTATGGGTGTTTCATTATAAATCAGTCCATTTGCCGTAAGTACCCTTTCTAAGTATTTCCCAGATGTGTTCAGTTACTGACTGACTGAGCAACCTCTGTTTAGTTAAGAGTGCTCGTATGATCCGCTATAAGATAATTATAATTACGACGATAGCCGGTGGGTCATCAGGCTGGTCCTTTGAGCACATTAACTGTTGTCAAAATGTCATAGACCTTAAATTTTGATAGAGATGGCAAGGTTTAAAATTCGACAAGAAGTTTTTTGCGGCAAGCAAGTAGTTGTTAAAACAAAACATAAGTAATATAAATTCTTTTGTGTCATTTTTTATTATTACTTTTCTATTTAAATAACTACTCGCTAAATTGAAATCTAAACTGGAACCAGTAAGATGGGTCTACATTTTTCCTCGGTTTATAATTCATAAATGCAGTGTTTTTTATTTGTATAATTATATAACTCTTCATGACCGAAATCGATCGAAATGTTTCAAGGATCGGATTTTAGTAACCGATTCTTTGATTCCAGAGTAGGTATCTATTTCGATACCTGGCAAATCCGATTTGTAAGATTGCGACGGGTATAGTTAACATATTAATATCCCTTGGTTGAATTCTAAGAGCTTGTAAGCTCTACAATATGTCAAACATTATCGTGGGAGCCTGACCACCTCAATGTGGTTATGTGTGCCCTGGCCCTTGAAAATTAGTCACTTTCCTACACTTTATTCTCAACTTTACATCTCTATGCTTAAAGACCAATATCCCTTCTTAAATTATCTTAAGGCTTGAGGCACGTTAATTGACAATAGTAAGCTTCTGTAATACAAGTGTAGTGATTGTGTGTGGATGTTATGATACTCATCATGGCCTTAAGATGAGTGTCAATTAGTTTTACCTACTTGAACTATTAACTTATAAGTAAGATTGTAGTACTTAAGTCGTAGTACGTAGGAATGTGTTGCAACAAAAAATACACAGACCAAAATAATAATAAACAGATCAAATTTTTTCTTTTGATCCAGAAAGATTATATTAAAGCGGGATTAAGGAGATAATGTAGCTTTATGTATATACTAGTTGTACCCGCGGTTTCACTTGCATCCCAATGGACTTTTTGAGAGAAAAGGTAGCCAATGTCATTCTCGAAGATCTAACCCATCTCTTTACCAAAATCACCAATAGTAGTTCAGCGGTTTTTTTATGGGATAGGAGGGCAAACGAGCAGACGGATCGCCTGATGGTAAGCGATTACCGCCGCCCATGGACACTCGCAACACCAGAGGAGTCACAAGTGCGTTGCCGACCTTTTAAAAGGGGATTGGGCCTCCGGTAACCTCACTCACTCGGCGAACTACGACGTAAGCGTTGTTTAACGCCGGTTTTCTGTGAGGCCGTGGTATCACTCCGGTCGAGCCGGCTCATTCGTGCCGAAGCATGGCTCTCCCACGTAATTTAGTTTTGAAGTTACTTAAATTAGAAATATGGCCTTTTTACCTTTAGCCTAAGTGACGTACGAAATATCCGACAATCGGACCAACAAAATGTGAAACAATGTAACCGATACGGTAAACATAGGCAAAATTTGACGGCTCGTATAACACGCCCCTCTTAAAAGCTAAAACGGAGTCAAGTGATTGTTTGGCGAAGCGATCTGCAGGCAAATCTGTGTGCGCACCGTGATCCATCACCAATGCGATAGGCTCGGAGACCAGCTCCTAAACAAGAAGATTAATACTTTGAGAGTGAATGACATCTATTGGATGTAAGTGTAATTAAAGAGATCTTTGTCCAACGATAGGATAACTAAAAATCATAATCGAGCTATTTAGGTCGACAGTGATTGCAGTATTTATGATTGAGTTCTAAGCTTAGGTGGTAACTGAGATATCTATCTATAGAGAGATCAAGGTAGGTAAGACATTTTCCCAACAAAAGGATAAATCTGAATTGTCGGAATCGATCTTCTTGGATTGACAATGATTGTTTTTTATGATTGATTTCTACCTTGACAGTTGTTTTGAGCAATGCGGTTTTGGGTACTCTTATCGGTTATAAAAAAACATAAGTAATTAAGATTATGAAAGCCAATTAAAATTAGAGAACTCGGACATGTATCATATCGCATCTAACCAAACAAAAATGACTACAGACGTAATCAACTGAAACTACGAAAGAAATAGAAGACTTACATAGCATTATGTCTATAATTAGTAAAGCTTTCTTTGTTCAAAAGTAGATGAACTAATCCATCTCCACAATGTCTCTTGGCCTAGTGCTGTCGCTTCAGTGCAGAGTAGGACAGGGATGCCGCCCTTCCCCTCTCGCCCCGCGCCGCAATATAACACTTTAATGTGCCGCTATTTGTTTGTGAAACATTTTACAACATTAACGGAACAATATAAAAGAAATGTTATAACAATAAGAACATGAAATGTACCTAAGTAGGTCCTTACATAAATAATATCAACCCATTATACTGACCTATTGCTAGGCACGGGTCTCCTCTCAGGGAGGGATTAAGCTATAGTCGACCACGCAAGCCCATTGCGGGTTGACAGACTTCACACGCCATCGAGTAACTTAATCTCTCAGGCATGCAGGTTTCCTCACGATGTTTTCCTTCAGCGTTTAATAAGCGTGTGACGTGTGTGTAAATAATAATAATACGCACATGACTTCAAAAAGTCAGAGGTGCGTGCCTTGGATTAAAACTCGAGACCTTTGAGTTGGCAGTCCAATGGTCAAGGCTATCACTGCTTTTTGTGATAGGTCCTTAATTATACGAAAAAAGGAAGTCTTACCTCGAATATTATTTGATATAACCTTACACTAAAAACCTTTTTTTTTTGTAGCCTTATTTGTGTCCCACAAAAGCCCCTTACACTAAAAACCTTTTTTTTTTGTAGCCTTATTTGTGTCCCACAAAAGCCTCTCCTAATTCAGTGCAGGATTTTCTATCCTATTTCTATCCACTGAAAACTAACAGTAGCTAGAAGAAGATGATCTATTTTCTTCTTAACCAACCAAAGCGTTATTTACAGCACTCTGCTCTGGTTAAACAATTTGGTGAACGCGTCATTCAATACGGTTAATATTATAAACCCTTTCTGCTGTGTCGTGCGTCCGGGCTGGCGTGTTTGTTTTAAATCAATTTTAGTATCACGTTACCAAGCTTTAGGAAAAAATCCGCGGTGCCAAGCTCTAGTGACAGAGCATCTCAAAGTTAGACAAATAAATATGTTTTAATTAACCTCTATTACTTCTATCGTGGCAATAATACCTATCACAAATACAGTAGATGGCTTGATTGGCGTTATGGTCGAGCTGTCGGCCTAAAATACATATATCGACGAAATGTGGGTAACATTTCGTCGATATATTTTAGGTCTCTTGTACCACATCTTCAAGTAGGACGTGAGGCAAGGCCTTTGAAGGGGTCCAGTGAACGCTGGACCACATCCTGTAATTGGTTATGGCGAATATCACAAATCCCATGGCCGTGAGACTATAGGGTAACGAGTCCTACAAACCATACCGCCGCCGCCGGCGCTGTTATTCGGACCCCAATAAAGTGCAGCCGTGCAGTAAAAACTTCATAAAGCACCATGGTTTTTATTTTATTTATTTTTTGGAAAGAAAACTTTCTAATTTGTGATTTACGAGGTTTTCACTGCAAGGCGACGACATGTAGCTAATAAGAGGCGGGCAAGTCAAAACTCGGAGCTGCTAATAATGGCAATAATCAATAAGGCAGTTTTTAAGGCGACCTAAAAACAAAGGTCTTCAGTACTTAGATGAAGTTTGAGATCCGTTGGAAGACATCAGTGAGGAACGACTATTAAGTAATAGTTGTGTGCCGGATGCGACTTGTAAATATCGCCGCTCGCGCAGTGTGACAGAGCACTCCGTGGAGTAGTCATTAAGTCATAATTATATTTAAATATTTTTTTCATCAAACATGGCACATTATTTTACGGTTTGACTAGGTTTCTTTAGGGTAAGAATAGTTTGCGATGTATTTTTAGGACTAAGACCTTAATAATGTAGATCTCACTTGTTAAACCTGTAACAGAACTAGGTAACGTAGGTACGTAATTTAAATAAAATTAATAACCTAGGTCTGTAGGAAGTTGAAGTAGGTACTTGAGTAGGTAACCTATACCAGTTGTATGTGTAAGCCTAGATAAATTCTCAACGATTTAGAAATATGTAGTGGCAAATTTAATGTTAAACTAGCTCATTATAACCTCATTTATGTATCTCTCAATATTGACAGCGTCTCCATTACTTTTTGCTTCCGCTTTAAAAGCGCCAATAAATTAATTAGAACTACGTTAAAGACGTCAATCGCTTGTCTCATATATTGTATACACCATACATCATCCACCGCATCACACCTACCATGTTAAGCAATAATCACCTTTATTGCCCATCAAAATTGTCTTCACATTAGAAAATTCAGCACACAACTTTACGCCTTACACTAAAATTTTATGTAAACAAAATATAGTTATTTTCGTACTTTTTAAAATATAAATGGGGCTCATTGAGGACGGTGCGTTCAATGAGATTGAAAAAGTAATTAAAAATAGTGTTAATGGACGCACGGAACCATTTTATGGGGAATTAGACGAAGGAAGTGCCTTCACGACCTTTTTATCTGGACTTTTTACGAGGAAAGAGGTTTTATATCCATAATTATGTGTTTTTTTAATGTGCGTAAAGGAGAACGGATAATTTGATGCTAGTAAGTAGAAGTGCGCGTGTACAGGGTTGCCAGATGACCGGCAGTTGATGTCACGTGCGTATATTAACAACATAGCTATTAAGAATAATTTTAGATTATTTTTGTAGATTAAAGAGGTCTTGCTGGCTAAGCCAGTCTCCCTTTTCGTAACAAGTAGGTACATTAAAAAAGTTCAACAGGAATAAATAGCTGTGGCATTTAAACAAATTGTAAAATAAATATCATTCTAATATATTCAGAATTTCTTAATTGATTAAGGGAAGAATTTATTACCTATATAGACAATTAATTATTTATTGATAAAAATATTAAAATATATGATAAGATTTTGAAAGGTTCAATCATAAATATGTAGGCACCACATATGCCATCGGTTTGCTTTGAACGAATCAAAAATAATCAAATTCTGACAACCCTCACAATAGGGGTTAATGAGGTATTCACACTCGTTAAAACATAAAACTGCAAGAAAAACTATAACTACTGAGCACTATAGCTACTTACTTTCAAAGAGCTATAGGTATTTCAGGCTGAACTGAAATGATTACGTCTTTTTCACAATCAATGTCCGTCAAACGCAAAAAATCAAAAAGAGAACGATCAAAAACTCTTTTGTGTGTGTTTTTTTTTCTTTTTGTTGCCAGTTCTAAGCATTTTAGATGAAACAATGCTTTGAAAATAACAATAGATTTATTTGGGTTACGAATATTACAATATTGCACTAGGTTTATTTATCTAAAAAGTAGGTCTGTTTTATATTAATTTATTAATATAAAACAGACCTACTCATTTACTATTAATGTCCTGCTGATGGTGGCGTTGTGTGTCGGGTTGTTTTATTCCCTACAATATGGTTGAGTCGAACCACGCCGATACGAACGTCATGCTCGTGAACGGGTGCTGTCTGTCGGGGCTGGTCAGCTCTTACTTGCTGTGGCAATCCCTAATTCCTTTTGTATATTGAATAAATCTTATACATCAAACTGCAGAATTCTCAGCAACTAGTTGGAACAAAGTTGTAAAACATAATATTGTAATCAAGTTTTTTTATTTTTTTAAAAGAGTGTCTATGGAGTTTCTTGCCGGCTCCTCTCCATACGACCCACTTTTTGGAACCGTGCAAATAGTTTTGACTTTTCAAAAGTAGATACCTTAAATAGGTATAGGTGGTCTAATTGAAATAAAACATTTTGACTTTGACTTTGACATTAAAGCTAGGCAAATTGTACCAAACAATTCTGATTTTCTTACATTCAACGTGTTCCTGTCATACTTTCCAATTTTATCAGTGTAGGCGGGCTCCAAAACCACTTTTGTCTAACATAAATCTTCGTGATTCCCATACCTCTTCATTGTGCATCAAAAAATCTCATTCACAATTTGGCAATAGTACGGGACCACCAAGACCCGTACTCTCAAAACACATTAGAGTCGGCGCGCTTGAAGTGACCCGCCGGTGGTCGACGCCCGTCGCGAGACATGTCGTGTTGTCGCACGTCTAGACAGCAGACTGAACTCGAACGATTGTGGGAAACTGAGTACTGAGTGAGATGCTTTGGTAGAGATGAATTTTTAATTTTGTTAAATTATACAATGTGATCCAAATTGCGTCAGTTGGTGAGGTTAAATATAAAACTGTAGGTTTTTCTCTATTGCGCCGAGTGTCGTAGGTTACCCGAGATAAATCTTCGTGATATCAAGAGAATGTTGTTTCATTAAAAATAAAATTTTAATGCTTACCTAAATAAAAATAGATGATATCTGATGATATTTATCTCTTTTTTACATGTCAATAAATTATTTCTTGAAGATCTATATTTCCACAAAGTAGTGTTAATGAATTAAGTACCTATCATGTTAATAAAATAAAACGTACATAGGTATTAATAAATAATATAATATAAATATATTATACATAATAGCATTCCTCGTAATTTTCAGTATTAACAATCACGAATTCACATCACTATTTTCCATAGTTGCGGATGTGTTCGATAGTAGTGGATGGAAGTACACTTGCGTCAATATGGTGCGATTTTTTTAACGTCGCGACTAGTCTTAGTCTGTTTTGCCTGTCTGTTAAGTGGCGTGGCGAATCTTTACTAATTTGCTTTTTGAGCGACCTTTTTTTTGTTTAAAGGGTTGTCAAAGCTAAAGGTTGGAACCTTTTAAAAGGACATTAAGAAATCGGTAGGGGTTATACTTAATGGATATAATTGTGTGTTTAAAAAAAGAATGTTTTTATGTATAACTCATGCATTCTCTCGTACGTAGATAGCTGTATGCTACATGTTACGCATACGGCTAACCTGCAAGTTATACTTGACATGGCCATGAAATGGATTGGTGGCTATATTTTTTCTAATTGAAATGACATTGTATTGAAATATAACTACTTTTTACGGATTTTATTGCGTTGTATTGATATTATTTGATTCCCAACGTTTCGGATAATTTACAGCATCCATGGTCACGGGTAGACTAAGTTGTTGGACGTCTTAATGTTACAATTACTAACAGCTACCTTACCTTACCGTATGTGTCAGAAACCAGTAGGTATGACATTTTATATTTTCTAATTGTTTTTTAATCGTTGCCTCCCTCCGAGTTATTAAAACTTTTCACATACACATTTATACAGACCCGGAATAATTAATTGTAGGTTATGCAAATATGTTTGTTTTGCGCGGAACCAGCGACCACTGACACCGAAGCCGATCATAGCACAGCTGTGCCCACCGTCCTATCAAACATTCAATGATTTAATATCAAAGATTGAATTATTATTAGCCGTTGGAGAATTAATGCCATTTCCCCTATGACTCACGAGTCACAGATGAAAGCCATCACGAGGATCTCATCATGAGAACCGCATCAAGTACGATTCATACCAAATGTGCTGTGTAACGTAAACAATGCGATGAGAACATAGAGGTACAAGTACAACGTACTAGAAGAGCCAAATCTAACTGAATTGTCCGGGGAAAAGATGGCGGCAAAGAATTATTTTTCCAATAAATACATACAGAATAGGCAGGTGTACAAATGTATACTCACAGTTCGCTGATATGTTTTAAGTCCCATGTCATAACCGGAAGCGAACCTATAACCATTATTTATTTATTATTTTATTAAGTATATCATTTATTTATATATAATTATGTTTTATTTTTCCTAGTATTTATAAAATATGATATAGGTAACATTGTGTACAGCATTTTTAAATATATAATCAAAAAAGTCATTGTGTACACTTAGGTACTCAATATGTGATTGGTTAGGCATCGTTTCTTGTCTTATCTTGTCTATGTTCTATATCAATGTATGGGAACGATTATTACAACTGCCATCAAACTGATTGTGCAGTTATTGTTCCGTTACAATTAAGATGATACTCGTTAATATTACGTACTTACTTCGTTGATTGTTAACAACACATGAGAACTAATTCAAATTCTGTTTAATTATTGCAAATGGAAAAATGTCACCGCGACTTGAATTTGACGTGACAAGATTATTCGTGCAATTTTCGTTTTTACCATCATGATTGTGAACCTATTTATCGTTTATATTGATTTCTGAGACTTACGCGAATATTCGACATATTGAAAACAAAACAGCTTACGGATTCTATCGCTTGCCTAACATTCCAATTCGAGACATGGTACCCACACGACATACATACGCTACTATTCTTGCATACTTCTTTTGATTTTTCTACATTCTTATGTATATCTTCTCATACATAAGCGTCGCCCGGTTGCGAGTACGACGCACCTGACCTTTTTGAAGGACTTCGCCAATAAGACCGGTGTGTCCTTCTAGTGCGACCTCTTCCGACCCTGGCGCTGACATTCGCCTCAAATCCTTTCATTAATCCTCTGTCATTAATTCTCTAAACATATCCAAACCAGAGACATGGGAGTCTATGATATATCACTAGGAACTATCACTGCTGCGTTTCCGAGATAGAATTAATATTTTTAGGGCTTACATGTTCTGATTTTGAGTTATTTTTTAGTACATATGCCATTTGAGATTATGAGGACTGCATATAAGTAAATAAGACTCAATTAAACCATGACTTATTAGATTCCCTTTTGTTCAGACAAATAAATCTTCGAAAATTAACAAAGTTATAGAAATTTACTTTTTTTATTTTTTTTGCATTTTCCATGCTAAGATTATAAAGTTATTTTAGTAAAGGAAAAATTCAATCGCGGGTAGGATTGGAACCTGCGTCTCCTGGTTGGATACAGAGCGTCGGGTGTATCCAGGTTCGAATCCTGCTCGCGATTGAATTTTTCCTTTACTAACATAACATTATAGAAATTAGTTTGTGTCTTAGTATAATCTAAATCTATTATCCTATAGGTATACTCCGATTTTAAAATAATATACATTTACTTAAAGTACCCGCAGCGTAGCAGCGTAGCGCCTATAAAATTAATAGTGTCGTAGCAACCGTAGCGACCGTAGCAATCGCGTAGCACGTAGCCACCCTTGAATGAAAAAAGAAACCCTTTTTCTTTACCTTGTTATAAACATTCAAAATAGCCCCCAATACGTGTTATTTAGTTTTATTGTAAGTAATTAGTGTATTATTTGTGTTGACGGCGAGTGCTAGTGATGTGTTTGTTTACGACGACACATCCGGCGCACGTGCGTGTAACTCGAGCTACTGCTGCCGAGTGCGACTGTTAATGCAAAGTGCGAGCGATAGTGATGTGATGATAATTATCGATAATGAAATATTAAGTATTTAGGTTTTGTATGCTGACTGACTGACTAATGATATCGGAAAATTAAATTTAAATTTTTTTGCTTAGCTGTTTCACGTGTTATATTAAACAAACTTTCTTTAAATTCTTAAACAAAACCAGCACAGATTTCTTTGGCTCGATGTGACGCTGTACACCTTTTTATATTTGTAAGTAAGTAGTTAAACATTGTAAAAATATGACCATAAAAAGTTCCATCACATAATTTTTGGCATACACCATAATTATTCGTTTTCTTAAAATAAGGATTTAAAGGATTTATTTAAAATTTTAATAAAATAGGTATCTTTTTGTGATTTTTTTTGCATTTTCCAGACGCTCTGACCTCTAAGTCAGATTAGAGGTCAGAGCGTCTGGTATATCAAACCAGAAGACGCGGGTTCGAATCCTGCCCGCGATTGAATTTTTTCCTTTACTATTAAATAACTTAATAATCTTAGCATGGAAAATGCAAAAAAAATCACAAAAAGATAGTTAAAAGGTAGGGTGGCATCGTACGACACTGAACTGACTGTAAAGTAAGTCGTGTCGGTTGAGAGGTAAGGTAACTTGCCTCTCATAGATGTCACCAAACGTCACCTTATGACGTAAATTCAGAATGTGAAGGCAAATTTCAATCATGCGGGTAGGGTTCGCGGTGGCTTAGAGGTCAGAGCGTCTGGTATATCAAACCAGAAGACGCGGGTTCGAATCCTGCCCGCGATTGAATTTTTTCCTTTACTATTAAATAACTTAAAATAGGTATGTCAAACATCGACAATAACACGGCAGAAACCACAAGGATGCCGTTAAATTTTCAAATCGATATCGATAAGCATACCACACCGCACATCCCTAATTAGTGTTGAGAGGATGAGCGGTAATGCACTGTTTACAGTTTAGTGCATCGACAATCGGTTAATTGCATTCACTACAGTTCTACAGAATTACTCAACTATCGACAAAACGAAGTAAGTAGCCAATATATTTGCTGCAAGGAAAATTGGATCTTGTAGAGTCAACTTGATATAGAAATTGATTAAATTTCTTTGATTTGTTATCATTACTTTATTATTCAATTTAATTAATAAATAAATAAATTACAAGAATTAACTCTTATAAAACAGTTATCGTTGTGAACAGTGATGTATTAGACTCTGGTACTAAATGTAAGATTTAAATCTAAGAAAACTGCGAGTACTTTAAAATACATCTGATTTAGTATTCCTACTTTAAATAAGCATCATTTTATTCCCTATTCACCCACCCCGGGACGCGGGTGAATCGTCACTCATCGGCGGAGTCTTAGGAAATTCTTCGGCCGGAAGCCGAAGCTTGGCATTTTCATAATGTCTGCACGGCCCGCCTCTCCCCCGTACTACCAACTAGTATTCATATGATAATTTTATTGAAGAACATTGCTAAATTGTATGGCAAAGGCTTCTGTATTATTATTAATTTTCTTTCAAGAAAAGATTTCTATGATGACGATGTGTATGATGAAAATGACGTCATTATTTATACAAATACGTATGTGGATACTTATTTTAGAGTGTTTTTAGACTGCAAAACACTAAAAACACAGTCACTAAAACAATAATTTCAAGTTCCATCCCACTTTATGTCATCAAAATTATAAAGACAGACTATTTATAC
Source organism: Acronicta aceris (assembly GCA_910591435.1). Classification (NCBI taxonomy): domain Eukaryota; kingdom Metazoa; phylum Arthropoda; class Insecta; order Lepidoptera; family Noctuidae; genus Acronicta; species Acronicta aceris. The sequence goes on along the minus strand of OU342780.1, from coordinate 7,164,741 downwards.
TACCTAATAGGTATTATAAGAGGTAAAGTTTGTGAGTTTCGATGTTCGGAGTAATCTCCGGTACTACTGATCCGATTTTGAAATTTCTTTCATTGTTAGAAAGGTATATTATCCCTGCGTGCTATAGACTACTTTTTATTTTTATTACGCTACGACTCGTAGGAAAGGGGCAACGCGAGTGAAACCGGGCAGGTCGTCGTATTATGTAATTATTTTACTAGCATTTTGCAATAGAATACCTACAACCCTTCATGTAACTAAAAAATCGTATTGGATCGCTAACGTCCTGTGTCTGGTAAGTAGTAGCTCAGATAATAATCTTTGTTTTTATTTATAAATGTTTTATTAATCTCAAATAGACCTTTAAAGTTTAGTTCCCTTCTAGAAAATAACTAAGATAATTTGCAAAAGAAATATGTCTTCAAATGGAAACGATTTAAGTTGGTCTTGCTTCACGGGTTAATTTGGGAATAACGTAATCAATAGTTACAACAAAATTATCTATTAACATTATCGTCATGACTTCATGAGCGATGATTCACTGCTAGAAAGCCTCTTCCAAGATTCATGTTATGGACTGTAGATAATATTTTTCTCTACATCATTTGCCAAAATACAACGGGGAAATAAGGTCTAATGTTCTACATTTGTGGTCACACTAATAACATTTTAAGCGTACGTACCGTACAGTAACTAACTATCTATAAAAACCAACTTTTTGCTGGTTGTCCATTTATAAAAACAAATACCTATATAATGCATACTATCAACCTCTGATAAATTCTCCGTTTTTATTACTTTTGAATTTCGAAGCCTGCTCCACATAAGCTGAGCGTCACAAGTAGGTATTCAAGCAATTTGTCGCGCAGTGATTTCCCGGGCATTCTTCACTTTCGCCGGGTAGTTCGAGCACCATCTCGTACAATTACCGCTAGCACAAAACACTCGTTCAAAGTTTGAGAGCTGACGAGTTCGAAATTTAAAAGTTGAAGATTGCTGTACCTCAGTTGGCATTACCTACATAATTAGGATCCGCATACGCTAATCGATTATGCTCTCGTAATACGCTCAATCGATTTGTAAGGTTGCCTACCTACGTATAAGTCTGTGTTAGAGTGATCATTCTTACCTACAAGAGCCGATTCCTAATTACCTCAGAGACCGTTGTATCGATTGTATTGAAATATCGTATTGGGACCTTTCCTACTTTCTGACTACCCTACCACTAAGGTAGGCTAGTCAGAAGGCCCAAAAATCGTTATATCAGTATTGCCCAAAAATGGGTACCAGAGGTTTGATCGTGGTCGCTTCGTGTAAAATAATCTTAGGTACTAGCCGTATCTGGTTAGGCTGTAAACATGATGGATGATATGAAATGCGGGTCATTCCCCTAGCAATACTATTGACGGTAGACTTCCTCTCTTTTACATAGGATTTAAAAATAAACTTGCGGACTGTGGGTAGATTAGGGCTGCAGTTTCAAGAAAAGTACATAAAAACAACATATTAAGTTGCCATAATCTTTATTGCACCTTTAATAAGCTTCCTTAATTTCTAGTTTTGTACTATATACAAACGTGCCAACGCATCAACTATTAAAACATTTACTCGACAACCCTAAAAATATTTACAACAGTAAAAACTAAACAGTAACAATTCTACTAACTACGTGCTTTGGCTAACATTACTCTATCTTTGGTTTTTTATTGCCAGATAAAAATATTATGTAAGTAGGTAGGCATAATTATTTCCATAGAATTACATAATTCAATCATAATTTGTCTCGGTTAGATTCTGTATAGAAATTCATATTTAAAATTATAACCTTAATAAAAAACATCGCATGTTAAAAGTACTGATTCTAAATTCAAATCATAAAGATTGTAATTTCGATTGATTTTAGTTCAAAACACTTTAAAAATAGAACGTTCACTTTGAAAGTCTACATTCGATTTCTACAAAATTGGTATTTAACCTCATTACTGAGTATTCTTCGTAAAAATTTAATTTTCAACTTCAATATTACTGGCCATACTTTCGTTACTGTTTTCATTTAAATCGATATGAGTTTTTGGTTTCTCGTCTATCTTTTCTTTATCTTTTTCTTCGGAAAAATCTTTGCTATCTGTCCTTTCTCCGTGGCTCCTCTCTACGTCACAAGACACTGGTAAGCCGAAAGCCGAATGTCCCGGGTAGTACATATAGGGAAGCGGCATATTAGGGTAGTTTACACCCAAATGCGGGCCATATAACGATTGCAACACTGCCTGGTTGTAAGACTCTTGCAACAGAGCTTTGTATTCAGGGTTTTTTGCAAAATCTACGCCATAAACTCCAGCAAAGTGTTTCAAAATGGGTGAGCTCTCTAGTAAATTCGGCGGTGTGAATAGAGGATTTAAGGTTTTCCCTAGCATTGGATTTTGATAGGATTTTAAGTCAGGTATACTCGGCTGTCCATTATTATTGACTAGGACTTTGACTGCCACTTTTCTAGCGTGGTTTGCGGCTGCAGCAGCCGCAGCGAGCATTCCATTCTCTTGCATCTGCAGCTGCTTTCGCTTCGTCTTGTACCGTCGATTCTGGAACCATATCTTGACTTGGGTCTCTGTGAGTTTCAAGCTCACAGCCAAGTCGGCTCTTTCAGGCCCAGAGAGATATCGCTGCTGACTGAATCTTCGTTCTAACTCATAAACTTGTGCGTGAGAGAATGCGGCCCTTGATCTCTTCTTTCGTCCGCCATTTTGCGAGTATTCAGTGATGTTGTAGTTCGGGGAGTGCATAATTCGGGAGTCATTAGTCGGTGTGGAGCATTTACGTTGGTCGTAGTGAAGGTTGAACGGTTTGTAGGCGATGTCGGAGCTTGGCGAGGAGTTTGCCCGGCGGACTGGGGAGCCTGTAGTCGAGGAACGGGAGTCGTAGTCATCTGTAACAAAGGAAAAACTACATTAGACATCACAATCATCATGATATTAGACAAAGAACTCACCCATAAACTTCCACAAGGACATGCATCTAACGACTCCCAGCAACCCTTATCAGGTATCTGTCTATCTCGTTGGCGGCCGTCCTATGTTACATTACATTCCGGTTCATACGTGGTATCCACTCAAGAACCTTTGGCCGTTAATATACAAGTTATATATCCCGCCCACTGCCACTTCTGCTTGCTAATTCTTTCAGCTTGAATACTTTAAATATTTTGGATCGAATAGATATTTATGTAAATTTCAGTAGAATTAGTAGAAGCTTTAATTAAATGTAAAGCATTTAATTACATTTTACATTTAATTAAAGCCCTCTTCTCCATTGCCTACACCGTGCGTGCTTTAGATTTTTTGAGATAAGCGTGAGAATTCATTTAATATACGACTACAAAACCCTTCATACACAAAAGACATTTCACGCACCTGACCTTTTTGGAGGATCTCACCGATAAGGTCGGTGAGATCCTCCAAAAAGGTCGGTGAGATCCTCCAAAAAGGTCAGGTGCGTAGTACCTACTCGCAACAGGCGCGTGTGTATGACAAGATGTATGAATATGGATGAAGCAAAAGAGATAGGTATGCGAATCGTAGCAAGTAGCGTTCTGTTGTTTCTGCCTACCCCTATGGGAAAAAGGCGTAAGTGTATGTATGTACAAACCCTTAATTTTTTAATGTGTCTAAAAGTCTAGGTATGTATTTTAAGAATTGCCTAGGCAGGTTTTGAAACAACGATAATCGTAGCCAGCAATTATGTTGGTATCATCGCGTCGAACACCATTACCGGAAAAGAAAAAATTCTACCACCAACAAAACTCCAAACTCATTAGGATAGATTCACATGATCACACAGAATCAATTAAATCGGGTATCGGCACACGCCATCCGCGTATAAAGGCGAGTGCACAATGGATCCATTACGCAAATTGTCGCCGGTCATTAGACGCCGTAAAAGGATGCGACGGCACGAAACGTACCTAACAGTATTTTTGCGTGTGCGGCCATTGGTGCTAGTTTCGGAGTCTTTTATAGTTAGCGCTTTGACACTAATTGATGTACCTAAGTAATAAATAGTAACCTACGCAATATCTGTCAGATTGGGCTTCATTTGGTTCTTTTATATTTTATGACATTATCTATATGATTATTGTAGATACTGATGATTGAAATGATTATGCATTTTGGGTTATCGACGGTAAAAGTATCTAATTACTAGATATTAAATTTAGTCTACATGTAGATCGTTCTAGTTTTTTCCACGTTGTTTTTCGCTGTGAAAATTATTGTACCAACAATGATAATATAATTATTATACAGAATACTTTACTAAAATATTCCATAATGTTATTGTAACCAATTGCTAAAAAAGGTGACAACTAAAGTTAGTCTTCAGTTCGAAGTAGGTCTATTGTAATGTATCGTAATATAATAAAATTCGTAGTGACGAATTCAGAATCCAATCACAATTTACATTAAAACCAGACAATTTGGCAGTGAACTACAAACCTAGTAATTACTAAATTGAAAGACTGAATAGCTTTTAAGCGTCATCACTTATAATAATGAGGGTGTAGCGTAATCGCGCAAAGTGACGATTAAGTGGCGATGTCGCGGGGACGCACGGCGCGTGACCGCGCGGCTCCCGGTGTGACGGTGTGAACGCACCATTACACTCATTGTCCGCCGGTAATTATCAAAGCCGAATCATTTGAATTTGGAACAATCGATAAGTAGTGATGTAGATATGCGAGCGTTTATTTAAAATTCTAACTATTCGAAAGAGTTTTGTTGACTCTAATTTTTCTAATAGTCCATTAGTAGTTTTTTCAGCAGCGTTTCGATTTTAGATTTGATATAAGTACTTAGTGTATTTTTAGTCTTCTTCATCTTTCTGATTTCAGTAGGTACCTAAGTTTCTATCGTCTACCTAATGAATCTTACAAATAATCTACCTACATAGAGATGTACCTGTCTTTGTCATTTCAATGTCCATAGAGACAGCACTAAAAATAAGTTTTATCAATCTCTCAGCAAATTTACATTTTGGGGTAGGTAGGTAAGCTGGTCAGGTACTTATTGAATAAGTACTTTTAATTTTATCTTTATGGATTTAACATTGTTAGGTACATAAGATCTGGCTAAGGATTTGTAATTGTTCTTTGGGAACAAGATAACATATTTTATTAGACGCATCGCATTGGAATGACTTTAGATAGAATGAGTAAGCTCTTGAAACTGCGTCAGCTTCACTAACGGATAATACGTCAGTTTGGCGTTCCTAATGTGTGTTCTAGATAAGAACTGCACTAAGAGGTACCTACTGAATAGGTAGCCATCATTAAGCATTGCTCTCATCTCAGAAGCCTTTGTAATGAATACAAAATCTATTTGTATTACTGTAAATTACAATTATTATATAAATATTATATTTTTATATAATTTACCTATATATTATTGTATAAGTATATTATTGTTACTAGCTTTTGCCAGCGACTTCGTCCGCGTGGAATAGTTACTTTGTTCCCTAGTTCTTCGTCCGCGGTTTCACCTGCGTTGCCCCGTCCCGGGTTGTAGCGAGATGTTTTATAGCTTGAAACCTTTCTCATGAATCACTCATTTTCCCAACATTTCCCTTCACTGCTCTGCTCCTATTGATCGTAGCGTGATGAAAAGTATACTATAACCTGCCCAGGAGTATGAAGAACAATTGTACCAAGTTTCGTTGAAATCCGTCGAGTGGTTTTTGTTTCTATAACGAACATACAGACAGACAGACAGACAAAAATTTTACTGATTGCATTTTTGGCGTCAGTATCGATCACTAATCACCCGCTGATAGTTATTTTGGAAATATAATTCATGTACAGAATTGACCTCTCTACAGATTTATTATAAGTATAGATTATTATACAATTTACAGCTGCTTTTTCGCATCGCAGGTATTATTGTTAATCGCTCTCATCTCTTTTATATTTTTATTCAAATTAAACTCATTATTTTTTGCTTCTTTTCTCATTTGCAGTTGCACTACCTACTTTTAAGCTTTACGGGTGCCGATTCTAATAACTACACATTAAATCTGATTCCACGACACTTTTAATCGGAGGTTTTGTTTCTTTTCTACAACCGTCATTGAAAAAGGTCAGTCAGTGAAATTAGTTGCGACCTTCGTTCGAAGACGTATTCAGTTTTAATTAAGTACGTAAGTAATTAGAATAATTCGAATGCAATAACCATCTTAAATTCTTGTCTCATGATTTTTTGTTCTTAAGAGTACCTAGGTAGGTACCTATCTACTTAAACTATAATTACTTACTTACTTAGTTTAGTTTTTAACTAAGTACAAGATAAGTAAACCATTGTCAACAAATTTGATGGCAGAGACGTCTGTAATTTTGGCATTTTTTTCCTTTCTCGACTGAGAATGTTTAAGTAGGTGCCTAGTACAAAGTTGTGTAGGTACTATATTTCCTTATTCACGTAGTTAGGTACTTTGTCATTAAACCACAATTTGTTTTGAATTTGATGGACTAACAGAGCGTTTTGCCGTAATTATTTCCTAATTCTCCCACAGATAATAGACAAAAACAATGTCGCTAGAATTAAAAAGAAGCAATTATAATCATTAAATAAGTATTAATAAAGTTTGGTAACTGAAACTAACCTGAAAGTTCCGTGACAGGATAATTGTTCTTCCTCGACATGTCCAGCGCGCCATCGCCACCATAGTCCCTGTACCCGTTGCAGTCATCGTAGTATTTTAATCCCTTCTCCATAGCCTCTTTTTTCACACCATAATCATCCTCCTTGCTAAAACAACTCGCCGGCTTCCCCAAAAAGTTCATCTTCCCGCCAAAATTCTCCGCACAAAACATTCCATTTTCAAATTCACACCTCCCTTCGTTCTCTTTGGTCAAAATATCGTTTATCGAAAACGGTGTCGTCAATGATGGCTTCTCACAATCTTGCAACGTTAAAGACTCATTAAAATTTTTCAATTTCGATTCCATTTTAAAAAATTCAAACACATGAGTTAACACTTCACCGCGCGTTACTGACTCGCCTCACCGCAAAAGCGTTCCTCAAACGAATAAACTTTGGATGATAGATTGCCCGCCTGTTTGACGTGTTTAAGCCTTAGAGGGAGACGGAACTATGTAGCGATGAAAGTAGCATTTGTTCAGGGTAGAGCAGGATAGCAATACTTTAAGGCGGTCGTTTTTTTAAAAAGCTCCTGAAGTAGCGTAAGTAGTGGGGATCGTTGAGTTTTTCTTGAAGATGTTTACGTGAATGCGATTTGATCGCTTAGGTCACATGCAGATTGTGATGCTGCTGTGAATTGGCTACTGCACAAAAAAAAGAGGATTTTGAAAGATACTGATAAATAGGTATTAATTAAATAATTCACTGAAATAATTGACTGCCTTATTAGTCTAGTGGTCCCAAGCGCAAGTCCCTAGACCTCTCGGTCTTGGGTTCGATCCCCAGGTCGAGCATGTGTTAGTGGGTTTCTCTATGAACTTCACAGTAGCAGCTCGGAGTCTGGATTTGCGCCCGGTTAATAGCAATAGACTCACCCCCTATTACATGGGACTTAAACATACCGGCGAACTGTGGGTGTACATTAGTACATCTCTGCCTTACCCTTCGGGGAATGCAGGCGTGATGGTACCTATATATGTTAATATACAAAAAAGATATTGCTTAGACGGTAAAGTGTAAAAGTTGTGAGGAAACCTGCATGCCTGAATGTTTTTTTCTACGTTGGGTCTGCCAAACCGCACTAGGTAAAAAAAGTGGTCTTTGGCATGACCCCTCTTATTCTGTGACGTAATCCCTGCCAAATAATGGGACTGTGAATGGTATACCTACCTATGAAGATGTAGGTATACCTACATTTTTTTTTTTACTTTTTCCTAGATACAAAATATATTTAGAATCACACCACATTACAATAAGTGTGTCGCCTAGGGTTGTCAACTTTTTTTGAGAATAATAAAATTCTTTGAATAGGAAAGAACAAAGTATTTGTAAGAAAAAAAGAGTATTTTTCAAATTAATGTTTTTATTCCCTTAAAAAATATTTTTGGATATATACTTTTAACACAAGCTTACAATTTTTAACTGACTGAAAGGTTTAATATCGATAAATAATATCGAAATACCTAAACAACTTAAATTAACTCGATTTTTATTAAATTCATGGACGATCTGTTCCTCTCTTTTCGCCATTATCATTATCAAAAAATCCTATTAGTAAAAGCTTGAGTGACAGGAACAAATAAGAAATTATCTTATTTTTACACATCAGACTAAGATGGGAAATAAAGTATTTTGGATACTTTAACTTTATGCAAAAGTATAAAGTAGGTACATTTACCAAAAATAAATTACTTTATTTTTGTATCTTACGATACGTTATAATAAAGTATGGTGGGCAACCCTAGTGTCGTCGTATCTAGTTTTTTGTTTCTGTACGCCATCTAAGCTTCCAATTATAAACAATATTTGATAAGAAATAGCTACACATCACACATCACTCAACGACGGCGCTGTCTTACCTATTTACAAAACATTTTGTCATTTCTTATTTATGTAAACTAGGAATGATTTCGTTATATCGAAGATAGATAACTGTAACTATAATAAATTATTTTCATAGCAGCCAATCTGTAGCGGCCCCAGTAACTCGTTGCATCGTCCAATTTCCTTAGGCGCCCACCGTTAACGCGCGCTTTATCTGTAAGTACTCGACAAGTGTCTATCTATCCCCCTCACACTTACACCCGTCTCCCTTGCCCTAGTTCTACCGTCCCTTTTCCTCATTAGAGCCCCATTTAAAGCGACCAATCACGTTCAACCATCTCTTGTGACGGACCAATAAAAGAAGTGGGTGAGTGGAAGTGTCAACATAAATTTTCTTTTTTAATTTTCGAACGCGGAAAATTCGTTCCAATGTTTTTGTGGCAGTGGCAAGCGGCGTTTGTAATTGGAAGCGTTAACCATGTTTCCGTGTATTTTACGATTTATTTATAGAATTGTGTAAATATAAGTATTGTTATAATAAGTTCCTATGTAAAATATTATGTAGATACTACCTACATTAAACTATTAATTAGTTTTAAATTTAACTGCTTTATTACTTGTAGACGTATGCGCGACTGCTACGCTCAGAGTGCTGGGTTCGATTCTCGGGTCGAGCATCCACCAAGTTAATCAGGTTTTTTTATTCTCAGTAGCAGGTTGGAGCAGATCTGTGTCCGATTAATGGCAATAAGCTCGCCCCCTATTACATATACCTATACCGCTAAACTGTAGGAGTAGGACTTCCGTCTAAGTAGGTAGGTACACCAGTACACCTCTGTCTAAACCTTCGGGGAATACAGGCGTGATGGTGTATATGATAATCTTATACATAGGTACTTATAGACGCTGCTTTAGGATCTTCAGAAACGGACCTCTCTTAATATGTATGTGTGCATTTTTGACATAACCCCTTTTTCCAGTACCTAGGTCCATACTACCTACCTACCGTTTACACTTGTGATGGATTCGCTGGAATACCACGGTATCTGGTGTGACATTTTTAGGGAAAATGCACGATTAAGTACGCATAAAAGATGAAATTCGAGGGGAGAATTTGCAATTGTTATGCATTTCATTTTCTAGACAACTGTCTAAATATTTTCGATAGCTGCAGAACTCTACAGCTATCAAATACATTTGAAATGACCTTATAAACCTTTTTGCAACGATATCTACAGTTGGTTAAGTATGTCAGTACCTATATTGAATATACCAACCTCAACCAACCAACATCGTACGAGTACATGTTTCAGCTCAAACAATCAATCGACCTAAATAAAACACTTAACCTTAATACCAGAGACAATAAAACCCGAATTAAACCTCCACTTAATAATCAATCGAGTTTAATCGATGCTCGGCTGCATCGATTGATTGATTATCGATATAATCGGATATTATATCGATGTGGCTCGGCCGACCGCAAACACGCCACTTATGAACACTTAGGTTCGACCACTTATGTGTGCACAGAGCTATAGGGTGATAGAATAGATTAGTTGTTATTGAGGTATTTAAAAGTGAAGAGTACTAAGGTTTCGTATTTTCCCTAATGTAAAACAAACATCAATGTTTGTTTTACATGACTTATAGTTTGTTAAACATAGCTTGATACGCGACAGGTTATCATCCTTCAAATGCGAATATTGTTTCGTGGGCAATGTGTAATTTATAGTGTCACTTAAGTGGTTGACCGACCTATGGTGCAGAAGTGTGTATTCGTTGCAAATAAAATGAAAGAAAGAGTCAGCGCATGCCTTATTAGTATGAGAGAAAGGGACCCAATAATTTTCATGTTACTATATACGGACATATTGGACACATAAAAAAATGTGTCATATAAGACAACGGCTTAGGCTGCCTGTATCTATGCGCGCGCTCATTAGGAAAGCCTAAAATGTTAAGTTTTATAGGTATGGACATGTAGCGCGACTCAATTTTAAATGACATTTACTATGAACATGGCGTATCTAATAGTATTATATCATTGATTTTAAATCAAAATTTACGCAAGAGAATATTATATTTTATTGACAAAAAAGGAAATTCACTGCGTCATCTATCATCTGACTGTGATAAATCGATCATGAAAATATCATGGATGGAATAATTTGTATTAGTCTACGATTCCTGTCGCCTTAAAAACCAAAAACTGCAATAGTAGATAGGTATACCTACCATTGTATGTTCAAATATTCTTCTCGTTTTATTTTATGTTTTTAGTTAAGATGTAAGCAATTTTTATTAAAATTTATGATTTTAAACTATGATCGATTTATTTTCAATATCGTACGTACGATAATCGTTTTTTTTTCAAGAAAGAAAAAAGAACCCCTATATTATAAATGTCACTCTGACATCTGTCGCGCGTATCAAGCATTCAAGCTATGTTTATCAAACTATAATTTTATTATAGAACTAGTGGACCCAGCAGACGTTGTCCTGCCCTGAAAATAACCCAAAACTCGATTGCAGCGCCACCTACCGGGTCCAATTGTGAATCTAAACCATTCCCAGATCCCCGTGAACACACACAAAAAATTTCATCAAAATCGGTCCAGTCGTTTGAGAGAAGTTCAGTCACATACACACTCACAGAAGAATTATATATATAAAGATAGGCACGTTATTATTTAGCGGCAGAATATTAGAATATTAGGTAAATAATCAAAGTTATTTTTAAAAAATTAGAAAAATTATAATATTTTTGTTATTGTTAAGTATTTGGTATACTTTAGGATAAGTTATGAGTTACGCAAAAATACACTATGCTTAACCTGTCCGATCCGAAAGGGGCATTTAGCTCCATATACCCATCACATCACCAAATAAAATATGAAACATTCAAAATTTTTGATTATATTATTGAAGTTATTTTAGTAATTTTATTGTAGAAAAAATTCGTCCGCCGGCAGGTCAGAAGCGCAAATACTGCTAAATGAGTGTGAGGTCTCAGGTTCAATTTCTCAGTAGCAGCGTGTAATTTTGATTTATATCTAAAAACATACCAGCGAACTTAAAGTGAAATATAGGACTTACACTTCTGCTTATCCCTTATACAGGAATGATGGTATGATACCTTCAGTAACATTGTTATCTTTATATATATAATTCTTCTGTGAGTGTGTATGTGACTGAACTTCTCTCAAACGACTGGACCGATTTTGATGAAATTTTTTGTGTGTGTTCAAGGGGATCTGGGAATGGTTTAGATTCACAATTGGACCCGGTAGGTGGCGCTGCAATCGAGTTTTGGGTTATTTTCAGGGCAGGACAACGTCTGCTGGGTCCACTAGTATCTTATAAATTAGTTAAGTATCTATCTATTTACCTATTTGCATACACACAGGTAATAATCTATGAGCTAGCAGCTTTAGGCTTTTTAGGGCATTTTGTGATTTTTGTCAACTCTAACCATACAGTGGTCTGTGGCAAGCCACTTGATGGCAACCGATATCCCTGCATCCAGAGCGAACATCATCTAAATGAAATATAAAACGCTTACAACAGCTTCCTTATTTGTGAGGAACCTTCTATACATGTACTTACATAAATACATATCTACTATCTTTTAAACAGGAATAAAGTTAGAAGGTATTGGCAATAGTAAAATAATTTAACATAGGTCTGTCCATCACGCCTGTATTCCCCGAAGAGTAAGGCAGAGATATTATGTTTATGTTCTAAATAATAGGTGGCGAGCCCCACGCACAAATCCAAACCCCGAGCTGCTACTGAGAATTTCATAGAAAAATTCGTTATTATTAGTATTGCGCTTAGGACCACAAGACTGTGACAAGAGGCAGTGGAATTTCAAAATTAATAATAAAATAACCTAAGTATTTGTATGACGAAGTATCAATTCAAAATAAATCTTAAGAATTCGCGCCGGAAGCAATCATTTTCACAGATCAAAGAGACAATCAAAAAAATAAACATTTAAATTTTACACCTCAATTCTAAACTCAAAACCGAACAAAGAACATCAAATACTGTAGATCAAATTAATTCTCAATTCCAAACCAACTCGATTTTTAAACAGAAGAAAAAAAGTGGCACTTATCATACAAAGGAGTTGTTAATTGAATCGAATAGAGAGGTGTAATTGATTCACTCGATCGGTTTACAAAAGATAATCGTGCGATCACAAAAAGAAGAATCGAGTTAATGCGTTTCGGATTGTTCGGAAGCGTTCACCGTGATGTGTTTGAAGAGGGGAGTGATATTTGCATTTGAGGGAATGGATTTCGTTGTCCTTAGATCGGCAATATTATAAGGGCAGGGTAGTGTCATCAGAACTACCTATTTAGGTACCCACCTAAGTAGTTCTATTCTGTCACTACAACATGGCAACAATAGAAATTTGCCAGGTTTCAAACGAATCGATTTACAGGTGAAATTCAATATTCCCTCTTTTGCTTTTACCCCTGGGGGCGATCTACTTCAGGGTAGGTATGTACCTATACCTACCTACCATATCCAATGAAAAAATAATCACCAAAAGTCAAAATCAAACCACTCTGCGAATAGTTATACCTAGTAATTTATACAATATTTTAACTATTTTTTAAGCAGGTACCTACCAAGGTAGAAGTAGGTACCTGCTAGGTATAGGTAGGTAAAAAATAGGAGTCAAAAACATTCAGATATTTTACTCTAGCTGAAACACTAAATTCGCCTCGTCCACCACGCGTGACATTACTGATAAAATTATAGGCAGCACCTAATCAAAAACTATTTTCTAATTTAGTACCTAGGTAGTATGTTCGTACTGGTTAAAATATTCCTTGCCTACTCACTTCACCGTTTAAAAAACATTACAGTGTCATCTACCGATTAAATACTTCAAAACTATGACAGCATACTAAAGTAGTTCACCAAAAGCAATATCGGTTTAGCTATTCGACAACAGATGGTGCTGTATGTTAACGACATTTTTAATTTACAAAATGATGCTTTTTAAATTAACAGTAAATATACTGAATTTTTTTTTACGTTGTATGTATTTAATATAAGACACAGTTTAAGGTTCTGCTAATATATTAAAATTCAATTAAAAATATATTTTCTATGTACGTTTTTCTACTGGCCGATAGATGGCATTACTTTTAGTCAGGCTATATTTCTTACAATTTTAAAATACTAGTTACCTACATACCTACGTACTTTTGCTTCTTATCTTGACGATACATAGATATTAATTTATAATGTAACTAATAAATGTATTAGCTACTAATGCCAGTTATAACACACGTTTTTATACACGAGCGAGTGAGAGTGGAAATGATATTGTCGCTACTTTGTTCCGTACTGTTTATATGAGTAGAGAGGCTAGATGATTTGAATAATATATTTGTATTGTTAAATGTGTGTTACTATATAATACTAATTTTTAATTTGTAATTTGTAATTCTATGGGTTAATGCCTGAAATAAATATATATTATTATTATTATTATTATATTATAACTACACGGCCACACCACAATCACTATCACTACATAGTATAAAACAGAGTCGCTGTCGCTGTCTGTCCGTCCCTATGTATGCTTAAATCTTTAAAACTACGCAACGAATTTTGAAGCGGTTTTTTTAATAGATAGAGTGATTCAAGAGAAAGGTTTTAAGCTATTTAACATTACGCTACGACTCTTAGGAATGGGGCAACGCGGGTGAAACCGCGGGCGGGTCGGTAGTCTATAATAATTTAACGTGGAAGGAACCCTCTACAATTTCCCTTGATACTAACCACATGTTCATGTCATGTTTGACCGGCATTTTATTTGTAATTGATACGATAATCGCCCTCTGTTATTGTGTACGGAGATTTACGTTGCATTTAATTGACTATCTACCCTACAGAGCGGGAGTGATTTTTTATACCTACTTACTTCATTTCTTATTACTTCCAACTACATAATACAAAATTAGATAAATATCTAATTTATGTTTTTTTTTTAGAAAAAACGTTGCTCCACACTAGTATTTTCTCCTGTATCGTGGATGCGTTTCAAACACAAATTCAATACACAAAGCCCAGACCCGGAAAAAGTATCTGTATCTACATCATACAAATATTTGGTCCATGTGGGGATCGAACCCATAACACGTGGCGCAGAAGCCGATCGCTCAACCGCTACGCCAACGCCATTATTTATTTACATACACTCACACATACCATCATGTCTGTATTCCTCGAAGGGTGGTAAGTCAGAGGTGTATTGCTGTACACCCACAGTATGCTGGTATGATTAAGACCCCTAGTTCTGCTACTAAGAATTGCATAGAAAATCCCAATAACACTGCTCGATCTGGAAATCGAATCCATGACCTCTAGCATAGCAGTCGCGCTTTCGAACACACTAATAAGTAGTGTTTTTTTTTCATTTAAATAATAAATTACATAATTTGCAAGATTTCATTACAGACTTCGGGACAGGTGAAAGCTTTTAAAAAAACTGAGATTTTTAATTTCAGTACGGGTAGGTACCTACCTAAATATTTTAATTTACATTTTTTTTAATTTTTGATTGCTCCAAATAGATTATATTCGAGACAGCAATTGAATTAACAGAAGATTTTTTTGTTGTATCACAGGATAGGGATATAGGTACCTACTGACGTAATAGGTATCTCTAAGTAGTCTGTGATAGGGATCATGCAGGAGGATAAACGGGCCCATTTTTAGTTAATCATTATTATGATTTAGGTACCGTCGAAAATTGCTATAGAATTAGGTAGGTTCTGTGGGTTCTGGGGGCTTAGTCTTGAACTCAATTCCGATACATCGACATTGGAATTGTGTCGTTTCGTCAAGTTTTGTACTCTTGAATCCGAGACTAGCGCCAAATTGTTCCAATATTGCGCTACTAAATAGGATTGGGAAACGACCCAACCATTGGCCAGACAGGGATGCCGATACAAGGTTAACGGTGTTGTGCTCAAGAGTACGAAATCGCCCGACAGCCAAATTGACATTGGAATCGGATCACGTTTGGATTGGTATTGTATTGTTTTCAAGAGTAAGTCTGCTGATTATTTATTAGCTATCGATTTAGAGGAATTGCTAAAAAATGTGTAATGGAAGATAAAATCCTTTGTAATTTTGTAACCATAATTATTATGATTTACCAAAATTAGCTATTTGAGCCACCTAGCCTAGAATTACAACATTCTGGTTGGTACATAGGCAATTTAATGATAATGAATCATAAATGGTTAAACAATCTTGAACGCGCAGTATGAAATCAAAATGCGAATAATAAAAAATCGGGCGCTCGGATGGCTCTTGCGTCATGTTTGCATATTTTTTGTGCTTGGCGCCAAGTAGCCTGCTTGCCTTGTGGAAGCTATAACTCACGGACAAATTTTGGTGAACCCATGTCTTGGGACAGAGTGACCCCTAGGGTGATTTTTTTCGGTTTATCGATGTCCCATGTTGACCTCTTTGACTTTTTTCGGAATCGGATATTAGATGGTTAAAATACATTTTAAAATGTTCAAAAGAAACAACATCTGGAAATTATAATAGCAATTATGAAATCCGCGACTCAGCAAACGTAGCGTAGGACGCCCTCCGGCAAGATGGAGTGATGATTTGCGAATGGTTGCTGGCGGAAGCGGAATGCTACAGGC
This sequence comes from Acronicta aceris, assembly GCA_910591435.1. Classification (NCBI taxonomy): domain Eukaryota; kingdom Metazoa; phylum Arthropoda; class Insecta; order Lepidoptera; family Noctuidae; genus Acronicta; species Acronicta aceris. The sequence continues at coordinate 7,148,540 of OU342780.1, read as the reverse complement.
CGAGGACAGGATGAAATAGCGCACATTGAGGGAGGCCTACGTTCAGCAGTGGACTGCTATAAGGCTGATGATGATGATGATTAAATATTGTAATAATAACTCTAAGCGTGGATTGGATTGATGGACTGTTTACGAATGAATGACCCAAGATTTTGTCGGCAAGTACCTACCTATGTCAGAAATTCTGTGAAAAATATTCACGAAAGTCGTGTCTTTAAATAGGTAGATAAATACATATTTACTTACCTACTGACTTAACTAGAGGTTGTGTAATTTTCCTCACAATGTTATTCTAATGTAGGTATCGTTTGACTTTTCGTGGTATCTGCAGCCTTAGGGCTCTTTCAAATTAGACGGCCCACGGCCGCAAGTTTACTGTGCCGCTTGCTATATTCGGCAGCAGGGCTTCTGCAGGACGGCAGCGGTGCGACATCAAACGTCTTAATTGAAAGCGTACATAGTATGTATTAGTGTTGCCGGCCTGTAGTCATGCGTGTGCGGCACCGGCGCCGCAAGGTTTCCACACCGCGCGCTTTTTAAGAAATAATACGATAGTCTCTGCGAAGGACGACTACGACGACGACGTTGTTGCACTGCTCCGGTACCGCAGCAGGCCAACAACGAACATCTAAATTGAAAGAGCAACCCCAGTACTTATTTAGAGTCACTCTAGCGTTGTCCCCTTGAGATGATGTTAGCACATTATCTATTGCTTAGCGGCAAAATATTTGATAATGTGGTGGTACCACCACATTATCAAATATTTGTTGGTACCAACAGCAAAGTTCTACCACCTCAACAAATATCATCCTTCGTTGTTGTTGAATATTCGTTTTTAAAGAAAATTCACCTATTATGCTATTTACTGGATACTCTCAAAGTGGCAATGAAGACCGACTTAGGCCCTTGGGCTTGTAGTGTCAATGCTGACGCATATTTTGGCTAGTGGGAAATTGTAAATTGCGTAGCTTCAGTTGTTCCGTAACGCACTACCGACGACACGCATTGTATGAAATTGTATTGGTTAAGGATTTTCAAAGTAATTTGGAGTCAATTAAATATTTCATTATTTTTTGGACTTTTGATTCACCCTTTGGACTTTCAATTATCACGCTGCACCACAAAAGGTTTAACAGAGTTTGAGGACTTTTTGAAAGTAAAAAATAATTTTGAATTACATATTTATTGGCTAACATACTGGTTTCTGACACTTACGCGAATATTAGACATTGAAATAAAACTACTTTTTACGGATTTTATCGCGTTGGAACGCCATTATAGATTCCATAAAATCAAAATCCAAGCCCAAAACTGCAAGACCGAAGGATACGGTGAGCTCGTTCTGCGTGAATCGGATCGCCAATAATTAACAAAAATGTAGGGTAGCTGTTAGTAATTGTAACATAAAGACGTCCAACAACTTAGTCTACCCGTGACCATGGATGCTGTAAAGGATCCGAAACGTGGGGAATCAAATAATATCAATACAACGCGATAAAATCCGTAAAAAGTAGTTTTATTTCAATACATATTTATTGATTCTTTTTGATACACCCTCTACAAGCTTGTGCCGGAATTGCTAGCAATGGATCTATGGTATGTAGGTTTCATTCTCCTGTAAATTTTCAAAGGACAATTAGCGCCAGCGTCTCTACTAAGCGAGATACTGTTTGACGTTTGAATCATAAAATTATTCAATGTACGTAAACCTACTTATTGATCAGTTAATTTTAAAATGACCATGAAAAATAAATTATCCGCCTAAATCCTATCCGCAATAAATAATGCGCCTCTAAATATTTTATAATATTTCTAAAATCTAACCAACCGTGAGATACAGCTTCTAATTTACAAAAAAAAACAAATTTTTGGGCGGTCGGGGGCGTCATATTGACAAATGCCAATGTAATTTATAGGTGGCGCGGCGCCGGCGGGTTTCTCTCGTTTTTTGCGGAACCCTGCCAACCCCGCGCGATTAATGTGACCTCACGCTTGTCAGCTTGTGATAACGTGCCCTTTTCAACTGCAACCGCTTCTAAAAGCGCTTTTGCGTTTTTTAGGGACATTTAGGTGACTGTGCTTCATTTTTTACATAATCATAAGGCTAGGGGATAGATTACTTATGCCATTCAATAAACTCATACAATACCCGAAAGAAAAGCTAGCACGCTTGGTGGTAGGCATTTATGACCTGCCTGGTTAGCTACCAACCCCACATATGTATAAGCCTACCGCCAAACATTTTTATTCTGGTTATGTGAAAGCAGTGTGTGAAATCCTGAAAATGTATTGCGTAGGTACATCATCTAAGACCTTGTTTGCTTTCCATCAGGAAAAACTAAGGAACTAACTAGTCTAACGCATTAGACTTGAATATAATAATAAAAGAAAGATCCATGCGTTATGGAAAAGATTTTTATCAGTAGTTTTTGTGCCCTTTAATATCTCTACCAACATGTTTAATGAAAATTTGGAGGATTCAAATACGTCTAATCATGTTTTTCTTCTCTTTCAAATATTTTTTCTGCGTAACACAGTCATACCAGAACACATACCAGAACAGCCCAATCTATTAAATAGCAATATCATAAAATTCTTAGAACGCCACAAATTGATCGGAGAAATGATTTTATTATATTCGTGGCCGCCACATCATCGCGCGGCAATTAATTGAATGAAACCGAATGGGAACATTAAACTGTGCACATGTACCGACCACTGATAACACTGAGAAAGATCATAGTGTACACTGCGGGACATGAGAAGTAATCCAACACAAATAAGCTAATCTTTTCTAAAATATCGTATTTAAAACTAAAACATTACGTCGTAATAAAAATAATTGTCTTATTTATGTATGATACATATTTATACATGACATGTAGGCACAGCTTAAATTAAGATATTTTTACAGTTAACAAAATATATCTTGCAATTATTATTTAAGTCATTTAGTATGTTGTACTTTCCGTCAATGCAAAATTTTCTAAAACTAGAACATGATAAAATATAAGAGAAGTAGCCTTGTAGATGTAGGTACATTATGGAATTAGCACAATGATGTTATGTCGAAATGTAGAAACCTCAGCGATTACAACTATTTTTATCTAGTTAGATATAAACACGACAAGAGAAAAAGCTTTTAAATTTAAAAAAATACATATCACTTGATATCTTTGACATGGAGCTTTACGTAATAGAAGGTACTAATTTGTCGTAGATCAGACATTAATTTGGTCATAGTCATTAACGCAAGGAATAAATTGTATTTCTTTCTTTCTAATTACGAAGTTTAATTGATAATAAAATTACTTCATTACCACGAATCTTAATAGTATCTTCGTTCGCTGACTCATTTACATTTAGCTGTACAATACTTATGTCCGCCAGTGTACGGCGCGGCTGGAACAGGAGTCCGGCGTCCAAATAAAAGCTAACGAGCGCGCAGTGCACGGGGGCTTAGTAATGGTGTACACTTGAACGACACGCAAGAACGAGAGAGAATTTTTTAACTAAATTCTGAGACTTACGTGAATATTGGCCATATATATTATGTATAAACACAACCACTTTACAAACATTGCGGTATGGGTGATGAGAACACTTGACGTAGTTTTCCAAATGCTGCCCAGCCCAGCTGAATCCTCCTCTTGGCCTCCCTCTCGAAGTTGTTTTTACCTAGCTGTAAAATCTGCCCGAGGTAAGTGTATTTTGAAACATCTTCAAGAAGATGACCATTTACAGCAATAGGTCTCAGATCAATGTGCTCATTGAACATGACTTTGGTTTTATCCAAATTCATGCTGAGACCTACGCTTTGCGAGGCTGAGGCTAGGCTGTCCAGCATCTATTGCAGCTCCTCTAGCAATTCTGCTATTAGGACTATGTCATCTGCGAATCGTAAGTGTGAGATGTAATCACCGTTTATGTTTATGCCCTTACCTTTCCAGTCCAACGTCTTATACAAATCTTCTAATGCGCTCGTGAACAGTTTCGGAGATATTACGCCCCCCTGTCTCACGCCTCTGCGCAATTGGATAGGTTTATACTGTTGGTGTATATAATATAATATTTACTTAACCCTACATAATTATGAAAGCACAAAAATTTGGTAGATAGAGTTCGCATACAAGTAAATCTATATTACCCTTTGATAATATTTTCCCTGCAAAATAAATTCTCATCGATTACATCCACGATGTCTGTCGGGTGTACTCTCTGGTGGCATGGCATCGGTCTATCGGGCCAGATCACCTTCCACCCGCGATAACCTTAAAAGCAGCACAATATTAATACATCAAACGCCCACGTGCGCGGGCGCATACGGCTTACGTGATGCTCTAATGTTCTGGATCAAGACACATTTGTAAGATTCTCGTAGGTACAGATTTGTTACACATTGATTCGAAATTTGAAAGAAGAACGTTTTTTTCATAGAATTATTAATTATTTAAATAAATATTGTTCAGATTTGCGCTTAGAATGATTATAAAATAGAAATAATAGATAGTTGTCAGAAAAAAAAAAAATTATATTGGGAAAATAAATTATATAAAAAAATAAAAAAATATATATTGGGAAAATAAATTATATAAAAAAATAAAAAAATATATATTGGGATGGGGCTTTAGGCAAATTTGTAGTTAAGTGAATAAAATAGTATATTCCCAGAATTATTTCATAAGCTAAAATTTGATTTTGTTATTTCTCAAAGTGAATTTGAATGATATTTCAATCGCATCTTGATTATCTATTATTTTTTTTTTCAATTAAAATAACATTTCTTATAGTTTGTTAAATTTAAATTAAGTACATAGTTTACTAACTACTTAACAATTTTATTCGTAAAGAGATTTGGTTATTTTTTTAAATATTTCACTTTTTTTGTATAGATACGTACAATAGAAAAATCTAAGAAAATCTTATGTTTACCGGAGCCAGGCGAACCCAAAAATACAGTACATTACACTACATTTCCATTGCCAAGGCCCAAGTCTGCTACTAAGATATATTGTATCAAAATGGTGGTCCAATGGTATTAATTATTATAAGATTTGACCATTGACTTACATTAAGTACTTATTACTGGATTTAACAGTAAACATAATAAATTGGGTGGGGCTGTAAAATCAATTTTGTTCCCTCTAGAACGTGCTCAAATTCAAATTCAAATTCAAATCTTTATTGCTTTCATATGTAATAAGGATGTTACAATAATTTGTGGTATCAATATGAAACCCTGCAAGGGCGCTGCAAAATTAATATTTTAATGGAATTTGGTACGATACAATAACAATATTATCATTTATATTTAATTAGGTATTAATACAGTTATCACAATAAAAATTAAAAAACATTACATAAAAATAACGATATCTAATTTATACTCATACAATTATTACTATTTGTGTGCAATTATTATTATTTAATTATTATTATTTTATATTTTATTTGTATGTATGTCATTACTATTTCTGTGCAATTATTATTATTATTTTATTTAAGTATTATATTTGTATATATGTATATATGTCACCTAGCATGTTATGGTAGTAGTCGGTTGGACATATTTGTCCTTGTCCTCAAAAAACTCTTTTAGACTATAGTAGCATTTTTGCATAAGGAGTTTATATAATGTTGTTCTCAAAAAGCAATTCTAAATGTGGCAACTTTTCGTCCTTTTAAATTTCCCACAGACCAGCTTTACATTTAATGTAAGGAACTAACAGTTCGACAATCATTTATTATATAGACATCATTCTACACCAACACAAAGAATTACCTTTTGACTATGTCAAGTACAATACAATACAATATCTTTATTGCACTCCATATGTCATATTAAGGTGTTACATAATATATAAGTAGGTACAATATGGACCCTATAGGGCACGGCAACGTATCCTTCCCTCCCCGGAAGGATGCTATTTTTTATTTTAGTATTTACGTTCAAGTTTCTATTTAGTTCAACTTATTTGGGCAGATAAACTATTATTTCAAATGTTATTAGGTATTATTATTTATATTGTAATTCGCTTCACAGATTTTGATGATACAATTTATATTAACCAATATGACCATGTAATACCCAAAATGTAATGAATGAATATATGATTTAATTTGACTTGGAAAAATCAAGGACTACGTTGACGATAAAGATGTGTGGTGTTTAAATACGGATGCACTTGCGGCCTCCTTGGCAACCTGAGGTTTTTCCAACTTAGTATCTATAGTGAATATATGGACATAGTTTTCAGAGATTCTGTATTCACTACATTTCGAGATGTCTTCATATGGTTAGTATTGTTTACCTCAACTGAAACTGTAAATGTGTGTACATTGTGGCATGTCTGAGTGGACTCTAATTTATCCTGCTTTGATGATGTGTGTACTTTACCTTTTTACTTTATATTCTATTAATGACATGGAGTTCTCAAACACTGAGAACCTTCTACCTAACTTTGACATCCAATGTTCACACATCCTCATATCGCAATATTGTACCAATGAAGATTGTAACACCAATAATTTTAAAAGAGTGTCCATGGAGTTTCTTGCCGGATTCTTCTCCATAGGATCAACCTTTTGGAACCGAGCAACTAGAATCATAACGTTTCATAAACGCTTGTTAAAGCTTATTTGAAATAAAAACATTTGAACTTTGAACTTTGAACTTGGTTGCTCTAGACAGACGAAGGAAAGATCTGGATGCATCAACGCCCAAACTAGGCATGATTTTGCCAGAAGATTTTATGTGATTTTGGGTCCTTTTGTACAAGCTCAACAAATCGCTTATTATACATATATAGTGTAAATGATAAAAAATATAGTTTAGTATTATTTGATTATCTTGCAGAACTAAATTACACGGACACAGAAAATCTCATTAACGTTTTAAAATGATATTATTTTATTAAGTTAATTTTGTATTTCTAATATTAGTTATTAGTCTTTAGTTTGCTTATTTCAGTTTAAGGTCAATTATATATTCTTTCTCTCTTTCTTATTTAATAAAGCTTACTAGCAATGTGGGTCGCACATTACTAGTATTCTTGTTAACCCCTTGTGTTCCGAGTGGGTTCACGTCGGTTTTGATAAGGGTGGGTTTCGAACCGGCAACCACATGATCGTCAGTCCGACGCTTTAGCCATTAGGCTACCGCCGCTTTCCGCTTTCCGTCGATTCCCAGGCCCAGCAATGTGTTATTGGGTTTTTCTATGAAATTCTCAATAGCAGTAGCGGATTGGACTTGTGCCTGGGTAGTGGCAATAGATTCGCCTCCTTACATGTCGGCGAATTGTGGGTGTACATGAATACACCTCTGCCTAACCCTTCGGGGAATACAGGCGTGATGGTACGTAAGGCTATATATTTCATAGATTCTGATTGTGACTACATATCTTTCAACTCAACCTCCCTCAAAAAAAATCATGAAAAACTAAAAAAAATCATATAAAAATAACATTAAAACTTAAAAAATACGACCTGTTAAAAACACAAGTAGGTACTACCTACCTATTCAACATTAAAAATCTGCAAAAAAAAAACCAGAAACATTCATAATAATAAACTCGTCAAAAAAATAACTATACATTGCGCACGCTTAGCACATAAAAGCTTTTAGAAAATACGAACAGGTGTCGGATAGATATTCCCATGGACGCACCATGGGTGCAGGTCCCATATACGTGGACACGTGTAGGAATCAATATCTTATCGGCTTGGCGCCGGCGCCTGCAGGGGCGTGTTGGGGATGCGCATAGGCAGACGAGCGGTTCACGAGCGGTTCAAACGCAGCGCGAGTGCATCTGAGAATAATAATTAAATAGGTATAATCCTATAACTATGTAATTATCTCAATCTCAAAATCCTAATAACCTAATCCTAATAGGATAGTTTAATTGAAATCCTACTAGGATTAATAGTTACGTACACTTAATTATAGGCGTAGAGTTATTTTTTTATATTGGACTAGCTTTTGCCCGCGGTTCACTCGCATCCCAATGGATTTTTCGAAACAAAACGTAGCCTATGTCCTTCTCCAAGGTCCAATCTATTTGTAAACCTAAATTCATCAAATTTAGACTAACCGTTTAGGCGTGAGAATGTAACATATACACAGACAGAGTTGCTTTCGCATTTGTAATAGTTATTAGTATGGATGCTTTTGATTACTATCTCTTCTGATTTTAAGCGACGATATTGTGGTCGACGCTGGAGCGGGCTTGCTTACAAGGAACCTTATCACTTGTGACTTAAAGACTAGGTTGGATTAATTTCAAAACTTGTTACGCAAATATAGTTTACAAAGTAGTCTATAGAATTCATATTATGTTGCAAAGAACAAACCATCGTTTTTACCTACCTACCTTAAATAAAACAAAATTAATAACTTCCATTTCATGAATTATTTTGTAAAAGATTTCAATTTGAAAGTTAAATATTTTATAAAAGATATAAGAAGAGCAGTTAAACGCAATTAAAACGCCGCGTGTGTACCGCTCGTATGTATGAACCAACCCTCATTCGCTGCGGTATGGTAGCAATTCAGATAAAAACGATCTCTACAAATTGAACTGAAAAAATGCTGAAACATTCAGGAGATGGGCACTTTCTGTTTTATGTTGTTTTTTTTAAAACGTTTATGTAAAGTTTTATGGGGCGGCTTTTATTATGATGGATGTAGTTAATAGAGCTTTTAAATATCTTTATCTTGTTATGAGTTTTTAAATAGTGTTTATTGTTTCATTGTTACTGATTGATTTAGTAATTAAAGAAGTACGTTTAGGTTTTGATCTAAAATAAAATCAATAACTTCATAGGTAGGTATCGTATATGAAATTTTGAAAAAAAAATTGTAGAAAAATCTTTTGTTTACTGGTTTAGTGCAGTTTTCAAAAAATATGCTAGGTACAGTTAAGTAGTTAAGTACTGATATAGTCTACCTAATCTATATAGATTACGCCTAGATCATCGATTTTTCTAGGTATACCTAGAAATACATTTATAGAAAAAATAAACCAACAAAGACATGAAGTAGAGAATTTTATTTACAAAACATTCTTAAAGTCTATTTAATACTTTGGCGTAGCATCGTAATACGTCATTGCACAGGCATGCAGATACTAGAACTAGACAATAATAAAAAATAATACTAAAATACTCTTTGGCAATCAGTCTAAAATGGCACAGTTCTTTCAACAAAATTATCAACAAACAAAATGTAATGGAAAATACTTTTTGATTTCAGGCTCATCATAAATCTCTTTAAGATCATTTACTATCATCATATTTTCAGACGAATATAAATTTTGCATATCTGATGTGTTTCCTACATTCGATTGTTTATTAAAATATTTGTCGCTTTGATTATCATATGTTAAGCTATCGTCGAAGTATATCGTAGAGCTTAATTGGTCATTGGAATAAGGTTTGTCGTTGTCACATCTTGTGTCTTTGTAAGCTTCGTAGCTTGGGGCTGGTATTTGAGCCTCTCTGTTTTCTGGTTTAAACAGCTTTCTGCCGTTTGGTTTACTTGGTTTGGCATCAGTAGAAGTAGACACTTCTGGGGACTTGATCCTCTTACTCTTATATCTCCTATTCTGGAACCAAATCTTGACCTGTGTGGGGGATAAATTTAACGTGGCAGCTAGTTGCTCTCTCTCTGGAGCTGTGAGATACCGTTGGTTCCTGAAGCGGACTTCTAAGGCATGTACTTGACTTTGTGAGAAGAGGATCCGAGGTTTCCTCTTAGCGCTTTTGTCTTTTCTTTCTTGTTTGATGTCACAGGTAGGCGTTTCTGTCAACAAATAAAAATAGGAGTTAGTAAAATTCCGTTACTTGAGGATAAACGGTCTGACTACTAGTCACGGATTAGTCTACGTTTTCTTTATGATTAAAAATAAAATAAATTATTTGTCAGAGCCCTGACAAATTCTGAACACTTAATCATGTCTTTGTTTAAAAACAACATAAAAATAAGCACAAAGGCATAGAAACTTACTTATATTTTTCCTGTTCAGCGCTGAATGTTTTTCTATTTGCTCTGGAGAAAACTGAGTACTAACACCCTTCTCACTGTTAACCCTCTTCTGTGCCGCTAACTGATTTGTAATCGATAGATCTCTTTCAACGTGATCCGGTTTTAAATTTGCTTCGGCAGAAACGTGAGGCCCAGGTATCACCTTATTGTACTGGTCATAGTTTTGGTGGTACAAATTATGGCAGTATGGATTATAATTGTAGTAATCTTCTATTTTATGGTCGTGGTAAGCATCTTGGTTCCAATATGGCTCAATATTTGCAGGGACGGCAACGTTTGGATACACTTGAGCAAGATAATCCGGTGGGCAATAGCCCTGGCCTTGGTATACCTGGTCGTACTCATAACCCCTTCGATCCCTTTCGCTGTACTTCCAAGCTTCATTCCGGTCGTAACTGTAGTTCGGTTGATTGATGTTCAAAATATCCTTTACAGAAAACGGCGTCGTCAAATTCTGATTGATCTGTCCATCTTCTAATTTCACTCGAAAGTTTTTCTGATCATAAATGTAATCCTTATTATCTATTTGTTTTTCTTTATCCAAGTACGTGACGTCGGTGAACTGGTAAAACTCATTTTTGCAGTCATTATAATTGTGTTTTAAATTATTATTGTTATATGAAGTGGAAACTTCGTTGTGTTGTTCGTAATTCTCCATATTTTTAACACTGTCACTTCATTAGTCACTTTTGGGTTTTACTAATTGTTTTACAGCCGAGTGGTAATTAAGCTGTGGTTTAAAAGGCAAGCGATGGAAGACTGATGGTGTATAGATTGGCGGTCGAAGCCAATCCACGATGCCTGGTGTGTTGTGGGCGGGGCTATGGGGTTAACTCTATTCCTTTCTAACTAGTGAAGGGCTTGCGTAGTGCCGTCCTTGTCTCGTGCGGTTAGGAGTGTTTACTACGCAGTGTAAATAAAGCGGATGATTTCATTTCGGTGTTGAGATGCTCTTTGATTTTGCTAATGACTTAATTATGTTCGTTTGGAAAAAAGTGTTAGATCAAATATTTTGGATTGATGAAGATAACCGTAGGTAGGTATACCATTTTAAGTGAGACCTATATTTTTTCAATATACTCGATAAACAACTTTGATGGCTCAATTGGCACAGTTGCTGCTGGGTCGATTCGATTCCCGTGCGGAACAAGTAGATATTTTTATGGCCCACAGATGTTGTTACAGTTGTCTGGGTTAGTGCATATGAGTTTTTTTTTGTAAAACCGCACCCACAATACAGAAGAAAATCCGAATATGGAGCAGTTTAAAAAAAGGAGTGATATTTAATGTCATTATAATTGTAACAACCTAAATCATGGCTAAAAAGTAACTTAATCTGATGAGAGTGACTGATTAGATACTGTCAAATGTATGTTATAGATTCCCTTCTAGACTCGCTCTTAAAACTGAAAGCTATTTAAACATAATCCATTTTAGGTTTTTAATAGATTTAGCCTAACCATCTTATCTATATCGCAATAAAGCGACAAAAACCAAAGACAGTAAAGTCTCCGATTTTTGCGGGTTCATTTAAGAATGACTCGGGCTCAGAATCTAGCCATCTCTAACTATCTTTTTGTGATTTTTTTGCATTTTCCATGCTAAGATTATTAACTTATTTTTTAGTAAAGAGTATTTTTCAGAGCGTCTGGTATATCAAACCAGAAGACGCAGGTTCGAATCCTGCCCGCGATTGAATTTTTTCCTTTACTAAAAAATAACATCTCTAACTAATTAAAATATCATACCCACTTCGTAAACGTAAACACTGTACAATTTAAATCCAATTGTTAGTGATATAAATCTTTCTTTATAGTTTGTTTGTGTGAGTAAAGAGGTGTTAAAATTATTGTTTACGCCCAAGTGTCGGCACTTGAAGGTTTATCGAAGCCACGACCGCGGATATTGGTCACGACCGATGATAGACATGACATTTTTTGAATGAGTCAACTCACTTGAGCATTTTAGGGTTAAGTTCATGCCTTACTTAAAGGAATAGTACAGATGGAAACGACCGCTGACCTATTTATATTAAGTATATTTTATTAGTATGCATCGTACCTTATGGAGTGTGTTAATTAAAAAATAAAATACCCACACATTGTATTCTTTTTCATTAGGTATGAAAATAAATAAAACGACGGATGAATGTAGGAAGAGTTCTTTTAAATTGTTCTGCGCTTGTAAGTAAAATCACTTAATCGCGATAAAATATATAAAATAATCATTAAGTATGTGAATTTTCTATCAAATAAAATAATTAAGTACCTACTTACTTGTTTTTATTAAGTGCTTAAATAAAAATAAATATGAACTACAAATACTAGTTATAAGGGATTAGTACTAATAGGATGGATTTTGCTGTCCCAATAAAGAGCCTACTTTAAATTGAGTTTCTTCCTCCCATCCTGATTCTGATAAACCGCTTTTATTTTATATCGCCATAAAAATCTCCTAAAAACAAATGGGACTACCGGAATCAGACATAACATAAAACTTTTACAACTTCTTAATTTTTTTTACGCAAAAGTATCAATGTAAGTTGGGCTCGTGTCGGGGTCGTAAAAAGTTGACGTCTTCCGCAGACAGTAATATGAAACTTTTGTACAAAAGTGTAATAGGAGAATGAAGAAACAACTGAGTCTTTGTTTTTTTTTCTGCAGGCCGTCTAGGCGTGAACGAGGACAACGGCCATACCGACCCCCAGAGACCAAGACCATAATTATGATTTTGCATTGTGTCATAAACGTAATACGGACATTGACAGGTTATAAATAAGGCAATTATTACCCACGGTTTAAAGTAAAAAGGCTTGTTGTTATGAGTCTGCATATAGATTCATCTTTTTATTTTTTATTATTAGTATAAACTTAATTTTATTCTAGAGTCGCGGGCAGAAGCTAATAACATAACATAACATACTATCACGCCTGTATTCCTCGAAGAGTTAGGCGGAGGCGTACTAATGTACACCCACAGTTCGCCGGTATGTTTAGATCCCATGTAATAGGGGGCGAGCCTATTGCCATTAACCGGGCACAAATCCAGACTCCAAGCTGCTACTGAAAATTTCATAGAAAAACTCAATAACATTGCTCGACCTGGGGATCGAACCCACGACTTCTAGCGTAGCAGTCGCGCGTAATCCAAAAGTGACAAATTATTATGGAGAAAGAATAAATAAGTTTATGGTACCAAAAGTATTTAATAATATGGGTAGGTATAACATGCCATCACGCCCATATTCCCCGACGGGTTAGGCAGAGTTGTACGGTATGTTTAGATCCAATGTAATAGGGGGCGAGCCTATTACCATTAACCGGTAACAAATCCAGACTTCGAGCTGCTACTGAGAATTTCATAGAAAAATCCAATAACACTGCTCGACCTGGGGATCGAACCCAGGACCTCTAGCGTAGCAGTCGCGCTTGGGACCACAAGACTACTGAGGACTAGGTAACACAAGGATAGAAAAACGAACTCTTTGTTCCACGGAACCCTAGGATAATCACTCTTTAATTGTTATTTTGCTGCTCAACTGCACCATTACCTTCGTGGTTATAGATACTTCTTACTTACTACTACTTAATCTTAATTATGGTACTTATTACTTACGATTTCAACTTGCAAGTGATAGTAAGTACATACCTACGAGTATATCCACCACATGCATTGGGTGTTGTCATTTTATTAAAATAAACGTGAATAACCCACCTGCTGTATTCTGGAAGCTAAGTATAGATATTTAGCTTCCAGAATACAGCAGGTGAGATATTCTCTTTTATTTTAAAACTACGCCCAACTGAGCAATCAAAAGGGGCGGGGCGGGATATCTAAGACGAGGGTGATTATGATTTATGAAAATGTAAACGTCATTAGAATCGATTGACGAGCAAACAGTGTGTGTGCACAGACATTACGCGCGACCGCCCCTGACCTTACTGGCTGAGCGTAATATAATTATATTATTAGGTTGGTACTAGGAACCTACCTAGTACCAACCTAGTAAACTACATAGGTATGTCGCGTATAAGTTGGGCAGTATTTTTATTTTAGTTTCAGAAGTAGAATTCGTTTAGATAGCAAAAAATAGCTTAAGCAATCTCGAACGACACATTCATCTAAGAACCTAGGTCCTGCGTGCTTATTGTGAAAATAGCTTTGCGGTCTGATACAAAACAAAAATACGAGACATTACGTAGAGTACAAACCTACCTAGTGTAACATACCATCACGCCTGTATTCTCCAGAGGGTTAGGCAGAGGTTTACTAATGTGCACCCACAGTTCCCGGTATGTTTAGGTCCCACCGACCACGAAATATGGGGTGAGCCTATTACTAGTAACTGGAAAAAAATCCACACTCAGAGAATTTAATATAAAAGCTCAATAACACTTTGCTAGACCTGGGAATCGACCTCTACCGTTGCAACCATGCTTAGAACCACTAGACTAATTAAGGTAGTTACATAAGTTATTTTTCTTTTGGCAATTTATGTGGTATGACTTGCCCCAGATGACTCTCCTAACGATAACAGAAAATTGATCATAAATAATACTAACAAAATATCTTAAAAGTTGTTGAGAGGTTGCTAAAAAGTTTCCGCTGGCATTCCTGTCACTACTCTTGCAATAAAGTAGCAAGTTTACGATGAGATAAGTACTCTTAACTCAAGTGGTCTACTTAATTCTTCAACATTTTGCGAGATAGTGAGAAGGGTTTACTAAATTACCAACAAATAGTAAGTTTAATTTTTAACTTAATTTTCCCCTTAATTTATTTTTTATATTTATTTATTACGTAAATAAATAAGTACTTAGGTAAAAGAAAACAAAACTATTGGATAAATTTAGCATGTATTAAAATTATGACTAGCTTGATTCCTGGCTGCGGCTGGCTAGATTAGAATTATCAAGTAGCTTTGTTTTACTTATTTATTATGTAAGTAGGTACTATTTGTTATCTTTTTTATAGTACGGAAATGTTCATGGATCGTCTGCCACCCGGGGAGGCAGCAGGGCATGCCTTGCCTTTGCCCTATAGTCATGGCCATGGTATTCAAGACATTCGCCACAACCATGACAGGCTGTGGTCCAGTGTTCGCTGGACCCTTTCAAAGGGCGATCGAGGCCTTGTTTCGTATCAATCTTGAGACTAGCCATTACTTGCAGTGTCACTTGCGTCCCAAAAAGATTTACCTAGGTACTTACAATAAATCGGTAACTAGGCGGCCTGAGAGAATTTCCGATGGCGTGTGAAGTCTGCCAACCCACACTAGACCAGCGTGGTGGACTTTAGTCTAATCCCTCTCATTCTGAGAGGAGACCCGTGCCCAGCACAGTATTGTGCACACGTGGGACAGTATAATGGGTTGATTATGTAGGTGGCGTATCAAGATGAATTGATTGATTTTAAGATGCCAGCAATCCAATTGTAAAAACTGCGTCCAATTTCTTACACTAGTTTTTACGTGATTCGCTTAGAAATATACAGACAGACAGACAGAGAAACAAAATGTTTTTGCATTAAGTCTTCTATTATTTTTCTTCCCTTCTAGTACTTACCTACTTAGTAATAGACATAATTAAAATTCCTACTAAAAAGATATTTTTTGTATCATATTGTAACTGTCTATCTGAATTTCTCAAATTCTATTGTTCTATTTTTTTTTAATATCTTTTTACAGACATTGGTCGGTTAAAATTTTTGACATTCGGGAAGAAGTTACTGTATTAAGAGATGGCAGTAAGAACAAAGAATACTTACCTTCCTACCTAGTTAGTGTTTTATTGAGTTAGCCATTTCTTTTGATCGGGCATTAATTTCTGTGGTTGTTCTATGCGGGGTCGCCATATATTCATGACTCTATTTAAAAGAACTCATTTTTTTCACTTGTTTTTATATGCAGGTGTAAAAATAAAAATCACACGCGTGTTACCAGCTTTTATCTCATTTATTTCAACTCCGTGGGAATGGTCCTAATTTACTAATCGAATAAATCCTAATGGTCCTAAGTTACTATTTTTATTACCTACCTACATAATTATTATTATCTATTTTTTTTCCATGTAGTTTAACTGACTGCCTAAAAATCTGAGCTAAAAATATATTATTGAAATCTTACTTACTAGTCGTGTCATCTGTTATCGAATAGCAGAAGTAACTGTTCCGTTGTTGGCTGTTTTGTGTCATCTAGTGATGTATTAAGTAACTAGTAAGCGACTAACCTTACTATATGAATGTGCTGTAGAACTACAGATGGCGTTGTACCTAATTGTTGTGTGTAGTATCTAAGAGATGGCGTTAAATATTTTATTTTCTGTAATAAATAGAGGGCGCCTCCATCTATGAGACGATTAAAATTTATAATAATTAAATAAGTGTAAACAATTATTCATTGTGGGTTCTAATATGATAATTTATTATTTTAGGTCGAAGTCACTGCAGCATGGTGCGAAACTGACATGATGTGAGTAAGTAGGTAAGTACAATTTTTTTTCACATTTGAAAGAGTTAATAATAATACCTATTAGGTACGTAAAACACCACAATATATTTTAATGATAAGGGGATTAAAATTTATAATAATGAAAAACCTGTAGGTGCCTACTCGAGTACCTAAGTACGATGATAATAAGAAATTGACTCGGTTTTCCAACACAAAAATTAATATTTAGGTATCACTTATAATATCTATATTAATTTTTCTTGTCTTTGTCTTTCATAAAACAAAGTTTTAAAATTTTAAGTAGGTAGGTACATTAATGACAGAAAATGGGTCTGAATAAAACGTTTTTTACGGTACCTAATTAAAAATTGCGATTGCAAAAAAAGTTCAAATGATGGTGCATAATTTTATTATTTAACATTAAATAGGTAGTAACCTATCTCCCTATTCTGGAACGTATAATAATACGTTTGTTGTTGTTGAATAATAATTCATCTTAACAAATAAGTGTATCAGATTAATTAGTAATGAATTGACTAATCATGTCCCGCGACCGCACGCGCGTCATCTTTCGCCGAATCATCGCGCCTATCACAAAGACGATCGCCGAATTGATTCACCCGAGCCAAATAATCGAATAATAATCGTATGAAACGATTGTTCTAAGCCTATATCTCTGTGGGTGGTCAATCGATTGCTTGCTAAGATTACTAAATGGGTAATTTCACGTCACGTTTTTTTGTTCTAACAAATAATCATGTTCTTGTGTTTGTGGAGTAGTTAGAGACCTACTAGAAAGTCTTCTTTGTTTGACAGGACGAATGTACAAATAAATACAGGGACCGTCCTAAAACAATCATGGCAACCTTCAAGAAGCGAGCCTATTCTTTTCATAAAGACCGGCAACGCACTTGCAATCTCTCTGGTGTTGTGGGTGTCAATGGGCGATGGTGATCACTTACCATCAGGTGATCCGCCTGCTTGCTTGCTCCCTATTCCATAAAAAAAGAAATGTTTATACGTTTGTTGGAAATAGCCCGTTTTTTTTAAGAAATTGTATAAATAAACATAGGTACTTAATTAAAAAATGTGGGACGATGTTATTTATAGATATACTTAAATACATAGTTTAATAAATCATTGTTATCCTGCTAGACCATAACCACACCTACTCATTGACGCGATTTGCAAGTATCATAGGAGAAGGATAGGTAAGCATGTTAACGGTAGGCCCGGCCAGTGTTACAAGATAAGATTTTTTAATTCCAATTACTATTCAAATTTCTTTACAAATACATCTGTAACTGCTATCTAATCAAGCAAGTGTAATTCGCTTCAACTATTGGCAGCAAGGTAATTTGGCTTGACCAACAGACATCACTATTAGCAACATAAAATCATAATAGGTTATAGGTTCGGGTCTGTGATAGCGATACGTAATAGAAATATGTTTTGAACTTATACTAATGGTACTAGTATTAGTAATAAAATATATGAGGTAAGGGCTACCCAAGTTTTAGGGGGACAAACGGGCAGACGGATCTCCTGATGGTAAGCGATTACCGCCGCCCATGGACACCCGCAACACCAGAGGAGTCACAAGTGCGTTTCCCGCCTTTTACAAGGGGATTAGGCCTCCGGTAACCTCACTCACTCGGCGAAACACAACGTAAACGTTGTTTGGCGCCGGTTTTCTGTGAGGCCGTGGTATCACTCCGGTAGAGACGCCCTATTTGTGCCGAAGCATGGCTCTCCCACGTTAAGAAGATAATTCTGATTACCTATCTCAAGGAGTACCTACCTACCCTATAGATATAAGTTGTGTTATTTTCTGAGTCGAATATAACACGGTATTTTTAAATATAAAAAGAGATATCTACTAAAAAGATCTTAATAATATTCTCTCAGCCATAGACACTAAAAACTATATACCTAGGTAACGGTAACTAAAGATATTTATTCCAAATATATCAATGTGACAGACAGTACATACCAAGGTTAGAAACATCTAATTTATAATCCAAATGCAAGTAAAATTAACATTTCGGAGAAAATATAACATTGTTTAGAATGCCCGGTTTACTAACAAAGGTGCTACATTTGCCCGAGCAATTCCCATTGATCCGTGGCATGTTGTCATACGCCATCATATGGCCAACATGCAGCGTCACACAGGAGTACTTAGAACATGGAACAACTATAGAAAACGCCAACTGGGCCCGAGCAGCCCGCTTTGGTTTTTTCGGGACTTTCTTCATGGCACCCGTGTTCTACGGTTGGATGAAATACACGAGCCGTTTCTTCAAAGGGAAGAATTTGATGACAGCTGTGACTAGAGCAGCTATTGAACAGATCTCGTACTCCCCGCTAGCCATGGCATACTTCTTCTTCGGGATGAGCGTCTTAGAAATGAAGCCTATGAAGTCTTGTGTTAACGAAGTCAGAGAAAAGTTTTGGCCCACCTACAAAATCGGAGTTATATTCTGGCCGACCGTGCAGACATTAAACTTTTATTTTATCTCTGAGAAAAATAGAATTGTGTTTGTTAGTGCTGCCAGTTTCGTTTGGACTGTATATTTAGCACATATGAAGTCGAAACAGCAGAATAACGAAAAACCAAAAAATGTGAGTGGTCTGAGTCACAGCTGAATGAACAAGCTTTGTAAGCGTTTGTGTTGGCTTCGTTCTAATTCAGCTGTTGTTACCTTTACATATTATATTCAGATGTTAAATTATGTGGAAAGTTTTAATGTTTAGAATGTTTTATAAAACGTAACATGTACAATTTGATTGTTTATTGAAAATAAAGTTGATATCAAGACTTAACAGGACTATCTTTAAGTAAAATATTGATAAATAAATGTATTAGGTAGGTACTTACTTAGGTATTTAATCGAAGGTACTCATACCTACCTACATAGATAGACCTACAAAATATAAGACATCTAAGAGTTGATAATTATTTATTTTCCATTACTTACAGTGAATGCAATCATGATTTGCTTCATAATGATGAACTGTCGCGTCATTAGATTATAGTCAGTAGTACCTACCACTAACCTATTTTTGTCGAAGCATGCTTGTGCGCATACGATACCGTCGGGGAACAGTAATGGTATGCTAGTTTAACTTTATAACCTAACAGTACAAGTAGGATGGTATGTGTTTCTCTTTTATAATAAAGAAGGCTATGACGAATACTATAAATACCTATGTACTATTTAAATCGTTCTGTAACACAGAATTTTGGATTGTCCCAACGCCAAATATTCATTATTTTATTCTTCAATAAGAATATTTTGGTGTGGAAATGTCGAAAATTCTAAAGCGGCACTGGCCTAATCTCTGATCAAACAAGAAAGCCTACTCCCAAACTAGGTATGATCTTTCAGATATCTTCGAGTGTGGCTAACGATTCCATTCATCATCAATAAGGCAAGGGTCGAAAGAATTCTAAACTTTTTGTCGAAAAAAGAGGACAATATTATCAGAATTAATAATGTGAATGAATTTTTATGAATGCTTTTATTGGACATTAATCATTTTTTGTCATCGAATGAACTTAATGTTGGCAGCGAGTTTATAGCTCCACGGGGTATTCCAATAATTTGGACGGTATGCTTTTGTTATGAGGTGTGTTAGTAGCAGGACGAATTAAGCAGGATAAAAAATATTGTGTTCTATGAAAAAGTGGTGACCGGTGATGCTTTACTTACTTGGAATAGAAGTTATTTTCGTACCTCAAGACAATATTCTTAATGCTAGAAGAATTTTAGATTTCTTTGTCATTTTCTTAGAGTACCTACTGTCTAACAGTTAGACAGTGAGTAGTGAGTGATAGCTGAGTATTCGATTGCCCAGTCAAAGGTCTCGTTCGAAGCCTCTCCAAGTCTCCACCTCTGACTTTTCGAAGTCATGTGCGTACAATTCATTATTTGTGGATTATCACAGACTTATACGGTGAAGGAAGACATAGTAAGGTAACCGGCATGCTTGAGGGATTTTCTCGACGGTGCGGCCTGTGAAGTCTGCCAACACGCAGTAGGTTACTTAGGTTTCCTCTCAGATTGAGAGAGGTTATAGGTTATAGGGTGCCCAGGAGTGGCATAATAACAATTGGTTGATGATGTTTGAATGGAAAATAAATAAAATAAACTTCATTTGCTTTAATATTACCTATTACTAGGTACATAACGTAGCTTAAGTCACTCGCGGATAACGTAGCCAGTAGCAGTGAAAATATTTTCAGAATTGCATCATCAGTTTTGTAAATTATGTACCCATAATATATGTATATGTATAAATTTATCTTCTTTATAATTATTATTTTAAATTATACTAGTATAGACACCATTATTTAGACAATAAACACTATATTTATTCACTTCAATACGTCCTTTCGGTCCGAAGCTTATATGAACGACCAACGTTCTCTCCAGTTTGAACCCCATGGCTACCAATTTGATATGGGTCCCATAAACCATGCGAGGACAATGTCGCGATATATAACGCCACTGTCATCAAAACAGTAGGTTTATTTTATTTATTTTATGAAGTCTGCGCGTCCATTTTGTGGGCAGCTTATGTCGATTTTTGTGAAAGTGAAATATGAAATGTATGGGAAGTTACTTCACCAGTAAGGACCCCTTTGTACAATAATAGACTTTGTATTGTGCCTGTACTTGAAGGGTTAATATCTTAACTACAGGTTAGGTATTTTTTTAGCTGTTATCTGCTTTTATTAACGTTAATTAATTCACTTAACCCTCAATCACCACTGGTTATAGGTAAATTTGTATTAACAGATCTCTTAATTAAATCAATAATTGTGTGAATTTCCAACTAATATTAAGAGTATCAAATCCTATAAACATATATATATATATATTATATATATATATTAGCCTTAAAATAATAATAATAATTTATTTTTTAGGGTTACGTAGACAACAAGGATTGATGGACTGTGTGAGAGATGATGGATACAAAGGAAGTGAATGAGCAGGTAACGGCTGATAGAGATACCTACAAGGAAGAAAAAGACGTAGGTACTGCGCTGATACCAAGTAACTTGGAAGGATATTGATGACGTAGATAACAAGGAACACATATGCATATAGTTTCCCTTTTCCGTCCGTCTGTCCGCGCTTTAGCGCAGAAACTAAGCTAATTTATTACGGATATACAAATTAATCACGTTGACAAAGTGATAAAATAAAATCTTGTCAAAATATTGGTTCAATACTCGCTTAGCCGGTTTAATTTCTTATCTAAAACGCTATTTCCCGTGGTCTATGTAATAAAATTGTTTCTCAGTTTACGCAAATGTAAATGGCTCGCTGTATAATATGCCTACATTGTACCGTTTCGCCAATTTGCGTCCTGGCGCAAATTAGCCGAGATTGTTCGCCCATACTATCTCAATCCATATACATAAAAATTCGTCCGTTGGTACGATTAATTAGGCTGATAATGGCAGTGTCGTATCGTCGCTACCGGCTACTAACATAGCACACAAAAGCGCCGAAACAGGTCCTTTTTCACTTAACGATCTCGACTCGACGTTGCTACCAAAAAACATTGCTAAAAAAACATACTTTTACCTGACCCTTGGGAATTGTATAGAGCAGTTGTAACCGCTTGAAGATTTTAATATTATTGGCTGGAAATAGAAGAATACTTTCTATGAGGAAATAGGCATGATGTATGTTTAACTAATTGAAATTAAGGAAACTGCCTCATTATCCTAAGCGACTGCTACGCAGGAGATCCTGTTTTAATAGGTTTTCCTACAACATTTTCAGTAGCAGCACGGAATTTGGATATGTGCCTGGTTAATGGCAATAGCCTCGCACTTTATCACATAGGACCTAAACATACTGGCGAATTGTGGATGTGTGATGTGAATAGTGTGATGGTAAGTTATTTATTGCAGGATATCCTCCCTCCCTCTCTGTCCTCTGCTCTGCTCCGGTGAGGTCTCACACCTTGGACCTGGTAATTGAACCGGAAGGTTTGGTCCACTTAGAAATAAAAGGGAGTAGGTAAATTATAAATACATTTTAATGAGCAAATATAAAGGGGTTCGAGCTACTCGAGAAACTTCCTAAAGTGAACTATTTCACGGTACACCCAGAGGTCTATATTTTGTTAAAAGATAAAATTGACCAAAATCACAAGACATAAAGAGATTTTTTGTCCTAAAGTTCGAATGTCCCACACTCCTGTCCTCACCTGCCACGGCGACATTATTTATAGTTTTGTAAAAATCGCATCAAAAACTTCACAGTGTAGTAATCGATTTTATTTCTGACGTCACATAATTAGTGTGAAATATGGACGCCAGAGGTCGGTCACAAGTTTTTGCGTCGCATTTTTATGGCCGGGGACAATGTTTTTTATATTTTTTGTAAACAGAATTTAAGAACTTAGGAAGTTAATGATTGTTTGTTAAAATTTTGTTTATGATAATGTTCAATTTCTTTGTCTATGGAAGGAAATTGTATCTATAAGAAAACGATTGAAATAAATTTAGGTATGCACGCATACCTACTTTAGTTAATTGGGTTTGTTTTTAAATTGTTTTCTTCTACACATTGCTAGTTAGAATTGAGTTTATGAAATCAAGATAAGACTTAATTACATAATAGTGGAAGTCGTCGATATCTACGAGCTAACAATAATTATGATGTTCATTTGTCTAAAACTGGATATGTTTAGTGTAAAAATAAGTCGTAAATAATAATTAAGATCATATTATTTTAACGAGTAAAAAATAAGTTAGTAAAACTAAGTAAAATAATTAATAAAACAAGATGATTTGCCATCTTAAATAAGTTTGTTTTTCAGATTTAATGATGAGATGCTGCTAGTATAAAAGTTCATATAAAAATCGTGTTAGCTTTAGCTATTCTTCTCTTCCTAAATGACTTGACCGTTTCTGATAATTGATAATTTTTTGTACTTATGGGTTCACCTGGAACCTGGATGGTTTTTAGGTAGTTATATTATATAGTTGGACTCGGTAAGTGACGAGTGAAACCGAGTGAAACCGCGATATAATAAGTATTCTATTCAAATCAACACATACAATGCACAGTATTGCGAAGATTAAATTACCCACAGATTATATTATAGTAATCATACGTATTAAAAAAGTCATGATATAAGTTTACGATCAATTTAGTGTAGGTTCGATTCCCAGCGGTATTAAACACACAGTGGTCGTTTTATAGCCAGCGTTAAGGGGGTTGTTATAGGCTATCAAGTGAACAGTGTCCACTATATCTTAGGAGGTGGCAAAATCAAGTAGTTCTCGACCGTATTTTGTAGAATACTTTTCAAGTAACAATTAAATAGTACCCTAATGGCTAGGGCGTCGGACTTGCGATCATGTGGTTGCCTGTTCGAAACCCACCGATTGCACAACCGACGTGAACCCACTCGTAACACAAGCATTTAGCTTAGCACGAGGGGTTAACAAGATTACTAGTAATGTGCGACCCACGATGCTAGTAAGCTTTATTAAAAAATAGCTCTATTAGTTGCGTAGGCACTACGATTACCTAAATTTTGAAGCTATATCATCAATAACCCCTTTTTTAGTTAATTCACCTTTGATAATGCAAAACCTTGTTTCCGGTTTGTTTAATTGGTGGTAGGTAACGAATCTTAAATTCTTAACCCTCTAATCACCCGAGTCGCCCTTTATCCGGTGAAAAAATGTTTAAACAGAAAGACTTTTTGCCGGCTCACTTAGGACCTAGAAACTTTTTATAACAAGATTTGATGTAGAGAATATTTTGCTAGATATTAAAATAAAGGAAAAGGAGAAAGCTCACAATCAAATTAGTAGAATTAACTGTCAGGCAGGATGTTCTAAAAAGATTCGTTGTTCATCTGAAAAAAAAAACACGCAGCCACCAACATCTTCCGGCATCCCTATTATATTTTTATGATAATTAAGATATCATGAACGAAGATAAATTTTATTTTGGCTCAACATATTAGGTAGGCGGGGCAATAGCAGGGGTCCAACTATAGATCCCTGACAAATGGAGTTATTGTTTCAAACAAAAATAGTTTTTATCAACCAATTACACATCCTTTGAATATTTAACTCTATTATTTTACACATTAGAGCCACATTGCTGTGATTTTATCTGGAGAACTGAAGACCTTAAATTTGTAATTATTTTTTTGGTTTTTTCCTTTTACTTCTGACGGGAGTAGTAATTAAAAGTAAAAATTATTGTGATTGGTTTTGGCAAATTGCAAATTGGCTCTTTATAAAGTTTGGAAGACAAAAATTAAAAGGAAACTCCATTTTTTAAGGCCGCGTTAATTACTTAGCCTCAGATATATTAATAACATTCGTTTCGGTTAAAAATGAATTTGCGTGGGAATGGTAAAATAATTATGTGCATTATAAATATAGTGTTTTATGAAATGTAATGAAATATTAATAAATCCATCCATTTTAAATTATTATTATGGGAGGTAGAGCTTTTTAGTTGGTAAATTCATCAATGAATCCTTTTTATCCCATTTGTTTGATTAAGTAAAAAAAATTGTTGTCAGTAAACGATCGAAGTTATTAATTCGTCTTATTCGTCAACGATTCTTGCCACCGAAGCACATTAATTTTCACTATCAAAGCAATAATTAATATCTATCGTCTATAGAAGCATTGCATAGTTACAAATTGACATTTTATCATTGTCAATCGAAGCACCGCACCGTCACAAGTCGTCACTACATCATCGTCAGTTCGTGACGAACTGACGATGATGTCTGTCATGCTGTCACTGTCACGGCCAGCTCATAAACGCGTTTGTTTTGTTTTATGTCACAAGTATATTTATTGGTTGTTTGGTTGTTTAACGACCACTTGATGAGGTGATGACGACTTTCATGGGATGTGACGTACATGTCTTTTAGTACACGTTGTATCCTGTTAAATTATGAGCGTAAGAGTTCGCTTTTAAATGTTTTAAGTGCTGTTTTAATTATGGATGAACAGTTGTAAAGTTTGAATTTTGTCGGTTAAATTTTAAATAAAAAATTACTGCGCACTTCGAAGACGAGCACTACATAATATGTTTTTTTTTTATTCAAAAAGATGTATCGTGTCTTATTTTGGGTACCTATCAAGCGCCTGAAGACACTTACTTAACTAGTATAACACATAAATTTTAGAGACGGCACTGCATCCTATTACATACTGCAATGTTGAAAAATAAATCTAAACTGTCCCGAGTATTTTTTTTCGCAATAGTGTTTTTTCTTTACACTTACCAATATTTACAGCAAAAAACCATTAAAACACTTATAGAGCAGTTTAAAATCTCATAAGTTTGCGCCGGCGCATCACGCCGCCTGCCACCATCATAGGGGGCGCCACTTGCGATGTCAACGGAAGAGTATTTTTAACATGTTTTACTAATGCTGTTAGCGCTTCTTAATAGAAAATACTTGAAAGGTTCACATGGAGCGGGTAACATTCAAAGAATGTAGGTATAAGAGGTAAGCTGTATTGAAGTTTATAGTAGGTAGATAGTTAATTCAGCTAATCGGGTAAGGGGCCCAAGGTAAAAGAACAATATATTTTGCATTGTGTCTGTAATTTTTGTTACCTACTTGATAATTATTTAACGATTGTTCAATAGCTACTAACAGGCAGTCCCTATAACAAATCCGCCCATAGATTTGCTTACTAGAGATAGGATTTTGAGGACATTACTTGTATGGACTTTATGTCAAAATCCTATCTCTAGTAAGCAAATTTATCGGCGGATTTGTTATTGGGACTGGCCGTAAGTGAAGTTCAATAGCTACCGACTTCTGAAGTGAAGGGGTTTGATGTGATTTCGATTAGTTAGGTATTCGATTGTTAATTATAAAAATATATTGCCATGTCATAAATATCTGTAAATACTACTCTACATAAGTAATATCGATACACATTGAAGTGATCGTTAAAGCAACTTCTATCTAAAAGGTAGTTAATATAAAACAAAACATTATTAACTAGGTACCGATTTATTTAATATCAGCCTCCTTTGTTATCTAATGATGAAGAATTATAAAAAATATAGGCTAGCATATTTTGATTTTAACCCTTAAGATATTCCTAGGGTCCGGCTAGGTTGAATTGCCTACAAAAACGTAATACCGAGATAAATCGTAATTTAGACAATATTCTATCAAATTATGCTATTATTCGAATTTGGATACCGTCAATCTAGGTTCCTACGTTACTATTTCGTCTACTACTATTTCAATGGAAATAAAAGATTGGAAAATCGAGAATTTTATCAAAAAATCGATTTGCTTACATTTATTTCCAGTGAAATATTTTGGACAAAATAGCAGCGTAGGAACCTAGATTAACGGTATCGGAATCCGAATAATAACACAATTGGATTAAATTGTGTTTGAATTACGATTTATTTCGGTATTACGTTTGTAAGAGAAATTCGGTTCAGCGGACTTTAATCTAATCATGTATTCAAAATACATAATTTTATTCTCAACATATCTATGGACTGTTCAAGTTTCTAATCACCATGTACACCAACCTCAAAACACCCACATCTATCCACACCAAAAACATACTACCAACCAAATAAATTGTAAAAAAAAAAGCCGGCGAGATAAATAAAGTCGGTGTAAGACTTGAGAGCGATAATTACTGGCCGGTGGCGGAAACGGCGCGATTAGTGGCTAAAAGCCGTTCCCTTAATGGCTTTGGAATAATTTAGCCAGATTGAGCCATCGCCCGCAACTGGAGGGTTACTACGCTTTGAGCTACTGTGTGCTGCGGCATCGAAAGGTGTATTTTAAGTGGTGTAACGGGTTCGATTACAGTTCGGTGTCTTGTCATGTGTTTTTAATTTGAAGTGATTAATTATGCAAATGTGCGAATTGATAATTCGTTTTGGATAAATGCGTGCATTATTTAAATAGTGTTGTCGCTGTCTAATTTATTGATGTTGAATTTTAATGAAAAAATATTGTAACACATCACTGTCTCCTTTTGCCTTCACTTTCTTCTGGAAATTTAAAAACATTTTTAATTAATTTATATATACTTATTGCATAATAACTGGACAGAGGCGGATTTGTCTACCCATCATTTAGGTATACCTACTCTTATTACACCACACATTTTTGTGTAAATCTCCTGTACGTGAGGTAGCGAGAGTGAGGTCCTGGGTTCGATTTCCAAGTATGAAATTCTCAATCGAGTCTAAAATTTATTTCTATCTGTAGGTAGAGTTTAAATTTGAGGCCCGATCAATGGAAAAAGGCTCGCCGCCTGCTACAAAAGACCTTTTTTTTGTTTGTAGTTACGGAAAATCCTCATGGATCGTCTGCCACCCGGGGTGGCGGCAGAGTATGTCGGACTTGTACCGACTAAAAACCGTACATGCCTTGCTTCGTCCTATAGTCATCGCCATGGGATTCATGACATTCACCACGATTGCTACAAAACACCTAAAGGGGCGTACTGTCTACTCTCTCTTGGAGAATTCAGGCGTATGGTGATGATGATGATCACAAAACACATTACTTAATCTCTAAAATATTATCAATAACAGATAATCATTTCTTTTTATTTACAACCTATAGATACCTAATTACGGTTAACAAGATCTAATTCGGACTAGCGTAGCAGCCAACAGGTTCGTATAACGAGCGCGCGGAGGTGGTGGGGAGGTGGGAGGTAGGGCGGTATCACCAGTTAATACCGGGTGATGTCTCAATACCTCCCAGTGTGCTAGCCTATTATTTCTGTCGCACACGACGCGGTTGCAGCAGAATTAAGTGGAGACGGATTCTAAATTCAAATCATTGGATTTTTTTACGTCAAGTGTCATGGTTGTAATTTTGTTTTTGTTTTTTTATAAACGTTGCCCCACATTAGGATTTTCTCCTGTATCGTGGGTGCGTTTACAAACACAAATTCTCACATACACAAACGCCCAGACCCGGAACAACTACCTGTAGATCATACAAATGTTTACTCCGTGTGGGGATCGTACCCACAACACGTGACGCAGAAGCCGATCGCTCAGCCACTACGCCAAAAGTGTCGTCGTTTCCTATTGCCTTCGATTTGTGAGATCAGCAGATATTTGTTTTAAGCCTAAGTATAGTTATTATGTGACCGTTATTATGTGTCCCTTAATAGTACCTATGTTGGTAAAGTAGTTACTCTGAAACACAATACTGTTCTTGTTACGTCGGCAAACGAGCAGAAGAGCCACCTGATGATAAGTAGTCATCGCCGCCAATGGACACCTAACACCACAGGATTTTTTTTAAAAAGCTTACTAGCAATGTGGGTCGCACATTACTAGTATTCATGTTAACCATTCGTGCTAAGCTAAATGCTTGTGTTACGAGTGGGTTCACGTCGGTAGTGCAATGGGTGGGTTTCGAACCGGCAACCACATGATCGCAAGTCCGACGCCCTAGCCATTAGGCTACTGCCGCTTCAAATTCAATTGCTTATGAGTTGCTGAGCCTTAAGATCTCCTTCGGAATGCAGACTGGCAGAGGAGAAACTGGCTCTCACGCGCAATAGTCAAATACACCAAGGTGCTTCAGACTTCAGACTAAGACGAAAAGGTTGTCATTACTTCGTGAGCCACCACGTTGGCGTAATCAGGGTTGGCAGTCTTCACACACCGACTGAATAAAGATAACAACTCTTATGGCCAGTCCCTATACCAAATCCATCCAGCTTACTAGAGATAGGATTTTGACATACGGTTCATACAAGTAATGTCAAAATCCTACCTCTAGTAAGCAAATCTATCAACGGATTTGATATAGGGACTGGCCATAAGTCGGGTTCCCATAACTCGAATAGAATGAACACCTATTGATCATTCGCCTGAATTCCTTTTCGTAATTTTTCTGACTCAAGAAGCGTGAAAACTGAAGATTTATTATGACTTATGACTGTTAAAAATTTAATTTATGTTATTTAATACAAGGAGCCCTTTCCACAACACTGATCACCCCCCTATTTAGTTTGTACTAAAGCGTAGTGCATGCTTGTGCACCTACAATGCGTTTGTGTTTCTCTTCATGCACCAGCCCTAATATCGAAACGATTTGAAGCTTGTATGTGGTTATAAAATTACAACTTTATATCTTGACGCTTTAAGTTCAATTTCCTAGATCCATTGAAATAATGTCAACTAGTGCAAAGTGCAACCGTCTGTTTCTTCTATTATTTGATAAACGAATTTAAACTGTGGTAGTAGGAGCTATTTTCATTAGAAAGAGCTTGCAGTCATGTTCTTTTGGAATTGGAATTAAGATTTTCAGATTTCAAATTATGTCCTTTTTGAAGGGCTTATAACAGAAAATGGTTGAATGAAATTGAGTCGTATAGTGTTTGAATTGGAGTTTATTTTAAGTTGCTGTTATTTTATTCATACGATAATAAGGATTAGGTAGAGAAGAAGCTAGTGTGAGGTAAGGTGAATTGCGAGAAAGTAGTGCTATTTGCTACCGTATCGCGCGCCATCGCGGATTCAGGCGTGTCCAACCTTTGGCGACCTTTAGCGCACCTGAAATGAAGCAATAACTATCAATGAAGAATTTGTTTATTTACTCTGCACTTTACCGTCATCCTATTAATTCTATTAAAATGTACCCAATTTGATTGATGCTTATAAATTTGACATTTCGTATTTAAAATGATTCGAACATTTGTAAAATGTTGGATTAATCATCCTGAAGCCAAATAAAATTATGTTCAATGATCTATTGTGTCGTATTGATGACGAGAGCAAACTGCTACAGTTTCAGTAAATTAAATGAAAGATAAGAAGAATAAGAAGTCTTAATGCACCATCGAAGTTCCAAAATACAATTAAAATGTTTACATTACCTGTGCTGCGCATACGATGTCACATCTGCCGCTCTGCATCCGTCCAATCAGCGGCATTATATGTTAATAGCCTATTAGAATATATGCTGCAGGCTTCTTCGCGCCGCCGCTCGCGCCAACCTATCTCAAATGCACTATAATTCCCACACCAACACAAACAGACCCCCCGAACCCATTGTGTAAACTCAAATGAGAGATCAAGATGAAGTGGTACCTCGCTAATACGCTCCCAACTTACTTTGCTCTTGATATATCGCATTTTAACGACCAAATTGCAGGAATAAAGTCGTCTACAAGCGAAAATGTAAGTTTGCACCCGTTTTGCACGGTGGCTTGTTAGGAGAAGTGTTCATTGTTTTTGTTGTGATCTCTCTTATTGTATTTTATGTAAGTTAGTGCTTTGTTACCCATTGAGCTCGTGTTTTGGTGGGTGGTTAACTGGTTCGCGGCCAAGTCAAGTTGAAACGTTTTAATAAAGTCCACTATTATTGACTCGTGTACAACTAACAGATACAGAAATTCTAAGAAGTTCCGGCATTAAAAATCTAAAGAAAAAAGTAAAAATATTGAACGACCCATTCCTAAAACGAATCGGGTCCCGTTCCGTCCGCGGTGTCTTTGCCCAAGCGGCGATAAGATCTCCTTTATAATGTTTCAATTAACCAGTAGCCAGTATTTATTGGGGACACGATGAGGCGGCCGGCGATACATTACCTGCCCGCTACGAATTAACAAAAAAATTAAAGGATACGCCGCATTTCACTGCTAAGCTCCACATTACAATTTTAATGGGGATTTTTGTTTTTATAAAAATAAACATTAGACTTATTTAAAAATAAAGTTTGCTTATTAAAATAACATACAGCTTATTATATTTATTGTGTTGCGAAACATTTTAATTAAAAATAAGTGTCTAATAAAACAATTGCCTAACTAATACATTAAGATTTTTTTACAGCCTACGGTTTATTTGAAATGTAAATATACAGAACCATTAGTGTTATTTATCGATATACGAAACGCCTTTTAGCGAGACGTAAGAATAAAAAAGTGCGATTTGTTTATTTTCAAAAAAGAACGTCGCGTATTATTCGAATTAATTCACCTGTAATTGGATTTATGGTGTCCCGTGCGGCATATTTCCAAATCCATCCTGTGTGGTTGCTAATTATGCCGCTCTGAGGTATTTTAACAGTATTTACTGTGCGTCGGCCATCTCAATCCTGCTATAAGTGGTATTATCGAGCGATGATATTGTATTATCGATATTAAGAACTATGTTCGATGATATTTTTTTGTTCAATATCTACTTTGTGTCAGCGCTTTAAAAACGTATTTCGGCTTTAGTAAGACAGCATTAAGGTTGTAATACAAGTGTTTGTTTATCCAATTATAGAGTACTGCAATATCTTGCGTAAGTTCTTTTATTTAATCTTATGTTCATTATTGTAATCGTTGTTCATCTTGTCTTTGGCTCGCCTGTTTTTTATCGCGTTGCCTGTTTTAAGAACAGTTTCATTAACACTAGGAGTTATTGTGTGTATTTTAATTAATAATAGCACCTATGAAAGGTTACTCATAGGCTACTCATAGCCTTGTGTTAAAATAATTTTAGGAGTGGCTTTTGTTTTGCCATTAGAGAAAAATTATGGTTAAATAGAATTATTTGAACCATAAAAGTCTTCACCAGATTTAATTATATTCTTTGTGAAGTAGTCTTTTAATTTTTTCTTAAATATTGTTTCTTGATCTACATTTTGCAAATAGGTATTTGGGACTTCGTATTTTGAGTATCAATTTTGGATTATTTCGAAAATACTCTTCAACGGCTATGTGTCACTTAAATAGGCTATGAAACTATTTAATAACTTAACGCTTTGCAACCGATCTCTATCAATCTTTTACTTACGCGTATCTTCAGCTCATTCAAATGTCATTTCTAAGTATACCTACCCCATCTCAACACGCGAAAACAATCTCTCATTGGAGACACATCTTGGTCCATCATTTAGCGTTATTATTATACCTATTCAAACGCCATTTCTGTTTAAAATACGAACAAAAATGTATACATGACCGCCTTAAGGATACGCTAAGGGTATCGTGACGGGGTTACAAGTAAAAAAAACACATACGATAAAAAAGATAAATGGTAGCGCCATTTCTCGTTATTATTTCGGAAAACAATAGCGCCTCGGCTGTCAAGTGAAGCGCGGGCCATGCAAATAATCATAAATAAATAAATAAAAATAAATATGAGTCGAGAGGACGATGTCTTATTTTAGGGCCGGCTTCGCTAGCCTTGATGTAGCGATGCTAGATGTGTCATACATATTTTGTTACGGATAATACTTATATTTTCGGTAAACTGGAAACTCGCAGTTTATTTTATTTATAGGGGAATCATAAGTCATGGCACAGAATGTTTTATTTACCACGGAGTCCAAAACACGGAGTCCAACCTCTGTTTATATACGTGAACAACGGAAAATTAAGAAAGCTTCTAATAAACTAATACGTCATATAAACAGCGCCAACAATATATAAAAAATCATGTTTTCCTAGGTCTCACTTTTCCCTTATCATCTACCTTACTGCTTAGAACCTTTTTGGCAACATGTTCCAATTAATTTAAATCGAATGTATAAAACCTCTAGTTAATGCTCTTAATTTAATAAATAGAAATAGTATTTGTTTGTTTGTTTATCCACTTGAAATTTCTATAACATTCATTTTGGATTACGTTGTAGTTTTAGCGAGTTTGCGGTCACAGAGGTTTTAGACAAAACAATTGTATCATAATCATATCATTATAATAAAAGAGGCAATAAAATGCTTAGCTAGTAGATTATACCTACCTACGTACAGTCAACAGTAGATATCACAAACTGTCAAATTTCCCCAATGGATAATAAACTCTATTATTTGGAGATTAAATTGAAAATCGATTGAAGAAATTTGACAGTTTTGGATACCACGATGAGCTGATGATCCTTCCTCCACCTCGCAGAAAATCGTAGCCAAATAACTTAGCTCCGTGCTATGTTCAGTTCCTAGCGGTGAGCATCGCCAGAGCTCCGCGAGGAAGCGTTGTGTTAGCAGTGTGGGGACCGGTGGTGTTTTGTTACCGCCGCTGTCACATGCATGGCCGCATGTGTCCTATGCTGCCGGCCCAACTATTCCTAGTTAATTTACAGGGTCGGCAACGCGCGAGTGATACCCCTGGTCTTGCAGGCGTCCGTAGGCTATGATAACCGCTTACCATCAGGCGGGCCGTATGCTTGTTTGCCACGTCAGTGGTACCTATAAAAAAACCTAGGTAAATAGGACAGGTAACAGCTTCATTCGTCAGACTTCGTTTGTCAGTTCATGTCAAAGTGGTCAGGTTATAGTCACAAATTATTTGAATGCTCTATCTAGTAAATCAACATCTATGTCAGTAACGAGTTCGACGTTGTCCAAACAAGGGAGACTGTCGCGCGGGCGCCATCTTGCGGACGAAACAAATGTTGCCATCATGAAAATAAAGTCATGCTGTATAAAGCGCCGGTATTAACATTATATCTGTGCTATTTACTGGCAATATTGGTGATCTTATTTGCGATGCTTTCTTTTGTACATATAGAGGGCTCGAAGCTATCAACAACTTCGCTGATCAATCGATCTGCGAGGCTAAGTGGCGTTAGCCGCGGTCAATCTTTGGATAGGTGACTACTCTTGCTTCAGAGAACGTTTTAAGCTCTCGTTCCCATTTGTCATAATAAGTACGACACTCGCTACAATTGTTAGTGGTAGTTAGAAGCCCGAAAATCTTTATTACCAGTTAGACAGACGTAAATTACAGATATTTACTCGCATCCTAATAGACGGGAAGCTGATCCCAATATAGGGAAAAGGGTAGGAGGATGAGGATCACGTTTTACCTGATTTTTTATTTAAAATATACCAACGTTATTCTATAAGCACTAGGTTTAATAGAAAATTACTTACTCGGAGTGCTAAAATCACTCAGAAAATATCATAACGCATGAAACCAAAAGAATTAAAGAAAATAAAGTTCTCCCCTTGTCGAAACAAACGAAACCACCCTACGAGGTAAAAAAAACAAATCTACATATATTACAAAGTACATAGGCTATAAATTGGCCCAATCCATGGGTTTTATTATGTGAGCAAAAATAGCAGAACGAACGCCGAGTGGGCGGGTGCAGGAAATCCATTACCAACGTTGGTACCATTCGTAGTACGAGAATGGGGACAAGGGGATGGTAAAATTACTGTCGATAATTGAGGGAGATTTTGTTTAAGTGACTCGATGGAGGGCCAATGTCTGGTTTGAATTTTTCTTCTCAAATTGTTGGTACATCAAGCATTCTAGGCTCATGACAGTAATTACAGGACAATAACTTTACAATATTCATAGCTAAGAACTAAGTTACCAAATAAAATACTTTTGCTATATATGTGTGTACCACACGTGAGGTCAGATCTAGAGAAATTACTGGTATGTTTCTAGTAATATTGCAAAACTTTAGACGGCTCTTATTTGAACATAAACTGCATCATATTAAAATAAGACATTCGTGCGAACTGCCAGAACAAAACATAATAAACTAGGTTCCATCTGCAACTTCGTCTGCGGGGATGTTGATTCATCATATAAGTAATATCTTCATAGAACGGTTTACGGCCGATATTAATAACCTATCTCTTATTTGTTTTCCCTACTGGAGATCCAAATTTGACATTAGGTACTTCTATTTTTTTATACCACTAGAGTGGTACAGTGGACAAACAACGGCGGGGTTCAGCTAGTTAAATTTAAGTATAATTATATACATAAGATATAATGTGTGCCTCACGGCTGCGCCTGATGGTCCATTTCAGCATTTTTGTCTTGGATTTTTAATTGCGTCACATAAACCTTGTTTCTTTATAAATGGTTTTCTTTCTGCTGTAAGTAGGTTACACCAACCTACTGATTTATACCTATAGAATACAGAGGATATAATACTTTAAAACTAAATTTCATAGGTTTCCCGTGAAGGTACTGGTAATTAGATAATAAGAATAGTCTCTTACTATGCTACCATATGCACCTCAACATATTTTTTGTCGTTACATTTATTTTATTGATTTATTTAGGTAAGAAAAGTCACATATTTCATGCTAGAGACGAGATAAAACAACAAAATTAGGTATATCAGGTTAGGTTGTAGGTATAATAGCTTCTTTTGTCCATATTCTAGTGTACAGAGTATTAGTAGGTAATATACTTTAATGTAGTGGGAAACTTAGGAGCCAGAAAAGTTGTTTTCTTTCTCTGCAGAGTAACCTAAAAAAGTAAAAATTGTATTAACGAATTTTCGAGAAAATTGTATCAAAAAATCTTCGACAACATCCACAGCACATCACTAGAAAAAACATATTAGAGTGCACGTAGTCACATTTTTTAATCTATATTCAAATTGGCGCACGCCGCGCCTCGACGCCATTGTGAAAATACGAATATTTTTCCAATTTCGCCCGGAAAACTCGCGCCACTGCCATTTTTACATACCTACCAGTTTATTTTACGGTCTTCAGTCCCAAATTTAAACTTTATTACATAGAAATAAGGTGGTAACATAGAAAAAATGATGGTAAATGTAATACTTGTCGAATATAGACGTGAAAATGTATGAGCGCAGCTTTTATTGCCATCTCTTTCTCTTTTGTGTGACGTTTTATTTGGTTGCATAATGGTACTTAGGTTGTTTGCATATTTTAGATAGAAAGCTGTTGGGTGGATATTGGGTCTTTATATTACATAGAGGTAGTTATTCCTATACAAATCCTATTGGGGACCGAAATAAACCCAAAAATAATATACTTACCATAGTTACTTACCATCACGCCTGTATTTACCGAAGAGTTAGGCAGAGGTGCACTAAGGTACAACCAAATTTCGCCGGTATGTATAGGTCCCATGTAATAGGGAGTGACATTACTGTATGAAAATTCCAAGCTGTTACTATTGATAATTTTATTTAAAAACCCTATAATACTTTGCTCGACCTGACAATCGAACCCAGGACCTCTAGCGTAGCAGTCGTGTTGGCGACTACAGGACTATTCAAGAAATGTGACCCTCCAGAGTCTATTGTCTGCTAATTACTCGACAGATTAAATCAAACAGTCGTTGGCAAAATATTGGCCTACTTAGAAAAAAAAAATTTAAAACAGTCGCCTAAAGAAGTGTTAAAAAGCTTAGTTTTTTGTTTTCCTGTGTTAAAACACTTTTCTACTTGTGTATCCGGCCTGTTAAGTACGTAGATAATGTAAGCAAATCCGTCACTTAAGATGGCGGAGCCAACGTGCACATTTGACGGAGTTCACAAAGGATAGTTAAGTAGTGGTATTTCTGTTGGGTTATATTCAGTTTGTAGTATTTGGCAGTAACGTAGGTATTCCAAACATTTTCAAAAATATAAATTTTAACATCCCTTGCAGAATTAGTCAGATTTGTATGTATCCACCCACAGTTTACCGATAATTTCAAGTCCAATGTAATAGGAGGCGAACCTATTGTCACTAACGGGACACAAATCCAGACTTTGAGTTGCTACTGGGAATTTCACAGAAGAACCCAATAATACTTTGCTCGAACTGGGTATGCAAACCTAGCGTAACAGTCGAGCTTAGGATCACTAAACTAATGAGAGCAAAAAAAGATTTTTTTGCGTAAAAGTAATTCAGCCTCAGGCAGAATTCGATCCTGCGTCTTTTGATTACGAGACATCAGACTATTCAGCTAACCAAGCTACCATGATTACCTGTAATATCGAATTTCTCTTCCACATATTCCATCACCTGACGTCAGCAACATCTATTGATGACTTAGTAACTATCGCTTAACATCAGGCAAACTGGCGATCAAGCGTAAGCCTATCAGGAATAAGAAAAAATACTGTGTCTTTCAACGATAAGGATAAATATGGAAAATTAATTATAGAATGAAGTAACATAAGATAAAGAAAGGGATGTTTACATACTGTGAGAGCCGTCGGCTTTCAAGTTTCCGACCACATAAGGCCTCCGACGTGAGGTTACATACATTATTGCCTACCTTTCACCAACTAATTTGCACTTCACACAAAACATTAAGACGACAGCATTTCAGCGTGTCTGTTTATTTACAAGTCGTAAATAACTTGCCGCTATCAAAGTACAGTGGATAATAACATTGTATCTAAGAAAACTATCTAAGTATTATCGTAAATGCTTCAGAGAATTTTCGGCTTATTCGTAGGCCATGGATAAAAACGTGCATGTATACGGCGACAAAATAAATGGTAACAAAAGACGATCAACTAGCATAGTATGCAGACTTAGGAATATACACTCACGCTTTTTTCCCATAGGCGTACGGCAGAAACTAAGAGTGTGTGATTAATTTTGTCTAGTACGTTGCAAGTGGAGTACTATGCAGTATTACAATCAACAAAAGTATAATTAAGTAGGATGTTCGAAGAAAAACACCTTATCGAAGACGCCGAAGCCTCTTAAGAACTTTCATTATTATAGTGCCTTTTTATGTGACAGTACCATTGTACAATAATACTCAAAAAGCTATAACAAGTAACAGTAAGCTCTTAAGACTTTACTACCGAAATAAACTCCAAAAAGGTATCTATAATGAAGCGTTTATTAAGTCATAACCATTTATTGTTTCCCATATAAGAATTAACGAAGTAATTAAAAGTGTGTCAACAGTGTTGCTGGTGACGTGATCGTGTTGCATGCGCATGAGTGCGCCGTAGCGCCGCCATGCGCCTGAGTCTTTTATCTCGCCGACGACAAGATACTTAGGGCGGGATGTGTCATTTCACTGTTACATACATGTTCACGTAATAAGTGTCAATGTGCAAAACGCATTGATCAAAATGAAGTTCATGCCCACCTTTTTTATTTACGGGGGAAAATCTTCAAAAGGCGGCTGGTCTTCGGGGATTAGACCAGGGAGTGAGGTATATTTACCTACTAAAACTACCCTGGTGGCCACCATCAGCACATGAAGGGGGGAACTGTGCCGTCTTAAAATACTACATCAGAAGCTCCACCTACTATAGGTACTTACCTATTTATTTGTGAGAGAGTAAGAGATACTGGATGCACGTAACCAGCGGAATTAAATAATGAGAATTAATAATTGAGGTCTCAATATGACAACGCACTAAAGAGAGAAAGATAAACTTTTATTTTGTATCTCTCACAAGATATCACACTAAAAAAATACATAAAAAAAGGATTATTGATACTATTGATGTTGCTGCTGTCTTTAGGCTACGGCCGAGTGGTTGTCGCTCACCATCAAGCTGCCCTAAGCTAATTAGTCATTTTATTATGTTTAATAAAAAACAAGCTACGTCAGAAACATTACCTACTAGCCAGTTGTCTTCCGCGATGTCAGTTGTTAAACGTCATCTGTCTAGTAATTTCAGTCTAAAAGTTAACAAGTTAGCACATTATTGCTAAGCAATCATTATCTTCAATGCTTCTGAAGTACCTATGAAAATCAACACACATTTACCCAAGCCCCATACCCTCTAAAAATACCGCCAGCATGTTTTTACCTAAGCGCCACTCAACACTAAGCGCCACTTGAAAATGTGTAACTCAAAACTGACAGTTTGCGGTGAAACTCAATCATCTCGCCTTTCAATGTGCCGAAAGATGAACTAATATTTGAACACCTTGGACCGCCTATGTCGATACAGATTTGCAATGTTTAATCTGAATTTTTTCTGCATTATTTGCAAAATTAAATGTAATTTGGTTAGGAATTTTACCAACTGTGTTATTTTCAAATAGAACCTAATACAACCGGTTAGTTAGTGGGTGGTTTTTCATTTGTTTCTTAAATTTTACTATGAAAAGTTGTCCGGATTCTTGTTATAATGAACACATTTATAGATTCCAAGTGATTTTTAAAAGTTATATATAAGCATGTTCCTCTTTCTCTAATAGCTTATAGGTACTGGTCAGAAAGGCAATTAATATTTTAATTAAGAGAAATTATGTTAAAAATAACAGAATGAAAAAAAAAGTATAATTATAAACTCCCTCTTTCCTTGCTAACGGCAAACTTTTTCAAGTCCTTTAAGGCCACTCAGGTTAAAAATAAATATTTGTCCCAAAAAATATCGTGATATATTATTTTCCACAAAAGTAATATTTCCCACACTAAGTAGGTAACCGTTATGTTTGCAATGTATTAATGTATTTAATTGTTTTAAACCTACGACAAAGTAGGGCCGCTTATGGGCTCAGCTGACCCGAAAATGCAGAGTAGGGCTCCGACAGAGAATTCAAAATATTTAACTTTCCATGAATTTGTGAAAGGGCCTTAATATGAAATAAATAATTTTAAAGGCATTTAGAGAAAGTAACAATGAAAGAAATTTACAGTTATCTACATAGTATGGTAAGGGCACAAGCACAAATATTACAAAAAATATCATCGACTGCACAAATGTATGCATTTGATAGAAAATAAAATAAATTTACAGCAAAACCTCAAAAAGCACTAGAATTTTTGTTTTCTGTTTTACTCGTCAATTTTGTATTTGTGCTGACACAACTTAATAATATAATATTTTTTCACCATCAGAGACAGCGACTACATTACTCTGCACCCATAATATCACGTTCCCATCAATCAATGGGTCCTAGAGGCTTAATCACCCCACAAATATTAGCTTTGGCGCATAAACTGCTCGCTTAGCGCCCACTGGGAACCCAAGGCTTTCTCTCACACCCTTAACTAGAAGTCATATCGTTTTTCGCTCATCATGGTATCCAAAACTGTCAAATTTCTTTAATTGATTTTCAATTTAATCTCCAAATAATAGAGTTTATTATCCTTTGGGGAAATTTGACAGTAATTTGATGTGCTGTTGACTGTACCTACACAGCACCCAGTATATCTTGACACTTCGTAGCGGCGCTGGCTGTTTATGTAAAATTTCAAATTCAAAATAGTTCCTTGGATCTCAACGGGTCAATTTATACTGGGTTTTATGTAGCCATGTTGTTTGATTATGAGATTTAGTAGGTTTTGTAAGCAAAAGTATCGGGTTTTGGAAGAATTGTTTGATTGGTTGTTGTTTTAGTAGCAATATGTAGGTGTAGATTAACGTAATTTTATGTATTATGTTCCTACAAGGTTCCCCTTATTGAGGAATATAACAGAACACTAATAGACTTTTAAAATCTCGTTAATTTGTCGTGTCATAGTAAGTTAATTATAATGTATTTATACATATATATGTTACTGTAAAAACCCGACCTACGGCAAATTCTAAGATTTACCAACTCTGACTGGTAAAAGTCCAAATAAACCAGTTAGGTTTGTTATTACCTTTTTTTAAAAAATATAACCACCTAACCTAACCATGGTGGAACATTTGCATGGCGTTGTAAGCTTTTTTTTAAAAAAAAAACCTAACAACCTAACCTAACCATGGTACATTTCGTACTTTTACCAGTCAGAGTTGGTAAATCTTAGAATTTGCCGTAGTTCGGGCTTTTACAGTAACATATACATACCATTATAGCTCCATTTATTACAGGATTAGGTAAAGCCAGGAATTAATTTCTAAATGGCTCTTTTCTGGACCAGATACAATAAGAAACAACTTGGTTTTAAAATATCCACAGATTCGAGAAAAGGTTGTGGGCGAAGGCGGAAGGTGGTGAGTGTCTATGGTATTTCCGGATAAAAACTCTTCTCTGCCTATAGCCCTGATGCTGCTTAGGTACAATTAGGTACCATGAGTTCACCGGCTTGTTTTAGGTCCTACGTAATGGGGACAAGCTAGTGTCATTAATCGAACGAAAATCCAAACTCCGAACTTCTACACAGAATTACCTGATAGAATAACCCAATAATACTCGGCTCGGCTTGACTTCCAATCAAACCCAGGACCTCATGCTGGACAGCCGGTCTTATGACCACTAAACCAGTGAGGTACAAATACTTTGTTTTAATATATGCCTCTTGCCTACCTACCTTAGATTGATATCATAATTATGTACATAACATACAAAATACATGAGGACTTTAAAAAAAATACTTATTTTAAATTTTCCTCTCGCAGGTCTGCTGGGAGAGATTTATTTAGAAATAAGCAGAACTCT
Source organism: Acronicta aceris (assembly GCA_910591435.1). NCBI lineage: Eukaryota > Metazoa > Arthropoda > Insecta > Lepidoptera > Noctuidae > Acronicta > Acronicta aceris. The sequence continues at coordinate 7,106,957 of OU342780.1, read as the reverse complement.
TGTACTTAATAGTCCTAATTTATTCATTTTATTTGAATTGTTAAGTGTTCATAAATTCATAAATAAATAAAACATATTTTATAAATTTCGAATATTCTCGAACGTTAGAGGTGCGCCATGGTCATTGGGCTGTAAAGATAGTCTGCAGGTTGGTCCATTCTATATCAAAGTTTCGTCCATTCATAAGCCTCGGCTAGGCCTGTAAGATTAACCTTTTGTTCTTCTCAATAATGCCTTACATGTCAGACTGAATAGAAGTTCGTTGAATGGAATTTAAAGACAAAAATGAAATTCAGATTTAGCCCAGCCCCTTACAGTATTTTCAGAATGAAAAACCAAAAATAAATAAAGCCTTTTCAAGCATCTTACTAATTTATAGTCATATAATAAGTCTGTAGAAAAATCGTGTCTGTATTCTATAATTGGTAAATAATTGAAAAAAAAATTTGGAGGAGACTAATTGAACGATATTGAAGCCAAATTATTATTTTTAGAATTTATGCCTGTCTGTACCTATGTCCCCTTATAACTCAATATCTATTTGATGAATTTCTATGAAATCTATGTACATATAAAATGCTTTGTCCTGAATGACTGACTGAGTAACGCACAGCCTAAACCGCTGATCGTAGAGACCAGAAACTTGGAGGGTGTATCCTTTGTATGACGTAGGCATCCAATAAGAAATGATTTTCCGAAATGCTACCTATAAGGTGATAAAAAGCGGGGGGAAAATTTGTATTAAAGTCTGTCATTTTTAGCGGGTGAATCCTCAGGTTAGAGCTAGCTTGGTATACAAGTAGATACGGAGCATCGCGGATGAAACCGCGAGCGGGTCGTTAGTTAATTAAATAAACATTTTTCTTTTTAAATACATTATCTTAAGGGTCCGGCGGAGCGGCGAATTGTCCACAAAAATGTAATACCGAAATAAATCGTAATCCAGACAATATTCTATCAAATTATGTTATCATTCGGATTTAGATACTGTTAATCTAGGTTCCTACGATCCTATTTCGTCTGCTACTACTTCACTGAAATTAAAAGACCCGAAAATCGTTCCAAACTTGGTAAAGTTATCAAAAATTGCATTCGCTTATAATTATTTCCAGTGAAGTATTTTGGACGAAATAGGATCGTAGGAACCTAGATCGTAGGAACAGTATCTAAATCCGAATGATAACATATTTTGATAGAATATTGTCTGGATTACGATTTATTTCGGTATTACGTTTGTGAGAGAAAATCGGTCCGCCGAACTCTTAAGTCAATCATCATACCTAATAAGTCCATTCAAAGAAAATTGATCAGTTGACAAATTTGTATTTGTAGTTGATTTTATTTGCTATGTTAAAGTACTCCTTTAGACTAGTATAGGCTATAGTTTCATTGATTGTAGTATTGTCATCTCCACCTTTTACAAAGGTATTGGCAAGATTAGGGAAGGGAAACACCGCCAACGGAGTAAGCGATACAGTAGGTACTCAGTTACACCCCTCACTATTTATGTGCCAGATAATGTTGTAAACTGCATGTTTACGTTTGTGAATGTGTTTACAAAATATAAGGGGGGCGGCAACCGGAAGTGCGGTGCCGGAAGTGACGGAGCCATGTATCATACTGGGGCGTAAGGTGCAACACTTGGTGTCATGGGCTTGCCGAGTGTTAAGTTATGGTTTCTTAGTGTTATAATGTATGGTTACATAAGTTTTCGTTGGAATTTGTTGTATTTATCGCATTATCTAAATGCCTACTATATTTCTTGTTGTAATAGTGGCTCCATTACGTTGAATTGGCTATAATAAATAGACTATTCGGTAGAAGTTTAAAATAATTAGAGCTTGAAACGACGTCGATTAGAGCAATATTAAGGAAAACGTATGTACATCTTTAATACATTTTCCCAGCAATATTTTTTTGTGATGTCGATACATTTTATAAAATCTAATTGTCAGGCACCGGTCGCAGATCAAGAGGGATTGGGCTATAGTCCACTACGCTGGCCTAGTGCGGGTTCATCTCTCAGGTATACTACAGGTTTCCTCACGATTAAATATTAATATGCACATGATTTCGAAAAGTGCGTGCCGTGGATTCGAACTTGAAAAACTTTGACGTGTCAGTCTAATGGCAGTGGCCGTATAATGGTTAGATCAATAGGCTATCCCTGCACTATGACTTAGGTACCTTATACACCGTCACATTTATGCCGAAAGGACGGTATTATATTTGTGTACACTGAACTCGACAAAATGTATGGAACAGCTGTTTTTTTTTGTGATTTCAAGGTTGGTTCCATAGTAAAAGGTATTCCTAATAATGAGTATAATACCACCTTTTTGGTATTAAAACGACTTAAATCTGACGGTGTTTATGTATACCTACAAGAAAGTGCCTGCAAACCAAATCCACATTGAAAATAAGAAAAAATATCAGAATCTGTAGGCAATACAAGATGGAATCTTCAGTCAAAAACAACACAGTCTTACTTAAAACACTCACAGATTTAACTAAAGCCTTTGATACACTCAGTAATATAGTCAAATTTTATACAGCTCATACGGGTACTATCATAACAAAATCACAATAAGCTATAGATTTCTCATTTTATCCAACAAAGTACTATATGAAGAACTGAACTCACTCCAACGCATACATACGACAAAATTATTCTGATCAAAAGCTATTTGGATGAGGTTGAATGTTTTTCACTGGCTCCTAAATGCCGATTGTATATTCGAAGTGGTTATGACAATGGAAGAACATAAGATAATAATTAACATAACAAAATAATTATCATTTGATTCCTCGGGTTTCATAGGGCGTAAAGGACAATAAGCGTCAAGGTATTTTGTTTTATTTATAGATATTGATAAAGTATAAAATTGCTTGATACACCAATATCCTTTACGCTCATCTGTTGCTTCTTCTAGCGTCAGTACTCAATTTTTTTTTCGACGCGGGAATGGCCTATCAGCTGATGCATAATAATGTGGCTACTGAGTACTGGAGTATTTTTTAAGACTAGCTTTAGTTATTAAGTCATCAATGCATCTGGAAAATGCAGTACAGAGAGGCTTTCAACGAGGTGAACTGACGACATGGGTAGCGGGGCCTATGTGCTTTTTCAATTGCATCAGAAAGCTAAATGACATAAGAATTGATAGATTTCATTGACAAAAATGTACACCGACGGTTCCGGTATTTTTAAAATTCAATTTTCGAGGTTCCTAGTGAAAATCCCAATATCTAATACTGTAATATCTGATATGTTATACTGAATCCGACCCAGGGCTATATTAGTCACGGCTTTTATACGACCAAAATTATGTTTTTTTTACTGCTATTGTTGTCAAAAAACATAATTTGGACTGCTATATATAGTCAGAAAAAAAAATGGCATTAAACATCAATGCCAAAATTCAATGACAAACAAACTTATTAAACAAGATCATTTACATAATGTTTGGCACATCTTTTGTTTGATGTGTCCCCGGCTTTAGTGATATCACATCATGTCGCCTGAGAGTTATCACATAAAGCTACGTTTTTTCGGAATGGTTTTTATGTGTTTGCTATAATATTATACCTAGATAATTTTTTCTTTGTTTGCGGCACAAGTAACCGCTCCCGATAGTAAAAAGGACGAATCTAACATTTTTTTCCAAAACTTAGTTATTTAAGTACCTATAGATTTTGCCGGGATGAGGAAAAAAGAGGAATCAGCTGATGATTTTTTCATTTAGTTTCAGATTTACCTACCACAGTGAATAAGGGCTCATCTCTATTATCATTTTATAGTTTAACTAAGATGGAAGGTATTTTTCTCCTTATTTTGTTTTTGTTAGATACATACGTCTTTTTTATTATCGGGGGCAGAGTACGGCTGCTTAGTGTTCCTTAGGCTAATGGCAATGGGCTCGTATTATATGGAACCTATATCCGCGAACTGTTGGTGTACATCAGTACACCTAACCTAACCTAACCTTTTGGAGATATAAGTGTATATATCCAGTATAGAGAGCTTACGTGTTTGCTTCACGAAATAAAATTTAACCAATTTAACTAATCAAACCCCCCATCATCCTATCTAGGTAGGGACTATAGGTACAGTCTTTGTTTACCTACGTCAGTAATAGAAATAAAAATATCTACAAAGCAATTCCCGGTACAATGCAAAATGGTTCTAAGGGTTTATTAGAAAAGCGTTCTTTTGTCGCCACTCGACAATTCTATTCCTAAGAATAGGTCCCTTCGCAATAAAATCTTATACACCTACCTTCGGTATGCAAAATTCTTTGAACGAGAGGAAAGTGAGCGAATATTCTGGTTAGCCTAGCTGTTAATGAAACTACTGATATATTTAGCTGGCTTAATAACGACAGCTTTCTGAAGATTGGTTATTATTGCTTATAATAAAAAAAGCTTTTAAAAGGGATAAAGAGCGGACATTGGTAACATTTTCACACAAAAATTTGATTCCGATTTACCTAATTTGATTTCTTTCTTTGTCAGGCTGACACAGGCACAATAGGTATGAAACTTAGGCTGAGCAATAGCTTCATGTGAGAAACTGAACAGGTACCTACCTATCTAGTAAGTATATTACGATTTTGTTCCTGATATCTCGTCTATCGCTTGTAGTATTTAGTAGGTATGTATTTAAGTATGTTATAATTACGTTTTGAGACGTTAAAAATTGTAGGTACATGGCACCGTATTGAAGATTATTTATAGATTTTACAATTTAAATTCTCAATTGGTGTTAAAAATAATAATAACTACAGTTCTTATTACAAAACATGTATGTAAAGATTATCCTTGTTCCACTTAAGTAGGTATTAGTTAAGACACAGCTGAGCTGGGTGTTCTAAACATCTCACTGTACCCGTTGACGGCAAAATAACAAAGACATTTAAATATTTTTAATTGTTTAGGAATAAAATTCAATTTTGAGATTTAGATTTTCATGCTTTACAGAATAAGTATATCCAATAACATAGCGAATAAAAAGAGTTGATTTTCGATTTGTATACAGGGCGGGCGCAGGGTGGCAATTCCGTAGATTTCACTGATACACGCTCGCATGGGAAATCACAAGTGCTCGCGAATGCAAATTTAACGGAACGCCAAACGAAATCGGTGTTGAGAATAGGTACCTATATTCGATATAGGGTGGAGTAATAAGATTAAAGGGAGATTGATTTTAAAAGAGAAAGGAGGGAATCATTGTGTCAGGTACTTACACCTGGATGACTTTTTGTGAATCGAATCTTTGAAGTAAGTAGATCCCTACCCATACACTACTTAGGTACCTATGTTACACAACTAAGAAACTGACACCATGTTACTTAATCTATGTTAAAAAAAACCCTGTCTGACCCGAAAGGGGCATATAGGTATTCCAATCACATCACCAAATATACATACCATCACGCCTATATTCCCCGAAGGGCTAGGCAGAGGTGAAATGTGCACCCAAAGCTCGCATGTATGTTTATGTCCCATGTAATAGGGAGCGAGCCTATTGCCATTAACCGGGCACAAATCCAGAGCTGCTACTGAGAATTTCATAGAAAAACAAAATAACACTTTGCTCAACCTGGGGATCGAACTCAGGATCTCTAGCGTAGTAGTCGCGTTTGGGACCACTAGACTCGAGGCATTGAGGCACTTTCATATTCACGATTGTCATGCCCAAATTGCCACAATTACCCCAAAATGAAGCAAATTTTTATAATATGATAAAAGCATTATTATCTCTAGTGTGTTTGGCATCCAGGGACGGTGTCGTTGCCACCATAAGTATTGCCAATTCAGGTTTCTTGTTTATAATTTTTTTTCAGAGTTTTTTTTACTTGTCGTTAAAATTATTATATTAATAGAACCAGTTCTAGAGACCTAACAATAACTCTACGCGTCGGACGGGATTTTCTTAACACATTGTAGGTACTCCTATAGACTTCGTAGATTAGGAACTTATTCGTTGATAAGTTATTAAATCGACTAAAATATTTATATTAATTACTGAATAACCTTAGTAGTATAAATTAATTGAAAGTCTTTTACTTTTTAAACACCTTTGAACATAATTTTGAAAAGCATTATTCATGTGCACCTTTAAGTGTGAATTAATTAATTATCATTAAAATAAATATCTGCTGCCGTAACATAAACAAAAAAGTTTATGGCCATTCGTATTAGTCACAATTATAAACAAGAATATGCAAAACATCCAATTTTCTCAAAAAAACTGAATAGAATATAATTAAAATCTTGATAATATTAAGCACAATTAATTAACAGAACAATAAAAGTCGAATTTTAATGTAATCTACACAAAGTTTTAGCTGAAAAGTTAAAAAGTATTATTATGAAAAATGCGTTGGTACAACGTGCGGCGGCCTTAATTAAGAAATTAAGATAAGCTCGGGCACACAAATAAAGCATTTTGTAATCTACGCCGGAAGCCGCTCGGAAGCTATCCGAAACGGACGGCGAGCTTAAATTTGTGTGCATAATAAAAGCCTTAAATCGAAAACTTGGACCCTACCTCTTGTTTTCATCGATTTCTAATCGATCGATAGAACATCGAGTCCACAACACTTGTACAAGTATTACTATTTAATTAATGGATTTGAGGGCAACTAGTGAAGTTTCTACAGACCCAGTAGGCCTGGTGTTTCGAAAACTGTAATAATTTCTGTCAAAAAGAGAAAGGTTGTGATGTTAATTAGTTTTTATCGAGATGCTCTTTACATGAATTGCGAAATGCTAGAACGAAGTTAAAACTTTAAATTTCTCATCTGTAGGATCTCCTTTGATTATTTTGCCTTTATTTTTACCTCTGCCATTATGATTATATTTATTAATTCAAAAGTTTCAATTAAAGAAGAAATATCTATCTCGATTGTGTTATCGGATCTCGATCAGAACTCGATAAAAAAGGATCGAAGCAGCTCGGTTAGTAGGGGCTCCTGTTTCGATACAAAGCGTTCGACTCGTATACATAAATTTCAATTAAGGGAGGTGTGACAACTCGCTCACGAATTTTATCGCGTATCGGACGCGTTAGAATACGTTATCATATAACTTTATTGTTTACCTTGTTATGACAGCCGACAGTCGACTTTGTCGAGCCGAAATGTATCGATGTATCGATTCGATTAAATGAATTCGATCGATGGTTTAACGGGAGTGTTCAAATTTAAATGAGTGTATTTTTTATGACTAAACACCTGTTTAATTTGTATAATTAGATTTGTGAAAGCTTTCAGCTCCGAAGCATTTTATAACTAATGAACGATAATAAGCGTAACCTATTACTTTTAACAATACCGTAATATACTCGTATTTAATAGACTTTCCATACGTTTTAGTAATTACCGATAGTGTAGGTACCCGTGAAAAACTAATCGGGAATTTTCTTTTAAAAATCTAGTAAAGCATTCGCATGGCTTCTTTTTCAATTTAAATTCAATTGTTTTCCCTAATAAGTTGGTATCGAAAGAGTAATAAGTTAATATCGTAGTGAACATGATATTTCTTTGTTATTCAGTAATTAAATGTGAAATGGAATGGTCTGATCTTTGATTCCTATTACATTATTTATGCTCACGTGGATAATGGAGACGGTGGTTATTGCAAAATGAATTTACGTTTTAGTAGCAACTTTAGATGTCTTAATTTATTTTGTCATTAATATCAGAATCAACGTTACTAAAGCCGCACATAAGAGTCCGGCGGACCGAATTTTCTTACAAACGTAATACCAAATACATTAAAACAGAAATAAAAGATTGGAATATCGTTCCAAACTTGGTAATTTTATCAAAAGTTGCATTTGCTTACATTTATTTCTAGTGAAGTGTTTCGAACAAAATGGTAACGTAGGAACTTAGATTAACGGTATCGGAATCCGAATAATAACACAATTTGATAAAATTTTGTTTGAATCACGATTTATTTCGGTATTACGTTTGTAAGAAAATTCGGTCCGCCGGACTCTTATGTGCGGCTTAGAAATATCATGTTCACTATACATTCACGAGTTTTGAAACTATCTACCTTAATACCTTAGTATTTTTTATCTTATAATAAATTTACGGGGTCTTATATAAAAGCACATCCTATACATTGCCTCTCCATCATGGTTTGTCTTGGGTATGAAAATGAGATCATTCTGAATTTAAACTAAAGCCATTATTCCATAAAGCTTAATAACCTTAATTAACAAATGACATCTTGAAATTAACCTATCTTTGTCATATCTTTGTTATTTTGACATCAGTAAACTGAGATCACTAGAGACTAGAGCGGCCTCTTTGCCAATCAAAAGTAGGTAGGTAAATTAGTTAGTTGTGTGTGACTTTTTTTATATCACTAAGGTGGCAAACAAGCATACGGCCCGCCTGATGGTAAGCGATTACCGTAGCCTATAGACGCTTGCAACACCAAGCGTATCACTCGCGCGTCACCGACCCTGTAAATCAAGGAGGAATAGTTGGACTGGCAGCATAGGAGACAATAGTGTGGTGCTTATCCTATCTGCTACACAACGCTTCCTCGCGGAACTCTACCTTACTACCGTTAGGAACACAACATAGCCCAGAGCTGTTATTTGGCTACGATTTTCTACAACGTGGAGGTACTTCCTCAGTCGGGCAGCTCCAATTTTGAGTGGAATTAGTCGATCTCACTTATAATACATTGCTGTCCATAAGGGCTAAACATGTACAGGGACCAAATTCTACCTCGGCGCACTACCCATTTAATTTGTAAATTAGGTAATGGAGATAAAGTTCATTATGCAATGTATATTTTTCCCCAAAAATTTTGTTCGCTTCCCTTCCCTGCTAAGCCAATGTGAATTGACCCTTATGCGCACTACTGAACAGAATCATCCTCTCTTATTAGTTATTACATAAACCTACATTTAATTTATTTCGCACTAAAATACGTACTTTTTAGCATTTAGGCACTGCTAACAACAAGCTTGTTTAATGTCGATTGTGTAAACGGAATTCGTCTTACAATATAACATACTAGCGAACATTTATAACTTCATTACTGGCGAGCTATTGGTTGGTACAGTCAGTCACACAAGTGTCATTAACGACCGCGTTTGATTTTATTTCGTTCAATTAATGTCTTACCGTGAAATGCTGTAAAACGAGCCAAGTCGTCCGCCACGCCCCGTACACTGAAACACAAAAGCGTTACATTATCCTTGTATCTGTAGAACTAATATAAAGGTCGAACTACATGGTAGTACTTTTCTACGACTCGTGTGATTTTTAAGTAACGTAGGCACACGATTAGTTCAAATTATTCATGCGCTCTTGTCTCTGCTTACATAAACGATTTCATTTTCTATCAGTAGGTAACATTATAAAGTCCAGTGTGTAGATAGAATCCCAAATCTTTATCGCGTTACTTAAAAAACAAAAATTATATAATTATTTTCTAATTACAATTTTACTTTTAGCTTGTATTCTGTTTTGGTTTTTGCTGACTTAAACATAATAAATACTCAATCTACAAAAGAGCACATCGGACCAGACAGATAGTAAAACAACAGGATCGCGCGCTGCATTATTTTTTAATGACTAAGTACATAAGACCAGAAATCTTGTCATTAAAGCTTAGAATCCCAACCAGCTCATAATTAAATTATTCTGAATCACTTTTGTTGGTGCCAGTAGTTTCCTGGCATTCTCTTTGTAGTTGCTGAAAGCTCCTCAGCAGATAGTAAAATCTGTGTTCGCAGACGCCGTCTGAAGTCTCGGTTTACGAGCTACTCTGTAACGCCGACCGATTCTTTGTATTGATATAACAACCATCCAACTTTGTATTGATCTTAGAACGTTGAAACAGGAGGCGCCTTATGAGTACTCCTTACTTGTAAGCTAATCAAATGTTTCGAAATAGATTGTAGGTATGTATTAATTTCTAACACTTCCAGAAATGTTAGATTACCATCACGCCTTTATTCTTCTAAGGGTTAGGTTGTTACACCCACATTTCGCCAGGTCCCATGTAATAGAGGGCGAGTTACGGGTAGACTTCCATCATCATCATCATCATCAAAATCCGTAAAAAGACGAAATTAAAAACCAATTCATACATTTTAAGTCAACACAGGCCAAAGTGGATGCCAGAAATAATCCTAAACCCGTTTAAAAAAATATATAAAAAAAATTAATTCTGGGAAAAATAAATTTCAGTGTCCTTAAAAACGTTTTCTCTAGTTTCGTTAGTAATTAAATAATTTTATTATTATTTTAAGCACACATAGTCGTACAAGTGGTTTTAAAAATTCAATTCTTCCGAAAAAAAAAGCTTTCAGGAAAAATATAATTTTGACATACTGCATACGCTTTCGGCATACTGCGTATCATTTATTTATTATGTGGGTACATAGCTGAAATACATTTAGCTATAGGTATAGATATAGCTACATTTAGCTAGGATCTAATTTAATTTATTACAGCTATTATTTAAAAAAAAACCCGCCTTTAAAGCCCCTGCGAATGTGAATTTCTTTTGCTCAAGTATTTTCTTTGTGTTAACAATATAATAATGTACAAAGGCTTCTCCATGGCTCTTCCTATACGTGGGAGATCCATGCTTCGGCATGAATGGCCCGGCTCGATCGGAGTGATACCACGGCCTCACAGAAAACCAGCGTCAAATAACGTTTACGTTGTGTTTCGCCGAGTGAGGGAGGTTTCCGGAGGCCCAATCCCCTTTTAAAAGGCGGGCAACGCACTTGTGACTCCTCTGGTGTTGCGGGTGTCTATGGGCGGCGGTAATCACTTACCATCAGGCGATTTCTGGTTGTCTCCCTATCACATAAAAAAAAATATCTTTTGGTTAAGTGCCAAACCCAGACAAACTCAGCAACAGAGTCACCTCACAATAATTCATTTAAAATTAAAATATTCTATAAATAATATAACTAATTGCCGAATAAACGGATACTTAGCCCATCCCTATTCATAAGAATAAGAACTCCACATGATTCCAAGAATCATTATACAAACAAAACAACATGTTACTGTTATTACTGTTTTAACTTGTAATATCAATTAAAGCTTCCTGAGCTTACAGTCACCATTTTCCAGTATTAAACAAGTGTTATTTCTTAATTAGACTTAATTAAGTACAGCCTATCATGTCAGTAAAGTGTATTAAAGGCATTCAACGTTCCTTTGAAGTAGAGTGGTTGGTTCGCTCATAATATTCTTATGATAATAAGAATATTATGAGCGAACTAACCTGTAATGTTATTAGGGTCCCGTTTTATACAGAAAAAACGCCACGTTTACAACCATGTTTCAACGGTGCCCAAATGAATAATTTTTCTATTGTGTCTATTCATTATTAAGTACAAGTCTGGGTCAGTGGTAGGACCTCTTGGGGTCTGACTAGCTGGCGACCACCCTTACGTCGGAGTCTTTCGTAAAGCACCTTGGTGTGTGTTTCGACTTTTGCGCGTAAGAGCCAGTTCCCCCTCGGTTGCTGCGGGTCTTGCAGTCTGCAGTCCGCAGAGGCTCTTAAGGATCGGCAACGCATTAACTCCTCTGGTGTTATAGATGTCCATGGGCGACGATGACTACTTACCACCAGGTGGCTCGTCAGCTCGTTTGCCGACTTAACCAATAAAAAAAGTTGCCTGCTGTTTTGTTTCCCAAAATAACTATTTAACTGATTATGAGACTGCCTATAATCCTTTCTCAGTTTGCAACTTATGTCGTTGCTCTCTTTTATCTAAATTTGTATAAGAATTAAATGATCCTTCATAAGCTCTGGAGCTCGGTAAAATTTATAATTTTACAGCTAAATTACTTGATTAAAAATGTTAATGTTAACTTAGCACAAGGGGTTAACAAGAATACTAGCAATGTGGGACCCACATTTTTTTTTAAAACAGATACTTTTTTAACTAGAGACCCATTTGGAGCGTTTGTAGAGATTGTTAAAATAGGATGTGATTGTGGTTTCACTAGTTTTTCAGTGTTCTTTGTCGGCGTAATATAGTGCAGTAAGTACCTACCTAATATAAATAACAGTAAATTTAAGTGTTTTTGACCTTATTCACACAAAACTGGTTCTTATCTCATTTTGAGGAAATCATAACCTACTCAATAAATTCACAGTTCTTAATTATCCAGAAGCACTTTGAATATCTAATTATTATGGCTAATTGAATTGGTAATTCGATAGAGTAGGTACAACAATTAGAAAGAGGTTTTAGTCCCCAGACACTGAACATAGTTTCACAGTTCCTTCGGAAAAAAAAGTTCACGACTCCGACATAATTAAACAGTCATTATACCCACGCAACATTTTTTTTCTTTTTTAAGAAATATACCTAGTAAAAAGTAGCACATTTTAATTTAATTACTGAACGGTATACCTGACATGTTTACCCGAATAAGTAATCTTGAGCATAAAGTGATAACTTATTATTACTTCAGGACCAGAAGAATAATTGTAGTGCTTCAAAAATTCAAATTATACTTTTCGGTGATTTTATGGTGAATGAATTGGTGATTTCATTACAATATATTAAATTACACACGTTAGATGTTAATTGGTGATTTAGAAGTCGTTGAGATAAAAGTGGAATTATATTTTGAATGATTTTTATGTATAAGAATTAAGGTTTACTCATAGTGACGTCACGAACACGCTCCATTTTACCTGTCAGGTATACCATTTGTGTCTGCAGGTAAATTGTAATATTACTTCAAAGCCGATATAAACGAATAAGTAGGCAATTATTTCATTAGGCATTTATTTTTGACATTGGTGGACTTAAAGGTACCTATATTATTTTATGGCGTACCTTAAAACAACCGTTAAAACACATAATAGTTGATTGCTATAGTCATTAATTTATTTTTTTCTCTCTCTTCGCACAGATGTAAAACAACCTTAACAATGTACATTTTATTGCAATAGTACTAGCAGATGCTTAAGTGTCAACAGTGTTTATTATTTTATAATAAAAAAAGTAAAACTCCTTATCTCGCCCGTCACAGATACGGTGCTCGACTTTGTAAATGTAATCGTTATTATTTAACGTATTTGTTATAGATAACGAGAACTAGTTTTAACCGTTAAGAGCCGAGACATTTAATCGGCTGATGGTTTGATCAGCCTTTTAATTACCCGTAATATAGTGTGTGAGAGAGCGCACTTTCAAACGATTTCAAATCGGAAGATAGCACTGCAATCCCACCTGATTAAACTATCGTCCAATAGTTTGATAAAGATACTATATCACCATATAGCCATATATATGAGTATAATAATCGCCTATAGCCTCTTTAAATTTAAAAATAATTATTTATAATGATGACTATAACTACCTCATTAGTCTAGTGGTTCCAAGCGCGACTGCTACTAGAGGTCCTGGGTTCGATCCCCAGGTCGAGTAAAGTGTTATTGAGTTTTTCTATGAAATTCTCAGTAGCAGCTCGGAGTCTGGATTTGTGCCCGGTTAATGGCAAAAGGCTCGCCCCCTGTTACATGGGACCTAAACATTCCAGGCGAACTGTGGGTGTACATTAGTACGCCTCTGCCTAACCCTTCGGGGAGTACAGGCGTGATGGTATGTTATGGTATGCTAAGACTATGATAGAATTTTAAATATTTCAATTAAGTAGATATGGGTTCACGAGTTGTCTAATCCAATAGGCTAGCGTGGTGATATACTCAATACTCAATGCTTTCTTGCATTTCCTATTTTTATTAGGTATAGGTTATTACCTATACCTAATAAAAATAGGGGGCAAGCCTTTGCCCATAACCCGGGAACAAATCTAAATTCCAGGATACTAAGGATTTTACAGAAAAATCCAATATCATTTTGCTCGATCTGCGAATCGAACCCAAGACCTCTAGCAGTAGCGCTTAGGACCACTACACTAATGAACTAGTCATGTTACTTACCTATATAATTGAGGAGTATGGAGGTTATGGTAGGATATTTGCAACTATATAGTGTTTTTGAGATATACTATTTCGCATTAAGTATGCCAACATGGTGGGTCGTGCTTATAGGCTTCGAATAGTTCCAATAGGACTAAAATCATCATCATTCATCAGCCTACTACTGGATGTAGGCCTCCCCTGATATGCGCCATTTTCCCGGCTTGCATCCAGCTTCCGCCAGCAGCAAACTTTCGAAGATCATCACTCCATCTTACCGAAGGGCCTCACTACGTTTGCCGGGACAGGACTAACACCTACCATTAATACTTATATCAAAAGATCACCATTAGAATTTAGCACCCCTATTGACACATCGCCCTTTATAACTGAGTCTATCTTAGCATAATAATCTAAGTTTAAATAACTGTCACATTAAACTTTATGGGGCAGAGTGAGCAGATAGCTGCACCTCCCCTGCATGTGTTTATATGCTGGGGTGCCGACAGTAACGCCCAGGGTAAGAATTATTGTCACTTGGAAGTAAAAATGTCTGTATTAGGGGTTGCCGAGCGTATTGTGCGCTTTAGAATTTGTTATCTGAATATTATTTTCTTACGTAATGACTGAACTGTCTTATTTTCTACATACCATCACGCCTGTATTCCCCGAAGTGTAAGACAGAGGTGTACTAATGTAACACCCACAGTTCGCCGGTATGTTTAGGTCCCATGTAATAGGGGGCGAGCCTATTGCCATTAACCGGACACAAATCCAGACTCCGAGCTGCTACTGAGAATTAGATAGAAAAACCCAATAACACTCGACTTGGGGATTGAACCCTTATGACGTAAATTAAGAATGTGAAGGCAAAATTTCAATCATGCGGGTAGGGTTCGCGGTGGCTTAGAGGTCAGAGCGTCTGGTATATCAAACCAGAAGACGCAGGTTCGAATCCTGCCCGCGATTGAATTTTTTCCTTTACTATTAAATAACTTAATTACTAATCTTAGCATGGAAAATGCAAAAAAAATCACAAAAAGATAAATTTTTCGTGTTTAACTCGTAACTAAGTATTTAGTATAACTAGTATTATCTCATAGCTAAATAATAATTATCTTTTTAGTGCCTACTGTTACCGCCAACTCAAATGTTTTAAGTTATAGTTAAGTGCAACTACTCATGTAAGTAAATGTAAATTCTTTTGAGAAATTAAGTTATCTTAAACCTGATTAACTAACTAGCAATTTAAAAAAATCCTTTTTGGCAACGTTTTCTCAGACTGCATATGTTTTTCTGCTTCATATTTCAACGTGTTTGTGTCGTATCTCTGCTTTACAATGGCGGCTCCAATAGTAGTTGGAACCTGAACACTATAATTATAGAATATACTTAACAACATACCATCACGCCTGTATTCCCCGAAGGGGTAGGCAGAGGCGTACTAATGTACACCCACAGTTCGCTGGTATGTTTAGGTCCCATGTAATATGGGGCGAGCCTATTGCCGTTTAACCGGGCACAAATCCAGACTCCGAACTGCTACTGAGAATTTCATAGAAAAACTCAATAACACTTTGCTCGACCTGGGGATCGAACCCAGGACCTCTAGCGTAGCAGTCGCGCTTGGGACCACTATACTAATGAGGCAGTCAGACTAATGAGGCAGTAATATACTTATTTCCTTCTTATACCTAAATTACTGTTAAACAACACTGATTCACTAAATTCTTTACGATTGTTTGCCATATTGTTTCTCGTTCCATGAACACAATAATTTAACGCTAACCATAATATATAAAAGCATACCCTAACATTCTTCCACTAGGATGTTTCCGCACCCCGCTGGTAAAGGAGATAATTCCCGCACGCTAGGGTGACCATGCTTGCCTCCTCGCCGACGTGTTCGACACATGGGGTGGAATTCTTTCCGATTACTGACTCAGTACTGATAACGGTGACCACATATTTGTGATTGCATCAGGAATTTCGGGGACGACTTAATAGCTAGTGACATGTTTTGGGTGTAACTGTCTTGTGGGTTAATTTAAATGGATGGTTGTGTAACAGATGTAGAATTGTGGGGAGTGATTACTTGGTCGTAGGTGCTTGACCAAAAATATATGTGATTTGATTATCTCTAAAAATTATGTTCTTTTTTCTGTCAAATTGCCTCAGTCGACTATGATCCACAAAGATTATCTGTAAGAAATCTGTTGACCATAGTTTCTTCTACATTATCATGAAGTTAATTTAATCAATTATTAATCGCTTACTATTATTCATAGAAAAACTCAATAACCCTTCGCTTGACCTAGGAATCGAAGCCAGTACCTTACGGTCAGCAGTCACGCTTGCAACTACTCGGCTAATTATTATAAAAAATAATACATAATACATATGACTGCCTCATAAGTCTAGTGGTCCCAAGCGCGACTGCTACGCCAGAGGTCCTGGGTTCGATCCCCAGGTCGAGCAGTGTTATTGGTTTTTTCTATGAAATTCTCAGTAGCAGCTCGGAGTCTGGATTTGTGCCCGGTTAATGGCAATAGGCTCGCCCCCTATTACATGGGACCTAAAAATACCAGCGAACTGTGGGTGTACATTAGTACGCCTCTGCCTAACCCTTCGGGGAATAGGCGTGATGGTATGTACTTAATGCATATTATCTATTAGGTATGTAAAACGATACATTTAATTATTTGTAAATGTACACCAATAACACATTAAAATAGTATAAAATAACAGATTATTTGTTTTTAATCATCATAATATTATAGGTGTCTACTAACTTACAAACCAAAACTTCAACGATCAAACCCGCCGCTTCCGGCGTCACCCGGCGGCCGCGGCGCCCGCGCATCGCCGCATGTGACAATTTACGAGCCGCCCCCTTCCGCAGATAGATGGCGCCACTGAGACAATGTTGAGCGCTTTATTTTATGAAGCTTTCGCGGTTTTGAATGTTTATTTTCATACTTGTGGTTCCATGGTGGATAAGATTTATGATTTTTGGGATAAGTAATACTGTAAAAATGCTAAATTATATTTATCATTTGTTTGAACGGTGAAATACTTTAGGTAACGTAACGTGTCAGAGCGATTTTCCCAACGGTACCTATGTTACGGTTTGCCAATTTAGCAGTGATAGCCCAGTAGTCGAGTTCGAACCCAAGGCACCGCACCTCTGACTTTTCGAAGTCATGTGCGTATTAAATAGTTAATTATCACGCACTTAAATGGTGAAGGAAAACATCGTGAGGAAACCTGTATGCCTGAGAGGTTTTCTCGATGGCGTGTGAAGTCTGCCAACCCGCACTAGGTCAGCGTGGTGGACTATAGACTAATCCCTCTCATTCTGAGAGGAGACCCGTGCCCAGCAGTGGGACAGTATAATGGGTTGATTATGTTATGTTGTTAGACTAGAATAGTGGAATATAGTCTAACCCTCTCATTCTGAGAGAAGAACCAACGCCGCAGCAGGACAGTTTTTGTTTATAAAACGTTGCCACTAGGACAACAAACGTCCAGACCTGGAACTACCTGTAGATAATACAAATATTTGCTCTATGTGGGTATCGAAACCACAACACGTGGTGCAGAAGCCGATCGCTCAGCCGCTACGCCAAACGTGTCCAAACAATAACTGAGTTGTAAGTGTAAGATACCGCTAACATTCGTGAACTATCAGCTAGCTAATTAAAACGCATTACTTGCCAGTTAATGACGCTATAAAATGTTTATCAAAACTGATTGGGACATGTTACGTATCTGTAATGTCGCATTACTTGTAACAAATACGATCACAATTGACGTTTACGACTTGTTCTATCGAGTAAGATATCAACCTAGTTCTGTGGTCCTCTCTTACAAAAGGTCCCGACTTCTATTTTATATATTTATTGTAAGCATACACGTAAAACATGTCAATATTGCTATCTAAATTATAAAATAGGTACACGAAAAACAGAACAAAATAACATTTTACAAAATTACAAATAAGTATATTAAGCTGATAATAAGTATAGTAAGTTGTGTCCAAAACGAAGTATTTTCTGAAGGTACTGGAAATAAATGTAAGCAAATGCAATTTTTGATAACTTTACCAAGTTTGGAACGATTTTTCGGTCATTTATTTCCAGTGAAGTAGTAGTAGACAAAATGGTAGTGTAATAATATCCGAATCCAAATAATGACACAATTTGAGAAAATATTGTATGGATTTCGATTTTTTTATGGGATAGAAGAGCAAACGAGCAGACGGAGCAGCCTGATGGTAAGCGATTACCGCCGCTCATGGCCGCCCGCAACACCAGAGGAGTTACAAATGCACTGCCGGCATTTTAAGGGGATTGGGCCTCCGGTAACCTCACTCACTTTTTTCACTCACGGTTCTCTGTGAGGCCTTGGTATCACTCCGGTCGAGCCAGCCAGCTCCCACGTAAAATTAATTATTTTGGTATTACGTTTTTGTAAGCAATTCAGCCTCCGCCGGACCGTTAATACGCACATTTCGTAGACAGAGGTGCAAGCATTGGATTCGAACATAAGAGTTGAGACCCAAGCAAGAGTAATACGTAACTTGAAAGGTGGTTAAACCTTCAATAATAAAATACATAACAGTTATCGGTAAAAATGCCATCAAAAAATTGACAATCATCGTTCGTCGGGCTCACTGCAATTCTTTGTCGAGGCGTCGATAAAAAATCCAATTTCCTGCAGTTTTGTCCCCCCAGCGTTTGGCGGGTTGTGACGCTAATGTTATGTGTGTGTATATATACTACGTAGTGTTTTAAGTGCCTAAGTTTTAATGTCCATTTTGAAAGGATTTTGACGTCAATTCAATTTTTTATTTACTTAACATAGGTTTTACACAAGATGTTAATAACATAATAAAATTGACGCTTAGTAGCTGATAATTCGTGCGAATAGCCCACTACTTACTTATCAAGTGGTCAATTGGCACGAAAATAAAAATACTCCATGCGAAATGCCACCTACTAAATAACCAATTTTGAAGTGTTGTTACGCACGATTTTTGCGAACCGAATACGTGCGAAACGACTACTACGCCAAAATGATTGTCGTCTATTTGTATTCAAAGCTTTATCAATTATATTTTTCATAAACCATTACTTCCCAGCAAGTTAATTGCTAAGGCAGGTGTACTAACATACTCTTAATATCGTTTAAAAATTCGCACCGGCAAAACGTGCACTGTTCCTAGAAATAGAGTGTCCAGCAAAAGCGGATTTTATGGATTTTTCCAATTTCCACGTGTACGCATATCATGTGTCCGCCCGACTGACTTGCGATTTTTTTTAAACGTACCGTTATTGAAAACGTTGACTGACGGCTTTATTAAATGGTGTATAGACTTTTGGACGTTTGAGGAATTAAAATAGATTGCGTGTGATTGGGTTTTACTGTATATTCTGACGTGAATTTTATTTAAGCTTAAAGGTGGAGCATAGCTTCTACTGCATTATAGTAGGTACCTAGTGATAAAGTTTTTAAACTAAAATGGTTTGTAATTAGTACATAACGTGACAAATTCTTATTCTTATAATAAATTCTCAGTAGATTTTCTATCAGAATGTTGGTACTAAGCTGAATCATTATGAACAAAATCATAATCAAATAAAACAATTTCTTCTTTAGCCTAAGCCTAACATTTATTTTTTATAAATGCAAGCAATAAAAATGTCAAAAGAAGAACGTAATGATCGCTCATCCCTAAAGAAACATTTTTAATTAAAAACGACAGAACAACAATCAAGCTAACACGTCAAACAATTTAGCTAAATCCATAAAACCATTACACTTCCCCTGTGCAAACATCTCAGATTCACCGCGATAAACAGTTGTAATTCACGAGTATCGCATTACGGGACGACGTCACCCGACGTCGTCCGACGCCGACCGACGTCGCCCGATAATACGCGCCACGCGTCGATTATGAAATCCGATGTAGGTAATCGTGCGAAGAGTTTGTAGATGGGTCGAGTTGACATTTCTGCCTACGCGTACATGTAGGCAGGCAGTAGGTAGACTCTGAAGTAGGTAATTGTTGTCTATTTTAGAAGTTAATTTCTCTTTGACAAAACCTATTTTCTATAAATATTATATTAATTAATTTAAATCATATTGTTTGCATGATATATTGACGTGATAATAACTACATTTATAATATTTTATATTATTTTAAAATAATTGAAAACTCGCTCCCTTTTACATGGGACCTAAACATATTTACCGGCGAACTGTGGGTGTACATTAGTTCACCACTGCCTAACCCTTGGGGAACACAGGTGTGATGGTATTATTTTAAAAACAATTATCATACTTACATGACGTCAGAGACGACCCTCTCAGAGACGTTGTTATGTAGGCATAAACATTCTGATTTTATTTATTTCTGCCAATATCTACTCTATGCGTCATCCCTCGTTAAGGGCGAGCTACCCTTGTAAAAGTCAGCGTGAATAGAGCTAATCCTTATCACAGGCGAGGGGTTAGAGTGAATCAATTAAAGATAAGCAAATATGCTCCATTGTGGACCGGAGGGATTGAATTTGTTGGTGTGAGAAAGGAAATTAACTTTTGCCGGATAAAGCGATCCGTCATCGTGTGACGTGCCCTTAACGTAATCAAAAACTAAATTGTTTGTATTGTTTTGTTGTTTGTGAAATTTTGGAGGAAATATGGGAAAATTACATTCATATCACTTCGCCTATATTCCCAAAGGGTTAGGCAGAGTACTGGTTATTGCTTTTTTACTTTACTACTACTGATTTTTCTGTTTTTAGGTCTTATGTAAAAGGGAGATAGCCTGCTTTTAAGCGGATACGAAACCAAACTCTGAACGTTCTTCTAAATAACCTAAATAGTACCATTAAAGGCCAATTGCACTATTCGGGAAGTTACCGAATAGTGCAATTGGCCTTTAATGGTTAGCTATAGATTACAATCTATAGCAGAAAAACGATATTAGCTGTTATCTGGCTGCCTTTTACAAACAACTTATACAAACATTATTTAAAAAAACTGTTAAATTAATCGGCATCATGGTACACAACCTACCTGATGTGAAGCGACAACCCGGGACCAATTCAAATGGCAAATCCTGAAACCTTCGAAGCGGCGATCGCCTAATGGCTAGGGCTTCAGACTTCTGATCATGTGGTTGTCGGTTCGAAACCCTTCCATTGCACTACCGACGTGAACCCACTCGTAACACAAGCATTTAGCATGTTAAAAAAACACCTCAAAAACACGATAACGTCAGAAATAGAATATTTTGAAGGAAACTTTCAAATCTTACGAATTAATAACATAATTTATTTTAATCTTAATTTGAATACTAACCATTAATTAAACTAGCCTCTAATCCCTTGTAACAATTTCACAGTTTCTTTTAATTATCATTAATGGAATTTATTAGAAAATCTGCTAATCCAGCAATAACATTTTACGCTCAATATATTATTGATGGAACATAAAATATAACTAAAACTAGTTCCAATAATAGAATCGATTTCGTTGGAAAATAATAAAAATGCCTAAAATCTAATAAATTAATCATGCTACCTATTACAAGGGACCGAATGGCTCTGCCCACACTGAATTATTCATAACTAAATTAATAATATTAACAATAAGACCCATTATCCCGTCCACCGTTTATTATTAACATTATCCGGTTGGCTTTAACCATTATTAATAAAAAATTCAAATGTGTAGGATTACATGCGTAAGCTGTGGATTCGAATTGTTTAGAGTTCTCACAATAAAAAATGGTTATAAATTGTAGTTGTGCGCATGTGTGCGTATGTGGGGGTGTGTTTATTAATGTGTGTGTGTATGGTTATAGCTTAATAGTGATGTAATGTGGTATTCGGTAATCCCTTGTGTGAAATGTCAATACGGTAGTTTGGGATAGGGATTTCGTTATGATAGCTAATCCCGGAGGAATCGTGGGGATGTAGGAGTGTGTCTTTTAATAAAATTCATACGATATTAAGTATGATAAAGTATTAGTGAATAATAACGTTTTGTGTGATAGGATCAATTATAGATATTCATAATGGTGCCAATTTGTGTTAATCTAAGGGGAAGGCCTTTCATCAGCAGTGCTGTCCATTTTTGTTGTATTATGTGACAAACAAGCATACCTACGGACATACGGACGAAAATACAAACTTTTTCTTTCTTTCTACAAGCCGCCTGATTTACATTTCCATTTCGTTCTTTCCATTGTTAAGAATAAAATTAAATGCTTAGGTTACTTACTTGACTGCCTCATTAGTCTAGTGGTCCCAAGCGCGACTACTAGGTACGTTAGAGGTCCTGGGTTCGATCCCCAGGTCAAGTAAAGTGTTATTGAGTTTTTCTATTTAATTCTCAGTAGCAGCTCGGAGTCTGAATTTGTGCCCGGTTAATGGCAATAGGCCCTCCCCCCCTATTACATGGGACCTAAACATACCGGCGAACTGTGGGTGTATATTAGTACGCCTCTGCCTAACCCTTTGGGTAATACAGGCGTGATGGTAATATATAGGTATTCACGCGCATAAATATTGGGAAGAAACGTGACGTTAACGAAATAGATTTTCCCAAATTTTATTTATTCAGAAAACCATTAAGATTAGGCGTGACGCCTATATCCGTCATCAGCGACGCCCATTAGCGTCAAGCGGCGTCGCAGCGTGTGCTGATAACCGCTAATACGGTGACGCATATGTACGTCATGTGACGACATCGCGCATTAATAACATTGACGCGGAAAAATCGACAAGTGTACGTATTGGTAATTGTGTCCATTGAAAACACGTCACGACACCACACGTCATCGTCACGTCATGACTTTAAAACTTGACATTATCGTTGTTTGCAGCCATGACATTTTTCATTATCTAAACCTGGATTATTCTTTAAAAAAATTTGGGGTAAGTAGAACTACTTCAAAAATACTATTCTTTTTCATTATATAATCAACATTTGAAAAAATTTAGATAGATAGAGATATTAAAATGAAGACTAATTGAGCTGGTTAAAAATTGCCAAAAACACAGGAAACACGACTGTTATTCGCCTATAATCCGCGATTGTCCCTGACGAATTATGTCTATCTACCTAATTAATTTATTCTTCCATTGTTTATAATATAGCTTGATTTTTTTTTCTTTTTTTAAAAACGTTGCCCCACACTAGGATTTTCTCCTGTATCGTGGGTGCGTTTACAAACACAAATTCTCACAAACACAAACACCCAGACCCGGAACAACTACCTGCAGATCATACAAATATTTGCTCCGTGTGGGGATCGAACCCACAACACGTTGCGCAGAAGCCGATCGCTCAGCCGCTACGCCAAACGTGTCGTCTATGATGAACAGAGAGTATCTCTATATTTAAATGTTAAAAAATAAAGTCGGTGCCTATGTGATTTTGATATCTGTAAGCCTGTTTCAGTTACGCAGTAGCAAAAATGAACCATGTTTGTGTAATTTATCCTCTAGGATCAATTTAGAGCCAAACTTATGTAACCTGCAACCATCAGTTTTACAGTTACGCAGTGAACAGAAAGATCGTTTTACATTGGAAACAAACTCCAAAAGCCAATATTTCACATAGACGCACGTCACAACTCTCGCGCACATTATAAATGATTATCACCTGAGTCGCTGTGCGTCGAGTGAGCCTAATGATTCGTTGCTGATCGAACAATAACATAATGTTCGGGAAAGTTCGATAGCACTGTTCTTTCATTAGAGGCTTTTGGAAGGTAATATATATTTATTTGATGCTTTTGATGTTGCTTGAATAGTCTTGAATAAAACTGCAGAAACAAAAAAACAAGTTTGATAGAAGCAAGGAGTTCTTACATTAATTTATATAACTGACTTTAATTACTACTATATATATATATATAAATTATATAGTAGTAGTTAAAAGTCTTTAAAGTTTTCGCAAACCTTTCTTTAATATTAAGTTAATAAAGAAATTCAAGAGGTCTTTAGAGATAACTGCCTCGTTAGTCGTCCTAAAAGTGACGCTAGACGTGCTGGGATCGATTACCAGGTGTAACAAAGTGTTATTGTAGATCGTAGATCGCAGTGTCGCTTAACATCAGGCGTACTGGCGATCAAGCGTAAGCCTATCATGAATAAAAAAATTTTTTTAACATAACCTTCGCATTTTTACCCCAACGGTGGTAAAAAACTACATATCACTAACAACATCCCTATAACAAGTGTTTAGTGCATAAAGAACGTTAGTAGCACCCCATTATTTGGAGGTCTAATGTGTTGCCCAAAGTTTGTTCAACGACCACCCGCAGTGCTTAATGCTCACGTGGATATAGCATCTGTGATTGCTTAAAATTTTGGAGTTATTTGACGAAAGAAAAATTATGGAAAAAGACTGGGAATTAATCATTCATTGAATTAAAGCATAGTATAGCAAAAAAGTATAGCAATGTACAGATTATTTATTGTTATTGGGTTTTTCTAATAAATTCTCAGTAGGTAGCTAGCTTGGAATTTGTGCCCGGCTAATGGCTATAGCCTCGCCCCCTATTACCTATATGGCACCTAAACATACCGGCGTAGGGTTAGCCAAAGGTGTACTTACTAATGTACACCAAATTACTGTACTTCTGCCTAACCTAGTGAATATAGGCGTGTTGGTATGTTATGTACTTGAGATTTTGCGCCGAAGCAAAAATAAACTGTTTTTATGGGATAGGGGGACAAACGAGCAGACGGATCGCCTGATGGTAAGCGATTACCGCCGCCCATGGACACCAGCAACACCAGAGGAGTCACAAGTGCGTTGCCCGCCTTTTAAAAGGGGATTGGGCCTCCGGTAACCTCACTCACTCGGCGAAACACAACGTAACCGTTGTTTGACGCCGGTTTTCTGTGAGGTCGTGGTATCACTCCGGTCGAGCCGGGCCATTCGTGCCGAAGCATGGCTCTCCCACGATAACACAGTTAATGCCTAAATAAAATACGGGGCTAGGTATTATTTCGCATTTGACAGTGATCTTGTCTTCTTGTACTTCTCACCATCCTGTTAGTTTTTATCCAACTATGTTGGCGTCAGTTTCCAATCTTACCAGTTGCGGCGAAATATTAGTTTACAACTTTACACACTGTCATCAGACCTCCGCAGCCGATTGTCTGGGCAATATCATGACATACCATCACGCCTGTATTCCCAGGGTTAAGCAGAGGTGTACTAAAGTACTCCCATATTTCGCCGGTAAGTTTAAGTTCTATGTAAAAGGGGGCGAGATTATTGGCTTAGCCGGGCACAAAATATGTCAAACTCCGAGCTGCTACTGAGAATTTCATATACACACTGCTCGATCGAATCCAGGGCCTCTAAGCGTAGCAGATGCACTTAGGAACCACTAGACTAATGAAGCAGTTTTAGTATCGGTATTGTATCTGGACAATGATAAACAGAATGTTACACCAGAGTCTTAATGTTCCTAAGAAAGAATATTCTGTTTATTCGTGATACGAGTATATTATTTTCTTTTAATACCCACGCATAACAGACGCAGTACAATATCCCAATAATTTCACACGTTTTACGTCCGTTTAGCATCTTAACTGGTGGCACTATCATTGCTGTTAATGGGTACAATACACTGTATATTTGACCACCCGCGACGCTCCTCAGCCGGATTTAGAGCCAAAACTAGCCTTAAGTCCGGCTATGGACATGCGCTGCGGTGTTTACTATTTGGTTTCACCGCGCGTTGTTGCCAATTCCTCCGCAATTTCACCAAATCCTTTCTTAGCGGGTCTTTAGACTCTTAGAGAAGTGCTGGAGCCAAAAAATAGGCACTACCGTGGTCCACTAACAATGCTATAATAACTAGATATGTTTTATTTTAATAAGATACCAAGTTAAAATAATCAATTAATTCCATAGTACTTCAATTATAAAAAATACAATTAGATGTAAACATAAAATCTTGTAACACTCGTAATAGGTAGCATTCAAATTGAATAGCTTTGCTTTCTTTTTATACGATTTCAGTAAAACTATGCACTAATTGCCTTATCAATAAACATAGTGTAAACTAGGTGCAGTTGGTCAATATTTTATATCTTTCCTGTTTCTGCTACTTTAAAATCATTAGACTTTGACAAAACATTGATAAATTATACCTAGTTTACACCTTGTTTATTTATAGAGGCGTTTATGTTTAACTGTGAATAGTGAGCCTTATAGTGATTGTCCAATTAATACAGTCGTTGGCGAGGTAAGGGTGTTAATGAGCCACTATAGACAACACACAAATCAAACAACCTTATTTGATTACAGCACTACGCTCACATACAACCTTTCTTATGAATAAAATATATATGATCTCATGCTGCCATCGCTGCATCGTTCTACAAAGAGCATATATTATTTTGTGTGTTCTTTCTTGTACCTTCTTACTAATATTCTATGTTTTAGAAGATCTCTGTGGTCAGAGAAAACTTAGAGCATTGAAAATTTACATTGGATATTCGCAAATCAGTAAGTGGTTTTTAGGTGGTAGGTGTCAAACTCCATCGTTTTCCCTGTAGCAAATAAACAAAATGAGTCATCATATCATCATATGAGCCAATAGAAGTCGACTGCTGAACAAAGGCCTCCCCCAAAGACTTCCACAGGGATCGGTTATATGCCGCCTGTATCCAACAACTCCCAGCGACCTTTACCAGGTCGACCGTCCATCTCGTTAGAGGTCGTTCCACACTACGCTTTCCGGTGCAAATAACAAAATGAGTACCTAGTACATATATTGCCAGTTTTGGTTTTAAAAAAGCGTCAATTATTATGATATGAATATCTATATTAATGTTTCTTTTATGATTGATCATGATTATTTTATTGTGTAAACTCCACTTTATCCTCCGCCATCTGTTTGACCTCTTGATACGATAAAATTTCGTCTAGACGTTCCCTTTTCTCGCTTTCCTACAATTTTGCCTTCTAGAATTGTCCTAAATTGTCAAATCATAACAAATCATGTAGGTATCCCCGGTGCTCTAAGTCTACTGTTTTATTATGTCAAAGTAGTCATTCAATGACTTCAGAATTGTAAATTTTTGGACAAAACTGTCTACAAAGTTTTGTTTTAAAGTTTTGCCAATAATTTTCTATGGTTCTCAATAACTGTTCTCAACAGGTGG
Source organism: Acronicta aceris (assembly GCA_910591435.1). Lineage (NCBI taxonomy): Eukaryota > Metazoa > Arthropoda > Insecta > Lepidoptera > Noctuidae > Acronicta > Acronicta aceris. The sequence continues at coordinate 7,079,811 of OU342780.1, read as the reverse complement.
AAATTGCTTCACCGACAAGAGCTGAGATCTTAAATTAAAGAAGAAAAAGAAACTTTATGCGGTGGTAGCCTAATAGCTAGGGCGTTGGACTTGCGATCATGTGGTTGTCGGTTCGAAACCCGGCCATTGTACTACCGACGTGAACTCACTCATAACACAAGCATTTAGCTTAGTACGAGGGGTAACAAGAATACTAGTAATGTGCGACCCAGATTGCTAGTAACCTTTTTTTTAAAAAAAACACTCACTTATTGTTATCTTAGGATGTCCGCCGGAATCTCATAATTCGATTTAACATAAAAGCTATAACTAATACTTAAGATCATTGCGTTGGACCATGACCTATTATTTAGTCGAAGGTAGCGATGAGCTTGTTTGAGTCGGACATAATTGTCTTACAGTTTCGATCCATTTGCAATTTTGCATGGAGTTTGTTAGAAACATTACCAACAAAATTTTAACAAGCAAGCTCATTAGGAAAGATTGCTTAGAACTACCTGCTGGATTTTTACATAAACATTTTAATTAAAAATTACCGGTTATAAGATAAAGAATAAAAATATTATTCGACTACTTGATTATGGCTTGTCTATTTTTTTTTTTAAACATTGCCCCACACTAGGAATTTCTCCTGTGTCGTCGTAGGTGCGTTTACAAACACAAATTCTCACATACACAAACGCCCAGACCCGGAACAACTACCTGTAGATCATACAAATATTTGCTCCGTGTGGGGATCGAACCCACAACACATGGCGCAGAAGCCAATCGTGTCGTCAAATCAAATCTATTTTCTATAACTATTATTATCTTTCCTCTATCTTTTACATTCAACATTTTAACTGCTGTCTCATTGGTCTATCGGTCAGAAGCATGGTTGCCGAGCATTTAATACATAATTTTTACGTTGTGAGAAAGAGATGCCGCTCTACATATTAAATAGCCTTATTTCTTTTCTACAACCTAAAAATCATGGCATTAACACGTTATAATACGGCCCCTGAACTGGATTCTTGGGACAAACAAGGCGTAATTAAAATTTCCAATTTCAGAAATTCACAGTAGCAGCTAGGAACAGCTATGATTAATGTCCGATTAATGGTTGTAGACTTACCCTCCTCTATTTGACCTTCACTTTGCTTTTAAGAAAAAGAATATTTATTTGTGAAACATAGGTCTCTGTCTCTCGGTCATCTGCGTACAGTTAACTATGTTTCACAAATGAATGTTATATATTTTATCGTAAGGTGTACAAATATTACAAGAAATTACAATTTATATTGTAATTCTATATACTTAAAGACTAAATTAAAACAAACAATAGATTAGATAAAAAATTACATTGAAGGTATTGCACATGAAATATCAAAATTTATCATTTATAAAATCTTCAAGAGTACCTATATTATCATTTTTCAACTAATAACTAGAGACTAGACTTAGAACTTTAAGAAAACTCTCTAGTCGTAGTACGACTAGAGAGTTATCTTAAAGTATAATAGGGGCAAATTTTTTGTGCTATCAGGTATTTTTTTATCAATTTCTTTGTTTTTCTAACCAATTTAAACCGTTTTACTGTTAAATATCTGACCTAATGTGAGTTGGAAGGCTTCACATGCCGTTGAGAGTCTCTCTGGCATGTAGGTTTCCTCACAATGTTTTCCTTTACCGCTTTAAGCTAGTGATAATTAATTATGCCTTGAATTCAAACCTTGGTATGTGGCCTAAGGACTTGGCAGTCCATTGGGCCATCATTTGTCCATGGTCACATCACTGGACTACCACTGGTTATTGCTATTATAAGTACATTTTTTTTAAGAAAACGCTTACTAACAATGTGTGTCGTACATTACTAGCATTCTTGTTAACCCCTCGTGCTAAACTAAATGCTTGTGTTACGAGTGGGTTCACGTCGGTAGTGCAATGGGTGGGTTTCGAACCGGCAACGACATGATCGCAAGTCCGACGTTCTAGCCATTAGGCTACAACCGCTTCTCATGTACTCGTATTGTGAAGCGCTAATTTCATAAGGGGATAAATATAATGACCACCAAATTTAGTAAATTGATCACCAAAATGCTTACCGAAATGGATAAATGGTCACCAAAAATTAGGTTTAGGTTAGGTTAGAACTTATTTTGGTGATCATTTACTATTTTTGGCAATATATAGTGATTTTTTGCCATAACATTTTACTAGACCTTGTGGTTAGTTAAACAATTACATAATTATATTTAACGTTCTTAAAACTAATTAATTTAAACTTTAACTCTTGCAAATACACAATATCTCGCTCTTGTAAATACATCTCCGACAATTCTAATCCAGTTCAGACATTTCACATTCGATATTCAATTCTATCTATTACTACTGGCCACTTGCTATTATAATATAAAATAAACCATAAACAATAACGAATATCGAAGGCGTTACGATAAATACTGAATCTCGTACAAAGTCGTATTATGATACTCAAGGCGTCTGCATACATGTACGAGAGCAATGCAGCATAACATTGAATAGCATACGCCTCGATGTCATAAATATCTATACATCGAACCGTAAATATAAGGAACAAAGCGGTACAAACGTATAAAACGACCCTACATCTCTTAATGATATGTAGATTCCCTACATTAGTTACATGACTGTGTTCTCAGTGAAAACATCTCGCAAACTCCGAGCATGAACGTCTGCAACAAAACACCGATACACTTCAGGCCAAATTAAGCTTAACTCAGCAGAATTAAAGTTTCATTTTATATAGCAACAAAGAGGAATTAAGTCATTTTCATCGGAGAACCATATCGACTCATTAAACAAGACATAATTTAAACGTATCCTGTAGCAACATTCAATTTAGTGTTTCAGACCAACGATAGACGTTACAATTTTGTCTGCTAACAATTGTCCAAGTTAATGCATTTAAGAATTGAGGCTTTAAGCTCGGGTATTTCGAACTGCAATGGAAACAAAGCTTCATTGTGTTTGTTGTAAGGTTGAAAATTAATTGTTTTGTCACGGAAATTGAGACATTAGAAATCTTCGAGCGACTATTACCGTGTTCTTTTAACAAATGCACGACGGCGTACGGAGTAAGATGTAAGTTTGTGCCGGCGTGCATAAATAAGGCCCGAAGAAGTATCGGTTATTTTAATACTGGGACCCCAGGTGGGCGGGGACCCATCATATATCATCGGCAACAATTATTAAATTATCTTTTTCGTTGACATTAAGTAATTGTTTCGGTTGGTCCGTGCTCATAACTGGCGCGCCGAGCGATGAGATATCGTTTTTAAATTGTCGTTTTAACTTTGCTTAAATTTCTTTGTTTAGATGTATTTTTATTTGTATTAAATGATGACATTATTAAAAATTCCTTTCTTAGTTACCTACATTATTATTAAAGAATATAACCCCTAACGATAAACGTGGAACTCGTTTAGAATCACATTAATCATTTTTTTATACGACTTCGTTCTCACTTTTTAAAATTAGGAACGAATAATTCCGCATTAAGCTGTCTCATGTCTAAGACATTGAATTATAACTATTAAATGGACCTACATAAAATGATAGGTATCAACTATTCAGCAATAGATCCGATAATTTCGTTCGAACACACTGCATAAGCAATTACGCCGATTAAATAGTACGAAATCTTGTATATTTAGTTGTGGCATTAATCATGCAAGGCAGTGTAATCGGGTCAGGCGGGCGTTGGTGTAATGAATCAAGGGGGTAATTAACTAACTAATACACTTATCACGACATGAAGTGTACACGTTCAATTGGAGCGGAATCGAGGCTCAGTGTAAGCTAGATGCTTGTGGCTTGGTTTCGAGATTGCCTTTGCGGATTATAAATTGCGAATGAACTAATCATTAGGAATTGCTTGAATTGCTTGCGACTATTTAGATAACTATTATAGGACTGTTTGATAGCTTTAATACCGTTTAGTTCGTTGAGAACGCCGGCAAGTTTCTTTTTCTAATTACTGTAGGTACTCTGTTTGATGTAATTGAATAGAATAAGAACAAGACTTCATTATGATGAGAGACTATAGTAATATTACTAATTATTATTATAGTTGATTGATTGTAATTGTTATCGTTTATATTTTTTATTATCCGTTAAAATAACTGCAATAAGTACACCATTTTAACAGAATACTGAAAGTAGACATTGAATTATAATGGACCCAACACAACACCTTGGGGAATCCCATTCTTCAAGTAAAACTTATAATAACGTCACCTGCTATCGTAGTGAAAATACTGAATGCTGAAATAAGGAATATTTTCTATTAAGAAATGTAAATGAAATCAGATTATAGATACATAATAATTATGAATTTGTGTATCCGCTTTATTATATGAACAGGGAAGGCAAGATAGGCATCGACTATTGCTATCTTCGGATATAATCATTGTCGTATGTGACTACCGAGTTGGTATCAATCTACTATTAAACTACTAAAGTACTAGACAGGGATGTCATGAAACAAGGAATGTTTATAATGAAAGGAAGGAAAGTTATGCTGATATTATTAGCAGATTGATTTGTTTTTCCGCGGGAAACCCAAGGTTATAACTATTGTGTTTTATATATTTCACTCCTTGGATTTCCTTGGAGTGAAATATATAAAACACACTACAAAATATTTATACATTATACTCTCTATGTATAAGTAGGGAGTAGCATATCTCGTTCTGAGAGTAGTCCTCGCAGTATTTTCCTTCATCTTTTCTATAGAAATAGAATAACAAATATTCTTTTGAATCTTATAGAAAAGCTATTTTGATTAACATTAAGAATAAAGAAGCTTTTCAATCGGCACAAAAACGTAAACCAAATTCCGCTACATACCTTAGAATCCTGGACTATTCGCACTTAAGTACCATTCCACCTGTGACCACGGCGAGGTGATTGCGTTTTGCGATCGTATCTCGTACCCAACCACATTATTGTCTTAATTGATACGTTTAGTTCGTGGTCCAAGCTAGATTAAAATAGTTTAAATCGCTAATTCTCTGATTTAACTTGCCATGTTGCGATCCTGAGTAATGAGATCTGAAGATTGCCTTTATTTATGGCTACGGATACTGGCTTTGTGTTTGTTAATAGTTTCATAAATTATTTGTAACCTTTATTAATTATATATGTATTTTTATCTGTTGTGTCAAGTTAACCCAAGAACCTTATACCTACCTATATCTAAATTTCTAGGGTATGGTCAACCTATAAAATATGTAAAAAAAACATGTACCTATGTAAAATCCTCTATGCAACGGAATTGATAATAACAGTCTTAGCCTAGCACTGGTGTTTGATTCATCTGTCCCTCACACACAATACTTTTAACAGGAGATGTTGCCGAGATTATTTCAACCGCTTTGTAGCTCAGTTGTTAAGTCTCGTCATCTACATCGTCTTTCAAACCGGAAAACAAAATCGGTAGCAGTTTGCAGTAGAATATTTGAAAATGCGGTGGTACCACCTCAGATGAATTGCAGCAGTAGAGTCCGTAGAGACCGTAGAAAAAAAATATCTCTTCTGAAAATTCGTTCCCATAGTTGTCACAATTCAAAAGATCTCAATGCCGCCATTGCAAAAGTTTCAATTGCATCCTCCTCACGGGCCACATAAAACAATCACACGAAACTATTAATCCTGCTACAGGGAACACGTCGAGATGGCAAAAATGGCGTCTGTTCCCTTCGTATATCATAAATTTGAATATTCCTGAGCGGGCAGTGGGATAATATAGTGGCTTATTGTCATGGCCGGCGCGACGTCGCTTCACAAATAAAACACTTGGAAAAATCGCGGATTTTGTGTCCGAACTACCGCCCATAGAGTAAGGGGACGATACAGAGGTTTTAATAAATTTTATAGTTGTTAAAGTCATAGAGACATATTCCCCTTCCATTAAAACTCATCACAATATTTCTCCGTCGGCAATGACTGTATTACCGATCGAAAATATTGTGTTAAATTTTCTATTGTTTTTATTTTTATAAATTATAAACTTCTTGAGGCTAACACAACTTAGGTGACGAGTTTCAAGCTATATGTCAGTGTTGGGATTATCTTCAATCTTCAGGGCGTTAATTAGGTCTAAATCATTACTATATTAAATTCAAATTCAAAATTCTCTCAGTCTGAAGGTAGTGTTTGTGTACATATTTTATTACGTAAGTAGTTACATAATGGCAGCCACTAAGTAGTTTTATCTCTATTTTTCTTATTTTTTTAATTGTGCCTTGACTGTGACAAATAAATCTTATTTCTTTCTTTACACACTCGTATATTATTCGTATAAAAACCAGTAGATCAGTCATTAAATCAAACAATAAGTGCAAACACTATTCCCACATAACTCATTCTTCCATTTCCTTGACGAAAACATTTCTCACTCTTGACATTCAAAATAATAAGCCTAATGGTTATTACGGTAAAATTCTCCAACTATGCTTTAAGCTAAAGCATATTATTACACTACATCATTGCTCTGTATCAGGATTGAGACATCTCGGCTGGGCCGACGCGGGCGCAGCGTCTCGCGAGGAATGTTAATATGCAAACCGAGCCAGTCGCGCTTCTCACAAATACAATCAATACTACTCATGCTGCCCATAGCTCGGTGACTTGGAGTATTTTTGTATTATAGGCTTGTTATAATTGTCGTCAATTCTTCGGAGATAGGCCGATATTTAGGGTTGTGGAAAAAAATATGTGATCATCGATCCCATGGATCCCAACTTATCATGGCTATCAGCTCTTACTGTTGATGACTCCATCTGAAAAATAGAATAGTTAAAATTATTATTTAGAATAAGCTGGTAGAAAATAAACTATAAAGACAGACTTATAATTATTGCCAACTTTGATTTTCATTTATGCTGAGATTATAATTGCTTAAGTCGAGTAAGTAGAGAAGCCACCTGATGATAAGTAGTAATTGCCACCTGTGAACACTTGCAACACCAAAGTAGTTGCTGATGTGTTTCTGAACCTTAAGAGGATGGACTGTAGAATGCTACAGCAACCGACGGGGAACTGACTCTTACGCACAAAAATCGAAACACACAGCTAAGGTGCTTTAGGTCTCCGATATAAAGTTGGTTGCCAGCCAGTCAAACCTCAAGACGTAAGATACCTACCTATTTTTTCCCCTCTTACGAGATGCATATCCGTATGGCAGTGAGGATCTGTAAGTGGTAAGGGGCAAATATCTTTATTAGGTTACACGCACGGATAGCAAAAAAGAATATGCCCACTCAATCAATGCATATTTCATTGATTCAGGAGTTGAAGAATGTATTATGATTCCGGAAGCTGTTAAGGGTAGAATGAGTAGAATCACAGCACCCATTATGAGCATTATTACAACAATAAATAAAGAAATTATCTGCAAATCAATGATAAAAGCTAAATCCAATTAATTTAATCTCAAATGGGATCACGAATTTGTTTTATTCATAAATAAACAAGAGACTGATTATCTTCAGTTGAAATCAGTCCTCGGCCTTTTTTGATTGAAAACTACGTTTTGCTCTGACAAATTTCTGATTTCTTCTCCCAAACCAATTTTCATGCAAATATGAGTCTTATGTCCCGTAAATACGGTTGCGTAGATACATATTTTTTATAAATGATATGTTTGTATGGTCGCATAGGATCCTATTGTTATTTCCATACGTCACATCAAGGGTATGCGATGAAGGGAGCGCAGTTTACTATAATTAGTTTGTGTTTTATCTTGATCGTCGTATTTGCAATACTGTAAGGTTTGAGTTGTGTTTGTGTGACAGTCATTATTTTAGTGTGATTTACTTTTGGTTGAAAGATCTGAAATAGATAATTGCCTAAATCACAATCAATCATTAAACATTACACAATGAATAACCTTGTTCTATAATTTCACTTACATACCTACTATTATTTAATTCTTATTCATATATTAAGAAGTATTTTAATACCTCATTAAAATTTTCATAACAAACAATAATAATCATAATAAGATAATATAGGTAACACTTATAAACCTTATTTTAGTAAAGGATAAATTCAACCGCGGGCAGGATTTGAATTTTTCCTTTAGATACTAAATAACTTTATAATCTTAGCTTGGAAAATGCAAAAAAATCACAAAAAAATACTTATAAACCTTCTATAATATTTAAAGCTGGCTTAATGAAAGGCTTACCCAATATGTAAAGCCTTAAACGAAGTAGAAGTTTTGCATCATGTAGGTATATGTGAGAGCTAGATCTCGAATTTACTTAAATTACATGCTCCATCTTAGACCCTGTTTGGGTTTTATATGATAGGCAAGCCTAGGATAAAATATATCAACGTCAACAATAAAAAAAAACACTCCAAAAACATCTACAGCGGTAATATCATCTCTATACAATCCTTCGTCCTCACACTTATCAAGTCTACAATCACGTCGCTTGATGTGCCTGATGAATGAACGGTTTGTGATGCTAATACACAGATTATGTATTAAAACTACTGTTCTTACCCTTTACACGAAAAGGAAATAACTACCAATAAACCCCTTTAAAATTTAAACCTTGAAACGAATGGGTAGAGTTGTGTTTTAAATGTGGAATGAGTGTGATTTGTTCGTAATGACATTTATGTAAGGTAATGAGGTATAGCCTAATAGTACACGTGTTTCCCTTATCTCAGATTAGTCAGCTCTAAAGCTTTGTCTATGGTTGACGAAGGGTTGTTGTAAATTGACTGTGAATGATTTATTGGTGACGTCAACCAGAAGGATTGATGGTGATTTTTCGTTGCGAGCTTATAATCAGTTGAGAAAATAAATCGATAGAATATATCAATAATTTAAGAAATCCCCTTTACATCACTATGTAGAAAAATATAGTGTCAGATATTTACCTTCTATTCTTTTTCTTTTTGAGAAAATTGATTTAAGAATCCTCTTCCTTGTTTGCATTAAATAATATTTTATCTATCTAAAGAAAGTATCTGCCTCATATGTTCACAACTAATTTATTGGAAAAAAAACCGAAATCGAACTTCTAAGATCGAAAATCTTCAACCAACCCAAATTAAAACTACCTACATCTTGAAAGTAAAAAGTGTTGGGGTAATGAGAGCCCCAGTCGTCCGGCTCCGCCATACATCACGCTATCTGATCTGCCCACCGATTGATTTTCGGAAATCGCCTCCGAATAATCCTGACGATAAAGTGATTTACGGTTGATACATACGGATCCAGCGTGTGGCGAACTGATACGATTAATTTTATTTTACTTCTTTGAAAAACCTAGACATCATCTATCACATGGATAGATGGAGTACCTATTTGGAATATTTTAAGAACTTCAGATTAAAAATAAGAAACAAGGGATCGTTGACTCGATGCAATTTTTTACTTTAACTCACTTAATTATCAATTATAACTTTGAATAAGTTTGCTCGCGTATTTGTGGAAGCATAATCTACACAAAAACTAAATTTAAGTAAATAAAATCTGATAATCTTTGATTATAACTCAGGCTTGTTTAGCTTTTTGCTAATATGGGTTTTGTCATAATCTTAATCCACATTTGCTCTTCAGTAACTTACAAGAATAGTTAGGAGTTCGAAGACCTTTAATTTCTCATGCTAACAAATAAACCATTCTTAAGCATCCTTATGACCAAAGTATAGTGGCTTCGCAAAACTGTTGGTCGGTTTTGCAGCCAGTGCGTCCAATAATTTTATCGATATCGAATCAGCGCCGCCGATTGGCTCGGTAATGGCCTGATTATCGTATTAGGGCGAGCTGATTATTTTCCACTTTTCCCTTTCTCTTTTCGCATTACACAAATTGTTTGTTTGCGGACTGATAAGGAGAGAAAGCGTTTAGTTGAATTGGGTTTTTAGATGATAGTTATTATTTCGCCAGTCTATTGTACAGTATTGTAGGGCTCGTGGCTCAGTTATCATCACTATGCTGATCAATAGATCTGTACGTTGAAAGTGCTCTTGTGGCGATCAGTCTATGTATAGCAGTATAGGCGAACATTTTTAACACATCAAGAGCCCTCCGTGCCCCGGAGAGCCCGTAAATCCACCGTTCCTGATTGTTATACGAATACCAAAGAGCATTAGCAATAGTCAAATGCCTGACAATCGATCCTTACGGTTTGGTATCCGATATGTTTCAGGTGATTTTCGTCAAGACACCAAATATTTTTTTTTTAAAAGCTTTCTAACAATGTGTGTCGCATGTTACTAGTATTCTTGTTAACCCCTCGTACTAAGCTAAATGCTTGTGTTACGAGTGGGTTCATGTCGGTAGTGCAATGGGTGGGTTTTGAACCGACAAGCACATGATCGCAAGTCCGACGCCCTAGCCATTAGGCTACCGCCGCTTATTGTATGTCTTATAACGATACTTCTATATATTTTATAACAATGACAATTATTTTACCTTGCTTAACTTTGCGTTAACACGTAACCACCATTTTCAGTCGCTACAGGCGGACAAGCTGCTGTAAAATGGGAAAAAGGCAGTGAAAATGAAACAGGTTATTAGTTGAAAATTACCGCGCGTCCCGGCCTGTAATGTCGCCTGCAATAAAGCCTGCCGCCCGGCGAAGTGGGGTCACGGACCTAGAGACAGCACTAGAAACGAAAAATTAATAGTCATTATAGGTTAGATAGGTACTTCTAGGCAAGCGTGCTTCTTCGTTGGCTGCGCTGTTATTTATCACTATCACTTTGGCGTCCTTGCTCACCACACAACGTTGTTAGGAACACAACATAGCACGGAGCTATGTTATTTGGCTACGATTTTCTGCAAAGTGGAGGTACTTCCCCAGTCGAGTAGCTCCAATTTTGAGTGGAATTATTCGATTTCACTATGGCGGCCTCTCTAAAAATTTCTATACCACTCATCCTATTACGCTGAAACTAGTGAGTGTATCGGCGCACCCGTGAAGGTTATGGAAAAAATACAAGAAAATGGACTGTGGAATGTACCAGACCTAGCGTGATGGCCATTATTGATCTATTCGAATTCTGTTGCTGAGTTTTTTTTTGGGTGGTTTCCAAATATCACCACTAATACGAGTATACCACTATGAGAAGTGGTGGAACATTATTGCATTCCGGCTAGAAAGCTAATGTAGCCATTTGGGGGTCAGTCGCCTCGAGGGAAACTAGTACTTGCCAAGCTGGCCTAAATTGGCTATCATTGAGATGAATTACCGTAAGGGCGATGATTTCATGGTACAAGTGTGCATTAAAACATTAAAACCGAGGAGTAAATTGAAATGCCTGGGCAAATGAGACTCGACCACTGATATCTAAGCTGTAGTTGATTTTTATCTACCATCAAACTAACCGTATGATTCTTTATCTACACAAACTGTGCGACTGTACTTTCCACTTCAAAAATACTCTGTGTCACTCGTTGAAAACAGGGTGGTTGAGGGGCCTAAGCCCAACCCCCAGAGGGTCCGGAAAGGGGGGAGGGTTGCAGCGGGTAGAAAGGGGGTCGGCCTTAATTACCGGCGCTTTTATAGTTTTAATGAGTTCATTTTGGACCGGGGCTAACAAGCGGCGTAATACCTATTTAAACCAATTTTGAAATTAATATCGCGGCGTGATGGTAGTAGATACTGTCGATATTTTAGCATTTCCTTTAGATTTTTTTTGCCATCGTTTTTCCGCGTTAATTGGGCGGTGATTGTCACTCTACATCGGCAAAGCAATGAACGTTGAACGGATTATAGTTTTATTAAAATGCGTTATATGAAGCTTTGGTATCCAAGTTACTCATAGATTTACATTTGTTCTGCAAGCCCAAAATTGTATCAAAATCCAAAGCCGGCGATTTTTTATTTCTCCTTTGCCAATCTCTTCTGAATTCTGCGAACAAATCATAAGCATACCACAAAATGTGTGTGTCTTTCCTATAAATATCTTATTTGAGCTCAAATTTATAAAGAGTGAATTGATCGGAAAAAAAATTAGGACCATATCGATAAAAGCAAAGAAAGCACAGTAACATCCCTAAAAACTTTTATCAGGAGCGCGCAACTTGCGGTCGACTCGACTATTTTGTCGATATTAATTAAAAAGGGGTCTGTACAAGTTAATATTAAAGAAAATTAAGCAATCCCCTTCTAAAGTTGGTAATGAATTTTCACAATAAACAGTTTCATGTTCGCCCGTAAACCGCTTCACGAGGTTTTGTTTTATAAGCGCCTCAATTTTGCTCCTAAATTAAATTTAGTTACAGTTTGCGTTATCAACAATTATGTGCTAATATTGTACAGATAATATTTAATTAAAGTTATTGTAATTTTGATTGCACATGTACACAAAACGTATATTGAATTTTGAATCTTTAATTTATTTTGGGAGTAGTCCTTATTTCACCGTAGGGTTATTTTATTTCAGTAGAAAGTCCAAATAAGATCCTACATGGGTTTTTCAGTAAGCTCTATAACAAGCCGCCATTATGATCCAATTTAGGAAAAGGTTTAATTTTTCTGTATACTTACGCACATTGCAATCAGTATCTAGCTACAATATTGCCTCAAACTTAATTAAAAAGCGTAAAGCTAACACCTATATATACTGGACCCACCCCTCCCCAGTGGTATTGGGTGAGGTGGCCGCGTAATAGCCTCGCAATTATCGCCCTATTAAGTAGTTTGGGACCGCTATTCACGATGGGCCCCGCTGGGACTCCTACACAACGTAGTAATGGCCCAACTTTATATATATGCGTTCGTGTGATGTATAGTTTAATATGTGAAGTGATATTTTGGAGTAGCAATTAGTATCGCGTGAAATATACTTGATGAGCTCGCGTGACATTGTTAATTAGTGAATAATTTACTTTTTTTACGAGTGTAATGAATTCTTATTGGCACTAGCTGGAAATTAATTTGAAGCTTTTAAGAATATGAGTAATAAAAAATAGCCGAAATAGTTATTTAATACAACAACATATAGTAGTGTCATCATATACTAAACCACAATTTTAGGAGAATAAAGCCTAATCTCTCTTACTGAGAGGAGGTAGCTAGACCCATGCTCGGTTGTAGGAAAGTTAATGGTTAACGAAGATTATCATAATTATTGTCGACTAGAGAATTTAGGTGTGATTTTATTCCTAGGTTTTTAAAATAGCCTCGCCTCTCTCATAACTGATAAGACATTAGACGAATGACAAACGACGATGAAGACATTTTAAACCTTAGTTTAGCTTAAGCTTAGTTTAAATCATTGGATAGTGTAAGAGGATATGACAGCCATAGAACAAAAAGACCTATCACTTTTTATCAGCTATTCCAATGCTAATAAGAAATTTCTAAATGAGGAACAGCATCTACTACTTACCTGAACTGAGAATTGAATTCAAAACATCATCTTATCGTTGCAGCCCTAGCGTGGGTAGGCAGATCACAAGTATACTAGAAAGTAGATACATTTTAAATCATCCGCAAAATACTTTAGCACCAGACCAACTAACTATCTAAAATAGATTTTGAATTTGAGACCGGTTTCTTATAACTATTCCAACTATTTACCATATTCTTGTAAGAGTAAAAGGGAAGAAAATATGCAAATTGACTGCAAAAAGGTTGCGTTCCTACACTGCACTTGGGTTAGCTTTAAAATCTACTTTATTTTACGGTTTATTAGATTGGTTTTACTTTGCAGTTTTATGAGTTATGTTACCTTCTGTATCATAGCAAGGATTGTCCATTGTTACGACTTCATTTGCTCCTGCGATCGGTTTATTCTTTTTCGAATATTGATTCAAAGTGCCTCGTAAGTCGGTATGCGAGGAATTTTTACGATTTGCCACCAGAATATAAGCAAAAAGTATTACCTATACTGACTGTCAATTGTTTTGCTTAGAGGTACCTACTACTTGTGGAAAAAATGAATCATATTATTTTTATTTAAACCTGTTTTCCCAATATATTAGATACATGACTATGACATACAGTCGATATGTTTTATTAATATTTATAAAAATGTTGCCCGCGATTTGTTTTGCACACCATATGAGAAACAAAGATGTTTTTAAAACTAAGGATACAATGGTGGTCTTATCGCTAATAGCGATATCTACCAGAGAACCTTTAGATGGACAGGAATGATATAAAAAAGGCAGATTATATACTTTTGCAACACGATTTCACTCGCGTTGCAAAAGTATTAAAGTACTTTAGAAGGCCAAGTCAGTTCTTATAACATCAGCTATCGGTCAGTGAAAATCCTGTCAAAATCAGCCCAGCTATTTCGGAGATTACCCGCAGCAGACAGACAGACGGATAAAAAGTATATATTAGTACCTACCTACCGTATAATCGTATATACTTTTACGTGCATTTAGAAAGAAGCTGTTATTTTGACATATATATAACTACATATTATTTTTGGTTAGTCAATGATATGTCAATTTATGACAACCCAGCTACCAGTGTCGTAGAGTGACAAATTACAGCAGCATATCATAGTAGACAATAATTATCTTTTTTCAAATATTTTTTTTTCTTTTTTTTTTAATATAGATATTGCATTTATAGTCATGAAGTCAACAGATCAAAATAATTTTTAATATAAATATGGCAGCCATATATTAAAGCCAAATTTAGAGCTGGCTAAATAAGGCTCGTATAAAATGTATAGTATAGATTTCATACGTAGTATGAGTAATAAAGTAGGTAAGATAATAGAAACATAATTATTCAAAATCTGAAATATTAAGTAGGTACTGTAGGGATCGAATCTAATGGGAAGGCGCAGCTAATCAAACTTGGAAATTATAAATTAATACTGTTATTTATTATGAGGCAAAGCCATAATTCTTAAACACAAGTCTGTCAAGACTCGCTTCTCCGACTAGACAGTTTTTACGTCAGTATAAAAATTCAAAATGATTGTTTATTCTTTAATCTTTTCCAACCAGCAACCCCACAACGATGTCGCCTCTTTATAGCAATCTCTACAGTACCTACCTACTTACATAAAATGTTCAAAATATAACTTCAGACCAGTAAATTGTCGATCTGAATTCATTCTAATTTATTCACATTTAAGGTTGATTTTAGTTTAGTTATTTTGTAGAATAGCATTGGACAATTACAAAACTTATTCTAGCACTGAATTATATTTTGAACCAGAATTACCCATTGAAATAAAACTACTTTTTTCCAATATCAATACAACGCGACAAAATCCGTAAAAAGTAGTTTTATTTTAATATCTAATATTCGGGTAAGTGTCAGAAACCAGTAGATATGTTAGCCAGAATTACTCTTTAAAACACGAACGAAATCCCGCAACATATTATGATATCTGCAAATTGCGTGGGTCAATATGGTTGTAATAAAGTTAGCGTGGCAGTGATTCTGCGGGGGTCCAATTGAGGCCCATCGGATCGCGACGGGGCCCCCGCGCTAATGGACACCCGCCATTATATTATTAGCTATAAACGCGTTACGACTATGTGCTGAAGTGGATTGTTTTTATATTGATATTTTGTGAGAGGTAATTTTTGTGGTACCTATTATTGTATATAAATGTCGAATTAAGTGGTCTCTCAGTTATTATAATTTTGATTTATTTATACATGGCACAATAAATTTACAAATACTTTATTAGATTGGCACAGATATAATACACAGCTTTTGGAATTTGATAGTGATTTCTAATAATAAAGAGATATAAAAAATTGTATATTGTTTTTTTTTCTTGCATGCAACCCTGACACTGTCACTGTTTCATCCAGGTAATTTAATGGGTTTGTTAGGTCCTCACCTAACAAACCCATTAAATTACCATTAAATGCATCTTGATTTCCATAAGCCATAACGGATATAAATATCAAAGTCAAAGTCAAAGTCAAAGTCAAAGTCAAAATGTTTTATTTCAATTAGACCACTAAATAGGTACTTTTGAAAAGTCAAAACTATTTGCACGGTTCCAAAAAGTGGGTCGTATGGAGAAGAGCCGGCAAGAAACTCCATAGACACTCTTTTTAAAAAAATAGAAAAACTTGATTACAATATTATGTTTTACAACTTTGTTCCAACTAGTTGCTGAGAATTCTGCAGTTTGATGTATAAGATTTATTCAATATACAAAAGGAATTAGGGATTGCCACAGCAAGTAAGAGCTGACCAGCCCCGACAGACAGCACCCGTTCACGAGCATGGCGTGCGTATCGGCGTGGTTCGACTCAACCATATTGTAGGGAATAAAACAACCCGACACACAACGCCACCATCAGCAGGACATTTAAGTGAGCATGACAAGCTCAGACCGCGGGCACAATAATTTTACAGATAAATATATATATGTACTTATACAGATTGCTACATCAATATCTGCACTATACTCGCACATTACAATTTTCTAATTATGGAATTATACAATATTAAAAGTCCAATCTAAACCTATATCAATCCAATATCATAATGTGTGTAATTGCATAGGTATTTTGTTAAAATTATCAGTCATCATCCTGTGGAGCTGGACCAGCACTTTGCCAAATATTTTTATCCAAAAGATAGTCTTCCAGTTTATAGTAAGCTTGCCTGCACAGGGTAAACTTAATCATTTTTTTGAATTTATTTTCTGGTAAATTTAAAATGAACTCCGGAATTTTATTATAAAATCTTACACAGTATCCCATAAAGGAAGTATGGACTTTAGCGAGACGAAACTGCGGCTGCATTAATCTTGATTTATGTCTAGTATTATAACTATGCAGCTCACATTTTCTGGAATAAAGGTGTAAATTTTTTCTTACGTACATAATATTCTCATAGACGTACTGAGAAGGCACTGTCATTATATTTATTTCTTTAAAGAGTTCTCTGAGCGAATCGCGACTACGTAGGTTGTAAATGGCTCTAACTGCTCTTTTCTGTAGAATAAAAACAGATTCTATATCTGCAGCGCGGCCCCATAGCAATATTCCATAAGACATAATACTATGAAAGTAGCTAAAGTAGACCAGTCTTGCGGTTGCTTCATCTGTAAGTAGTCTGATTTTTCTAACTGCATAAGCAGCCGAACTCAGGCGTCCCGCCAAAGTCCTTATGTGCGGCCCCCATTGAAGCTTTGAATCTATCTTTATCCCTAGGAAAACCGTTTGTTCGACAAATTCCAGCTTATCATTATTTAGTACAATGTCACAATCTACACACTTTACATTGGGTAGAGCAAACTTTACGCATTTAGTTTTCTGCCTATTTAATACTAAATTATTAACTGTGAACCAATCATATCATATCGACGTAGCGATCATCAAATGATCCACATTCATGAGAGATTGTGGAGTTACTATGATTTTTTTTCTATTACTATAGGACGGCCATACTTAGCAGTGGTTCTGTTTTGGATGCTATTGCGCTGTTGACTTATATAATTTTTAAATTTAGTAAATATTTTTTTTATGGCATTGGAGGGCAAACGAGCAGACGGATCGCCTGATGGTAAGCGATTACCGCCGCCCATGGACACCCGCAACACCAGAGGAGTCATGAGTGCGTTGCCGACCTTTGAAAAGGAGATTGGGCCTCCGGTAACCTCACTCACTCGGTGAAACATAACGTAAGCGTTGTTTAACGCCGGTTTTCTGTGAGGCCGTGGTATCACTCCGGTCGAGCCGGCCCATTCGTGCCGAAGCATGGCTCTCCCACGTAAGTAATAAATCGGTATTTAAAATCTCAAGCCTCCTTTTCTCTTTCAAGTGGTAAACAGGAAACGGATAAGTTATAACAAATACCTACTTTACCTCGCAACACTTTTGCAATCCATCAAAGTATTCATTAACAATTTTATTGATTTCTAGATTGCGATCGTAAAGGAAAACGTAAGGAAATCTATCATTACATTTTATTGAGTTAACCTCAATACTTAACATGTAATTGCAACTGTACAGAATCCTGTAATGGACGCTATAAAGGCTCGCACAGATTACAGGCACACTGCTAAAGGGCACCACAGTCGCATTGTATTGCAAAACTGCGTTTAAGCTGTGTTAAACTGCGGCTTGGTGTAGCTTAGGCTATATAATGTAGCCTATGAAGCGCTGTAACATAACATAACATACATACGTTTATATATACATTATCAACCGTGGGCGCACCACGCTTCAGCATGAATGGGCCGGCTTGACCGGAGTGATTACCTTACAGAAAACCAGCGCGAAACAACGCTTACGTAGTGTTTTGCCGAGTGAGTGAGGATACCGGAGGCTCAATCCCCTTTTTAAAGGCCGGCAACACACTTGTGACTCTTCTGGTGTTGCAGGCATCAGGCGATCCGAATACTCGTTTTTTTTGTCCCCTAAAAAAATATGCCTTTGTTCCCCGAAGGGTTTGGCAGTGTCGTAGGTACTAATGTACACCCGCAGTTCGCCGGTATGTTTCGGTCCCATGTAATAGGGGGCGAACCTATTGACATTAACCGGGCACAAATTCCAAACTCTGAGCTGGTGCTGAGAATTTATAGAAACCCCACTAACACTTGGCTCGACCTGGGAATCGAACCCAGAACCTCTACCGTAGCAGTCACACACAGGACCAGTAGGCTAATGAGGCAGTAAAGTGGCAATGAAGCGATGTAATGTGACGCTTAATCTGTGTCAGCCAGCTCTGTTTTGATAAATTTATTTCATCATCACCTTTGCCCAATGATGTTAGGATCGTCTGCCATCAGACATCCGCAACTGATTAAGACAGTTCCACAAAGCCAGGAGAATTGCTTTAATTGTATAAATAAATTTAATTGTATCTTTTCAAATATAATTAGGGACCTATATATCACTCAAGTATTGCTTAATTTATTCAAAGTACAATACCCTCATTGAGTAGCAGCATTGACATCTCTGTCCTCAATTTCCTCACTGACAGACGAACAGGCAAACAGTTGCCAAATACCACAATAGTTAACACTAAAATTGCAAACGGTACGACTAGACGGGTCTGTAAGACCGAACAATATTTTGTTAACCCCTCAATGGACGGATAATAACAGTTTAATAGACACCGATTTATCTCTCAAGAAAACCAATTTTAGTTACATTTTTGTACCAATATCTCATGCGATACTCAATCTTAATGTAATGTTAGTAAAGCATACCGTAATGAAGGGCGACTTTCGATAAAAATTGCTTGTCGATATAAGAGTCATATCATCGTCATATTTGAATCGCGTGCCATGATTCGGCAGAATCGATCAAAGCGACGCCGGACCACCAGAGACTTCGCGTTCTATTAGAGATTATTAAAGGTTATCGATAGATTAGTCGACTAGTCAAAAGGTTACTGAGTAAGTAAAAAACATGATAATTTAATCAATATCACGGCGAGATATAATATTTTGTTAATGGCTTTGTTTATTTTGTCTTTAGATTGATGTCATTGTGTAGTAGGTACTTCGATATAATTTTGTTTTAAATTATTACAAATAAGTATATTTGTATAAGTAAGTATCTACTTTTTATACAATTTTGTAAAAATATTTCCGCATCGAGTATGGGTAATTAGATTCAAACCCAAATTCCTTGACAGTTTTAAATTTTGTAACAAAATTACCTTTAAAAATAAGTATATCGATATTAACAGTAGGACATCCCTAATATACTAAAATGCGTTCCCAAGAGGCACAATCAACACACATTGAATATTTCTTTGTATCGCCGAGTGATTTATTGATTGCGTCTCTGTCAACACCGGCTGGCATTTTACACCAAGCTGAATACTTCATTTGATCCGGATTTTTATCGATAATAAAACCCGATCATGATTCACATCACTCGTTGAGTGTATTTAGTAACAAATGACTTGAACGTGCTGGTCGTTAGGTACTTTCAAATTGTTATTCACGAAGCTCTCTTTTTCTATTTAGTTGTTATTTGAATTTGCGGCTAACGTCAGCATTAATTTTTGTTGATGAAAGTATTTTTTAATATTGATTTACTCAACTCATGGTTATTGGTTACTCATAGTGGAGTGGTCCAAGCAACCGTAATTGATTTAGGTCAAGAGATGCGTTATCAATAGCAGAAAACAATTCAGAATGAGTTCTGAGAAATATAAATCGCTGTTATAAAAGAAGTTTGCAGACAGTGGGTGTGAGACGAATTGCTAATTGAAAAGAACGAGTTATGAGGTGAACTGTGAAGAGGAAATTACAAATAAGGAATGGAAATGTCTCTAAATAGAATCATTTGCAAACTTTTGAGCTGGATGAAATCAGTTTGTCCTATCAGTTCTGTGTCGTATCAGTTTTTTTTTAATCAGATCAGATAGAAAATTAATTCAAAATAACCTGAAATAACGGTCTAATTAAAATAAATAATTTGTCTTTGACTTTGATCCTTGTTATACGTTCCATCTGACAAAACAAGGGTTAAAGTCATTCAAGAACACAGTAAAAAAGGAAAATGCACTTTTTGACGCTTGCAGACAATATGGAATCACCTATTAGCACTCGTATTACAAGGAATTACTTTTTATTAAATGTTTTAGTATAGAATATATGTATAGGTACCGCCATAAACAATCCAACAAAAAGAAACACCTAATTATAAATGATTTTTTTCACATACTTAAGCTTAGGCAGAGACAGAAGAAAACTTCAATTACCACAATGGGTGGTCTCATATTGCAGGAAAGAATGCATTCCTATAAAACAGCGCATTAATTCTATACCTACTAGTGCTACCACGCTATGTGGAAAATGTAAGACAGTGTAAAATAAATTAAAGAATGTATGTTTTTCACAGTTTGAGCGTTGGAATTACAAACAGTTACTTATCCTACTCATAATTCGTATTATTTATTATGCATTTCAAATCTTGAGTTCTTAGATCGCTCTTTCGATAAAAGCATAACATATTAATGAAATATCTATTACTACTATTAACCAAACTCCATTTTCATAACTTAGATCATCATCATCATCATTAAGTTCGTTCATTGAAGCATCAAACAGTAATGAATCGATAAGGACAGTACATTAAAACTATCCACTTCCTGGAAAAAATTACAATCCTTGCAACAATCTTTGTTCTATGCAAATTTTACGCAAAAACAAGGAACAAACACATTAAAATAAAATGTGCCAAAATAATTATTACTAGTTTTGAGTAGCTTTTTGAAACTGTTATAAATACGTAGTCAATAATGAAATTTAATTAGGTATACGTAATAATTATTATGATTACTGAATCATGCTGTTTCACAGCGGATTAGCTTTTGTTTATAAAACCTATGTAAATGCATAATGTCTTGTTTGTTTTCCTTTGTTTTTCACAAACCTTTTTATTCTACAATTCCTTATCAATACGAAAACACATCTACATACTCATTACAAACATACCTGTTATACAATAAATTAAAACTAGAAGCTCGCATTTAGCATATCTATGCGCGTGTGTCAAATTTAAATATCCATTTCAAGAACTTATAAATTAGAAAAAATAATGGAGTTTCGTGAGTAATTACGATGCGGCATTTCTTTAAAGATAATGTTAATTGCAGGGGCAGTGGGAACGAGGTTTTGAATTCATACCTATACGGAATATCATGGTAATGTTATTTGAAATTAAACCGTTTGTGATATCAATTACATGAGGTAGAGATTAAATCCGTAATTGAGCTTGCAAAAATGTTAATTAATCAGGTAACTATTTCATGAATATGAGGTTACATTCGTAAAGACATATTATACGCGATTAAAATAAGATTTTGCTTGGAATCGCTCGCGTTTGCCGAATAAATTGGTACATAAATATCTTTTTAATTCTCGAAACAATTCTGGCGAGACTTCATGGTTTTTTTAAAAGCCGTAATAACCCATCAGAATTTATATAAAACGGCAACATCTGCTATAATAAGCTGGTTTCACATTCTATTGGCTTTTGCTTTGAGTTGATTTGATGATTCTATTTCAAATTTCACCTATCAGGTTGGCATAATGTGTTTAAAAAATCAATAACAGGCTAGGTTGTCTCTGCTGGGACATATCCCAAACACCTAGTCCATCATCGCCACCCTACTAGTATGTAACGGTCGCTCTCACGTTGATAATTACGATACACCTAGTGCGATGCAATAATGGCGCGGTTTTTACTGGAATACATTACACGTGTCACCACTTAGCGGTTGGTGATGGCTGTCATACTAGGTACCTACTATTTACGAAACTGTACCTACGTGTTTGCGGGCCTCGCTACACAGCACTAGAGAGTATTGAGCTGTTCCCACCAAAGATATTGCGAGAAAGGTGTTTGTTACGCGAAGATTAAAAAAATCCATCTAAAACGTTTGCCACCAAAAAAAACGCAGCTTATAACTAGGTGGAATTTCTCCTCATGCATCGCTCAGGTTCCTCGTACATCTCTGTTGAAGGCGCAGCCTAGAATAGCCATTTAGGCTATTATATGATACCTCGGCGCACCCTGAGCAGCCCCGGTATCAATATGGTGACTAGCAAATCTTTTCTAGTCATGTACCTACAACAAAAAACCGAACACCACCAACCATTAAAAATCGTGCATCATATAATTATTCCGCATCGCTGTTCTTTGAAAAAGTGCCTAGAAGGTTGCATTACCATGTTGGATGTCAATGTTTCTCTTACCAAAGCAGGCCAGCCTTTGGGTCACTGAAAGCTTCGTGCAAGCGTTTGGCAACATCATAGTTCATTAACATAGGTATTATAATAAACTTTTGGATTGTGTATCCTTTTTTGGGGAGTGTCGACAATCCTCATAGATCATCAGATATCAGGGGAATGTCATACCTTGCCTCAAAGGTGACCTTGTACAGCAATCAACTAAATCATGATAAATTTAAAAAAAATTACAAACCATATGCTTACAGCATCCCATCATACATCAGAGAGCAAATCTTACGTTAATCAACTGATTAAGTTTCATATTTCTACATTATCAGTCAACTACAAGTAGTAGGTATAATTAAAAACCCAAATGCCTATAGCATTCTATCATCTGTAGGATCAGGCGTTAGATTAATCGCGTTTTAATTCTTACGTTAATCAACTGATTCAGGGCGATATTTCTTACTCGTGCAGTTCGTGACAATAGTGTGATAATTGTTGTTCGCACAATAAATTATAACTTACATTTTTTTGTTAATTTTCTTCGTGGATTACATACATATAAGTAAGTGATGTAATTTTTATTCCTTTAACTTGCATTCCATTTTAATTGATGAACCAAATATGAAAATCGATTAAATGAATTTGTGACATTTTATTTAACTATTCACAAAATCATTTCATCCAATACTATGCTTATAGAACTTTTTAATGGGTGCAAAAATATGGGTTAGTGTTTTCAAAGTCAAAGTCAAAATGTTTTATTTCAATTAGACCATTAAAAAAAGTACTTTTGAAAAGTCAAACTAGTTGCACGGTTCCAAAAAGTGGGTCTTATGGAGAAGATCCAGCAAGAAACTCCATAGATACTCTTTCTAAAAAACATGATTACATTATTAATCTTTACAACTTTGTTTTAAAAAGTTTGAGAATTATGCCGTTTGATGTGTAAGATTTATTCAGTATAGGTGTTATATTTAAAAAGAAAGAGATTGCCACAGCAAGTACCTAAGAGCTAACTAGTCCCGACAGACAGCACCCGTTCAGTAGGTCCATAATTTAATAAGTCCTTAGTCGTAGGTAGGTCGTTAGGTTGACTAAGAATCTACTTATTACTAGACTGGAAAAGTCTAGTAATAAGTAGATTCTTAGTCAACAGCTTCCAGTGCCTAGGTTTCCGAACCTGATTTAGTCAGCATTGTTTTTTTTTATGGATTAAGTCGGCAAAAGAGATGACGAGCCACCTGGTGGGAAGTAGTCACCATCGCCCATGGACACCTGAAACGCCCAAGGAGTTGCTGATGCATTGCTGATCCTTATCGGCAGACGTAAGGTTGGTCGCCAGCTAGTCAGACCCAAGAGGTCCTACCACCGAGCATGTCAGATATTTTCTTACGAGATACCTATTAGATCTGAAAGGCAGTGAGGAACAGTATTGTAACCCGGGGAAAAATAATGATTTATATTTTTATCATAAAATTGCCATGAGTCGCAGCACATGGATAATGGAGGTAAGTGTTCTACCAGTGTCGTTGTAATAATAAGAGCCTAGTTAGGCACTTGGTTTAGGGGCCTGCTGCAGGAAGCAAGCAGCGAAAGAGCAAAGAAAGCAGTAAGTACAGAAGTACCTGTAGGTACTTATTGTTAGGAGGTTCTTTCCGGTTGCTGGGACCCGATGTTAGCAGGTTCTAAGTATTTTTATTTCATACCTATGTTTTTTTTTACATAATGAATAGGAAAATTATAAATAGGAAATTAGCATTGAAAATTATTTGATTATTACACAATTTAGATATCTAGGTTCAGAGTTACAGACCCATTAATGGGTATAAGCGTTATCCATTGATTTTAAAAATTTTCTAATATGTGTTGCCTGTCATCAAGATTTTCTCGTCAGTTTACCCTTGCTCGAATTTAAGACCTTATACTCACCAATTGTGTTTGCAACCGCTCGACCAATGACGCATTTATAATAAAAACTAATAACTGTTGTAGTTGTTGTAAAAATTGTTTAACTATCCAATTAAAACCCGGGGCAAATCCATAAATCATGATTGTGAATCTTAATTGTTAATTACATGCTTGTTTCATTAGCGATATGAAGAGAGACGTCACTCTTTGCTAACTAGTCTCTGTACTTATTATAGTCTGATGGTTATTGTACTTGCAAATCTATTATTTATAAGTGACCGTTAACGAAGCAAAAGATGTATGCAAGAATCGTAGAAAATTGAATTTGTAGTTTCAGAAAAAGGTGTGATTGTATTTCATGTACATTAAAGTTTCTAGGATTTTTATTTTAATCACGTCATAATTTTCGTTTATATTAAAAATTTCGTATCTTATATAAAAATGTTCTACTATTACCTATCTGTAGGTAAGTACTTTAAAACAAACCATACCTAGTTATATGAGTTTGGTTTGGTCGTCCATTGAGAAATGCCGACGCCATCTAGTAGATACCTACTAAATTTTTTAGAACATTTACTTGTACTTAAAAATTACTTAGATCTATTACAGATATAAATATCTATTTATCAAAGATAAGAAAATAATTATTCTTGTATTTCTGTCAATTTATTTTAGACCAACAACTAATAAATAAAAAGGATATAAAGAGAACGTTAGAGAGAAATACGCAATAGTTACCTACTATTGCGTATTTCTCTAGCGATCTTTATTTATTTATGCCCAGCCTATTTCCAGCTATATTCAGCTTCTTATACCTACGACCAGACATGGCTGAACATCGACTCTTAAGTATTCGCTACAAAGACAAAGTAAAAATTATTATTGCGAATTAAGGGCATTACATCGCTCAAATCCAAAAAAACACCCTAGCTTTAACTAAGTTTCTAGTGGAATCCTTATGTGCGTTTGCCACATGTTATACTTAAGGTCATCACAAACAAATTGTATTGTTTAAATGCCCCAATTTTGGATAATAATTGAAGTAAATAGGCCTTTTTTAACCTAATTTGTATTTTTTCTCTTTAACGGCTTAATAGTTAGTCGTGAGTTTTACATAAAAAATTGTAATAACGTAATTAACAATTTGTATTGTTTTTATTTTCTTACTTCTTTCAATATTTTGAAATAATAAAGAAATACCCGAAACCTCACTAGCACCCCGCGTGAAGCACCCCCGCAATGCCTGTGACTAACAAATAGTAGCAAAAAGACGAAATCCTCAAGGTCATTGGGCAATGATACCCTTAAGTAGGTATACTATAATTGTACTAGACTATTTATATTGCTTTTACGTACTTATTTATTGGTTTTATTATGTGCGCAATTTTTATTTTAGGAATGTGTACGCATTATTACAAATTTCACCAGATGATTTAGCAAAATCGAACTTTATTTGCAATCAAATATTTCAATTTCCACCCAATTAAAGTTATAGCTAATTTGAAGGACAGTTGGTGCACGACACTTGGCATTGATTGGCGCATTGTCCCACTGTGCAGTACCACCCGAGCTGGCTCATGGCTGTCACTCAAACAAACATGGGTTTACTTGTAAACAATGCGCATCACTGCTTTTGTCAGTCAAGTCGTGAAGCAAAGGAGAATAAGATTGGAATTTGTAATTTTTGGATAGGCGATCGGCAAAATTAATTTATAGAAATATTAGTAAAGTTGGTAGTTTTTTTATTGTCTAATAAGTGTTAGATAATTTTTAGTACTTATTAGTAATTTTATATTTGTCATTTAATTGAAACTGACGTTTTAATCTTATACAAGGGGAAACACAAATTAATGACGATATTGATAACCTCGTACCTATCGATGTGTTTCACGGTATGTATTTTATGGTGCATTGAATATCTAAAAATATTAATCATAAGAATATCTAATAAATATCTTGACAACACCGCGACGTTTATTTATACTTCATTTATTACAATAAAAAATATAGAAAATCTTAATTTTTATACTTATGCTATCTTCTACACCAGCTTACAGACACTAAAATGATCCGATAAAATTGGATTTTTTGCGGTACGATGCACTCGAAGCGGACAATGACAAGTCAATCATTTTCGCATTATTGCAGAACTACAATACCCTGGCTTAGTTACACGACGGACAAATTTTAATCTTGAAATGATGGATTTATTACAAAAAAGTTTTTATTTTCTTTTTTGTTTTCTTAAATCGTATAGCAGGTGTTGTTTGGTGAGGATTACCACTTGTCAAAGTTCTTTTGATTGATTGTGGGATTTTGTGAGGTATGTATTGAATTCCGTAATTGCGAATATAAACAGAACGGAACGCAATATTATTTAGAAATATTTAGGCATTTGAATAATTTGACTATCATATTTATATTTTTTGCTTTAATTCCTAAGTTTTCAAGATTACCTACAGGTTTTACAGACATAAAATTCGGGTGTTTAAAATTTAAGTCTAAGTAAACTAAGGAATAGGTGCATAAATAATAAATAAAATAAAAAAATAAAAAATAATAAATAAAGGCCACTCCTTTATTTATGTACCTATTCCTTATTTACTTAGACTTAAATTTTATTTCTGCATATCACACCTAAATATTTGTGATAAGTAATTAAAACAACATTTACCTAAATTATTGATGTATAGTAATTTTATTGTGTGAAATTACGCGCATTTCACACACACACACTTTATAAGTAACTAAAGGCCTAATAAATTATAAACAAATCCATACAATTACTCAATTTCCTCTCTTCCAAGAATGCCAAACAGTTACTCAAGCCCACATACATCGCACTTCAAACCCAAATACAAATGCATTATTTAATAAAAACAAATTATTTCTCTCCATTCACACACAAAACGTCAATTATTTATGAATGCACACACTCCCGCTGATTCTTTTCACTCTTCCTACAAAAGACTTATGCCTGTTTGCCAAAGGTGTGGTAATCCCTTTAAACTCATTGGCTTAATGGTTTTTTTCTTAACGCTTTGAGGGATTTAATACTTGATTTTCTTGTTACATGAGATAAGGAGTAGGTAAGGTAAATAGTGTTTTTTTTTCTGATTTTTTGAGCAATGAGGGATACGTTGCAGTTATTACGAGTACTTGTAGATTAAACTACTCATTAACGTTTTAACCACCACAGTCGTGTATAGACGACAAACCAAAATGTGCTCACTACGCCATGGACGCGACTGGACGACAGATTTGATTGGAAAATTCGGAAGCTTGGCGCCGAGGGCACACTTTTTCTGTTTTGACGTAGCGGACAAAGGGTTAAAAATCAGTCGTGGTGAATGTCACGAATCCCATGGTCGTGACTATGGAGCAAGTGAAGGCATGTAAGGTTTATAGTCGGTACAAATCCGACTAATAGGGTCCCTACCACCTGCCCACAGACGATCCATGAAGATTTTCCGCGTCCCTAAAAGAGGCCTCACAGCATTATTCCTTATATTTTCCATTAAATAATAAACAATAACAACTATTAATCCTTATTAATATTATAAACGTGAAAGTTTGTGAGTATGGATGTGTGGATGTATGGATATCTGGATGTTTGTTACTCTTTCACGAGAAAACGGCTGAACAGATCTGGATAAAATTTGGCACAGAGATAGATTATAGTCTGGAATAACACATAGGCTACTTTTTATCCAGGTCGGATCTAATTCTGAAGTCCACGCAGACACAGTCGTGGGCAGAAGCTAGTTTATTATAGTTTCAAGATAGGTAAATTTTAGGTCAACATTCACATAAAGTACCTATGTAAATAGATGCACCATGAGACCATGTCCGTTGAAGATTTAAAAAAAAAAAAAACTTTGCCCCACACTAGGATTTTCTCCTGTATCGTGGGTGCGTTTACAAACACAAATTCTCACATACACAAACGCCCAGACCCGGAACAACTACCTGTAGATCATACAAATATTTGCTCCATGTGGGGTTCAAACCCACAACACGTGACGCAGAAGCCGATCGCTCAGCCGCTACGCCAAACGTGTCATCTTTTAGATATTACTATTTGATAGGTTATTGATGTGATTAACATTTTTACTTAGTTTCCCCTTAAAATAACACTATTACCGCAATTAATTCCCAATAACCCTACACATAGTACCCACAGCAGTTTCTATTTATTCCATCTTAATTAATCTACACACGCATAATCAGACTTCGAGTTCTAGAATTCCGTTTCTCTGCGTAAACCTATCATGTAACTCTGTTGCATGCGTTTAATGTCACGGTGTGTGTGCAAATTTGAGCGGGTGTGCGTTTAAATATGAAAGTGTGTGTGACGCTATGAGCGGGTGTGCGCAATGGTGTGTATGTGTGTGTGCAGCTGATTGAATTTAGTAACGCAATCATTTTTATTGCAAGCAATTACTATTGAATGTATAATGTTTGCGCTAAGTTGCCATTTCGAGTTGGCGAGGCGCGAGTCTAAATATCTTATGAAGCGAAAAGATTCAGTTAATAGACGTTAAATGATATTCAAAAGACATTTATTTAGGTATACAGTTCGAAATCTAATTATCATAAAGTTTTCAATAGCACTACAGCAATTTTAGACGAAACTGATGGACTAACAAAATAATTTGAGATTCCAAGTTTAAAACAATGACTTAAGTAAATACTTAGCTAATATTTAGATTTAAATGATTATGATAAAATTGTGGTGCATTTTATAGGATCTACTCATATGACTCTCACTCCAACACTACTCAAGCGCTTATTAATTATTATAAATATACTACCTACTGAAGAGCTTGTCCTATGAAGTTGGCTATGTTAATATCCGTGAGAATTTCCCTAAATTTGATTCCCTAAATATAATTTAAAAGATTCTGGGTTTTCTGGTCAAAGATTCCGTACCTTTTGAATCAGGTATATTTCACTTTTACTTATCTAGAGCTTTGGGACGTAAGTCATACATTAAAATTCCAAAACGAATCTAAGCGATGCTTCCATAATGAAAATAATAGCGAAGGGGTTAATAGAGTATTTGACTAATGTTTGAATAATGCAAGCTGAGTGAAAAATTAAATTAAATACAAATCGTATTTTGAAAAAATAATTTAAATTGGTTAATAAAGTTCAAAGATATAAGCTTTTAAAACTTTTGGTTGGGATTGAGAAGGGATGCTTTGTCCCTTTCCCCCAAATGAGTGTTAGTATAGGATTTGTATGGCTCATTGGTTTGTGACGTCATAAACAAGTATAATGCGTTCTCTGTCTAGCATAAACTTAAAATGCTTGTAACTTACTTATTTTTGAGCCGATTTTAATTTTGTTCTCGTTGATGGGTTCTATTTATGGTAAATATTTGCATAAGATAAGCAAATAGCCTATTGTAGACATTCGTGGTAATAGTAAAAGATGTCTAGTTGTCTCTTATAAGAAAACAGTGTTTTTTCTGCACCTTAATTTTTGCGTCCGAAATTAATATAGTCCTTTCACATATCAAAGTTGAGGCTTAGACTAATCCTTGCATCTGAGCCTAAGTCTTGATTCTTACTAGTCTATGTCCAACGATTCTCTCATTTCCCCACGCACCCCTAAAAGCAGTCATTAGATCTAATTATTTTACAATTCGTGGATTAGTCGATAATAGCTCGTTGAGTGATTTTTTCCTCGCTCGCCAACAATTATGTTGCAATAGCAATTACTGTTCCATTCGCGCCTTTTCATTATCAACTTGTGTACTCGTTAACTGTTACTCTGTTAATTAATATGGGTATTTAAATTGCAATCTTTCTTGATCGTTTTTCCTTAATTAAGACGTAGTTTTCTGAGGCTGCTAATAGTTTGTTTTGCTTGGAGTTTGTCGTTTTTATTGCTGCAAGGACTTTGATAAATACTGAATAGGATTCACTACAAATCAGGAGGGCATGGCTAGAAATGAGAAAATCTATATACCTAATCTAGCTGAAATTCCTAAGTTTTCAAGATTACCTACAGGTTTTACAGACATAAAATTCGGATGTTTAAAATTTAAATCTAAATAAATAGGGAATAGGTGCATAAATAAAGGAGTGGATCTGCATATCATACTTAAATATTTGTGATAAGTAATTAAAACAACATTTACCTACATTATTTATGTCATAATTTAAGCCTAATAAATTATAAAGAAATCAATATAATAATCGATTTCCTCTCTTCCAGGAATACCATTCTCTGTATTATTTCTTACAAAGCTGCTTCTTTTTTCTAGTGGTTGCAAGCGCGGTAGTTGACCACGATGCTTTGGATTCGATTCCCAGGTCCATCAAAGTACTTTTGGATTTTTTAATGTAGCAACTTGGAATTTGGATTTGTGCCCGGTCAATGACAATGTTGATAAAGCTGTTGAGGACGATGGAAATTCCATTAACAAATGCGTTCTCGTTCATATTCAGTAGGTATTTGCTTGCTTCAACCATTTATTATTTGTCATGTTCAAGTTAAACGCATGCGCAACGCGCAACAAATTATCTACCGTCTGATATTATCGATTAATCGATACAAACGTTTTTTTCACACGTGTCTCGAATTTTACTAAATCGATATAATTTTTTTAAAGGTGAATTTAATATGCTGTCGATAGTAAGCCTGAGTAACAAATTGTTATAATTCTAAAATTAGAATGCTGACCCAGTACTAAATTAAGTACCTTTATTTAATATTTAATATTTACAAATAAATAAATTCTAATTCTAATTCTAATAACGGTATTATAGTACTTATCTACATCTGGGCTTTCATCAATGACCTTGCATGAATTTAGTTTTACAACCCTAAATTTCTAGTGCCAACGTATGATCATAGACCTTGTACTGTCTACAAAAAAAAAGTGATTTACTATTTCCGTCCTTAATAAATTTACAAAAATTATGCTATGGTTGTCACCACTCTCTCACTGGTTATGATTGTAGGGGCAAGAACATACCGGCAGATTTATTATCCAACTTAAAAAGCTCATAATCAGTCAGGACATGCCACTCTTCCATGTAGGTAGACACAGTCGAATGCCCATTAACAACTAACATTACATCCTACTGCCAATTAGCAAAGAGAACCCATTATCCAACAATCTATGTACATTTCAAACAATGAAAAGCAATAGAGCAATACATCAGGCAACAATTTAACCCTTCACCTACTCTCGTGACCGCTAACGACATCCACAGCGCAAAAACGTCCTCACGGGCGTAAAAGTTGAAATTCAAAAAGAAAAAAGTCCCTCGCTACTCGAGTCTCGAGACCCGTTGACACAAACCACAGAAATGGGGTCGAGACTCTCTTAACTAATTTCTTCCATCGCTACCGTATACAGAGAGTGTTAATTGCCATGTGCGGTAAGGATGGATGTATTTAATAGCTGCGTGCGTGAATGAGACAGTCGTTGACACGGCACGAAAATAAAAAGTTGTTCATACCAGTTGGAGCACACACACAGTAGCGGAGGCTCGTTAAGTCACTGCTTTTAACCCTTTAATGAGTGTTTATGTTTGATTAAAAAACATGATTTTAGTGTAACTGTTTATTTTACTGTCTGTATCGACTGTCGTGACTGTTAAGTGGGGAATTTTTATAATTTGTTTAATTGTTCATAAATGTGAGGTAATTATTGCAAATGTATGCGAAATGTTTTGTATCAATGGTTATTTTTATTTGCGTTAAGCATACAGCTGCTTTTTTGCATATTGTACGAATTGATGTAGAAAAACTAGCTGGTTTTGCCTAAACAAGTTGCTTGTTCTAGCAATTTATCCTTTATATTGTAGGACAAACTATACAAGTCGTATCAAAACATGAAAATTAACTTACGATTATGGAGAATTAATTAATTATTTATAAACGTTGGCTCATTGGGTATCCTTTGCTTATCTAGTAGGCCAGTGCATAGCTGATAACATACCAACTACTTTTAATTACAGAGTGAATACATACATAATAATTACATTTGAACTATGGTAAAACACGAAAATTCTGTTTTATTATTATTAAATTCTTACCTACATTATAATTTACTTTTCCATGAGAAAGTTGTTAAAATTAAATCGATATCAAAAACCGATGTAAGCTTCAGATAATGTTGTCCTTAGTGGAAAATATCGATGGAGATATTTTTAAAACTAAATAGTATTTGTTGGTATAGGCCGATATACAATGCGACTCGTTCTATAGCCATCGTTTCAAACTCGGAATAGGTATTTTGAGTAGACTTTTGAAATGCCCAAATAATTAAATATGGCGAATAACCGGTAATAAATTCTTAAAAGACGTTAAAGGCTTAAAAAACTTTAACGAAATTGGCCCAAAACACCTACCGACATACCTACTATGATTAATCATCAATGTGTTTTCCAAGTATACCTACTGATTAATGGTAACATTTAAATTATCATGAACATGCTTATCGCGCATGGCGATTTGGATACCGCAAACAACCGGTGTCCATTTATTTTAGGCTCATTATTTAGTTAGCAGGTTGGAAAAAGCTGGAGGAGGCCTTTGTGTCGCAAGACTCGCTAACAATACGTATAACGAACAATAATTATAAGAAATAATTATGTTTTTAATAAAGGCATATAGGTACATAAATAAATAAAAATTCGGTAGCAGGTAGATATTTATTAAAGTGATACTGTAACCTTATCAATTCTACACACACAACAAAATTCGATTTACAAAAAAAAAACTATTTGAAAAAATCACTACAATGGGTCTAAAAGGCCCCCACTCGCTTTCCACTGTTACGTCAACTCGCTGACAGGTTGACGGCGATTGGCACCGAGCACGGCACATCGGCATCCACGATATGGTTAATTAGTAATAAAACCTTGCCTTGTTGGTCGTAGCGACCGTCGCGCTTGAGGGTTATCTCAGATACTTTGTTAGCAATAAATGCGTGTAATAACACTGTAATTGTGAATCGATTAGGACATAACCGCCATTTTGAATTTGATACAATCTTGGTTGTTTAGAGCGGAGATCTCGTGGCTAAATAATAGCGGATAGATGTATGAGATTAAGCTCTACTTTCCAAAACTGGATTTTTTATTGTAAGACAAGCAAATATCCAGCCGTCAGATGGTAATCAAAAAGTTGTCATGTTAAAACCTCAGGTGTTAAGCCTCATTTGCCTAGTAATTTTACTGGTAACATTATCCTTTAACGGAAACACAATGTTTGTAATTTATTGCTTACTTGTAGAGGCCCTAGTCACCTATGTATAATAGGGGACTGAGCTACTCGTTTTTAAATAAAAATGCACGATCTGATAATTGTGGGTATTTATTCAAATTCGGAACAGTTGGAGTAGCTCAAAGTTTGGATTATTTTAGGCTCGGCTTTTGGGGTTGACCCTTATTACATGGAACCATTATAGTTTTACATTATATTTTTATTTCTTTCAAATAAAACGTTGCCCCACTAGGATTTTCGCCGGAATCGTGTGGTGAAAGCTGAAAGGTGAGGCGTTTACAAACAAATTCTTTCATACCTCGTTGACTGAATTCAGTAACAGCACAAGTAAAGTCTAGTAGTCCCAAGCGCGACTGCTATACTAGAGGTCCTGAGTTCGATCCCCAGATCGAGCAGTGTTATTAGGTTGTTAGGTGTTATTAGGTCAGCTCGGAGTCCCTCAAGCGGATTTGTGCCCTGTTAATGGCTATAGGCTCGCCCCTTATTACATGGGACCTAAACATACGGGCGAACTGTGGGTGTACATTAAGTACGACTTTGCCATACCCTTGGGGGAATACAAGCGTGATGGTATGTAAAAATTAATTTATTTTTTTAATCTCATTCTAAATTACATAATACGTACATAATTTTATATGTGTTTAGGTAAAAACTAACTTGCAGGTTCGTGATATTTTTGGACTTGTGCCACTATAGAATTCAGTCAATGATTATACTAATACCCAGACCCTTCGGTAACTTACATAAATTAATGATAAATACATGGTTAAAATATTCAAAGTTCACTCGAAACAATTTGAAAACTAAATTAACCCAACTATTTTACTGACTCTGATAAGCATTTCACCGTCACGCTTTTTGTAGGGTATGATACACTGTTACCGTCCGTATTAAATGTCGTAGTTCGTAGAAGTGTTGGTCAAGAGTAGCTTAGAGCAGAAACGAGTGGAAAATGCACGATGAAGACGATGATGATGAAGTCACAGCCAAGCATATATCCTTGAAGGTTGAGGCGGCGGGGTACTGTTGGTTGTGTAACCACATCTCGCAATTATGCTTTTGATGTCATGAACAGAGGGATGGAGCGTATCCGCGCTGCTACGGAAAATATCGTATTATCCCTTGACACTTTGCTCGATAAGGGGACCCAAACTAGCGCTCACGCTCCACGGTTCCGCTAGTGACCAATGGTTAGATTTTAGTTTTTAAAGTCTACCAGACAAACATATGTCGCAGTATGATAGATTATAATATAGTATAGTTATATCCCTAGGGATATAACTATATTACGGCTTTATCTATCATACTGCGATGTATACATTCCATCACGCGTGTATTTCCCGAAGGGTTTGATAGGGGTATGATAATGTAACCCAAAGTCCACTGAAACGTTTAGGTCCTGTATAATAGGAACGGGTACAAATCACGAGCTGTTACTGAGGATTTCATAGAAAAATCGACACATACAAACACTAACGTAGCAGTACGACTACTAACGTAGCAGCGGTTTCTACCACTAATCTAATGAGGCAGTTTTTGTCGTATAATAGCTAGAATAAGTTATCGTGATTGTGCAAGTAACATTTTTGTAAATTATTCATTTGATTTCATAATTCTACTAATTGAGATCAATTGGGTTGTGTATCAATCGATATTAATTAAGTTTTTAAAGTATTACATTAACATTTTTAATATCACCTTAAACGTTTCTTCTGAAAATTTATGGTTTTAATTATTAGCAATTATCGGTTATGACGCAATCGATAATAATTACTAATGATAATTTAAATGAAGTACCTTTTTAAATTGTAATTACCTGTTAAATCGAGGTCTCTTCTAGACATTAAATGTAAATTTTACATGAATATTTAGCTAGAAGCTAAGATCGTTGTGTTTTAGTTTGAAGGAACGACACGATACGTTTAGCGTAGCGTTTGAGCAGTTGACTTCTGCGCCACGGGTTGTGGGTTCGACGATACAGGAGAAAATACTAATGTGGGCAACGTTTTTTTCTTAAATAAAAAGAAAAGAAAAGGGCAGTTTGGCCAGGGAAATTGGGCTAAAAGTCCACTATTCACGAATCATAATATTATTAACGGACACACAGGGTCAAGCAAAACCTTAAACACTTGTATAATTTATTTATTTGCTATGAAATTGTCAGTCACATTTTTGACAGGTTAATAGTAGACGCACTGTCGGTGTCCATCATAGTAAATCTCTGCCTAAACTGAGAATTACAGGCGTTATAATTTCTATTTTTAAGTTATTATCCCCAAACTTTACTCTTGGTAGGCCGCTAACAGGCGTACTCACCTCTCATTTATTAAATCTGTGCCCATAAAAATAAAACAGATTACAAAAACGGGAGCGGCAGTGAAAAACAAACTGTATGTGTTATCTGTTAAAAGTGTCATAAAACGTTAATTGTCTGCATTAATTGCAATAAAAATTAAAAGTTATTGCGTTATGTTATCGACGGGTCATGGCGACATCGCTATATATTTTATATGTGGTAGACAAACGCAATTCATACAGACCTACACTGGTATAATTAAACGCTGCTTATTTATCCTTACTAATATTATAAACGTGAATGTTTGTGAGTATGGATGTAACTGTGGGTGTACTAATGTTACATTAGTTCGCGTCTTCGCGGAATACAGACGTGCTGGTATATTAATGTTATGATACAGCGTTTAATTTAAGCATATTTTATATAGTGGTAAAGACAATTACCTATCCTGTACATCACGCTTTACGTCTGAATGGTATAATATCTAAAATGATTGTTTATTCATAAATGATTGTATATTTAAAGGAGATAGGGGAATCGAATAATTCCCAATTGGAGCTACTCGACTGGGGAAGTACCTCCACCTTGCAGAAAATTGTAGCCAAATAACATAGCTCCGTGCCATGTTGTGTTTCTAACGGTGTGAAAGGTTGCCAGAGCTCCGCGAGGAAGCGTTGTGTTGGCAGTCTGGGGGACCGGTGGTGTTATGTTACCGCCGCTGTCATGTATGGCAGTATGTCCCTTATGCTGCCATATATGACAGCGTCCGTAGGCTACGGTAACCGCTTACCATCAGGCGAGCCATAGGCTTGTTTTGCCACCTTAGTGGTATAAAAAAAATGTTCTGGACTCTACAATATCTAGATCTCTGCCTAACCCTGCGGGTAACACAAGCATTATGCTATGATAAAAGCTATGTTATTCCAAAAATTTAATAACCAAGCAATAAATTTTAACGACCAACCGATAGGTTTTGAAACTAATAAGCAAGCAGTCAGGGGTCGCGAACCGTGACCCGTTTATCGAATAAAAACTGTGACTTCATGAATTTCTTCGGCGCACAGTTGTTGTTCAGACGACCGTACGTTGATAACCTCTGAGTTTTGCATCCCTTTTTCGTCGTGGAAGGGAAATATTGTTGATAATAAGTATTCATAAAAATGGTGATAAGGCAACGAGCTTCCAATTAAAGCATTAAAGCATACAGGGTGCGTATTAGTTACCTGTAGATACTGTTTAAACGGTAAATTCTATCCGTCATACTTACCAGCTTTCCATAAGAAGACCATTATAATTACATGAATAAAAGACAACTTTCTTCATATACGTTTTAATGTGATCTGTCTTCTTTTGTATGAGAAGACTGATGAGATTATTCTTCATGAATAGGATAAGTATGGTTTTCGTAGAAAAAGTTATTGGGTAGGAATGGTAGGATGCGTAGTTGCACCTATTTTAGGGGGTAAAAACTAGCATTTCATTTTAATTGAAAATTAAATTGAACAGAGATGGGAATGGTAGCCCCGCTGAATTTTCTTCTAGATAAATGAATATATGTAGGTAGTCAATTAGTCGGGGATTTCCAAAATGTTATATAATTATTCTACAAATACATTCGTCGTGGGTTTTTTTTTTAATTTAATTTAGAGTTTTATTCTATGTTATGTAATTATACTTTGTTTCTATTTTGCCTTTTCTATCGAATGCTTACATCTGTGTGCGCGCAGCTGTTTCGTAGAAATCCGATACGCAGCCGTCGCAAGCGCAGCCGCGGATCACAGTGTTGATACTTCTCTAATTTATTGCACACACAATCACTTTTACTGCTTTCTCAATTACTTCGCTTCCTGCACAAATCACAATTTATACTACTATTAATGTTAATTGCGAAGAGATTTCTAAGAAATTCTGTACGTCTTATCAAGGACAAAGAAGAATTCATTCATTGAAGTCATCACCAATTTACACATTTACACAAGTTGTTCCCGATATTTATAATTTCCGCACCGAATAAATATGGGTAAATATCAATGTACCTGTGTAGGTAAATACTTTTAAGTCTGACCTACAGATGTATATTTTTTTATTCTTGATAGGCTCACGCTTGACCGCTAGGTCGCCTGATGTTAAGGGTCCGGCGGACCGAATTTCCTATACTCTTTTTTTATGGGATAGGAGGGCAAACGAGCAGACGGATCGCCTGATGGTAAGCGATTACCGCCGCCCATGGACACCCGCAAGATCAGAGGAGTCGTTGCCCCCCTTTTAAAAGGGGATTGGGCCTCCGGTAAACCCACTCACTCGGCGAAACACAACGTAAGCGTTGTTTGACGCCGGTTTTCTCTAAGGCCGTGGTATCACTCCGGTCGTGCCGGCCCATTCGTGCCGAAGCATGGCTCTCCCACGTTTAAAGTAAGGTATTGCGATTTCCTCCCGTGCCCTGGAAATTTTATGGAAAAGTCTAGGTTGCAAATCTGCGAACACGACCAAGCGTCTTGAAGCTGATTTTTTTGTACTATACATAGTTACATACGTACTACATATATACATACATAGGTACTATACTTACATACATACTAACTGCTGGCTTTTTCCACCACGGTAATCTCCGAATTCTGTTCGGAATAAAACCATGAAACTGAAAAATTACGATCATGAAAATACTTAGCGTAGTCATCCAACGCTGTGCATTAATAAATAATTAATTGGCAACATCGTTAGTTAACAATGATCGACACGTTATGTGTTAAGATCAAGCCTCTTGTTCGTGTTGTTTTTTTATTAGAAAGAACCTTGTAGATATATAAAATTTCTTGGCAATGCGACTTAATAAACGAAAGTTCTACCAAGAGTTTAGTGAAAGGTAATGTCGCTCTGCTGATTAGTTCCTCAGGTGAGGTGAATTTATCATAAAAAATACTGCTTGACCTTGACCTCTAATACCTACCGTAGATATAACTTACTGCGATAAAAGAGTCATAGTCATACCTAATATATTTGTTTACCAAATTCCATAATAAGTATTATCGTGGGTATTCTTTAGCTCCGTTGATGGGGTCATGGTCGTAGCGAATGTCACGAAACCCGTGGTCACGACAATTAGGCAAGGGAAAGCAAGTGCTGTTCTTAGATGGTACGAATCCGACATACCCTGCTTCCTCTCCAGGTGGCATTTGGCAGATTGTACCATACCATCACGCCTTAAAGTCCACCCACAGTTGGCCGGTATGTTTAGGTTAGGTTAATAACACATTTTGATAAAATATTGTCTGGATTACGATTTATTTTGGTATTACGTATTTGTGGACAATTCAAGCAAAATTGTGTCATCATTCGGATTTAGATACTGTTAATCTAGGTTCCTACGATCCTATTTCGTCTGCTAATACGTCACTGAAATTAAAAGACCGGAAAATCGTTCCAAACTTGGTAAAGTTATCAAAAATAGCATTCGCTTACAATTATTTCCGGTGAAGTATGTTGGACGAAATAAGATCGTAGGAACCTAGATTAACAGTATCTAAATCCGAATGATAACATAATTTGATAGAATATTGTCTGGATTACGATTTCTTTCGGTATTACGTTTGTGAGAGAAAATCGGTCCGCCGGACTCTTATTGTTTGGATTATGAATTTTAGTTAGATGTTCTTAGAAGTCATACAACTTTAGTAACATCACTATGTTAGGTACGCTAGCTATGTAGGTACACTTATTTACTGGTACTACTGATCATCAATAAGTAGGCTACCGCCCATATTCCCCTTAACCGAGCAATTACACATGAAAGTTGGGTAGCATGATCCGTCTGGAGGAAGTATTTTAACAAGCGGTTTTACTTACTAATAACCCACTTATCGAGTGATTACTTATCGCTAAACTACGCTCACATATATTATAGCAATAGCAATAGCTGTGGCTCGCGATTTCATTCACATCCCACAAGGGCTATGTATTAGGTAAGTATATTGTTTTGAGCCTGAAATTGAAAGAAGTATTATGTATATGACAAAATCACAATAATAGGTTACAGCACTTCAAGATCGCGTCACTGGAAAGGCGCAGGCAACTGATTGACGCGATGTTTGCCTTCAAAATTATTAAGCATAAAATAGATAGTCTTGGCCTGCTTGCGCTTTTCAATTTTCGAGCTCCCGCTAGAATCCCGCGTGGTGCCATCACACCTCTTTGCCCGCCCCTTATAAGAACTGTTTTGGGAACTAATTCGCCCTATGCAAGAATGTGTAAGATAGTTAACAGCTTTAGTGATGTTATCGATCTTCACTTTGATTCACTTGCCAAAATGAACTCCATCCTCAAAAGTTTATCGAGTAGCACCTAGTTTTGTTTTATAAATTAGATAATTATTATTATTTATATTAAGTTTTTGTTTTTATTACTAAATTTAACCAAAATTGTTCATATTTTATCTTTGGATTGTATAAATTAATAACTTTCTACCAATACTATACTTTGTTTTTAATTAGTTAGCAGTTTTATTACATTTAACATTGCTGTGCATGCTGTGGTCTCCTATAAGTGAAGGAGTACACCTGAAACTGTTGTGGTTTATTAATTGTGTCATGTTTGTGTATATCTTTTGTTGGAGATCCTAAATAAAAAATAAAAAATAAAAATATCACAATGAACCAAATTGACTTGGCAGTCCAACAGTCATACGACTAGGCTATCAGTACTGTTCTCTGTAAGCTACTAACTAATAAATGAAACCTTTTTGATTAAAGAACTAAGATTCACTGACTCAAAATACTAACTTACTTTAATTGAGTTATTATATAAAATTAGGTTCTCCGCAATATCACGACTGAGTCTCAAGTCCAAAGACTATAAGTAATTACCGAGACATAAAACTCAGTTGATTCGAACTCTATAAATAAACATAAATTAAAACCACTCGAATTTCGCTTACAAATTGTGTCCAAATCGAGTTTATAGTTCATAAAACTAATGTGAGATAAACTGGTGAATTTATAATTAACACTAATGGGTTGAAACTATTAACGGCTACCGGAAAAAAGCTGAATAAAGACATAAAAATAAATATTTATGTAGATTGGTTGATAAAGGTTTTTATATTGAATAAAGCGTCACGATGTGGTTGTGGTGTTCCGTTAAGATGAAGTACTCTCATAATTCGATCACTGAAAGAGTTGGATGTTGTGGATCAGACTATAAAACATCCCATTCATCCACTCGTAGATTTCATTTTGCCATTTATAAGTTATGAAATTGAAAAATGGATTTCTTAATGAATAAAAAGCAATAATACTGCTCGTCCTACGAATCCAATCGTATTCGGAATATCTATAAGATCCAGAATAACTAAAACTAATACATATAGAACAAACTCGGCTTATTCGGCGTCATTTTATGTAACTTATTTAGAAAATATCTTCTCGGCATACCTTGAAATGATTTCAATAATCTATGACGAGAAGCTTCGTAGCGCCTTGCCCTTAACTGCAGCTCAGATAAGCGGTTTTCGGGAATATTCTCAGTTAATTGGTATAACGAGGCGGCTGGTTCACTAGAATACATATTTCTGATTGGGTGGGGACCGCACATGCATACTACTTACCTACTAATGATAATTCTACTCGGCACCTTTCATATTACTTATTCATTCTCATTTGTTATTATAGCACTTATGAGGTC
Source organism: Acronicta aceris (assembly GCA_910591435.1). Taxonomy (NCBI): domain Eukaryota; kingdom Metazoa; phylum Arthropoda; class Insecta; order Lepidoptera; family Noctuidae; genus Acronicta; species Acronicta aceris. The sequence goes on along the minus strand of OU342780.1, from coordinate 7,038,044 downwards.
AAAGAAGATATAATAAATATTATAGGTATTTGGTCTGAAAGACACGTGCCTAGTGGTGGGACAGGAAACAGGTTGGTAATGGTGATAATAAAGGTAGAAACACACTACTGCGTCTTGAAATACTTGAAACTCTAGAGTGTTGTGTCGACTGTAATAATTTGTTTCTAAATGTATGGAACCGACATGATTCTGATCTCACGCGACACGTCACGACACTCTGGTGTGTTTTTACCATTATTATAGAAAAAAGTCTTCAATGACAAATATCGTAATCTATAACGAAACCACATCTACAATATCGTGGTAACCAATCGTAACCAATCGTAACATCTGAAACAATTTCGCAGTAGGAAAATGTGTGGTTTTTATACCACTAAGGTGGCAAAAAAGTCTACGGCCCGCCTAATGGTAAGAGGTTACCGTAGCCTATGGACGCTTGTAACACCAGGGGTATCACTCGCGCGTTGCCGACCCTGTAACTTAAGGAGGAATAATTAGGCTGCGCAACATGGTAACTTAAGGAAGACAGGCTGTCATGTATGGCAGGAGACATGCTGCCATACATGACAGCGGCGGTAACAAAACACCACCCGCACTGCCAACACAACGCTTCCTTGCGGAGCTCTGGCGACCTTGCTCACCGTTAGGAATATAACATAGCACGGAGCTATGTTGAGGTACTTCCCCAGTCGAGCAGCTCCAATTGTGAGTGGAATTATTCGACTCCAGTATAACCCTACCTAAAATTTCGTAGTTCATAGTAGGTTCCCTGCTCTTATTTGATACAGCTAACGAGAAGACGCCCACCGCTTTAATAATGAGGAAAAGTCAATTAAAATGTCATAAAAACATAATGATCGTAATTGCTTTTATGGATGGTCGTTAGGAGGCCTAATTAGTAAAAATATTGTGGGCCCCCGCTGTGCCCCGGCTGCCTAATTTGATTATTTACAGCACCCAAAGATGATATTAGGATTTAAAGTAGTTTTACGTGAAAATATTAATTAATGGGTGATGATTAGCTAAATGTTAATAAGAATAACCCACATTTACATCGGCTCTTCTCCATACAAACTTATTTATACCTATTTATTTAATACTTACGTCAAAAGCCATTCAAACAATCCAAATACAAATTCCAAGCTGCTAGGTACTGAAAATTTAATAGTAAAATAAAAAGTAACACTGCTCGGCCTGGGAATCGAATTCAGTACCTACCTCATGCTCAGCAAACACGCTTGTGGCATCAAGACCACATGGTCTAGTCTATTTAGTCCTAAGCTAATAAAATTTAAAAGAAATATTATTATTATATTGTATAGAGCGAATCTGAAATGTATAACAAATAAAACAAAATTATTACTATTCATAGCAGCTAATAGCAGAATAATTAGTTTGTTTTTAAATCTATATAGCAATGAAACTCTTCAAAACATGTGGTTGGATAAGGTTGAAAAAAAACATGCGGGGCAGTCTTTGGGGACTGCCGATAGAAGTGAAAACGAAGTAACTTGTGAATTGTATCGTCGAGTTATTAGATTATTATTTTTGGTTTGTAAAGAAGTGTTAATGACCAATTTAAACTTTAATCCTTGATCATAAGCGTGCGGTGACGATGACGCGAGTTTCACGATTTTTGTTCACCCAAAAACTACACATATATACACAGTATACATAATATATCTCAGGGAAAGCGTCCGGTGACGATGGCACGAATTCCATGATTTTTGTTCACCCAAAAAGTGCTCAACGCGCCTAAAAAAGTTTTCACTTCAAAAACAATTAAAAAGTAACTTTGAAAATAGTTTTTGAATGATAAAATGCGTAAAATTTTGGTAGTAGGTACTAAAATTAATTAAACTAGTAGAATACAACCCTATAGTAAGTGTTTATGGAGCTGTTTCTGGATTGTTCCCACAAAATACACCTCTCCGGCTGACAATCGCGCCCAGAATTAATTTTGTTGTTGCTTATGTCGTGCCAAAACTGTGATTGGAGACGAAATAATGTGACGACAAAATTATATCGCGGCATGCATGATATTATACTGCGAGAGATTGGCACAAAATCGTAATCGATGGCACTAAATCGAGGGAGGCTTATATAGGGAGGTATATCACCTGCAAGGGTGATGTCCGTCTATCAATGATATTGAATTAACCTCAAACCCAACAATGTTAATAATAAAATTAAATTTGTATGGTGTAAGGTTTTTTTTTATAGGATCGGAGGGCAAACGAGCAGACGGATCGCCTGATGGTAAGCGATTACCACCGCCCATGGACACCCGCCACACCAGAGGAGTCACAAGTGGGTTGCCGACTTTTTAAAACGGGATTGGGCCTCCGTTAACCTCACTCACTTGGCGAAACACAACATAAGCGTTGTTTAACGCCGGTTTTCCATGAGGCCGTGGTAGGTATCACTCTGGTCAAGCCGCCCCACTCATGCCGAAGCATGGCTCTCCCAGGCAGAAGATAACTGTCTCAATCTTGTCCATATTATATCCTATTTATCAGGTTCAAACGCCCTTAATACTTTAAACTCGGTGTCTTAATATTTATTGTTAAACCATTATCTAGAATTTAAAAATATTCCGTGTAACTGTTAAAAATTATGACAAAATCTTTCACACGTAAATACACACAGTATTCCTACACAAAATCTCAGGAAATTGAGTTTACGAGCGCATAATTATTATCTTGTACATTCCAAAGTAACCACTATTCATAAAATAAAAATATAACACATTATAGAGAAAAATAAACAACTTGAGAAGTTGACCCCACTCCTACTTAGGGGGCCCATAGGTCACAAGGACCACTAAATCGTGGGTCGTAAAAGTTTACTGTCCATTTTTATGTTTGTTTGTGGCCCAATATCGGTTTAACCCTCTACAGCGGATTTGATTGCCTGCTTATTGCCGTGCGGTGTGGGGTCGAAGTGGGGACCAGCAGCGTTTTTTAATTAGGTCGAAGTCAGTACAAATAACAGGGCTCCAAGGCCTCAGGGTCTCTATTTTATTATGTGAAAAAGTCATTCAGTGGTCTTAGAATTGTTGATTTTTGTCAGTTTTGTCTATGTCATTTAGGGCCATTGGATGGTCATTCTAATACAATTGAAATGATGTTTTTTAATTCCGCACTGCTTTAATTTATCACTGGAAATAATATTGAAAATATATAGGTACAGTAAACGCTTAAAAGTCCATAAGCACATTGCTATGAACAGTACGAGCGAGCTCGATACAGCAAGTGCGTGTCACTTGTTAACGACAATTAATAGAAGGTCGTAAGTCAAACTAAACGTCAAGGTATTGCATTGTAAAATTACCTGTGGACGTTTGGTCGCCACTGTACTTATTCATGATTTTCAGTTTCGGGAAATTAACTCGAATGTAATAATTATGTCAGTCGCATGCGCCGCGCCACTCAGATGACAGACTCATTTTAACACTGTAATGTAAACTATTTGTTCCAGATTTAGCGATTTAAATTTTCCCGCTGGAACTGGTGCCATACCTCGTTTAATCCAAACGACCGTCATTCACGGTTGCACAAAGAAGCCGCCAAACTGTCGCGTCGTACGTGTCGCGCCTTCTAACGCCCCACAAAATCTTTAATAGTACAAAACTTTTATTTAATAGAGAATCAAAACGTAAAATATAAACATGTATTGCTTCAACGGTTTATAATGAGTTGTGGGACATTCAAGTAAGTAGTTTAAGGGTCTGAAGTGTTTATTGATGTGTCATATTGCCTTCCGTTGAAGAAATTTGCTTTATATGGAAATACCTACATACAGATGTAAGAGTTACGACAATATTGAGTAGTAGACTTTGTTATCCTGAAGAAGTATAGATAATTCACCTCACCGTTATAAAATTATATAATAAAGATATAATATAGGATTGCACCATTATGTCGGAGTCGGTCGTAACGTAAACTATCTTTGTGTGTTTCGACTAGTGCGGACTCGAGTGAGAGCCCCGTCGCCGCGTCGGTTTTTGCGGCTCTGGCAGTCTGCAGTTCGTAGGAGATCATAAGAATCGGCAACGCATCAGCAACTCCTCTAGAATAGCAGGTATCCATGGGCGGCGATAACTACTTACCTTGCCTTCTATACGCCACAGATACGCCTGTACATTGGGTCTATATCGCACAAACGTTACGGGGACATCCCGCTTTCTCACCGTAGGGTAATTGTTACATACATAGGCACATATTTTGACGTCTGTCTCCCATTGTGGTAGGTAGAGACTATGGATTTCCACTTGCTACGATCCTGGCACACCTCTTTCGCTTCATCTACGGTCAATAACCTCATCATGCATGATCGTCGGTTTAGGGTGCTTGATCTGGCCTTGTAGTTACTGTAACTTGTAATCGCGTCTTCGAACATTTTCACAAATATTTTTACTGATCGTTTGCGTTGCGTCCGCGCTGAACAAATATTCGGCTTCTGCAATCCATTGCAGAAGATCCCAATCAAGAACCTATTGTTTGAAATGTAACCTCAACTATTTAAGGCTGTATTTCTAGCCAGGCGATCAAATAACTTGACATGCTGGATCACCTGTAATCGAAGAATTAGCCAGCTTTTGGGTCATGTAATTCCTCGGATACGAGTGATACAAGCTCTACTTGTCAGAATCTATCAAATAAACTATTACTTTTAAAACCATAAGAAAAAACAAACCGATTAATTGATGACAAAGGAATTTGTAAGGGCCACAACACATTAACAGCGTATCAACAGATAGTTATCTCCCAATTAAGATTTGCTAAGATAGACCAATCATTCATTACGCTCCGTTCATTCATTCATTGCTGGACTTTAAATAGCGCGTTTATCTGTCCGTCTGTCCGTCTATCGGACGGAGGAAGTCATAAAGCACTCAACTCCTTTGCTTGTATCACTCGTTGACTTGTGTCAACTTGGCATTTCTTTACTGTAGAAAACTTATGTGTATATGGGAGGAAGATAGATAAAGATGTAATAATGATGTGCTGACATCCATCATGTCAAGGTAGCAGAGATTGAGTTTTTAGACATTTTTGTCTTATGCAGATTCGGTTTAAAGACATTTATTTCTCAAAAAAAGAACATTACAGTTCACTTACATAATGAGAAAATTTACTAACATATAAGTGAGTATCTCTGTAATCACAAAAATAAATTAAAAATAAGATTAGGTATGGTGACTTTATTGTATTAATGTTTTTTCTTACGTAGTTTTCTCGATCCATTTTGAATTTAAGCAAGCTATTACTTTTGGTTACTTTGTCAGGTATTTCATTATAAAGTTTTGCGCCTTCATATAATATATTTTTCAGATTCAGTCCACATTCCGTTATGTAAGCTAATTCATTATGGACCTACCTCAGTCGTGGATAGACATATCGCTTTTAATGGCTCTAACTTAAAGGTCATTGGTTACGGTTCCAAAGGGGACTTACATACTTAATGTATTTTAAAAACCTCATATTGTTGTTTTGGAAACATCAGAAATATTCCCCATTAAACATGACTACGCCGAGGACATACGCCGATCTTATTGGCGAAATCCTTCAAAAAGGTCAGGTGCGTAGCACTCGCAACCGGCATGTATGTATGAGAAGATGTATGAATGTGGAAGAAGCAAAAGAAGTATGCAAGAATCGTAGCAAGTGGCAGTATAGTATACATACTGCCTACCCCTGTGGGAGAAAGGCGTGAGTGTATGTATGTATGTAAACATGACTAAAACCATTTATATAAAATTTGCCTTCAAACAAAATCGCCAATTGACATCGGTTGATCCATTGAAGAGTTATGATTCTGGAATCTATCCAGAATCATAACTCTATAATCTACATCTAAATAGACAGACATTAAGTTTTAAGAATATAATACCCATTTTTGTAAAGGCCTGAAAATTATAGACACTCACTACTAAGGTAATAAGTTTAATCACAATTTTCTTTTATTTTATAGCATTTTATCCAAAAATTTTAACCCTCATAACAATTATAAATGCAAAAGCAAACAGAGCCCACCTACAAAACGTATGCAAATCATACTAATAATGACAGCTGGGGGGTTAAAATGGACACTTTGATGAATCACAATATGATTCACAGACTACACAAAAATCCATAATATCCAATATAACGTGATCTCTAAGTGTACGAAGAGCGTATACAAAACAAGGTCAGCTTATACTGGAAAATATTGAATATTAAATTACGTATGTAGTGTTTTTAATGCATACATTTTCATATAAAATGTGTACCTACTCCATATGTCATTATGTATTGTATCCGTTGCGTAGGTACTTGGGAACTGTTTGTCTGTTTGTCCCCGAAGGGTTAGGCAGAGGCGTAGATACTAATGTACACCCACAGTTCGCCGGTATGTTTAGGTCGCATGTAATAGTATTGCCATTAATCGGGCACAAATCCAGACTCCGAGCTGCTACTGAGAATTTCATAGAAAAACCCAATAACACTGCTCGATCTGGGGATCGAACCCAGGACCTCAAGCGTAGCAGTCGCGCTTGGGACCACTAGACTAATGGTAATGAGGCTGTAGAAATAATATAACTTACCCATCCATAATATTTTTATAGTATCTAAGTACATCTATTAATTGAGTTAAATTTTAACTTGAGAATAATATTGACATAAGATCCACAAGTTTACAGTCAACTCGCCGATACCATATCTTAATGTGTTCTTAACGGAACAATAATTGTTACAATATAATTATTACGATAGGTTCAATAAATTATTGTGTCCACCATTAATTATAATGTGATTGAGAAATGCGTCTCTTGATAAAAGTGTGTTCATATATTTTTATAGCCCTAGTAATGAATGGACACATTGTTTTAGATATAAATATGGCTATTAACATTTATGACAGCTGTTTTGGGTAATACTCGTGTAAGTTGGTAATGATGATGAGCATTTAAATATGAGTAATTAATATTTTTAGTAATGAAATCATATCCTACAAAAAATATCATGTGAGTACGAGTTGCTTATTATAGACTTAGGTAGAGAGAGATGAAAAAAAAGACTATGGAATTTATCTACCTATTAATAATTAAAATGAAAGTTATTACACCGTTAATTGCTTAGTATAAAAGGTATAATGAGGTCTGATAGCAGTTGATCCGTGTAAAATATATATTTGTCCGCATATAAATACGCTGGGAGAAGATTCCAGCTACATAGCTGGCAAAGGTAAAGTCGATGATACACGCAATCTTGGACTTGTCAATAAGCAAATTCTTGCTCGTTTTGGTGGGAAATTTTGGAAAGAAGAGGTGGCTCAAATTAAATGAAGCGTATACCTATTGAAAAACAACTTTTAACAAGTTATATTGATACTAGAGTTCCCGAGCGCAACTATACTGTACCTAGGTTTCATACCATAAATGTGTTAAGTCTAATATTTAAGGAAGAAAACAATTGTCAAAATGTCAACAGCGAATGACAGCTGTAGGTACAGTCAGCTTCTTATATAAAGTGACAGATAACATATCCAGATATATAGAAACTCCTAAAGTGATCAATGATATTAATACAACCAAAGTCTTCTAATAATGTAAATCACCCATCTTCCACAAACATATCGGAACATGGACATCGTCAAATATATGAGTTCATTCAAAAGTGTCGTAATCATAGTAACAAACACAGCGCCAATGTTAACTAAGCATCCAAAGTATTCAAAAATATGAAGCACTATATGAAAATAAACTCTATCTCCATATATTTAAGGTACTCTTTGAAATATGCTCCTTCTGTTAAAAATACCTAAACCAAACTCATTTGACGCTTTGTATTAAAAATATTTATTTTCTTCTATTTACTAAGTTTATGCCGCTCATGACAGATAGGTACCTAGTAATATAAATTTAACTTGTCACCGTGTATGCTAGATTGGTCTCGGGACATTATCGTGTTCGCCATGATAAGTGTGGTTACGGGTTCGAATCCCGGGATACTTTTTATTTACTTTTTTTATAATTTTTTATTATTTTATAGAACTATTAGCCCTAACAGCTAATAAATTCGCCAATTATCGCGAACCTAAAGTATGAGATGAGTCTTAGGTCTCATCTCATATGCATAGTTTTCTAAACGTCAGTGATATTCAACTCTGCCTACACCCTATGTATCAATCACATAATTTCAGGTTAAAATAATAAATCCTAAAATAACACGACTTTACTTCAAATATAATGGTTTTTTATTATCTTAAATACATATCAAAAACGTGTATATCCACCTTCAGCAATAATGACGTCGCTAAGTCGCTAACGCATGGATTGCACTGCGTTATAACAAAATCTGTCTCCCCTTAACGACTCCCATACGTTTTCAACGTGTTTCCTTAAGTTTTCCGTACTTCTTATCCTATAGTATTATCCCATAATTGAATCATTTTACCCCACAAGTTTTCTATCGGGTTTAGGTCAGGACTGCGTGGAGGAAAACTTATTCGTTCCAAATCCCTTGTTTGATTTAAATAATTTGTTACTACCCTAGAATTATGAACAGAACTGTTGTCCTGTATGAAACGGATTGTTTCATTTGGGTAAAATACTTGGGCGGTAGGCAACAAAACATCATTAAGGATGTCTCTATAACGTTCACCATTAAGTCTGCCGCTAACCTCGACTAATTCTCCTGGACCGCTTTGGGACATCCAACCCCAGAACCCGAGTGTGATACGTCCACTTCTGTTACCAGGTAATACGTTTCTTTCTTCGTATCTGGTATTATTTAACCTCCACAAAGACAGACGACCACGGGCAGTAGAACAAAATACTTTCTCGTCTATGAAAACTATATTTTCAAAATTATAATCTATATAACGTCGTGCAAACTCTAAACGTTGTGCTTTGTGCCTCGGCGTTAGTGCAGGTTTCTTGGCGGGTATTCTATTATGTAAACCTTGCTCGTGAAATCGTCTTCTTATTGTGGCCTGTGATACCCCAAATTCAAATGCCAAATTACTCGTATTTACAAAACGATCGGTCCGAGCTCTCTGCACTATTCTCCTATCTTGATCGATATTTGTACGGCGTGGACGTCCAGTCGTTACATGGTGCCGGAGAATACCCTCTGTATTCCATCTCTCCGTCCATCGATATACTGTATTCCTCTGTAAAAAAGGAAACTGAATCACTAATATGAAACAATTTATGCAGTACAAAATAAATATTAAGTATATGATGCAATAAAAAAGACAACTCTACTTACGGATATCCCCAGCTCGTTCGCAAAGTCTGTTACAGAAACACGTTCTTGTTGCAAGTGAATGATTCTGTGTTTCATTTCATCATTAATTCGAAATGCGTCCATGTTACGTTTTTCCAATTAAATTATATTAATTACTTAAATGACTTACCTACTTGACATTGAAATGTGAATTCAAAGTTGCATTATCTATGAAATCTTCGAGTATTTAAGCAAACTTATACTACTCTATGACATCTAATCTTTATTCTTGACAAACGTGGTTCACTTCTTATCTTCTTATAATTTGCTTAGTAGAACTAGTTCGCAATATGAACAATAAACAAAACACATGCCAATAACGTCACGCCCAAAATGAACGGAAGAGCCAATGCTTTATCTCCTTCATTTTGTTTGCGATATCAAAGAGTACCTCAAATATAATGAGATAGAGTTCATTTTCATAAAGTGCTTCATATTTTTGAATACTTTGGATGCTTAGATACCATTGGCGTTGTGTTTGTTACTATGAATATGTCACTTTTGAATGAACTCATATATTTGACGATGTCCATGTTCCGATATGTTTGTGGAAGATGGGTGATTTACATTATTAGAAGACTTTGGTTGTATTAATATCATTGATCACTTTAGGAGTTTCTTTATATCTGGATATATTATCTGTCACTTTATATAAGAAGCTGACTGTACATATTTAAATCTTGACGATGACGTCGTTTATTAAATATGTGTATGTGTGTGTGTATGTCAAAGGCATGGTAGTGTGTGCGAATTTTCATACACACTTTCACCCCCCTTTTCACCACCTTAGGGGTTGAATTTCCAAAAATCCTTTCTTAGTGCTCGTCTATAGTGCAAAAGGAACCAGCATGCAAACTTTCAGGGATCTGGCTCCTGTAGTTTCGGCTGTGCGTTGATACGTCAGTCAGTCATGTTCTTCGTTTACATATAAAGATTATTTAATTCCCGACATTGTCTGTCCATATATAACGCGATACATTCTGCAAAAAGTAGTTTTATTTCAATATCTAATATTCGGGAAAATTTATGGCTTACTTATACCTACTTGAAATCTAAACTATCTGGCCACTGGTAGAAGGAATGCAGTTATCCACGTGATATTTTCATGCGTCTCTTACTAACTTACATTCATAGCAGCAAGGCTATGGATGAAGATATTTAAGATCTTTGAAGCAGAAAAATATTAATTCCAAAATTACCGTGGAATTGCTACTATAAACGATTCAGTTTCCTAATGTAAATCCAAGTAATTTTCTATACGGACGGTCTGATTCCATTCTAGTGTTCTACCATAAAACTTACAATAGAATTATGAAGGAACTTCGATATGCATAAACCGTTATTATACAAGACATGGTTATTTTCACTCAACAAATTGTGTTTTTACGGCCACTGACTTGCAAATAATTTTCAGTATGCTTACGTACAATATTATATCCGAGCGATTTCTTTATGAGGTGAACAGAGAGGAGAGAAGCTATCGATTCTCTTTTTTTTAAATAAAATCGTTGCCCCACTTTAGGATTTTCTCCTGTATTGTGGGTGCGTTTACAAACACAAATTCTCACATACACGAACGCCCAGACCCGGAACAACTACCTGTAGATCATACAAATATTTGCTCCGTGTGGGGATCGAACCCACAACACATGGCGCAGAAGCCAATCGCTCAACTGCTACGCCAATCGTGTCGTCTGTTGCGTTTGACTGAGCTGTTGATCGGAAGACTATGGAAATATGGACCTTATTGATATTATCCAGTCCTTATTGATATTATGTATTCATAGTGGGGAAGGATCGACGATGTCCGGGCTGGCCAAGGAATGCTGGTGAGATGATTTCGACGCTTTTAAATTGGATTGACCGGAGAAAGTAACAATTGGGTAGTAATGCAATAATAAGCGTATGGCGCAAACCCTCGTGTAGGGACGGGTTTGTATTCTACCCCATCCTGTCATTCAAAAAGGCATCTCGTTGGAAGCGAGAAAATTGAATCTTGCTCGGACCTCTTGGGTTTAAAGCACCTTTGTCACACATAAAAGTGCGTTCCAATTTTTGCGAGTAATAGCCAGGTTTCCCTCTCGGTTGCTGTGGCTCCGGCAGTCTGCAGTCCAGTCGGAGCTCTAAAGCCTCCGCATCGCTTCATCTGGTGTTATAGGTTTCCATGATTGATGATTACTTGCCATCAGGTGGCTCGTCTACTCGTTTAACGAAGTAAATAATATAGAAATCCTCTGCCTAACAATAGAAATATAATACAAAGTATCGATGATAAGTAACAGAGCCAGCACTCAAAAAAAGGTAAGTTTAGATGTATAAAAAAATGTTATGTTTAGGACACTAATAGGTGACTCCTGAATTTGGAAGTTCTTATGGATGGGTCGCGGTCCATTCTACTTTGGGAACTGCACTAGAGATTACACTCGTCGACTTTGGAAGTGAAAAACGACGATAGAATCTATTCATCATCGGTTAGCTGGAGCCGTGTCAACAAGAGCAAAGAGATGGAGCATAACAATGTGACTCTTGGACAGTGCGGGCTGTGGAGCAGATCACATACCTTCAAACTATCTAATGAGCGTGCCAAGATTTGCATGACATATCGAAGTTAAATTGGAGAAGTTGCGGAGAAAATCCATGTACGAAACATCATAAAGGGGGTCGCGACTAAGTAATAACTCCGTTGATCAATCGATTTGTAAGATTAAGCTGCGCTTGCTGCGGTTAATACAGATTAACCGCAGCAAGCAACCGTTCTTATCAAATCGACAGCTCTTTGCTTTCGTACCTCTGAACTTACGCTAAGCTATCGACCAAATAGTGTCTATATTTTTGTGAGACACCATATTTGAGTCTGACACGTTTTTAATTTGTTAGATTTGCTCTAAAATTTTCTAGTGAATGTTTCAGAGTCAAGCTTAATTTAACCGCAAGATACATTATATTCATTTATCATCTTCGATGTGCATTATTGAATCGTATAATTTGTTATTAAAAAACTTGGCCTAGAAGAAGACTAAAAAACACTCCATTATAATCTTACTACAAATTAATTAGCCCATCTTACACGTGATACGCTGGAACGACGTCAAATAGGCGAATCCAATTTCACTCACTCACAACAAACAGTGGATGCTTAAAATAAATATAATTATCTGTTAAAATTAATAAAAAGATTGCGAGAAAATTAGGCAATCACTTACACAAGATATCTCAGACGCGGCACAGTTAGTGTTAATGAGCGTATCGGGATGAAAGTATACTGGGGTTCCAGTATAGAGAATATCTATACTTATAATAAATCTGTAGAGAGGTCAATTCTGTACATGAAATATAGTTCCAAAATAACTATCAGCGGGTGTTTAGTGATCGATACTGACGCCAAAAATGCAATCAGTAAAATTTTTGTCTGTCTGTCTGTCTGTATGTTCGTTATAGAAACAAAAACCACTCGACGGATTTCAACGAAACTTGGTACAATTGTTCTTCATACTCCTGGGCAGGTTATAGTATACTTTTCATCACGCTACGATCAATAGGAGCAGAGCAGTGAAATGTTGGGAAAATGAGTGATTCAAGAGAAAGGTTTCAAGCTATAAAACATCACGCTACAACCCTTAGGAACGGGGCAACGCAGGTGAAACCGCGGGCGAAGAACTAGGGAACAAAGTAACTATTCCACGCGGACGAAGTCGCTGGCAAAAGCTAGTCAGTAATAAAGTTGAGAATATATTTGTTAAAAATTGCGCGTCACCTTATTGCATTGTAGGTGCTTTCACAACCACAAATTTCACATACACCCAGACACGGAACAACTACCTTCTTGTAGATCATAATATTTGTTTCGTGCCGCGACCGAACCACTAAAACTCATCATACTGTACGCAAACACAAAAATTTAAAAATATAAAACCGATAAAATAAGGTTTTGGTAATCAAAATAAAGGATGTGGCTTAAGACACAGCCAATCAGTTTGTAGTGATATTGTGAATTGAGCAGAAACAGATTTCCAAATTTTAAAACCTTAAATTTTTTAAAGAGCTTCTTTTAAGTATTATATCAATGCACTAAATGTACAATACTTCCAACATACTAATTGTAAACTTTCAACGTCAAACAAAATGAGGCTACTGTTTGTCACATTTACTACACCACATTCTCGGGCCAAATTCAAGCCGACACGATTCGTCTGAAACAAAGCCAGGCTTGTGGGCTGAAAATTAACAGGCATGCTACATTAAAGTGATTAATTTAGTCAATTAAGTGGCAAGGGACCGCCTCTTGATGCCAAATGAATAAGTTATTTTTAATTACAGAGTAATTGCACACAGCTACAGATTAATTAGGATGTAATGGTATAGCGATGAGTTCCATTCGCGGGTAATCATGTGAGACGGTGCTTTGTGTGAGTCGGGTTTAGGGTGTTATAAACAGCTTTTAGTTGTTTATAGAGTTTATAAGCTCGGTGCTGTATTTTTTAATATTATGTTGGAGTTACCATCATACCTTTCCTAATAAAGATAACTAGATGACACCTTTTGTCTCCAGAAACTTGAACTTAAACCTGTTAAGCAAATACGAACAGAGTTCTTTACGGATTAGGTAAATGAAGATAATTATAATATTATTATTTGAATGTGTATTTTGTACATTATAGCTAGCTATAGTAGAAATGGATTCTACCGGGGATCCTTAAGGTCAAAACCAAGTCCTTTATGGAACGCAGAAAATAATTTACTGTGTCAATCTTTAATATATTCGTTACTGGCGTTTATCGAGGAATATTTGTATGAATACCTCTATACGAGTAGCACTAACGTAAAAAAACCCATCATCGTCAACCTATTTACCTTCCTACTGCTGAGCACTGGTCTCCTGATCTCCTCTCAAAATGGATTAGTCTCTACCGCTCTAGTCCACTACGCTAGCCTAGTGCGAGTTAGCAGCCTTTAAGGCCAGTGACACAGCAGCCTAACTCTTCGGGGAACACCGGCGTGGTAGTATGTTTATGTCATGTTTACTCTATGATGTGTTTGCGGGCGAACGAAAGACGCTCTTACCAATGTCTAGACCATTTTGAGAGGCGTGTATGTATGCTGTCTTTAATATTGAAATGTGATTAGCCAGCCGCATTAATTAATTAAAATTTGTATTTTTGTGTCCGTTGATTATATTTTTTTAAAGTCCTACACTGGGCCAGCTCAGTAACCCAATGGCTGCCCGAAGAAGGCCGTCGACGCCGAGGAAGTCCGAGAAAACGCTGGCGGGATGACTTAGACTCATCCCGGATGAACTGGCCTCAAATTGCCCTCGACAGAGATCAGTGGATGGAGATAGGGGAGACCTTTGCCCAGCAGTGGTATCTTATAGGTTAAAAATAAAGTCCTCTACGAGACAGAGTTTGTTCTCTAGTTTGGTGCATTCACTAACTACCTACTTACTTTCAGAATAAGAGAACTTAGGCTACGGTCCACCATGCTGGTCAGTGCGGGTTGATATACCTCACACCCCGTTAAGAATATCTCTCCAGCATGCAGGTTTCTCCAGGAAGCCTTCCTTTAGCGTTTATGCAAGATTTTGAAAAGTCAGATTGTATCACTAGACATTTTTTATTTTATCTGCTTGCGGCTATAGTATCACTGCGACCGCAGTCGGTCTATTGTGATCGCCACTGGTTGAGTTAGAGTTCACCTCTAATATCTGCAGCGCTATGAATTAGGGGTAAGCTCCTTTATTTCATCCTGGGTTAAGGTGTGTTTCCCTGATGAACACTACGCTTGTGTATTAGCGATCCGCATTCCCCAAGAAGGTGAAGTGGCGTTTTATCAGCCTCCTCACAGATCACTAAACTATTGTTACTCTGAAAGTCTGAATAGAATAAATATTAATTTAAAATCTTTCTTTCTTTTGATTTTTATATTTATACAACTCTTAGAGAAACGCAATGCTGACAAGTGTACATGAAACTCCAATATAACGAAAATCATCACTGTAATCATAATAGGTACTGAAGGTAAATGTCGTAATCATATACTTAAACATTTTATTATTTTGATAATAACTGAGCTACGCAAGTTTGAATGTGGGACATCTTCGATGTAGGTAAATCATCATCATAAATAATATTGATAAAAATTGTTTTTGAACACAAAGAGTTCAAATGTTTTGCCAAATTTATTATAGTAAATGGTGTTCTGTATAGATTTTTTATAATTACAGTGGACAAACGTGTGAATTGAAATTTAAAGCATTTTAGATTTTGGTTTCTTCTCATGATTTTTTTCCTTTGAGAAAATCGTCATACGACGACAATATCTACCTACCGATCATCAGATTAGGCACTTGCTTTTTAAGTGAGAACTTCTCATGTTTTTTTTTTTTTGGAAACAGTTTGATTCATGAAGAACTCCTTTACGCTTAACTTCTACAACCAAAATCATAATGCCGTCCTTAGTATCTACATATGAACATTGTGTATGTAAAGTTATTTTAGTGAAGGAAAAATTCAATCGCGGGCAGGATTCGAACCTGTGTCTTCTGGTTAGATACACCAGACGCTCTGACCGCTAAGCCACCGCGAGTCCCACCCGCTTTAGCGAAATTTGCCTTCATATTCTGAATTTACGTCATAAGGTGACATTGGTTTTTCGATTGAATTTTTCCTTCACTAAAATAACTTTATAGTCTTAGCATGGAAAATTCAAAAAAATCACAAAAAGATTGTGTATGTATTTCAGCTACTTTTTTTTTACATCAGCAATGTTGCTGTCCTTCCAAAGCCTTTCTTTTTAAGCTCTGAAGCCCTTTCTCTGCGCAGTCTGCCCTAGTAGGACCCGATCCGAAGGCCCTTAGCCTTCGATCAAGCTCGAAAGCCTTCTCAAGTCGCTCGGCCACGTTTTTACACATCTCCCTGTATATAAGCGGTCAGCTATCGATACATATCGCCGCGACCCGACCCCGCCCGCTATCAGACAATTAACTTTAATGGATATATTTAAATTAGTGCTCCACACTCAATTGACAACATATCATCATCGCTGCTTATTGTTAGGTACTTACGATACGGTTAGATCATCTGAAACTATTTAGACAAGCTAATTTGGAATCCAACAATATTGAATTATGGTTGGAAATTGAATACAATGCAATTATTAGGTTCTAGAAGTTAATCAATGAAAATTGTTATGGTTATAGGCACTTTATATTTGTATTTTAATCACGTCTGCCATTATTATCAATAGGTCATTCTGCAAAATCACTCTTATCGCAAAATACGTAATTATGAACGTAAATATTATAATTATTATAATGTACATAATTAAATGTAAATAGGTAAATAATAAAACAATATCGTCAATATCAAAGAAATATATATTTAACTACAGAATAAATGTAACAATGTACAAAATAAAATCCTATTTACAACAATATTACAATTCATACGGAATTTGAAAACATGGTGAACGAATGTTGTACTGAAGTAGATCAAATTAAATTTTGGTAAATAGGTAAAGTCTACATACGACACAGTTATCCTTTAAATTAAATCAGAACATAACCCTAATACACAGTATTGTCTAAACTCCCTTTAATCTATATTTACAAAATAATTTACATCTTTTATCATAATGTCAAATTCACCGCATTCACAACCATACGGTAGCGACAGCAGAAAAAATATTTAAACAATTTATTATCGATGTTAAATAGGAACGGAACTTCAACTAGAAACTTTTTTATTCACTGTTCGAGTGTTCCGAATTTGAAATCACGTATTAGAACGTCTTTTGTTAATATTTCACTGTTGGCTGCTAGTTTGTGTGCTTGGCGAAGGTGAACCGCCTGACACAGGTGGTTGGACCATGGATAGATGCGGCGGTGGCAGGCCCATGGGGGGCAGCGGCCGCCCTCCCCCCATGAGGTGATGCGGGTGGAAATACTGCTGTAGCGCGGGGTGGGGGTACAGGTGGTGGGGGTGGCGAGAAAACTGCGCCATTTTGAGTTTCTCGATCTCCGCCTCCTGTACACGCTTTGCTTTCGCTCTTCGGTTTTGAAACCAGATTTTTACCTGTAGATAAATAAACAAATTGTTATTATTATATGGTTATTATTATTATTTTTAGGGATCAGTATCGAAACACTCACAGTCTTCAATAATTAAATAATACATTACTGTAGCTGCGAAGTCAACTCAACTCTGATCAACATTATACCAATTTAAGAACACAAAGTCAGATTCTCACCTGTGTTTCAGATAAACCCAATGAAGAAGAGAATTCAGCCCTTTCTGCAATACTCAAGTACTGTTTGTCGACAAACTTGCTCTCTAACGCGCGAAGCTGTTGCGCGGTAAACGGCGTACGGGGCTTGCGATTAGGCTTGTGCTTGCGCAGGTTACACTTCAGTTTCGCTGGTTCACCATTGGCATCTGCGACAAAGAAAAAATATGATCAGTTGTATTCAGAAATTTAAAGGAATAAAACTGGACACTTAGGGAGATTTTGAATATTGTTTCGAAAGGTGTGTGGTGTCTACTAATTCTCACAAGGAATTAAGACTGTGGTGTAATGGCACCA
This sequence comes from Acronicta aceris, assembly GCA_910591435.1. NCBI lineage: Eukaryota > Metazoa > Arthropoda > Insecta > Lepidoptera > Noctuidae > Acronicta > Acronicta aceris. Next base: position 7,020,192 of record OU342780.1, on the reverse strand, counting down.
CAGTCTAAACTGGAAAGGTTATTGGCAATGCCCAAAAGCCTCATCTTTTACTCAACTGGTACTCAACAGCAGGATATTTGTCAGTCAGTGATGGTACACACACAACAGGATTCTGAGTTAATGGAGTAAACAATTTAGCAATGCAATTAACAGTGTGGTGGTAAAATTAATCAGGCTAATTTGTAAACGGAACGATCTCCAATGATACTTCGGAGCCTTTGTGTGCTGTCAAGCGAGATTGGACTTAGAGATTGAGTAGATGCATTCGACAGATAACGTTCGAAATTAACATTAATATTCAAAGGCGGATCTTGAAATGCAAACTCTTCTGGATTTCCTTAACAAGTATTTTTTACGGCTACTTAATGAATCATAAAACCGCCAGTTGATCTCATTCTTCTCTGATGCAGTTTCGAAATATTCACTTATGGAAGTGGTATGTTTACTAAATTTAAACGAGAAAATTTATAAGTAGACATAGCAACACACAAGTATGAATAGCATGAACTTTACTGTTAGGTACATCTCAATAACACAAAAGCAGCCGAATGTCGATCGGAATGCCGCTCGGTTCCTCCGCTGGATTAATAAATCGCATAATAAAACTCATATAAAATAAAGACTAAAAGGAAACGAACCGCGATCCAATCCCGATAAAATCTCCACGAGGCAATTCTTAAACTTATTTAGCGACGAAAACAGCCGAATTAGCACGCAAATCGTTGATTTTATTGCCACAGCTGGTTAGAAAAGAATTGATTAACGCCCACGTTTCCAAATATGTAAAGTATTACTTTAACAGATAACTATTCGTTGGTTATCCAGTAGTCAACCCAATATTCAGTTTTGAAATCTTTGACTTCAGTCATATCAAAATACAAGTTTGTTTTGATTAACATGTGTTATGTTTTATTTTTGATTACTTTTTTAATATATCAACTCGTCTTTAGCATGCATGTAATTCCGTTATGTAATTTAACGATTATTCTAATCATCAATCAAATTAATGTGTGATCGAATAATAAATTTATCTATCCGAATAATTATCTTGTCCGTCTACTGTGGATTCGTCAACAAATTTCTGGTTTTATTAGTAATTTGGGTGTGATTCAATAAAAACTGGCTTTTAAAATTTATTAGTAGCTCGATTCGACCGTTTTAATAGACTCTAACCTACATAATTATCTATCAACAAATTGGTATTTAAGTACTAATTAATGTTTGTGATCGTTGATTGATCGACGAACACGTGTTGTGAAGACTTTCGTTTTATTGTGATTATGACACATGTTTCGTTGGGACGTCAATATTACGACGAACATGACATGTGCAGTGTTAGATGAACGCGACTTTAATGAGAAAGCAAATTGAGTGGCTAATTTGAGAAAATTACGACCAATAACAATCACACTCAAACAAAGAACTTTGATCATATGCAAGCTATTAGATTTTAGTCAGTCCAACTTGTCAAAATAAAACCTTGTAAAAATAAAAATAAAACGTCCGTTCTATCTGATCCAAGACTGACAATTCAAATAATTTGCATTCAAAATATTAAAACATTAGTATTATGGCGCTTGAGACGCCGACGTATTAATCCCAATGTCAAACAGTACAGTCGCTTAATAGCTAATGGCCCACAAAAAGCAAGTAAAAAAAAACGTAAATTATGTGACAGTCGAAAAAAAGCTAAAGTGTATTAATGTCGTGTTTAGCAGACGTCAAAGCTAGTACCGACGACAAGACGGAAATAAAGCTAAGACCCGATGCACACCAACGATTTTAGTGACGCATTTTTTTTTAAAATTTGCAACAGAAATAGATAACTTTAATTATTGCATTTAACGTAACCATTTTTTAACTAAATTTATTTTTGTTATATAGTAACCTTAGTAAGAGGTATTTTAACATAATTTCTTACATTATTAATGAGAATACGTCACAGAAAAAAAGTAAAGTTCAAACGTGAGCAACGGCGCCGCACGTGTGGACTGTTTCTTAAAATTGTCCGGGAGCTGTTAAATTACCTCCTTTAAAAATACTTATATGGGACTGTCTGTTCTCGTCCTCTCGTTAATTGTTTAAAGAGATATTGACTACAGATGTTACACCGCTGAATTATGTTTGTGATGTTGTGACTCTGCGAGCGAAGAGAGAAATATGAGACGTTTTAAATGCGTTTAAATACATTATCCATTGTTGTACATCCTCATCTTCGGCTTCGTTCTGAAAAAGGAATGTCTAGCGAATGAATTATGAAAAGTGCCGAGAGTTTTTTTGTGACAATTTAAAATGGAAATCAATTGTGAGCTTGCACGTTTCTGCTGACGGTACCTAATGTTTCAGTGCGCTGCTAAAAAGACAGTTGATATATTAATGAGCATGTTTGCTTTTTGTGTGCGCACCACCATTAATCGTGCGAGGCGTGGTATGTCATTCATTCCAATATTTTAAACGAGCACCGTATACTTGACGTTTTTGTTGTCTGTACAAGAGAGGCGGGCATTCTTTGCGTCTTGCGGGATACTTAACATTACAAGTTTCTTTTAATATCCATGAATGTAAAGTAATATTAGAACAAATACATTAAAGATCAGCTATAAAACACTAATATTTTTTCGCAGTTCAAAGATCACGCCTCATTATATTTTATGTTTCACTTATCGCAAGTAACATTATCAAAAAAATATTCACTAACATTCGGTGAGAATAACCAAAACAACATTTGTTTGTCACAATTCGATTTCGTTAGCCATAGATAATAATCATCACAACATAAAGAAAAAAATACAACTTATAACTCATTTGCCGATTTTCACCGCAACCGAGAAAATATGTTAGAAAAAGAAATTGAAATTATTATATATTTATAAAATAATAAGTTCATAATATTCGAGATTTATTGATGCAGTATTAGCCATTATTTATTTCTTCAACAAAGTACTATTAAAGCTATTAGCTGCGTGTTCCCGGATTCCTTTGAATACGCCCACAATATTTATCTGGTGATCAAACGGAATCCTTAACGTTACCCATTCATCAGCACTCAATCTTTACCTCATAAAGGGGCCATAGAAAACACGGAAGTGGATCGCTTGTGCCGTTAACCGTTTTATTTATGTTTGGAAAACTATTCAGTGATCGCTTTTATGTTCTTAGTAGATGGCACTATTATTTATCATTGGAATAGATCTATTCTATAGTCAGCAAGACATACCTCTAATCAGATATCTAACAGAATGTGATGAATAGTTTTCCATGTCAAATAGTTGGTACCATTAAGAATTGATAAAATATATTTCATTAGCTTCATTTCTTAAATATCTTCTTTAGAATATGACTTCATAATAATTCATGACACAAAGACATACGAGTAAATTAGTAGGTACTTTCAAAGAATAACAGCCTCATAATTCATACAAAATACCATTTTTTTCAACACTTAACTTTGATGCCCGTGTCATTAAAGAACCACGTAACTCATAACGAAATTATAACACGTTATTTTAAAATAAATTACTATGTACGACATAAATGCACATTTAGAAACTTTTTGTAGTTGGATAAACGTATGTAGGTAATATATGATACAATCCCATTTCATTATTTATCTTATTCTACACAAAGACAATAACTTATATTGTTATTGCTTCATCTAGAAATATTTGCTAAAAAAAATATTACGTCGGGTGAAATTTCGAACATTACTTAACAAATCATTCTTCTCAACATAGTACCTACTTAGTTCTCTCTTTCATAGGTCATATTGTTTTAATTTTTGTGTTATTACTTGATGGTAGTGGTGTAGTTCAATATCATAATACTTGTAGTTTTAAACATCTGCAATCATGACTTTGGAATGAAGTTAATGACGGTATAATGTTTTTTTAAATATTCATCCACTCGCAGTTTTAAAATATCACGTGAAAAAAGTCAAACTAACCTCGTCTTACTAATTAATTTTTTTTTTCATTTATTATGTTTTCTCTTTTCCGCTAGTCTTATGGCCTCACCTTAAATGATCTATTAAGAGCATCAGAGCATTGGAGCCGTGTTTATACTTGTCCCGCTTCGCTCAGTTTACAAATAGCACTATTCAATGGGACATTAGTATTTTGGCTCGATGCCAATGCCTGACAGCGGAGTTTGACTGCTTGTTAAACACAAAACGTCATTTTGCTTCAGTTTTTGTACAAAAATTGAGTTCTTAGAATATATTTAAATTTAATTTTTATTTTGCAAATTTATTCATTTTTAATCGTTTGTGAAAACATTTAATAACGGATCGAATACCGTTTATAATGTTATAGCCGAACTATTTTATCACAATACAAATTATTTTATTACTTTCAAAATATATTTAATTTATTCAATCAAATTTATTTCATTATTTTTTTGCTGACAGTACCGCAAATAAAACGGTTGAGACAGTCTTATTGCGCATACTCGGTAATTGATTGGGAATGCTTCTATAATTAGGAGCGTGACTCTCGTTGCCGACCGTACTTATATGTATACATGTAGGTCCACTATAATTGTTCATATGTACGCTTATGTAAAATTATGCGAAGCGAAATGGATACCATATGTAATGTGTTTAAAAGGGTAATTTAAATTATCATGTTTATAAAGTAGGTTTAAATAATGAGCGCTTAATTGCGTGTATCAGAAATCCATCAACAATATAAATATAGAAACTACTTTAACAGAACTCATTACCCTTATAAGTTTGCAAAAACACTAGGTCGACCTTCCAACTCGCTTATAACTATAATAATTGATTCTTAATTCGAAAGCATAAAACAGAGTATCAGAAACAAAACAATAACATGATACTTAACATTATTAACAAGTCAAATGAGTAGCAATAATTGGGAATTATTGCCGTCATTATCAACTTATATCGAATAAAATTACCTATTAATATTATCTATTAAATATTATATTATCTTGTTAAAAATTATGTTGTGGTTGACTTACAAGGCTAATCAGATGCGATAACGACATTTTAATTTTTATTTGTCTATCTGTATGTTTGTACGCGCATCATGCAAAAACTACTGCACGAAATTGGAACACAGTTTCATTACTGGAGGTTACAGTAAATAAATCCATTTGGGACGCGATTGAAACAGCTGGAAACAGCTCGTAACTAATATTACTGTGGCATAGCTTAGTCTTAAGCTTTCAACACAATTGACTTATCTTGTTGTAGTTAAATCTCAAAGCTATGTAACAAGGATCGTGCATTCAACTCCATTTCAATAGTCAATAAATTAATATCGTCAAGTGTAAGCACTAAGCGGACTTTATTGAAACATTAGACACAGCAGGGGTAAGCCAAACCGCGGTTAAGAGATGAAACCACTTCGCCGATACAGTGAGAGTTAACACTAATATAATTAAACGATTTTAATTGTGGTTATTTAACATATAATAACATGCCATCATGCCTGTATTCCCCGAGAGGTTAGGCAGAGGCGTAGGTACTAATGTACACCCACAGTTCGCCGGTATGTTTAGGTCCCATGTACCTAATAGGGGGCGAGCCTATTACCATTAACCGGGCACAAATTCCAAACTCCGAGCTGCTACTGAGAATTTCATATAGAAACCCAATAACACTTTGCTCGACCTGGGAATCGAATCCAGGACCTCTAGCGTGGCAGCTGCGCTCAGGACCACCTACCGATGTACATTAGTACGCCTCTGCCTAACCGTTCGGGAAATATAGGCGTGATGGTATGGATATATATTAAAATATATTTGTTTTATTTTATTACTTATTTATTTTTACAATGTACCTACCGTCAAGCAGTTTTAAAAGTAGTGACTGCTAGGAGCTATAACAAAATATAGTTTACAGTAAACAAATAATTCTTGAATTATTTACAAAGTAAGACGTACAAGAATAAGGCACAGTTTACAATTCCGTGCGCTTAATTGACAAGTGGTATATTAATTAGTTGCATGTTGCGATCCACTTGACTCGTTCGCCACCGACGCTGGCTTGTACAAGGCCTTATAATTCTGTGCAATGAACATCGACCTACGATCGTCATGGGGTGTCTTTTGTATGTGCGTAGCCTTATAAATAATTAGATGAGGTCCACCAATAAAATAATTTAAAAAAAGAGTGTCTATGGAGTTTCTTGCCGGCTCTTCTCCATACGACCCACTTTTTGGAATTGTGCAACTTGTTTTGACTTTTCAAAAGTACCTATTTTAGTGGTCTAATTGAAATAAGACATTTTGACTTTGACTTTGACTAATAAAAAATAATCAAATCTATCAACAAAACCAAAATTGAATGTAAGTAGGTATACTAAATAAAAATTAAAACGAACCTAAATTGTTACAAATTTGTGACACCCGGTAAACCCGGTATTGCTTGAGTGCAAAATATTAAAAAAATCAAATGTCAAACTGAAAATATGACATCTGTCATCTGTCTGGCAAACGTGTTATTTTCTGCAGTCTCACACATACTCGAATCTCGACTAAGCCAATAAATATCGTGAGAATAACAGTAGCTAAAACGCAGGTTAAATACAAAAACGAAAGTTGTCTTCATTAATTAATGTGATAAAATTTTTAGGTCAGCCCTGTCAATATTGACATTTTAAACTTTTTAACTCACTTGCTGCGCGCCTTTCCCGAATCTGTTGATTTTTACCTTGAACCTTAGTTACGTAGCTATAGTTGTTTATACCTATAATATTTCAATTAACGTTTGCTATTAAAATGTAAGAATTTTAAAACAATTTTCATTTCAGTCGCAAAAATTATTTAATAATTACCCTTCCTCAATACATAGTATAAAACAAAGTCGCTTCCCGTTGTCTGTCTATCCCAATCTATGCTTAGGTCTTTAAAATTGCGCAACGGATTTTGATGCGGTTTTTTTAATAGATAGATGAGACTACGACTCTTAGGAATGGGGCAACCCGGGTGAAACCGCGGGCGGGTCGCTAGTTTTTCCTATATCGATCGATAAGCATGTGATAGTAAATTACTTTTGTGAAAATATTGATCCGAAAAAAAATCATCAGGAGCCTTAAATTTTTCGTCACGTATTTTTCAGTGTCACGAAAAAATAAAATATAGCAAATGCATAAAAAACGCCAGGGGTTAAGTACTTTAAAAAAACTATGAAGAGTCTATAGGCCTATAACTCTATGGCCTAGTATATTAATAAATGAACATGTTAATGTTACTGCGTCGGTCGCCCAGCGGGGCGTCTGGCGGACTCCCACGCGTGCCCACCTACCTCACAGGGATAGCGCAATGATACCATACAGCCATTAAGGACTCTTTCAATGGAAAGTATGTATGGATTCTATGGTTGGTATGTCGGAATGTTGTATGACGGATTAATGACGGGTTTTTGTATAAATTATGGTGTTTTTCTAGTGAACACAAATCGTAGATAATTTTTATAAATAAAATCATTGAACAGTCGGCAGTGGAAACAGTTTTTTTTTATAGTGTTGTCTTTCATAAGATTAGTAGGTATTAGTCATGTTAATTAAGATTTGAAAATTGTATTTATTAAGAAGTTCAAATACTGCCAAAATCACACTGTGTTAACTGTTAACATAATCCAGGAAGTTAAGTACATAGGTATAGTATATATGTATGTCGCTTACGTATCAGTAGCCGAAATATTATTAATTGACAAATTACACGGATACCCCAACAAACGGATACACATTAGGCACTATTTCTAATCACCAATTAATGTACGGAAGATTAAGAGCAATTAAAACAAAATATCTATGTATATTATTGAACCGGAATAACCAATTAAACTAATTAGTCAATAATTAATCACATGTACCTGGAGAAGAAAACATAACCAAATGATATTCGCTCAAACCGTGTGAAATTCGATCAGGCGAAACCGGTATAAAATAATGGACATTAACCTAATGAAGAAGAATATATTTTTTTTATTTTATTTTATTAATATGACAAACAATCATACGCGCTACGGAATAAGCGGCAACAAGACTTCATCATCTCGTTAAATCTCATTTGCCTTATAAATTCAACGGCTATATTAACCTTCAAACCGGAATACAATAATGTTAGCGGCAGATTATTTAGCAATCCGATGGTAATACCCCGGACGAACTTGAACAGTCCGGCGGACCGAATTTCCGATACAAACGTAATACCAAAATAAATCGTAATTCTAACACAATTTAATCAAATTGTTTTATTATTCGGATTCAGTTAGTGTTAATCTAGTTGTAGTTCCTACACTACCATCTCGTTTAAAATATTTCACTGGAAAATTACATTTGCTTATATTTAATAAGCGCATGTAATTTTTGATAACTTTGCCTAGTTTGGAACTATTTGGAACCTAGATTACTTAACGGTATCCGAATCCGAGTAATAACACAATTTGATAAAATATTGTTTGGATTACGATTTATTTTGGTATTACGTTTTTGTGGGCAATTTACCTGTAACGTCCTCCTTTTAGGCCAATCTTAATCAAATTTATAGCTAATTCACTGTGGTAACGATAATCTAAATATATATAAAACTCAAAGGTGACTGACTGACTGACTGACATAGTGATCTACCAATGCACACCCCAAACCACTGGAGGGATCGGGCTGAAATTTGGCATGCAGGTCTACCTGCATGGACTTCGTCCGCGTGGAATAGTTACTTTGTTCCATAATGAACTTTCATCTCCTATTTTATCCCCTTGAGGGTAGAATTTATCAAAATCAAAGGAACAAAGTAACTATTCCACGCGGACGAAGTCGCGGGCAAAAAGGTAGTTTTTGTATATAGTTATGAATATGTTTCTACTAATACTAACTACTACTAATAACATAATAACCTAATATTGTATAATTTTGTCATCTTTAAGTTTAAACAAATTGTTTCTCTTATTTCATTTTTCTTATAGTCGTTACTTTATCATTTGATTTCATTTTATAGTCACACGTACTGCTATCAATCTTCCTAGTAATTAGCTCTCTCATTACTTAAACTTTACGCCTACTTGTGGACAGCGTTGTGGGTTACTTTATAACCAAATTGATTGCATGTTAAATTAACTGTAAATTTTTATAATGTAAATGTTTGCTGTTCCATCCAAAAAAAAAAGTATTAACAAAGTAAAGTAATTCTCAAACCATCTAATGACATCACTAAAGTTTTTTTTATTACAAAACTACCGTTTTTAACGAAACAAATATTTCGCGAGAACATTATTGCAAAACGAACGAACTCAATAAATATCAACGGCATTATATTAGTTATGCATAATTCTTGCTTTCTTGTCTTGTAACCATTGGATGGGAGACCTTATTTCCAAGAAGGCCTCGGATATTATAATTTATGTTTGTGGCAACAATGCGAAGTTGCGCGGGCGCACGATGACAAATTATCTAATTCGTTTCGCTTGATCATTTTAATTAACTTGGAACCAAATAATAATGGAAGATATTAATTTCATATTTCAGTATAATTAGTAATTTATTGTTTGGGATTTCTTATATCATCATAACTCAGATTGTAATGTATTCGGAACTTTTGATAATAAAATAAAATTAACTGGATGAACCCATTACAATTTTTCACGGTTATCTTATCGAAATTCTTAGAAAAGTATTTCCTAATATGATAATATGATAACAACGTAAAAAAGCACATCACCTAATAAAAAGCCAAGACTAAATATTTTTTTCTATTTTTATTAGCTTACTTTTGATCTAGGGGTGCGCTAAGATTTTTTTAATAATGAAATAATTTATAAGTCCCTCCCTATTTCAGAATTTTATAATTTGAATTATGAAATCTGTATTACATAGAAGAATCTCCATCGTAGACAAATGTGACAAATGTCTTATAAGGCCCATCGCAACTTGCCTACTTTCAATCCGATGCTACAATGATATAATCTTTATGTAAAACAGTAGCCAACTTTCATCTAAATCTCTCCAAGAATCTTTGGTAAGCCACCATAAACCTAATTTTTTATCTTAATTTTTATCAAATATGTTTTTAAATTGATATCAAATTTGATGGCGGTGGTATTGATATCCACTGTTATTTTATATTTGATTGGTATCTTGTTAACTATTTGAATTCTTTTCTCAGTAATCTTATGAGTTTTACGTAGTTTAGATTCGTGACCATCATTTATTGTTGAACATACTCGAAGCTCGAACTAAGCTTTATAAGGCACGTTTTATGCGGTCGACGTGGAAAAATCAAGTCAAATAATACCAATTACTTTGAGCTATACAAAATGTTTATGGCGATACAAATTTCGAATAAACGTTCACTTAATGACGTACCAATTTTTAGAACGCGAAAGTCAATTGAAGCGTTCCATTTTCAAAAGGGCTACCGGTGGCGGTTTTGTTCGGTGCAAATTGACGGATTAAATTGCATCGCTTGTTTTCGTGAAAGAATGCAAGCGGCGAAAAAATACGAAGTTTGCCGAATGTTTTTAATAGGTGTTTCTAATTGGTCAACGCCCGGGTCGAGGCCTTATGTTACAAATTCGGCCAAAAGAAAGTACCAGCAGGTATTTCAAAGAGCCCTTAGAATGCGTGTGGTTTACTGGGCAGTGAAATAGAACGTTTAGGTTCAAGTCATAACTCTAGTCTGACTGTAACTGTACGTTAACTAGGCACTTAAACATTTAAACTGTGTTGTTCTGTTCATTGTCTTCTGTCGTTCAAGCACCGGCGTTAACTTTTAGCGTACGCTTCTGCGAACTACTAAAAATATATTCAGTGTTCTACACCACCGTTTGTTACTTGCTTTTGCACAGCTGATACTCAAATGAATTTGAACCGTATTTCTTCAGTCATAAGTATGGACTATTATTAATCGCAGGCAACATTGTTTGTAGGTGTTTTACTAATTTGCCCGTGCAGGAAGCACGGATGGCGTGATGAGGACTCAGAACCGTATAATCTTCGCCTCTGATGTTATCTAAAGATTTATTATTTACTGTCATCGTCCGAGAGATGGCAGCACGCGTCACTGGCTGTGCCACTGGACTTATCTCTTTGCAAATAATGTTATCATATCATTTTCAACCTTAAGCTTTACTAGAAAGAGCCATGTGTTTCATCTTCCAAGACCTCCCATAGCGTGATAGGTATCGAAAGTGGGCCATTTTTCATGCCTACACATAATTACGATTAATTTCCTGGTAAGCTACCATATTTAATTTCTACAAACAAGTTTAATAATGAGCATTATTTATAAGGTATATTATTAATAGCAGAAACAAGCTTGACAACAAATTCATAGTGAATGGTGCTGAAAATGTAACAAATTAAAAAATAATACCCTGCGATAAATCGGAATTACAAAAAAACATTACCGCACATGGCAACCGATATACTTCGAAGGAAACAATAAAACGATCCTAAAGGAATATTTGTTCAAAAATCGAATAATCGAGCAATTGACTTGGCCGGGCCACTCGAGCATTCGATCGAACGACTTGCACGCAAACGAATCGATTAATCGCTTCGTTACACCACTGACCGCCAGGCGGAGCCACGCGTCAATAAAATACTTGTAAAACTATCGCAAAATGAATTAAAACAGATGGCGAGCCAATTAGGAGAGGCAATCGTGCGCGTACCGGGCGAAAAAAGACCTTAAACGTTTCGTCAAATTGATTTCTTCCTTACTACTTTCATCTTAAGGTGTCTATTTGGTATTTTCTAGTGGCAGTAATGGGGTTTCAGTTTACAAGCGCTAACGAGAGCATTCGGAACGATAAGCCTTTCCAGTTATACTGATAGACAAATATGGATATATTTATCATTAAGTTTGCACTCAAGTGTACGCTTAGGCTCGCGTTATGTCATTATACAGTGCTAATTAGCTTAGGGAAGGAGACAAATTCGTGCTCTTAGATATCAATACAAATAAATAATTCATTTTGTTTATTTGTTAGTTATTTTGTAATTCCGTTTTGGCTCGATTTCACTGTTATGAATGCAATGCCGTGTTCAGATATGAATTGTGGTATTTATTATTACTTAAGTTGATAATGAAGCATGATAATATACCTATCTTATTTCATCACAGTCATAATACAAACTTCTAATAATTATTATGATATTTGATACTTATTTATATTATGAGAAGTGGGCCGACGAATTTTGAAAGAGAGAAACGCACATATTTATTTTAGCAACAATTTTCTTATCTTAATACATACTATAATTTATGTGATCAACCACCAAACATGTAAAATATTAACAAAATAATTAAAATTCACAGCTCGTGGCAAATGTAGAAATTAACCCAATATGAACAAATACAGTAGCTAAGCTCTATATAGTTTGAGGTAGTGGTGATCGCAATAGGTTCCTGTCCCTATAAAATACTGTTACAAGACACCATTTTGTTGAATAAATTCTGTAATTGGCTGCACAGTAAATGTCGCACACTTTATTATTAAAATCGGACAACAAGTTGGAATTCCTTCGACAGAACTGTAATTTAGAACAACAACTAACAACAGCTTATTTTACATAAGGACAGTAAATTTTACTATTTAGTCATTTTAGTTAAATTTGATATTTATATCTTTTTTCGTTCACTGGTAATAAGGCCCATGTGTGTTAAAAGACTTACTTATCCAAAACTTTTTGTTATGGGATAGGAGGGCAAACGAGCAGACGGATCGCCTGATGGTAAGCGATTACCGCCGCCCATGGACACCCGCAACACCAAAGGAGTCACAAGTGCGTTGTCGACCTTTTAAAAGGAGATTGTGCCCTCGGTAACCTCACTCACTCGGCGAAACACAACGTTAACGTTGTTTAACGCCGGTTTTCTGTGAGGCCGTGGTATCACTACGATCGAGCCGGCCTATTCGTGCCGAAGCATGGCTCTCCCACGTAAACCTACCGTTTTACCTAACTTGAATTTCTTTGAATATTACTGAAAGAAAAGAAAACTTTATAATAATTATTTCCGCATTGATTTATTTTTCATATTTGAAATAAATAACAATAACCGAATGTTATTTAAAATATTATAATAATCAACCAATCTTCAAGTCTTGCTCATAAAGTGTGTTACAGACCCTTTTTTAATTGATTTTTAAATCTAAATAATCCTATGCCAATTTTATTCTTTGAATTTTACTTGAACGCAGAGGAAAATTAAGAGCTGTTATTGTTTGACAACGAGTTTTTTTTTTATAGAATAGGGAGGCAAACGAGCAAGTGGCACACCTGATAGTGAGTGACCACCGCCGCCCATTGACATCCAACGTAATGCGCGTGTACCAACCAATCTAATACGCTTACAGGCCTATGACCACAAGAAACCAATTAGAAGTTCCATTACGACAACAATAAGAGCGATTGCTCTTTATCATTGCTATAAACTTGAGGTTTAATCAGGTAGTTGATATCGCACTATAACTCAATAGGTGTGAAATGGAATGGGTAAACTTATTAAATGTTATAAATTCTATCGAGATTGAAGCGAGGCGAGCTATGACGCTTTTAACCGGATTGAACGTTTATCGATCGGTAAGGGTCGGCTTACATGGGTGTTATAGTTGCAGATAAACTATGGAATGTTTACGGCAAGGCTAAGTTAGCCAGGGCCTTTATACCCGCTCCATTCAGCTTTACTAAACATATGATAGGTAACTTATTTATTGTCATTTTAGGTTTTGCTAACTTTTAGTTCATGCACACATTTTCATAGGTTTCGTGAAGCGTGAATGTCAACAGAAAATGCTAGCAAGAGAGAGACAATAACTCCAATTCTCCACCACAATTTCACGTGTTCTATCATTGAGAGAAGTATTAATTTCGAAACGGAACGTAAAGAAACAACAACTCATTTTAAAAACGTATAAATTCTAAAAAGCTAGTATTTTTTTCAAAACTCTGATTATTAGTTTTAACTTCTACACGATGACGTGTCGCCTGTACTCTTCGTGAACACGTTTTTGGTATTTTTGTTGAAGAATAATGACCACATTGCACTCCCTGCTGCCTGGCACACGCAATATGAACTGATAAGGACAGGCCACACTAATTACTATAGCCACGATACCGCTTTTACAAAGAAAAAACATAACGTACACAGTACATTTATTGCGTATAATTTTTTTTTCTTGCTACCAACAACTAAAATAAACATAACATACCACTACGACTGTACTCCCCGAAGGGTTAGGCAGAGGTGTAGGTACGGTTGTATATCCAGTTCGCCGGTAATAGGGGGCGAGCCTATTGCCATAAACCTGGCACGAATCCAAACTGCGAGCTGCCGCCACTGAGAATTTTATAGAAAAACCCAATAACACTGCTCGACCTGGGAATCAAACCTGGGACTTCTTGCAAGCAGTCGCGCTTGGGATCACTAGACTATTAGGGCAGTCTGAGAGAATAATAATGTACTTATTAAATAATTATATTAAGTAATATTCCGATATCAACAATGCAATCCATCAACTAACAATGATAAGTAAACAATTGCTATTAAAATTTGCGTCACGCAAGCAAAAGCTACACAATTATTTTGTTAATCAGCAGAATACGCACATTTTCGCGTTAGCAATTTAACATTCTTAATAGACCATTATTCTCGATCGTAAACAAATAGGAAAAGGGTATTAATGGTATTTTAGTTCGTAAAAGCTACCAATATTGGCTGCAGTGGCCACAGCCCATTGTGCATTGACGATAAGGAAAACTGGTTCTGTGATGTTTTATTTTTCAGTGGTTCAAAGCGTACCTTTTGTGAAGCGATTCGCTGATACGTCCAGCGGCTGTGCGAAACAACCGGGCAAATATGATCGTGTTGAGAAAACTATAAATATATGCTGCTTATACGCATTTTATGTGAAAGAATTTGTTCTCTAATTTAAACATTGCGTTTGTCGATTGAATTGTAAATAAAATTGTTGATACAAAACACGTATTAGCCCCATTTTTATGATTGAAAGTCGAAACTCCAAGAAATGGAGTACAAACCTATTTGAATAATTCAATAACTGTAAAAAATCCGTTAAATATCTTTAAATAACTTTTTATTTTTTCATTGTTTGAATTATCGTGTACTATTTGTAATATTCTCGCCAATGTCAGTGCGTGCAAAAGTAATAACTATTTACGCTAATTACATTTCACTATCTAACTTTATATTTCATGTCCGTGCCATCGTAAAATACGTAACATTTACACTTTTTCTCCCAACATACTTGTTAGCGACTGTACTTAAGCGGGTAGAATAAAAATTAGATACTTAAGTTCAAAATGTATCGGTGAGTGGAAAAGTATAATTTATGTATTGTTATGTAACTTGAGCTTCGTGCTTATTCCGTTTCCATATTGCTACGAGTTTGTTTGCGATTGTACTCAACTATTATTTACGTGGAACGATAAAATTATGTGCGAACGTATAACCGAGTGGAAAAGTGCAATTTATATAAAACTGATGGATCATGTTCGTACTGTACTGTTTATTTACAATTCACACTTTTTGCTTTCAACTTCGTTAGCAGTTCTACTGGGAATTAAACACATAAATGTAAATGTACTTTCAAGTAGAAACGTGACGTGAACTTTTTCTTCTATCAAGTTTGTTTGTGATTATATCCAATTGAACTGTAGAATGTACCAGCAAGTGGAAAAGTATAATGTATGTAGAGTCGAGATCCATGTTAATGTGTCATTACTATCGCATGATGGCGAACACTTCATGACGGGCTTGCAAATTATTTTATATTTTTTACAAGAATATTTTGGGATAACGGCCAATTGGCACACACTTACCTACACGCCTCTTTATCCAACATATTTGTAATGGATATTCATTTTATAGAGGCGTAACATAATGATACGGATTTTATTCTCTGTCAAAATTATATAAAGATAAGATAAGATAATTTTTATTTGCGTGCATGCCAAGGCGCATGTTTTTTACTAGAATATAATTTAGTAGGTGAATAATACTCATGAGTCGTAATTCTAGTACACGTAGTCTGGGCTGGACCACAGGCTACAGCCTGTCACGGTCGTAGCAATTTCATGAATCCCATGACTGTGACTATAAAGGCAAGGGAAGATAAGGGTGGTTTTAGATCGGCACGCATCCGACATAAGTAGATACGACTATTCCGGATTTCCGGATTTTCTACACCAGAAAAAAAGGTAATACCTAATAGTCATTTTCCCTATTATTTATAATAATGCGATGAGAGTAGGTATCTTCTGTTAAAATAAGCATTACTTAATTAATATTTTTTTGTTGTTTTTCGTATTAACGCAGGCCAACAATTATTTTAGCTATATTTATTATCCTACCTACCCGAAAATTATGGTTGAGTTAAGTGACCTCAAAATATTAAAATTTTGCTAATTTCAAACCCATTAGAATAACTACAGCGAATAATGTGAATTTAATTACCATTTTGAAAACAAAACAAAAGATAAAAATGTAGCAAGAAATATGAACACTTCTTCAATTGCTTCGCGAAGCATAGTTTTGTGCTGTTCCCGCGTTGATAAGTAAAACTTTGCATGTTTTTAACTATTAATTGCACTGTGGGCTATTTTTAGTGGAACACTGGAAAAAGTATTAGACCGAGGTCTAAGTGTAAGCGGACAAGCGCTGTGATGGCGAAGCGACTCCGAGCGTTCCTACTGATTGATTATACAATTCTACAAAATATATTTCGTACAGATGGGTATTTATTTTCTAGCATAAGTACAGTGGCGACCAAAAGTCCATGGGCAATCTCAAAACGCAATAGCTTGACGTTTAGTTTGACTTACGAGCTTCTATTTATTGTCGCTATCAAGTAACACGCACTGGCTGTATCGAGCTCGCATGTACTGTTCATAGCAATGTAATCCTTAGCGTGCTTATGGACTTTTGAGCATTTACTGTACATCATACTATCTGCAGTGAAGACAAAATTGAGCATTTAAATCATTTTAATATAGAATCTACACTTTAACGTCCATTTCCGTACAAAACTAAGTAGACTAGATTCATAAGACTGCATTAATTTAATTAATTTATATACAAATGTACAGAAGTATCTAAGTAAGAATAAGTAGGTACCCATATTAGTCATAGATGTATGTATCTACAGAATCGACCACTATAGTTAAATTAGTGTCAGTAATTATTCTGTGGATACAGCAGAGAAACCCCACAAAAATGTTTCATTTATAACAATGCCGATGGCATCCTTGATTCGTAAATATTACGTAATATCGTAAAAGTACAATATTGTACAATGTTTGTACTTGATGGTACGCATTGCATTGAATGTTAAGCGAAGCGAGAAATGAGGCAGCTTAACTGGCGATGCAACCACAGCCTGCCTATTATGGTGTTGTGTGTATAACACATTATTTGTTACCTACTCTATGGCCACAACTTTTTACTTCGCCTAATCATAAGCTTATGGTAATGAGTGACAAGAAATTGTACGATTTATTTCAATTACTTATATACAATTTCTTTTGTTTTATTTCAGTGTTACCCGCTATGCGATGTTTGTGATATTGAACGCCATTACGCCTGTAATTTCCTTTCCCTGTATACCCTAAGGGGTAAGCAGAGGTGTACAGTCATGCACACTACACCCACAATAGCAGTATGTTTTTACTCTCATGTAATACATAGATGAGCCTATTCCAATTAACGAACACAAATCCTAACCCATTCATAGAAATTTTAATAAAACTTTATTCGGCGCTGGGAATCGAATCTAGGACCTTTCGTTTAATGCGTCGCAACTACTAAACTAAAGAGGCATTAAGGCCATAACCTCGTAATATTATTTATTAAAAGTTAGCTGTAAGTTGTTGTAGCTTAGAAGATATACAAAAACAAGCATTTGTATGCGACGTTACTTCAAAATATTAATGTAATCGGTAAAGAACCATCCGGCATTTAAGATTTTGAATAAACATACATTTTTATTTATATCTTCATCAACCTACGAGTATATATTGTCCCACTGCTGGGCACGGATCTCTCGCAGAATGAGAGTGGTTAGGCTATTAGTCCACCACACAACTGCGGGTTGGGTGACTTCATACGCCCGCGCGCCCTTGAGAAACCCTTTCCGGTGGCGTGCAGGTTTCCTCACGATATTTTCCTTTATCGTTTAAGCGAATGATAATTATTATGGCCTTGGATTCGAACCTGAGACCTTTGAGTTGGCAGTCCAACGATCATACCACTAGGCTATCACTGCTTTTATTTATATAAATACTAAATGTATATAAGTAATTTACATTTTACCTTGCACAATTACTAAAAAAAATTGCATAACTAATTTTAAATCCTATAAAACCAACTAATACCCAAGACAAACAAAAACAATCAAGAGTGTAAGCTAATACGGGTGCTTATGTGAGCTAAATGTTTCTCACAATGCGACATTAGGAGCTAATAAAGGCCGATAGCCGGAGTACGGGTCGATTAGCTGGCCGTAATTGAATAGGCGAGTACAGGCTCGATTGGATGTGTCGTGGAGTCGGTAATGTTAGCGTGCACGCAACCAGGGTCCGTGGCTGTGAGACTATGTTAGGTACTTCTGAAACAATATAGTCACGGAGCTACGATATTTTAAAAGACTTACAAGTAAATAAATGTTTCTTTTTTAATGTTTTTTTTTTTAAAAAAGCAGCTTACAAGCAATGTGAGTCGCACATTAGTAGCATTCTTGTTAACCCCACGTGCTATGCTAGATGCTTGTGTTTCGAGTGGGTTTACGTCGGTAGTGCAATGGGTGGGTTTCGCACCGGCAACCACATGATTGCAAGTCCGACGCCCTAGCCATTAGGCGACCGCCAAATATTGCGAAAAGAAAGTTTAGTTTTATTTTATTAGTTTTTTTTATGGAATAGGGGGCAAACGAGCAGACGGATTGCCTGATGGTAAGCGATTACCGCCGCCCATGGACACCCGCAACACCAGAGGAGTTATACTTATTTTACTTAGGCCGCATTCATACCAAGTCGTAGCCGTAATCCCGGAATAATTCATACAAATGCTGAATACGGAAATTGTATGAATATAACTGCCGAGTAATTTAACGGGAACTTACTCGATGTTTGTGAAGTGAGGCCTTAGTCTAGTTTTAATGTATTTCTAAACAATTTTTAAGCCAAAATTGCGGTTCATTAAACCACCCTTCTACCACCCTCTAATTAATCACAATTTTTTAAATATTTTAAAGCCTACAACTGACTTGAAATATGGATTTTGTATAATTTCAAAGGAATTGGGAAAATCGAGATTAACGTGCAACGACGGATGGCGGCGCCAGCGCTTTAGTTCTGTATAACTGTCATCTTTCAAGCGTCGCAGGGACACCAGCGGGACGGCGCGGGCGCATGCCGCGGCGGCGGAGGTCCATTAAGATATTTTTTCTGTTATGCCTATAACTACTTAATACCAATTTAATGTAAACTTTGGAGAAGAATACTAAATAGGAGTGTAGGCATCTGCTTAGATTCCCATATAGGTAGTAAGTACGTAGGTACTTTAGCCATGTTATTATTTGATGCTGCTTTTATTATAGCAATGACAACGACTGTCTTCCCGCTTCTATAGCTTACCCCTGTGCTAAAGTCATGGCTTTTCAAATATCTATCATGTTATGTAAAATTTTAGAAGCCCATACCTACATATTAATGTGTTATTAAAATAAATATTCTTGTAGCAAAAGATTGGTGTTAAACCCATTTGCATCGTATGTAAGTGAAGTGACTTATGTGTGGACAATATAATTTATTTGGCGTTTAACGTGGGCGTGTCTTGACTCGCCTTTAATGTACCGTGATGAAATACTCGATTCACTGGTTCGAATCCTGCTAAGGCTTTTACAATTCAATAGTGACGAGATGGAGTGTGAAATCGCTGTATTGAATAAAAAAAATAGCAAAAATTAGGATATTTGGACAATAGAATCGATTGTAATCGATTTAAAGCTATTGAACACTAAAGATTATAACAACTTTATTACAACTTTATTATTTTAGTTACCTAGTTAGTTTTATTTAGGAAAATAAAATAGGTATCGAACCTGTAAATATTTTTTTATACGTCCGTAGGTATAAATACTAATAAACATTTATATTAAGTACTATACAATGTGTTAAGAATACCTTGTCTGACCCGTGAAGGTATTGTTAGGTATCGATATCCGGTTCTATTTATATAATACCGCGCCGATACACACGTCATGCTCGTGAACGAGTGCTGTCTGTCGGAACTGGTCGGCTCTTACTTGCTGTGGCAATTCCTTTCTTTCTATATAACTACTGAATATAACACCTACTTATACTGAATAAATCATCTTACACATCAAACTGCATAATTGTCAAACTATTTAAAACAAAGTTGTAAAGATTAATATTGTAATCATGTTTTTTTTAAAAGAGTATCTATGGAGTTTCTTGCCGGCTCTTCTCCATAAGACCCACTTTTTGGAACCGTGCAATTAGTTTGACTTTTCAAAAGTACCTTTTTAATGGTATAATTGAAATAAATAATGTTGACTTTAATCATTTTCACATTAAGTACCTACAAGTAAAAAAAACACTGAGTAAATTTGTATAAAACGATAAATATAAATGACTGAATTTCAATTCTTACCAACGGCAGCAGTGACATCGTCAAAGATACTAAGGCCGATGTTGGATTTTTAACATTTTTAAAAATTGCTAGATTTTGGAGAAATTGCGGTAATTTGGGCACGACATACATACAAAACATAATCAACCCATTATACTGTCCCACTGCTGGGCACGGGTCTCTTCTCAGAATGAGAAGGATGTAGTACACCACGCTAGCCTACTGCGGGTTGGCAGACTTCACACGCCGTCAAGAAAATCTCTCAGGCGTGCAGGTTTCCTCACGATGTTTTCCTTCACCGTTTAAGCGCGTGATAATATGACTTCGAAAAGTCAGAGGTGCGTGCCTTGGATTTGAACGCGATACCTTTGACTTGGCAATCCAACGGCCATACCACTAGGCTATCACTACTAACACTTTGGGCACGACAATTGATAGTTACTTTCATGAATATTTGATGTTTCTTATTTTATTTGTGACTATGATTAGCATATCAAAGTTAAGTAAGTTTAAGTTAGTTAAGTGTTAAGTATACCCTGTCGGATTGGATAGGGTTAACATTTTTTAACATAGTTTATTGACCTCCATGATTCAAGGAAATAAAATGAAATGCGGTATAGGTACCATATTTTAATTATTATAAATGTTATTTTAGTTTACTTTTGAACTAGAGTTTAATTAAATTTGAAAAGCTACTTCAGTTGGCAAATAAATTCGTAATTAGGTAGGTATGTCTTTAATTTTAAGAGGATGTGCAGAAATTTATTAGCTACAAAATTTTTATAAAAGTTACATCAGGTAAATGTAAAAAACACTCATTAGTTAATTACTATCTGGTAATGCCGCGCAAGTAAAATGTTTTTTTTTTAATAATTAACCCACAAAAACGTACAAACACAATCACATTAAAACTATGCTGTAAGTAGGTATCTACCTATGTAATAGTATATAAGTATCATTCGAACCGTTTACCAATCGGATTTCCTTAAACGTTTCTATCGAATGAAAAACAAATCGATTTCCAGCAATTACAGTAATAGTAATAAATAATATAATCGAATGAAATTATGCCAGCATAATTTTCACGAATTTTATTATTTATGTTATATAAGAATGTATCATGTGGATGTGAAGTATTAATTAATATATATATAATATATATAAGTATTTATTATTATTAATGAATTTTATTATTATTAATTATTAAACATAACCCTGGGGTTATGTTTAATAATTATGTTATATAAGAATGTATCATGTGGATGTGAAGTATTTAAACCTGCATTCGATTATCGATTCGATTTTTTATTCGAATACTAAACATAGACTTATTTATCGTATAAAAATAAAGATAATTGGTCGTCGTAGCAATTATTATTGAATGTTGATGTTGAAATAAATGATTTAACGCTGCAAATGTTATAGACAGACAATCATTAATTATGTTTGATGAAGGTAGGTACTATTGATATGATCAATTGCCACTTATATTCATCAAAGGACCTGGTAATGTAGGTATAATGGTTGGAACAAGCTCCTTTTTAAAATAGGCTTATAAGTACATTTTATTAGTTTTACTTATACCTAGATAATAAATAATAAGTAAATGACTAGCGACCCGCTCGCAGTTTCACCCGCCCTGCTCCGTTCCTATGAGGCGTAACGTGATGTTATGTAGCCTACCTTCCTCGATAAAGGGACTGTCCAACATAAAAATATTTTTTTAAATCGGTTTAGTTACTTACCAACTTTACCTCTTTTTAATATTAGTATAGAAAAGATACAAATTAAGGGTATAAAACACACTTGGCATGGTGGCTGAACAATCGACTATTACGCAACGTGTTGTGGGTTCGATCCCCGCACGGAACAAATATTTGCATGACATACAGATAGTTGCTCCGGGTCTGGGTAAGCATGTGATAATTTGAGTTTATAAACGCACCCACGATACAAATTTTAATACATTTAAAAAAAACTGAAAAAAAACTGTTATATAAAACCTATAATTATCCTAAAGTATGAAATTCCACAATACTTTTTGACGGGATCGAGTTCTAATAAAAAATAATGTAGATACTCTACCTAACCGTAAATATATATATAATCATGAATTGTTTGGGATTCTTCATAAACAATTTTATAAATACATGTACCTACCTTCTAACGCAGTATCTAGTTGTACCTATACCTACTTAGTAGAATTTTATACAGTCGCGTTTAACCCTTCCAATGGCGAACTTATTCTCGTATACAAATACGTACGAAATCTTCACAGATCCCCGTGATCTGTGCGGGTTGTCGAAACCGATGTGCCATTGTTTACGCGTTTCCACTGATCCGTTATTTATGTAAGGCTTTTGTTCTCGTTGAGACTTAAGACACCGTTTCTCGAGACCTCGGCGTAGAAAGGGTTAACGGGTTTCCGAAACAAGATATTCGAACGTAAATAGGCGTTAATGTTAAAATTTGTTGGTAGGGTTAAAAACGGATTTAAACGACACCGAATTAATTGTATAAGCCCCATTAAACTTTATGATCCATTTCTATTCAGTTAATGTGGAGTTCTAAGTCATATTCAGTCCAAATGGGCGTAAATGCGACTGCTACTCTAAACGTTCTGGGTACGATACCTAGGTCGAGCAGTGTTAATGGGTTTTTCTATGAAATTTTCCGCAGCAGATCGGAGTTTTAATTTGTGCCCAGTTAAGGGTCCGGCGGAGCTTGAATTGCCCACAAAAACGTAATACCGAAATAAATCGTAATCCTTACAATATTCTCACAAATTATGTTATTATTCGGATTTGGATACCGTTAATCTAGGTTCCTACGATGCTATTTTGTCTAGTGCTACTTCAGTGGAAATAAAAGACCGGAAAATCGTTCCAAACTGAGTAAAGTTGAAATAAAACTACTTTTTACGGATTTTATCGCGTTGTATTGATATTGAATCAAATAATATCAATACAACGCGATAAAATCCGTAAAAAGTAGTTTTATTTCAATGTCTAATATTCGCGTAAGTGTCAGAAACTGAGTAAAGTTATCAAAAATTGCATTCGCTTACATTTATTTCCAGTGAAGTATTTTGGATGAAATGGAATAGTAGGAACCTAGATTAACGGTATCGGAATCCGAACAATAACAGAATTTAATTAAATTGTGTTAGAATTACAATTTATTTCGGTATTACGTTTGTGAGAGAAATTCGGTCCGCTGGACTCTTAATGGTTAAGAGAAAGAAAGAAAGAAAATACATTTATTTGTCAACAGATGTGCAAACAGACATCATTAATATTATACCTATGTAACTACTTACAATTAACAAACATAAAAAAAACTGTTGCACGTCGTGTCTCTAACAAAAAAGGTTACCACTCAGCAAATGCTTTTAGTACAAAACCATAACAAAGCGCTGATTTTCAGTGGCCACCTAGTGATGTACGGATATAATAGGCTCGCCCCTTATTACTATAGGACCTAAACAAACCGGCGAACTAAATAAGTAGGTTTCGAGGATCCTTCCTGAAGTACTTCATTTCAATTACTTAATTAGTAGGTCTACAGGCGTGATGGTATGGTATATTATGCTCCTTAAGTCATTGATCATACCAACTAAGTACTTCTCTAGTAAGTATTTCTCAACCGTAAATGACTTGCCTATTATGGTGGTTAGGTTATACTTAAGTACGTACCAGATCATAATAGATATCGTCTTGATTGAAAATAACTAGACTAATAAAGATTACTAGGGTTAAAATACCTACCTAGTATTTATGTAAATTAAACCATTAGATACAAATTAATAATATGAATTTATTGACAACGTTAATAGTTAGATTACTAGGTAGGTACTCACTAATATCTAAGTACTATTAAATTATTAAAACGATTTTCTTATAATATATACAATGTAGATAAATTTCAGTAGATACCACAATATAAGTAGGTACGATGCATGCTTTCTTGCATTCTTATGATTTGTTTTTTAAATATTTTCATTTTATGTTACGTATTATATAATTAGATTAACCAGTATATAATAATTATATTAATATATACGTATTTATATTAATCGAACTTATTTATATAATTTAATTTAACTGTAACGCAATTAAATTTAATAATAATCTATATCGTAATTGGGTAAATGCTGTGCAGGAAAACGATACGTACCAATAATGATTACAATAATACTATACTTGGTTTTATCAATTAATTAAAAGTTGCGTTTTTCCTTGTTATTAAATTTTAACCCATGTGGAATTTCCAAATTTTGTTTGTCACGCCATAATGATTAAACCATGGCTATTACAAAAATAATAAATTAGGGGTATCTGTATGTTACCTACCTATTGTATAGGTTATAATAATTTGGTATTTTGATTGAGTAAGCACTGAATTATTATTACAATGGTGTAGGTAATTAGGTCAGTGGTTAAATAATAATTAATAAGTAACCAGTAAACAGTACACTGGTTGTTATGTTGATAATCAGAGTAGTATACCTAGAAACAATCATTTTAATAATTCAAACTATTTTTCATTATAATTAGATACATAATAATATTACCTTATTATAATGTATGACGTATGTATTTATATTATTCATAATTTCCATTTTAATCATTTTCCGACCATGAACTTCGAATGATTTGTAAAAAAAATTTAAATGTTATAAATAGTATAATTAGTATAATTTATATCTTCATATCATAGCTTAATATAAATAAAGAAATTGATATATAAATAATTTGATAAACCTAATAAGTACCTACATAAATATAATTTCTATGATTATTTAAAAAACGTAGGTCTAAGCATACTAAAGCTGTTTGTAATGACTACCTACTACAGATATAAAAATATTATAACTACAAAAAATCAGTCAACTTATCAAAATAATTAAGTTTAGGTAGGTACTTTATCTAAAAAAAAGCATAATAGAAATCCAAATATCTATAATCCTTTAAAAGATTTAAAGAAAAAATCTTTAATACATAAGCTAATACCATTATCTTAAAGCCAAACAACAATGTTACTGATGTTAAAATGTTAAAAAACCAAGAGCACACAACGACTACAGAAGTGAAAAATAAAAAATGAGTGCCAACCTGTTAAAGGTCCAACGGGGAAATGTGACTGGAACAGCGGGCCAAAGGATGGGACGACAGGCGGCGGCCCCGGCCAAGTTAACCCGTACGCTGCCGCGGCAAACGCACTGAAAGGCGTCGGCCGCACCAACCGCGCCTTCTCCGACGGTGGCCGCTCCTCGTCCTCACTCGGCAAACCATTCTGCAGATCCTCTACATCTACTATTGAATCTTCTTGATTAACGGAATCTTCGTATTCATCTTCTGACGACGTAACCGTTGCTGATACATTTAAATTCAAAGGAGGTGTTTGAGACGACGGCCTCGGTGACATCGATTTTCCACCTGGTAGCTCAGGTTGCGCTGAAGGAGACTGCCTCAATGGAGACTCGGGTATCGTCCTATGATGTCTGATCATCTCCGCTGTCTCGTCCACTTGGTTCGCCTTCGTATCGGCCAGGATCGAAGCCACGCTGAAGCTGATCCTCGACGTCTTCGGCGGTTCTGTCGCTTCGGCAGGGCTGCTCGGGTACCTCGAAACACTCTGTATCGCCATGTTCACTTCCTTGTCCTCAAAGCTTTGTTTCTTTAACATTGAACGCTGGTCAGTTCCATTTAGCACAGCCGGTTCACACTGGGGCGCGATCAACGGATCGTGTACGCATGCGGGCGCAGTCGGAGGTTGACTGGCGGACAGTGGCGGTGAGCGGGCCGCGGCGCGCCGGGAGCTCGGCAGCCCGAGGCGTGGTTGTGTGGGACTCCGCCTTGCTCGGTGCCGGCCCGCTCCGCCAATCGACCGCTGGGCTGGCGATTGATCCGCGCGGGCGTCGGGGGGAGCGATTTAGCACGCTCTTATCTCGTTAGTCTCCTTTGTGATACTCGATTTTTTTTGTAGGAATCAAAACATAATTACCTTTTGTAGGGGTTCGCGCGTTTTGATCGCACACTTTATGCCCGCCACCAGAGGTATAAAGTATAAAAATATAATGAGCAGTCATGAATGCCGCTTGTTAAATCCTTTTGAACGTTCTCTGCTGGTCCCTTTGTAGGATTAGCGCCGAGGGGGCATTGGTTTGATGAATTCTACTGCGTCCGTGTTTACGGATCCGTTTCAAATTAGCGCAAATGATTTACAATGACGCTGCTCACTGTTATTTATATTTTGGTTTATATAAATAACTTTTATTGTAACGAGAATGTCTGTCTCTTTGAGTTATAAGTACATGTCTACGTACTGAAAGATCTTTGATGAAGTAAGTACCGACATGAAGAAGTTCTGCTAGTCATTTCGTAAGATTTCCCACTTTGCGAATTTAATAATAAAAGTAGGTACCTACTACTAGTACTTAGGCAGGTTAATATACAAGTATAAATGTATTCAACCGAAGAATATTAAATTAGTATCAAATGTTAGAATTGACTCTGTAGCACAAGAAGGTTTAAAAAATCTTATTCAAGGATAAAATCGTCACTACATTGTTGAGAGGTAAAACCAGAAAGAACAGTAACAAGCGAAAACCTTTCTCCATTAAGTCAAAGACTGGAACTAAAACATCGTAGAGCATTTAGCCATGAAAACACTAACCTGCTATATTTTTTTGGAGAAGTTTAGAGACAATCTCATCCACCATACTCTAACACCTACCTAATTCTCTTTCTTTTTAGTGAATATTTAATTTCCGGGTTTTATTTTACGTAGCTAATAATAGCACTATTAAAAACCTAACATTTGAAATAACAAGTTAATTAAACAAAATTTCGTATTTTAGGGATTCCCGAATCGGATAACTCATATTACCGCCTACAATAACAAAATAAACATTGAAGTGCGATAGTTCTAGGAACATTATTATCCGCATGATATTTATCCGCAAATTATAACTAGGTAGGTATATAAACTAGAAACCGATACTTCTTCTTATTGTGTCAATGGTTAAACAATATCCGAGTAGTATGAGGCCACTTCAATGGCGCTAGGTGTGGCCGCGTAGAGATCGTCCCTCATGCAGGTGTATGGGCACAAAGAACACACCAAAGATGGGACATAGATTGCTGTGGGTCGCCGCAGTCATATTGAGCAAGATTAGAATATAGCTTAGGAAATAGCCTCCCCGCGGCACACTCTGGATGCAGCTAGGCACGGTAAAGCAGTGTCTAAGCTGACTAATCCCTTCAACACAATGGTTAAACAAAACGGACAAACCGATATAATTACCTACTTAAAAATGCTAGCATGATTAGAATTCTGCACAGGGCTTAAAAAGAGATGTGACAGAAAGAGAGATGAATGTAAAAGTAAAAGAGAAAGCTAAGTAAATTGTGTGAAGGATGATACCCAAGGAGCAGGAAAAGAGTGAATGCTTAGATGATGGATATACGATGGATGACAGGAATGGATGAAGCCCACATAAGTGCCGCACCTATCGACAATGACAGTTTATGATGCATTTGACCAAATCTCCTAATTTACAGCTTCAATTTGTCAATTTGTTCCGTTTCAGTGATGCATCGAATGACATTGTTTACTTTAACTAAAACAAAAGAATGGTGCACAACAAAAGAGTGGTAGTCAGAAGCCCAAAAAGCTAACAACCAGTCCATCCTCCAGATATCGGTACTGCTCAGAAATTGGGTTACGGGGGTCTGATGGCAGTCGCTTCGTGAAAAATACAGTGAGCCCACGTCTACTATTTCCATTGAGCCAGACAGGTTAACCAATGGCACTAAATAACATTGGGACTCGCTCTTCTTTTTGTAGGCAAAAATGCCAAAATTTAACAGTTCTAAAATCTAAAGTCATTGAATGAGGATTTTCACATAAAAATTAGAAGACTGGGACCCTTGATCTGGTTAGCTTGGAAACCTATTCCATATAGTGGGAAAAGGCAATGAGGAATGATGATGAAATAGCAGATGGACCGCTAGTAGCTAGAGTAGGATGACTGTTAAAAGCTCGTGATTCTATGAAATTCTCAGTAGCAGCGAGGAGTTTAGATTTTTGCCCTGTTAAAGATTGGTTAGGCCAGCAGGGTGGAACTATAGCCTAATCCTCTCTCATTCTGAGAGAAGATCTCAGTATAATGGGTTGATCGTGAATGGCAGTAGGCTCACCCCCCTGACATGGGACCTAGATGTACCAGCAAACTGTGGGTGCACATTAATTAACCTAACCTAACCCTTCGGTGAATATATTCGTAATAGTATGTTATGTTATATCAAGAACATAATTGGGTCCATACATTGGTACCTATAGATTACTAATGAAATATATTTTTTACTATCTAACCTCGCCGTTTAGGTCATGGACTCATTGTTGACTAACAGCTGTGTATCATTAGTAGCAGTTAAGTAACGTTTCACCAAAAATGTTTGCTAACTGTAGTATCAGCCTTTAGATAAGAAAATATTGATGTGAAGTTAATGAAATCATGGAATCATGTCTTTTTATGTTACGTGGACATTATGTCCCATTAGAATTGGGCTTCTGTTTCAATCATTACTTTCTTCTTCATCGAGTCTTAATTATCTTTTAATTGTTGTTGAAAGTGGTTTTATTTCAATACTTCGTTAAATGAAGTAGCTCAAGGTTGATCAACATTTTGGCGCTAATAGTGTGTCAGAAACTCAGTCAGAAATCAGTTTATGATGGAACCATTTCCAATATTTTTTTTGTTTTTTTTTTGCATTTTCCATGCTAAGATTATAAAATTATTTTAGTAAAGGAAAAATTCAATCGCGGGCAGGATTCGAACCTGCGTCTTCTGACGTAACTACGTCACCTTATGACGTAAACTCAGAATGTGAAGGCAAATTTCAATCAGGCGGGTGGGGTTCGCGGTGGCTTAGCGGTCAGAGCGTCTGGTGTATCAAACCAGAAGACGCAGGTTCGAATCTTGCCCGCGATTGAATTTTTCCTTTACTAAAATAACATTTCCATTATGTCAAATTTGAACTGAATTTTGACATTTGTAACCATAGTTTACGCTAGACTCGCCCTAAATCTTAGACTTAAAGTCAAAAACGGTTTCAAATTCACAAAAGGATCGACTCAATCAAAATTAGATAAAGGTTGTTATTTAAAAATAAACATGAACTATCTTTACACTCGGTTAGCAGCCAAACAGGAGGGTGACAGTACCACTCACCCTATTATACGTCATAACCGTCAAACTAGGGTGATATCCGACATTCGCCGTCCCTTTCCCCCATACGGAAAGTACTAAATAGGTATTTAGTATTCGGAAGGGGAATATAGTTAATTTTGTGGGGTGAAAAGGGAAAAAAATTGTCTGCTATCCTTCGTTTTTACATCCAACGTAACTCTTATTGGTTAATAATAGAGGTGATAGTTGATTGTGCTAGATGTAAGGGTAGTTTGTAAGGGTGGGGTACAGTTTTCCTTATTGAATGTGTGTGATATAAATATAAATGTTATTAATTATGATTGGCTTCATTGATTTTCGCTTGGAAGGTGTGTCGAGTTATAGACGAATTTATTTTGGCGGTTCCGTTGAATTCTGTTGAAGTCTCTTTTCAAAAAACAAGTAAGTATTCGTAAGGTAGGCAACCACTCTTAGGGCGATCCAAGAATTAAATATTTTAAAAATGAAGTAGATACCTACCCAATTAAAATCCTAAAATAGATTTTCTTACCAAAATCTGTTCTAATTAAGACCAAAATTAGCAAGCTTTTACTAATGACACATTTCAGTTCACATGTTGCCATACAAATGATGTGGCATTCTGAACACTGCGGCAAGTATGGCCGTCTCTCACACAAATATGTAGGGAATCTCCTATTATGATTTACACGGCGATACAAAAAAGGATGCGTAAAAACAATTCGGAGAATTAATGGGAATTTGAAGAAGATTTTCATGTTCATTTCGCTACAGTTCATGATACAATAACGGTTGTTTTTAAATAGGTAGGTAATTCTTAGGTCATGGTAGGTAATTCAAGGTCATCAGAAAACTAATAGCCGGTCCCAACTGGAGAAGAGTGGCTAGGGATAGAAAGCAATGGAAGATGTTAGAGGAGGCCTATGCCAAGAGGCACAATAAACTGAGAAACATTCTGTAAAAACACTATTATACTTTAGACAACAACCTTAAAAGGTCAGGTTATAGAAGCTCATTGATTGATTAAACATAAGGAACATAAAATAATTATGTCTTATATCTTGCCATGTTTCAGCACGAATGTGCCGGCTCGACCGGAGTGAAACCCCGGCCTCACAGAAAACCGGCGTGAAACAACGCTTATGTTGTGTTTCGCCGAGTGAGTGAGAATACCGGAGGCCCAATCCGCTTTTTAAAAGGCCGGCAACGTACTTTGCGACTCGTTTAGTGTTGCGGGTGTCCATGGGTATTATATGGGTATTAGCGTCTGATGGTAATTACTTACCATCAGACGATCCGTCTGCTTGTTTGCCTCCTAGCGCATAAAAAATATATAAAAGTCATTTGGTACTTTATTTTAGGCTTGCTAAGCATTTTCTAAGGCTAAAAATTTTAGGAAAAGAAAATTTCTAAACTAACTAAGCAAGGCCAGGCTTCACCTTGAAGGAGTTCTGCAAAAGCTGGTCCACAGCCTTCAGCCTATTATGGCAAGAGAAGACAAGTGTGATGTTTAGTATGTATGACATAACGATAATCCATATGGATTTTTCGCACTCTAAAAAGGATTTAATCCTGCGTGTTTCGTCCTTTCTAAAATCAATCACTAACAAAGTTTACTACTAGGTAAATACTCAACATTTTTAGAAGAAGTGTGAAGTCGGCATTCCCGAACTAGGGCAGTAGGTATAGTGGACTATAGTCTTACCAGTCAACAGAGTCCCCGTACTTAGCAATGACACAGGGCTAATATTATGAATACAAAGCTGAGTCCATTTCGATCCAATTTAAACCACAGAGCTAAAAATATTTACAATAAAATATGAACATAAACATTTTCTAATAACTCTTCATACCACATCATTTAGTATTTACCATTAAAACTGCGGTTATATATGGCCAGTCTCATAAAAATATCAACCGAACCGTTTATTCGTTGAACGAATAAATTAAAATAGATTTATAAATCACGCTGCAGCGCTACTGTGCTGCGTAGGCGACGCTCATAGATCAATAATAGTGGGAGACACGACAACGTTAGCAGTGTCATCAATTTACCTTTTAAAAATTATAAAAAAAAACTGTTTTACTTTTGTACATCATCGTTACATCCACTTTCTGTTTAAAATAGATGTGCTTAAGGGTCCGGCGGAGCTTGAATTGCCCACAAAAACGTAATACCGAAATAAATCGCAATCCAGACAACATTCTATAAAACTATGTTATTATTCGGATTTGGATACCGTTAATCTAGGTTTCTACGATACTATTTCGTCTACTACTACTTCACTGGAAATAAAAGATTGAACGTTCCAAACTTGGTAATTTTATCAAAAATTGTATTCGCTTACATTGATTTCCAGTGAAGTATTTCGGATTAAATGGTAACGTAGGAACCTAGATAGAACAGTATCGGAATCTGAATAATAGCAGAATTTGATTAAATTGTGTTTGAATTACGATTTATTTCGGTATTACGTTTGTAAGAGAAATTCGGTCCGCCGGACTCTTAACTGCCGATTCTAAATTATGGTAGGTAGGTATACTTATGTACAATCTAAGAAACGTTACACTGCTCTGCGGCGCTGTACCATCTTGTCTTCAGAAGACATGGTACTTAACAACATACCGTCCTGTGGACATAGCAGTTAGAAATTCTGGTTTAAACCGTACAAATATTATTTTTTCTAAACTCTCACTATCTATGCTCACCTAAAAATAAACGCTGTAAAATTTTGCTTCAATTAAGTCTCATCTATTCTCTACATCATCTTTGGTCAATCGTTGATGAACGCGCATACTCTCAGTATAATGAGACTAGTGGGACCAGGAACACGTCAATTAGCAGACATTTTGCCGTTTACGTTTTTTGCCGCGAAAAAAATATGATTTATGAATGAACCGTGCAACGTGACATTCGTTATGCCCCTTACAAATTGTCTATGGACTTTAGTTTTGATTATTAAAGATGGAATTAGTCGATTTATGACAAGGCCTATCAAGAGTAACACAGTTTTGTCTAAATTAAGTCTTAAATCAAAGTAAGCAAATACAAATTACGTACTTTCCTTTTAAAAATTGACAAACTAACATTAATTAAGTATAAAACGATTATACAAATTTTTATGAAGCGCTTTAGTAATTTGGTATATTGATGTACATATTAATAGCTTCTCATTAATACACGCAATCGTTTTCCCACGCGGTTTATTAACAGAAAAAAAAACTGATTTTAGTTTCTAGAACAAAAGTCACCGCTCTTAAAATCTAATGTAATATTAATCGTCTTTCACATAATTACCTTTTACTGTAGGATAAAATCAGAGGAACTAGTCCTTTTACAACTCTATCAACATAATTATACCATTAGTTCGATAATCGAGAAACGATTTAGACGGAGAAATCACGTGGTATCGATATCATTTAGATTCTAGCCATATGTGTATACTTCACTAGTAATTAAGTCACATTGTAAAGTACAGTTTCGTTTGCAGTCGTCATCCAATCATTTTCATGAGAAAGCAACCTTATATCTGACAAAATAAGGGGCATATATATTTTATCAGAGATCAGTTTAATTTGGCGAAATGTTGTCTCCCGGTTAATTTACTCCGGGAAGGAAATATTTTAGTTCAAAATTCTATTTTGACATTCGTGTTAATCGTCCGCAGGTGTGCCACTAGTATTTAGGGAATGTGTCATTGATACTTGAGCATCGAGGCATTCATCATTTTTGTATAATTTTGAACCATATTTAACTCGGTTTCGACTAACGAATTGGGGAAAATTGGATCCGTTGGGTCATATTTCTAATGATTCAATCAGTAAATTTTTAGTTGCTGTTTCCGTTCCTTTTTTATAACCTTTTTCTTCCTTATTAATAACCTATGAGTTTTTTTTTAAATAAATACATACAGCATATTAGGAAAACGAAACTGACACACAAACAAAAACAAAGAACACAACTTCAAGATACGCCATTTCTTAAACACCCTATTTTGCCAAACAAGCGGATTCTTCAACAAAAACCGTATTCGACTACAACAATCGACTAATTACGGCGATCCTTCATCATGTCAATGTCCGCCATATTGGTGGCCATTAAAAAAGTGTTGCCGTCAACGCGCAGGCGTGGTTCAACAAAAAGCACCTATTTGTTCGATTTTCAAACGGAATTTTAATCGACGCGAGATAAAACTTTTTGCTCGGCTACTGGCTGCTTGCCCTTAAAATATTCTGCGAAAGCCCTTTATCGTTCCAATTAAAATTTCGAACGCAAAATGGCTTCTTTTATCCGCCATTTTGATGTTAGGAAAAAAATTGGAGCGTTTCGTATTTGTAACTAAGCTGTTTTAAGCAGGAACCGTTCAGTGATATTTTTGCGGGCTTTGTCATCAGACTTATGTTAATAACTTAGAGTTTCCCAATGTAACAAAATCAACCACCTACCTTTATTTGACATTATTAGTCAAAAAGTAGATATTTAATTAACTTTACCACAATGGATAATCACAGAGATCTTTAACTCGTAGATACGAGTTAAAGATCAGATGATAAGTCCCATTATTTCAGAATCTTTAATCATTCTCTTGCTCGCTTTGATATCACTAAAACTGACTATTATACATAACTAGGACAGCCTTTAGTTGATTCTCCTACCAACATAAAGGCACAAAAGAGTACCAACATAAAGATATCATTAAAATCTCCTTTCCCATGTTATTTCTCGACAAAAGTTTCTGTGCTTGTTATGACAGTATTTCAAAGGCTTTGTCCATAGTCTAGAATAGAGGTATTATATACCTACGTACTATCTACTTAGTTTTCTATGTGTGCTATCTTTATTCTTAGTTAGATCAAAGGAATAAAATAATGGTATTAAGATATTCGTTTTGAAGATTTTTAATATATCTTGTGGACTATAAGTACCTACTTAAAAAGTAAGTAGCTTAGTCGTAAAGGCCGTAGTTAAGGGGGCAACATTGTCCTTTTGTTTGTTAACAACAAATCGCAATCGCCAATCTCACTAATAAGCGATATTATTTACTTATTATCGATTTCCATGACCACTCATTGAACTTATCACATGACACTCTTAAACTTGACTAAACCTAAACATTTTAGAATCATGAATTTGATTTAACTAGGTCATATTAAAGTGACTGCTGACACATTCACTTCTGGGTTTGTATCACATCGATTATTGGGTCAAATGAATTAAAGGTGAATAAAAAGTACGTATAAATTTTACGCAGTTTCACACAATCTTGTCCATTTAAGCAAACCGCCAGTAAAATCACATAATTCGAAAGTTGATATTCAAAATCCATATTTTTTTGTTTACTGGTCATATTTCTTTACATTCATTCATTGTTTGTGTCCAAAGAGACAGTGGCTTAGTTTTATGGGCTGGCAAGTATTTTATGGTCTTCTATGGTGTTGCAAGTCGGCTTGTACAAAGGTTTGGAGGCGTGCCAGTGATTCATTAGAAACAAATTCATGTATTGTGCTCATTCTACGGTTACGATCGCCGCTCTGTCTCGGACATTTGAGCCGAATCACTTGAGTGGTACCCTTGTAGTATAAGTAAAACTTCAGATAAATTATTTTGAACATTTTGGTGTTGTAAAATGACGTAACTTCAAATAAGAAGTTTGATATGTGTAAGTTTCATTTATGGCTGAAGAGTAGTATGAGATTTAATATTAATTGCCAAATAGAAAAGTGACTACATTTTTTATGACGGTTTCTAGGTACCTACTACAGCTTTTTTTCTAGAAACTAGAGAGAACTCAATTACAATCATAAATCGTGGTGCAAACGCTCAGGCAACGGGGTCTGAGTCCGCGCCATCTTTTTAAAGAAATCTAAGAGACTTGTCGACTCTTGGCGTTACCTGGCGTGGCGTGACGTGGCTGGTTTATTCTTTGGTCAACGAATTGGCATTGCCATTCAACGTGATAATGCTGCCAGTTTTCTGGGCACGTTACCAGATGACAGTGATGTGGAGGAGTACTTTGATGCCTAGGCGTGACAATTCTTATTTTATTTTTATACCTATTAAGTTATATTTTTATAGATCTTATTCTAGTTCAAGTAAGTTTTAGAACTTGGTAAAAAAATAAAATGGATTTGAAAATTTACTTGACCAAGACAATTTTGTAAGTTCTTGCTGGCGTTAGGTACGTAATATGTACCTATAAAAATCGAACCTTCATTTATTTAAGTTAAACTTTACTTAACAATTAGCTAGTTTCACTAGAGAAGTGTATTGCTGTAAAACACGATTGCGCAAAAAAACTATTTTCATTGCAACATTGAAGTCTGGAAATCTTACATTTACTATCTTTCTCCTCATAGTCCAAAAACGATCAGTGCAAGAGGCCGCCACATGGCGCCAACTTCACGGTGCAAATGAATTATGACAGAAAATATCCCAATTCACATATTTCACGCCCACATTCAAAGAACATCTACCTAATGACTACTGAAAGTGAACTTATTGTTACCAGCAGATGATTTTGTGCTGCATTGAATTACGTCGATGCTTTGAATGATTATTTAAATACCGAATCGAAATTCTATTTTTTTCGTTTATATTCAGTTTTTTTGTTTGCATGGAATACGTTGGCATTAGAAACGAAAAGTTTGTCTATTTTTGTTCGGATTTACTTAATTAGTGATCCATTTGAAAAGTTGCTATGCAAATTATACTAATAGGATTAGCATACCTACGTATTATAAATGTGAAAGATTGTGAGTTTCTTACGCAATCACGCAAAAACAGCTGAACGAATTTGGATGAAATCTAGCATACCTACATAGTTTATAACCAGGACTAACACATAGTTAAGATTGAACGAAATCTCGGGCAGAAACTGATAAGAAATAAACAATATTATCTACCTATATTTTTTATTTAGTCATTAGTAAGTAGGTATTATTGTGAGAAAATAAATACTAATTATCCTTAGTGTTTAGTTTAGTTTAATATTTCCTTTCAGTTGCCTCACTGTTCAATTGCTCATAAATTACTAAATAACGAACAAATTAAGCATAATGTAAGCATTTTTTTTTTTAAATCAACTTTCTTGCCCAAGACAGCTGGCACTCAAAACGCAATAATATCTATCCTATTGCTTTACACGATTTATGTCAGAAGCTATTCATTCTTAACCACAATGGTGTTTTGGTCCTTCAAGGTGGTCCTATTGTCCGTGCTGTGCTGTAGGACCAGGGAAGAATCAGGGTACAATTTAAGTCGAATTAGCTGTCTTTGTCCAGGAGAGCAGGTGACACTTAACAGGGCACGGGTCATTATTATATTGTTGTAGGGGATTTTTAATGACCTCTAAAGTTTTTGGAGGTCCTTTTTGGAGGGTAGTGAAGTGTTGTGCAAATTTAAAAAAATATTTGTCCGTGTTAATATATAATTCTACCTATTAGTTACTTTACGAGCTGCCTCATTAGTATTGTGATATGCTGAGCGTTAGTTTTCCCCTTTTTCCCCTTTTTATTTTTATATAAAAACAAGAAATTAAAGGTCGAAAGCAATAATCCATAATCAGCAAACACATCTTAGATAAACAAATACCAAAAACAATGATCATTGAAGCTACGCTGCGCGGGCGCCGGTCAGCAAACAAGCGGCGACGCACCTTTGTGCGCAGCCGCCGACACACCGCTGCGCTGTCACTACACTAAACACACGGGAGTTTTTTACTGGTGATTTAGAAAGAGCTTAAGAAAAGTACTTATTTGATGGACCATCAGAAGGGTTGGCACGAAAATTTGAACATTGTGAACGAGATCAAAATTTGGATGGGAAGCAACATAGTTCCTACAAATCAACACATTTTGATACTAAACAAAATAATATAGTTGTTACTTTTGATAAAGTACCATCATATCCTTTTCATCCATTTCTTATGTGAGAGTGCTTCGGCACGAATGGGCCGGCTCGACCGGAGTGATACCGGCCTCACAGAAAACCGGCGTTAAACAACGCCGTACGTTGTGTTTCGCAGAGTGAGTGAGGTTACCGGAGGCCCAATCCCCTTTTAAAAGGTCGGCAACGCACTTGTGACTCCTCTGGTGTTGCGGGTGTCCATGGGCGGCGGTAATCGCTTACCATCAGGCGATCCGTCTGCTCGTTTGCCCTCCCATCCCATAAAAAAAAACATCTGTATTCCCCAAGGGGTTAAGCAGAGGTGTAGGTATTAGTGTACACCTATAGTTTACCGGTACCTATGTTTAGGTCCCATGTACTTAGTAGGTGGTGAACCTATTGCCATTGATGGCGCACATATCCAAACTTCAAGCTGCTATTGATAATTTTATAGAAAATCCCAATAATATTGCTCTTACGACCACTAGACTAACTAGGTAGTCTAATGAGTACTCGTAGTTTAGATAGAAAATATAATAAGTACTCTATTATGATAATTTCCAAAATTAATCACGCTTGAAGTGAAACAGAGAAATGTGTTCATGAAACACATAATTCTCCTCAGTTACAAACCATTTCAATATCAATCTATGTAAATATTACACTGTTATATGAGTAACTATCTATCTCACTATTACTCTAGGCTTGCTTCAGTTGTTTGTAAACCATCCTACATACAGATATCGGTTATTAGCAAGGCGTCCGTTGGCTGCTACCAACTACCTACCTACCTAGTCTACCTACGTATCTACACTGTCCACTGCGAAGCCAATCCCTCTATTGTAAGCTATTTGTCCTCGCACCGCAGGAATAGGTTAGTTAGGACCACAAATTGTCTCATACTTTCGAGAAACAGAGAGATATAAGACAGCTAAATAGGATCACCGTCAACCAACCATCCTGAATTTGAAAAACCATTTTAGTAGCGGCATTTTCCCCACTGACATTTAACCCGTCTAGTTACAAATAATAATAATAATAATTTATTCAGCAAAAGGAAGAAGAAGAATATTAGGTATACTTAAAGTTATTTCTGCACAATTTTATGAATGCTAGGAAGTTTCTGTGTTATTGGGACCAATTATATAAATTACATAATGTAAAATGTATTGTTATTGTGCCCCGCGCTCCTTATTATCTTAAACAATTAAGATATTTGGCAACAAAGGTAGATACTTAATTCATTAAATTGCGTTAGAAACTTCTATAGAAATAGAAGTCTTCCAGTCTATTCCTAGGTTTAAAGTGTGAACCACAAAAAAAGATACAAAAAGAATAATTAGTTAATAATAAAATCAAGGTCAATCTGGAGCCCTGAAACAGTTAACCGAAGACGCGACACACATCCTACGACGCACAGATATCCTGGAGATCCCACAGGGAAGATGGCGGGATGACCGTATATCTTTCTAGACAATTGGAAGGAAATACCTATCACAGCAACGAGAAAAATGGTAAACATGAGGTTTGCTCAGAAGAGGGACAGTACAAGCTAAAAAAATATTTAGGTCGGTTTTCCATGTGTAGAACCACGATTTTTTCGTCCTATAGGACTACTTGGTGACATCTTCATCGTCTTCCTGTCGTTGTTCCAATTTATTTGGAGTCAGCGCAGACTCAACCTCAACATTCATTCGTTCTTTTGCAGTGTTATCAAAAAAGTTCCACAGTTCCGGGCAATTTGCTTGCTTAAATCTATAACTATGGAATTAAAGTGTCATCAAACAATATCAAACATACCGTTCATATTTCAGATTTTAACTTAAACAAAAAGCTCATAAACATAAGTGACTTAACATGACAAACAATGCTACTTAACCCTCAAACAACCGGAGAGGTCCTGTCAGCCAAGCGCGACACCACGGCCAAGTCCGTTGACGCTACCAAACAAAACGACGGCCAACTAAAGGAAGGAATAATTAAAAAATCCGTGTGGTATTTAATTGATGACAAATATTGATGGTTACGGCAATTAGGTGGAGGGAGACGGCGTGACATGCCGACGCCGCGCGCCGGTGCGGTGACCCACAACCACGGCACCAGTACTAAGATTGCTGTGGCGCTTCAAATACTTTAACGTAAAAGCTCGTAACGCCCAAATATACATTAAAGACGTAGGTGAATATTGATATAAACTACAATTTTATGGCGTTATATTTACATTACTTAAGTACCTAATTTCTCGACCCTTTACAGCGTCCATTGTCACACGGGCAGACTATGATAATACTTATTTATAACGCGATAAAATCCGTAAAGTTGTTTTATTTCAGTAGGTGTACATTTTATAGGTATGAAGCAGTGATAGGCTAGTGATATGATCATAGGACTGCCAAGTAAAAGGTCTCAAGATCGAATCCAAGGCACGCACCTCTGACTTTTCGTAGTCATGTACGTATTAATAATTAATTATCACGCGCTTGAACGGTGAAGGAAAACATGGTGAGGAAACCTGCATGTCTGAGAGATTTTCTCGACGATATTAGGCTAGCGTGGTGGACTATAGCCTAAGCCCTCTCATTCTGAGAGGACACCCGTGCCCAGCTGTGGGACAATGTAAGGGTTGATTATGTATGTTTTATATTTGCCTTTGAGTTTCACTCTCTTAATAAATTGATTATATAGGATGTTTTCATCTCCTTGGGCCTTATTGCAAGAATGGACGTACTAAACGTGTATACATTGCATCAATGACAAACAGACAAACTAATGAAAAATAAATGTCTTCGTAAATATTTTAAGCAATTTTTATTTATTTGCTTATTATGGACCTTCAACACAGAGACCTACCCTGTAACAGAAAATACATAATTTATACATATACAATAATATTAATTCGTACTGAGCTGTGCTGTGCCCAACAGGGTCCATAATTGATGCTTAGTTTTAAGCTTACCATCTGTTTTAATTTATATGTAAATTATGGAATGCAATAAATAATTGAATTGAATTGAATTGAATATTTTAAAACTGGGTGCCTAGATACAAGGTTTTATTACAGGTGTGTCTCCAATAACAGAAGGTCACAAACATGCACTTATATTTTAGGCGAACAAAGGATAGTTATTGAACTTTTGAATCGATTTCATGTAATGACATAATTTTAGTTATTAGTAGAACGACAAATATTGGTCGTCACGGCAATTAGCTGGAGGAGGTCGCCATGACCCGACGACGCCAAACATCGGACAAGCGACCGACACCACGAAAACTTCGGACTCCGGACGAAAAAACCGCAAAACGTACAGACCAAATCACTTCATTCAATATTTCTGTGCATAAATATCGAAAGCAATAAGGACGAGAATCACAAATGCAAAAAACTTACTAGTATGTATGATCCCAGCTAGTTCTTACATTAAAATTTGTCACTGCAACACCACTTACTATTGATATATATACTTGTTAATCACCTCGATATAAATAAGAGGGAGCACGAAAAAGCGTCATCGATACATGGTGGACATTCTAAAAACCCGAACGAAACGCTTTAAGTCCACTTTTATCATGCGTACCGCTGAAATATGGAATGCACTTCCCGAGTGGGTCTTCCCTGGTAGATATAATCTGGGTGTTTTTAAATCACGAGTGAATCGGTTTCTTCTAGGCAAGCGCGCTCCATCGTAGATCGCAGTATCGCTTAATATCAGGCGAACTGGCGGTCGAGCGTAAGCCTATCACGAATAAAAAAAATGAGGGAATGGTATCGAATCCTGACATACAGGGTAATTACTTAGCCTAGTTCACCTGAACCTATCAATACCTATCAATACGAACAATATAAGTCATCCTGCTGTAATTATATATAACTTTAGTATTCACATGTTTGCTTGTACCACTTGTGTGTTGTGAAGGTTGTACTTACAACTTAAGTGCCATATCTTCCGTCAATGAATTATCTTATCTTCCAACTCTTTTTATCCGTACTCGCCACGTATAGATTTTTCGTAAATTTCCGTTCATTTATCTCTATATTCCCAAATGAAGAGCAGTAGTGGAGAATAGTGGAGTTGAATAATTCCACTCTTCTTTCTTATTGGAGCTGCCCGACTGGGGAAGTACCTCCACCCTGCAGAAAATTGTATCCAAATAACATAGTTCCATGCTATGTGCTGTTCCTAACGGTTACAAGGTCGCCACAGCTCCGTGAGGAAGCGTTGTGTTGGCAGTGGCGGGTACCGATGGTGGTTTGTTACCGCCGCTGTCATGCATGGCAGCATGTGTCCTATGCTGCCAGCCCACCTATTCCTCCTTAATTTACAGGGTCGGCAAAGCGCGAGTGATACCCCTGTTGTTGGAAGCGTCCATAGGCTACAGTAACCGCTTACCCTCAGGCGGGTCGTAACTGTGCTTGTTTGCCACCTTAGTAGTATAAAAAAACATCTCAGTATGCCTTTCTAAAATTACATCTTTGTTCAATCCACAACGCTACCGTATACGTATAAATTCATGCATTAGGTAATTAAAAGTTAGTCAATAGATACTTTTAAATTATTTGCTAAGACTGAAGACATTAATACTAAAGTGGCAATAAAACTATTTAGTATTCTAGTCTGCACACTACAAATTACAGCTCAAAGAATAAATTAATAGTAAATTTATACGTGAGTGATAAATTTAAGTGAAA
Organism: Acronicta aceris; assembly: GCA_910591435.1. NCBI lineage: Eukaryota > Metazoa > Arthropoda > Insecta > Lepidoptera > Noctuidae > Acronicta > Acronicta aceris. The sequence continues at coordinate 6,977,769 of OU342780.1, read as the reverse complement.
AAAGAGCGGAGTCCACAGTCTTAATGGTCATTTGATGTAATATTTTCACCTAATGAGTGAACAGTGGGATCAATTAGACATTTTTTAAGAGCCATGTCGAAGCATTAATAGAATAAAACCTTTTAGCAGGCCTGGTGTTACGTAGTCTGGAATTGAACTAAAAATTCAGCTTTTTAGAGGGCCAATAAGTGAGCTCTAGTATAATGCATTATTATTATTATTAAAAGCCCGTAGTGTCCCACTGCAGGGCAAAGGCCTCCCCACTCTCCTTCCACTTCTCTCTGTCTATTGCTCTTAAGGACCAGTCTTTTTGAAAAGAGTCCAGCTCATCCCGCCATCTCCGTCTGGGCCTGCCGCGTTGGCGTCTGCTATTAAGTGGAACCCATTGGGTTGTCAGTTTGGCCCATTGTTCGTCTGGCATGCGGCAGATATGACCAGCCCAGCTCCATTTCAGCGTGGCAGCTTTCCGAGTGACGTCTGTTATTTTCGTCTTGGAACGGATGATTGTATTCCTAACCCGGAATAATAATGATAAGAATGCATAATGTATAATGCATTATTAATGATTTTTAGGAACTGCAATGGTCTGGTAGTCGTTAGCCTTGACTGCTGAACTGTACTAGTTCTGTCTTCAATTCTCGAGTCATTGTATTTGTCATTGGATTTTTCTATGAAGTTCTCAGTAGCAACTCGGTAACTGAATTTGTGCCCGGTGGATGGCTATAGGCTGGCCTGCCATTATCTACATGGGACCTAAACATAACGGTGAACTGTGGTTGTATACTGTACAGGCTTACCTATACTTATGCTTAACCCTTTCGGAGAATACAGGCGTGATGGTATCTATTATGATACCAACTAACTTTTAAGGTGGACATGAAAGTTAAACATCAATCAACAACAAACGTATTTCAATATTTTAAGAGAGGTAGGGCATATTGGAATCGAATAATTCCACTCACAATTGGAGCTGCCCGACTGGGGAAGTACCTCCACTTTGCAGAAAATCGTAGCCAAATAACATAGCTCCGTGCTATGTTGTGTTCCTAACGGTGAGCAAGGTCGCCAGATTTCCGCGAGGAAGCGTTGTGTTGGCAGATAGGATAAGCATCACGCTATTGTCTTCTATGCTGCTAGCCCAACTATTCATCCTTTATTTATAGGGTCGGCAACGCGCGAGTGATACCCCTGGTGTTGTAGGCGTCCATAGGCTGCGGTAACCGCTTACCATCAGGCGGACCGTATGCTTGTCTGCCACCTTAGTGGTATAAAAAAAAAGAATAATTAAATTCTCTATAAACGACACACGTAACCCAGTCATCAAAAACACAATTCCTTCTAAACCTATAAAACAGCGGCTAAATAAACAGTTAATTCCAAGAAAATAACGGTGAAACACGTTGGCAAAGTTGCATGGGGTATATTCACCACGCTATAAACTCTAAAGTGGTGGTAAGCCATATAATTATAACGCGATAAGGAACCGACGAGCGACGCGATTGATCACTTAATATCACCCATTACACGCGGTTGTAAAGCTGTGGACGTATTTCAAGATATTTTAGCATAATATCAAAATCTTTGTTAATGGCAATTTATTTCTGCAAAAAGATCTTTTACAACACAATATTTTTAATTTTTTTAACTATGTCGATGGCACCGACATTTCCTAATTGATGAGCTCTGAGAAGAAATACCAAACAAGAGAATCATGGTCATCTTTTAATGTTTAGACATCGTTCCTTAAGCGCTTGTAACGGCGTAACTGGAAGGAAGCTAGTGCTAATATCTCAGTTTTCCTTTTATAAACATCAGCTGCATTATAGATGTATGTCTCTTACAAAATAGGTAGCCTTAATCATTAACTATAGTACCTAACAAACTTCAGTTGTTATTATTATAAAAGGTTATTTGAAATAAAAATGTTCAAAATGGTAATGTTAATGTTATTAACATTAACATTACCATTCTGCACATTTTTTTTAAAGCTTTGCTCTTGCCTTGCAGATCTGATGATCAGAAATTGTAATGTAAAAGATTATACTTTCAATTAAGTAGATATTAGTCAATGGGGTCGATAGTTAATAAGGATAGAGTACATTATACACATTATGCGACAGGATAAAACATTCGATCATCACTTCACCGTGTGATGAGTTATGAATTTTTCCCCATTCATTCAAATTTTTCAGCCGATATCACCGATTGTTTTTTTTTATCAAAAGTATTTATTTCGTTAAAATTGGTCTATCGATTTTGGAGGTTAGCCGGAATAAACAGATGACAACATTAAAAACAGACACTTCAGTTTTATCTATTTGTATGAATTAAGTTCCTATAGAGGTTCCGAGGTGTGCCTACGTGCTTAGTGAGTAAAATTCATAAGCAATTATTCAATTCCAACCACAAATTGATAAGTTGTAACCATAAATGACTCAAATTGCTTGTTATTTCAGTCATTCAATGACTTCAACATAATTATAATTCACACATATTTTGCTATCTTTATGTTATTTTTTTCCTTAAACTAGCCCAATTTATGGGTAAGTAGTACCTACTTCGATGACACCTATACCAATAACTATTTCCAAGTAAGTATCCTTGAGTTTAATAACAAAGCTTTGCTTATGTACTTGATATTTTCAGTTTTACACTATGTGGTTTCCGAATTATATTTATATATTAAAGCATTTGTAGCTGTTAAAAAATGATTGCAAATCTATAATTTACACTGTGGCATCATTGACTATCTACTAGGTCCCTTCTACAATGATTTGATTGTGTGAAAGGAACAGCGCTTTAAAATCATTAGAAATGCATCTCCCTCTTGCTACCTAAAAAATATTACGTTAAGACCTTGACCTTGAATTGCCCACAAAAACGTAATACCGAAATAAATCCTAATCCAGACAATATTCTATCAAACTATGTTATTATTCGGATTTTGATACCGTTATTCTAGGTTCCTACAATACTATTTCATCTACTACAACTTCACTGGAAATAAAAGACCGGAAGATCGTTCCAAACTTGCTAACTTTATAAAAAATTTATTCGCTTACATTTATTTCCAGTGACGTATTTTGGAAGAAATAGTAGAGTAGGAACCTAGATTAACAGTATCAGAATCCGAATATTAACAGAATTTGATTAACTTGTGTTTGAATTACGATTTATTTCGGTATTAGGTTTGTAAGAGAAATTCGGTCCGCCGGACTCTTAACTCAAGTCTGCTAATTTAATATGTGAAAATGGACATTCGATAAATTGAGAATAGTTTATTTTTGGCTGTTTTAACTAGCAAATTGCCTCTAAACTGTAGTTGAGCTACACGATGCCTGTGTGCCGTCGTACGTACTGGTCTAATCAAAGCTGCTATCGCCATCTCAGACATTGCCCTGCTTTGTGGCATTCACATAATATTTGCTGCTACTATACCTGGCCTTAGAGACCATGATTCTCATAGTTTCGGTGTTTCTTCTCAGATATCGTCACTAGCCATCTAGCAGGTACTAAAAATGTAGAACACTTATAAAGTGTCTTTAACCACCACGTCAAAACAGAAAAACGACCTCGGCGCCAAGCTCCGAATTTCCTTTAGAAATCTGTCATCCAGTCGTGACCATGGCGTGCTGGCCACATTTTCGTTTGTCGCCTATACATGACTGTAGCAATCAAAAGGTTAAAAGATTTATTTAAAGTCAGTCCTTGTGTCATTGGACGATTATTCCCAGACAATTAAAATCGCAGTGTTTACTGTGACACTAGCCTAAGACCCACACATCACATGGTGCATTCAACGCAAATGGCTCATCAATGCTAGCGTGTCGAATTTTATGTTGTATAACAACCTGCGATGAGCTGGAAAATTAGCTATCTATTATATATAACCGCACGTCGTGTTAATAGTGTGTACTTTGAGTGTGCGATAAAAATGACAACCTAGATTGCAATGAGGTCCTGAAATTGTCGTGTAGAGTGATACAAGTCGATAGATATTTCTTTATTTGGTTTACATGTAGAAAGTCTTATTACATATATATTTTTACTAAAAAAAACTTAATAATAATATTTAAAAAACAAACAAAAACCCTTGGATGTTCTCCTGTGTCGTAGGTGCATTTACAATCGCAAATTTTCATTTGCACATGCATCCAGATACGGAACAACTAAATACCTACCTACACGTAGGTACAGATGAATTTATAGTGAGGTATTTTGGGAAAAAAATAAGTGCCTCGAGATGCATAAGAGGGGATTCTGTCCAAGCATTTTCGCTAAAAAATAAACCCATATCTCTTTATCATATAAACATTTGTTCCGTGCGGGTTTGGAAGAAATCCACACACACAATCAAACCATTGCGCCAATCCCGATCCTTGATGCATTAAGTAGGTGCTATTACGTCCAATGCATCCATTATCAAGAAATAAACTTTTCCCTATGTTTCGTAGTTGGAAGTGAATTTGCAAAACTGTGTTTTTCTACAAGAATATATCGGGTTAAAATTGGTACCTAATGCAATAGTATCGTCACCTATTTATTACATAGAACATAATAATACACATCATGGGCGAAATAGTTTACAAGCTTATCATTACACTTCTGCTCGCCCTTTGAAGAGATACAGACGTGATGGTATGTTATAACTTATAAATAAATATTTACTCTACAAAATGGACGGGACATAAGCCAAAAATTAAACGAGAAGAATATTTCCCACACACTGGAGTTTTCAAAGAATTCGCAGACACCTATCAAAGAATTACTAATTAATCAAGGTACTTTAAATAGTGCTAATATCAACCATTTAGTATCATTCCCTTTGTTCTTCCAATCCCATTTCTTTCACACACCAATTTCAAAAACTCAATACACAATAGAAAATCAAGAATGACAGCTCACAAGCCCATCAGGGTGAAATGCTCTAATTTTCCTAACCAGTGTTAATGGTCCCATAGAGTCCAGGGCCTAAGTCCTGAGCGCACGAATGTACTCAGTTATGACATTTAACACTTCACTGTGGGAAATATTGTCTTCACATTGGTTTTATAAACAAAGGGACGAACAATAAAACCTTGTTTTGTACGTTTGGTTAGTTCTTAGAGCCATTTCAGCCATAATCGGGCTGGAAATTGACACATTTCGGTGATTTGGGGTCCCAATTTGGAGACCTAAATTGTTTGAGAATTCTTGCCTTGTATGGGATAACGTTACTCAAATAGAAAAGTAAAAAAATAAGCGGACAAAGTAATATATTGGGAAGTATGCATCCCAAGGTGTGAGAATTGTAATTAAAGTTACAAATTTAATGTTAATGATACTTAAGATTCTGGCGGACCGAATTTCTTTTACAAACGTAATACCGAAATACATCGTAATTCAAACAGAATTTAATCAAATTCTGTTATTATTCGGATTTCCATACCGTTAATCTAGGTTCAAATACTACACTGGAAATAAATGTTAGCAAATGCAATTTTTGATAACTTTACCAAGTTTGGAACGATTTTCTGGTGTTTTATTTCCAGTGAAGTAGTAGTAGATGAAATAGTACGGTAGAAACCTAAATAAAGAGATAGAGTAAAAACATAATTTGATAGAATATTGTCTGGATTACCTACGATTTATTTTGGTATTACATTGGGCAATTCCCTTAATTAAATATTGCCGCTTGTAAGATCTAAATATCTGTCATACAATTGAGTTCTCTACATTATTTTCGAGCTTCCAAATGACTGATGCATGCGTACCCTCAACTGGGACTGGTCTAGCCGAAACTGCTATGGTTCTTTATTCAAAAGTCCATTTCAGACATTGCCTTGCATTCCTACTAACATAATCGCTACTACTCTATATGGACGTTAAAATACACCACGGTTCTATGAGATTGTTTCTGTATTTCTTTTCAGAGGTCGTCAATTAGAAAATGCCAGCTCAGTACCTACTATAAACTTGTAAAATATTTATTTATTGGAATGATTATTATTTCACAACATGCCCAATACAATAGACTTTTAGTACATTTTCTGCGCTATTATTGTGTCCTTTCCTGAACAAAATTGTTTTTATTTCTTAATATTTTTGCTCGAACATTACAGTTGCAAAAGTCGTCCTTTGGCAATACAGCATTTCATATAATGTGGGAAAGCAATACGGGAAACTTGCAGCGGAAGATACTAGTAGCGACCGCTAATGTTCCACAGTTCTGTTAGGAACATACTTAATATACCCACGTAATAGACAGTTTCCTATTGGTTGGTAAGGCAGAGCACATATTGAAAGTTTTTCAATCAAACGATTGTTTTTTTGTGTTACAATTTCATCACCATTCTAGCCTTTTTCCAACTATGTCGGAGGCTTCCAGCCTTTCCAGACATAGCGAAATATCCGTATTTCACACGATGTGTTTGCTACCAGATCTTCCTAACCAAATTTCTGGGCAATAAATACTGATCCTAAAGATAAACTGCTTGTAACACCTTTGGACCTGACTTATGACAACCGATACCGTCGACTAATGCGCTCTTCGATGCCTGGAAGTCACTCATCAATTTATGACCGTGACAAGCTCAACTTAACCTCAATTGATCAGCTTAATTACTATCTACTTAGCCACGAGCCCTTGTTTTAGGTACTGATTTCGCACTTGTTCAACCCGTAAGTGGTGCGTCGTGTGGTAAGGGGCGAGTGGGTACCGCGGAGACGCAGTAAGGGGCATAAACTGGGGGTGAAGGAGTGCATGACCGTTTTAGAGATAACAAATGCTACAACAAAGTGCGGGGCTCGGTATAATATTTAGTAGGTAAGAAGGAGAGGAGAATGGTCCTCCTTTTGTTCCGTGAGGTCTATCACTTAGAAGTCATGTTACTGTGGGGAAAATATAGTAGGAAACGAGTAGTATACGCGCGCCTTAAGTAAAGTAAACATGGCGGCAGATAGATGGACCGTGGGTACTAGACAAGTGTAAACTTGAGGTAAATTACATTAGCAAATTGTGTAAACTAACGCCAAATGCTGTGAGAATGCTTTATGGGAAATGAAGAGCTTGTAACACCGAGATGAGAGCTCGTGTTCAATCAATGAACATTAATTAACTGGCCGATCATGAGAACATACTAATATAAGGGAGTGTAAGAAATACGATGATTAAAAACAGGATTTTAGGAAAAATTCCCTGTGCATTGTATCGCCCGAAACCTATTTTTATCTCCAAGTTTAGTTAAGAAGAAAAGTGATAAATTCGACTTTATTATTTGTTATTAAGTACTTTACTAATGAATCCTTTTTAATATTTTGATTATATTGATCAACCATAATGAAACTCATAAGATCTTAAAGATCTATAATAATTACAACAACTTATAAGCAAGGAGGTTATTGACGTGTATTCAGTTCCCAGGCCGAACAAAGTGTGAAATTCTCAGTAGCAACAGGATTTACTTTGTATTACATGGGGCTTATTGATCTAGTGGTCCCAAGCGCGACTGCTACGCTAGAGATCCTGGGTTCGGTCCCCAGGTCGAGCGAAGTGTTACTGGGATTATGAAATTCTCAGTAGCAGATCGGAGTCTGGATTTGTGCCCGGTTAATTTCTATAGGTTAGCCCTATGACATGGGACCTAAAAACATACCGGCGAACATGTTGGTGTGTTTTGGTACATGTCTGCCTAATCCTTCGGGGAATACAGGCGTGATGGTATGTATGTCTTAAAACGAGCTTATGAAATGTATGTTTATAAGTAGTACCCTTGCGTAAACACTAAAGTTATTTAAATTCAATCGATTAGGATTGAATCTAGGCCTTTAACTAATTCATTTTGGACGGTATTTTAGCACCTAAAACAGAGCCTAAGTGGGAAATCTTTATCAAAATCTAGTCACCCATAAAGTAGGTACTACATACTGGTGGAGTGTTGAGTCAAAAGAGATAATTGGTGTAGTTATGTGCTGGGTGTCCCGGGGAGCTAATGAGTTATAATAAGAGCCACCCAGAGAGACCAAACTCTACTGTCCCTGGTAACATAGAGAAGGCTTCTGTTATATCTACTAGAGTTTAAAAAAACTGTTTTTATACTGGTCTCTGATACTTACGCGGACAGTGAACAATTTTTTTTTTCGACTTCGCCATGATCAGAGCTAGCCGTGGATGCTTCCAAACAACTGAAACACACTTTTCACGTATGCACAGTTCACCGATATGTTTAGGTCCCATGTGAGGGAGCAAACCTATTGCCATTAACCGGGCACAAATCCAGACCCCGAGCTGCTACTGAGAATTTCATTAACTCATTCAACTCTCGACCTAGGATTCGAACCTAGGACCTCTAGCATAGCAGTCGCGCTTAGGACCACTACACTAATGAGGCAGTTATACCCAAAAGAGAAAATATAGTTTTTTTTTAATCTGTTTTATGAGATTGCCATTCTACGGAAGAAAATTTGCCATCTGTTTTACAAAATACAAGAGAAATAATGAACTTGTTAGCGGTAGAAAGCCTGCACAGATAGCTGAGACTAAAAATGTATCTCAGCAGACAATTTTAAAATGAGATTAGTTTTCATGCCACATCGATAATATACTCCATACTTTTGAGCATGCATGGTCGATGTGTGCGAGCAGCCAGCCTTACGACTTCATTAGAGCGCGTCAACCGACCAGTCACGACTGTGCCTAACCAAACCACTGTCTACCATCACACACGGTGAATCACACCCTATCTTTAACATGATAAAGTTTATTTCAGAATGATGTTTACCTGGGTTCTGATGAAACAGTTGCAACGGAATATCAACTTTGGTCATTCCGAAATAAGTATTATATTAGAGTGTTGTAAAGAATAATGTATTTTGATCGTATTGAGATTCGAACGTACTGAGATGGAATCGTTTTCCTGAGTTGCAACTTTGAATATGTGCACGGTAATTGTTGGGTTTTGTCGCAATGTGCAGTGATAGATTTAAGGTGAAATCTTTGTCATAGTTACAAATAATCACCTAGATTTGCTTAGCAAGCAACCAAATCTACTAATTTGTTATTGGAACGGGTTGCAATTAAATAACTGACCACGTAAACGTAGGTACTTACAGCTGAAACCGTAGAAAAAAACCGACAAACGGTAAAAAAACCAATTCGTCTTGACGTAGACACTTAACAAATTTTGCAGAGGACTTCCTAAAGGACGCACTAGAAAAATACAGTTTGCTCTAAATATGTAGGTAGGTACATATAAATAAAGTCCTACCTGTAGTTCTTAAAATAATTTTAAAATCTTAAACCGTAACCAATACGCAATAAAACCGTCCATATTTTAAAAGCAAAATACGTTTACTTTCTAAAAAAACTTTCTGAGAAAATACTTAAAGTTAAAATAAGCGGTGTTGGCGCATTGTCGCGCCGTAATAACTTAATAAGCGCTCTCTGGCGGCGGTAATTACAAATTAGATGAAGCGCGCCTAGCACCCAGCGCGCCCAGATCATACTACAGATAGCGGTTTTATTCTGCAATCTTTTCTATAAAATATATTTAAAATTAATTTGATACATTTCTTGTAGATTTTTGGTGAAGTAATTTTTTGAGGACAGCTTTTACGATCATTTCTATCTAAAGCATCCTTTAGTACTACTCTTCTCCTTTTAAATACATTTTAGTTTGTTTCGCTACGACATTTGCGCGTGAGAGCCTGTTCGCCGTCTCGGCTGCTTCTTTAGCAGTCCGCAGTCCGTAGGGACTCTTAAGGCTCGGCAACACATCACCACATCCACTGATGTTGCAGGTGACTACTTACCATCCGGTGGCTCGTCTGCGAGTTAGCCGGCATAAATATGAATGAATATTCATAAGTAATTAAAAAATATTTTTATGATTACCTCTTTTACAAAATGATAATTCTGCATAGTGTGCTCTGACCTTTCCAAAACACTTTTCAAAAAATTCTAGTTTTTAAATAAATATTCCCGAAATGTAGGTGTATAGTTAGATTATTTTAGACCTCGTATATTATATTACAATATCGCTACTAATTTCTTCATTAAAATCTTATCCGTATTACAGAATAGCCCGAGGTCCTAACCCTTGAATGCACGTTCAAGAGAAATCCTTAATGGGTTTAACGTACCCCGAGATGCGACTTATCGATCGCTTCACAACTTTACCTGTTAATCTGTGTCGCAAACAATATCAAGTAATTGTGTTTTCTTAGTCGCCTTCACGACTTCGCTTTAAGGGGACAAGCTGGGGTTTAAGTGATATTTACTACATTGATAATTGGCGTTATTAGCAGCATTAATTCTTTGAATAGTTTACCGATGATACTTAACTTGCTTATAGTTTTTGCAGTACCTCCGAAATACCACCGTGCGTCTGAAGTTATCTACAAGTGGTTTTGCCGTAGTCAATTTTAATATGAAAACTGTTTTTTTTTGTGATTTTTTTTTTTATTTTCTATGCTAAGATTTTAAAGTTATTTTAGTGAAGGAAAAATTCAATCGCGGGCAGTATTCAAACCTGCGTCTTCTGGTTAGATACACCAGACGCTCTGACCGTTAAGCCACCGCGACTCCCATCCGCTTGATCGAAATTTGCCTTCACATTCTGAATTTACGTCATAAGGTGACGTTGGCGACATCTATTGAAAAGCAAGTTACCTTGCTCCTCAACCGACATGACTTACTTTACAGTTAGTTCGATATCGTACGATGCCACCTTACCATTTAACTATCTTTTTGTGATTTTTTTTTGCATTTTCCATGCTAAGATTTTAAAGTTATTTTTTTTTAGTGAAGGAAAATTCTATCGCGGGCAGGATTCGAACCTGCGTCTTCTGGTTAGATACAGCAGACGCTCTCTGACCGCTCAGCCACCGCGAGTCCAACCCGCTTGATCGAAATTTGCCTTCACATTCAGGATTTACGTCATAAGGTGACGTTGGCGACATCTATTGAAAAGCAAGTTACCTTGCTCCTCAACCGACATGACTTACTTTACAGTTAGTTCGATATCGTACGATGCCACCTTACCATTTATCTTTTTGTGTTTTTTTTTTTGCATTTTCCATGCTAAGATTTTAAAGTTATTTTTTTTAGTGAAGGAAAAATTCTATCGCGGGCAGGATTCGAACCTGCGTCTTCTGGTTAGATACAGCAGATTAAAACTGGTTATAAGGACAGTCGGGGTCGTAAAGATTTTACATTCCTGAATGTCCTTCCTGATTTCGCTATTTTTGCAAAAGAACACATAATTTATTTGACCTGAGCTGCAATTCGCAACGGCTTACTTCAGATACGCATTGTTATTTCGAGGGTGCTGTACCTAGTCAACAACCTATCTTAAGTTGACAACCCCAAAATCATATGGACTTGACGTCGGAATGAGAGAGCGACTGATGGGTTATGAATCTCATAGGATGAATTCAATATGCAATGATGATGACTGAGATAAGGGAACTTGGCATGTTTCTTATAACCATATTAACTACATTCTTTGGATTGATTCCATCTTTATTAAAACCATGGCTAAAATGTAGGTAATTGATTGTTTATCGCTGTGAACTAGTACCTACAATAGTTCCCAAATATTTCCTCACAGAGGCTGAGACCTGATTTATTCTTTGTGGTAATTCATAAGTTCCATAAAAATATATAATATACGTTTTTCCTCAAACGAATTAGCTCAAGCAGGATTCAAGAATTGCACAAACATTTCATTGAATAACTTCTTCACAATTCATTAGCATATTTGAAACGTAACCGCTATTTTTCGCAATGACGTCACCCACATACGCACACATACACAAAACTACATACAAGCAAAACTAAAGTATATTTAAATTTGATCATCAATGACCACGCGTGATTAATCATAAAATAAACAAAAGGCAACTTTGTACTCTATTTTAATAATACTAAAGTTCATATTCCTGTTGGGTAATGTGTAAACAATTAATATTTACAAATTAAAATGTTACGCCAACGTGAATTTGTAGGTAATTATCGAGTTTATGTTAAAAATAGTTTGAAGTAATTCTAGGAATTATTGACAGTTAAACCGCAAAATAATTATTAATACTATAGAATGTTGCAATAACTAAGTTCTGCTACTGGAAGAGTTTAATTTTCTCGCAAATAAAACATGGTGTGACTGGTGACGTCATTATTTACATACATACATACATAATCAACCCATTATATTGTCCCACTGCTGGGCACGGGTCTCCTCTCAGAATGAGAGGGATTAAGCTATAGTCCACCACGCTGGCCTAGTGCGGGTTGGCAGACTTCACACGCCATCGAGAAAATCTCTCAGGCATGCAGGTTTCCTCACGATGTTTTCCTTCACCGTTTAAGCGCGTGATAATTAACTATTAATACGTACATGACTTCGAAAAGTCAGAGGTCCGTGCCTTGGGTTCGAACTCGAGACCTTTGACTTGGCAGTCCAACGGTCATACCACTAGCATATCACTGCTACGTCATTGTTTGCATGTTTATAAATGCATCGCTTTATGTTGAACTGTTCATTTTTTGTTCAATAATCAATGTGACCTTGGCTAAAATAAAATGAAGTTACATCTATATTTTTAACCCTGACGGAAAAAGAGTGTGTCGTTAATTTAACGTGTGTTACCTATCTATCATATATGCATCGCAACGAATGAACCGATTTTGTTTTTTTTTTATTTAAAAGGTGACATGATTGAAAGTATTCTATGTCCAATATAACATACCATCACGCCTGTATTCCCCGAAGGGTTAGGCAGAGGCGTACTTAATGTACACCCAGAGTTCGCCGGTATGTTTAGGTCCCATGTTATAGGGGGCGAGCCTATAGCCATTAACCGGGCACAAATCCAGACTCCGAGCTGCTACTGAGAATTTCATAGGAAAACCCAATAACACTCCTCGACCTGGGGATCGAACCCAGGACCTCTAGTGTAGCAGTCGCACTTGGGACCACTAGACTAATGAGGCATAAATAAATCTAAGATTTAAGAATTTAAAAAACCCCCGTATCATCAAGACATGGTTACCATGTTCTTGCAGTATCAGTGAAGTATAGTTACTTCACTAGACTACTAGTGTAGTCTAGTGGTCCCAAGTGCGACTGCTACGCTAGAGGTCCTGGGTTCAATTCCCAGGTCGAGCAGTGTTACTGGGTTTTTATATGAAATTCTGAGTAGCAGCTCGTAGTCTGGATTTGTGCCCGTTAATGGCAATAGGCTTGCCCCTTATTACATGGGATCTATGCATACCGGCGAATTGTGGGTCCACCTTTGCCTAACCCTTCGGGGATACAGGCGTGATGGTATGTTATCTTAGATACTTTTGTTATTATTGGAAAACTAATTATTTGCCAGTGATGGTAATTAAATCTTAGCGTAAACCAATTCGTTGTCTAATTTGTTCTAAACATCTTCAGGCTTATGATAAGATAAAGTAATAAGCCTTTTAAACGCTTACCAGTGCTCACAATCATCCATCTTAGTATCGCAAGACACATTTTTCAATTAGCGAAGTGTTAATTTAGGCGAGTGTAAAGCTCTCGACGCGACGCCATGTTGTCTTTCAAACAATGCAAACTGACTTAACGTGTGAGACCCGGCATTTAATTGTTTGTTAAGCCCTTTCGTCATGATTTCTAAAGGAAGTTTTAATCTTTTAAGAATAAAGAAATAATCAAAATGACAGATTGAAATCAATCTATAGCGTTATAATTCGGCTTTGGCAACAAGAGAACAGGTACTATACTTACATTCTAATATTATTATGACGTTGAGTCGGCCTATCTTGATATTTCTACTTGATACCGTCGGAAATTATTCAACAGGTTACGTATTCCATAAAATATGTAAACGATGCGGTAGTCCAGTGGAAAAGAAATAAAAAAAGGAACGCCATTCGATTTTCAAAGTTCATTAATACAGCGTCGACAAAAGCCGCTAATGCTCGGCACACGTCCTCAGACGGCAGCTAAAAAAGAAATTATTCTTAATTCAAAATAAATATCCCACATTCGATTACGAAAAAGGAACGTCCATCGTCAGTCACAATGGGATCGGCTTCACGAGAGGCCGTCTCGTGCAGTCATTTAAAATATATTGAGGCGAGCGACAAAGGAACAATTGTCCTGCTGGCTATAAACCCGACGTTTTTCTACGGTGAATTAGTTGAGATTATGTTCGAATAGGGACTAATAAATCTTTGGTAGAAGCAAAGCCTGAGTGTCCATTGATTTCTGGAGAGTAGGCGTGATTGTCGATGGTAATCTTCATAAATTTTACGAGGGAAATCGATAAGTCAAAAGGTAAAAGAAAATATGTCGGTTTCATTTCGCTAACAATCAGTCGTTTGTGCAGCAGTTGTAGCAATTATGAGTTATGGCTTGAGCCTAATAGAAATTATTGTTCGCAGTCCATGGAGTGAAGATAGTTTATACACATGTATGGCAAGTTATTACGGTGAATGGTATCCAACGGTAAATCTTGCGACTAAATCTTAAGTGTTTTGATGAGCTGACTCAGAAATTGTACACTGCTTAATAATTTTGGTATTATATTTTATAGTTATTTGCTTTGACTTTTATCTTACAAATTACACTGGTTCTTAATACAGATGATTCGGTACGTCTGCACATTTTAAATCTACGAGCCTCGAGTTTTAGGGAAGTATGTATTTCAGATAAATTGGTTCCCCCATTTCGACGCCATTGCTTAAACTTATGTCCAACTTTTAATTAATTTACAACCTATTCTGATTTTGTATCTATACGCATAGATTCATATCGCTTCAGATAACGTTTGACAGTTTTGATAGTCGATTTTTTAGAGGTTGATTAAATCCATAGAGATTTCATCTATGGAATATACCTAAGAAGCACAATAAATACAAACATTTTGTGGGTAGGTACCTACATTATTATTTATTTCAAAATACTTTCTGGTATTTCCAAATTGACAATAGGTAATATATAGTACGTATGCCAGCCCTATTTTCGAACTTAATCCTATCCTTTACACTATAAGCTAGGTTATCTGCACCCTTATCAAATTTTGCATTCACAATTACTAATATATCCAATTGTTTTTATTTCTGTTCGTTACAAGACCACCACCGACTGCCGATGGCAGGCCAGCCAGGGTGATTAGCATAAGTGTTGCGTCGGGGACAACAAATGTGCTTATCTGCAGTCCCGAGATTGCTTTGAACACCGACCTTAATTGCTCATCAATATTCGACCTAATAAGTTAGTACGGACGCGACGAAGTACGGTTCTCTAATTTGTGAAACTTATTTTTTATATTTATGACTGCCTCATTCTCAGTCTAGTGGTCCCAAGCGCGACTGCTACGCTAGAGGTCCTTGGTTCGATCCTGAGGTCGAGCAAAGTGTTATTGGGTTTTTCTATGAAATTCCTCGGAATCTGGATTTGTACCCGGTTACTGGCAATATGCTCGCCCCCTATTACATGGGACCTAAAACATACCGGTGAACTGCGTGTGTATCTGCGTGTGTATCTATTAGTACATCTCTGCCTAACCCTTCGGGGAATACAGGCGTGATGGTATGTATGAAACTTATTGAGATTGACTTTATTGCTTTATATCTTGATGCGAATTTTAAGCACATAACTCTAAAAATTATGTTTTATTAGTGATGCGGTTATTAAACACTTATAAAACATAATACAATATACAAAAAAATCACAAAGAGATACTAAAAACTTTCAAACTGCCCCAATAGATGCATAATAAACTCTATTATTTGGAGATTACATTGAAAATTGATTAAAGACATTTGACAGTTTTGTATACAATGATGCGGTGTTGACAGTAGATATCTAAGCAATATGTTATGTTAATGGCATAAGTATAAAATATTATCGCAATCTACCTAAATTTCTACCTAAGTAGGTATCACCTTATTTTTCCTTCCCTATAAGCGATTATATTGGTCAGTAAAAAACAGGATGTAAGTAAATTGCAAAATAGTAAGTTCAGCCATATTATAGCAATATTGGGTTAATTCACGCGAATCACGCATCGGGAAAAGTTTATAATAAAAAAATAGATGCAATGAAAAAAAGTAACTAGTAAAACGTACTGTTTTCTAGTAACTCTCCGTGTGAGGAGACGGTCACAATACTGTTCCTCACTGCTACTCAGATAGGCATCTCGTAAGAGGCGAGGAAATATCTAACTTGTTCGGTGGTGGGACCTCTTGCAGTCTGACTGGGTGGCGCAGACCCTTACGTCGGAGTCTGTGTAAAGCACCGTGTTGTGTGTTTCGCCTTTTGCGCGTAAGACCCTGATCCCCCTCAGTTGCTGTTCTGGCAGGCTGCAGTCCGTACCCCCTCTTAAACATCGGCAACGCATTAGCAGGATTCCATTGGCGACGACGACTACTTACCACCAGGTGGTTCGCTCATAAAAAAGTAACCACCTGTGTTAACGTGCCTTTTCCAAATAAAACTACAGCAAAATTCAACACCATTTATAATTCTACATAAATTATTAAAAAGTTTCCATATTTTAACAAACAAAAACTACACTTGATTATTAATGAAATTTCAATTCAATTAGCGCTCAATCAACGTTATAAACAAAGAACATTCTTGATTTTACTGTTAATGAACGAATAACTAGAACGGTTTTTTTATTGGAAATTCACAGTAATGGGCCAACTAAATAATGGCTTTGGTTGGTGTAGACGACGTAGATCATAGACAAAAATAGATAAATATTTATTTTTGAAATTTGAAATTCTTTTTGAAATGTCAAATGTCATGTGTCAAAAAAAAATGTTTATATTAATCTCTGGTTGGCACCGTCGCCTTTTTTACCTAGTAAAATTATATCTTAATAATTGCAATAAAACTTCAAGTCATCCAAATTATGTGCCTCGGCGTTCTTTATTTCATCTCACCACTTCAAGCATCTGCATCAATTACAGATGGGAAAGTCGGAGATAGGTATTTTACAATGTAAATAATTTGTAAATGTTTAGCTGTATATTTAGGTATGTACTACTGTACCTAATACCTAACACAAATTGTATATTAATACGTAATACAAACTTTTTCAATAAAAACAAATTAAACACCCACGTAAGTAAGTAGGACTTTACTTCTGATTCTAAATTTAAATCGAATTATTATCTACTCCACAATTGCCACCAGTACTTTCTTGAAGCTGTACCGGGTACCGTACTCCGTTCTCTTAATTAAGATGTAGGCAGAACGGCGCATGTTCGCTAACGAGTGCCTCACACATCTGCCTGTACTCTGCCTTATAACTCACCGCTTAACAGTTAAATACAGAAAATCAACTCCATAATTATGGTGTTCCCGAAAGAACTAGAAGTGAAGAATCAATTTTTTTATAGTACTGCATTGAAATATCAACGGTGTTGATCTCTTCCTCTCAGTTGGATGGGTAAATAAATACTCCTTTTGTCTTGTCGAGGAAAACGAATCGAAGAACTAGTTTTGACCTTCTGACGTTTATTTATTTAGTGCCTCTACTAAGTTACCAACATTACCCACCCCGTTACACCTAACAACAAACTATACCTTAACAAACAGCCACAGCTACATACACCTAATACACTACGCGTTTTATTAAGAACAACACCTATTTACTAAGTGCCTAACGTTCAATGTATCGATAACTCATTTATATTCTCAATCACATGTAGAATTAATAGGTGTAGAATAAAAATTTTACTATACAAGCTTCTTCGGGTTAATTACGAGAATTTCGTGTAATTAGACATAGGTTTTTACTCAATAATGAGTTCGTATTTAAAACGTGGTTGCTTCGATATAATCTAGGCAAATAATTAACTATTTTCTTTGGTACCTATGTGTTTTTAAACAATAAAATGATGCTATGAAATTAATTTATTTCTGTGCATTGTGTTCCAATCGGTCAGTAATAATCTAGTATGTGTCTATAATATTTACCCCTTATATCTTCACTCATGATTTTGAAATGTCAGAGGTGCGTGCCTTGGATTCGAACTCGAAACCTTTGACTTAGCAGTCCAACGGTCATATCACTAGACTATCACTGCGTATTAATTATTAATTATCACTCACATAATTGTAGGAAACCTGCACGCCTGAGAGATTTTCTCGATGGCGTGTGTATGCCAGCCAACCTGCAATAGGCTCGCGTAATGGACTATGGCCTAACGCCTCTCAATTTTTTTTATTTATTTATCATTTATTTTCAGGCATCTATGGCCATCTATGGCCAAAATATAATAATAATAAATAATATAATAGTGATAATAGGGCTTAAGACTATGTTAGTAACACTTCACTTTGCACTTATTGTCTTTGTGGTGTCCTGTGGCACTTGTCCGCGGAAGCGACGGAAAACGACGTCCAGGTCCACCACCCTTTTGTGCGGCCAGGTCTTTTGGCCGCACAAAAGACCTCTTCCATGTCGAGGGGCAGAAAGCAAGTCGGTACTCACACCACGAACCTTAAAACCTTAAAGTTAACTACTATTATTTAGTGATGTAGAGCAGGCGGGAGACATACACCGGTATGTTCGGCTTGGCGTCTCGCATACTCATGTCGGGCTCCGTAGGCCGCAGCTGTTCTTATTACTTTGCATTTGGCGCTTCCTCCTTTGCACCGTCACAGAACCATCATCCTTAGCAGCCTTCTCCGTTGCCTTATGTGGCCCAGGCTACATACTAGCAGCGCTCACGATGGCTTTGAGAGAAATCCCGTGCCCGGCAGTGGGACAGTACCTAAGTATATGGGTTGGTGACGATATCTTCACTAACTACTCTACTATCAACTACCTCTAGTAAAATTATAATAACAGAACTCCATCGTAAATCATATACCAACCTCACACAATAATTCATTAAATCATCATTTGTTCCTTTTTTGAAATCATCACTTCTTTGGAGGCAAAGATCATTCCTTAATCAGCGTATAAGAGTTTGTTTATAAATCAATCGATTGAGTCGGCGGCGAACAATAAATCGAGTCGAATCGATGCGGTGTGGTCCGATAATCGTTAGTTTACTATTGTCAAGTGAGGAGGCTTTAGGGTCCCGTAGTATATGAGGCAGGTTCTTTTTCTTCGTCTTCATCGCTTTCTGCAAGTACCAAAATTGTATATTATCATTTATTTACTTTGCAATAATTTTGAAGAATTTTAAAAGATCTGATAAGTTTTCTAGTCATATGAAGTTATCTGTATTCTATTTAACATATCATCGCCATAATTGCCTTCGGGGAATACGCCAGTATTCCCTGAAGGGTTAGGCAGACGCGTACACCCACAGTTCGCCTGGTATATTTAGGTCCCATGTAATAGTGGGCGAGCCTATTGCCATTAACCAGGCACATATCCAGACTCCGAGCGAATACTGAGAATTTCATAATAAAGAATACTGTTTCGAAAAGGAAAACTGCTTTTTATCCGGAAATATTGAAAATTTGATACCGACTGTAAAGCCGCATATATAGATTAGGTATTACGAGTAGTTTTTAATAAATTTATTACCTATGAAATTTAAGGAAAAATCAACAAAAATAGTCTAATTACGTTATTGGGACAGGTGTGTACGAAAACAATAACTGAGGATTTTTTTTTAATTACTCGAATAAACGTAAGTATGTCCTGTATTAACTCTAAGAAAATTATACTTACCATCAAAATAAGCTTGTATCAGTCCACTTCTTCCTGGTTTCGATATCCAGGTCGAGCAAAGTGTTACTTATTATTTTTTTCTAATAAATTCTCAGTAGCAAATCAGAGTTGCCTGTATGTATAGATACATGAGATTTATACATACAGGCAACCTTTGGATATACATTAGTACGACTGAGCCTAACCCTTAAGGGAATGCCGACAATCCTACATGCGTGATGGTATATTATGTTATACCTATACTACTTACTTACGTTCGATTAAACACACTATGTTTTCAAAAAAAGAACACAATACATATAGTAAATACATTGAATCAAAGTCAAGCATTTAACTTTTTAAGATGAACAACTATAATCGCATCAGGCAACAGTCACGGTGCCCATACAGTCTCATTAACCGCACATTAATCTCAGGAATCACTTAACGAGGCTCAAGGATTAGCTTCCTTTGCCAAAAATGTAATAAAAAAAGTATTTGGGTCGTTAGCGGAACGCGGCAACCCTTTTGTGGGTGAAAATTAAATATCGTTGAAGAAAGGTCTGAGTGTGAGCGAGTGCAGAAAAGAGCATTACCAATTAAGGAAAACAATATTTTAGCTGCTGTAACGGCCCGTCTAAGAACTGTGTGACGTCAGTCAGGAACTGTCCTAAACACGATGTTAAAAAAATCCTGTCCGATCCAAAAGGTACAAATCCTACTACAAATCACCAAATAAAATAAGAAACATAGAATATTCATGAAAGTAAAAGTTTAAAATTCAAGGTCGTCGTGGCCTAATTGCCAGAATTATTCCAAAATCCAGCAAATTTCTTAATTTTACAGCCACTCGCTCGCGGTAGCACAGATCCCCCAACTCATAAATATCGCTGAACACGTTAAATATTGAGGCAGTGTCGGTCGATTCGACCGACTAACCCTTTGTCGCGATCGCCTTGTGAATGGGTGAAAAATGAGCCCGCAGCAAATATTAATAAGTGATTCTATTCAGTGGCTCACCGATATAAAGTACATTTCGACGACAATTTGTTATCTGGCAACACCGCGACGATTAATAGGGCTGCTGTGAATTCGAAAACGCATTGAGGATCGTAAAATCACTTTAAGTAACTAGAACTACTGTTTCTAAATATTTCTAAGTCTTATAGAAATAAAGTGATAAGAAAATTGGTCTCCAATTTATAGTGGAAATATTGTATTTTTACTCACGCATACTCGCCATATTGGTTAAGACCACTATGGTTTATTTTTTCTCAATAATCCTAATTTCATTGGGTACCTATCTACCGATACCTATTCATTTTCCTTTCTAAGCTATACATTA
Organism: Acronicta aceris; assembly: GCA_910591435.1. Classification (NCBI taxonomy): domain Eukaryota; kingdom Metazoa; phylum Arthropoda; class Insecta; order Lepidoptera; family Noctuidae; genus Acronicta; species Acronicta aceris. The sequence goes on along the minus strand of OU342780.1, from coordinate 6,956,771 downwards.
AGTTTACAACATGTAAAATCACTTAACTGATCGGTAATCAATACGTGTAAATATTTGGTACCTAGGTAATAAGTTTGATTCATTTGTTTTCAATATATTCTCCAAACATTTACTAGGAATATTATCTACATAGGTATGTACTATTAGTAGGTACAAATAGTAATAATATGATAATATTCCTATTAAACGCTAGGAAAACATTTTGTAGTGAAAAATATTTCTGATAATATTAATACATAGATATTAATTTCGTCCACAAATATATTGCTAATAATTACTAAGAATTCACGTGTAATACTATGTATATTATAACAAAGCACACGTTGCACCTTATCATCTATTTACCTATGCGTTATAGGTAATACCAATAATTTAAATAAAAAAGCTGAGTGAAAATGGATCACGTGGGAGAGGAAGGGGTCTTGATGAGATTATGATACAACAAATAAAGTAACCATGATCAAGCGAGGTCTACAAGTTGGAGTTCTATGACATTAACATGAATTACCGCCGTGGATAAGCTACTACACAGGTTAGCAGTACTCCGACGTGATGCGCAAAGTTACATGGATGAGTTACTAATATAAATAAATAAATAAACCCTTTATTATTATTATTATTATTATTACTAATCATAGTGAGGGGTTTCTGCAAATCTACTATCTCAAGCATTATATAAAAAGGACCGTCAGTGAATGGTATGTCATAAGTGACCTCTTCATCAACACTGACGAATTTGTTATCCTACCTCCCTTCCTCCTTATCTATATTCTTTTACGAAAAATCGGCGTCACTGCAAACTCATGCCAAAGCTGAATGATAAAAAGTTATCAATATTGTAAGTTGTTAAATTTTTTCCCCGTGTGGAGACTGGTTAGACTACAGTTCCTCACTACCGTTCAGATAGGCATCTCGTTAGAGCCGAGAAAATATCTGACTTGCTCGGTGGTAGGTTATCTCGGGGTCTAACTGGCTGGCGACCATCCTTACATCGGAGTCTGTCATAAAGCACCTTGGTGTGTTTCGACTTTTGCGCGTAAGAGCCAGTTCCGCTTCCGTTGTTGCGGCTCTGGCGGTTTACAGTCCGTAGGAGCTCTTAAAGCTCGGCAACTCATCAGCAACTCCTCTGGTGTTGCAGGTGTCCATGGGTGGTGATGACCTACCTTACCTAATCAATAAAAAAGTACCAATCAAAAATGTTACGTCTCATTTTATAAGAGTATCCAATGTTTTTTAGTCGGATTCTTCTCCATAGGATCAACTATTTAGAATTATTTGTAAATGTTTGTAAAAGCTTATTTGGAATAAAAACATTAACCTAATGTCTGTGGTGTCGGACTGGCGATCATGTGGTTGCCGGTTCGAAACACTACCGCCGTGAACCTACTCGTGACACAAGCATTTAGTTTAGCACGAGGGGTTTCACGTGTCACATTACTAGTAAGCTTTTTTTTTTAAAAAAAAATTTGTATCCACGCCTTCCCTTCATACGTTGAAGTGATATAGGAAATGTTACAGAGCCTCGATCTTTTCCCTTTACCGCCGACCACTCGTCGCCTGCGCATTGATTGCAGGCAGCGTGCGCACGCGACGGACATGGTTCGTTATTGGATTTGCGGGTTGGTTACTGAATTTGAATTATTGCCTGCCTGCTGGATATATTTGGTAGCTTTAGATAATTGGTTGTTGGAATGTGGCGGTTTGGAGTGTATTTAAAGGACTCTGTGAGCTTATTCTGTGTCAATCGCTATTAACAAATATGTAAGGTAACATGTCCAATGGTAATTTTACTGTATTAAATTACAGACTTATTTCCAATGTATTTGAGTGATGTTTTCGGGACAATTTTCGTCCCAGAAAAGATGTTGTCCTAAGGAGTCTCCACTTTTCGTTTTTCTTCCTCGAAGTTTACGTAAAGTTAGCACTACCTATTCCAAATCACTAAATTACTTAGTACTAAAAATATAATAAATGGAAATTCACAATTATGCATACCTACCTATATAAAATACTTCGGATAAACACGTTTATAATGAGTTCCAATAGTACCTACTTATTATTTGTATAACGAAATACCTAAACACATTTAATGGGGACATTCCCATATCGCGATCACGTTCTAAATGTGATATGTGTATATTTTAGAAACAAAAATTACTTAAGAGTCCGGCGGAGCTTGAATTGCCCACAAAAACGTATTTAATACCGAAATAAATCGTAATCCAGACAATATTCTATCAAATTATGTTATTATTCGGATTTGGATACTGTTAATCTAGGTTTCTACGATACTATTTCGTCTACTACTACTTCACTGGAAATAAAAGACCGAAAAATCGTTCCAAACTTAGTAAAGTTATCAGAAATTGCGTTCGCTTACATTTATTTCCAGTGAAGTATTTTGGATGAAATGGTAACGTAGGAACCTAGATTAACGGTATCGGAATCCGAATAATAACAAAATTTGATTAAATTGCGTTTGAATTACGATTTATTTCGGTATTACGTTTGTAAAAGAAATTCGGTCCGCCGGACTCTTAAGTATGCAAGCGAAGCTACGGTAGGGAATCCAGTATAACATAATTGTTCATTTTTATAGTACCTCATTATTATTTGTAATGCTGTCTTGATAAACTTTCTTTCCCTTCGGTCGTTTTAAAGATACTTCGGTAATTAAATATTTGAAAAAAATTTGAACGTCATTAAACTCATCTCAAAGTTAAGAATTCAGATGTTTAAAACTACAAATATGATAATGAAAACTTAAACTATACCACTGTCAGGTATTCGTAACTTAAGTTTTAAATAATTAAGTTTACCCAACAATGCATACATTATTAAAAAGTCCTATCTCATTGGTGGAATATTCCTATACTTATTTAGTTTATTGTTTTAGTTAGTTTTAGTTACTTGTCATTTGAGTCATTAATAATAAATTAACTTAACTAATAATGTATGACCTTATCTTTTGTGATTTTTTTTGCATGTTCCTCTAAGCCACCGCGATGGTGTATCTAACCAGAAGACGCAGGTTCGAATCCTGCCCGCGATTGAGATTTTCCTTCACTAAAATGACTTAATAATGTATGAATTAAGACGTATATTAGTATATAAGTATCAATCAACTGCTTCCTATATTATATTCTTCTTTTATATTATGGTCACATTTTCAGTGACCACAATTTGTCGCTTATCGGCCGAGCCGAACTTCAAACAGTATCCCGCAAGAAATATGGTCAAATGTTATTTATTAAATAGGGCAGGATGTGGCCTAGCCATGGTTCATTAGGGCGGTACCATTGACTCAGGGTCGGGAACGTTGTCACTGACCTGTGACACGTGGCGCCAAGTTTTTTCGCGTCTGAGCCTTAATAGATTGCAAAAATGTTGAATTTCTTGTTCACAAGTTGTGGAATTGGTTTCTTGGTAAACAAAAGTAGGTACTATACTAGGTATAATTACAAAAGTAACTAGTTTCTTCTTGTGTCGGTTTCATGTCAGTTTTGCATTGTAAATTCTAAGAGGTTTATGGTTAGGAGATTCTAAGAGCGCAAAAATTGCGCTTGGAGCTAAAAGAATTTCTTCAAGTGTAAATTTAATAAAGTGTAATATATAATTTCTTAAAGTGTAAATACTTATATTATTGGCAATAAAAGCCAAATCTCATTTTGAAAAATAAGAATGATCATCGGTTATCTATACTTTTATAAATACAAAATAAGAACGTTACATATCAGTTAGATACTTTTATTTATGAAAGCAAAATCTTTTTCGCTGTTTTTTTATTTCAATATAAATTAGGCAAAGGTGTCAAGCTACAGAAACGGGTGATTAGTAAAGAAACACATTTCTTTAATTAAGGCCCGGTTTTAGTAGCTCGTGTTTTTTATTACATGTGTCAAGTTTTTAATTTATTGCCAAGTTTTTTTCAATCATTTTATTATTGCGGGTCATAAAGTGGTGTCGATTTTAATATGTTTTAAAATGATAAAATCACGATCTCCCTAAAATATTGTAGGGTTCTGGCTGTCAAAATTGTAAAAATATAAGTTTAAGTTAAAACTACCCAAAGTACCCAAAGTGACAGGTGAAGCTAATAAGTTATTTAGATATTATTAGTAGTTATCGTGAAAGTTTAATAAGTTAAGTTAGGTAAGTTTTATCAAATATTAAGTTTCCTATTTTTTATTTTAAATATAAATTCGTTGCATTAGCTACTATTTAGGTACAACTTGAGTCTAGCAAAGAATAAATCTATACCTGTATAAATAAAAATGAATCGCAAAATTTGTTGCTTAGCGTAAAACTCGAAGACGGCTGGACTAATTCGGCATTTTTTTTATTTATTCCATGAATTTTGAGGAAGGTTTTACGGAGAGAAAAATTAAAACGAAAAAAGGCGTAGTGAAGTTCGCGGGAGCAGCTAGTTATAAATAAAATAATAGAACGCGTGTGTATGAGAAGATCTATTAATGTGAAAGAAGCAAAAGATTTATGCAAAAATCGTAGCATATGGTGGTCTATTATTTCTGCCTACCTCTGTGGGAGAAAGGCATGGGTGTATATATGTAAAATATTTAAACCTTACCAAACTGAAACAACTATCGAAGTTTGGGAAAGCTTTATTTATAAAATGTTTACGTCAGTAATAGATAATAATCAATACTGCCCCACTCCGCGGAAGCTAGTATTGCTCAAAACGTCATTAAGGTAAGTTTGACAGCCGCTGGCTGGTGCTTGCTTAGCCGAGCATCAAATAATAAACTAGCTCGGCTCAACAGTAGCACAAAGCCTGATGCGCTATAAACTATAAAATATTGTCACTGAGTGCAGTATACGCAAGGTTGTCAGATAAACAGTGGAATGAAAATTTATATTCGAAAATGGTGCGAAGTTCTAAATTGTATGAATAATTATAATAATTACTAATTTGTGTTTCCCTTTTAGAAATAGTAGGTACAGCTTTAATTTGATATTTAATATATAATAATGGGGGACCAATATAATATCATAACATATTTCACATAATTTTCAATATAATAAATGAATACATTTCCGAGACCCGTGCCCAGAAGTAGGACAGTAAAAGATTTGATGATGAAATCTTTCATCATCAAATCATATTAATCATATTTATATTGTGAAATATATAATTCTCATCTCCAAATAAACAAATAGGCTGTACATACTATTTATTCATTATTATTTTTCCTAATCTATGATTGAGACAAAGCCTGTAAATGAAAATATCAAAGAAGAAACCAATCTACTTATATTAGATATAATTATACTTTCTCTATTGATATCAAGAAGACGTAAGTAGGCAGAAAAAATAACCAACTACATTTTTCTATCATCCCCACATATACTACACCACAAACCGACGCAGATGCGTATGAAATAAAAAAAATAACAATACCCCTAAGTGGAGTCAGTTACTAAATAATAAAGTTTAACGATACCTTATTAAGGATTTATTTGTTGGTACTTACGAATTATTCTGTAATTTATTACAAATAACATCCAAAATAGTAAAACGGTGTAACAAAGCAACTACTCTAGTACGTACATTTGTTATAGGATTTGATTTTAATGACACGTCATTCAGTTTAAAACCACCCATTCATGCTTCTAACATCTTTTAAATATATTGGGTAATTTTTAATGGGATTCTTGTAGATTTATTTCGATTTTTAAAGCGATAGATAGTATTTTATGAGTTTTATTAAAAGCATATTGCCGAGTTTATGCTAGAAATTTGATGGTGTGATGTACTTACTGGTTTTGTAAAGACCACCTACGAATGTGTTTTTAAAAGCCTATCCCATAATAATAATAATATGTTCTCTCCTAATCCTAATTTATTAAGAATGTTATCACTTTTATAGATTCATTTTACTATTTTCTAGGAATATCATTATTCATTCGTCTTGTAATAGTTATATGTATTTGTAGACCGTTAAGGTTTCATATTTTTCATATTCATTCATCAAAAATAAAATATGTACGATTTGTGGGATCAAAGTCACTAAGAATGTGAAAGAAAAAATATAATTCAATTCTAGTCAATGAAAAGGCCTTTACATTTCATTGGCCTTTCATTGGTATTGCTTCTTAGAATATTCTCCTGTAAGTAGGTAAGCACTTTAAATGTGTTCTAAATAAGACGTAAAATGTCCTATAATTGACATAAAAATGGTGTGAAATTGAGAATGGTAGCAGTCTCCAGAGACGATACAACTTAACCCTTAAAGCTTCAATGAATTTTACAACGTCATTATTCGCCTTAAACGTTTTTAAAATACCCAAAATCATTACTGTCATTACACGGGGCGTCAGACGAGCCGACGCCACATAAAATCGAGCAAATTTGAACTTTATCGATACACTGTTCGTTAAAGGATTCGCTATTCACGATCTTTCATTCACAAACTGTAAAATTCGAAATATAATTAATCATTAATTGTATCATTAGCCGTATCGTATTTACTCTTGTGACGTACCTACCATCACTTCATTTTCTCTCTCTTTAAGTCTCATTTTAGTGATTAATGATAGACAGAGATAGAATTAATGATAAATGATGGGCGAAGCGTTGAAAAGAGCGCGGGCGCATGTGTTGCACGCATTTCTCTACGAACGTCAGATGTTTGGGTGTTCTATAGAATTTTAAGCGGTCATTCATAACCCGTTATTAATGATTTGTAGATTGTGCGATAATAGATTTAAGAGTGCAGCCATTAGTGAGTTCAAGCAACTGTTCAGATAAAATTGAATTTAAGAAAAATATATTCCTTATAACAGTTTATCATTATCACACACAACTTTTTAGCGAATGAAATTATTTAAAAAAAAAAACTAAAATAAACACAGAGTACAACATATAGAAAATCTGAAATTAAATACATATTTTTTTATAAGTATCAAGCCTTGATATCACTCTGTACGTATCATTGACTTCCAAAACACATTTAGGTAATGAAAACCCCGCGTCAATTTATTCCATAGGGTCTTATCATCTCAAATCAAATTACATCCCCGGAATAAATCGGCGACGGAAATTAAGAAAAAATCACTATGTCCCACCCTCCGAATATAACGTAATAACGATACGAGTTTATGACAAATGCATTAATGAATTCTAACTGGGGAGCTCTGTTTATTGTGTGCGCTGACTCCGTTAAACCTAGTTAAGCTTTCGGTGTTATCCGCCTCATTGGATGGTTTCATGCAGCCAGAGCAATTTTGACATTTTAAAAAATGAGCGTACCTACTTGATTTTTTTCAGAATTTTGCAATCTTTGTCGATTATATCTTCAATATTTACATAGAAAAATAATAATAGGTTTTACATAATAATTTACTGAATGTTTTTACTAATAAAAATTGCATTCAGCTTAAAAATACTATTAGGTAATTCTTTCAATATTGATAATGGTTTTCCTTTTTCTTTAAGTAATAAATAAGTTAAGTGACTATTAAAATTAATTAATCAAATGTTTTTAATCGTTGTAGGTACGTAATTTTCCTCTGTTATTTTCTTAACTGCGTACTAATTGAACGTAAATTAACAACCGAAAAAGGATATCCTGTTTCAGCTTTTGTGGTTAATTAACGTTATCAGTTGTGATAACCAAAAAAGTCTATCGACCTTGGAGAAACAGAAAAACAACATAGTTTTAAGGGCTACCTAGGAGTAACAACGGAAATAGTAGCTACCTACTTGTTGTTACAGTGTTAAATTAAATCAACAACTTTAATCACACAAAACAATCCAAAATCCTTATTTTGTTTAATTTGCATGATTTACAGCCATAACAATATTTTGATTTCTAACATTTACGTAAATCCATAAAGTTCTTGATATCAAGAATGTAATTTTAAAATAATCCCACTTTACACTATAGGTATAGACTTATACATAATTATATTGATTTTTAATTAATTAATATGTGGTCTATTGTACCTACCTATGTATAGTAGATACTTAGGTAGTTACTTTTATCTATATATATATAAAAATTAATTGCTGTTCGTTAGTTAGTTTAAAAGGCAAAAGTTTAGGTCTTTTATTTATCGATTGAAGTCTGCCGGGTCAGCTAGTCCTTTATATTTTTTTTTTAAATTAAAATGTCTTTGAAATATATAACTTTTAATTTTAAATTATATACTACCTTCACCACAGAATACATAATAGTACAGGTAACTTAAAATAAAATTATCGACTGCTATCGCAACCTTAAGGCCTATTCCACCATGTCTGGATAGACGCTACTCACCGAATAAATTTTAAAATGGAACAGAATTTGTGTAAAAAGCAACTGCCAAGTCAATTAACGGGAACTTACTCGGAAGTGGTAAAATATGCCCATAGCTAAACCAGTGTATACAGTTATAAGTTTATTTACATACACATCTAATAAAAAAATCCTCAGACAACACTCTCGCATAACGCAGTCCAAATCTCCCCAATCGCTGTTCCCGCACAATGATATGGAAAAATATCGTATTTAATACTAACTAAACGCGGGAGTTGAAGCCTGACTCCACGAGGGTGCTTTATTAAAATATGTTAGTCGACACGTATTTACATATGCTACCACTAAACCGACCATGACGGATAGGATTTCACGGATATAATAAGGATCTTTGTATTTTAGAACTTAAGTAGATGAACAGCTTTACGAGTGATTCGAGCTGCTAAGTAGTGATAATTTTATAGAAAACCCAATAACAAATTGCTCGACCTTGGAACCGAAGCCTTGGCCCCTTTTCAGCAGCCGCAGTTGCTAGACCAGGCAATGTGCAAAAATACGAGGCTGTCATACTATTAGTTTATAACTAGCTTCCGCCAGCGGCTACGCCCGCTTTATCAACGACCCATGTCACTTCCCAGAACAAAATAATCAAATAATTTTCCCGTTTTTGCAACATTTTTTAATTGTGCTCCGCTCCTATTGATCGTAGCGTGATGAAAACTATACTATAACCTGCCCAGGAGTATGAAGAACAATTGTACCGAGTTTCGTTGAAATCCGTTGAGTGGTTTTTGTTTCTATAACGAACATACAGACAGACAGACAAAAATTTTACTGATTGCATTTTTGGCGTCAGTATCGATCACTAATCACCCGCTGATAGTTATTTTGGAAATATATTTCATGTGCAGAATTGACCTCTCTACAGATTTATTATAAGTATATAGATAGATGATTTTCCGTTGTACGTTGGGTACCTGCTGAATGTCTTATGTTTTATTAAGACATTCATCATTGTGCACTTAATGTCAACAACAACTACTACATAAATCTGTTAAATCGCTGAATCGTGAAAAAAATATATTTTTTACGCCTAAAAATTATTTTGGACAACAATGATAGGGCTAAAACAATGATAGGGATAAACTTCGACCAATAATAATAATCAATCTTCTTCATAATCATACCTATGTTGCTTTATGCCAAAAGTGATTATAGTTTGGCTACGTCAACGCTATGGTTAGTTAGATCAGAGAGACTTTATTTTAGTCACGTTAACCCTTGTATCAAAAATAGCATCTGTCTTTAACGAATAAAAGCAAGCATTCTTGGCTATAATTATACTATACATTACAACAACTACCTAATTACAGCAAATAATCACTACTTAAAATAGGTAATCTTTCTCAGTATTTATCAGTTCCAAATTCAACAAATATATTAAATAAAAGTCAGTAGCTTTTCATAACTACCAACCCTGATCCATAACAGTCAAACAAAATGCATGGAAAACAATTTAATTCAATAAATTCACAATTTAATTGTCGAATCATTGAGTGCGCATTTGTCGAGTAACCCTAGTTATTTATGTGATAGTTTATATTACACAATCAGTGTACTGCGGGTGCGGGCCCTAGCATGGGAATAGGGTTGTCAGAAAATGGATTATGCACGCCGCGTCAGTGGTTTAACAGGTTATAAATATTCAGTTGTTGTAAAAGGGATTAGTAAAGTAATATGTTTAAAATATTTAAAAAGTAGATTACTTGCAAAAAAAGTCTGGGAAAATACAATGATGTGTCATAATAACAACAGATAAAATAAAATAAAATATGTGGTAGATTTATGTATCATTAGCTACAGTAGTTCTGATAATATCTAGCATACGAAACCGCTGGGTTGTTGCTAAAATATTTATAGAAAAAATTACCTTCCTGTTTCCTGTGTATGAAAACTCGAACTGAAAAATATTATATACATTTATATAATTATTACATATCTGAAAACAGGAAAATTTAACTAAAAATAATTATTTTTATCATAACAAAATCAAAATTTGAAAATTTCCTTAGGATTCCATATGATTAAAAGATATTTTAGATATAATAATAAGCAAATACTGAGCTGATAGTGTTAACATAGGTACCTACCTACTTCAAAAATCTGGCTTTTTGCTGGCTGTGTGGCTTTAAAGTATCAAGAAACTTTTTAAATCGATCATATTCATCATCAGATTTATTTATTACGTTTCAAATTTAGATAATATCGCCAACCCTACGGTACAGTATTCGATTGTATAGGGGTGCCAAAGTGGCCTATAATAGCCCCGACATAATGTGTTTAAACGAATGATCATCGAATTCGACTCGATACAACACATATAGGGTTTCTTTATTACGTTTATTTTGGGAACTTTCCTTTTTATTTCCGATAGAAAGGGCTTTTTAATAATAGCCCTTTTTGATCTCTTAAAGAGTTAAGTGAAACGCTTTTATGTAGCTAATTTATATGTTTCTAAATATGTACGGGAAAAATTGGTTGGCTTTTTAACCGATTATTTCTGAGCTTTAATAGGATATGAAGATAAGCATTTTAAAGGTAACAGCGGTCACAGTTTTTTTCTGTAAGTATTTTAATTAACAAGTTTTTTTATTAGCCTGTATTGTTCCACTCCTAGGCAAAGGAAGTGGGACTCCTCCCCCCATTTTTTCCACTATATAATAATAGTGTAAAACTTCATCCAATGAAATAGACTAAACTAACATTACACATATTAAATTATTTTTATGAGATACTAGCTGTTGCACGCGGTTTCACTCGCATCCCAAAGGACTTTTTGAGTAAGTAACGCCTGTTACGTTTTCACGCCTAAAAAAACTGAACCTGATGTGATCAATTTTGAGATAGAGACAGATTTGACATAGAAGAAGGACAGAGGCTACCGTTCATTTCAAAAAGTCCTTTAGGATGCGAGTAAAACCACGGGAAAAAGCTAGTATATAATTAATATAAATATCATCACGAACAATCAAATATTATAATACGTTATTTTAGCACTACTACAATAATTTTCCTGTTTTTGTAAATTCATTCCCCGTCATACAAAAATGCAGCGGCAATATGGCGGTAGCTTTTTAATAAAACAGATTAAAACAAAATGGAACAAAATAAAACAACTATTAATTTATTATAACAGCTATTTATGTAATTATTTCATTTTTTTCCTCTAATTAATTCATACCAATTATTTTTATCGCACTACTCTTAATAAGTCACTAATTTCCTGTTGTGATAACATTCTGATGTTGGAATAACGGATTTTATATTTAAAATTTTATTTGTGTGTTCGAAGGCAGCGACGATATAATTTCCTGTAATGAACTCACCGATTTGATTATAATATTACATCTGCCAACACGAACAACGTTGCCATACCAACATTGGCAATCGTTTTTTACTTTTGTAATTTTTTCAACTGTTTTACACTTTATATAATTTCCTGGTGCTACATTTATTCCTTTTATTAAACGTTATAAAATATTTTTTAGTGATTTAATGCTATTTCGAATCACTAGAATCCCAGGTGTGTAAAAGAACCTTTAAATCATATCCTTATTACTATAAAAAAATGCGTAAGTAACACTGTCTGTCTGTTTTCACGCTTAAACCGCAAAATCAATTTAGTTTGGTATAAAGGTAGATTGGACCTTGACATAGCCTACCTTTTATCTCGAAAAATCCTTCGGGTTGAAAGTAAAACCGAGTGCAACAGATGGTTTAAAATACGTGAAAATGATAATACATATATATCTCTTGATACAAAGTTACTAAAATAACTATCAAAATTATCCATATATATGTATGAACTAACATAAAACTTATAATATAATCATCCTCTATGCACAATAAATATAACTGGCACAGCTAATTCAAAATCGGAACATATCTCCCATCTAGCGTTGGTGAATGATTGTTTAATGTAGCAGAAGTGAGCAAATTCGTTTTTAAACGGCTATCAGCCGGTCATTATACGACTGTGAATGACGCTGATGGTACGTCAGTGCCGTTTTGGATGAGGGTGACCATGACTTTGTGTTCGTTTTAGTTTTTGTATTTGGTATAAGAATAGTTGAAAGTATTGAAACTGTAAATATTAGTATATTATTTATAATTTTATATGTATATTATTTAGTTGAAAGTATTGAAACTGTAAATATTAGTATATTATTTATTATTTTATATGTATTTTTTATATATTTTTTTTTTTATATGTATTATAGGAGCCTGCATACCTAGTTATATAGGTAATGTTCCTAATTAAGCCTATTTTTCAGCTCACTTGACCTATATATAAGTGAATCAATTATATCTGTAGTATTGAGCAGCATTCATATTTTTAATTAATATCTAACAAACATTTGAAAGTAAACGAAAAAACTTGTTTAGTTAGGTAGGCTGTCTACTTTAATAAGTAGCTACGGTTTAGGTAGGTATCTACATATATGTATGGAATAATGTGGTGGAGGACAAAGTTTTAGGCGCAACTTGAGAGAAGCATGTCCAGCCATAGACTGAGATAAACTTTGTCCATAAGCAAGTAGATATCTCTACGTGAAAAATATGATATTGCCACCCTAACTAGTAGTATATTAAGTACTCTTAATAATGGGACAGTCCTACAATAGCTGTACGTTTGTCATTTCACACAATAGACTCGCAGGACGAGTCAAACGATTGTTGTTTGGACATCTGGGGTTTCTAATATCGATCCGTGAATCGGGGACACCCTACCTATTCTATTTTTGAATTTAGCTACGTCATTTTGCAACTTAAGAATGTGGTCTTGAGCGAATTTATCATTCAAACATTCATTCCGCTTTTTGAATGGATGCAACAAAGAGCATAAAATATTAAACAAATTAGAGTCGATATCTCACTTGTCACAGAATAGGTCGATTAATAAGGATTTAAAAAACATGTTAATAACAAAATTGAAATTAATACTAATCATACAATAAGAGGAACTCATTAATAAAACTACTTACCTAGGTCAAATCTAGATAGGTAAATCATAATATGACAATAAAAAACAAAGAAGGAAATAGAAAAATTAAAAATCTATAACGGTACTTATCTTAATCATAAATAATGTACAAGAATAACATCGATACACCTACTTATCACCCAATTTCCAAACTTGTATAACATAAACTCGCTTAACGAGAAACGGGCATTAAATTTGAACAGGCCAGTAATCATACGAACACTTTAAAACACCCCACCTCTAATAATTATCCACTTAAACTAGACCTCTCAAATGCTCATTATTTACCCCGCTTTACATAAATAATTACCTCCAAAGAAGGGGCAGGAAGGTCATTTTAAAACGGTCGAAGGGTAAGCTCCCCCGTTGTTGGCTACCCTATTAAGTGATGGGTAATTTAGGAATACATAAAGTACATAATAGGGTCCTTAACTTGGGCTTAATGAGGTGAAAACGGGACTGTTTACCCTGTTGGTGCGGCGTTAATGTTCGTTCAATCGTTCAATGTGCCAAATAGAGAGCACTCGCCAATTCACGTGATGTCTCAAATCGATATTACGAATCGATAATGTTGTCTAATATCGAGAAGTTAAATTTAAGGGCAGCAATGCGAGATGCGAATACTTAGATTAATGAAATGAGAAGGTTAATTAATGTAAATAGTCCCCTATTAGTATCGGGAATAAAGTAAAATGACATTACAGGAATTCTGGTGAGCCGTTGTAACATTATAGTGACATTTCTTAATCAATAAATAATGAATAAGCAAAAGATGATGTAAGATATACAAACATAAACCACATAGACACAGAGATTAACATTTTCTATATTCAAAGCATAATTTAAGTATGTTGTACCTACCCATATCAAACCAGGTAAGTACCATTGAATCTAGCTAAAGCATAATCATGATATTACACCATAACGTACCAAAACACCAACCCTTTATATTTTTTCATACAAAATTTTAACAAAAGCATCCAAAGGTTGCCGTGCAGATGTTCACAACATTTTATTACGATTTAATGCCATAAATAATTTGATTAGTCGCGTATTTATCATCTAAGGACCATCTTCATGGAAAAACGTCACCCATTCATGACCTCCTTGGTCTAAAGACATTTATATGGGACTACGGGGCCCCATTGAAATGAACGACCGTTTATAAGCCACTAATGTTATCTAGACATCTTCACGGGAAAGGAGATGTCATATAAAACTCACTTCAAAACCTTTTTGCATATAAAAACATAAAAATCATAGAATTTTCGCACTTCACACTCTGAAAATAAGATCGAAATAGAAAAACTATGATAAATTTGCCGTATCAGTTTTTTTTATTCCTTTTGTAAAGAGAATTCGCTTATCAAAGGTGTAAAGACGTCTTTTGTTGACACAAAAGTATTTTTTGCGCGAATCTTGGAGCACGCGTTGAAAATTGACTCGATCAATGCGTTTTTAAAAACTGTCTGGATTATCTTGTTGTCTATTGTAAAAATATTTATGGAATAGTTTTTACTAAAAAAATATATCTTTGTCGGTGCTTTAATTTTATTAATCCATTTATGTGAGAAATCATAATTTATGGAAACAGGGATCCTCGCAAAAAAATACTAGTTTCATTTATGTTATTGGCAATCTAAAAATAGGTACTAATATTAATACACCTAATTAGGTGTGTTTTATCTAACTCAATAAAAAAGTACCTATCTTACATCAAAAGGCATAACACTACTTAATCGTGCAAGAAGCTAATTCCGAATACACTTTAACTCTGTAAGTATCTAATAGGTAATCATACTCGGGACCACACACGTCGAACCAAGCGAAACATACAGTAAAAGGTGCTAATGCGAAAACATCACACCGGTTCCATTTTCGTAAAAATAAACATGGCGCTTAAAACGCCATAATCTCCTTTAGCCCCGAGCGCCCCGTCTATTTGAAAATCGAACTAGTTACACTTCCCTATTCTTTATTCAAAAATTGTTACACGTTCTTTGTTCGGACAATATTTGTTGGGCGTATAATGCGTCCATATTTGAAAGACCCTCCCTTGTTTTAAACTCCCGTTTAAAATGAACTAAATGTAAGTGTCTTCTAAAAATGGTTTGGTTAAGTGATGTGGTTAAGTGGAGACTTGATGTTTGGTTGTTTTAGGGCGTTGTTTGTTTTCGGGCTTTAAACACGACTCGTCTTAACAAGGTACGGTTTATTTTTATCTGTTCCACAACAAAGCGACTGTGGTAGCTGATTTTTTTGTCGTTTAGTACTGTCTACATCCTTTAGAGCTTATGATACCTGCTTACATATTACCTGTATTGTTAATATTTTTATGCTTAAACTCAGAATTAAATGCTTTGGTTCTGAGGCTAACATGTTCCTAAAAATAAATACTTAACAAATACCTAAATAATCTATCTTGCGTTAAAATACATTGATAGTGCATGTTTGCTTTGAAATTTAATGACCTTAAATTGCTCAACATAAATAAAACATTCTGTTATTACGAACATCTGAATAGCAAAACGAAAGGAACACGATAAATTAAAGCAGAAACGAAAATTGCGCCTGTGGGATACAAAAATACCCCGCCGTATAAAAATGCCATAATAATTCAGTGAGCACGCTGCCCTACAGATTTATTGTACACATTTATCTCAATATACTTAGCCGTAACAATAACGGTTATTTAAATGGCTAACTTTGCAATGATATTAAACAAACGCTACGCTATGAGTCCGTGTTGAGCTTGTGCCAGAAGACGTCAAAATTGTTGAATTTCGAACTTCAATCTTCTTCATATCAAAAGACTAGCGATCCGCCCCGACTTTGCACGATTGAAATTCTCGGCTTTTCTCTACCAAATCATGGATACATTATACATATTAGTATGAACCTACAGGAAAAATATAGCTAAATGATACTGAAAACCATATGAAAATAATTTGCGTAGTTTAGAAGAAGTTAGCGGAGAAATACATGAAAACAGTGACTTTGATTTATACTAATTATTTAGAGGTTATAAATACGCGTAAATTTTACCGATACTTACTTAGTATGGTAAATTTGATATACAATGTCATGTTCAAATTTTAGCATCTGCGGTTTTCAGCAATGATAGCTAAGTTAACATCGTAAAGTACCCAGGCACCTACTATTAAAAACTCTTTTCAAATACCTACCTACATAGGTAAGTTAACCTCCTTGCATTATACAAAAAGTTTCAGTAAAAGAAGTTTTTCGTGGAATCTTTGTTCAAATAATGTGCTTTATTGTGGCTTTTTTTATGGGATAGGAGGGCAAACGAGCAGACGGATCGCCTGATGGTAAGCGATTACCGCCGCCCATGAACACCCGTAACACCGGAGTAGTCACGAGTGCGTTGCCGACTTTTTGAAAGGGGTTGGGCCTCCGGTAACCTCACTCACTCGGCGAAACAACGTAAGCGTTGAAATAAAACTACTTTTTACGGATTTTATCGCGTTGTATTGATATTATTTGATTCCCGACGTTTCGGACCCTTTACAGCATCCATGGTCACGGGTAGACTAAGTTGTTGGACGTCTTAATGTTACAATTACTAACAGCTACCTTACATTTTTGTTAATTATTGGCGATCCGATTCACGCAGAACGAGCTCACCGTATCCTTCGGTCTTGCAGTTTTGGACTTGGATTTTGATTTTATGGAATCTATAATGGGGTTCCAAGCAGGTGGTAAGACCCAGCCATCTTCTCTATTGAAATTTGGATGTTTTTTAATTTCAATAGCTTCACGGATCATCCTGGGAAGGAATCGGTTTTCTTTTGCGAGGACTTGTGGTTTATCAAATCTGATGTAGTGCTGGGCCTTGTCTAGAGTATGTTCACAAACTGCTGACTTCTTGTAAAGGGTCCGAAACGTCGGGAATCAAATAATATCAATACAACGCGATAAAATCCGTAAAAAGTAGTTTTATTTCAATGTCTAATATTCGCGTAAGTGTCAGAAACCAGAACGTAAGCGTTGTTTAACGCCGGTTTTCTGTGAGGCCGTGGTATCACTCCGGTCGAGCCGGCACATTCGATATTCGGCTTTAACTATTTCCGCAAGGTGCAGACAATTTCTTCAATGATTGAAGATAAGTATCTTGTGTTAAACCTATCCCTCCTATAGCTCCTAAGTATTTTACATGGTTTTTGTAAAGAGCTATTAGAACGGAATGGACAGGCGGATACTAGTGTCATTTCTTAAGTATTCAGCTTTCGCGATATTGTACTGACTAGCGAAAACAATGGGCATGTCAGATCATAATAACGATTAGATCTTTCTTAATTATGCATAGATACATACCTAATTCAAGCCCTATTACCGTATGTATAAACGTAGGTATGAGGAAAAATACTAAAAGTCCACAGTGGCGTTGTATGTTTTGGATACCATGTAATATGGATTGCCGTTTACGGGCACAAATCCAAACGTACTAGAATTTCATAAAGAAACCCAATAACACTTTGCCCTGCCAGGAAAACTAACCCGAAACCTCGCTTAACAGTCTAGCCGCGCTTGCGACTTCTGAACAATGGACTATGCGAAAATCATTTCAAATTTTCCCACTATTATTTACAGCTGGGGTGGAGTTCCAGTCGGTGTCTATGGTCATAAGTCATATCGCTAATAGCACACCTAGATGGACAAGCATGCTTGATATAGGTAACGTACGCTGCCCTGTTAATACAAGAAAATGTTAACTGAAAACCTTTCTTAACATTTCATACCATCACGACTGTAATCATCGCAGGGTTAGGCAGAAATGTTTTACTGTACTTACATCCACAGTTCGTTGGTATCTTTATGTCCCATGTAAGTAGGTATAGGGCACGAGACTATGGCCATTAATCGGCAAATTCCAAGCTGCTACTGACAATTTCATAGAAAAACCCAATAACACGTCGCTTGACCTGGGAATCGAACCCAACACCTCTAGCGTAACAGTCGCTCTAGACTAATGAGACATTGGTCTGAAACTATTTCCTTGTCCGCTCATGTGACAGTCATCATCTGAATCTTTATGAATGTATTAAAATTATTATCGAGTTATTCCTTCATCGTTATGAGAAAGACCACGTCCTATTTCACCGCGCACTCAGAGAAGTAGCAATTGCGGAATATTAAAGCGGGAAATGTTTTTACGATGACAGCGCACTGTGGTTGTTTTAGTAGAATCGTGGATAAAATTATCTGTAGATGTAAAATCACAATAACGTAGATAACTGTAACACATATACCCAATAGATAACACTACAGACTTTTTATTTAAGAACTGTTCCTTTTTCTTTAGATTAGGAAAGATTGGCAAATCCTAATACACGAAACGTTTGAATTTTGTGTTTAGTTTAGATTAGATGGTCATCAACCCATTTACTGTCCTACTGCTGCGCACGAGTCTTCTCTCAAAACGAGAAGGATTAGGCAGCACATCACGCTACCCTAGTTTAGGTTGACAGACTTCGTTGTCGAGAAAAGATCTCATGCAGATGCAGGAAAATGACAATGATTTCCTTCACCAAGTGCACGTGATTTTGAAAAGTTTGAGGTAAACTTGTAATCTATGACTTATAATTTAATATGAAGATTACTGTGCCTATTTTAGCAGAGGAAAAAATCAATCGCGGGCAGGATTCGAACCTGCGTCTCCTGGTTGGATACACCAGATGCTCTGACCTCTAAGCCACTGCGAACCCCACCCGCCTGATTGAAATTTCGCCTTCATTACCGTACTTCCTTGTGAGTTTCGGTGAGTGTGCATCAGATCCCCCTAGCCCTTTTTACTAACGGATGACCAGAAGCACGAAAATGCGACATCGGGGAAATGTGGAACTGTGGAATGCGCTTCCCGAGTGGATCTTCCCTGATAGATATAATCTGGGTGTCTTTAATTCACGAGTGAATCGGTTTCTTCTAGGCAAGTGCGCTCCATCGTAGATCGCTGTCGTTTAACATCAGGCAAACTAGCGGTCAAGCGTAAGCTTATAACGAAGAGCTAGGATTGACTGGCCATATTTACACTCAAACTATGGTTACTATTAACCCATAGTCCTCAATTAAAATGCATAACAAGATTAATAAAAAAGTTTAGACAAAGATTTTGTCCACGTATTTCACAAATGGCCCACAGTGAGCGGTGCGACGCGACGCACGTTTTATTACATTACCGCTTTTCTATGGGGCTGCATCTACAGGATGTTGTGACAAGGTGGAAATTACTAGTAGATAGTATTAGCTACTGGAGGACTATGGCGTGGAAATACTCACAAATACTTTTCTTCTTACGTGTCAAACCACTCATCCGTTCATATTTATTTATATATAATTATCTTATTATTCTTAATATAATTATATTATTCTTATTATATATAATTATAATACCTATCAAATATACTTCCAAATTTCGCACAATTAAAAACCAGTTTGCTCTAAATGTTTTACTTATATATAGGTATTTAAGTTGTTAATTTTTAAAGCTTAAGAGTCCGGCGGACCGAATTTATCTTACAAACGTAATACCGAAATAAATTATAATTCACACACAATTTATTCAAATTCCTAGGTCCCTAGTAACTTCCTCCAAAACACTTCACTGGAAATAAATTTACGCGAATGTAATTTTTGATAACTTTACTAACTTTGAAACGATTTTCCGGTCTTTTATTTAATTACCCCACTCTAAATTTCTTCTAGATACCTACCATAAATAGACACAAACACCCGTTAGATCCATAAAGTAGAAGAAAGATGAAAATGCCCATACCCACCAAACTTTTGCCACCGTTTTTAAGTTGGTAGGTTACTTTACTTGATTGTTAAAATACACAAAAAATTTAACACTGTGTCATCGGAAAAAGACATACACTTTGCAAGTTTGCTCTATTAGTTATGCTAACTGCCTCATTAGCCTAGTAGTCTTAAGCACGACTGCTAGAGGTCCTAGGTTCAGTTCCCAAGCAGTTTGGTATCAACAAATACTTGAACAGTTGCCAGCAGTGTTATTGTTATTCTGTAAAATTCTCAATAGCAGTTCGGAGTTTGAATTTGTGCCTGGTTAATGGCAATGAGAATTCCCGCACGGAAACAAAGCCGTATAGCCTACAGGCAGATTTTTAATGTGTGGTTATTAGAGTATGTGAGAATGTATGTACAGAAATGCACCAAAGATAAACTGAAGCTGAAAAAACACCCCCTGTAGCCACGCAGAAAAAAACCAGCAAACTGAAAACTCATTTCGCGGAGTAATGGTCGGTCCCCACTTACTATCGTTGTCATCGCCGACTTTTTAATAAAAAAAAACCGCCCGCGAATCCCTCATCTCTAAATTGTCCGCTACTCCTGGGAATATGAAAGTCATTATTTAAAAAGATTGCCCTTTTCGCGTATTATTTTTGCGTAAATTTTACTTAAGCTCGGCTCTTGAGTAGGTTCCCAGACTGAATATCTACGTTTTATTACATAGGTACCCCGTAGGCTTGCGTTTTTGGCTTATTTATGGTAATAAAATGTTAATTAAAAACTTCTTAAATCATCGAGTGAAAGACGATTAAGTTAGGTACTTTTTGAAATTAAATGATAAAAAAAGAGATCGGATACAAAAATCTTTTTCTAAGAGATTTTGTCAACGTATACGTATTTATTCTGCCAACCGGCTAATGTGGTAGGTAGGTAGCCTCTCATTTGGGGAGGCGACCCGTGATCAACAAAAACAATTAATTAATCCATTTGTACTTATACATACTTTTACAAGTCATTTCCTTAAATATCTGAAGATCCCGACAGATATACGAGTATTTTGGGTGTCTTTAAATCACGAGTGAATGGATTTCTTCTAGGCAAGCGCGCTCCAACGTAGATCGCAGGATCGCTTAACATCAGGTGAACTGGCGGTCAAGCGTAAGCCTATCACGAATTAAAAACAAGATATCTCTGAGAAGACACGCGAAAACAAGCTTTAACACCTTCTGGAATCGTGTTATTGCAAAAGTATACGACCATATTAATGTAGGGTAACGTCTGGAACAATTTTTTCAAGAAAATCTCAATGGACCTAAGTATCCATGTATCCATGTATAATGTCAATTTTTACACCTTGTTTTCAAAATAACTAACTCTATATTATCTAAATGGGTTTGTAAAACCTGGAGTAACAGGTTCCTTTTTAGTCCACTTTCATTGGCTCGAACCATCATTGGATTTTCCGGTGGATAGACCCAGCTATGTCTCCAAATCCCAAAAAGAAGATAGCCTGGCCCCTGCTCCATTAAGTTCGAATAACGATTTTGCAAATTGAGGGTGAAGTAGTGACTGACAATGCTGCAGTTAAGTAGGTACCTATGTACTTAGGTACCAGTTATTTCATAATTTTCTTCTTCTTGATCTTTCTCTGCAGGCTATTTAACATCATGGAACAACCCTTAGGACCTTAGAAAGCGGATGAAACCGCGGGACTCAGCTTGTACCTAACATAATTAGGATTCATTATGACTGGTCACAAGTACCTACGGGTGCTGCGCATGAGGGTCTTGGTTTGATTCCCAGACAAGGAAAAGTGACACGGGATTCTTCTATGAAAGTCTTAGTAGCTGCTCGGGGTTTGGATTTATGGCTAATGAAATTTTTGAGGGCGGTTTTACTTTTTGTTAATAGTTATTTTATTTCAACCTTTTTAATAGCGAGTAAAATTTTACGTCTACCTAGACGACGTTATCATTTTATCATTTACGTGTTATTGTCATTTTGTTCTAAATTTTGTGATCAGATCTTAACTAATTTTTTATGGGACAACCTCTGAAGTATGACCAACCGATCAAAAATAGAAATATCAAAATCGGTTCATAATTGATGGAGTAATCGCGTAACAAACATTAAAAAAAACCTCCTCCTTTTGAAAAGTACCTACCTACCGGCAAAATGTGAATTTAATATGTGCGTCAGTTATCTAGGTAGGTACATCTCTGCTTAACCTCCTGAGAAACACTGCCACCATGATATGTTCGTCCACCCACCTCGCAGATTATAATTTCGGAAGTCAGTCTTATCATTAAAAATAATATCCAGATACTAAAGTACGATAATATCACTAAGGAACTAAGGCTTTTTCGGTACATTTTCCTTTTTATCTCTTCAACATCTAATCCGCCTGATGTAGTGATCAATATCGGAATAATCCGATCAGAACAACCACTCGTTTAAATCCAAAAATAAGTGGACCCTTTTGCTGTAGTTTTACAAATCATTATTCATAAATAGCTTTAAAAAATAATCATGTTTTTGACATTGATAACGCTAAGCTTGGAATCAACTACGTAGATATCTTTACAAACATGTTTAGGTTACGTTATGTAACGTGATAGAGTACCTACCTAATGTTTACCTACTCCAGTAAATTTAATTATATTGTAGAGTTTTATACAGCTGGTTTGTTTAAGGAGTTAACACTACACTTTAATAAAAGGACTTCTTCACATTAATTATATTTTATTTACCCGAAAGTCCCAATGCACTTCACGCAAACGCTAGGTTCGGCCAGTGTGCAATAAGTAACTGGCGATGGCCACTCATAACATCTCTTTCACACGTAAACTGCTGATTCATTATTCATGCTTACATTGTTCCTACAAAATCCTTAAATCTCGATTAGGTACTGCGTGCTATTTTTGGCAATGGTGACACTTTTTCTTATTTGTTATTTTAAGTAGGTAACATATATTTATTTTAGATGTAAAAATCTGCGTGACTGTGAAGTGACTGCTTTGGTAGCATATTTGAAGGGCCTACTACCTACCTACAACATAGACGCATACCTAGTAACTTACCTACATACTGAGGTATATAAACACGTGCCCATATGCAACACTACAGTATAGGTAGGTAAAAACCTACTCCACTTAAAAACATTTATCTTCTTAGTTTATGTATTTACCTATAATGAATGTTAGATTAGAGCACAATGTTCTTAACACATACCTACTTTTTTTTAAATTTAGGTTTATTTCTTATTCCTGATAATTTGATTGTAGAAGCAGGCATGCGATTGGATACATGCCTGCAACACATACCTACTTAGGTACGCAGTGTCCTGTCCATTTCAAACGTGGCGTAGCGTAAGCTTCTAATATTTTCGCTTTATACTCTTTCAATTAAGGCGAACGTTAATCTCTCTGTGCTATTAAATTACATTAATTGGGTAAGGGGACGCGCGTCAACGATTCCAAATGCATATCAACTTTATCTCTTGCTAATATAGCTTATTTTCCTTCAGCATTGTTAATGGACACATCGTCTTTTGTTAATATTTGCGAATTGACAACGTTAATTTGGTATGACAAGGTTTTTTCGAACTTATTTCCTGGTGATAGAGTTTAGTGTTGTATTTGGGGGAAAATAAAATCTTTTTGCCCGATGCACAATGAGATTGTAGATATCTGTGTAATACGATTAACTGTTAAGTGACATGGCGCTAATGATTTCATTCGGAATTTCTTTTTGTAAAGAAGTATTGATATTCATTGATTTTATTAAATATCTAGGTACATATGTAGGTACCTACCTACTTATTCAGGAGGGAACCTAAATCAGTTAAATCTCTATCTTTTTAAATGCTTAATTTTTGTAAGGCCAATGTGTCAATCTCATATATTAATACAGGATGTTCACAAAAAGTATCCAATATGTTACATCAAACAGTCATAATTTATGTTGTCCGAAAACCGCTTGGAAATCATCTAGAACCTTTCTCCAACCTACCTAAAAGCATCGTTAACCCCGCCAACATCGAGTAAATCCCACATATTAAACAAGACATGTTACTACCAACTAATTTAGTATTGCAAAGCGCCGCCGCTTGAATCTCCGTTTCGGAACTCCAAACTGTCGCCGAACAAAACATTGAGCTGAACGTCTGCACACCTCCTTCGTCATAAACAAATCAAACATGGCCGGCCCGCCCGAGATATTAATGAGACAATGAGACATTAGCTCGCTACAAAATGCCTCCGCATTCGCGAATAATTAAATCGTAAAGTCCCCTCTACGCCGCCTACAGCACCCGTCTATTTACTCCTTTTTCATTCAACACAATAGCCGCTGCAATCCAACACGCTTGGCTCCGTTACGTCACTTTATTGTTGTGAGAATCATGCCAAATTAAACTTTATATGTACACGATAAAGATCGGATTTGTCGGAAAGGATATGATTCTATAAGGCGTATTCCACAGAGACTATTAATTTGAGCGCGACGGACCCCGCCTACTCAATATCGCTTTTACACACATGTCGGATTGTATCGTCGTCTCGTTCGCTCCGCGCCGCTTATTAAAATTCCTCGGTCGGTAGCTGCATCTCTGTCGGCCGGAGGAGAGGCGGTCCGCAGCCGCGACTTGCGCCCCAATGCTGGCGCGATTTTCACCGCGCTTCCACGCGAATCATTACGCGGAGATATCGCTCGTTTCCGAACACATTCGCAAGTTTCCGCGCCGCGCTCCGCGACCACACGTTCCGATTTCAAATCCACAATCCATATTCAATTTTTTTTATTAGTGCCAATTGTGCTAATTCACTGTTGCCACAATAGTGATTTTCGACTATAGTTGTATAACAGAACCCATTTACGTGGATAGTGTTATTGATATAAACGAGGTGCTTACGAACGCAAATTATAATATTTAAGACAAAAGCTACTGAAACTTGAAAAATAATAGAACTGCGCCTAATCAAGTAACAGACTTTACCTACATATAGATAGATATTTATCAATGAAACGAATTTACAAATACAAATTAATTGTATGAGAACTTAATTATCGACTACAATGGTATACCAAATGACCTCATCTAATGATACACTCAGTGCGCATTTAAATATCTAAACGGATACCTAAGTACAAAAATTGCCACAAGCTTGTGACTGGACTATAAACTGAAAGAAAATGGCGAGATAAGCCGACGGGGGGTTAGCACGCGAATTTTTTTGAAATGTCATCGAGCAGATGAAATGAAGACTTCGCTCGAATGCGAGCGTGCCGAAACCGCCGAAAGCGGCGGGAAAGGCCGGATATCTTTTAGCGTGGACTCACTGTTAGGGGGAAAGCAGGACGCTCCGGTGAAGGACACGGTAGCCGACACCAACAGCAATGACGCCGAGAGTACTGACGCGGCGCCGGAGAGCGACGAGAGCGACGTCGACATCGAAGATGTGGACTCGAACGTGGACGATCGCGAGGAGCGGGAGAACGGGAACGACGTCGAGGAGCTGGAGTCACGGGGCGGGGTGGTGGTGCCGCAGCCGCTGCTGCCGCGACTGTACCAAGGCCCGCCGCCGCACTCCTGGCCGTTTGGCGCGTTCCCTTGGATGGCACCCAATCCTATGTTCAGAGGAGGATCACCTAACAGTAAGTTTCTGTAGAATTACAATTAACTTCGCGGCGTGTGCGGTCTGCATTGCGGTCGCATCGCAAAACTATATTTCACAGCAATACGATTTAATTTCAAATTGCAACTTCAGAACGCAATTATGTGGCCTCGCCCTTATAGCCACATTTAATTGTGCAGATATCCTTAGAGAAGACTATTTTGCCGGACTCGTACACCACAATGTTGGCTGTGTTTTTTTTTTGACTGAACCAATTTAATTATGATGCCTGTGTACATAGGAGTATCCGCTTATTGAGCGTCTTGACTCCATATTACCAAATTACGTTAATTAGGTAAGTAGGTACCTATGCCTTTTCACGCTAAAAATGTCAACTAAGCTTAAGGTACCTATTCAGATAAGTAGCTAATAATTTTATTAATTACTTAAGTAAGTAATTGACGTCGAGTCCGATGTCAGTTAAGAAAAAATTTAGAAATATACCTACTTAAGTGTTAAATTGATATTTAGGTAAGTAAGGCTTATCTATGTTTAACTAACCAACAGAACTAGTAAAATGTAACGGCAAAAATCACTTTATATTGCCAAAAATAGTAAGTAAATGATCACCAAAATACTTATATCCCCATTTTAGCGTGAAATTATAACCAAAAGTTTTACAAATTGCAATCCTACATACCAACTAGTAATGTACGACCCACATTGCTAGTAAGCTTTATAAAGAAATAAAAATCCTTTTCGGTAAGCTTTTTGGTGATCAATTTACTAAATTTGGTGATCATTATATTTATCCCCTTTATGTAATATAGGTACTAAATAAATCATTAAGGGCATTACATCGCTCAAATCCAAAAAACACCCTAGCTCTAAAGAAGTTTCTAGTGGAATCCTTGTGTGTTTGCCATATAAAAAATACATGTTATACTTAAGGTCATCACAAACAAATTGTATTGTTTAAAATTTATATAAATTTGCCCCAATTTTGGATAATAATTGAAGTAAATTGGCCTTTTTAACCTAATTTGTATTTTTTCGCTTAAGTCAAGAATTTTATACCAAAAAAATTGTAATGACGTAATTAACAATTTGTATTGTTTTTATTTTTTTATTTCTTTGACTATTTTGAAATAATAAAGAAATACCCAAAACTTCACTAGCACCCCGCGTGAAGCACCCCCGCAATGCCTGTGACTAACAAATACTAGCACAAAGACTAAATCCTCAAGGTCATACTCATTGGGCAATGTAATACCCTTAATATGCGTTTCTGCATTTTGACGTCAATACCAAATAAGTACCTACAATAAAAAGGAACAGGTATAAGAACCTGTGCCTGGAGGTCAATTCTAAACAATAAAATAAGGTAGGGAAGTATTTAATTTGTTATTTCAGGAAATTTTGGACATGCAAATAAAATTGAAACCACTTTTTACGGATTTAATCGCTTTGTATTGTTATTATTTGATTCCCGACGGTTCGGATCCTGTACAGCATCCATGGTCACGGGTAGACTGAGCTCAGTATAGTCTAGTTATATTTCAGTGTCTAATATTCGAGTAAGTGTCGGAAACCAGTATGCAAATAAAATGACTACCTACTACAAACAGTTTTTTTCAACTTAGAAAATGCATAAATAAATTAGATACCTAATAGGTACTAGGAGTACGCAATAATCTACTTATATATCCGATATCTACCGACTCTTTGGAGGTTTTTGAACACCGTTAGGTAATTTCATAGTTGCAAATATACAAAAGGTTTTGAGTGATCGAATCCAATATCGATCCAACAAGGATCGATATTGGATTCGATCTCTATCTTAAGTAGGTACTTGATAATGACGCACGCTTATATTAGAATCCTGGGTTCGTTCCGGTCGAGCAAAGTATGTGGAAATTAACCTATGAATCATCAAACATCAATACATGAAATTCTCAGTAAACAGTTTGGATTTGTGCCCGAATAATGGCAATAGGCTCGCCCCCATTGCAGGTACCGGCTTTATTTATTGTAAACATGTTTAAAAGACTATATGTAACAGTTAACCAAGTCTATTCAATATCATTATTTCAAAAACCATTGACTCACAATTATGTGGTACCTAATTCATCATCATCATCCACAGCCTGACTTCACCCTTTGCTGGGTATGTACCTATAGGCCTCCTTCAGTTTGTGCCATCCAAAACGGTCCTGTGCTGCTCTCATCCAGGTACGTTCTCCGACTTGAATAATGTCGTCGACCCATCTCGCTGCTGGACGTCCGACACTCCTCTTGCCATCCCTCGGCCAGCATCAAAAAGGTCTTGCAATGTTTCGGTGAATATCACTAGTACCTAATTACTTAATCACAAATTACTTTAAAGTAAGTTATGAATACATCTGTAAAAAGACACTTTCATATTCGCGAGTGTTTATTGTCGGTGTCGCTATTATGTTATTCTAGTCACTTAGCTAGTAAGCTTTAATTTAATCTCAATTACACATTTCAAGGTCAGCGAATGACCCGAAAAATCTAGAATATAGCTACACAATAGATAATTAGTAATGGAGGGCATGATCCACTAAATGACACAAGTAGGTATCTACTTTATGTATGAATCGAAAAAATAACCGTATTTTGAAAATCAATTTATGTAAAAATTGAGAATCAATCGATTCAGGTTTGAAGAATAGAATCAAAACTCGTTTCTTAATGATATATTCTATCAATACAAATTAATTTTAATTACTTTCTAGCAATCGAGGTGCCTACTTAGTACTTATGCAATTGATGATAGAATTAGAAGAAGAGAAAAGTAGAATAACATTAGCCTTACTAATAATATAAACGTGAAAGTTTGTGAGTTTGTTACTCTTTCACGCCAGAACGGCTGAACGGATCTGGATGAAATTTGGCACACAGATAGATTATAGCCCAGAATAACACATAGACTTTTTATTCAGGTCGAACCCAACCCTGAAGTCCACGCAGACAAAGTCGCGGGCAGAAGCTAGCTAGTACAATATAAAGTAAAGGATTTGTTCTATTCTAATCCGTCCCCATAGGGGAGGCCGTGTGAGGATGGGTTAGAGAACAATACAATGCCTCTCTGCCATTCACATATGCATCTCATAAAAGGCAAGAAATTATCCGACATGCTTGATAGGTAATCTCTATTTTATTATCTGGTTTTGCGTCGGTGATCCACTCCGGGTCTGGTTGAAAACCAGCGCCAGGCAATCTGTCTGGCACATGCTGAACCAGATCCCTTTCAGCGCAACCGTGAGGCAGTACTTTTTTTTATTTTATTTTTTTCTTATTTATATTTTTTTGTTTTGTTTCTGTTTTTTCTTATAGTAAGTTTTTCTTTGTACTTGTCTCGCTTGTAGCTGAATAAATGTTTCTTTCTTTCTTTCTTTCTAATAAGTTAACTGGCTGGCGACCAGACTTACGTTGGATTCCGTCGTAAAAATCTTTGGTGTGTGTTTCGACTTGGCCAGTTTCCTCTCTTGGTTGCTGCGGCTCTGACAGTCTTCAGTCAGTAGAGTAGGGGTACTTAAGGCACGGCAACGCACCAGCAATTTCTCTGGTATTGCAGCTGCCTATAAGTGGCGATGACTACTTACTATCAGAGCCACCTGATACTAAGTAGTCATCGCCACTTATTAATTAATTACTAATATCAATGCAGCTTATTATGAGCCATCATGATCTAGGTACTCGTTTGCCGACATTATTAATAAAACAGATGCATATGTACATAAAATATAAGGAAAGATAAATAAATTGGTAAATGCAAGTACCTAAATGATAACCTGTGAAGCTAATCATAAGTAATTACTAATATCAATGCAGCTTGGAGGACCAGATAGAGACAGAAAGGAGACAGGAGAAACAAAGTAGGGTAAAGCAAGAATATTCCAAGGAAAAAAAGCATTTCCCTTCTTTTGGGCAGACAGGTACAAACATCCAGGGAACACATTTCATAAATTATAAAATTTGTAAAGGATTAAATAATTATAGGTAAATTATAAAATGTGAGCAATATGATACATTTAAGCTACATTCCAAATTTCGGAAAAAAAAAACACTTAGAAGGAATCAGTTTTTTTGACAAAGCTATAGAACTCAAACACCTCAAACAAAGTTCGGTAATATATTCAAAGTGATTTATAATGATGCACCAATATGTATTAACTGCTGACAATTAACTTAACTTTTAGATTTCCTGTTTTGAATATTCAATTTCCAGTAAGTTATTGCAAAATGTCTGCTGTTATTTGACTTGTAAGGTCATTTATTTATTAGTTTTCAGTTTTGCTAGTTGCACAATGATATTACATGTTATGTTAATGATGGCCAATTAAAAGCTTTCACATTTACATAGTAATTTTAGTAACTAGACTGTCAACGGTGTTAATATGTCATAGACAAATAAATTCAGGTAGAATAGAGATAAAAGCTAATTATGTGAAAAGAAAAACTTATTACACAGGGTCTTCTTTAATTTGGATGGATATTAAAAGGATCAATGTCGACTCTCTGGTTTTCTGCATTGTACATACAAAATGAATAATATAAATGAATTTTACCTATCCCCCTAACCTATCCCCCCTACCAACTCGGCTACATCTTTTGATCCGCTTATGATATTATCCACCACTATTTTGTCGAGTAGCTCTATTCAGCTTTTTAATTTACTCTCTTTTTCTTCCCTGATATCCTCTCCAAGTAATATATCCTCAAGAGCTCTCCAGTTTGCCTCATTTAAATCCTCCTTAGTCTCGCACACGAATGTTAATTTTAAAATTTATCTGATAGGTAAATCTAAGTTCCAATCATACATTCTATATTACTTACGCACGATGACACATACCAGGCAAAAAGGCAGTTTCCTTAATGTACCTACCTTTATTACCTACCTTTATTTGTACTATGTAGGTACCTAATTTATATTTTATTGACATGTGGTGATGAACAATTTATTATATTGCATCTTAGGAATTCGTAGTGTTGGTAATTAATATCCATATCATAATTACCATTGCTATAAATGTGAATTGTGGCTAGTATGAAATTTTTAGAATGACGTTGAGTTTTTGGATTGTCTAATCAGTCGGTCGAAATTTTACCGCAGTATCTACAGATCTCATTAAATTAGCAACCATCTTCGATCATTTCAACCTGAGTTTAAATACGCGTGAAATACCCGTGAAGACTGTAATACTTTTATTTTTTAAGAGTGTCCATGGAGGTTCTTGCCGGATTCTTCTCCACGGGATCAGCTTTTTCTAGGCTAATAAAAGCTCGTAAAAGCTTATTTGAAATAAAATTACTAACCGCTGCGAGTGCAAATGGTTAAATGGTCCCACGGGCTTGTGGATATCTAAGCTTCTCCAGTTTTCCGTGAAAACATTGACAGGTATCCCAGGGACAAAAATTTCCTTTGGTTGGCATTGAGTGTTTCTCCCATTTGTAAATATTTTTTGGTGATATTTTGCTTCTTCTTCTTGTAGTGCTTCTCCATCTCCTGAAGGTTGGCGGTCAACTCGGTACCATATACCATAGGTACTTTATTGGCATTCCTTTTTTTCTTGCGAGGCAAAACAGTTCTGCAACTCTGGCGATTCTGGTCCATTCTCAGATATTCTTCAGCAATTTTGACAGCAACTTTTCCCATATTATTATGAGCTCCAAGAGTTGGTATATTGATACACGTGTCCAAATCCACAATTTGTAACTTTTCTTTGGTTGCGTTTGCGTTTTTAACCTACCCAACCCCGTCGTAGGGACTAGGACTTCCTCATTAGTATTTTTGTGTCCTTGAGATCGACATCATACATCTGTAGTCCCACATATCAATGTCTTTCTATACGTTTCTTGAGTTGCTTTAGTCGTCCAGGTCCCACATCCTTAAAGAAGTACAGGCCAGATATACTTAACAATGGAGTAGGCAAGTACGGAAAAAGATCTTGAGATCGCAATTATAAAGAACTTTCAAAGTATTAAGGCAACTTCTGTGCGGATATCACTGTTTCTCCGGCCTAATATTAGAAGTAGACAGACAGATGCATAAACCGCTGAACAGATTTCGAAAAAAAAATTCAAGGAGATATGCATCCTAGGGAAGGACATAGACTGCTTTTTTTCTTTACAAAAGTATCTAAGTTGTCCTTTCGGGAGGTGACTGAAATATTATATTATATATATTCATCAATAGGCATTTTCAGCCATTTTTTCACGTAGGCACCAAAAATGTAGATATAGAGTCTGTTCCTGTAAAGGTTATGCGACATTTTCCATCATTTTCAAAGTTACACGTGGAATATCTGTAGGTACTCTCCTTTGACATATTTAAATGACCAGCTTGATATTACGTATGCGCCATATTCGAATGTTGAAAGAAAAAAATAGATTGGTTTATTGCAGTTCATGCTTTATTCAGGAAGTACCTACCTAGATACTCTACATATTTGCACACAATAAATAATATTCTAATTTGACTGTATTTTTTGTCAAGACCTTGCAATTTAACCTAGGTGTCAACCTACCTACTTAAATTTTAACTCGACGACCAATCCTCGATATACATAACTTATTAACTAGCTTCTGCCCCAAATGTAGTTTTCAAAATTGGGTCCAACCTACGCAAAACCATCCTATTATCTTAGTTTATAAACTATCTGCGTGACGAATTCATATCCCTTTTTGCCTGTTTGCATCCAAACATACAAACTTTAATATGTATTGCAAGAAATACCTACTTATTCGGACTATTGGAACTCACGAATGTTTGCGTCTGGGAATCGAACCGACGACACGCGGCGTAACAATACAGTATGGCCGAGGTGGGCACAAAATTAAGCATTAAGACGGATCGTTCACCTGAGCCCGCTAAATTCAAATTTCAAGTGGTTTTCGCAGTTTGAAGGTATATAATAAGTTCTACATTCATTGAAATACCTAGTAATTGCGACAATAACTAAACAAAATTACAATGTTTAACTATAACCATTGCTTAAAAATCATTATTGTAGCTAAAAGTACTTAGTGTAAAATGTCAATTTGACCAATTACACAGTTTTTGGCTTGTTATGTTGCAATTACTACTGCCATCAATCTAGAACTTGTTATAGACCTACAAACTGCGAAAAATCACTTGAAATTTGAGTTTCGCGGGCTCAGGTGAACGATCCGCCTTAACACACTTTCGAATTTGGTCCATCGGACCAAATCTGCCAACCAAATCCGTTCTCGCTACAGACGACCGGATCGGACAGTCGCTTCACTTACACCTTCAAGTGCACACGGTTGTCATCATGTCGTTGGACATAAAAATTATGTCGGTACCAGCAACACTAGCAGCAACGTTACAGCCACCACGTAAACAGCGGAAAAAAATAAGAGAACGCGACGAATTTAGTCACATGAAGTTAATAAGATGTCAATAGGCTCGCCCACTTTTTTTTTTATTTGTGATAGGCTTACGCTTGACCGCTAATTGTCCTGATGCCCTATTACATGGGACCTAAACATACCGGCGAACTGTGGATGTACATTAGTACGCCTCTGCCTAACCTTTCGGGGAATACAGGCGTGATGCTATGTTATGTGTAAAGTTAATAAGAATGAACAGCGAAACCTTTGAAGAATTATTGTTATAGTGTTCCAAACACGACTAATCGTAGTTTGTTCGGCCCAACCGTCCACACGTCCGGATTCGGTACGGAGCAAACCATATCCGATGTGCAACTAGCGGACCGAGGCGGACTCAATTAATAATTATTAAATTAAATTGTAAACTGATTGACAATAAACAATAAACATGTTTGAATTATTATGTTCGCAGGACTACTCTACAAACGGTCAGATTTGGTTCAGAAGTGAACCAAATTCGTGGTCCATTCGAAACAAATTCGAGCGTGTGTTAATGCTTTAACTGCTACACCAAACGACAGTCAGTTATTTCCAAAAAACATGGATTTAAAAAATTATAACCACCTAAGGCACCACCTAAGGCATCGTTTCTCAACCTTTTTGTGCTGCGACCTCCTCACTATGTAGGTATAGTAACTACATCACATAACTTACCATCACACCGAAGGGTTAGGCAGAGGAATACTAATGTAACACCCACAGATCGCCGGTATGTTTAGGTCTGATGTAATAGGGGGAGAGCCTATTGCCATTAACCGGACCCAAATCCCAAACTCAGAGCTGTCACTGAGAATTTAATACAAATACCCAATAGCACTTTGCTCGACCTAGAAATCGAACCCAGGACTTCTAGCGTAGCAGTCGCTCCTACGACCAATATACTAATGAGGGAGTTTTTAGTTTTTGCAATTAGGGAATCACATCAAACTAAACTGACTAAAATATACAGAATTCATGAAATGTAACACAATTATTTGCACATTTCTACTAAGTAAAGAAGTGAATTCGTTTATATCATTAATGATTACTTACTAGGTACATGCTCGGAAAGTATAATTAAAAGATTTCTTCAAGATGTGTGCAACAATTAGTAATTTTAATTACTTTAACGCAACGCTAATTATACAAATAATTAACATGTGGGTAAATGCACAGTTTAATGATTACAAAGTAGGTACACTGCGCTTGCATAATAAAGAACGGTTTTGAACTGAGTGAGTAACTCTCACTCAACCTACTCAAGTAGGTAATTACAAAATGTAGACACGACTATACATTAATCAATTTGCTCTAAAGCCTAATTTTGAATGAACCAACAATAAAAATTAAACCTTGTATCAAAATGTTACTTACTTGCCCAGCAGTGGGTATCATATAGGTTAGATAAAAAAATACTTACACTTTTTTTAACGAGGTATTCCGTGAAGCACACCCAAACGAAGCACACCCAGACGAAGCACACCTAAAGTATTCCACTTAGCACACCCATAGGTGGGCTTCAAATAAAAATTTAAAATAATTAATTTCCTATTCCACGAAGCACACCTACGAATATCACTTGCATAGTGCGGGGAGACTAAGAAATAAAAATGTCGATAGAAGAAAATATTTATTATTTAAAAGACTAACTTAAATATCTGGATCTTAAGCTGCCGTCAGGAGTGTTATAGCAGTATTTCCTAACGCACAGATAAAGGGATGCTATTTTCATTTTAAAAAAGCAATTAAAAAAAATCGAGGGACTTAGGTTTAGATAAGAATAGCATACATAGAAAACATGTTGCCTTATGTACGGTTTTGCCACATTTACCGCTGAAAGACTTGGATGAGGCCTGGCTCTACATCATGAGCGAATGTCCTCAAGGAGAAAGTATTTCTAGATTTAACGATTACATTGTAACTCAGTGGCTCGAACATAGTTATGGCACGACAAATGGTCGTGTTATAACGTAAAAAATAAAACTAATAATTATACAGTCTCATTACTCTGAATTAAATAAAATTTCCAATAAAAACCGATCCATAAATCTGGAAACTAAAAGTTTTGCTTCCAAAAAAATTACAATAATTATGCCGAAATAAGAGTAAAAATGGGTTATTCAAATCATCAAAAATATGCTGAAATAAAAAATAATATAATCGAAAACTCAATAAAAGATTATAAAATGGCATTTAAAATGGCTTAATTTCAGTTGGACATTGTCTAGAGAAATTAAGATTGTGATTTGTGATTTTAAGCAGTCTGTGATTTTACATAAAACTAGAGTATTTTTATTAATAGTTAAAAGGTAGCTTTAAGAAAACATCAACATAGATCTCTATAGAAAACTATATTTACAATGTTTTTGATATTTGTCCAAGTTTTTATTGTAATTATGAAACAATTTGTGATTTTTATGTTAAAGTAGAGTATTTTTATTATTCACTAAACAGGTAGCTATATGAAAACTTCAACATAGATCTCCATGTAAAACAATATTTACAATGTTTTTGATATTTGTCCAAGTTTTTATTGCATAATTATGAAACAATCAGTGATTTTATTAAGAGCACAAAAAAGGAAAATAATAGAAAAATAGTAAAAAAAAAAAAAAATTTTGGAAAGATAATTATGAAACAATCTGTGATTTTAAATAGTAAGATACAAAAATGACAAATATTGTGTCACATTATTATAATGAAACTGAATGATGTTAGAAATTTAAGTTCGTCTGTTATATAATAAATATTTTCTTCTATCGACATTTTTATTTCTTAGTCTCCGCACTATGCGAGTGATATTCGTAGGTGTGCTTCGTGTAATAGGAAATTAATTATTTTAAATTTTTATTTGAAGCCCACCTACGGGTGTGCTAAGTGGAATACTTTAGGAGTGCTTCATCTGGGTGTGCTTCGTTTGGGTGTGCTTCATGGAATACCTCTTTTTAACAAGTGAAACTGATACTAATCCATTGTAACTACTTATCTTATTGTAACTAAAATGTACTTATTACATAGTATCCTTACCTTGTAGATATACTTACCAACATAGACCAAAAATACATAATAATTATTTCCAAAGTAGGACATTTTTTTTTGATGTGTGAAATATTCTCATAAACCTAACTTGCCTTGCACTTGCTCTTGAATTCACGACATCCACCACAACTGCGACAGAAGGTATTTATTACTCTTGAACAATTACAAAGAATTACACTTCTCATGAATTATAATACTTATGATTCACAGACACACGGCTACGCAACTTGGCAATTGCAATATTTTCCAGTATAAGCTGGTATCGCATTGTATAAACTTACGTAGACTTACAGGTCAGCTTATACTGGAATAAATGGCACGTGTGTAGCCGTGTGACCATCAAAAGTGGCCTCTTATCTCCCCTGATAGCCGTCATTAACTGAAACGAAATTTTAATATCTACCTACATAAGTAATTTTTTTTTAATAAAACCAATGCAGTACATGAAAATAATAAAAGTTACGTAAGCCATAAAATGTTATCGGTGAAGAGAATAAAATTAGATTCAATTTAACAAACGCATAGGTACCTAGGTACATTTTCTTACTTCATTGTACTTACTTTATGTTTTTATAAGTATAAAAAATAAGAGTATTTTCAGTTAAAAAGCAATAAGTTTCATGCGTGACGGCACGTAACATCGATTGCCTTCAATTTGAAAAATTAAAATCAATCTTTGACAGAATTGAGAATAAAATAATAATAAGCTTTATGGCCAATTTATATGCATCATATCATAATGTAGCATAAACATAGATAATACCTAGTGGGTACCTAATAATAGTTTGACAGTTCAGGAAATCGAAAAAATATGTCAACGTTTGGTTTGACGCAGGCACTCGTAGGATTCTATTTCCGAACTTCAGTCAACCTGTGGTTTTCCCAGTTTTCACACAGAGAGAAACTACCTACATACTTACCTACATTAAGTTTATAAAAACAGAAGCGATAACCCATTTGGACTGCCAAGTCGTAGCTCTCGAATTCGAATCCAATGCACGCACCTCTGACTTTGCGCGAGAATTTAATTACCACTCACTTAAGGTGAAGGAAAACATTGCGAGGAAACCTGCATAGCACCTGAAAGATTTTCTCGACGGGCGTGTGAAGTTGGTCAACTGACAGTAGGCTAGCGAGGGTAGGTGAACTATACCTAGTACCCTCTCAATCTGAGAGGACACTCGTGCCCAGCAGAGGCAGAATAGGACAAGGGATTCAAAGGAAATGTTGGTCAGTATGACGTAAATCCTGACTCCAAATCTTGAATGAAAACACATAGGGTACATTCTAATCAGAATTAACTCTATTATACCATTTTGATTCGACCACGATCGATAGTACTGCCATCTACGCGTGACGACCGCACGCCAATTATATGATTTGAACCAATCAGCGACCCTGATTGCTGTTCGCTATTTGAAATTATACTGTTTATGCTTGATAAGAATACAATATCTACCGCCGCGAATTGTTCCAAGAACCATTAAATCTTCGCAGTTTCAGTAAAAACTAAGATATCGTGAGTTTTTAAAGTAAGTACCTACTTACTGCGTATACTTAATGATAGAACTACATTCTTTAGGTTTGATGAAATAAACTTGATGACACGCTATTGTGAAATACTTTCTTACTTTAGTCTCCATAGGATAAACTTTTTGGAACCGTGCAAATAGACTCAATAACGTTTCTTAAACGCTTGTAAAAGCTTATTTGAAATAAAAACATTTTGAACTTGAACTTTGAGTATCATGCAAATTGTATTGTATCCATCGTTATCAGGGTTTTAAAAGATACTTCATAAGTAGGTATAAGAATACTTTTATTAAATTTGGATTGGAGATTTGTTGTATTTTTGCACGTGTAAAAACTATTTAACTAGTATAAATAATGCACCATACCCAAAGAATACATAGAATATCAATGTAACAATCTTTTTTTTAAAACCGATGCAATCCCATGCTGCAAGTAAGTATGTGCAACTCATCGATATTGTGCGAAGAATAAGCACACTGAAGTGGAAGTGGGCCGGCCATGTCAGACGGACAGACGATCGATGGAGCGGACAAGTGTTAGAGTGGAGACTGTGTTTGGGCAAGTATAGACGTGGGACGCCCTGAGACGCGATGGACCGACGATTTCAAGAAAGTGGCTGGCAGCAGTTGGATGCGATCTGCCCAAGACCGGGATAGTTGGCGCTGAATCTGGATAAAATACCTTCACATGCCCTTTTATCAAGACTTTCCCACAAAACATCGATCTTTAATCAATTCAAATAATAATCGATAAATAATCGGTGTGTCGCACCGTGGCGGGCCAGATTAGGGACAATTATTTGATTGGTGGGCGCCCAATCAAACAGTAGAGTGCTATCGTACGCATTGCATTAGCTATAGTCATGCTGCATTTGATAACAATCCCTCTAAAGCAAAACCATGGCATATAATGATATTGCTTTCATGATTTTCCTGTGAATCATAATCCTATTCCGTTCTTTTTTTGTTTAAAAGGTGGTTTGATTGAAAGTGTTCATAGCTATGTTTTAAGAAAATCTGGACAGCCGTTTGAAGATTATCATCTCTTTTCTAGTTCATGAAGGGATGTCAACAACTTCTACAGGTCTGATCGATTTGAAACTTGGTATCCAACGGTATTGCAAGACATGGTAACCATGACTTGATGCTGCGGGGTTTTTAATTTAAATTTCATGTTCTTGTTTTTGTTAAAGTCGTCAGTTATGAAATGTTGGCGTCGTCTAGCTAATAGATATTTACTTCGAGTCTGAGTGTACGGTCTACGGCACATCATGATATCCAATACTGTCAAATTTCTTCAATCGATTTTCAATTGAATCTCCAAATAATAGAGTATAGACTGCCTTATTAGTCTAGTGGTCTCAAGCGCGATTGCTACGCTAGAGGTCCTGGGATCGATCCCCAGGTCGAGCAAAGTGTTATTGGGTTTTTCTATGAAATTCTCAGT
The DNA here is from genome assembly GCA_910591435.1 of Acronicta aceris. Lineage (NCBI taxonomy): Eukaryota > Metazoa > Arthropoda > Insecta > Lepidoptera > Noctuidae > Acronicta > Acronicta aceris. Next base: position 6,917,649 of record OU342780.1, on the reverse strand, counting down.
AGTAGCTCGGAGTCTGGATTTGTGCCCGGTTAATGGCAATAGGCTCGCCCCCTATTACACGGGACCTAAACAAACTGGCGAACTATGGGTGTACATTACGCCTCTGCCTAACCCTTCGGGGAATACAGGAGTGATGGTATAATAGAGTATATTATCCATTGGGGAAAGACAGTTAATGGTAACTTGATGTAGGTACTGTTGACTGTACCTACTCGGTGTCCGTTAATTGCATGTTAGTGAAATTCCCCACACAGGAGCTGTTTTATTAAAAAAAAACACTGACCTTCGCTTTTCTAAATAGGTGTGAATACATATATATACTGTATATATATTGAACACATTACAACAACTCCCTTCATGTAATTTTTTGTCCCGTCAACAGGCTTATAACAACTGCGGTGGTCGTGTTGTGTATATGTTGTAACGTATCTATATATATATTTGAATGTTTTTACCCTGACCAACACACTCGTTAGTGGAATATGTTTTTTTGCTACTGTCCTGCCGTTCATTCATGAAAACTTCCTGTTCCAACTGTGATCAAGTGATATAAGTTCATATAAATATAATATGTAAGTACACGGGTCATGATGTGTTGAACTATATATGATGTGTAATTGTTTAAGCGTAAGACCTGAAACACGACGATTATATCGAGTCATAATTATAATAACGAAACCCTAAAGTTATTTTGAGACACGTAAGCATATTTTAAAAAAAAATAGTTAAATCCAACCGCGTAGAACAGCTAGTCAGTTTGTGAGTAAGGATGTATGGATGTTTGTTACTCTTTCAGAACGGCTGAACGGATCTGGATGAAATTTGGCACAGAGATAGAATAAAGTCTGAAATAAAATATAGGCTACTTTTTATCGAGGTCGGACCAAATTGTGAAGTCCACACAGACAAAGTTGCAGGCAGAAGTGTTTATTAAAGTTATTTATCTATTCTATGTATAAAAAAAATCATCATCATACAGCTAGACCAATTTTGGCTGTTTTTTTTTAATGTGTTCGTAATTGTCAGGACAAGGTTTGTATAAGAGTTTTTTTAATGAGAAACTACCGCCGATCTCTAATCCTATTTATCAGCAGGCTTACTCTTGAAAACAATACAATACCAATCCAAACGTGATCCGATTCCAATGTCAATTTGGCTGTCTGGCGATTTCGTACTCTTGAGCACAAATCCGTTAACCTTGTATCGGCATTCTGATTGACTGCCTCATTAGTCTAGTGGTCCCAAGTGCGACTGCTACACTAGAGGTCCTGGGTTCGATCCCCAGGTCGAGCAAAGTGTTATTGGGTTTTTCTATGAAATTCTCAGTAACAGCTCGGAGTCTGGATTTGTGCCCGGTTAATGGCTATAGGCTCGCCCCCTATAACATGGGACTTAAACATACCGGCGAACCGTGGGTGTACGTACGTGTGTAGGCAGAGGCGTACTGAATAGTACGCCTCTGCCTAACCCTTCGGGGAACAGGCGTGATGGTATGTTATGTTTAGTAAGCCCCCAGCTTTTATCAGCGACAAGGATGTTCTTAATTCGTCTGTATTTATTTATATGTAACACAATGCCCTCATCCTCGTTGGGGTTATTGTTTGGGTCGGCTTCCAGTCTCACCAAATGCGGCTAAATATCTTTATTTTACACGAAGCGGCTGCCCTCAGACCTGCGAAACCCAATTTTTGTGCAATACGGATATCCGGAGAGTAGACAGATTGTCAGGGTTTTTGGGCTTCTGACTACCACTAACAGTTGTCATAGATTTTCGTATGACAACCGGGACCGACGGCTTTACGTGCTCTCCGAGGCACGGAGGGGTCTGGCTCTATATGACAAGACCCCGGTCACCCTTCCACAAACTGACCACAGCGAGCGCAGCTTAACCTTGCTAGTTATTACTAAACCACGAGCCTTATATGTTATGCAATATATCTCATTGACTATAAATACCTAAGTAGGTACCTACTTTCGAGATAGTCCTATGGTTACTATCTGACTATTGGGTCTGTAGATTACTACCTACAGTCATACATACAAACACCACAAAATGATTGAAAATATATATTTTTTAAAGCGGATAAAAATAACCAACATTTGTACTAAGGTAGGTACCTACTTTCCAACGACAAAACTTTTTAATCGTTTACCTACTCACCTGTTTATACTAAGGTACTCTGCTTATCTCATAACAAATTACTGTTCCTGTATAGATTTCCAGCTAACCAGAGAAACGTAACGTATTTCATCGTGCAATTTTTTGCTTATATGTTTATTTCCTGCAACCTACACATATTTCTGACTAAATTGGATATCAATTTCTTATAAGCTGTCCGCAATCAATATTTACTAAATATAGGCCTATTAGAGCCTATTCATGAGGTGTAAATGCCTGTCAACGTCGCTATTACTGTTGAGAGAAATCGCAACAGTCGAACGCTATGCAATTATAGATACCGGCCGACGTAAGAATCTGGGTAGTTGAAAAATGTGCGCTATTCGTGTGAACTGTGCCTGATTTCGATTAATATCTCGTGAGAAATCTATTTAAGATCAATTAGGATTGAAAATGACAAACCTTTACTCAAACTGACTGGTTAGTTTAGTGGTCTACTAAGCTAGAGGTCCCGGATTGAAGTTGGGAAAAGTGTTATTGGGTTTGTCTTTAAAAAATTCAGTAACAGCTCGGAGTTTGAACTTGTGCCCGGATAATGACAATAATCTCGCTATGGATATGGGACCTAAACATACCGGCGAACTGTGGGTGTATATTAGTACCTACCGTTTGGGTTAGGCAGAAGTGTATCTGCCTAGCCCTTCGGGGAATACAGGCGGATGGTATGTAATGACGAACCATCTGGGGCCTTAATTACATATGATATTTGATTTAATACTTTTACTAGCAGTGGTAGCCTAGTTATATGACGGTTGGGCGTCCAACCCAAGGCCTCTGACCTTTCGCAATCAATGAATTGTCACTCGTTTACACGGTGAAGGAAAACATAATGAGGAAATCTGCATGCCTGAAAGATTCCCTCGACAGTGTATGAAGTCTGCCAACCCGCGTTAGGCCAGCCTGGTGGACTAAATGTAGCCTAACCTGCCTAACCCTTCTCATTCTGAGAGGAGACCCGTGTCCAGCGGTGGGACAATAAATGGGTTGATTTTAATGATGACTTTAAGAAACCATGATACTGTAATTTATTTCGGCGTTTCTTCTCAGACATAACAATTGCATAGACAGTCAAATATTAAACAGATATTTGAAAGAAACACAGTTTTAAATACAAAAAAAAAACAGGTAGGTTACCTACCTACCTACCTACATTTTTTTTTTTAATTCTCCGTTAGGAGTGTACTCCTACTTGCCTAAAATCTGCCTAGAGTCTAGTAGACTTTATTTTATATGTATTAGGCAGAGGCAAATTTTATTTTATATATTTTTTTTGCAACTGCCTCATTAGTCTAGTGGTACCAAGCGCGACTGCTACGCTAGAGGTCCTGGGTTCGATCCCCAGGTCGAGCAAAGTGTTATTGGGTTTTTCTATGAAATTCTCAGTAGCAGCTCGGAGTCTGGATTTGTGCCCGGTTAATGCCAATAGGCTCGCCCCCTATTACATGGGACCTAAACATACCGGCGAACTGTGGGTGTACATATGTATGCCTCTGCCTACCCCTTCGGGGAATACAGGCGTGATGGTATGTTATGTTTTTTTTTTACAAATAATAACATAGCAATCCAATGTTCAGCTACTGGCAACAGTCTATTTAGTATGCAAGTACATCATTTGAACTTATCACTCTGTATGTGAAAATACCATGAAGAAATGTGTGCGCATGAGCTAAAAATGGCAATAGGTCAGTTGCTAAGAACCGCCGTTAGGTACACGTCTACGTAATGACTGACACCCAATTAAGTACGGCTGATAACCCCAAGAACTTTCAAACTGAAAGACCTTTTATCAGTACTTACTTAAATGTTAGGTGGTTTCAACCTCTTTACTTCACACAACATACAATCATCTTTTTTTTACCGCAGTATGAGCATTTGAATTCATTAATTTTAATTCAGAAAACACATTCAACATAACTAGCAAACAGGATCAATTTTCCAGTTGAGGTATAGCACCTTTAAATGACCCCGTAACCTAGGACCAATTTTTCATTTTTACATCAAATGGAAAATTGGTCCTTTTTCTATTTGGTATTTTTTATTTAAAAAAAATCTATTTGGTAGCCCCTTCGAATTGCCGACTGCCGTACGTTAAGACCAATTCTCGATTAAAATAAGTATTAAACTACGTTACAAAATTAGAACTCACCACGTTCTTAGCAATTTTGTAACGTAGTTTGATAATTCGACGTGAGAAAAAAAGGTCGAGTAAAGTTTATATTATGCCTGCCTAAAATTACCTCTTTGTCATTCCAAGAGCAAATCCAAACTGTAATAAATTCTCAAATCGACCAAGGACCTTTGTTCGATTGTTCCAAATCAATTTGTACTGCGTCATACAGCCTACATAACCTTCTACATAGTGTTTATATAAATATTCAATAAAAAACCAACCTGCCCCCCATATCGAGATATTGAAATTCACCAATTAAAGTGAACAGTAAAGCTTAATAAATTTCAACAAAAAAATGTCCGCCATGTTTCCGGATAGGGAGCATCATTACCGTATTTATTAGTTGCAGCATTAAACAGTCCTTAACACTCAACTGTAATGGCAACCGAAAAACGTTTAATGTGGTATGTGAATTGTGCCCAAATGCGTCCACACGCCGACGATATTAAATAAATAATTACACATTTGTCAGATACTCCTAAAAAGCGAAATGTCCGCGTCGGGCTGGTCGCCATATTTGGTGCGTTGTGGCGGCCACTGCGCATGTGCAGGTGAGCGCCAATTACTGGGGAGCGCAAAAAGCGCGCGCGGACAAATTGTGAAATTGTAAACGTGTGCGCTTTTGAGCTTAGCCAACCACCAACCTCTTTGATACGCTGACCTATTAACGTAAGATGGACGACACGCGACGTTTTGTTGAAACGAAATGTTGTTTGCATTCTCATTCTGACTTTTGACTACCGGTAAAAAACTACAAGGCATGTAGTTTTTTACCGGTAGTTTACTGACTTTTGACTACCGGTAAAAAACTACATGCCTTATCGGAACTTATTTAAAAAAAACTACTAAATTGCAATCTCAATATTCTCAATAAATAAAAATAATATACAAGGCTCTAAACATTTCAGGAGCCGTAGCCGTAGGTCTGAAACCACTCTTATCTTCTCCTCTTTATTCTTACTACTGCAAGGTTTGAAATGAATCGATAACTAATCGATGACGTTCTAAGCGGATTGAACATAGAACCTTATTCCTTTAATAAAAAGTCAATTGATAAAAATTTTTAGTTTTTATTAAATGAATTATTAGGCTCCAGAATACCTATGTCCAATCTTCAACCAGTCTCTAGTACATCGTAAATACATCTCATTTACGTATCGGATGTAACAAATAAATACTTTTTACGCTGTAATATATGTTTCCACGACAAAAATAACACTTTCGTTAATGTACATAATTCATGATCTACACGTAGGTATGTGGAGTCACACTCTTTAATTAAGTTTAATTAACCAAAAACAAGACTAAAATAAAGAAAACATATTTCCTTCATAAATAATTAAGCATCTTTATGTATGGTATTTAATGTTCCGACTACTACTGGACGGGCTGAATAAAAAATACAATTAACTTTAATGGCAGTAATTAGCAGCCGAGACAATCAAAAGTACAATAAAATTCATGTAGTGTATAACAGCCTACGTAATTTTGCTCTTAAAACGTTAAATCTTCACAATAGTCCATAAATTCTACTCATTTATTCTGATTAACATTACAATTAATAATTAGACACATAAACACTTTACAGGGTAAGAAAAAATTATTAGGAAGAACAACTGAAATGATAAAACTAAATAAGTATAACATAACATAATCAACCCATTATACTGTCCCACTGCTGGGCATAGGTCTCCTCTAAGAATGAGAAGGATTAGGCTATAGTCCAAATAAGTCTGTAATTCGAAAAAATCTCTCCACTCAGAAATTTTACATAAGAAAATAATTCTAGGCAAATTTATTTTACATTGTCGTCCTGTGTGCATGTTACTTTTAATTAATATGTTATAAAACTACATTCCTATATACTTCCGTACCTTAATACAAGCGCTGTTTGCCTGTTATATATATTGAAAGTTTTAGCATAATAAGTACTTGTATTGGCAAACCAACTAAATTACTTAATTTGAATCTCATATACAAAAACCTCGACCTGGGGATCAAAGTCATGACCCCACACTCGGCACCTACAACCATTAGACCTACATAGATGAGGCTATATTGTATTTTAATTATTTATCGAAAGTTTTTTCAGGAATAAGTTACTCTTTAAACTTATGTTTTGTCAAAACTCCATTTTACTTCTACACTTTATATCGTTTTCGCAAGATCATTGGAGTTTGGCTGTTTCAAGAATATAAATCTTCTCTTGCTCTCTTTCTCTGATATCGATGACGTCGGAAAATTCATGGGTCTCACTTAGATAAGATTAGCACAGGACCGGAAAATGTGGCATAAGTAAAAAGAGGCTTATACTCAGCAGTGGGTAGATCCAGGCTATAAAATGTAGATGATGATGTGTTGTAAGAGTCAACAAAACTTAGCCCATTTTTTGGGATACCGAAAAAGGCGACCAGTCTTCGCGGATAAGATTGGGGAGGGTGAGATTCTTACCCAATAAAGCCACCCTGGTGATTCTTAAAAGACCATTTCAGAACCTCCCTGCACAAGCCCTTATTTTTTTTTTTTTATTTACTTCAATTAAAACGGTACATACCAATTACAATAACTGAAGACACAGAGAGACTTATACCTACTACATTTTACTAAAATAAATAGGTGAAGGTGGTAAAGATCTAAAGACCCGCCTGGCTAGCTACTACAATCCTACCCGTAATGCCAGCTTACAAGAAGCAAATTATAGGCATGATGTGATTTAAATTTGACATTTAATGTTGGCAAGTTTTTTGATCTTTTAAATAGCTAGATTTATACTAAGTATAAAGGAAAGTATAGAATGTAGGTAGGTTTAAAACATCATCGTGTCATATAATGCATAGTGGCCAGTCCAGCGTAGGTGTTTGTCGAACGCATGTAAGTACTGCGTAGGCGCATGCTACGTAGACCAAGCGTAGTTCCCGCGTACACCCTGCGTAGTCTCGGTAATCGGTAGCTCCGCAGCCTGTAGACGCCATCAACACCAATGGTATCTTTCACGCTTTGCCATCTTGAGATCTCATTAGTAAAGCTTAATTTGCCCAGTAATTTTACTGGCTACATTACCCGTTATACCGGAACACAGTAATGTTATCGATTTGCAACATTATTGCTTGGCGGTAAAATAACTCAACAGCAGAGAAGATACTATATGTCCTCAAAATTAAATTAAAATGTTTTAGTTATGATGAATCATTTAGGTAAATTACTTTTTAACCGTTAGTTTTACATTATAGATAACAATAAAAGATATTCCTAAATGTTTATCTACACAGCTTTATTTATTGAGAATCCTTAAATCTAGCACGATTTTATTATAAATCCATTTTATTATATCCAGGTCTAACTAAAATGACAGTAGATAATAATGAAACTCAGCAATTTTCTCTCGCAGTGCCACTTAACCGAACATTATTGGTAGCAATTCTGCGAATATTCTTTATGTCTTAATTATCTTCAACATGGAGGGATCGTAAAAAAGCGCCACCCCCTTCTGTATCGGCAGTCCGTGATTAACAAACAATAACCCTATAATAAATTATAATTAATATTTTCTGAATAAACAATTTCATACTCCGTCATCTTATAACGACTGCCGCTGGTTTTATGGGCCGACAGGGATGGAACTGGGAGAAATAATAACTGAATCTTGCTTGAACCTTACAGGGCCTAGCATGAATTTTTTGATGTAACTTATTAATAATTTGAGCAAATTTTGAATGTAAAATACAACATTCATAATTTGGCGCAACACACTTTTTATTAACAGAAAATACTTCCCTATACTTACTCATTTATGTCCGAATCATATTGTGATTCAGCAAAAGTGAACATTTTGATTTGAGCCCCCCAGAGCTCAGTGTGTAACTAGGCAAAACTTTTCCTAACTTAACTTGATCAATTACCTCCATCACTATTTATAGGTTCATGAATACTCATATGGCTCGGGTAGATGTGGTTATATTCGTCGTTCATACTAATAGAAGCTACATTGTAAGAACGATCCATATAGGTCTAAGTGCTGACATATTAATTGTCCCATAGACCGACTAAAAGGACTACCAAAGTAATTGTCCGCCATTCATTCATTCGCTCCAAATCCGGCCCTGAGCTTACAACTTCAGTACGGTAATTAGTGCCCGACGCTTCTTGACTCAAGCCGAACTCATTCAATTCAAAATTATGCAACTTACATTCATTTTCTTTTTATTACCAACCTTTTTAATGACGACCAAAGAGTATGACAGCTCGTAACAGCCATTTAATTTTCGCTACCCATATTTAATTGGTATACTGCATATAACTACCGCATTTTAATAGGTAGGTACTATCGAATACTGTGTCTACGCGGTCAATGGAGTGTGAATTTTTTTGCACCGAATCCCGTTTTGAATGCGTCTAATCATTACTGACATTTTATAGTGAGGGAATGTGATAATACTGGTTGTTAAGTACGCTATAAAATCAATTATTTTTAATTTGTCACACTCGATATTTTTATTTATTTGACCAATATTTGACAATAATAGACGCGTAAGGTGTTAAAAGGATAAATACCTATGCATTTCATTATAAATAAATATTAGCTTTTTATTCTCATTCTTGAAATTATTAAAGGGTCTAAGTATTTATGTATAAAAATAAGTTTCAAAAAGACTGTCTGTCTTTAATAATTTATTTTTTATAATCATTTCATGTTCTGTAGGTACAATTGAATACTTTATTGATGTCAATACATCACTTTTTTCTATTCAGTTGATCCATTTAAGTGTAAAATAGTTCGTTAAAAACGCCCTTAGCCTTTTTAAAACATACCTAGAACGAAAACACTTTATAAAATGTTGTATTTAATCCCCGTAATTATTGGTAGTCGTTTTTCCAAGAAACATTCTTATTGATCGGAGCTGGTGAATCAATAAGTAATGCGTATTTACCGGAAAATGGCTAGAGATCGCATTTTCTTGCTAATTAGTCGTGTAAGTCATCTTCAAGCGATTACTGGGTTACTGATGGACAGGTAACACGCTAGGCGTGCCGTGGATTCTTAAAAAATACATTGTTTGCTTCAACGCGGGCTAAATTTCGATACTGTTAAAAAATTTAATTGTTCCGTCAATTGAAACTGTCCATTGTTCTGCTCAATAGAAATTCAGTAGGGAAGCCTGTAATTATCATACAACACTAAGTATAAAAAAGACATAAGTACCTACCTAACACAATTTAATTTAATATAAATGTTAAATAAAATCGACGCGCATTTAAATTAAAAAACTTTGGCTAATTTACTGAACACCTTTCGAGTAGGTAATAAACAAGTAAAAATCTACAAACAACCTTGTCCCTGCAAATTCTTAACACACAACAAAGAATAAAACAAATAAACTACCTTCACAAAAGTTAAACGAAAAGCGCTAATCGGCTTTCAAAGTATTTATTCAACAGAAAAACGAGTCAACACAAAGTAATTTATTCAATAACAACCAGAGATTACAACAATCCAATTAAATCGCGACATTGACAACTAAATCCTATTAAGTAGCCCAAACGGCCCGCTTAATTGGCGGCCATTACACAAAATGCTCTATGGTCTGTCATCGCAGCACAAAATGGCGCGCGCGGGAAAATAAATACGTTTAGAGATGGATATTATATCTTCATTAGCGTTCGGTAGCGAGCATTGATATGTCCGCAGGTGGGGGCTATTGAAATTGTTGTATTTTATCACCGGAGCGCCGTGGATAGGCTTTCGCGGGGGTAGTCTTCGCCTTATTGCCTTCTGTAGGTATAGTTTGAATGTATTAAGTCGTTGAAGGTCGACTAGACTTGGAGAAAATGTGTTTTACGTTGACGTAATCTGACGTTAAATTTTTATTACGATCATTATCTAAACGTCGCTTCCAAATCCGCTGCATAATCTATATCATAATCTACGTCTAGCTTTCGTACTAGGCATTCTTCCAATATCTATTACCTATGCTTCCAATATCTATTCCATAATATATTTTAAACACCAGTCTAATATAATCCGAGTTTCACATAACATTTTATCAACACTCTTTATCTTCGTCAACATCAACAACAGTCATACCTCAATTACTATGGCTATATATTAATTTTCTTCTTCTTCTTTTGCACTTTATACAACTTCTCTCAAAACTCGCAAAACTCAAGTACTTCATCGTAGTTTTTCTAAAATAAATCATTTATAGTTGCGTTATGTAATGACATTTGTATGTTAAACCAAATAACGTTTTGTGTGTTAATAGAGGTGCAATGTTGATTGTAAGGTCAACAACATTAAATTCATGATATTCATTCAAATGGTCTTGAAAGGAAATTTAAACATTTACATGCGAATTGATTTTATTACGCTTTAAACAGTAAATTTCTATTCGGTGAACTTAACCGGATTAAAAGGGTTCATTTATATTAATTACAAATTATATTGATTGAATAAATTTAAAAAATTTAGGGTTATTGACCACTTCTGTTCAGTAATTTATGAGTGGACACATGTTAGAAGGACCTATAATAAATTACATCAGACAGTATCAAAAACTATTTTTAAATAGTTTTTAGTAGGTATTAGGTATTGTTGTTTTTTTTAAAAAAAAGCTTTCTATCAATTTTTTTTAATATTTTTATTTCATTTTTCTCTTCTACTGTTTATTATACCTAATACATGTTCTGGGCATTTTTTCCACTAATTCTTGCTATATAAGCAAGAAGCTACTACTAATAACTCTACGAAATAATTTTGGCTATGGAAACCGAAACGATAGAGACCAGGCAATGCATTGGATAAAATACGTTAAGGTTTCCTTAAATATTAAAAAAAAACATCGAATAGATAGATAGACTATAGTCTGAATTAACACATAGGTTTCTTTTTAACCATGTCGGACCTAATCTGAAGTCCACGCAGACATATGTAGTTGCGGGCAGAAACTAGTATAAATGGGAAGTATTAGCATTGGGATTTATTTTATTCATTTACTACTTAAATTATTAAAGGTTCAAATTCATCATATCCTTTCAGTTTTTTTCACAAACTGAAATTATTAAGTATAGATTGATTTTCACAAACGACACGATTACAAAAAATATGATAAAATAACAATAACACCATCAACAACAATGTTTACTTACAAAACTAAATTAAAATTTGAATTTATCGATTCATTTGGCAGTTAATAGGCTCTTTAGCGCCCGGAAGTGAGACAATAGGTCCGGCCATAGTGTGATTATACAGTCCAATGAATCGATGTTTTAATATTCAAATCGATTGAACCGATTCAGCATCGATGTTATCCGGCTAATGACACCGCATTCGAGTATAATTAATAATGATAACAAAGGACCAAAATGTATGCACATTAAACTAATATCAACTCTGTTATAATTTATGTTTGTTTATTATTTGTGCTTTCATGCGGAAGTTTTTAGATACAGATTTTTGTAATAAAATGACTAGGTATATAGGTATTTATGGTATAACCAGTACCTAACCAATATTTCTAAACAGCTAAATAGCTTGAAAACCAACTCTTGTACAGTGAAAATAAAAACATAAGCTCTTAAATATTTTATTTTCCGCAACTTATTTGTGTGATATTATTATGTCACAATGTATCTAATATTAAAAATAATATCAATTTTAAATGTATAAATCAAAATCAGTTAGTGAATCTTGTAGTATATGATAGATATTGAAATAAAAAAAAATAACTAAAAAATGTACTTATATTCAACTAGCATGGACAAAGGCTTCTTTATTTATTTATTTTATTATTATCTATGCCTAATCCGTGATCAAAAAAAATCAGATCATTATCTGTTGAGTTGTTCAGCAACCCAAATGCTGCTTGCCTTCCCACATTTACCTCCCACAAAATCGCAAGCACCAAGGTGGTCCAAAGAGAGATGCCACACTCGCAAAACAGCGCTTTAACACCGAGACCACGACATTACTGAATTACGAGCATTTTGCCTAATAAGCGAGACATAAGCACTTAAAGTTTCAAACGTTCTTCCTGCAAGAATACGGCCGCGGTAATTTTAACCAACAATAAGTATGTCAGCCATTACTGGGCGTTTTCCACGGTCGATGCGAGCAGTTAAACTAACGGATTAATTTCACACCGCATGATGACCAGGAAACGGATATTGATGGGGAACTTTGGAAAAGGGTATTGTATAAATACGCCTGAAACTCCTTTAAGACTGACCGAGTGCCATCCAGCGTATGTATTTATGGAATTATGGGCACCAGCTGTTGCCCGTTTCGCTCCACAAAGGACTTTTTAAGGTAAAGGGCTAGATGCTAGGGTAGCCTTCAGACCTTCCTAATGGTACAATATATATCCTTGCCAAATTTCATGAAAATCTGTTCAGCGGTTTAGGCGTAAAAATATATCAGACAAACAGACGAACAAATAGAATTACTTCCGCACTTATAGTATGGATGGTATCTGTGATGGACATTTAATGAATTACATATCTTTCTTATCACAGAAAACTTGTATGGCCTGTCATTAGGCCCACTAAGTACCTTGCCAAACTCGGAAGCAAAAAAAAAAAATTTGGTGCATCTCCGGACTCAAAAAAGCTCTACCTTCAACTAACTTATTTGTCCATGCATGCTTGATCTTTAACATCTCTTATTGGAACTTACTAGAACAAACTAAACGAACATTCTTTGCGCCCTAATTGAACATTTGTATACAGATACATTAGGCACTTCCACAACATCTCACCTGCCTCAAATGGTGTTATTAACTCGTTAATAAGTTACAGTTGGTTCATTAGCGAAGAAATAGTTAGCATTGTGTTGGCGTTTGTGCGTACATTACATTGTGTACTCTGAGCTAAATAGTTCTCCTGTGTTAAAAGGGGCTCGTGGTTAAGGCTTGAACTCCAGTTCGCCTGATGTTAAGTGATACTGCGATCTACGATGGAGCGCGCTTGTCTAAACGAAACCGACACTCGTGATTTAAAGACAAACTTATCGGAGAAGACCGACTCGGGAATAACTACGTTGATCCATCATTCTACAGTCAGTTTATAGATGGGTTGCCATCCTTATTACGTCAAGACCTGGTTGCCTCGGAAACCACATCAAGTCATCGATCCCGGATGTCACACGAATACTTTATCATAACAATCATGTCACGTTATTAACACTTTGCCATAAGGCCTAATTTTGATTAAATATTTGATTAGCACATGACCGGAAAATATGGCATAAGCAAAGAGAGGCCTATACTGAGCATTTGGGAGATTCAGATGTAGATAATGACCAGCATACCATCATGCCTGTATTCTGCAAAAGCTTAGGCAGAGGAGTACTAATATACTGTCACACTTCGCCGATATGTTCAGGTCCCATGTAAAAACAAGAATATTGCCACTCCGGGCTGCTACTGAGAATTTTATGAAAAAATCCAATAACACTGCTCGACCTGGGAATCAAACCGAAGACCTCTAGCGTAGCAGTCGCGTAGTACCAATGAGTCAGTTGAATAAATATTGAAAATTGGCCTTACACCAAAGTGTTAGTCATGTCGTATTGGAGAATCACTGATTATATGATAATCTTTTAGTGGCAGTTAGAACTGTCTTAAGCCAAAAAAGCTTAAGATTTAACAATCAGTTTATCCCTAGAATATCGGTATTGCCCGAAATTGGGTTGCGGAAATCAGATGCCAGACTTCTCGTGTAAAATGCTGATGGCCTCATCTTGTTAGACTGGACGTCGACCCCCATATTAGGAAAACGCTTACGAAAAATGATTAACATAGAAATTTAAAACTAAAAATATCAAAAAGCAGAATTATCAAGTTTACCTATTGTGTGTACCTACTGGTGATAAATCCTTCTAGTGATAGAACTTGTTAATTCTGCTCTTTGTCATTTTTAACTTCTCTGTTAATTATTTCTTACTTTGGTATGGAAGAACGGAGTCTCTTAACACAGGCATTACTTGCTTAAAGTGAGGCTCTAATCGCATGTTTGTATAACCAGATTTCTTAGAGAAATAAAACATTTTGTATTTGCATTTTATCTTGCATTAGTGTGTTATTTTTTTCACAATATTTTTTTTAAAGTTGCTTACTAGCAACGTGAGTCGCACATTAGGTTTCGAACCGGCAACCACATGATCCCAAGTCCGACGCCCTAGCCATTAGGCTATTTAGATAATTAAACTACTTAGCCAATTTTCCTGGATTAAAGCCATAGTCGCAGCTCAAATAAAAAGAGAATTGACCTATCTGTCAACATCTTTTGTGTAATTTAACATCCAGAAAAGAAAGCCTACTAAGTTACTAATTAGGAAAGGGTGTTCCATCGCCGATCGATCACATCGTCACTAAATATCGGACGAAATAGTGGTCAAACGGAAGCCTAAGCTATATAAAAAGCTTTTTACGTTTTCAAATTATCGGAAATATACTTAGGTCAGTGGCACACCGGATGATAAATGTATATTACCTACTGTTTAGAACTTTTAATATTTGACGCTTATTTTTAGCTCATCACTTAGATACCTACGCCTTTAGAATCCGTTGTTGAACGTATAATACTTATCAGAAACCAAAAGTGCTATTAATCTAAATGACAACAATGGAATCTGATAGTTAACCAAGGTTTATCGTACCATAAAACAACAAAGTGGTAACGTACCTATAAATTAAAAAAAAAACTTATTTGTACGTAGGCTATTTTCCTGGAAACACCCGATGCGGTTCACTAGCTTCGTAAACTTAGCACCCACCTCTGACCCCTCACAAAAGGCGTTGTTATTAACTCGTTAATAGAAGAAACGTTGGTTAATGAGTGTTGCCATAGGTGCGAACTGTGGGTCACTCGCCTTATCACGATACTGCACACAAATAATTAAACTAGTCATGAAGTTCTTGACATTTACGAAGAATAAACTTCAGTGTTATATATTATGGTATTAAGAAACTCCGGACCTATAATATTTTCAATTTTATTATAGTACCTACCCTAAAATATATTCTAATAAAAAAACTGTGCCACAGCTGCACGGGTCTTCAGTTAGAACGAGAGGAGTTAGTCTTCAGACTTCACGTCCATAAAAGACTCGATTGCTAGGAGACTTCTGAAAAACAATATCGATTTTGTACACTCTTGTTTTTAACCTCAATCCTTGTCTGCTTTAGCAGGTGCCCCGAGTGGACCCCCAGTGGTTCGCTGCCAACTGCGCAAGCACAAACCTAACCGCAAGCCGCGGACGCCGTTCACTACGCAGCAGCTACTGGCGCTGGAGAAGAAGTTCAGAGACAAACAGTATCTGAGCATCGCCGAGAGAGCAGAGTTCTCTTCTTCACTCAGACTTACTGAGACACAGGTGAGATGCAGACTTTCTAGGTACTTATAACGCGCTGCTGATTCGAGCTCAAGTTGTCATACGAAGTCTTGCTGTTTACATCAAATTTTACTTGATTTCTAGTAAATCTCCTGTCATGTCATATCTCGGACACTTGTAATAGTGATTTAAAATAAAAACAGTAGGTATCTAGCTGTTAAAGGATGCAAAATCGTTACCTAGTTGATAAATTAATTAATTCATGTGTTATGTAACGTTACCAGAAATAAGAAGACGATTGGTACCTCAAAACAATAGAGAACATAGACATACACACCTATGTGCAAAGGCAGCTTTTAATTTTATGATTTTATTTCAGGTAAAAATATGGTTCCAAAACCGCCGCGCAAAAGCGAAACGATTACAAGAAGCGGAGATAGAAAAGCTGAGGCTATCCGCCCGGCCTCTTCTACCACCGTCCTTCGCGCTATTTGGTGGAGGAGGGGCCCCACCACTGTTCGCAGCTATGGCCGCCGCCTCCAGACCCCAATTAAGTTTCCTAGGAGGCCCTCCAAGCCACCAACATGCGATAAACATGAATATACTGAATTCTCTACAACCACATTGACGAATGGATCACGCGGCAACGCGTGAAGGAAACGATCGGCCGCCATCTTGAATCGGTGTATTCGAAATTTAAATTGAAAGGGTCCCTATTCTCGTAAAGTTTTGTGGATTTTCAATCGATAATAATTGTATGAATGTAGTTCAATGACTTATTTTAGACTTGGGAAGTTGCGATTAAGTTAGATTAATCAGTAAGTTGACCTCTCATATACGGAAAGCCTATACAATGCGAGTTTAGCTTATACTGGAAATGTAAGTACATGAAAACTAAAAAACACACCTGCGATCTGTAAATGTAGGTACTGTGAACCACTGCCTAATATGTTGGGTATACAGGCGTTTTGGTTGCTGCTGCAAGTTATTCTTCATAATTGCAGATATCATTCATTACAACTATGAAGAATAGTTTATGATTAGGTACCTACCTACTTCTTCTTATTACGATAAAGTAAATAATTATTGTCTTACAGATTTTATATGTACTTTTAATTATAAAATTAAATTGCATTATATGCATTCATAGGAAGGTATGTCATCGATTTTTCTAGATTCGTGCGTCCCAACTGTCTTGAGAATAGGGATCTACACCGGTGTTCGAGACACAAAAGTTAATAAAGAAGTGAATGAAGGACAATTTATAAAAAAATAATGTGTTCGAATTTCAAAATAAACCCAGTTCGTTTTGTGCACCAGTGTTTAGGGTTCGACACATTATTGAGGATTATATCTAGAGTTATAGATACCTACTAGGGTAAAGCTACGACTTACTGTTAAAAAAGTTCATAGTAAAACTGTTCAATATTACATTTTGGTGTACTCCACGTAGGAAACATTTGGTTATTTACAATGGAAACTCTCTATAAGTGCAATTTCTCAAAATAATATTATAATCAATAGAAAAATGTAAATAGATTTAAATTAAGCATCACTTTTAATACCTTGTAAGTTGTATAAGTAATTCAGGCTTATTTTTTGAACTAAAGTACTTAGTAGGCATGTATCTAATTTTGTTTTGAAATGTTATATTTTTTTCCAATCCAGGTATTTTCCACCTTTCTCTACTTATGCATTTTTTCCATATAACTTCATTTTTTGCCACATAAATTCTAATAAAACCTGAAAACTGATACTCGACATCGAGAGGCCTCCCAATAAGTTTATTTATTTTAATTTCATTCCCCTTCATAAGAAATCGTAACTACAACAAAATATTTAAAACAGTTCTATACTTATCACTAAAATGGATGTATTTTATAAGATTCTTCTGTACTTAATATTTTAATAAGAGTACTGATGTGCAAATAGAAATGTAAATATTATTTAAATAAATTATTGTATACGTAAGATTGAGTACATATTAAGTATATTTCTTAATCATTAGATTTTTTAATACAAATCACGCAATACATATTGTGGACATAGCTTTTTAGATCCTTTAAACTGGAGACGAAATAATAAACAAGTTAGAGGCATTACATTCAATTTAAATAAAAAGTACGAATACCAATGAAGAAAAAATATAATGCAACACGAACATTATTTAAAATTTAAAACGGTCGTTTTCGAAGGAGTTCTAAACTTTTCTAATATAGGTAATAATTATATACTTAGATCTTAGACTAGACAACCAATTATTATTGGTTGTATAGTCTAAGACTTAGATAAAACCTAGAAAAGATATCTCCAGTATAAATGGTCTATGCATCTAATATTAAGCCATAGTTTTATCACAATAAGTACTTAAAAGCGTTAATTAAAATCGCTTTTGTGTCATATTAATTAAAAACCTTGCTTGTTTATGACTTTTTATTTTATGACTGATTTGTTACGAGCAACGTTGAAATGTTTGGGGCAAGTTTGACATGCAGAGAAATAGCGCCATTCTTACAATAATGCTTGTGTATTTTTGTAGTCGATTTTTCAATCGAGTCATGGTGAAATGGTAGTGAATGCTCCTCTTTCAGTATAGTTTGATAGAATATTACGGTGATAGATACAAGAAATTATTTATCGTTGGTATTTTATAAAAAAATACAATTGATTGAAACACTGTTTTTACGTAGCTCCGAGACGTTAATTATTTTATAAAATGGATGAAATAACTTCATTAAAAAAACGTTGTTCGTAGCTCAATCCACAATGTCACTTAATCTGTACAAAACAGTAATTATTAATGGTTATCTGGAATAATTTTGGATCTATGTTTATAATTCACGTCTAATAGATACATAAACATAAAAGTGGACTCTGGACCATTTGTAAATTATTGATTAAATTATAAATTCGTTATTAGTACAACAATGCGGTTTCATTGTAAAAATAAACCTCGTAGAGATAAAAAATAAACCTCGTAGAGATAAAAAAAAAATTATATATAAAAAAGTCGCGTAATATATTTTTAAATTATACCTTGGTAGGTACATAATTATATAGGTATTATGTTCAATTTTTATATTTATACTTTTTATCAGTAAGAGGAATATTTTTCTTACTAGGTAAGAACTACATAAGAATTACTAGAACAATTTTTTTTAATATATTTAGATGTCGGCAAACGAGTTGACGAGCCACCTGATGAGAAGTAGTCATCGTCGCCCATGGACACCTGCAACACTAGAGGAGTTACTGATGCGTTGCCGGCCCTAAAAACAAACCATACAAATAATCAGTCATTAATAAATTATTTGATATTCTTCAATAGTCATCGTCGCACCATTATATTAATTCTATTCACTATAATTATAACCCAAAATTATGTCGTTCTCTTTAACCGTATAACAATATAATGTGGTCACACCTTTACAAACCACAGACAAAAAATTTTAAATCATAAATTTCATAGATAAAATAGTCGTCAAATCTATCACAGTTTACCATAAACAAGTCTCGCATTTCTAACCACTCGATTGAAAGTCTATGAAGACATCCAGCTATAAAGTTTATCATGCTGTCCTTATAAGTCTTGCTATGGGGTAAAGACGCCATAACTTCCTGTTCCACTCGCTAATTGGTGTCTTTGGCTAAAAACTTGCTGTGCTATAATGAATGATAATACTTTTAAATGCACAGATTTGTATGCCGCGTCGGCTTCAGCGCGCGCCCGTAGCCATTAATTACTCATTTATTTGTAAACTAGTTGATGCCTATGGCTTTGGGCGTGGACCGCAGCTACGTTTTTTGGGGTAGGTTCTTGCGAATTAATTAAAAATTACATTTAAATAAAAGGTGCTGTAAATAAACATTAACTTATGCGCCTCCATAGTAGGTATATTATTCGAATTAGAGTCTCCTAGAATACTCGTGAGTGCAGGTCTAAGTAATAACTGCGCTGATCAACCGATCCATAAGGTCCACCTCTATAGGGTAAGCTACGCCTGCCGCGGTTACTCAGTGGATGGGTGACCATTCTTAACACATCGAGACTTTCAAGATCCCTCCTTACCACAGAGAGGACGTGAAGTCATCGGACTCTTCAGTGGTAGACCGAAGCCCAAAAATTCTGATAACCGGTCTATCCTTAGGATATATTCCTCAAAAATAGGTTGCGAAGTTATGATGGTAGTATTTTATGTCTTCATGTTTTTAACTACAGGTACCTATTATGCTTGTTGACTATGAAACTGGTCTGTACATACTGAAAGTGTCTCAAGTGATCAAGCTGCAATTGAAGCCATTATCATTGACCCATTGAATATAACACCATTTATTTTAAAAGAGTGTCCATGGTGTTTCTTGCCAGCTTCTTCTCCATGTGATCAATATTTTGTAACCGTGCAACTAGAATCATAACGTTTCATAAACGCTTGTAAGTAAAAGCTTATTTATTCAAACTTAAAAGACAATAAGTTCCATTTTGCCATTATTAATACTCCAATGTCGGACCATAAGCATATATATCTCGAAATAAAAAGACACCACACCCGACCAATAACTAGGCTCAGCTATGATGCAATAAACTACGACATGATCTATAAAAGTATGACTGAAAATCAAAATAAATTAAACTGTGACTATCGAGTATTTGAAGACAAATTGCTAACAAGTATTAAAAAAAGCACAATAACAAAAACTAAAATACTTAATTTGCCTAGACAAGAATGGATAAATAAGGAAATAATATATGAAATAAATAACCGTAACATTTTATGGAGCCAACACAAAGGTAACCCTAATGATAAACAACTTAGAGAAAATTTTATAAGAAAAAGAAATGCAGTTTCAGAAAGAATACAGCTAACAAAGCGAACATATTATCTATCGTCCTTTAACAAGTGCAAAGACAAACCAAAGAAAATGTGGAAACTTATAAACAGCCTCTCCAGCAACAAAATCAAAGATACAGCAGCACCGAAAAAACTTCAAAAAATGGGCCAATGTCTAACAGACGAGGGAGATATCTGTGAATGCTTCAATGATTACTTTTCTAATGTTGGATCAATTTTAGCTCAACAGATTCCAAAACATTACAATGACAATCATTATATCTACACACGGTCATGCACATCTCGAATACCATCATCACTTACCCAGCTTACACCAACGACACAAAACGAAGTGACAAAAATAATACACAAGCTAAATCCGAACACTAGCTCGGGAATAGATGGCATTAATACGAAATCTCTGAAAAATGTAGCAAGTGTAATAGTTCAGGAGCTTACAAATTGCATCAATAATAACCTAGAACAAGGAACTTTTCCAGACAGCCTCAAAATCGCAAAGGTCACGCCTGTATATAAGTCAGGGAGTAAATCAGAACCAAGTAATTATCGCCCTATTTCGGTACTTCCTGTGCTTTCCAAAATCTATGAACGGGTACTTTATAATCGTTTAGAGACATATTTATCAAAACAAAATTACCTATATGATAAACAATACGGTTTTAGGCCAAAATCAAACACACTTTCGGCAAAAGTGGATCTAGTTACAAAAATAAAACTAAATATTGATAAAAAACAAATATCTTTAGGCATATTTATCGATCTCAAGAAAGCGTTCGATACAATTAGCCACACCCTCCTGTTAAAAAAGTTAAATGACATTGGTGTCACAGGCGTTGCATTCGACATTTTCAAATATTATCTAACAAACAGGCTCCAGATTGTTAGGATTGGTAAAACTCAAAGTGCACCTAAAAAAGTAACGTTTGGAATACCACAAGGGTCAATTATAGGGCCTCTATTATTCCTTGTTTACATAAACAGTATCCATGAAATCGGTCTGAAAGGTGACATCGCACTCTACGCTGATGACACTTGTCTGTTTTATTTCGGACACTCAGTTGACACATTAATTGCAGATGCACAAGCTGACTTAGATCGCTTAAATGATTGGTTCCAATATAATCTTTTAACAATAAATATAACAAAAACTAATTACATCATATTTTCCGCTAAAAACAAAAAAATATTACAACACAGACCCCTAATGATAAATAATCAAGTAATTAATAAAGTAGACAAAGAGAAGTACCTAGGTTTAACTCTGGACAGCCATCTTACATGGAAACCACATTTAAATAAAATAAAAACAAAATTAACAAATCTCACAGGTATGCTAAAAAATATCACTAAATGTTTTCCACGTCAAATACGATACACAATATATAATTCTTTAATAAAACCACACTTAGACTATTTAATAGAAATATGGGGTACAGCTGCCCCAACAAATCTAGCTTCGTTGCAGATAGCACAAAATAAATTAATAAAAAGACTATTTAATTATGACTTTCTAACATCAACCCAAAGAATTTATAAAGAAACTAGAATAATGAATTTAACTCAAACTTACTATTATTACAATTCCATATTGATTCGAAAAATTATGAATAAAGACATACAAACACAAATAGTCTTCCATAAAAAACAACAATCTTCCAAAAATGTGTTAAGACGTGCTAACGATATAAAACTGCTAAAACCTCGAACAAACTACGGAAAAAATAATATAATGTACGACGGTGCCAAAATATACAATACGTTACCTAAACACATAAAAGAAGCAAAAACCATGTCACTTTTTAAAAAGTTATTAAGACTACACATAATCAATAAATAACACAAACGAGTCCTACAAACTACACCACGCTCACCAAACATACCACATCTAGCTACGCTTGATCCGTGTATTTATGAACATAACACTTTAATGTTGCAAAAAATATTCACGTTTACCCTCAGTATAGAAATAATAATTTTGTTTTCTTTCTTTGTTGTTACTAACATTGTAAATTGTCCTCTGATTACGCCGCTCGGCAAATGTTTGTAAAATATGTCTTTGTATTCTCATGTAAGTGAATGCCTGTAATTCTTTATGAGAATAAATTTTCTTAAACCCGAAAGAAATACATTCTATGTATTAATTTCAAAAGCTATTATTCGGATTCGGATACCGTTAACGTAGGTTCCTGCAGTTTACCATTTCGTCCAAAATACTTCACTGGAAATAAATATAAGCGAATGTAAATCTTGATATTTTTTCGATTTTTCGACCGGGTTTCCGCTCATTTATTTTATACTAATATCAACAATATCTGAAATTTTCTCTTCGCTTGAACACAGCTGATATTATGAAAGACAAACTTACACCACAACAAAAAAAACTCACCGGTTGCCATCACCGGCAGTTACTAGCAAAAACTAAACTGCAAGTAACATTCAACAGTTTTATTACACGTTTAAATATATTTACCAAAATGGCGTCTAGTAGTTGCCAGTAATTTATAGTAATTGGTCATTTTATTCGTAATGACGCCATGCTGACTAACTTATGGGATAAGATGACCATGATAGGTTGAGTCCTGTGCTAATAATTTGTTGACTAAAAGTAAAAAAATTATCAGTCGTAAAAAATATATAATAAAAACATAATTATCTTGACATAACACGACGCTAAGGTTCAATATGGAAATGTACTTAAGTACTAGTGTATTACAAATCCATGACTATACACTTATTTCAACTTTAGCAGTTAAAAGTTGAAATAACTACGGATTTGTTGTAGTCATTTGGTTCAGCTGTTATGGTGATTATCTCGCCACTACAGTTTTGCCGCGTTTCATGAGTTCAATTCCCAGCCGAGGCAAATATTTGCGTCCTCTACGGTTATTTTGTTTCGGGTTTGTTTGTTCTTTGTGTCCGTTAAGTGCATGTTTGTGAAATCGGGAGATAAAGAAAAAAAAATCTTACAAAAAAGTGTAAAAGAATAAAAAGGAGAAGCAAACATTGTTTTTGATATAAACTGTCACAAATAATTAATGTCAAACTCGAACTTCTCAAAATGACAGTAGTGCGCGATAAAGATAGAAAATATACTGAATACGTAACGGTGGGCCTTCCCACCTAAAATGAATAGTGAATTACTTACAAAGTTCAAAGCTACTACTCTGATATTACAGTTATGGTGTTTCATGTGTAGCCCTGCCGTATGGATTCAAAGGAACCTGGGTAAGTACATAGTATTTTTTTGTCTATTGTTTCCACAAATAAGACGTGGCGTAAACGTTCCATGGCATGGAGTTTCTTGACAGAGTCTTCTCATTAGGATCAACTTCTTGGAACCGTGCAACTAGATTCAATAACGTTTCATAAATGCTTGTAAAAGCTTATTTGAAATAAAAACATTTTAAACTTGAAAGAGTGGTTTTCGTATTTTTAGGTGACTGGTGGTTCGTTCGATCTAACCCGCCAAATTTACGGGTTTTCACAATTTGTATCCTTCTGGAATCCTTAAATAACTGGAAATGCTTCTTTTTTAAAAAAAAGCTTACTAACAATCTGTGTCGCACAAAGGATGCACAGCTGAACAAAGCCCCCCCCCCACCACCCCTTGGATTCCACACAGACCCCTTATATGCTGCCTGCATCCAACAACTCCCAGCGACTTTTACCAGGTTGTCTGTCCATGTCGTTGGCGGCAGTCTTCCGCTGTGTTTTCCGATGCGTGGTCTCTACTGGTGAAACATTTTGCTACCTATGATAAAAATATCCTTAGTTCCTTACTAATATTATATTATAACCGCGAAAGTTTGTATGTATGGATGCTTCTCACTCTTTCACGCCAAAACAGCTGAATGAATCTGTATAAAATTTGGCACAGAGATAGATTAAAGTCTGGAATAACACATAGGCTTTTTTCTGAAGTCTACGCAGACAAAGTCGCAGGCAGAATACTTATACTTTATAATGAATTTATAGAAGGTTATCTATGACCTTTTTGTATAGCATGGAAAATCTTCATGGATCGTCTGCCACCTGAGGAGGTGGCAGGGTTGCCTTCCCTTGCCATGGGATTCGTGACATTCGCCACGATAATGACAGGGGTAATCTATACCTGCCATACAGGTATCTACTATAGGTACAAGTAAGTTTTACACAATTATTCGCCAATACTGCGGAGCTCAAGTTAACTTGGTTATATTTTATTTGTATGAACTGGTAAATATGTCACTATTACCCACTGTACGGACACAGAGTTCGTATTTCTTTCGTTTTAAAAGGATATGATTATTTAGCGACTTGTATAAGGGGCTTACGCACTTTTTACGCAATTCGCGTAAGTTGAATACTTAAATATTTCTTGCAATGTAACGTTATTGTTGGTATGTACCTACTAGCATAATTATACAATAACTTGTTTAACATTTATATCAAATCAAATATCTTAATTAACTAAAACACAGGTACAGTGCCTATACAAGATGTTAAATTTTATATTTAACATCCAAATTAGCTATAAAATAGGGAGATAAAATAAATGAACGTGCAGTTTATTATAACAGAAAACAGCTTCCAGACAGTCACGTCAAAGGCAATCGCTTTGATACATCAAAATTAAATATTATTTTTTCTTATTATTATTAACGATCTAATCCCTAAAACTTCAATATTATATTTGTCATAACTTATATCATTGAAACCGACAAGAAATCAAGTGATCCTAATTACATTTCGTCACTTTAATCTCGACTCAAAAGCAGTCCAATTTGTCATAATTAATACGCAACGGAAACTCTGCGTACAGCCAGTAGTTACAACACGAGTAATTGGCCCAAAACATGAATTAAACATAATTTACTTTTAATTATCTGATCGATAGCATACCAGGGTAACCCTTTCGTCCCAATTTAGATTCTTTGCATATTTCCTTGCTCAATCTTACCGGCCGACCGTTTGCCCACCAAAGCTGTAGATTGTATCAAATTGGAGGGTTAAAAATATTGTTGTATTTTTTTTGTTGCTTGGAGCTAAAAAGGTGGCTCGCTGACGACCAATCATGTGGCTACGAAAGACAGCAATTATTATAATGGTTAAATAGCATGTTGAATAAATCAGAAATATAAGTAATTATTAGCAATTAACAACAGCTATTTAAAAAATAAATGGGCATAAACATAATTGATATCGCATGTTTTGCATTGTTTCTTGTTCGCCCCGGAAAATGGGAGGAAAACCCGCAGTATACAAAAATAAGTGTAAGATACAATATTATTGCTACAAGAATTGGAAACATTTTGGTATAAAAACTTTGATCCTGATTGAGGTAATTATTTTTTTAGGCTGTCGTATGTATGACACTAGACAGCGATTAATTACTTATTTATGAGTAATTACCCTCATTTTGCTCGTGTTGTTTCGTCTATTACTTCTATTATGTATTTAAAATGTCTTTGCAATAAAACAATACCTTAAAATAAAAATTGCTTAACAAATATCTACCTATAGCCTAATCTCTCTCATTCTGAGAGGAGACCCGTGCCTTACAATGGTATAGCATAATGGGTTGATTATGAATGTGGAATTGTCGGTAGGTGTGAAGGAAGCTGCTAAACAGCTAAATCAAAATTAGCGACTACTTCTAAAGAACCTTTTTCTTAGTTAATATCCCACTCAATATCGTTATCCAAGTTTCCGTAGAAATAAGATATTGAACTTAGCTGCCCGACTGGGGAAGTACCTCCACCTTGCAGAAAATCGTATATTCGTATAATCGTGCTATTTTGTGTTCCCAACGGTGAGCAATGTCGCCAGAGCTCTGCGAGGTGGCATTGTGTTGGCAGTGGGGGGGACCGATGGTATATGATTATATTTTAGACAAACATACACTACAAGACATCTTCTCAATCATCGGAATTCAACCCAATCGCATATCCCAATCAAGTCGTAAGCTCAATAATCACACACAGTTGAAAACATGATATTTCTTCTCGCAATAATAAACACGAAGTACCAATTATTTATTTTTATAAACCAACAACAAATCCGACGCACAATCGTAAGATTAAAAACTTAATCATTCTTATTCCGCGCAATAGTCGATTAATTTCATAAATTGTGACCCCTACTATAAGTTTGCTTGCTTGCAATATATAAAGATGAATTGTCTTTTATAAATGCAACATCCATACTTATATTATAAATGTGAAAGTAACTCTTGTCTGTCTGTCTGTTACGCTATCACGCCTAAACCACTGAACCGATTTTGATGACTTTTAGTACAGAGATAGACTAGAGCTTGGGAAAAGAGATACCTACGTTACCTTTAATCGCGAAAAAAGGTTTGAAGGAGTTGAAATAGGGAATGAAAGTTTGTCATTGTCGAAGATAACACCATGAAACTTTGTATTTTGGCACTTGATAAGAAATATTTGTTCCAGCGTTTTTGAAATTTCGACCTGTGTGGAGATGAAATAGGAGATGAAAGTTCTTTTGGAAGTCCAAACAAATCTGTCTATGTTTACTATACCTACATATATTTATTTAGGAAACATGTGTATGATTAGTAAAAATACCGTCTAAATATACACGAACAAAAAACGTAGGTAGTTTATAAAAAGCTATTTAGATACAGTAAATTACAGCAGCGTTGTATGTGTATTATTTGCAAATAAGTATCCTACAACATTTAACTATTCCACACGGACGAAGTCGCGAGCAAAAGCTAGTATATCTATGTATATAATATCATCACGCTTGTATCACCTTGAGAGGAAATGTAGAGGTGTGCCTACTTAATAAATTAAAACGTAGGCTAATCAAACGATCAGTCTCCATAACTGTAATGAATCATGGTTAACCGATGGAAAGCCAAAACTATAGGTACCTAATTGAAGTAATGCGTTCTCACCAAAAAGTAGCAATTTAACTACAGCGAAAATTATTCTAGAACAGCAAGTAAGGCCTGAAGTTAATTTAAATTCAGTTGTGAGTGGGCGCGGCTGCGTAATGGTCAAGTGCCACCTATAACTAATCAGTGCACGCCCTCGCCGCGATATCGATTCATTTGTCATTCGAAAAGGTAACACACTACGAGTATAACTAGTGCGGTGATCGAGATATCAAATTAAGTACTACCTACCTAGGCTGTATGTAATATTGCCTTTGCAAACTTTAAGTCGCTCACAAATTAGTAATTCGTCAAGAGTCATTTAAAAAAAGGATACCTGAATTAACACAAACATATGAGCTGAATTCTCAGGCTGTATTGATAACAGTCATTGCCAAGTTCTCTAGTGATTCAAAAAAAGAAGATAATCCCTTAATTATTCTGTAACTTCGATGAGAACCAATAGGTAGGTACGTTACTTTAGTGAGAAAATTGGGAGTGATTAAAGGAATTTGAACTCATTTTACTTACAAAATGCTGTGAACTAAGTGTGATATATCCTCAAAATGTTTTTGATTTGTTTCCCTTGATGTAAGATATATTTTCTTGTAAGTACCGTTATACTTATAGTGTATTGGTTAGGTACCTATATTTTGTACACTGTACCTAATTATGATTTTAGAACTTAAATTTGAAAAAATAATCGCTTCTCAGGGTTGCTACTGGAAAGGCTCCGCGATTTTAAACAGAACCTAAAAGCTCTTATCCAACAGTGCTATTAAGTTTTTGTATTCCAAAGAGGCTCAAGAGACAGTGTTTCCTGGTTTTTCTAGCTCGCAACTGTGATTTCGATCACACGGGTACAAATTATATTTAGACTTAGATATATTAATGACTAAAAGACCATCCCAGGCCATACTTTCCAATCCTTTTCGAAATTAGCCGGTATGTAGACTAATTCCTGCAGTGCTGATCATTCCCCAGGTAAAAATTAAGCTGAAACGACAGGCTCAACGCCTTAGGCATCGTTTGACAGCTAAGACAAAATATGAAAGATTATCTGTCGGGAGCAACATGGCCGCTGCCTGGGTTGATGTTTTAATTAGCCCACAGGCAACGGCACTTAGCCAGACAGCCAATTGGAGCCTCCTGTAGGGCTGCCCCCGTTACAATTAAACTAGCTACCTAAATATATTCGACTTTAGAAAGATACTTTTACATTACATTACATAATATACCATTACGCCTGTTTCCCCAAAGGTGTAGGCAGAGATCCAGAGGTTTTCGTTATGTGAGAAACTACATATACTTAATGCGTGTTGGACTTGAGTGAGTGTTTGGTTTCCAAAGACGATGTCTTGGACAGAGCGAAGTTGAAGAGAAAAATACGGAAGGCTAACCCCACTACCACGTCCGATGCAAAACCAGGAAGAGAGAGAGATCGTCTACTTACCGATTCTTATTCCCACTGTCAGACATAAGATAAAAAGAAGACTCCTTTCTTTCTCTCTAATAATACCACCTGCATTTCCATTGATCCCATCTATCTCTATCCTAACAACATGTTTCTTTTTGTGGCCTATACGATTTTCCACCCATACACCCTCCCTCAGTCAATAAGGGACGATTCCCTTATTGGCTGAGGGAGGGTGAAAATGCATCTACTCCATTAACGAATGGTATTTGACGAATAAAAGAAACTTGATAAAATACAACAAGATCGCTGAGCCAGCCCTATCATGGCTCGGTTAGTTACTGCTAAGGGGCCATGAAAATTGTTTTACGCCTTTCCAGTGTCGGCGGATCTCTTCATTTCGCTTGCTAAATTGAAAGCTAAGTGTGCACAGAATCACATGCAAGCGAGAGCGATTTTATCGAAAAAAGTTAAAATTATTTTAGAAAAATATCTTGGACCTTAGAGAAAATTGAGAGATCACACCGTCTTTTTCTTTCAGACTTCTCCCGTACCAGGGAACAAGCCCAGTGTCATGGGGGTCTTCACAAAGCACACAAACTTGAAACAAATATCTGTGAAATACAAATATTTCCCTTGGATGAGAACCGAGTTATTATTTAGTACTGTTACTTTTCATTCGAATCGCCATTAACCCTTAAAAATAGATAGACACTCTTATTTTTTAAGATACCATAGTGTGTGGCGAAGAAAAGATCACATCTATCATAACTTATGACTTTCTGACCACTGTCGAAGTCGCATTTGATTGCAAAAAAACTCGAAACAGATTTAGTTAGGAGAAAGGACGTTAAAATATTGTTATGTGCAATAGTCATAAACTAAAAAAATATCATAAAATGTTCATAGTTTCAAACTAACCCTTGACGACACTTCTGTCGTCCCCGGTAGTCAAACAGTAATCCCAGTCTAATAAGCAACCTGCAATCATGAGTAACACGCACTACCACATACAATCACGAATAGAGCACCAATTTACAGAATGATGATTACGACATCCGAGTAATGGTTCTAAATCGATTCATGCATTCTCCATACCGAGTAAGTTATCAGGGCCAATGTTTTACGTCCGCGCAAAGCAATTAACCGTCCGCCGCTCACTTTATTATTTCTCTCCGATTAATCGATTCCACTCGCCATTTTAATAATCGATACCGATCAGTGTCCGAAGAGTTATGCTTATTTGTTTTTCGTATTCGCGCTTCGTAATCGATTTTTGTGATGATGGATACGTTTCCTTATGCATTATGATTTTGGGACATGATTCGATTTATTTGTGGGGTGTAGACTATTCTTCTTATAATTTACTGTTATTAATACTTGTGAATTGATATTGTTTACATGGCAATTTAATTAGACAAAAAAAATATTTCAAGTTTCATTCATTTCGGAAATATTATATTAACTGGAAATTCATTCGAGAAAATCACTGACTAATACAGTTGTAGCCAATGAGTTGTAGCTATCGATTTGCAACTATAATAGTAGGTATCTGAATCTAGTAGTCTGAACTTTAGACCCCGTATTTTACTTGCAAAATTCAATTTCATATTATAGTAAATCACATTTGGACATGCTCGGAGTTACATACTATCCACAAAATATAGGGCCCTAGATGTACTACCAACTATGTTCGTAAGCTACTCATAATACCTACCTACGCAGCTACGAACTCTTTTTACACAGTCTGAACACAAGCCATCTTAAGACGTAGAGGAAATGCCTCTATGATCGCCACGATAGGTGGTAAGATGATGGTTGATAACCGTGAAGACAACCAAGGACTAAAAAGTAGTAATCAATCATACGACACTGAAACTACATCTTGGGTTATGTCTGGTGGGCCCATTTAAACAAAAGATACATATCTTATCCTCGTCGATATCCCACAACACAATAACCAGTACAAGCTTGACAGATAATATCAATTCCAAATTCAAATTCAAATCCGGTACTCACAAGCAATTAAACAAATTAAAATCGTATAAAAATAAAACGTCGCAGAAAACCCGTCTCACGCTTGTCCGATAGCCATTTAAAGCTTAAAAGCCATATTAAACTTTCGAAATGAGTAATGCTGCCGATATGGCGAGGTGATGACAAAAAGACAGATCTTGTGCCGACTTTTACTATAGTTATAGTTGTTAAATGGGCACATGGCAGCTTTCCACGTAGCATCCCGCTGGGCGAATGTCGCACACCTATTACGAGCGTCGACGCGGCGACGTACTGCCTGCAAGAAAAACTAAAATAAAATTAAGGCCTAAGACATTGACACTGTTACTGTATTTTTAATGTTCTATCCACCAGAATTGTCCATAAAAAACTGGTCGCCTGGTACTTAATAATTAGATAGGTACCAATATGTTAGAAAGAAAATTTTTTAGGTACCTAGATTACTTACGTCTTGAAAATCAACTAAACATAGATGTGTAGTATTTTTTTTTATTCGTGATAGGCTTACACTTACCGCCAGTTCGCCTGATGTTAAGCGATGCTGCGATCTACGATGGAGCGCGCTTGCCGATTCACTCGTGATTTAAAGACACCCAGATTATATCTGTCTGGAAAGACCCACTCGGGAAGCGCATTCCACATTTCAACGGTACGCATGATAAAAGTGGACTTAAAGATTTATAAGTGTAATGTATTATATTCACTTTTTCTATAACTATAACGATCATTTATTTAAGTTATTGTCACTTATCAAGTATTCAATGTCGAGTTTATACTTATAGTAGACAAAAATGTTTTTTGCTCATTTCTATCAAGATGCGTCTCTCAGAATCAGTTTTCTAAACATTGGAAATCCAAGCCCAAAAACATAAAATAAATTTAATTTCAGCATTCCCGCTGAACAATTCTGCCGACCGTACACATATACAAGTGTCGTGAAGTAACTGTGCTCTCGTCCATTGGCTAATTAGTCGAGTTCGATTCTCGGTAGGCAGTCACACCGGCCATTTTTTATACTAAATAATTTTTACCCAATAGAGATCGTTATCATGCAACAATTAAAGACTTCATAATTACGCATACCTTGTATGTGTTCTGTCCTTATTTTGCTTGAAATGATGGTAAAGGACAAAATTAGATCATACGAGAAGATTAAATCATTGATAGAGATTATTTATTATTATGACAGATTATTAATGAAAGATGATGACATTATTTCAAAACTAGCTATGTACATATCGTACTTAAATTATAATGTATTTATTTCTGTAAATAGATCCTTTAAGGACACTTAAAAATAGTCAATATTTTACTAACACTACCATACATATTGCACGGGAGTTCCATAAAATATACCATAAAGCCATCGCATCTCGAGGGCATATCTCGTTTCAAATGAACACCTATTGGTACAGTTTATGATATTAACTCACGTAAGACTGGAAAAACATTCAATGCTCACATCATGTCATGTAAATGTCAAAAGTGACCAAATAATTTCCTGTACTTACTATCTCTTTATGGCTTAAAATAATAAAGCTAGCAAAGTGCCTACGTGAAAACCTGGAACGATTCTCATACTCGATGTTAATTCTTAGCTTGAACTGTGCCTTGGTCAGCAACTGGTTCTTTATTCAAAATTCAAACTACATACTCATTCTTATTATAACCTTTCTACCGTCCCTTGTTCCTTATCTCCACCAAACCCTTGCCCATACCTACACCTTTTAAACAAACATTCTTTAAAAAAAAGTCGATCCAGTTTGTCTGAAATCGCCAGGTCGGGCGACATACACTCTTTAATTGACTCCAATTCTAAGAAAGTAATTTCACAAATTACTTTTAGCTACCGGATTTTGAGATCGACACTCGACAACAGTTGGGACCATGTCGAAATAAAGCTGTGAAACGGTTTACTTAAATTGCTTTGGACAACGCAGTTATCTTCAAAGGGATTTTAGTGTGACAGAGTTCTTAAAGGACCGGTCGCTCCGAAAAAAACTATATAGGTAGGTAGCATCGCTCTCATGTCGTGGGCAGGTGAAATTTTATACTATTTGAAACATGTTTAGTTTATTAAACTTGTCTTTAGGCTGTTAAGAACTCTATAAATTATAATGAGTACGCTTAATGAATTTTAATGGGAATACTTCTGTATCCATAAAAACATTTCTTGTTAAGATTTTTGACGCTTGCATTTAATCGTACCGACAATATTATTTTAATGCAAGCTATTAATTTTATTTATTATAAAAATTATGGTAGATTAATTAGCACTGTTTTATTATAATTTACGAGTTAATACATGAATTTTTATAATTTTATGAGATCTCAAGCGCTACCCCCCAAAATAAATGGAGACACATCTACTGTTGCAACACTCAGTTTAACATACATAATTATTATTATAATTAATAATTCACAAGGAATTCAGAGAAACATTTTATCAAGTCGGGAGTAGTCCGCTAGCTACTCCCCAGATAAATTCACAAATACTTACAATCCCGGAGGTACTTAATAAATAAGTGAATAAATGAATGTAAACATCAACCAATAATGTATTAGTCAAAAGCTTTACCTACACGGTGGCAAGTTCTATGCGAGGAAAAGCCTCCGAAATATCTAAGCACTTCGTATAAAAGGTTATTTATTTAAGTAAGTAACAAATAAACACCTACACCTCAACATTTTTTCATTTTAATAAATTGTACGAGTATTTTATGCTTCCGCTATCGAATTTATATCGCAGTATAACTTATTTAATTTGTAAAGATATAAATGATGATAAAATTAATGTAAGTCAACTAACGATAGTTTGTGAGCATACTTCAAAACCCACACTAATACCTATGGATTGTGCAAGTTAAAATAATAAGGTTACGAAAGAAGGCTAGAAATAAATTAGTTATGACTAAATAAATAAACCAAACCGTTTTCCCACTTGTAAAGATTTTTAACGTGCGTATAATTGATCATTGAATATTTATAATATTCATAATTAAAATATTTAGTTAAAATAATTTTATTCCTTAATCAATTTAAGGCACTTGCTGAGTTAGTTTTATACAAACAGCGATAGAAAATCTATTCTAACAGCGAATATTACGATAAATTAAGGCTCTCTTTTAAGGATCTTTATTCTGAGAAAAATCAAACATTGGAATATTTCCAAAATGTCCATAACTTTATTTAAACAGCAACTTAAGTGGTATCGCCAAAAAGTATCGTATAAACACTGTCTGGCCAAATTAAAATTCGTGAATTCTGTCGTGTCGACCAAACGCGGTGAATTGTGACTCGAATAAATATCTTCGTAATTAAATATAATTTGTATTAACTATGCCATCTCGGGAAAATTTATTTTAGTGCTGGCAACACAAATATAAACTAATTACTTATTTTCTGTTTATAAAAGGAAAAGTGGCTTTTGTGGAAATATTAGTCTTTTCTACAATAATGGTAGTAGATATCAATTATTATACATTTAGATTAGATGACAATTATTATGCATAATTAGGCATGTAATATCTACTATTCTTTTTTTAAATGTGTATAAAATATAAGTTACCTAATTCAGTTTTAAATTAAAACTTCATAGATAAATACACTCCTCCAGATTAAGCAGATTGGTTTGCAGGATAAAAGTGCCTGAATCGTTTTGCGTACAATTACCTACCTAGTATACCTCAGCCTAACCCTTGGGAATACAGGCGTGATAGTGGATTTCGATTCCCCAGGATGGTTGCCTGCCAGGACTTACTCGGATGGTCACGTTCGTTATACTGGTAAAAGTAAAAAACAAAGGTCACAAAAATATAACAATTTCATGACATCGTTTTATAATGGACATATTCATTCATTAAACTAAAACATAACCTAATAGTAAAAAAACTGTGAATTGTAGTCATACTAGCGGACTTTTTTTACTTTACTGGTCGTGATACAAGCATAATCTTATCAACCTCCGATTGGCCTCCGATTAAAGTCACTTTATTATAATTTGTTTATTAGCAATTCGTATCGCGTCGCATTTGTTTTTTATTCACTATGGAGGTTCCTTAGGAAATAGCTTAAAAAAAGTCGCGGTTCTATTGTGTAATTAAAATACTTCGCGAATCGTTTTTAATTAGGCGTGGTTAACGACAGACATTTTTATTAATTCGGAGCGGCCATGTTTCCGACTCTGTCATTATCAAATTAATTTCGTAATTAAACTTTTCATTTATAATTTGGCTTGTTAACTCATAATTGCATATTGCGAAAAAAAGAAAATGGCGTAGGTACGTGCAAAATTATATTAATTAACGTAACATAAATGATATTTATTTCTGAAAATAGATCTTGGAGACGTTTACAAGTCAAAGTTATTTTTTTTTAACTTCATGGCTACGGCATTTCCTAACTCCCAACTGTCGACCTCTAAGAAGAAACACCGAAACAAATTCAGAGAATCATGGTCTCTTTTAAAGTCCAGACATAGTATTTAGTAGCCAATATGTGAGTTACAATGGCCAAAGCCAAAGAGCTTGGCTTTGAGTAGGCCAGTCCATCTGACGGCACGCATACATCAGTCATTGTGTAGCTCGACCATAATCTAGGGATCTAAACAACCCGTGGCACGATGGGCCACATAAAAGTCTCATAGGCTACCGAAGAGTCCGGTTTCTTTATATTTAGGTCCCATTTGACCTTCAACAAAATCTCGCCTTTTGAAGAAACAGCTTGGCTTTGAGTAGGCCAGTCCATCTGACGGCACGCACGCATCAGTCATTGTGTAGCTCGACCATAATCTAGGGATCTAAACAACCCGTGGCACGATGGGCCACATAAAAGTCTCATAGGCTACCGAAGAGTCCGGTTTCTTTATATTTTAGGTCCCATTTGACCTTTAACAAAATCTCATAACTGCTACTGAAAAAAATAACACTGCATGACCTAGGTAACGCACCCTGGGCGTCTCACGAAACATTCCTTATTTTAAATTAACATTACATACCATGACGCCTGTAATCCCCGAAGATTTAGGCAGAGGTGTACTAATGTACACCCAGAATTCGCCGGTATGTTTAGGTCCCATATAATAGAGGGCCAGCCTATTGCCAGTAACCGGGCACAGATCCAGACTCCGAGCTGCTACTGAGAATTTCATAGAAAAACCCAATAACACTTTGCTCGACCTGGGGATCGAACCCAGGACCTCTAGCGTAACAGTCGCGCTTGGTACCACTAGTCTAACGAGGCAGTCTAGTTTAAATTAATTTAAAAAAATAAATGATTAGGTATATACAATTTGAAGTTACACTTTGTCATTATTTTAAGTGCGATGGCTTCCACTTGACGCTCCATTCACGTCCAATAAATCTGGATAATAAGTAAACCCAACTAACGCATCATAGACAGGAACACATCGACTTTTTCCCATAAGGAATGTTAATATAAATACTCCAGAGACAATCTGCTAATGATTCTCGTTATATCTTTGAGCAAATACTTTTTGCAGCGTTTCTGATCGCAGACGCCACTAAGGAACTTTAAGACTCCATAGACAATTAAAAACAATATAGAGGAAGTTGTTAATTAAATATTGTGGGATTCATTGATACAAGTAAGTACTTCTAACATTTATTGTGTGAATTTATTTCTTATGTTCATTTCCATATTTAGTTTGTACTATTGATTTTCGCCGACGAACTCGCAAGACAAGAAATGGTATGCTTTTCTTTTGTTAATTATGCTTATTATGGTTTTCCTCATCACGGTATTAATTGTAAGTAACGCCTACGAATAAGGCAAATGTTAATAGGGCCTGTTATTTTTAAAACAACGTACCAAAAAATCTATACATATAAAATGCTTTGTCCTGGATGACTGACTGACGGATCAACGCAGAGCCTAAACCGCTGATCGTAGAGACCTGAAATTTGGAGGGTATGTTCTTTGTATTATTTTGTATCTGTTATGATAGGATTTTTGGAAATTCAACCCCTAAGGTAGTGAATAGTGGAGGTCTAAGTTTGTATTCAATGAATGTCTGTTATTTTTAGCGGGTGAAACCGAGGGGTACATCTAGTATTGAAATAAAATATGGGAAGAAAATATTCGAAGAACGTGTAATGGCCAGTCCCTATAATAAATCCGTCGATGGACTTGCTTACTAGGGATAGGATTTTGACATTACTTGTATGAACCTTATGTCAAAATCCTATCTCTAGTAAGCAAATCTATCGACGGATTTAATGTAGGGACTGGCCATTAATAGGTACAGTACGCGCGACATACATTGGCTGGACTGAAGTTAGCTGTTTGTCAGTTTTTGGTTGCGCAGTACATAATTTTTAACGTAAACAATATACTGCGCATTAAAAACGGCGAACTTCACTCCGGCCAACTTATGCCGCGCGTACTGTACTACGCCTGATAGAAGACCCGCGCAAACGTATGACCCGTATTTTTTCATATGAATGTTAAAACCTACTTCTAAGATAAGTTGTGTTTTAATTATACCCATTCATCTTCAAAATAACCTACTAAAATCCGCCAGACAGTATGGCGGGAACAGAAGCATTTTATTGACAAATATTATTAATAGTGTACTTCTGTGAACGCCTCCTCAAGCGCAACCCGCGGAGTCATTGTCGTTCCATTCATTCACGATCGAACTGAACTCATTCGGGTAGGTATACGACAACCGATGCGTTTTGATCATAGTTGCGCTACAGGTACCGAAATTAAAAATACATTATAGTGCTGTCGAAATAACTATAGGTTTGCCAGGATACATATTAATTTAAAACTAAAACTTTAAACTTTACCAATTAATTTTAATTCTGTTTAATATAAAATCTTCAGACACGCACAGTTGTTTTGACCGTTGATACTGTATTTACTTTGATACATTAAGGGTCCGGCGGAGCTTGAATTACCCACAAAAAAGTAATACCGAAATAAACCATAACCCAGACAATTTGTGTTATTATTCGGATTTGGATACCGTTAATCTAGGTTCCTACTACGGTACTATTTCATCTACTACTACTTCACTGGAAATAAAAGACCGAAAAATCGTTCCAAACTTGGTAAAGTTATCAAAAGTTGCATTCGCTTATATTTATAGTCCAGTAAAGTATTTTGGACGGAATGGTAACGTAGGAACCTAGATTAACGGTATCGGAATCCGAATAATAACAGAATTTATTTTAGTTATTTTGGTAAAGGAAAATAAATGTAATCAGAATGAAATTCTGATCAAATTTAATCAAAAACATTCCACATTATTTTAACAAATTAACAACGTTGTTGAAACTGTTTTAAACTTTCGCCACTATGGACAGCTCTACATTTTACCAATAGCAAAAGTATGTACAAATGACCAAAACTTCTCGAACCCATTTGCGAATTCATATTTCATTCAATTATTTGCAAAATATAGACCACTACTTTATTTCTATGAAAGTTAAGTGCAATAAAACCTATGTTGTGACGAGGACTGCCCACAGAGTTACTTATAAAGCGATTTCAATTTTGAAATATTGCCTGTAATGACGAATTTGATCTTTTAAACGTTGACATTTTAAATAATTGTACTACATTTCGCAGTACTACGTGTATCGTAAGAAAAGGAACTTTAACGCGCCAATCAGAATGGAACGCTTTAAAAAAAATAATGTCACAGTTTCCAGTGAGTAGTAATGGAATTTCTTGACATTTCTCCACATTGTCCCAGTGGCGAGTGACGCGGCATCTCATCGATTTTATTGGATACAATTGAC
This sequence comes from Acronicta aceris, assembly GCA_910591435.1. Taxonomy (NCBI): domain Eukaryota; kingdom Metazoa; phylum Arthropoda; class Insecta; order Lepidoptera; family Noctuidae; genus Acronicta; species Acronicta aceris. Next base: position 6,879,042 of record OU342780.1, on the reverse strand, counting down.
GGGCCTTTGTTTGCAAATACGCACTTTAGTGTTACTTTTCTTTGGCTTTTATAAACAATTATCGATAAATAATGGCCCAGCTTTATCTCTTTTAACGATATGTTCACATTTCCACTACAACAAAACAAAAAAGAAAATGGAAAAATTATAAAGCTGTTGTGGTTTTTGTTTCAATATATTACTATAAAGCGTCTTTTAGTTAAGGACAACAATATAGGTAGGTACTACGTTGAATTATTTTGAATGTAAAATACCTTCTCATGATCATTTGCATAACATTAATGATGTTTTCATTCGAGTTTATTCTGAATATCGATGGGGACTTTTTTCTGCGAGCGTATGCAAAGGAACACATTTGCATCCTCTGAAACCACATTCGGCCTAATTTGGATGCGTCCGCTATCTCCGGCGAAATCGTTAAAATGCACGCACGGTAGCGAGATCGGTTCAAAACACAAAACAATAAATAAATAACGAGAACAATAAATATAATTAAAAACGACAAAAAGCGTCCATTCGCATGACGCGGGTACAAACGGGTGCGCGCTCTCGACGACTCTATATTAACGATACGAATTCAACCTAAATTCCATGAACGAAATCCTACTTTATCGAATACCATTAGGATTCGATTTACAATGCTGAAAATCGATATCCCTTCAACATTTTGTCACCGGCACGTCACCTTTTCGAACGCTCCTCATTAGAGATTTTTATTTTTAAATAGTCGACATAGGGTCGAGGATCCTCTGTATCCTGCTGGGACTTTTTTAAACTTGAAAATGGAATTTAAACGAGATGACGTTTCTTTATTGCGTTCGATTCCCTCGAAGCGATTCTAGTCGCGTTTGTCCTTTAATTGGCGTCGATAGAGATGAGATTCGTTTGGGATTGAGTTCGAATTTGACGGATATCTAAAGTGTGTTCGTAAGTTTGGTCTATGACAGGTCGGAAGCCAAAGGTCCTAATAAGGTCCGAGATGTTGGAGTAATGGGTTTTCAGAGTTGTCGCGCTGTCCCAAATTTATTGCGCCAATTAGTAGAGTCCACATGAAGGGGTTTATCAAGAGTTTCGATCGCGCTCTATTTGGGAGGTAACGGTCGATAATGGTCGAATTTCGGGGAACGCTTCTTTGATTTTTTCCACAACTATGGTAGACATTTTCGGAAGCGAGAATGTAACAAGTTAATTGGGTAAAAATATTCCGAGGCCGACACATGGTGGGTGCTTATAAAGATCATTACGAGCACAGATTAATTAGGAAGCTACCGGGGTTTTGATCTTATAACTGGAATACGAGATAACTAAGTATTACTGTGTAGGCAATTACTACTTATCTTATTATTACGATACTGTTTCTAGAATTTTTGTTAATTCAAAAGGCTTTTAGATAGCGATCGCTCTGTGTCGTTTACTGGGTTTCATATTAAAACCATAATTAAATGATTATGCAGGACTAATAACTGTGATATTCACTAAGCGGTGGCGTTTGTAATAAAGATTCTATCTTGTAGTAAACACAACTTAATCATAGCGAGCTTAAACATGTAATTAGGCTCTAAGCTCTTTAGGGCCTAAGCTTCATGCTCTGTAAGGTAGATTTACAAAGCTGAAAGATGATATAAGTAATATTTACAAAGTAGCTTCTAAAACATTATAATGTAAAATAAAATGCAAAGAGAAGTAGAACCGAAACATAAGTTTGTAATTGTATTTTGTATAAGTTGGTATCTCAAAAATATCCGATGTTTTAGGTATGTATTCAATTGTCTTTGTCAAAGTTGTTCAACACTTAAAAATATCATTGTCAGAAACATAGAAAGAAAACCTCCTTAAAAGTAAGAATATTCTTAGAAATCCTCACATTTTAAAGTAGCCTGATCTTTTCTGTGACATAAAAAGAGAGTACCTAGGTAGGTACCTAATGGATATCTAAAAGCTTAACCTGTCTTTCAATAAAAATAGATATCTATAAGCTTCGGCTGATTGGTAAACAGATCAGTCATATTAAGGCCGTTTCTAAAATTAGTCATTATGGATAATATTTTATGTAGAAGAACAGTAGCATAATTATCATTTACTCCTAAAATGTAGGAAGATATTATGTAAAAGAAAGACTCAAAGATGACAAGAATAACACGCTACATAACAATGTACTTATTTGAATATCCACATAATTACTACGAGTATAGCAAGGTATGTACGTGTAACTTCAATTCAAATTCAATAGATCCTAATTAACACGAGTTCAGCAGCAACTTCAGTTCAATGGTTAATTCACTAGTAATTTGATTTCCGAAAACTCATTCCTCATTGAGAGTTAAGTCAAGATGTCAGATTAACCAAAACTGTCCCTTTAGATAATAATCGGTCGTAAAAATTCAAGAAATACGTTTACTTGCATACTTATTTGTACTGTATCTTGCTTTGTATCTTATTTTACAATACCTATATTTTTTACTTTATACTACACATGTCAGAATATCCAGATTCCTGTACTGTTTTTAAAATTACTTTATGTACATTGTATACATAATTCAAATAGTGTGACCATCTTAGAAACGTCAACAATAGATACCTTGAAGATAGCTCAATATAAGTTTCTTAAAGGAAAGTTCACGTTATAAGGTTGGCAGCGCCGTTAAACAAGTGAAGGAGAATCATAGAAAAGTTTCTAAATTCATCATCACATTTTAAAATCCCACGGGATAATAAAATGAAGACATTATAGATTAACTCCGTATAGTATTGAATGTAGGCAGTCCACTTATTGAAGTTTTTTGCATCATATGAGTGAACGAACCTTTTATGAATGAATCTATTGACGTAGTTTTTTGCCACCTGTGCAATAGAGTTCTCGAACTATAAAAATTTGTTTTGTTAAAAGTGTTATTATTTATGATCTTGAGACATTGTGGGCAACATAAAATTCAAGGAATTTAAAAAATAATCTTTGCGACTATTAACGGTGAAAATTATTATGAATGAATGGAAGGGATGGACTGAACAGAAATTTATATTCTTTAAAGTGACAATGAATTTAAACATTCTACAAATTAAGACTTTTTAATAACTAGGTACACATACCTTACTTGCCTACTTGAATCGGGAGTTCAGCATTTTGTGTCCCTAACTGCTAAGATAAAATCAGTCCTGACTCCAAAATATTTTAGAATATTTGGTCAAACAGTGATCAGCAATTAGGATCACTCAGTAGCGTTTGACATTATGAATTATTTGTCTTAAAATAGTATCAACACTAATAATTTCCTACTCAGAATCTCTATGACTCTTTCATAAGGTAATGTCTGAAATGCCTTTTGAAGAATCCCATCTTTTCTGCCAGACTTTTCGTGGTTTTCATTTCAGTACTTATAATGATATTCTTAGACAACATCAGATTGAAAACACTGGTTCTAGTAGTCGTAAAAAATATCTACTTTTTTCTTTTCATTTTCCCTAAATACCTATTTTTTTATTACAGAAAAAGCAATGTCTATGTACCTACCTATATTGTTAGATGGGTATACGATGTGATTTCTCAGCATTATTAGAGTTATATAATTATGACTAAGGCTAGATTGTACCCATTAAACATGGTATTGTCGACTAAAGACTTGATATACCTACATGTCATGCCATACCTACTCAAAATTCAGACAGATTATATCGCGAAGGCTGTTGTCCCAAATAGGTATCTCATTCCCACGACCAACAATACAATAAATAAAGACCGATCAAGCTGACCGCAGTCATTTTAGTCACACAGCCTGCGAGCTCTTCGCTCTTCGAAGCTAATGACGTGAAAGAAATCGCATACACTTGCCAAACGCGACGTGACTGCAAGGAGATTGTTCCCACGTGTGAAAAAAAATGTACAGAATGATGATACCTGACCGATGATATGGTGCGGACACGGTTAATCTGCAATAATTTTGAATTCTTTATTGAGTCTGTTGGTTTTTTGTAGGTACTAGTACCTACGTGTTTATTAGCAATGTGTCATTTTTTGGGTATAGGAGAAATATCACAGAATTGTAGGATTTAAACAATGGGAGGAAATTCCCTAAAGTCTAAAGCGTTTGTAATTAATATTAGATAGGTGCAGATTAGCCAATCATTAGATCTTAAAGATAACTTACCCTTCATTAGATCAACGTTTTATTGTTAACAAATTAACCCAAAAGCCTAGTTTCAACAATCGTGCGCGTAAGTTTTAATAGAATCGCAAAGAATGACACAGAAAGGTTAAATCTCTTTACATTTAATAATCCAAACTAAACCAAAAATTCAAATATCATGTCACAAAAAATTAAACTAGAACACAAACATCATATTCATGCTAAATTTCGGTCGGTATAATCTCGCCAAACGGAGGCACCCTCATGAATAAAACTAGCTGGTGTATAAATTCAAATTTCCTCTTCTCCACACGCTCATTTCCATATCTCGGCCTCTCTCCCCCTATGCTTTATTATTAAAACTCCAGTGCAAAAACCGACACCCAAGTTATTCGCTATCTACGTTCGGAAATGGCATTATCGGCCGCGCGGCCCGAGGCGCACACGTCTCAGCCAATAGGGCATTCTTATCAGAAAATGACTCATTTCAAATGACAGAGTGTTCTAAAGCGGTTTCAAACATAGAAAGCCGCAACCGCCACTAAAATTATGTTCCCAATTTAAACTCTGTATTGAGGGAACTTCAGCATAATTCGGCGTGTCGTTATATCACTCAGTTAAGACTCATAAAATGGAGACTCTCGTAGCAAGAGGAAATTGGAATAAGAAAATTTGGGGTGTAAAATGAAAGATAGACGAGTGCTAATTTCCGGCTATTACTACGTCTCTTTCTTTCCCGCACATTTATTGCGGAGAGTGTGTTTGGGGGTGGTATTATACTGTCTTTTTCTAGCGTATAAGAGCTTTACTATTTAATAGAGTGTATAGTGTATTATAATAGGACTCTGTATATCTGGATAAAAATACTTTTTGCGTTTATTTAAGACCCTACAACGTACTTCTTATTTAAAATGACTCGATACATTTCATTGAAGTCACTACCACTCAATTTCCCAGCTATATTCCCCGCATTACAATAATATGATTGAGCGTCAATATCTGGAGCGGTCCGCTCCGTCGTAGTCCTCAATAGCAAATGACGCCTCCGACCGCGTTGCGTCAAATGCTAGCGGAATTTATCGACTACCCGCAAACAATTCGCCTCGCTACCGTCTAAACTCTATTGAAGCAACTTTGGTATCGAAATTGTTGTGCAGCGGATTTATTACACAGCAAAAAGCGGATACAAGAATGCTAAAATAGAATCGTAAGAAGTGACACAGATTAGTTATCGCTAAGATAATTTAACAATATGAGTTCCCGAAAGTCATAAATAATATTGAAACGAACATTAATGGGGCGATAGGTTCAGGTTTGAGGTGTTTGAACAGACAATCTCGTAAACATTAGGCTAAGTTTGCAACGCAATTGAACAGAGAGTGGGTTTTATATGGCGTTGGTAATAGAGCGTCTGGGAGCGTCCAAAGAGGCCCCATTGTTCTTAGCGTAAAGCTAAGCTGACGGATATGATCTGAACACTGCATTTAATCTGTAGTCCGACAACTTTGCGACGGTTTAAGTCTCATTAGTGTTTTAACTAAAATTTCCTAAGCAGTTCTTTTGGAAAATGTTGTTTAATAAGAAAATCCTAATGCATTGTAGTTATATCTTAATCGCTCCCCCGTGTAATGCGATATGAAGATATTGCAGAGCTGTTAACACGTTGTATTGGGTCGATATGAAATCCCGTCACCCCTTGTTTGATTTCAATTAAACCAACATAATGTAATTATTTCGTAAGTAGGTATGTTATTTATCTAGGTACCTACTTATGTACTTACAACTATTTGACCCGTGATAATTAAGCTTTCACCAAAGTAAAAGAAATTTGTGGTGTGAGTGTCGTTAAGATCTCACATCGGCCATAAATTTTACGAAAAGAATAAATTAATATACGTAATATATTTTTCTATAAAATTAAAGTTCTTCTTCGATAAAAAGCGGAGCTCTGCAATTAATTCGAATCGATTTCCACTTAACCAAACGTTCGCCGCGAACGATCAGAATTTCAAATTCGACTTTCAGAAAACGCGGCCAGCATGGTGTAAAGGTTCTTTTTTGATTCCAATATGCCATTTAAACGGAACGCGCCAAAAGAAATAGTAGTTGCAGCCGAGTTAGGTTGGCCAGCCTGATGCTATCTTGGCAGTTGGCACACCTGACCGACGCTAATTGGACAATAAATCAATTCTTTCCCGCTTCTTATTGGCGAATCGTGGCATTCCAATATTGAAAATTTGGCCGCACGATATTGACAACATGATAAAAAACAATAGGCGGTTATCTTTTTCTTTTGTGTTCATCTTTGGACTCCGGTTCTTATTAAGGCTGAATCGTTTTATATTTTGTTTGTGTCAAACCCAATGTCTTATCGGTTAGACAATTTGTTTTTGGGAGCTCGTTATTGAATTATTAATATTGATATTCTGTATATTCTAAATTGATGTTACATTTGAAATAAATCTCTTACCATTATTGTTTGGGTGTCATAGAAATTCTTTGTGATTTATTGGTTTAATAAAATTGCGGGAGAGGAGAGCTATAATCGGAATAAATAACATTAATGCAGCAAAGAGCGTCATCCATTATTAGAGTTATTAACAAAACGGAACGCGCGCCCGGCTAATCTGGGCGCGCTCTGAGCGTAATTAAATTCTCAGAACAAGCGAGCTATTAAAGCGAAACGGTAGCGCGACGCCCATTACGAAACGGAACGTGCATAATTATTTCGTTCCCGCCTTTTTTTCTTATTCTCATTTCGATTTTCGAAAGCCCGCGCTAATGTAGCGTCGCTGCCCTCTGGCACGAAGTCTTGTAAACAATGTTCTCGTAAAATCTTATTCAATTACCGTCCGCCTTCTTAATACACTGATTAGTTTTCGAACTGTTAATTATATTCGGCCGCAAAAGACCGTGAATATTAATAAATACTTACTTCTTTAAGTCGTTTGAATTTCCAGTTCAGGACGAGGTTCTAAATAAAGTCTGGAACGGCCAGTGGTACATAACAAAAAGCGGGTAGTTTTTTCTATCCAACCAGACCACCAAGGCATTCAAATGAGGCATATCATTAGCCGTATATAAACAATGTCGGAAAATGACAGGTAGCAGAGCTTGTCACATCGTTCGTATAATATTATTCATGTGGTGTTATCGTCTCGACTCATCTACCGTTCGTCGTACTGTTAACATGTATTTTGACAGATGACATAAGTTTGGCGCCGTATCACCGGTTTGTCATCTCGCTACGATGAAATACAATTCGGATGTAATAATAAGCTCCCGTCTTACGTTCGTTGATAAACGGACTCGTGTAAATCAATTTAATGGTAATGTTGTGACGTCAGTTTTGTTATTGAAAAGCTTGTTTCGCTATTATTTTGTTCTTTATAGTGAACTATACTTAACAGATGTACGTGAAAAAAGTGACACAAATTCACCTCTATTAAAGCAAATAATTATTAATAGACGGTTTAGCTAATTGCAATAGCTAAGTACTTAAGTGCCTACCTAAATCATCAGTAAGTAGGTATCAGCTATCTAATTAATAAAGGGGTATGACTTTAATGACTTTGACGGTAATGATATTAATGTCATTAGGTATAATGACTTTGGTCATCATAACACCCAGAACCATAGGATACCTACCTACCTACATAATAAGGTTTTTTAAGACCAACTTTACAAATTGATCGCAACTAAAACAACCAATTGAACAAAATTAATTTAAGGACAGTCGGCAATGCGGACCCTCATACATTGTTAACTTTAGAGACAATAAAACTAATTTAACATTTTGATGTCTAAATTAGTTGGTAGTACGTAATAATGACTTTTATGAAATAATGAAAATAAAATTTTTAATTTCAAAGACAGGTTACCATCCCAGTCTCCAACTTACCAATTAGGTAACCCTCTTAGAAATCGAATGAAATAATATAGACTTGCGAGCATGACAGTCATGAAAGTTTCGAACGGATTCATATTTCACTGACATCTCATCGAATTCAAACCAAAAATATTATTAACTGTGACACCACCGCGACATCCATTCAATTCTTTACTCCCTAAAGATCTTATCCAGTGCGCACGAGTCAAACTGATTGGTGTTGTATCAAACCATGATGTATGCGTCTCCTCTTGCTCTCAAACTATGTCAGGAATGTGCCTTTGACAAATATGTATCTTAGCACCACTGACATCTGTCCGCAGGTGCTTTCTAAACAATTATTTAAATTAATAAGAGCTACACTGTGAACGGGAGTAGTACCTTAATGGTTTTTAAGAAGAATTATTAATTGTTAATGTTAGTTTGTTCTTGTTGAATTGTACCTAAGTATGGAGTGGGAGCAAATTCTTTTTGGTCGTTTCACCTGCCTACGATTGTTCATACCGACAATGTAAGCAAACTACACTTAATTGTTAATAAACTTCTTCGAAAATACATGATCGATCAGTCAAATCAATCGGCTACCTACGTACATTATCGGACAATTAATCTCGGACAAAGGATGAGTTATCAACTTTATCCATATCCACCAGTTTGGGACTGGTGAACTGTACTATTTTTTTCTAATTTTCTACAAACATTAAATAATGGTTATGTAATATATTTTATTTTTATACCACTAAGGCGGCAAACAAGCATACGGTCCGTCTGATGGTAAGCGGTTACCGTAGTCCGTAGCCTATAGACGCATGCAACACCACTATATTACTCACGCATTGCCGACCCTATAAATTAAGGAGGAATAGTTGGGCTGGCAGCTTATGAGACATTCTGCCATGCATGACAGCGGCGGTGACAAAACACCACCGGTCCCCCACACTGCCAACACAATGCTTCCTCGCGGATTGAGTAATAACTTCTCGTCAGGTGATCCATTCAAAGGCCTGACAGGTCGAACTCGTACCGACCAAAAACCGCATTTGACTTCGCTTTCGACAGGTTTTCCAAACGGGAAGGTCAGTTATCATGACGAGTGGCAAGTTCTGGAAGAGTCACGTACCATATTAGAGCATTACTTATTCCGCCCGATTGATCAAAATGACTATGGCACGTTTGAGATTATGGTTTCAATTGAAATTCAAAGCAATATGATCTTTCAGGCTGTAATGGCGCAAAAGACACTGTTCTAAATAAAAAGTAAACTGAAGTACTGACGGCACTATCTGCTATGTCATTGTCAAAAACTGTTGTCAAAGTCAATCCACGCCGTCAAATCTGTAGTCAAGTGTCAAGAGTGTCACCATCCAATTTTGTTTGTTGTTACTTGTTTGATTTGTTGCCATTGAATTTTTTCATATTAAATTTAGCTAGTTATCGGAGTGTATAAAAATATCGTAGTAATATTTAAAGTCACCGAACAGGAAATTGGGATTTCCTGGGGATATTTTTGTTTGAAATGGCAGACGACGATGGTAAGTTAATTGTTGTAAAAAATAACCTCTATCACATTTTTCTCCTCTAAATAATATTGCCATAACTTGACGACTGTGTATTAAACTAATAGGTATTAATATAATTACAACTGACCGATGTCTGTACATAGAAGATATTTACGTAAAATTAATACTTACGAGGATTATTTGTAAGAGCAATAGAAGCCAAAATTATTATCTTTATATTGTTTGTCCCTCTGTATGTAACTTTTTACGCGCATCAGGCAAAAACTACTGCATAAATACAGATAATATTGCAACCTTGTTCTCAAACTTTTTCCAGCTCCATCAGATAGCAGCCTATTAGTGATAATAGTGGACACAAATCCAAACCAACGGTACATAACTGAAGATCCAAAGGTGTTGACCAATTGTCTCGATGCAGTCATTGCATTTGCTAACTCACACTTAATGCAGAAGTCTAGGAATGAACTGGCCGTCGTAGGATGCCATTTTCATAAGAGGTGAGATTGTTTGCCATAAAAACAGCTAATATACTTAAGATCTTATATACTGCCTCATTAGTCTATGTTCCGAAGCACAACTGCTATGAAAGAGGTCCTGACATTGATTCTCAAGTCAAACAAAATGTTGCTGGGATTTTCTATGAAATTCTCAGCAGCTCGATATGTGCCCAATTCATGACAGTAGATTTGCCCCCTATTACATGGAATCTAAACATACCTACGACATTAGTACACCTCTGCCAAACCCTTCAAAGAATACTGGTGTGATAGTATGCTGATACCACATTAATTATATTGTTTATATTTAAATGACAATCTTCACTGTTTACTTATTATTCCAGTGAATACCTGTATCCATCACCAGGCAAACCCCTGGATGTCAGACAAATTGATGGCCAGTATGAATTATTTACATTAGTAGAGAAAACTATTAAAATGAGGTAAGAATATTTTTGAGTATGTACTTTATTAATTATATACTCATCATAACAAAAAATATATTTATCTATAATAAGATTTATAAGTTGTTACTTAAATTTTGTGATTTAAACAAAATTGTTTCTAATTTCAGATTAGTAAATTTAATAAAGAGTCAACCACAGGAAGAAAAGCCAGGGGAATCTCTACTTGCAGGTGCAGTTGCTATGGCACTCTGCTTCATAGCCAAGGTACATCAAATCAACACCATCTATCATCAACTAAAAATAATACCACATACATTTTAAATGTTTTAACATGCAAAACAGCAATGGCTCACTTAAAATAGAGTTCCCATCCATGTACTGACCACATCCAGGGCTGCTTTTTCTCCCACAAATACACTGTGCTTTAGTTCATTTGAATTCATCATATTAAGTATATATTTATCCTTACAGCCAACTGTGAGTTGGCATACTTATTATTACTAAACTTGACGACACGGTTGGCGTAGCGGTTGAGCGATCGGCTTCTGCGCCACGTGTTGTGGGTTCGATCCCGAGCATGGAGCTAATATTTGCATGATCTACAGGTAGTTGTTCCGGGTCTGGGCGTTTCTGTATGTGAGTATTTGTGTTTGTAAACGCATCCACGATACAGGAGAAAATCCTTGTGGGGGGCAACGTTCTTTAAAAAAAAATTAATGAATAAATAAACTGGTTTATGTATCACCCACCCGAACTCGAGTCATCGAGAATCCGACTCAAATTAATTCAAGCTGAGCAGAATTCGAGTTAGGAAATCCTATTGAATTGACCCATTCCTACTTTGCTTACAGTGTATGGTATATTTCAGATACGTCGCGAGGCCCCGCCCGGGCTTCGAATGACCAGTCGTATCCTGATAGTGACAGGCAGCAGTGATACAGCTGCTCAGTACATCAATTATATGAATGTCTTCTTCACTGCACAGGTATGCCTTTACCCATGACATAAGTGTCTAATGTCAGGGTCTGCTTCCAGTTTTACAAAGTAATCTGAAATACTTTTCATTGAATAGATGTGACAAATTAAAATATATAATCCTATGTGTAGAATTTAAAATTTAAAGCATGTAATTAAAGAAAATAATTAGGTATACATTTTTATTATTTTGAAAAGAGTTTGGCAACGTCTCCTGCGCCTCTAATGCTACTTTTCTAGTGAATAGAAAAAAATAGGTAAATGATCGCAAGTGCAAAGTGTTGCCATACTTCACATAATAACTATCTGCGTAATAGATTGATCGGGTGAAGACCCAAGCTTAGTTTGACTGATGAAAAATAAGAATACTTTTAGTACAATGTACATTATTGAAATTACATTTTAAATTAAATAAGTAACTGTTATTGAACCTCCATTTTCGATTTGTGGCATGTTTTCAAAGTCACCCTGTATGCTACCATAAGTCTTCTTAAATGTAAATAAAAAAAATAAAATAGGATAGGGTGTAAACTGTAATGTGAAATTGATTATCAAACTTGGACTCTGCTTAACTCAGTAGAACATAGACAATCAATATCTTCGTGCACACCAGTGTACTAATTGTTAAGAGTCCAGTAGACCGAATTTCTCTTACAAACATAATACCGAAATAAATTGTAATTCAAACACAATTTAATCAAATTCTGTTATTATTCGGATTCCGATACCGTTAATCTAGGTTCCTCCATTTCATCCAAAATACTTCACTGGAAATAAATGTAAGCACATGCAATTTTTGATAATTTTATCAAGTTTGGAACGATATTTCGGTCTTTTATTTCCAGTGTAGTAGTAGACGAAATAGTACCATAGGAACGTAGATTAATGGTATCCAAATCCGAATAAAAACATAGTTTGATAGAATATTGTCTGGATATACTATTTATTTCGGTATTATGTTTTTGCGGGCAATTCAAGATCCACCGGACCTTTAATCTATTGAACACCCAAATGTTTGGCAGGTAAACAGTAGAAACTTACATTTTACAAACATTCCACAGCGGTTGGTTTGGACTCGAAAATTTTAAGCACTAAACGGATAATGTATGAAGGACTTTTCCATTTTTTGTATATTCACAGAAACAGCAAGTATTGATAGATGTATGTTCGCTAGACAAACATCTCAGTTTACTGCAGCAAGGCTGTGACATCACTGGAGGACTGTACCTCAAGGTGCCTTCATTGGAAGGGTTATTGCAGTACTTATTGGTAAGAAATTTACATATTTTTTTGGAAATGTGATGTCAAACCTCTTTTTTGGGAATATGTAGTTACAAAAGGTCAATCAATATAAACATACCATCATGCCTGTATACTTAATACAACCACATTTCGTCGGTATGTTTGTTTAGGTCTCATGTAATAAAAGGTGAGCTTATTGCCCTTATCCGGGCATAAATCCGAACTCCGAGCTGCTGCTGAGAATTTAATATAAAAACACAATAACACTGCGCGACCTGAGAATCGAACCCAGAACCTGTGGTGTAGCAGTCGTACTCAGTAGGCTAAGGCAGCAGTTAAAAAAACAAAGCTTGTTTCTAATATATAGTTGTTATAACTGAATTTCCAATTGCGCCTTCCTCACTTTCAGTGGGTATTTCTGCCAGAAGCGTCTGAACGCACGAAGCTGGTACTCCCCGGTAGAGGGCGCGTCGATTACCGCGCTGCTTGCTTCTGCCACAGAGAACTGCTCACTATCGGATATGTGTGCTCAGTCTGTCTTAGCGGTGAGATTATTTTTATTTTATTTGGGAAACAAATAGATACAATATATGAAAAAATACAGACTAAGTAAACTTAACATAACCCAAAACAGTGGAGGTACCAACCATGTAAAAATCATGAAAAAGTATAATTATAATAGAATTATCAGTTTTTTTTTCTTAGTGCTGATTATTTAGACGAAGCATTTTCAAAATGTCAAATTTATGTATCACCAATGGTCGGGCTCAGCTGCAGGAGCTTAACTGGATGAATTCCACCACACAGAAAGATAAATAAAAATATTTAAACGCCAATAAGACACGAATAACTTAATGGGAAAACTAAAATAACAAAAGATTTATTCAGAAATGACATTATAGTCCGTTTAATATAGGATATAATTTGTTTGCTGTAACATGTCTGAATTACAATACAAAATGACATGCTTGTGTCAAAAATGCGTTGAGCTCAATGTTATACCATGGAAGGTATGATTAAAATCAACAGAGACGTTTTAAAATATAAAAGCTTAAATTATAGTACTTAAATCTATATAAATAAAAATGAATGTTTGTACGTTTGTGTCTATGATGCATTTACCGCGCACGATTACCCTGTGGAATCAATTACCACCGGATGTATTTCCGATCCGGTACGACATGACATGGCAACCTTCAAGAAGCGAGCCTATTCTTTTCTCAAAGGCCGGCAACGCACTAGCAACCCCTCTGGTGTTATGAGTGTCAATGGGCGGCGGTGATCACTTACCATAAGGTGACCCGCTTGCTCGTTTGCCTCCCTATTCTATAAAAAAAAATGCATAGCTAAACCATTCATCCTATTGCGATGAAACTTTAATATATATATTGATATATATATATATATATATAGCAATCGCAGCTTAATCATTACCTATATAATATACCTAATAGTCAATGAATATCAATTTAAGTAAAATATGAAAATAATAAAATAAATATAAAACTTCCTCCTCTCTCCTACATCTTGCCGTGCCGACAAGGCCCACACATGTTTCTTATATTATACCATTGTAACATCTATTTAACTTGTGGAGTGCAATAAATGTATTGAGTATTGAGTTATTTTGTGCGTGCCTAGGTAAGTTTATGAGGAAAAAAAAGAGGCATTGCAACGCATGCCGGGAGACAGCTAGTATATTATAATAAAATTTCGTGTATACTTATAATACATTTACTTGTTTTCAGTATTCTGCAAATTCAGTCCCATTTGCACAACTTGTCAGTAAGTATTAACATTACGTAATAACAAGTACCTAAGCTTTTTATCATGCAGTATATATGACATACATAAAATAAATAATTAATGTTGACCAGTTGTCGTCCTTTTTCTCCCAGTAACAAGGGTCATATCGCAAAGATTATCGATTGTTACTAGAATTAGTACGATATGGTTTTTTTTTCAGTACCGTGTTCAAGATTGGCGGTCCACTACCAATCAAACAGAAGAAGAAGAAGATGAAGGTGTAGAGTGTTTTGTGAGACATTATATCTACCTAAGTAATATTTTGTAACTTATAAATATAATATTAAGATTCAATTTGTAAAAGATGTTTTTTTTTTAAAAAAAAAACGTTGCCATACACTAGGATTTTCTCCTGTATTGTGGGTGCGTTTACAAACACAAACACCCAGACCCGGAACAACTACCTGCAGATCATGCAAATATTTGCTCAGTGTGGGGATCGAACCCACAACACGTTGAAGCCGATTGCTCAGCCGCTACGCCAAACGTGTCGGCTTTTTATTTCGTGTAAGCTCAAAAGAAAATCCGTATTTTACAGTCAACGGAAATTTAGATGAGAAAATTATTACAGGGTCGCTCGAATGAATTAAGATTTGTGGAAACAGTCAAATCAAATTTACTAACTCATTTGGTAAGATTATGACCATCATAATTCCTTACTCCACGAAAAAAAAAAAGGAATATAAGTTATCTTAACTAATACAGCTACTGAGGCAATACAAACTCTAATATGTCTATTAGCCATTTAACACATAAGCTATCGTAAATTACAAACTTATAGATTAGATTTCTAATTCTATTCCTAATAAATCTGTCCATTAATGATATGCCTTTATCTACTAATATTATAAATGCGATTACCTAAGTCTCTTTGTCTGTTACCTTTTCACGCCAAAACCGCTGAACATTTTTTTTTTAAGCGGACGCTAGCTTTGTTAGAGACTGGTGCCTGGTGTAGGTTTGTAAATAACCTGAATTACAGGTCACCAGGGCCCCCCGTGTGCGTGCGTGTATCTATTTACTATAATGAGAATTTCAAAACATACTATCAATGTGGGTCGCACATTACTAGTATTCTTGTTAATCCCTCGTGCTAAGCTAAATGGCTCGTGTTACGAGTGGGTTCACGTCGGTAGTGCAATGGGTGCGTTTCGAACCGGCAACCACATGATCGCCATTCCAACGCCGTAGCCATTAGGGTGCTTTTCCGTTGACGCGGAGCTGGGCGGACTAAAGGGGAGAAGGCAAGTGTTTCCATTGAATACACACACATATATCGATAGAATTTGGCCAGGAAATAGATTACATCCTGAGGACGGACATTATCTATCTTTTGTCTCAAAAAGTCCTTTGGAATGCGAGTGAAACCGCGGGCAACAGCTGGTATTCAATACTGAACTGACTGATAGTCATATACTTACCTATTAATAAATGCCAAAAAATACATTAATCAAACATAGCAATAATTTGCCTATATTTTGCATTATAGCAAACAAATGATGGTCCACAAATATTATCGCGGTCGGATATAAACGTGATAATGACTTTAATTACCGATAACGATATCGTTATCACTAATCTTCAGTGAATAATCGGTAAACTGCCGCCGAGCTAACTGCTGGTTTATAGATCCTTATCCTTATGATAACGGTTGATGTAACTATTCTTGCAAAGTCAATTTCCAATGCCTGGTAACAAGAATCTGTAACTAGAAATTCCTTCAGTCTTAAATTTGTTATTATTGACAGCCTTATCAACCTACTGGTGACCTAAATCCACAAGGTCATTGCCCAATGACCTTGTGGATTTAGTCTTTGTGCTAGTATTTGTTAGTCACAGGCATTGCGGGGGTGCTTCACGCGGGGTACTACTGAGGTTTCGGGTATTTCCTTATTATTTCAAAATATTCAAAGAAATAAGAAAATAAAACCAGTACAAATTGTTAATTACGTCATTACAATTTTTTCGGTATAAAATTCATGACTAACTATTAAGCTGTTAATGAAAAAAATACAAATTAGGTTAAAAAAGCCCTATTTCCTTCAATTATTATCCAAAATTGGGGCAAATTTATAAAAAAAATTAAACAATACAATTTGAAAACATATATTTTTTATATGGCAAACGCACGTAAGGATTCCACTAGAAACTTCTTTAAAGCTAGGGTGTTTTTTAGATTTGAGCGATATCAGTATTTGACACGAAGCGACTTCCATCAGACCCAATTTCTGGGAAATATGCATGAGGATAAACTGTTCAAGTTGTTTAAGCCTTCTTGTGCCGCTTTTATTTTAATTCCCCAGCTTGTGCTCTGATGGGGTGTTAACCCTTTGACTGCGACGTCAAAACAGCAAAACCGTGCCGTCAGCGCCAAGGTCCCAAATGGTCCCATAAAGATTTGGTCAAGATCTGATCACAAAATTTAGAACAAAATGACAATAATGCGTAACGACCGATAGAATAATTATGTCGTATATAGGTATACTTACGTAAAATTCTACTCGCCACTCAAAATGTTGAAATAAAATAACGTTTAAGAAAAAGTAAAACCGCCTTCAAAATCATATAAAATAATGTAATGTGCGAAACAGTTTCGGAAGTCGGTGGCGAAATCAATAGATCCGATCAAACCGACTTCCGAAACTGTCAAAAATCCCGGCGTCACCAACGTGTTTTTAAGTCTATAGACCTACTTACAAAACTAAATAACATTTCAACTAGATATGCTATAAAAGCTAACATTAATATTATGAACGCTGAACTAATCGCAATCGCCGAAGCTTTATCATATATAAATCTATACAAAAGCGGAGATTATGTAATTTTTACGGACTGGAGGAGTGCTCTTTAGCACTTGGCTCGGATTACCTCGAACTTTCGAGGAATACCGATAGCCTACACGATTCTACATTGTTTGTGTGATTTGGCCAGTACCTACCTAATAATAAAAATATAGTTCTACAGTGGGTACCGGCTCATATCGGTTTGTCTGAAAATGAGGGTACATCAATTAGCAAAAGAAGCTATGGTCGAGGGAATTGATTTTCCATGTGTTCCTTATTACACAGATCTTATATACAAAGTCAAAAAACAATGCCTTCGATTATGGACCGAATATTTCAACCAAAGGTAAAGGTAACTAAGGGAATTTGGTATAAACCTATCCAACCGAACATCTCACGACTTCCATGGATTGAGCAGACCTGAAATAGTTATGGCATTAAGACTTCGTTCGGGACACATTCCTTTAAACAGTTTTGCATAGCCAATGAGTATTCTCCTAACTGTTCAGAGGGCCAAGTGTGAGTTTCATTTCACCGACTCGATTTTACGCATCGACCGCGTTTGGCGTGCTGATTGGCGAATTACGTGACCTTCACCACTCTCCACCAATCAGAGAGCCAAACGCAGTCGATGCGTAAAATCGAGTCGGTGAAATGAAACTCGCACTAGGCCCTCAGTATGTAAAATGGTTGATGATATGCATCATATTAATTTTTGAATATATATGAGGCATTCCATTGAGCGCGTTGTGTCATTTGACAAATGATAAAAGAACTGCCAATGCCAAAGCAGACAATGAAATCAAAATGCCACTCGGTTTGTTAATCGCTGATATGGAAGAGATTTTAATCTTAACTTCATCACCCGTACGGTGATGATTTTACATTAATCGTTAGCAGATTTGATAGATTGATAGAAGGTACTTACCTAGATGAAGATACCAAATTCAATTTTGAGTTCATCACCAATTCACCAGTGGGGTGATGATGTTATGAAGACGATTGTGCAGGGGTGTAATAGTTTGATGGTGGGTGCTGATGAGGTGCTGGTACGTGGTGCCGAAGATGGAAGATTAAATAATACGGCAGACAAGTAAATTTTCTTGTGTATTGGACCACTATCGCAGTTGGAAGGGAAGTGTTGCCACAGAAATATAATGATTTACATTTGGTTAACGTTGGTGTTGCAATTATAGAATTTAAATATCCAACAACGATATTATTTTGATTTCATCACCAGTACGGTGATAATTTAATCTTAACTTCATCACCACTATGGTGATGAGATTTTAAATTCATCGCCGGTATGGAGATGATTTAATGAAATCAAAAGCGGTGACTGGGTAGGTATAGATATCTATCATTAGGTACCTACTCAATCTCTATATATAAAACTCAAAGGTGACTGACTGACACAGTGATCTATCAACGCACAGCCCAAACCACTGGAGGGATCGGGCTGAAATTTGGCATGCAGGTAGATGTTATGACGTAGGCATCCGCTAAGAAAGGATTTTGATAAATTCTACCCCAAGGGGATAAAATAGGGGATGAAAATTCATATGGAACAAAGTAACTTTTCCACGCCGACGAAGTCGCAGGCAAAAGCTAGTGTAAAATAATAGGGATATTACTAACATACTCAGGTTTCAATATAATATACCATTACGCCATATAGCATATTCCCCAAAGGGTTAGGCAGAGGTGTACTAATGTACACCTACTGTTATGCGCCGTAGGCCGTGTTACGCCGGTAGGTATGTTGAGGTCCCGTGTAAGAGGACGAGGCTATTGTCATTAACCGGCCACAAGTCCAAACTCTGAGCTGCTATTGAAAATTTATAGAAAAACCCAATAACACTGCTCGACCTGGGAGTCGAACCCAGGACCTATAGCGTAGTAGTCGCGCTTGGGACCGCTAGACTATAGAGGCAATTCAATGTTCAATATGATTAGGAAGTAAGAAACATCATTGTGAGGATAATACTAATAATTATTTATTAATTAAAAAAAGACATCCCAGTCATAATGCAAATAAGTACCTAAAAGTATCCATTTCTTGCAACAATCAGTCTTTAATTTCATGCAAAAACGTAACATAACAACGCAATCTTATAAAGTAGATAACCACTATACACAATATCTTACACATAAAATAAATTTAGAGAAACAATTTCAACAGTTTTACCCATTTATTGTTGGCTAAATAGTCCTGATACAAGTAAAAACTCAAAGAAACTAGATAGGTACTGTTTAGCCCTACTTCAGATAATCACTAGGTAAATGCTTCACTGGGCAAAATTAACAAAATAAATGAGTACGTCATTTATTTATGAAAATGTACAATTTTATGTCATTACCTACCTTTCTAAAATCAATTATTTTCAAGATTACTAATTAACAGGAATTTCATTTTAAAATGCCGCGTTTTCAAGGCCTGTGTGAGTCCTCTCCTATCTATCTACTTAATTATGACGCGGATTTACCGCGTCATAATTAAGTAGATAGGGACCAATATTACGAATCAGCCAATTACCTAATTATTACCTGATGTTATTATGTAGAATGCACTCATGTAAGTAGGTAGCTGTGCATATTATCAGGTCAATTAGTTACTTAAAAATTGACCTTAATTCAAATCTAACGGAAAAACCTACCTACTTTACGTAGGTTAAACTCGGTTTCTATTCTTACTAATATTATACTCGTAAACGTGAAAGTTTGTGAGTATGGATGTATGGATGTTTGTTACTCTTTCACGACAGAACGGCTTAACGGATCTGAATGAAATTTGGCACAGACATAGATTATAGTCTGGAATAACATATAGGCTACTTTTTATCCAGGTCGGACCCAATTCTGAAGTCGACGGATACAAAATCGCGGGCAGAAGCTAGTATTACATATTTTTAATCTCACTACGTCACGTACAGTCAGAACATAGTATCCAAAACTGTCAAATTTCTTTAATCGATTTTGAATTTCTACGTGCCTACACCATCATAAAATGTAAATTTTATATTATAAATTAATAATATAATCTAATTAATAATAAATAAGACTTACAAGTACACAATGATGTCATCTTGGACTCAAAATCCATTCAAATAATATCTAATAGTACGTCCGATTGTTTCGACCTTTCATTATTAAAAAAACGTAATACCATCAAAGCAAACACAAATAACCTATCTACCTAGTGATATTTACAATCAATTTACATTTACACCATGTTTATACATAAACACATGTGATTTACAAAGCAGGAGACGTCATTTTACAATCACAAAAATCTGGCTAGCAAACAAAATATTAACACATTTTGAAAACACATCCAACATTTGTAAGGAAGTCTTAAAAACTAAACACACGTTATTAGTACCCACTCGTAGATATCGTAAAACACAATGCACTATGATTTGTCTATAATTTCGAAAGCGTTGTCAATTTCCTCTTCAGGTGACTTCTCTAAACCAAGGTTACTCAATTTTGTCTGCAAAGCTACATCGAAGGTGTTCACAATCTCAGTAGACTTTTCTGTTATATCTTCTGTTCTTGTTAAATTATCTTCGATCCTAGTCGTGTCAGAACTTCTTAGATCGACAGGTGCAGATTGGCTAGGACTGTGCACGTGATATTCTACTGATGCTGGCTTTTCTACTGCATCGATTTGGATGCCCTGAAATAAAAAAAAAAGATTTGCAATGAATGGCTAGGGCGTCAAACTTGTGACCATATGGTTGTCGGTTCAAACCCCACCCATTGCACTACCGACGTGAACCCACTCGTAACACAAGCATTTAGCTTAGCACGAGGGGTTAACAAGAATACTAGTAATGTGCGACCCACATTGCTAGTGATCTTTTAAAAAAAAGGCTATCAAATGTTTGCCGCAGGAATTATAATAGGACCCATTTTGTTTACATAACATACCATCACGCCTGTATTCCCCGAAGGGTTCGGCAGTGGCGTACTAATGTAGTACACTCACAGTTCGCAGATATGGACCCATGTAAACGGCGAGCCTATTGCCATTAACGGGGCACAAATTCCAAACTCCGAGCTACTACTGGTAATTTCACAGAAAAATCCAATAACACTTGCTCGACGTGGGAATGGAACCCACTTACACCCAAAATCTCTACCGTAGCTCAGGACCACTAGACTAATGACGCAGTTTTTCTTTCTTCTTTTGTACCTTAAAAGTGTGCATACAAGACTTATCCCTAAACATAAAGCGAATAAAGTTCATATTGAACTGTGGTCCTATATAACCAATACTCGAACCTATTTCAGCAGCCTGCAAATAGGTACTTTGTTCAATGAAATGTCTTGAGTAGACGGATTGTTCAGATAAGTTAAAAAATCTATAATTAATATTCTTAGAATCTACCTACGTAACAACTTCCACCAACATAACGTGTAATATACGATTAAAATCTAAGTGATTATCTAAGATTGTAATTTATATTTATGGGTATCAAGGCGCTACGTTCAAAAAGAGAAAATTAAGATCTACTGATAATTCGTAGCTATATTTACAAAAATATTATCACTATCTATATCTAATGGTACAAACAAAAATACAGCAACCTACCTAAGTATATTATTTTCATTTTATTCTCTGCCTCAATAGTCTATTTGTCCTAAGCGCGACTGCTATGCTCAAGGTCGAGGTTCAATCCCCAGATCGAGCAGTGTTATTGGGTTTTTCTGTGAAATTCTCAGTAACGGCTCGGAGTCTGGATTTGTGCTTGGTTAATGACAGACTCGCCCATTATGACGTAGGACCTAAACATACCGGCGAATTGTGGGCATACATTAGTAGGTATACCTCTGCCTAATTCTTCGGGGCATACGGCATGTTGTGTCGTTATGTCTGATCAGACGATCGGAAGTAAAAACCGATGTAGAAAGTTTAGAGGAAATACGAATAGGCAAAAGTTTCGTCGCGGTTTCAAAAGATATTTAGGCTGAAGTTACTAAATTCCTAATGTCGCCTTTTGACGTGTTCGCCAAGGTTCCAAGCACCCATAGATAAGAATAAGTACTAAACTAAGTAAGCAAGCACCTGCGAAGGTGTTCAATATTACATAAGTACCTAATTATATGCTAATTGCATGTATGAGTTGTTGTAGACTGTTAACTTTCCTTACCGACCATACATTAGCGCCTTCGTTCAGTGGTGCACTAGAACTTGAGTGTTTTGACAACAAAACATAGACTACCTACGAGCTAGATTAGTTTATCAATCCACTCTATAGTGATTACTAAGCTTAGTAAATTAATACGCAGGGTCGTGTATCCGGGGGTGCGACAGGGTCGTCTTAAGTCACTTGGGCATACCATAGTTTGGGGCCCTTTGAAAAGTAAATAATTGTCCTTAGATTCTTTTTATAGCTCCCTGCGGGGCCCCCATAAGAGTCTGGGCTCTAGGCCTGTGCTTCTTGAGCTTTTGTATAAGGGTGCAAGGGGTGTGGGGCATCCGGACGCAGAGTCCTAGAATAAATGACTACCTACACTGCTTCATTTGGTCTACTTATCCTAGGCGCGACTGTTACGGTAGAGTTCCTGGGTCAGATTCCCAGATCGATCAAAGTGTTTATGTTTATTTTATGATATAAGTGTAAATTTATTTTATCTTATTTATATAAGTAAGTGTTATTGGGTTTTGTGTGCGATGAAATTCTCAGTAGCAGCTCGGAGTTTGGATTGTACTGGGCTAATGGCAATAGACTCGCCCCTTATTAAATGGCACCAACATAAAATATACAAGAAACATACCAGCGAACTGTGAGTGTACATTGATGCACCTCTACTTAGGTCTTCGGGGAAAACAGGCGTGATGGTACTACACCTGTACGGAAAATACCTCCTTTCCATTCAAGGCTGCGTAAACTAAATAGGTACCTTAGAAACTACTTACTTCTCCATAAAGTTCCAAAGTGAGTGAGTGCCTCTTTTTGTTCGCCTGTTTCATTCTACCCGAGCGTGAGATGGAGAGCTGTCTCCTGCTGCCAGGCTGCGGAGACTCGCTCCTCTCTTCTTCTGACTCGTTCTCGTACTGACTCTTCTTCCGGTCAGACGGGTGGAAGATAGACTTCAGGAACTTGGCCATAGTAACGTATTTCAACACTTAAATACGCATAGTCAGCTGTGCCTGGAATTCATTATTTAATTTTATTTCCGTTATTTCATCCACCTTTCCTGATGTTCCACAAAACTCGGCTTCCCCCAATTGAATTATCATCAAAACTGGTTCAGTAATAGATGATAAACGATAGCGTTTACCTTTTTTACAGTTTTTGCTCTTCTATGACAGCAATTAAATAAGCATGTCTATATATATTATAAAATAAACATTGTATTGATTTAAAATCTGCGGCTGCGATTCTGATTTAACAATCCTACCGGCTCTGTTAGGTAAATTGAAGGTTGTTTTGAAAAACATTTTAAGTAGGTAACCGAAGTAGGTACTCAGATAAAAGCAGCCCACGAAATGACGAAAGCAATAGTTGATTAGAAAATTATATAAAATAGAAACACTCACTAGGCACTACATGTCGGTAAGCTTTACACGTCACGATTAATATCAATCCTGCACTTTATATGCGATATTTAACTCATTGCCGACATTATTTTATGGTTCCACCACTACCTATCTTAACACTCAATAAAATTATCATTTCAATTGATTAAGGTGCCCTTATCGGAGCAATTACATTACGAAATATTGCAAAAAATAATAAAAATGTTACATTACCTATTTACTGTTTTATTTTGTCACATTTAAAACTAGGTTTAGTAACGTCACTGTCCTTGTTCTTAGTAATAATCTCAGACATATCCAAAGCTAACTGTATCAGAGATTATAGGTGTTTGTAACGACAAATTGGACCGACTATCGCACTTACCTTTCGCCACTGTTTCCTACACTAGCTTGTTTGAAATACACTCTTTTTGGATTGATAACACGCGTGATATAAAACGTAGACGACAATACACTGCAACGCCTAGAGCGAAAACTTAGGTACTATTTACCATAATTTCATCTTCGATAAGATATGGCCTGATAAGTGCATTATCAATGGGTACCACTTTTTATATGATAATATTATAATATCATTATCTAACTAATGGATATTGTTAACTTGATTTCTTTTAGATAAGAGTATTGCAATTTTTTCCAGACAGTAAGTATACCTATTATTTTTGAACTTATTTAATTGATTTTGCGATGCGTTAAATTGTTATTGTTTTTTATGAAGTCGGCTTAATTAAAAGATCAATAATCTGATCTTAATCTCAATTTGATTTGAAATCCAAAATTATATATTACTGATAAAATCAGCTAATTGGACTTTTAGCTAAACTACACTGACTTTGATAAAATATATCTGTAAGTATCTTATTCAAGATGTTCCAAGATTTAACACATAGCTTAAAGGTAGTTTATTTGTTTCAGACATCAACCAATCCATGATAAACAAGTAGCCAACACACGGTCTGATATTTAGGTAGACAGTAGGTACCTAACTTCATCACAGTGCCGCCCTTCATGTGCTGATGGTGGCCACTGGGGTGGTTTTAGTGGGTAAAAATCCCACACTCCCCGGTCTAATCCCCGAAGACCGGACGCCTTTTGGAAGGTTTCCCCCCGCAAACAAAAAAAAAAGGTACCTAACTTCTTAACAAAGTAGTATTATTAACATTATCATTATCTATTAGCAACGATGGCGTATTAATTACATAAAGTGTTCAGGGGGAGATAGGGGATCTCGACAAATATCACGTATTTTTTCCCTTCCAAAAAAGGTTAAATTAAAGTAAAACGTGTTTTTGACTAGAATATGGCAAAATCTGACGCAATAATATTCATCATTGTTATCCGAAAGTTGAAAGATTTAAATGGATGCTCCCAACTTCTAATTACCTATCAACCATGATTATCTATTAGCATCTGAGTTTAACATTAATCCTGTAATGATGTTCATTTTATTAAATCATACTCATGCTAACGTTTGGTTAACACTCAGATAATTTTAGCCCTTGGAAATGTAAGATAAATAAGTACTAAGTAGGTACCTATAGTAGAGTAGTAGAAAATAATTATATAATCAGTCGTACATACCATACTTTTGTAAAATACCATTGTTGTGGAGCTAAAATGTTGTATACCTACTTTGTCTCTTATGTGTGCCAATTCAATTTTTATTATTACTATTTGCTTTTACTAATGATAATTTATTTCAAAATAATAATACATTTTAGACCTGGTTAAGACTATGGTAATATAAAAAATATGACCTATATTTTATTAGGTATTAAATTAAAAAATACTCCACTAAAAATTACATAGGTACCTTTATTATAATTCAATTATTGTTTTAGTAACTTATAAATGGTTCTAGGGACCGTAATAGAAGTTGATAATATATGAATAGGGTTTCAGTTCCTAATTTAAGTTTAAAGCTAAGTAATATATAAAATTATTTACTAACAACCAATAAAACAACAAATTGAGACTCAATAAAAAATATTTATAATCTGTTTAAAATGTACAGTAGACAAAATAATAGCTAAAGTTAAAAGAAACGTCGTTTATACAAAACTGCAAGAAGAGCGCGCTAGGTTTACAAAAGACTAGCAAAACTAATGCTTGCTACCACTTGAGCGATAACAAACGAGAGGAAGTGGTGGGTTTAAAAAATAACCAAAATATACAGGACAGAATCCAATGGTTAGATTCTGATTTTTCTACGATTCCATTTAAAAGATTATAAATGCAAAAAAAATGTTTGTAGTTTATCCAATTATGTAAAGTACTTTTGTAACTGATTACATAAATGCTCCTCTATACTGAGGTCAACATAGCGTCGAATAATTAGAGTAGTTTAGATGTTATCGGGCTTAATGTTTTTTATTACTACGGAAATCAGGGCGGGTGAAAAAAAACAATAACCGTCATATTATTTTTTTGTAAGATCACAGCCCGAACGTAGTATGAATTGGTATTTAATGAAAATATATGTATATAGTATCGCCTATAATTCTTAGTTATGTAATAAAAGGATAGCGTTTTTGTTTTTTTTTATGGAATAGGGGGCAAACGAGCAGACGGATCGCCTGATGGTAAGCGATTACCGCCGCCCATGAACACCCGCAACACCAGAGGAGTCACAAGTGCGTTGCCGGCCTTTTAAAAAGGAGTACGCTCTTTTCTTGAAGGTTTGAAGGTCGTATTGGTCCGGAAATACTGCAGGCGAAAGTTCATTCCAGTTTTGTTGTGCGAGGCAGAAAGTTTCCCCTATCCTTTTATTACATAGGCGAAATACTTGATAAATATTTTTTTTATTGAAATAGGAAAATGGGCCAATTTGTTAACATTCCATTTTCTACCTTATAATCTTGATAATAAGGATGAAAAATGTTCAAATGCTAAAATTTTATAGACTCAACTATACAAATATGTTATTCTCAAGTAGTAACAAGTTAAAGTTAATAAAAACCAAAAATATTTATAAAACAATTTATACAATTTAAAATTCTATGAATGGAATTAAACATTAAACTTGACGCCACTATATCCAACAAGTTATATATACATACAAACGTATATAGTTGGCAAGACGCAGAATTATTAAAAAGAAAATAGGAAGTATTTATAAAACTTAATAATGAAGGCATTTCTATGCGTTAATTGAATTCGTGTGTAAAAAATGATGAAATCGATTCGATAATCGATCAAAAGTCAAATAAAATTCGACTAAGTGCATTAGTCCACTCAATTAAGTATCGACTCCTATCGACTCTATTGTATGAACTAAACATATATAAATTACTAGGGCTAGGAAGCACCGGAGACGGGAAGAAAATATCATATATACAAAGTACTCATTATAATTCCTTTAAAAGGCACTCCATTACTTAAATCCTTTCTTCAATAATAATCATTGGGACATCTTACAAATTACCTTGAAACTACTTTAAAATTTTCCGTTTAAACTCTTTAATCTTTAAAATCCCGACTTATCACAACGTATCGTGTATAAATTAATGTACTATTCTATCATTATTTACATTTAAAGTACTGAAATTTAAGCTAAAATGTTTAGGTAAAAATGCCGTTAAAAACATCCTTGTTACATTTGACATAAAGTATAATTTGGCACGCTTTAGGATAGCTGACGATTAATGCCAAAAAGTTTAAAAATCCTAGCTACCCTATAATATGCAGTTGGATAAGTTATATTCCTTCCGAGATAGCAGGTAAGAATTAAGATTCCTTCTAAAGTACTGAAATACCTATTTGCATATAATAATAAAAATAAAATCCTAAAATGCTTAGCTAATGAGTAGATAGTTTGAAGTCTATAATACATTTTTCTTTGAACAATACTCATGCAGAGCGTTTATTACAAAAGTCGATATAAAAATAAACTAAAAGTAAAAATAAACACTAAGTTCCGTCAATATGATCCTTCTTGTCATAGCAATATGGTACAATATGCACATGTTTAATGTTTTACTAACATTATGAGTCGCAGCTGTCAGTGAACGCTAATCAATGTTGTACTTTTTCAACTAAAAACATTAAATCTTTCAGACTGTCATCATTTGAAAATTTCTAATATCTTAATATCAGCGAAAATGAAAATAACTTTTGTTTAAACACTAAATATTCGCACTTTAAGGCTAAACTTATAATTCAAGTTCATTTTGCCTTATAAGGTAACGCGAAACATTACATTTATAATTGAACGAACCAATTCCAAAGTAACAGTACTCTCAAATATCATTTTTCATTTGGTATTTCGCAAAGTGTAGGTCTTTAATACATTGCGTTTCCATGTCAACAATGGCTGCTTTAATAACGATACTATATTTAGAACAACGTACCCTATTTAAAATCTTTTGATAATAATCATCACACATACATTTACATTACACAGCTTATTGACGATATATATTTTAAGTTTCTAGGACAAAATTGAACCTTAGTTTTGTTATTGACGCGACCACTAAGAACACACAATATGTATGTTATATTATTTGGTACTCTACAATTTGCAAAAATCCTAATAAATTTGTAATTTTGCAGTTTACCCGAGCACATAAGCTCTAACGCAGTGTACTCTTATAAAAGGCTTGTACAATTGTAAATGCAGGTTTTCGACTTGCCTTATAAGTCAAAACGTCGACACTTAAAATATAAGGTACCTTCAGAAACTTTCACTTGAGTGATAGGCGATAAAAACAGTATTATTTGAAAGCGAAGTTGCTAGCGATACTGTAAAACTTGTTTGTATATTAAATGAAAAAAGCTATTGGTTATGTCATGGATACATGAGCACAAATATGTAAATATTATCAATATTATATACTACGGATATGTTCCGTATGCTAACAATAATTTGTTACACGTTTCTATTACACATTCGTTTCAAAATATTGACATACTTTGCAATAATTGTAAGCATGGGTGAAGAGCCGAAGAGCTATTTCGTTTATGTATATGTTTACATTTAGAGTGCTATGGAAACTTATCTACAAAATTACAATTACATACTTTAACATGTCTGTTATTTTTACACGAGTATAACATGGAATTTTTAATAATAAACAACAGTCTGTATTGGATTGCTTTTTAAAAAACATTATGCATAATAATATAGAATTAATATTATTTTGGAAGGGATGAATATTTTGGAAGCCTCTAGTTTTAATATCAATAAAATGGTGTTACAATATGAATAATGGAAGACACTTAAAAAGAAAACTACCGATAGAACACGCAATAAAATCACTGGCAACATTACTTTATTTTCTGGCAACATTCAGACCTGTCACTTCTGTCAACAGACTCATCAATACAACTGCTCCGTTTGACATTAGCAAAATAGCCGCCATCGACTCAATTGCTACAAGGGAAATAGAAGAAGAAGAAGCTGCTCCGTTGATAGCTCCTAGCTTTTCCAAATACATTGGAATATGAAACTGGATGTAAAAATAATCGTGTTCCTGATTCAAAATGGTCTCTTCACCCCGCACACAACGTCGAACTTAGCCGTCTATAGGTACATAAATATGTACATTTACATACTATATCTACACCACCTGTTCAGAGTCATCCCGCGTGCTAGAAACGGCATCAGTGGTCGTAGATGTTCCGGCACTTCTATACAATTTCAGGTTTGACTCTGTGTAGTCTAGAATTTTTCGACTGGAATGTCTGATATACAGCATCTGTCTGTGGTATATTTTTAAGGCTCCCTTAATGGTGATGTATGTGAGACCGCCTAAGATTGTTCTGTGTAGATTGTTATGGATGGATCTGAAGAATATCTTGCCTATTATTGTGGAAATGGTGGGTAATAGGAGTGCAGAGCAGAAAATCCTCGTGGGTGAGAGATGAGTGTTGCTGTTTGGATTCTGATGGTTGTTGTGCCCAGTCACTATGGCGCCTCTGTCGCCTTCCACGCTAAAAACAGAAAATCAGTTTTTAAGTAAAGCTTATTTTTACTTTTCTAGGTTCTAAGAATAGAGTAGCCTGTATTTGTAAATATAAATAAAATAGTATCGTAATAAGATTTTTACTAAACATATTCTCAATGAATAAAAATAAATACAGTTACTTCAAAAAAATTAATGGAAGTGAACTTCTATAACTCTTTCGAATTTCAAAGGTAAATTAGATATCACTAACAATAAAACTAAAGTGGCAGATCGAATCAATGATAGCATGATTTTCTCACTCTAAAGTACGGAAATCGCCGATGTACAAACTGAAACACATGGCAGCCAAGTCCGACTATAAAGCACCTCAAAGATAGGAAACTCTTAAAAGTAATATAAAGGTACTCACTTGCCAAACGGCAGAATATAAGACAAGGCGGGTATCTTAGAGCAGTACTTCCTCAGGAAGAGAAGCACGGAGTCCTCCCAGTTGTACATCTTGGCGCTGATGAGGGTGACGGGGATCGTGGGCAGGAGGACCAGCAGGACTAGAGGGTCGGCCGACTCCATCATCTCTAGACCTTCTCTGTGACCGACCACCTGGAAAAAAGAGTGGCGATGACTTTGGATTACTTTGGACTTTGATAAGGTCGGCAGTGAGTAATTTTGGTATAAATAAAAAACCGGACAAGCGCTAGTCGGACTCGCCCACCGAGGGCTCCGTACAAAATTATAGGTACATATTATAATTAATTACAAATGTATAGTTTAGTGTGATTTTTCCCTATACTTGTACTTGTAGTATAATATCTACGGTATTACTTGCCAAATTTCATAGTTCTAGGTCAATGAAAAAAAAACCCTATAAATTTAGATTCCTTGAGTGTCGAAATATACGTTTTTTGCGGCATAAACGGCCGTATCTTTTTTTACGTTAACTTAGAATTTTGATTTTTTCACAGTTGAAGCTGTGAAAAAATCTGTTGTAGACCTGAGTATATAGTTTTAAATAAATAAATTTCAACTCGATACCTCAACGCGTTCTCAAGATAAAGGATCTTGTTGACAGACAAACGAACGGACGGACTGACAATAAAGTAATCAAGGTTTCCGCTTTTTCCTTTTGAGGTATGGAACCCTAAAAACAGAACAGGTCTCGTGCAACAACTGAGGGACTACTTGTCATCCCTTCCTCTTATCTTATCTGAATTAATTGGGAGTAACTATTAGTTATCGATTGGTCAGGGAGACAATAGGTTTTTCTCGTCCGACTACGAATTGTTCCGATACTGATCCCTACAAAAGAAAGTGAAATAACTAAGGTTGTTTTTGAGTTTCTCATTGAAAAGTGGTAAAGGTGAGTTTAGCTGGACTGAAAACATCGAACTGAATTAAAATGTTGTATAATTTTCCCGGACCAATTGAATTTCGCGCTAATGAGCCGTTACAAGTCTTGCTCGCCAGTTAGTCACACACCGCGAACGATTGACATGCATTGTTTCAACGTGTATTGTTTCATATATATGTTGCGATGTAGACATCAAGGTTACAGTATGTTATAAAATTACAAAGTATAAAATATCGTCTTAATATTACAATGTTTGAAATCTTTAGATACCTACCATCACAATGTTTTTGTTGAACCCATTATGGTACATTTCTACATAGAGATTTTTTATGAATTTCTTACTTTGTCAATCCAACCCCTCTCAGTGGCGTGACTGGGTAGGCAGGCAGTGCCCACTCCAGAAAATCTACAATGTTGAAGAATTACTAACGAACAGACAGTTACTTTTGCATATAGAATGTAATATTATATGTACGAATGCAAAAGTACCTATACCTGTCTGTATTGTTATATTGTCACGCCTAAACTGCTAAACCAATTTTGATGAATATTGATCTACAGATAGATAAGTCCTTCGAGATGGAAGTGAAACCACGGGCAACAGCTAATACTTAATAAACGATTCGATTCGGTACTTAGAAAATTTTTTGACTCAATTATCAAAAACAGGGACTTACAGGTCTTTAATGCAAGAGTCATAGCTTCCACACACGTGAACAAATATCGTAACACCTGATGGTACAATTAACAATACAAAGGAAGGATGTGAATATTACTAAATGAGTGCCTATATCTATGTTATGATAGCGTTCCTCATTTTTTCACCTACATACAATTCTTGTTAATTGACTTACATATATTATCATCGATGCACAGTAATATGTAATTATAGTGGAAAGGGTTTTCAAAATATTATTAGCACTCACAGAAATATCAACTTTAATCATATGGAATATGAAAAAATATGTAAGTAGAATTCAGTTTAAATTGTTACTAAAAGGTTTTTAATTTATTTGCAATCGATATTGAACTATGACGAAGAGTTAAGGTCGCTTATCTCAAAGCTTGTCTTTTTTTCTACATTTAACGTCGCTGGTACTTTATTGTCCTTATTAAGTTATTTTTTAGTAAAGGAAAAAATTCAATCGCGGGCAGGATTCGAACCTGCGTCTTCTGGTTTGATATACCAGACGCTCTGACCTCTAAGCCACCGCGAACCCTACCCGCATGATTGAAATTTTGCCTTCACATTCTGAATTTACGTCATAAGGTGACGTTTATTGTCCTTTTTATTCAAAGTTTCCGCATACAATTGTGGACGGAATATAATACCTTAAGACTATCACAGCTTGGGACATTATTTTTTAAGCGAGTGATAGAAGAGACAGTTACTCGTAACCTACTAATAATAAAAAAGAAATTAATATCAGGAACATTTGTTAGAGTTGAGTCAATGAAAATAATAACAATTGAAATCGGTAGCAGATAGCGTCACTGGTAAGTGCTTAGTACTTAGATAACAGACATAATAATAAGGTTTTTGTTAGGATTAGGAAAAATCTTAGTACAGAGTAAAGGCAGTAGCTCCAACGAACTACTAGCTACTAGTAGTTACTACTAGGGTTGCCAAACCTACTATATACTACGGTATCCGACTGTAGTAGAGGCCCGACTACTATATTTTAAGGGCATCAAACTCAAAGCAATAATATTCATTACAAACTTCAATTAAATTGTAATAATAACTATGAGGAATACCTTAAAAATAAAAATGTATTAGGGGTCGTTCAAGTATTACATAACCAGATTTATTACAATTACTTCACCATCCCCCTTGTCAGCAAGGTTTTAACCCCCCTCCCATGCTTATGCATTTTTCTTTTTGATATTCTGTTTTTGTATTGATTCACGAGCAGCAGTTATAATTCTAGAAATAAGAAAATAGATTTAGGTTGGAGGACAAGTGAATAACGCGCGGTATTTCCCCTACTCTGTTCTAAGCGAGGATCTAAACGTATACATTATTTGTGGGAATCCCCGAAAATACGTTTGGTTTTTAAACATTGACCATATGTGTAAAAAAGTAAATAACTACTGGTGACGTAATCATCATCTACATTCCCCTCACAATCATGCCATCAAAAATAAGCAGATATTATTTTAAGAAATAAAGTACATATTTTGGAACCTACAAATTTTTTTTCATCTTTTTTATACCTATCTACAATAATTTTATGGTTAATCATTTTAGAACTACTATACCATGACCGACAAAAAGTTGGCAACCCTAGTTACTACTGAGAACTAGTAGCGAAACGACTAATAGCTTCTAACGTTCCGGTAAAAGATCGGAAAATATTGGCTTATCATTCTACCTACTACATATTCACTACGTGCAGTTACAATAATTACTTACCTAATGTCATACGGGTCATGTGCAAAGTAACCTATTTATTTATTTAATTCAGGCTACAAGGCCCATATCATACAAAACACTATAATATAAACGGTGTTCTGGCGGGTACACGACATGCGACAGGTGCAACCACCAAATTAACCAGCGGGTCATGCCTTTCGAAGTAAATAAAGCACTAAGCCTGTGTTGCCCCGAACGGACATAGTATAGTCTATGCTCTACGGTCCTGTACGGTTTCAGACACCGTTTTATGGACAACTCAGCCCCCGCGTTGAGCACTTAGCACTTAGCTGTGTCGAGGGAGTATGAAACACCTTCTGTGTCCAGGCGATGCAACGGCTAGAAAGCGAATGTGCCTCTTAGGGCAGGTTTATGAGACCAAGACCAGAGGACTACAGAATCATACCCCCAGGTCTCAATATAAAGCTCATGAAAGAGCTGTTTGAAGAGCTGGGTGAGGATGAGGAATAGGTACCTATCTAGGGGAAGCACAAAAGATCAATAGGATAAATACCATACTTTAAGTGAAGTTATATCCTTATTCATATGAAGTAATTAGTCTGAGGCTGAATAAAAGTGTAGTACCTACCTATTCCTGCTCTTCATCGCGAATTTTAGAGATGTAAACATAACAATAAAAATGTATACATAGGTACATACATTTACGTGGGAGAGCCATGCTTCGGCACGAATGGGCCGGCTTGACCGGAGTGATACCACGGCCTCAAAGAAAACCGGCGTGAAACAACGCTTACGTTGTGTTTCGCCGAGTGAGTGAGGTTACCGGAGGCCCAATCCCCTTTTAAAAGGTCGGCAACGCACTTGTGACTCCTCTGGTGTTGCGGGTGTACATGGGCGGCGGTAATCGCTTACCATCAGGCGATCCGTCGGCTCGTTTGCCCGCCAATCCCATAAAAAAAATACATATTGTTGTAACACCCAATTTAACGATTATCTAAGTACAATGAAGACAACATTGTTGATCATAATGATTAACGCACACAATTATGAAGTCCCCGTCTTCAAATAGAAAATCCTAAGATCTAGTTCTAGGTGGTCAAGCCTGCTTGACAAGCAAACTATGTACCTACTTGATGAATGTTTATATATTTGCAATGCTTGTCAAAATAGTCTTGGGGCCCTTCAGACCTAGTGCGAGTCATTGTGGCGCAAGCCTATATCGTTAGTCACATCGATTTCGTTTAGCGACCTGCATCGCGTAATGTGTGAAGCAACGGTGCCTAAGTTACAACACGTGGTGAAATAAGTATACATATAATGTACAACTCTAAAGATGTTTAGTTTCTTGAATTCATCTGTAACCCGCGATTTCATTCGGATCCCGAAAGGATTTTCTAAGACAAAAGGTTGTCTTTCGCCATCTATCTCTATACAATTCATCACAATTGAATCAGTGCTTTACCGTTTGGACATGCAAATGTATCAAACTGGCGGTTACTTTCGTTTAACTTTACTTTTATAAAATTAGTTTGGATGGTATTCCTCATATGCGTAGTTACCTATACCGTCTGCGATCACTTAATTTTTTTTATAAAAAGAACGTTGCCGCACACTAGGATTTTCTCCTGTATCGTGGGTACGTTTATAAACACAAACTCACAAACACAAACATACACAAACGCCCAGACCCGGAACAACTACCTACTAAATGTAGATCATACAATTATTTGGTCCGTGTGGGGATCGAACCCACAACAACGTAGCACAGAAGCCGATCGCTCAGCCGCTACGCCGAACGTGTCGTCAGCAACTTTAAATTCTATGGACGAGACAGAAACTAAAAACAGAAATTCTATGGATCATTATTTATCTATTTCACAATGGTAACTTCGGAAAAATTTAAAGAACACCAAGCAATTTTCTCTTTACGTTCTTAAATCTAATCTTCTCCAGGTCTAACGCGTTAATTAGCAGTTGTTTAGATAAATAGATTCTTAGGGCTTAGCAACTCGAACCTATCCGCAAGATGCAATAGTAAAGAACTTAAGGATCATTTGCATTTTTGCTCGCTGTTATTATTAGAAACGTAAGAAATTACAGTTTTTATTTCAACAAACATACCTAACTTTAGTTACAACCCAATGAACAGTTAGACATAAAATAGTTTGTCGTCATCAACAAAGGATTTCGATTTATCACCGTTGTACGCTAATTTGAAATACAAAGTCACGGAATTCGTGACAAACGTATGAAAAATAGGAAAATTTTAGATAGCAGGGTAGGGTCAACAGAGGACACGATCGACAGACAAACGGTATTGAGTTGAATTGTTAACGAATTCTTGGCTTCCACACACAAGCTAAATTTACAGTAAAAGTAATACCTACTTACGATAATAAATACTTTTACAGGATAATTTTGATAGTGAATGGATGAAGTGGTTAATTAAGTCACATGGATCTTGGCTCACTCAAATCACACCAAACAGAACATGTTTACCGATGAACAATGAGCATATATGTTGACTGGTAGAGAATGCCATACGGCATTAAGTCCGCCTTATGTACTACTATTGTGCATAGAAATATAAATAAATATATATATATATATATAATAAATATATATATAAATATATATATAATAAATAAATATTATGCATAATAATATAAATCCTCCTTGAAATTATTCGCAATTTAATTCAGACATTTTGAAAGCTTACAGGATTCTGTCATCTATATAAAGTACCTATATGTATAATAGAAGAACCTGACTGACTGACTGACGTATCAACGCACAGCCGAAACTACAGGAGCTAGATCCCTGAAAGTTTGCATGCTGGATCCTTTTGCACTGTAGACGAGCACACAAAAAATGGTGGGTGAAGGTTTGCATAAAAGTCAGACAATTTGAATAGGTATAACATGCTCTAATCTCAATCACTTGGCCTGTGTTCGGCCTTATTTGTGAGAAATCTTCGTATTAATAAAGCTCAGATGAAAAAGGCAATAGTTTCGGCTTTAATAAACAAATAAAATATTCATGATCCTTTTGATATGCATAATGCTCGACGAGATTGGCCTCTTCTTTGAAAGGATCTCCACGGTCAAGTAGGTAGTTGTGTAAGAAACTTGATATTTGAGCAACAGTAATAAAAAAATTCTTTTTGTCATACCACTTCATGTAAATTTGTTTAACTTTGCATAAGAATGTAAACACGTTTATTTTTAATAATAATACATTCGTTATTTACCTACTTCAGCCACGCTTTTGAAGTTTTAAATTACGATGAGGTCTAAAAAATCCGAAAACCTAATTAGCCTTTATAACAATTTGATAAGCTTTAAAAACATTCCAACATCGCGCAAAATATAGGGTCTATGTAGGGAATATTATCTAAATAATAGCGCATAACCAACCCATTTTATAAATCCCAAGTCTTTAGGTCATAAAGGAAGGAAAATGCTGAAGAACTAAGAAGAGCAACGTAAATATGTCATGATCGGATACAATAGAGAGGTAGTATAGTGGAATCGAATAATTCCACTCACAATTGGAGCTGCCCGACTGGAGAAGTACCTCCACCTTGCAGAAATGGTAGCCAAATAACAAAGCTTCGTGCTATGTTCTATTCCTAACGGTGCGCAAGGTAGCCAGAGCTCCGCGAGGAAGCGTTGTGTTGGCAGATCGGATAAGCATCACGATATTATCTCCTATGATGCCTCCTTAATTTACAGGGTCGGCAACGCGCGAGTGATATCCCTGGTGTTGCAAGCGTTCACAGGCTGTAGTAACCGCTTACCATCAGGCGATCCGTAAGCTTGTTTGCCACCTTGGTGGTATTAATAAAAAACATTAAGTTATGTGCCTATTTGTAAAAAAAAAACTGAAATCACCTTCAACCTTCCCATGATTGGGGACGGGTCTGCTTTTAAAATGAAAGGAATTAGACCATGGTCCACCACGCTGGCTTAATGCAGGTTGGCAGACTTCACACGCTGTTGAGAAAATCTCTCAAGCATGCAGGTCTCCTCACGATTAATTATTATTAACATGCACATGATTACGAAAGTCAAGGTATTTACCTTGGATTTGAACTCAAGACCTTTGACTAAGCAGTCCAATGTTCATATTATCATTATAAGATAAGTTTTAATTTGCTTTCTCGTACAAATCTTAAATGGAAAATATTTACTTATACCTAAATAAATATGTGAGAAAGGCTATGGAGCCTAGGTCTCAGCAATGGGATCATTAAATCATCAGCGGATGAGAGGGCCCATTGTACTAATAAATATAATACACTACAATACAATACGTTGGGTCATTGGTCCTCAATGTGCTCTACAATAGTACCTAAGGCGCTACGTCTTCTCGTCGTGCGACCAAATTTCATAAAAATTCCTTAGGCGATAGTATCGACCTGTGGAAATTGGCGAGAGTTTGTATCGAATTTATTGCCACACAGCAAGGAATCGCTGCAATTCATCTGTGGAGGTGGCGCCTAATAAGAAGATATCACATATTTTATTATCGCTTTTAAGAAACCGGCGTTTTGCTAGCTGAGCCAGCCATAGATAAGAATTATAGCAAATTGAAGGTCACAATTCCGTGTTTTTATCTACCAAACAAACTATCACGGCGGATACTGAAATCCCTATTATTGTAACATAGAAAATATAAATAAATTATTGCTAAACTCCTTTTTAAGAACTAATAACTTAGCATCATATTAACTGCGATCTTAGCACAGTGCATCAAAAGGATAATCCAGAACACAAGATACCAAAAATTTTCATCCTACATCTTTTAATGTTTACTTGACAAGAGTGAAATGCTCTTTTATTTCTGTCTCCATTCCGCTTTATGCTCGTTCATGAAATAATAATTCATACTTACCACTCTAAGAATAGAATAGAAATAGTTTCATCAATTTGGCCACCTTGTAAACTGACCTGCATAACAGTGACAGCTCCATACGTAATCGCGATCCAGTATATGGACCCCAATAGTACCCCTCCAGCTATGAACGGGCAGATCTTGTGAGTGATCTCCTCCATGGCATCCAGCAGGGCTACGAAGGCGCCCATCGAAGGAAACACAACGATGTATTCTGCTTTGCACTGGGGACACAGCACTTTACGGGTTATGTTGCCTCTCTGTTTCTCGTCCACCCACCGTTGTAAGCAGCTTTGGTGCACCTGGAAGGAAAAAATATATTTCATACTGAAACTAAAATAAAACGTTACCCCTGCAAGGTCGTTTAGATATCGACTGGGTCAATCCGGTAGTAGGTATATTCAACAATTACGGAGTCTCGGGATTGCAAGCGAAATATCAGAAGACCGAGACGAGATATAACAAAATTTTACATCAGCCGTTAGTTTTCTGAGCATAATTGCTGTCATAATTATTTAAACTGGTATTGTCGTACCTATAGATAAACTTAATAATGAAAGGAGTCTAGAATTAATAATAGTAATTAAACACGACTCTGACGATGTACACATTACGGAACTACCGTCTAACATTAAATCACGAAGTCGAATGCAAGTGATCCAGATATCTACACACATCTTAAAGCATTGCGTCGGTGTACTAGATATAATAAAAATAAAGGGTCGATATATTCGGAATACAAAGCCGAGCTACAGATGAAGACTATGACCACTGGAACAATTATCATTGGCGCGTCTTATCTTAATCAATCAACGATAGTTCTACCTATACAGCTATAAATTGATACAAATTATCTAGAACCACTCCAACTAGAAACCGTATATGCTGTCCATTTAAAACTATTACAAATAGTTTCTTTGTTATAGGTCAAACTCCTATAACCTAGTTAATTAAACGCTAACAAAATTATGTAGAAAGCCGTTAGCTTTAGCACAAACATAGGTAACCCAGATTTGCATAAAATAGTGTCATTGACTTAAACATATTTCTGCTTTAATGTACGTTAGGCTTGAGTAATGTTCGACAGTCAGAAAACTCGGCATTTCTTTTGCAGCTTTCAAGTTCAAGTTCAAATGTTTTTATTTCAAATAAGCTTTAACAAGCGTTTATGAAACGTTATGATTCTAGTTGCTCGGTTCCAAAAGGTTGATCCTATGGAGAAGAATCCGGCAAGAAACTCCATGGACACTCTTTTAAAATAAATTGTGTTACAATCTTCATTGGTACAATATTGCGATATGAGGATGTGTGAACATTGGATGTCAAAGTTAGGTAGAAGGTTCTCAGTGTTTGAGAACTCCATGTCATTAATAGAATATAAGTGAACTATGTGGTAAAGTACACACATCATCAAAGCAGGATAAATTAGAGTCCACTCAGACATGCCACAATGTACACACATTTACAGTTTCAGTTGAGGTAAACAATACTAACCATATGAAGACATCTCGAAATGTAGTGAATACAGAATCTGTGAAAACTATGTCCATATATTCACTATAGATACTAAGTTGGAAAAAACCTCAGGTTGCCAAGGAGGCCGCAAGTGCATCCGTATTTAAACACCACACATCTTTATCGTCAACGTAGTCCTTGATTTTATAATAACACATTTTACAAGATAATAGCTACCTATACGCATCAGGCAGTGCAGCAAGTCGAGGATTGTTTAAAAAATGCTTAAATAGCGACGTATTGTGGTTAGGCACGATCGATGATGATTCCAAAAAAACACCAATCAGAACTAAGTAATGGGATTTTTACAACGATAAACTCCGAAACAAAACAGAACTTTGCACAATAATTTTTTGAAACTTACTAAGTAACAGAAACACAACTAAATTGACGTCGGGCTGAATCAAAATTATTTAATAATAACGAACTCAACGTAAAAAAAAACTATTAAGTAACATATCTTGTACAAGATTTCCTTGAAAACCACACAGAGGAATTATTATGATTTAAATGAACGTAAACTCACACAACAACATTAACTTCCTGCCCGACGATTCACAGTCTTGCACGAGTCCGTAGATAAAAATGCGGTAAAATATATAGTACCCGTACTAGTGCAGCACCTACGATTTGTTTTACGTTTATTGGAAAATCTTAGCGCAAAGACAGAAACACGCGGAAGTAAAAGGTACAGGGATAAAAGCAGTAGAATTAAAATATAATTGGCAATACTTGCTCTAAAATACCTTTTTAGAAAAAGTAACTCAAAGTCAACCCAGCGAAAAAGTTGTTTTGTTTTAAAATCAATATAATAATGCAAACGTTTTTCAGAGCACTGAACCGGATCCAGTGCCAGTTTTTGATTAAAGTATTAAAATAAAGAAGGGTGGAACAAAGACAAAATCATTATCATAATAGTAAGTAGTATGTCTGACGAAGATCATAGTTTCCATTCTAAATTAAGTATAATGAACTAACAACCAAGTGTTATGGCTAGTACGGCCACGACAGCTGGGGTTTTGTTTTTACGAAGTAGTGTTTAAACAGGCCAGGTGACATACTAGTAGACAACAAAAATCTGAATAAGCCTTGATATTTGTGAGCTCTACTAGTTCGATCTACCATGAGTTACTATCCAATGCAGTTATGATATTAAATTTAATTACAATGAGCCGAGTACACGCGAACAGAATGCCGCACCATGGCAATTTCCTAGAACATACAAATGAAGGTTCCATTTGTACATAAATAAACTTTGATACTCCATTAGGGTTAAAATCTGTTCTTTTGGCTATTTATACTCCACTAGGGTTAAAAATTAAGATACTTACCGGACCGATTTGGCTATTTTTTTTATTTTAAAATGTTCGTAATAGTGCGAGTTAAGTTTTTATATAATAATTAAAATATGTACTAATGACTGCCTCATTAGTCTAGTGGTCCCAAGTGCGACTGCTACACTAGAGGTCCTGGGTTCGATCCCCAAGTCGAGCAAAGTGTTATTGGGTTTTTCTATGAAATTCTCATTAGCAGTTCGGAGTCTGGATTTGTGCCCGGTTAATGGCTATAGGCTCGCCCCGTATAACATGGGACTTAAACATACCGGCGAACTGTGGGTGTACATTAAGTATCTACGCCTCTGCCTAACCCTTCAGGGAATACAGGCGTGATGGTATGTTATTAAAATATGTACAGGAGAACGTCTATCGGGACAGCTAGTCTATCTATCTATATAATTAAAAAGGAATGTTTGTTTGTTTGTCCTCTATGCATTGCTAAACCAATCATCCTACTGCAATGAAACTTTGGTGAGTTGTTGTGTGCATGCCTGGGATTGGGTATGACGAAAAAAAACAAAAGAGGCATTGCAACGCATGCTGTGCGCCAGCTAGTTTAGTATAAAATTAAATATTAAATACGAAATAAAAACAAAAAAGATGTGTGGCCTTACGGAAAATTCGCAAAATAATTAACAATAAGTATGAATAATCGTTAAGGGTCATCAAAATATAATAAAACTGTGCTGATCACCAGCGTGAAGCATCTATTAACACCTGGTGAAGTGGTGACCCAATATTTAGGAAAGGCAAAAAAAAATGTCCATCGAAAATCGACAAATTAATTTTGGTAGATTGAAAAGAACTCCACGATTTTTTTTTCTCGTCATATTTTTATATTATATGTTTGCCGACAATGAACTATTTCTTTGGCTAATATTAGTTGCTGATGACTTCTTCTATTTCTTGAATCACTATGATTCTGACTCTGATTTTAATTAATTAAGTGTGGTCTGGAGGATACAGCATTGGCCCAAGAATACTGCCTTGCGGAAGTCTATCCATAATCTCATGATTGTGTGAGGTTTTAAAGGTGCGGTTGACTCTAATAACGTCTATTAGAATTAGTAGGCATGATTTAATTATTCTAGCGAAGAGTGTCGTATGAAATCGTGTCGTGTCGTATAATCTCCTTTATTTTGAAGGTCACACCTTCATGGCACTGGCATGACGGCCTGCCTAATGTCTAGGTGTGAAGAGCGATATTGCTTACATGAATGTATGTTTCAGGGTCTCATGAAATTAATAACATGAATGTCGCGAGTTCGCGACCCATCATCTTTCTTAGGAAGGACGACAAAATTCGTTCTGTATTTAAGTACTTACTAGGGAATAAAGATAATAGCAATCAAAACATTACAAAAGAAATCTAATAAACAAAATAATTTTTTCAAAAACATTCAATAAAATATAAATGAGTCATACCTTTACAACCTCAATTTTTTTAATTAAGATAAGTAATAACTGCCCTATTTTCAGTTTTCACTTACAATAACAAATGCGCGCTTAACACTGATAAGGAACTAAAAACAATAATTTTGCTATAATATTATCTTGATGATAATGTAAATTTGGAGTAGATAGTGTTATCAAACATATCAACGTTTAAACAACTGACTTAGCTAAATTACAATAAAATCATCAAACCAAAGAAAGTTAATACTTTTTATCCTTCAGATAATTAGGCAGAATAGAAAGTGTATTGTTATTGGCTGCAGCATCCATTGAATGCTTGAGAAATAGACATCCAAAACCCTTCTTATTTTTATACATGATTTTGGTGAATTTTAATATAGACAGGACCATAGAGGAAGCTACCTTTTTTCTTAAAGTCAAGTAAAAGCTGTGATTGCAACTGCAGGCAACAGCTAGTTTTAGGATAGCAGTTTTAGGTTTTATCTAGATAATTTGGTGATGAATAAGTAGGTACTAGTCAGCAATGTTACATAAATTTTGACATTAAAAAGACTTAAGATTTTTTAATCTAATAATTTCAAATATTCTCATAATCTTAATTCTATTTATGTTTTCTAGACCTCTTATGACAATATATTTTGTTTACAACATAATTTACATGAAAGGTACTCAACAGATCCTGATCCTGAATGATAGGTAATAAGGAAATGGGGCAATCACAACACTACATACATATAATAAGTATACCTTAAATGATGTATATCCATAACAATGACACGTGTCACACAAAGAATTTATTTTCATCTGAAGATGACCTGATAACCTTGAAGAGCACATTGACTTTGATGACAAGAAATATATGACAATCTATATTATAGGTATTCTTTGTTTCACATTTTCTATTGATTGCATAAATACTACTAAAGGTAATTCCCAAATTGTTATTCATTCCCTGTCTGCCTGTTACTGGAAATAGGTACATATTGAGATGATGTGAAGAAAGGACTGCCTCATTGGTCTAGTGGCTGCAAGTGCAGCTGCTGAGTATGAGATCCTGGGTTGGCTTCTCAGGTCAAGCAAAATGTTATTGAGTTTCAATATGTTCCTGAGTAATGGCAATAGACCCACCCCTTATAATGTGATTATCTATAAACATACATATTGATTTATATTCTGCAAATAAATCCTATATATA
Source organism: Acronicta aceris (assembly GCA_910591435.1). Classification (NCBI taxonomy): domain Eukaryota; kingdom Metazoa; phylum Arthropoda; class Insecta; order Lepidoptera; family Noctuidae; genus Acronicta; species Acronicta aceris. Next base: position 6,835,262 of record OU342780.1, on the reverse strand, counting down.
AGAAAGTTTGAATATTTGGATGTTTGTTACTCAATCGCCCAAAAATGGTTGAATGGTTTTGTATGATATTTGGCATACAGGTATTTTATAATCACAGGATACTTTTATGCAGGTTAGATCTAATTTTGAAGTCCATGCAGATGAATTCATGGGCAAAAGTTGTTAAAATAGAATTCACAAAGGATTTTTTACATGTAAAAAACAAGTTGCCTCCCAAGGTCATCAGTCTAATTCTTTATTTATATAATTTACAGTGTAGCAGATTAATAATGTACAGTCAACAGTAGACATGAGTTACCACACTGTCAAATTTCTCTAATAGTTGACGTGGATGGACTCTATTATTTGGAGATTTAGTAGAAAATCAATTGAAGAAAACGGCAGTTTTGTATACCGTGATGTGTGGTACACAATTGTTAAAAGAAGAGGCCACTACTATCAACATTATCAATGGGGATGAAGCCCAGGACCTCTAGCGTAGCAGTCGCACTTGGGACCACCAGACTTATGAGGCAGTCAATATTATATTATTCATTATTGTAATTCTACATCTTTTCTTTAATTTTAAATATTTTCATTAATTCAACAGTATTAACAATTGTATGTATGAACCTTATTTTAAAATTAATATAAATAATTAATACCGTTGTTGTTTTCTGGAACATTGTATTAACACTTTTTTTATTTTTATGGGATAGGAGGGCAAACGAGCAGACGGATCACCTGATGGTAAGCAATTACCGCCGCCCATGGACACCCGCAACACCAGAGGAGTAATGAGTGTGTTGCCAACCTTTTGAAAGGGGATTGGGCCTCTGGTAACCTCACTCACTCGGCTAAACACAACATAATCGTTGTTTAACGCCGGTTTTCTGTGAGGCCGTGGTATCACTCCTGTCGAGACGGCCCATTCGTGCCGAAGCATGGCTCTCCCACGTAAAAAACAAACATATAACATAAGGTTATACCTAATTATTTTGATTAGCAGTAATGTAATGAACATGTTGTGCTCGCCTGTAATAGGCTACTATACCAAGCTTTTGATAATGTTTATGTAGTACTGTCATTATTTATATAGTTGTTGGTGAGCCATTAAAATAAAAATGAAATAAAAGGTGTCTCTCTGACCAATCAATATAATTTTTTAAATAATCAAATAAATAGCCTTATTTTGATTCAACACCTGATATTGAATTACATTCATTTCCACAGCAGTAAATCAAATAGAATTACAGTACTGTAGTTAGACAATGTTTGATGAACAACTTTCACTTCCTCACATGTTTTATCAAAAATCGGAGGCGCGGATCATACGCAATGATGTAGAACAAATCCTAACATAACACTTACCCATTTCGTGGTCCCAATGCATTTGCATGGCTGTACCCATGCTGCTAATCTGTCATCCGCCTCCGTAGCAAAACACACCCAACACGACTTCGTATTCTCATCATCAGCAGGCTGCAACGCCTGAGAACTAGCCACACTTGATGGCTGCGCCCCGATCACTGGCTTTTCACTAGACATCTTGAACTGATGTTTTCACTAACGAATTCACAGTTGTAAAAACAGACGAGCGTACCACTATACTTCTCAACGACAACTGCCAGTACTCTTGACTTGACGTTATAAAAACAAAACCATATTTTTCTCCGCAAACGATAAAAATATTTATGTAATAATAATCAACAGCTGTTTGCGTATTGCAATTTGTCACAGCGTTTTTGGAAATTTCGTTCGTTTTGACAAGACTTGGCAAAATTGCAATGGGAAGACTAGAGATGTACCGAGTCAGGTAGTTCGAGTACTGAATCGATTTTGTAAGTACTCGCGATCTCGAGTTCTCAAAAAAGAAACTATTCGGTTTTCGGATACACAAAACTCGAGTACTCAAATCTAAACTTCCTGCTTTTGCCAATAGGGTAAAACACCCATTTTTGAAAAGTGCCTTAATTAGATTCTATAGTGCTAAACGAACAAAAATAACATTTTTATTCCATCGATGAATGACATTATCTAATTTCGCACTTAATTTGACGAAAACGCGTCAGTTGGCGGTGTAAATATAGTTGTTTATAATTTAAAAATAAGTTGTTATTCTACTGAAAATATTAAAAATACAAAAAAACCAGGGAGACATAACATGCCCAATTTCAGAAGAGAAAGTCCCGCCATCTAAGTTTCTGAGAGATACACTGATACCTAATAGCTTCAAGTACATCGATAGATGTAGTCCCTTCTTTCAACTGTCATATTATTAATAAACTCTGACGATTATGTACTGGATTTTATTTCGGTATTAAGCGTTTAATATATAATATTTATTCTACAAAACATTTATAATATATTTCGTAAAAATTATCACCTAATTTTATTTCATTTAACAATGTGACAACATTATACAATATGGTCGCTGCTACTTGCGTTGATGCATGTTTGTGTTTCGTGTCCATTTTGTGATAAATTAATTGTTTTGTTTTGTTCAATGTCTTCTTAGTTCTGATATTTGGATTACTACCTGGAAAACAATATTATTATTATAATATTGTTTTCCAGGTAGTAAAAAAGTAAAAAGTATACTTGCTTGGTAAATACCTACCTACATAGAGCTATATTACAGAGCGTTAGTTACTGTTAAGAAATGCAGATGGCGCTTTGAATATTGTAGATGCTTCAAATCGGCTCAAGAGGGCACTCTTGTACAGCTTTATTGAAGTATAGCTGGAGTTTAGGCGGGAAAATGTAAAGTGCACTTTGTCGGTTTTATATTATTTTCCAAAACTTGTGTTTCTCCGAAGTTTAATGTGTAATTATAGTGGACAGTTAACCATTAAGTGTTCGAGAACGTGTGCAAGTGTAGGCAAATGATATAAAATTGAAAATCGTGACTTTTGTGTTCACTCCTAAACTCTATCCAAGCCTTAGTAAAGTTTCCACTGTTTTACTGGGGATTATTCTGTATACTTGACACTGGCAAACACAGAAAGTGTGGCGCCATATATTATAATCCCATGACGGGAATTAATAAATATTACTTGTTTACTCCATATACTTGACACTGGCAAATACACAAAAAGTGTGGCGCCATATCCCATAACGGGACAAAAAAAAAGTATAGCTGTACAAGAGTAGAAGTGTATAGCTTCTTTGCTATAAACGCTGACCAGTTGACACTTTTTAGTTTATCTAGTTTACACAGCCGTATGACGTAATATTATGGCAGCAACTAGTTCGTGGTTTAAAAAACTGAAAGCTTTAAATAGAATTTTAAAATGTATTTTGATATTTTATGCACTAAAACCAGTTAACCACTGATCTCTATGCTACTGAGATGCTACTAGACTGGAATTGCCTGGATAGGCTATGGCGTACAAATCACAGCTTATTTTTGGTTCAATTCGCTGCTCCGTGCTTTTCGGGAACTAAAATTGAAACTGATTGACACATAATGACATAATGTAAATGGCCGACAAGGCGACGAGCTAGTTTTTTGGCTAGTTTAGAGCATCTCCGTGTTCCGATCATTAATATCGATATTTTTTCATTGTATAATTTTGTGTAAATCCTCAACGAATGAACGTCTGACACCTGGGGGCTTACTCTGGAACTCAATTCCGATACATCGACATTGGAATTGTGCCGTTTCGTCAAGTTTCATACTCATAAATCCAAGACTAGCGCCAAATTGTTTTAATTTAGTGAACTAAAGAGGACTGGGAAACGACGCCACCATTGTCCAATCAGGGATGCCTTAATTTGGAGATTTAGCTTTTTGGAGCGGGGGGGGGGGGAGGTTCAACCCCCTATACCCACCCTGGCTATTGCTGTGCTATCACATTTCCTACGCATCCATTAGTTTTATACATTTGCCGTTTCTACACACTCAAACGTTTTTCATCACCCTGTTCTAATTGTTATTATTAGGTATTCTATTTCCATAACAAAAGGTTACTATAGGTTACTATAGGTATCTAGGTACCTACTGTACCAATTTAGTAAGTTTTTGTTGTTCAAGCTCTAGTGCTAACATTTGAGGAACGGAAAACCACTAATTTTGCCTTTATACTATGGTATTGTGGTATTCGCGTTATTGCGCCTTAAGTTGTTAGTTTTAAAAGTAAGTATATTTATATATAAAGTGTAATTAGTTTATGACCGTTCTAGTTAAATTGTATAAATAAATAAATAATAATAAGCGGTCAAGCGTAATCCCATCACGAAAAAAAAAAAATTTCGACCGTATTGTACAGTTAATTAAAAAGATTTATCGGCACTTCAAATATCCCCATGCCTAAAACAACGAGTCCCAATGCCACCATTTTTCGCCCGTGGAGTGGAACTGTCATATTTATTATTTATGTCAATTGATTAGCAATTTTCATATTTTTTAGAGTTATCTAATGTGATGTGTCTTGGTTGACCGTTTTTTTTTTAAATGCCGTAATGGGATATGGCGCCACACTTTTTGTGTATTTGCCAGTGTCAAATTTATGGAGTAAACAAGTAATAATTATTAATTCCCGTCATGGGATTATAATATATGGCGCCACACTTTCTGTGTTTGCCAGTGTCAAGTACACAGAATAATCCCCAGTCAAACAATGGAAACTTCACTAAGGCTTCGATGGAGTGTAGGAGTGAACACAAAAGTCACGATTTTCAATTTTATATCATTTACCTACACTCGCACACGTTCACAAACACTTAATGGTTAACTATCCATTAAAATTACACATTAAACTTCGGAGAAACACAAGTTTTGGAAAATAATTTATAACCGACAAAGTGCACTTTACATTTTCCCGCCTCTGGTTGACCATTGACGTTGATGTCGATCAGTCGATGGAACGTCGCATAGTGTTGCCATATGTATGGATTTGTCCGTACATGTACGGAATTTGGAGTTCTTCCAAAAATACTGAACATATATGTTTTGAACCCGATTTATTTATGTTATTAGGACTGGTTTATACAAAGAAATCACATACAATGCGACGTTTTACCAGGAATGATAACTTGAAACGCCAGGGATTAAAACATTTACCTTTCTTACTACGAGTGACCTACTCGTAGTAAAAAAAGATGTATGTTTTGCATTTTGTTAATACTGCTTGACGGATCTTTCTGTAGGAAGTGGTGGCAAAAAAGATCTTTATGAACATATGACATCCATTAAACACCAAAACTCAGTTCCTAGCAGCAGTCAAGGATTTGTACGGAGTTTCAGATTTATTGGCCGCACGGATTTTGTACGGATTTTACTATCGGATGTACAGATTTCTAGTCGATACAAAATGGCAACACTGACGTCGCAGAGGTTATATGGTGGTCAACTCGGCTGCTGGTTGGTTGGTCCACGATTTTTTTCTGTCTGATAACAGTGATAACTGATTAAATTTTAATTGCTATTGTTTAACTTTTTTGATTTTTAGTGAGCTAACATCTATATTGTCTAAGAAAATCTTGAAGGACCCCCAGGGATACCGTAAGTATATTATTTTGGTTTTTACTTTCTTACATGATGAAAGTTTTGCCGTTATTTAGCTGTTATTTTTAATTGACAAATTTATTACTAGTTTTCAGGTAAGTATTTTATTATATTTTTAAACCACCTTTGTAGCGTAAGCCTACATAGTATGTTTTCTTCACAAATATCAAAATTGTAACCATACCGTTTACATAACTGAGCTATGCATGCATCACCTGAAATTGAGTAAATTCTATCCAGATAAAATAATTATGACTTAAAACTATATCAAAACTATAAAGATACCTTGATTGTATAATGTTTCGTAACATTTAGGCAAAATTGCCAATAAACATAATTAGAATATTGTAAGAAATTGTTATCTTATATGAGGCCGAGGCAGCAAGGCCTCGGTGCACTTCAACCCAGTGGGATCTTTTGTGCTTCCCCTAGACACGGATAATATAATACTATTATAGCCCTAGATATCTATTACTCATCTTCACCCAGTTCTTCAAACAGCTCTTCCATGAGCTTTATAATGAGGCCTGGGGGGCTGTGTGTAGCTAGCTAACTTTTAACATAAAATATTTTTAAACAAATAAAAAAGTAATTTGTTATTTTAATAGTACCTAGATATTGGTGTCTGTTTTTGTGGCTGTTTGTTTGTGACTCATAAAATATGTATGGATGTCATGCAAGAAAACATGATATGGAGACAACAAGCCTATCATGAATACAACACATTAAAAGCAAACTCCCATTTTTAAACACATTTACAATTTAAATTTATTTCTGTGAGTCTGTAACTGTTATATTTGGCAGCCAACATATTATGTGAACTGTTTTGTTAGGTAGGTACTTCATCTGACTAAAATATTTTATGCATTCTTTGACTTATTCGTCAAGAAAGCTGAAATTTGGACTATAGGACTATTTTACAACTAAGCATCCACTTAGAAAGTATTTTGAACATTTCAAATGTAAGTGGAGAAAATGAGGATGAATTTTGTATAAAAATTTTTGTACATTGAAGTTAGAAACATAAAAACTTTAAATACAGCTGACTGAACATAAATAAATAATTATGTATTTCAGGGTTTTGGATTTTCATATATTAACCCATCAAGTTCCATATTATAGACACAATGCAAAATTTTCAAACAGAGTGTGGGCCAAACAGAATTATAATTTCAATTCTGTTTGGTCCCAACTCAATTGTAGTGGGGGACAACCATACAAAAATTCCTGTATACCCCCAGTGGGGCCAAAGAGCTGGGGGACAAGAGGAATAACCCGAAACCCAAATGGCATTCTCAGCCTTTCCCCTACATAAAATTATAGTAGTTTAAAAAACTCCACAAATAATAGTATTAAAAAAAACAAATCTCACATTTGTGTTTTTGTTTAATTTGTTTTATTGAAGTTTTATTAAAAAAAAATTCTTCTTTCCACCTAGGGAGAAACTATAAAACACAATCATTTTTTATTATGAAAGTATAGCTTCTAACTGTACATTAATAATGCATGTGAAATTTATCTTATCTAATTGTGTATTTGAGGTTAGCATATGGTTTATTTATCAAGTTTTAAAAGTAAATGCCTATATAAATAATACTTACAAACAGGCCCCTCTATTCCATTGGGCACTATGGGCAAGTGCCCAGGGCCCCGCGGTCCAAGGGGGCCCCTTAGTTCCCATTCCTTGATTCCATTTGCATTTCTTTATAAAATAGTCCCCTGACATATCATTGTCCCAGGAGCCCCATTATCCTTAGGTGCACAAGGCTATAGGTATGTTAAAGACAGCCTTGCTTACAAATCCCTGAATGCAGTCTTAGTTCATAACTTCTAACAGTAGGTCTGAGACCATTCATGTCTTTCAATATTGAGATGTAACAGTGACTACAGTGTAAGGAAGGACCTCACCAAAAATACTTTACATTAAATTAATGATTTTATAGAAAATGGAATGGCCATTTTCATTTTTACAAATAGTTTATAATTTATGATTTAATCATCATTGTCTTAACTAGATATATTGGCATATCATATCGTACACCTGACACTGTAACAATAGTACATATTCCAGGATTGGAGAAGTAGTAGCCAACCAGCCATGCCAGTTACAGTTAGTAAATTGCTCATTCAAGTTACCTAAAGCATATAGATTAACTGTTTACTATGGTTTGAAGGCGGGAGGTAAACAAGCCAATATATCTATTCTACACTGAGATTGTGCGCACCTTAGGCCGGTAACCGGTTACCCTTGAACGTACAACGAGAGGGAGTGACGTTCGAATCAACTCGCAATCGCAATTCACTGTGAATTCGCGCCTGCTACGTCACTGGCCAGTACTCGTGAGCTGCGCGTCGTATGCGCGCGCGCCGACCACCGTGTCTCACCTCGACTTTTCAAACTTTGCACAAGGTATATTTTATTGTCACTTTCACTGGTATTTTGGCGTTGCATCACTATATGACTGCTCCCATACTTACATGTGTTCGGTCATGTGGTATCTACGCAGTAACTATTGTGTAATGTATAATCTCGTTTGGAATAAGAAATTATCTGATCGCGTCTTCACCTACATTACATTTTAGAGGTGTCCATATATCACTGTGTGAACTCGTATGTCTGTAATATTATTTACCTAGTATCATTCACCTAATGCTTACCTACCAAAGACGCAGACGCTTCTTTATAATACCTATAACACCTATAAAAACACTAAGTCCAGGGTGACATGTAGATAGGTACCTACTGAATTAATTTAAACAATACATTATTGTTTTATTGTAAACAAGGTTCACCTTTAAGTATGATATCGTGCTGAAGTGCAATTAAACTAGGCACATAAATAAACAACAACAAACAATCTCCATTCAACATAGATGATTCATTGTGAAGATGTTTTAAACACATATTTAATTTTCTGACTAGGTAGGTAGATACCTACAACATATAGATAGGATGCATAGAGAAAACCACCTGTTGCATATCTCAATATCCATCTGTATGGAAAATATAGATTGTCAGGTCCGCTAGACAGGTTTTCGATAGTACAAAATATATTTTACACTGTACTAGGAATAGCATAGTTGCTATCTATTGATGAAACGAAACAGCTCGCTTTCCTGATTTTTTTCCCTTGACGTCGGTCGAGTCCCGCCACGTGGAGTCTCCTCCACGTCTACTTTGAAACCTTCCTTCTTTTCAAAGTAGTGGTGGAGGAGACTCGATGTGGCGGGACTCTACGTCAAGGGAATAAATCCCTTCCTATGCAATTTTACCCTTTATGTACCTGCCATGTTTGCTTATAAAAGTCCTAGTGCAATAAGTTATGTCTTAAAATTTTTATTTAATTATTATTACCATAAAAATTGTAAATGTTATAGTAACAATAATTGTTGGCAATCTAAATAATTGAATAGACGGTAAAGGGAACGCGGCTCTTACAATATAATTTATGTAAATTCATATCAAGGTGTGTGATATCTCGTCTCGTAGGCCAACACGGGTGACAATCTCATCCTCATCATCATATACGCCAAAAGTGTCAGCCAAAATACGTCCACTGCTGAATAAAAGCCTCCCCCAGAGACTCCCAGAGACTCCCACAAGACAAGGACCTGTTTTATGCCGCCTGCATCCAGCTACACTCAGTGGATGTTATCATTGAGATATCTCTAAGATAACTTTTGGTTCCATCTAAGCAAAGAGAATAATTATTATTTTCTTTACATCTAACAGAAATTCAGGTCAATAAGTAGGACTACCTACCTCTCGTGCTTACCGTAACATTGTACTTTTTGTCAATATTGCTTCTAGTAACCATTGTCATCATACAATGGCTACGTGTTTCTTGTTGATTGTATCTCCGAGCAGAATGCAAAGGAATCACTAAGATATACTGCTGCTTTTTACCATTTAAAAACCAATTTTTCAGCAGTAGGTACGATGTTAATAATTTTCAATAGCCCTTTGGGCCTCGTCGTAATACCAAAGTACCTAATGTCTTATGAAGGTGTGTCATCCTTATGTTTAATGTCCAGTTTGTTGCGAACTCCATAAGATGGATGTTCGGTTTCAAAAGACGATACTGCAATTCAAAAGACATGTGAAGCAACCTTGCTAAATACAAATAAAAAAAAAAGTAAAGACAATGTCGTTAGGCAAATTTTTCTATAAATGCAAACAAATAAACACTGGATTAAACTTATAAACTAGTTAGTGTGCGTACATTAAAGTTCTATAATTACATTTCTCACGTTCTTTATTTCCGTAATAGCTATGCTCTTCACGGTTTCTAACTTCGAGAATAACTACAAAACTAAATAATAACTCCCTGTGCTGTTTGTAGGAACACTGTTTTCTTAAATGAGTTCAAGACGACATCCACAGTTCTAATCGCTAAATGGACCGCCTGTATTTTACCCCATGTCTCCAAGCAAGCGGGGCATTGAACGGGTTAGAGTACTGTTACGGGTTAGAATTCCTCACTGTCATTCAGATAGGCCTTTCATAAAAGGCAAGTAAATATCTGCTCACTGTAAATATCACGCTTGCAGTCGGTCGTATAGCACCGTGTGTTTTTTCGACTTTTGTGCCTGAGAGTCAGTTAATTCCAATAGTCGAGATATGAAATGAAACCCTGACTAAGAAACTGCCATGTATATTTTATGTATATGTACCATGCCATGTTTAAAGTCACGTACACCTCCACTCCTTATAAGTTATAATGTTTAAAAAAATGTTGCAATGATTCAACCGGGCGGCGCGCGGCGGTCGCAACAACTCGGTTACGATCATTACTTTGCTAGTAATATTATTACAATAAACTTGAGTTTATTATTATAAACTCAATATGTATGTAACTAATATTATATTAATATCGGAATTCCAATAAAGTCTAATTAAAAAAAATACTCGACGAGTAAGTTGCAGGGCAGTAACCTGGGATTATCTTGTCCAATATCTAGAGACTGTCTCGAGCTGGAAAGTGGTGCTGGACGAACAATTCATTCATGATTGTGTGTACACGGGTTTCACATTTACTAGCAGTTGTTAGTAAATAATTCTACTAGAGTCCAAGCTTCAATTAAAAAAACAACTATGCAGGCTATATGCATACAATGTATAACAATATCTCTGTCTTTAGTGTTAACATTATTTTTTATAGTACCGACTAATAGAACAGCAATTTATTAGTACTACGTGTTTACATACTATAGCAATTTGTAAGCAAGAAGAAGTTTACTATAGAACTTTAGATGGCATCATTAATTGTTATCTAATAGTAAACTCATCCATAACGTCAATTCATCTCATCATCTGCTGCTAAACGATAGTTTATCCAGAAATGTACTTTTGGCAAAAGGAGACACTCTTTTTTCTTTAGATAATTCATACCGGTTCTTAAATTGATTTCATGATTCTTTGATGAAATAGTTATTTATATTTATGGTTCCGTACCCTATCATACCCCATCACTTCGTAAAGGCTTCCTTTCTTTTATGGCTACTAGTCTCCATCCTGTAATAGGGTTTTAAATAAACTTTGTTGATAACAGACTAGTACGGACGTAAACCATTAGAACTTACCGACACATGTCTCAATCTTAAATATTGTGAACTAATTAATATTATTATTGGCAATACTCGTAGTACCTTGCCAAACCGGTCTACGATCGCTATGTAGTATGCGTAGAATTGAGAATTTGATACTTGAGATCCTGTTGCCATGTCAGGGCCGCATGAGAACGTCCCATTCACGCTGCAATCAAAGAACTAGATCTGTATTGTGCGTATAAAGGCTAGTACTTTTAATTATTATTTTGCTGTTGTAAAAGTTTCTTCATATTCAATGTTTTGGCTATAAAACTCTTTACAGCTCGTTATAGTTTTAAAATCATAAATAATTATTCTACAAATTAAAAACTAATTAGATAAGTGGCTTTGAACAGTATTGCTACTGCTGCTGTGTTCAGTTTTCGTCCTCGTGTGTATGTGAGCCAGAGCCCGAAAGAGTAATTACTGAAATAGCGTGCTCCATCTAAGACCCGGTTTGTGCTTACCATTACAGGGGACAATACCAGCTCAAACGCATCTAAGCTCCAAACAAAACTAAGTCTAGATTGTTACGTCTTATTGAACTTTAACACGCAAATAACACCTTCGCTTTGACGAACACAATAAAAATAAAATTCCTAGCCAATGTCTTACAAACATTTACTGCACCATTTACAACACCTCAGTTAGTATAACAGTCTCATGATGATGAAGGTCATGTCGTCAGGGTCAGTGCAATGTGATATTTTAACGACAGTACCTCGTGAGAAGTTATTGTGTGTTAACATTTTCCCCATTGCATCCATGTTTAGTTATATTTTAGATACAATATTATGGAATATTCCTGAAGCGAAGGTATAAATATCATTATTGTCCTTTTGCAAAATCAGCAACACCAAACCGAAATTAAACATTACTTAAAACCTCAAATGGCCAAGACGTAAGATTATTAAATAGTGTTATGTAATCTGTTTGATATAATTTATCTAGGCTACTTTTTTTATGCTGGAATAGATTGAGAATCAATTTTATACACAAAGCTTGACTGGGCACTTAGTACGTTTATCTATTTGCTGTACTCATAACATAATGTTCCATCCGTGATACTTCACGATATTTATTAGTCACGCGAGCTCAAATATCTTTTATGCATGGTTAGCCTTCTCATCGGTAGGCTTGGATTGTACAGATTATTTCATCATTTTAGTGGTTAGTCTATATTTTAGGGGCTCCATTCAATTTATATAGGGCTCGTTTTGTAAGCTGCTCTATTTAGATTTGATACTTGGTTCTATACTATGCGTTTCTACTCTTATGTCAAAGACCTTTGAACCCTATTTCAATAATCTCAAAGCTGGCTCTTGAAGCTTGTATTGAAGATAAGTTTATTTATATCTACGTTTATTTGCAATTTTTTTATCAAAATAGCTTGTTGTGGCACTTGAAGTACCTTTGCTTTGAAGCCCTTTAGTAGATAAGAAATTATTATACTTGATAAGATCACAATGGCCGATAGCCTATCTTATCGCTTTAGAGTCGTAAAATGAGTCTTTCTTATTTATATTTTTATTAAGTTCCATTGTGACACTTTCGATCTATTCTTTAAAGATCAATTATTATTATTCAATGATAATTATTATACCTAATAATAATAAATTAAAGAGATGCGTCGGAAAAAATGCGCCTTGGTGTAGAGTGGGTAAGTACAGATCTACAGTCTATATTCTATATTCTACTTATTTTTAGGGTTCCGTACCTCAAAAAGAAAAAACGAAACCCTTATAGGATCACTTGGTTGTCCGTCTGTCTGTCTGTCAAGACCCTTTATCTCGGGAACGTGTGAATGTATCGAGTTAAAATAAAAACCATATACTCAGGTCTACAGTCCCTTGAAGCTGTGAAAAAATCAAACTTCTAAGTTATCGTAAATAAAAAGATACGGCTGTGTATGCCGCAAAAAACGTATATTTCGACACTCAAGAGAATCAAAATTTATAGGGTAAGTACCTATTTTACGTTGACCTAGAACCTAGAACTATGAAACTTGGCAAATAATACCGACTTATACTACAAGTATTGGGAAAAATCTAAAAACTATACATTAGTGTACCTACAAAACGCACTACATACGCACTACGCTCACACACGTCCGGTTTTTTTACTTCTGAGAACAATTATTTTAAAATTTGAATTAAATTACGCATACATTTCTGAGTATTTAGATACAAAGATTTATTGCTATTTGTTACTAGCCCATTTGCAGAAATAGAATGTTCTATCCTAAAATGGTGCAGAATAAGCGGCGCTTGATTGCTAGTCAGTCACCCACAATACCTAACATCCTGGTTCGCCCCTTTGACCACAAATGTTTCTGCTCTAACTCATTCACATGACGACAGTCTTATTTTAACAATTTTGATACAAATTGCATAAGCTTGGAAAAATATTTTATAATTTAACCATAACTTTATCTGGATTCGCAAAATTTTAAGACTGTAACGCATATTTTACCATCAAATTAGTGTTGAGGAAGTTAGTAAGCATTATCTACGGTTCGTTTTGTTTTACCTCTGTGCTACTGTAAATTATTCAAAGGATACAATTTAAAAACAACTGAAATAATATTTCTTTAACTATGAAACCGAACTTAGCGCTACTAGACATTAAAGTCACTAAACGTCACACGAAGCAGCGAAGGTCGAGATTGATAGATAGCGATCATTTTTTCGACGATACGATTGGCGTAGCGGTTGAGCGATCGGGTTCGGTGCCAGTTGTGCGTTCGATCCACACACGGAGCATTTGTATGATCTACAGGTCCGGATGTGAGCGTTTGTGTTTGTGCCACCCACAATACATAAGAAAACCGGGTGTGGGTAACGTTTAAAAAAAACTCATGGGTACCTATTGACATCATGATAATGATAATGGTTCACAAAGTGCAAATTATTATCAGCGTTAATTATGTGTAGGTACCTACTATTCATGCATTAATTGCAATGACTTTTATATTGCCCTTTTATTGATCCAGTCTGATTAATAACTCTATTTCAAGAACTTTATGAGGAAATATGGATCGGTTTATTAATTTGGTATTTCCCCGTTTCTTTATCTTAATTAAATTAAAACATAGCCCATGTTTACGGTAATATGGCAATGTGTGTATAATAATGAATTCCGTTTATTTGAATGTGCGCAGAAAGCTGAATTTATTACATTTATTATGGACATATTTATTGGAGCTGCCCGACTGGGAAAGTACCTTCACCTTGCAGAAAATCGTAGCTAAATAACATAGCTCCGTGCTATGTTGTGTTCGTAACGGTGAGCAAGGTCGCCAGAGCTCCGCGAGAAAGCGTTGTGTTGGCAGATAGGATAAGCATCAAGCTGTTGTCTCTTATGCTGCCAGCCCAACTATTCCTTCCTCCGTAACTTACAGGGCCGGCAACGCGCGGGAGATACCCCTGGTGTTTCAAGTGTCCATTGGCTACGGTAACCGCTTACCATCAGGCGGGCCGTATGCTTGTTTGCCACCTTAGTGGCACTTATAAAAAAAATCATAAATACTTCATGATGGTAGCAACATAAATTATACTACGATGTTGTGAATACCTACTTAGTACCTAATCTAATACGATTAGCTTTATTTCTTAGTTCCCTATAAAAATGAAAGTAGAAGTCATACATGTGTCAATTTGTTTTGTTTCTTTGTGGGCCAAGAGGTTCAGATATAAACTAAGTACCGCATCGTTCTAAACGCAACATTGGCGGATCTGTCTAATCTTTAATGGACTCTTTGCTATAGTGTCTCTCCATTTTGCAACTTGCTTACGGTATAAATTTGTCTCATGTAACTTATCGCTTCCGGTTTCACAATGTTCCCGTAATCGATGTTGAATAATATCAAATTGAACAGCCGACGTCACAATGGCCGGCGATCAGTCATGAGGTCAATGCCAATACGTAATTACGAATTTAATAGCAATTTGCCTAAGTATCGTAATGTTAATGACCCAGAATGAAGTAGCCCATGATTACTTAGATTAGGTTCATTGTATGCTGTTTCGGTTAAGCCGTAACTGGCGTCCTGGTACATGGTCCGAATTCCTCGTAAGCTGCTGGTGTGATTTTGATAAAAACATTTATGTGTGTGTAAAACACAAAAAAAAATTATGTGTGTGTTGTTGCGATTCACAATTTGAGCCGTAAGTGGCACCGCTATCGGGTTCTACGATTTTTTTTATTTTCAGGGCAGGACAACGTTTGCCCCGTCCGATAGTAATAATACTCAACAGTTTATAACCGATAATAGATCCTGCCAGTAACATCATACGAGCACTTTAGCCCTTTGACCACCACGTCTAAACGGAAAAAGCGTGCCCCTAACAGCATCAAGCTTCCGAATTTCCTATTGAAATAGGGTAGGTACCTATTTTACTCTATACAAGAAAAAATCTAAAAATATATATTGCTTAGGCAAAATTATTATTATTTATTATTTTCGTAACCAACGTAATTTTTATTGAAATAATACCATGGAAGATGGTGTCGTAAAGGGAGACAACACAAATTAACCAAGAATAAATTTGTTTACACAGCCAAAAAAAAAAATTACGTCATAACCACAGAACAATATGGCGTCCAATGCGTCCCGCGTTTTCGTCAAATTAAGCGCGAAATTTGAAAATTTAAAAGTATTGTGTTTTTTTAGTGATTTATTAGCACAATAGGATCTAATTAAGGCACTTTTCAAAAATGTTTGTGGTGGTCAAAAGGTTAGGTTAGAAGAGCGATTCCGTTCACTGTTCCTAGTTATCTATATATGTATATAAAACTCAAAGGTGACTGACTGACATAGTGATTTATCAACGCACAGCCCAAACCACTGGAGGGATCGGGCTGAAATTTGGCATGCAGGTAGATGTTATGACGTAGGCATCCGCTAAGAAAGGATTTTGATAAATTCTACCCCCAAGGGGATAAAATAGGGGATGAAAGTTTGTATAAATCTTCTTAGATTTTCGACTGATTGAACTGAAATTAAAGATTGGAGCTACTATGATGAAGACGTCCGCTTAAATAGTAATTAATAAATTTCGACCTATGTTGGCGTGAAATAGGGGATGAAAGTTCATATGGAACAAAGTAACCATTCCACGCGGACGAAGTCGCGGGCAAAAAGCTAGTAGATCTATAGATATAGGCGTACCTTCACACAATGTTATTGTGCTAAAAGTCGATTATATTCAAACAATAGCAGCGTTATAAAAGTGTGTCCATATTTTATTGGTTAGTGATTAAAAAGCATGAATATACATTCTTTACCGAATAAATTTTAGTCTATAGTAAGGCTACAAAATATTTGTTTGCGTAGACACTGTTCAAGGACAAAGACATAACGACTATTTGCATTGTTATAAAGGAACATCCATCAGAAGAAAATTAACAGTAACCCTAATTATCTTCACCAAATACGACTGATAGGTCATATCAATTTAAAAGCTACACAGACCGCCGGATATGAAACTAATATCGTTTATTTCAGGTGTTTATTCACGAATTACGCAATTATATTTTATGAACGCATAAATTCGCCTTGAGAAACGAGAACATTGAACTAACGTTGATAATTTACTGGATTTCGTAATGTCCGATGGATATTTTGCTGATCGAATCTTCGTTGACCGATTTGCAAGTCATTCTGCCAACAAAATAACAAAACTAACGACCTTATTTATTAAGTTAAAATCATTACAATCAAAATTGAAGACTTTAGTTAGAATCTGTTGTCTGTGTTAGTTACGTATTGACGCCTAAACCGCTGAACCAATTTAGATGATTTTTTGTATAGAAATAGGTTGTACCTTGGAGACGGATTAGGCTAAATTGTTTCTCTAAAACCACGGGCAACGCCTAGTTCTTATGCATTTCATAGTGTAAGCATCCGCAGTATCAATCAATATATATGAAATGGATTTTTCATTTTTTGTATTGATATAAATACAATTGGTGCCATTATTCAAAAACACTCACAGGCTGAAAGACAGATTAAGTGGGTTCTCTAGTGTCAACTCACTTTATTGACATCAAAGGTTCTTAATGAATAGATGTGCTGGCATTTTGGATCTTCAGCATTTGTAAAGAAGCACCGAGAGGCAGGATCAGTAAATGGCTCGATGACGAAGTTTTTCTGTAGCAATAACAGCGCACTGCAATCACACAATAAACAAACAAACAAACATCTTGTCTCTCTATTCTCCCTATCACCCTAAACGCATATACCGTCTCCGTTCCGTCGTGGGTAAATATATACAATATCATTCAGAATGCCATTGTATATCTAGTCTCAAGTTTAGTTTGAGCGGTTAGACAACTACAAAATTATTATATGTATAATCTCATTGACATTGAAACGTTGGATAAGATTACTCTCACCCAATTAACGTTTTATCCCAGTCACGAAATGTTTTATTAACAATAATAATTTACAATAGACTCGTGATGTAAGTTTTATATTAGGACATGCAAAAGTGAAAAGGAAGTGCCCAGAGGTGATAATCATGTTAATGTGATCATTAATAGAGAGGGATGACGCTATTTAACTTGTAGAGTTTTAAGCCCTGTACAGACTGCGCGTTCCAGGGTACGGTAGTTTAGCACTGTTGAACACGCGTACAGATGAATACGTAGCATAGTCACAGTACGTAGGTGCGCGCAGCTTCACGTACATACGTACGCACTGCACGTTCCAGTGTACGCGTATCCGACTACGCGTACAGGGTCACGCGCAGTCCGTACGGCTCTTTTGTGATATGTACTGCATTTCTTTATATTTTGGCTTTTTCGAGCTTTTACTCGTTTTTTCACTCGTTTCCTTCGTTCACCATCTTTATAAATGCCCGTCACGTAGCAGCAGCGGTAGCCTAGTGGTAGTGATATGACCGCTGGATTGCCAAGTCAAAGTTCTTGAATTCGTATCAAATCGCTTAAACGGTAAAGGAAAACAGCGTAAGGAAACATGCACGCATGAAAGATGTTCTCAATGGCGTGAGAAATAGCCGCAGTAGGCTAGCGTGGACTATTGCCTAGCTAAATCCTAACCACTCATAGAAGCCACGGGTCTTCTCTCATCAACCCATATACAGTATCACAGCTGGGCCCGCATGATGATGACACATCTCACGATTTAAAATGGGCTATAAACCGTTATAGATACAATGTGGCTATGTGTGATGTGATGTCCGTACGACAACGTTAGACGGATAGTCGAGTACATTAATCTGAATTTCTTAGCGAATCATAACATGGAATAAATAATGTATTTGCCTTTCATGTTCGTTTCGGAGATTACATGATGAACGAGAGAGCGGTTTTCGGTTTTATGTAACTTCATTACGAATTTACGAGTCGAGCTACTAGAGTATGAGAAACAAAACTTACATATATACACACCTGCGCTTATTTTATTCTTTTTACAATCTCAATAATTTTATCAACTTTTAAGTATTTCATTTTTACAGAGGTGACTTTTATTAGCATCATTTTAACCTTTCTGTACATGCGCTGAACTTTTAAAATCTTTAATCTTTTTTCCAAAAATATTGTTCCTTGTAATCTATCATTAACAACGTTGGCAATTTATTTATAACCTTCAATCTCTCCAATGTTCTCATCGATCTTAGGTGTTGTTAGGGTTCCGTACCACAAAAGGAAAAGTCGGAACCCTTACAGGATTATTTTGTTGTCCGTCCGCCCGTCTGTCTGTAAAGACTCTTTATTTCGGGATCGCGTGGAGGTATCGAGTTGAAATTAAAACCATATACTCAGGTCTATAGTCCCTTGATGCTGTAAAAAAATCAAACTTCTAAGGTAACGTAAAAAAAGATGCCGTTTATGCCGTAAAAAACGTATATTATGACACTCTCAAGGGAATCAAAATTTATAGGGTATTTCCCGTTGACCTAGAACTATGAAATTTGGCAAGTAATACCGTCTTATACTACAAGTATAGGGAAAAATCTGAAAACTATACATTTGTAATTAAATAATAATAAAAATATAGTCTTTATTTAAAATACGTAATCTTTGTACGGAACCTTCGGTGGGCGAGTCCAACTCGCACTTGTCCGGTTTTTTTTTGTAATTGTGGGTACTTTGGATTTTATAAGCTTCAGCCTATATCACTACCGTTCTTAATGATTACTACTTACTAGAACGATAATAACTCTTTACTGTAAAGACAATCAAACTTTAGTATTGGCAGTATTATACTTCAAGAAAATGTACCTTTAACAAGTCCTATTTATGTAATAGATAAATGAGTGTTAGAGTACATTTTATGAATAATAGATTCTTTAAGACAGTAGAAGATATCTCTTATCTGATAACAATATTATTTACTTGATCAAGTACTCAGAAGTTGGTCGCGATATTTAGTCTCGTGATCTTTAATGTATTTATACTAACATAATATACTTAAAGTTAAATTACAAAATTTAAAGAGTCCCCCGACACAAAATTCTCTAAAAAAGAAATAAAATCTAAAAAATGTCCTTTTACTTTTAATATAAGAAGAATATTTTAATCCAAGCGTCGTTGTGTCGGGTTCCGCTAAGTAGCTAACCTAAAGCTTGTATTATCATATGCTTGTCAAAACGCATCATATGAGCCCAAACACAAGGTAGATGCTGTACACAGTGACAGGAGTTTAAATTTCGAATCGATCAGACCTGTGGACTTTGTGTATATCTCTTCATCAAGAAAAGAGGTGATAATCTTCAAAAGGCTGAGCAGATTTTCTTGAAATACATATAGCTACTAAGAACACTCGATTAACACATCTTTCAAACAAAAAAAATGATCAAAATCGGTTCTGCAGTAACTTCCAACTCATCATATATTCTGTTATTTGTTATTTTATATAAAGTAATTAGGAACTGAGGCCGTGCCACAGTGTTATTACGACCGATTGTAGGTTGGGTGAAAGAGATAGCACTATTTAATGTAAAGTGTGGCATCTCTCTCTTACGCAAATATCTTTCAGATCTCGTGTGCCGGGTCCTTGAGCTCCCTATTAATATGGTTTGCGTGCCTTCTTACAGAACAGATCAACTCTAAAGACCGCTATTGCTTTTCCGCTACATCGGGCGTTTCTTTGTAACACTAGTTTTCTTCTTGATGATGACGATGTCTGGCTTTCAAAGGATCTCTGACTCGCCTGTCTCTTCGGTAAGGTAGTGCGGAAACGCCAGCAAAAAAAAAACCTTCCCAGTACAATGGCAATGAATTGTTGAGTAACAGTTGACGTGGCCACATTATTACTACAACATACTTAAGTATACATAATATACATATTTTTATTCATCGTACCAGTCACTTAGCATCTATGACTTTTTTACCGACTTATAGTGATTTACCTCAGCTTAACTTTGCAAATAACAATAGCAATATCCTTAGCATATCCTTTCTCGAAAATAGTATGGTTACAATAGTTCACAAATTAAATTACAAATTATTGTTGTGATAAATCTGCCACCAACCATCCTGATTTCTAAGGGCAGCTCATTCCATAGAAAAATAAATTGAAGATTAAATGTATTTGCTGCCCTACGGTTGTCATTATCATGCCCATTAATCATATGGGCATGATAATGACAACCGTATTGCTACAGACTACATACGTATTGGATCTATAGCATGGCTATTGTGTTGCATGACAGACCCCAGCCGATTATAAAGGAGGGCACGTACCGCTCCAAGGACAATTTCAATAATGTTTCGATACAATCAATATGCACCGCACCGACGTTTCTGTACTGAACGAGGCAGAATTATAATTCATTATTATGAATTCTCTTCTCACGAAGATCTGTGTGATAACTATTATATTTTAAGAGAGGTATATTGGAATTGGAGGTATAGTGGAATCTAATAATTCCACTCACAATGGAGCTGCTCGACTGAGGAAGTACCTCCAGAAAATCTTAGCCAAATAACTTAGCTCCATGCTATGTCGTGTTCCTAACGAGCAAGGTCTCCAAAGCTCCGCGAGGTAGTGTTGTGTTGGCACTGTCGGCAACGAGCGAGTGATACCGTTGGTGTTGCAAGCGTCTATGGGCTACGGTAACCGCTTACCAACAGACGGGCCGTTCGGTTGTTTGCCACCTTAGTGGTATAAAAAAAAATACAATTTAAATTTCAATAATTTTACGTCCTTTATCAGAAACTAAACTTGTTATTTTCGCTGACGATACAAACACAATAATTTTTGCAGATACTATGGTTGATTTAGAATCAAAGGTTAATACAGCATTAAGTTTTCGAAGAATGTTTTGGTATAAACAATTTAAAACTATATAACATAATCATAAAAAAGCCTATTACAGCAATACTTCGTCGAATTGAAATTGACGAAGAAAGAAAAGTTACAGATATTACCTACTCGTAGAAAAGATATACCCTCAACAATACAGCCAAAACTCAATGTAGTGCAACATATTTTAAGAGTATAATCGGTTTCATTATATAATAAGCTGCCCACAGAGTTTAAAAGTATTTATAGTGCAAACTTATTCAAAAATAAATTTAAAACATCTATTGGGGAAAGGCTATTATACTCGTAGTATTGACGAGTTTAATTTAATGACAAATAGTAGACAATAATAATCTATTATTTTGTTATCCTAAATTAATTAATTAAATCATCAAATTCCCTAAATTAATTATCTAATTATATTGAAATTTATATTGTTAATAATTATTATTGGAATATTAATAATAATTAATATCGCGAATTTGATGTCTTTTAATTTTGTGTAGGTAGTTTATAGTTATTATTAAGTTTATTATTGTTTATCTGTATCAAATATATGTCAAAAACCAGTACATATTTTCAACACAATGTATATAATTATTATTGTTAAGAAATAAAATACTTATGAATTCTCTGACTGGCCGCTATCCATAAATTAGGGCCTCTGCGTCTTTGTAAGTATTGTGTCATTTCATAGAGGAGGAAGGAGTAATAAATACAACAATATCTATCCGAATCATGTGACGACCTCTAATCTTCTGCACAATGTGCCTCATCAGCCCTTTTTAAAGGCGAGAAATTTCATGCAATACCGTCGCCAGCGAAGGCGACATGGTATGTCGTACATGTAGGTAGATTATTTTGCCCAATAGTTGGGACCATGGGACTCATGAATCTCATTACCAAATTCGCCACAGAAACAAAAAGGTGGTCCATCCTTTTTTTTGGAGTGCGGAAAGTCCTCATGGATTGTCTGCTACCTCGGGAGGCGGCCGGATTATGTCGGAGTCATACCGACTAAAAACAGCACTTGGCTTCACGTGCCGTTTAGTCATGAAAGCCATGGGATTCCTGCCTGACACTCACCGGACCCTATCAAACCGCAAGCCCAAGGCCACTCCTCGCTGCCCCATCAGCTTGCCAACTATCACACAATCAAGAAGCACAATCGGCACAAGCAGGCTGATGTCGTGAATGACATGCGTTTTACGATTCACATGTTAATATAAGTACAATTATCTAATCCTGAGCACGTTTTTCTATACTTAAGTAAGTACACTTTTTGTAATTAATTATTATGCTAAATACATTCTTATCAATTTAATCTCTACGTGACTGGGCCCACGAGATACGACAACGATAGCCATGACCGTTCAATTGAAGACAATTTTTATCTGATAACAAATTTATTGAATAATCGACCGTAATATTCGGTATTAAAGGATAATAAGCCGAAAATTAAGATATATTCTTGTTAGAAGGTGCAAATAATTTGGTATCACTGACATCCATGTGATAGATACGGTATACACGTATAAGATGTGTTGTAGTAATTAACGCTTATCAAGAATTGTGACGCTGCGCGCTGTCTAGTTGCGGCCGATCTCGCGTGGTGAGTGGTTGTGTCTGTGCTTGACTTTAGTTTTTATTTAAGGCGATGATAGGTTATTATTTTAAATATTTTTACTACTATATTACCTATGTTTGTTTTGTAATAGCCTATTCTAGTGATTACCTAATTTAAAGTAGAAATAATATATAAATAGACCACAGTCTGTCATGGTTGTGGCGAGTGTTACGAATCCCATAGCCGTGACGATAGGGCTAAGGTAGGCAAGTGCTGGTTTTAGTCGGTACGTGTCCAACATCCCCTGCCGCCTTCCTAGGCGGCAGACGTTCCATGACGATTTTCAGCATTCCAAAAAAATGCTTAAGTACCTAGGGTTAATAGGTAATGGTGCCATATTAGGTTTTAAACAATCATGTACCTACCTTTATCTTGTCGAATTCATGTGCATGTTTATTCACATAGGGTTCGATTTTTTCATCGCCAGATAACTTTATCGGATAAATTCGATTTTTTGACAGTTTTTCTATACAAAATCTGTCAAACGTTACTTTTATTCCTCAGTTAAAGTTTATTTGGCGATGTAAAAATCAGCCCTAAATGTAATTAAAACTAATTAGGTATGTACTTACTTAAATTTTATGTGTCAATTAATAGTGTGTAATGGTTTTGTCATAAGTAGTTTTACGTAAAATTATTTCGATCCGCGACCTTAAATCTAATTACCAAAGTTTTCTTGTAGATAACTTTCGCAACGCTATGTATGTAATTCAATTCGATCTTTTGTAAGTAACTATTAAAAACACGATAATGTATGAAATACTTGTTGTAAAATAACTTGTGTGTTTTCAAACGATTTTAAAAAGGAAGTTTACAATTCAGCGACATTTTTTTTGTATCGTCGCCGAGAGTGATCCAATTTGACGACAACTCAATTTTTGACGACACGATTGGCGTAGCGGTTGAGGGATCGGCTTCTGCGCCACGTGTTGTGGGTTCGATCCCCACACGGAGCAAATATTTGTATGATCT
Organism: Acronicta aceris; assembly: GCA_910591435.1. Taxonomy (NCBI): domain Eukaryota; kingdom Metazoa; phylum Arthropoda; class Insecta; order Lepidoptera; family Noctuidae; genus Acronicta; species Acronicta aceris. Next base: position 6,811,313 of record OU342780.1, on the reverse strand, counting down.
ACAGTTAGTTGTTCCGGGTCTGGGCGTTTGTGTATGTGAGTATTTCTGTTTGTAAACGCACCCACGATACAGGAGAAAATCCTAGTGTGGGGCAACGTTTTACTTAAAAAAAAAAAAATAATTCGACTTTTCATAATTTTGATATGATACATAATATGCTTCCGCGATGGTCCACTATAATTTGGTTGGGGTCTGACTATTGGCCCTGAAGATAAACCACAAAATGCTTCCTACGTGGGAGAGCCATGCTTCGGCACGAATGGGCCGGCTCGACCGGAGTGATACCACGGCCTCACAGAAAACCGGCGTCAAACAACGCTTACGTTGTGTTTCGTCGAGTGAGTGAGTTTACCGGAGGCCCAATCCCCTTTTAAAAGGCGGGCAACGCACTTGTGACTCCTATGGTGTTGCGGGTGTCCATGGGCGGCGGTAATCGCTTACCATCATGCGATCCGTCTGCTCGTTTGCCCCCTATTCCATAAAAAAAGAAAAAGGTTTTTCTTAAAAATACGTTGATGAATAACTTTGAGAAAATATAAATATACTAGAGTTCCCGAGTTCTTTGCGCACGGGAAATCGTAGGTAATTTTCGTTTCTAAAATATACTGTGCTGACTGTCTATGCCATGGAAGTTTCATAACATAAAATGTGTTATGTCTCATTTATAGGGAAGAAAACAATTGTCAAAATGTCAACAGCGAATGACAGTTATCTTGACGATGTCATCGTTTATTATTTATGTAGATAAAAGTGTATGCGTGTATGTCAAACGCATGGTATGCATACAAACTTTCACCCTTCTTTTCACCGCCTTAGAGGTTGAATTTCCAAATCCTTTCTTAGTGCTCGTCAACAGTGAAAATTTTCAGGGATCTAGCTCTTGCAGTGTCGACTGTGTGTTGATACGTCAGTCAGTCAGTCAGGTTCTTCTTTTAAATATATATATTATACATTTTCTTGATGTCACACCGACATGGAACAAAAGTAAAAAGTACGTAATTTTTATTTATTTTTTTATTAAAAAAGGAACAAGGAAAAATTAAATAGGGAATATGCATAAGATTCAAATTTGAGTAAAATATTTTTATTTGTAATCTTTATTGCTAAAGAATGATGTCCACGCCATATTTATTTTTACATAATCGCTTTTCCAGCAAGATTTTAATTATTTATGTAGAAAAACTAGAAAAAGTGCGCGACAAATTTAACAGAACTTACGACAAAGTCTACGTTGTGACGCTCTCATGACGTCACCGTAAACATTTAGGTTTGTAATTACTAAGTATAAAATGGATTTAAGTCATCTCCCATGTTCGAATTAGTTAGTAAACTTAAAAATATAAATAATTGATTGGATAAAACGATCAATAAAATTCAAAAACGATAAAACAACTGTTTTTGCGGAAACACACAGTACACGCGGCCAATATGGCGGCGTTTAAATCTCCCGTATCTGATTGCGGTTTTGAAAATTAATTTTATGATTAATATTTTTGTCAAAGAAATATTTTTTACGGTGCTTTAATAATGTAAACTATTGACTAAAAATATAAAAAGATATGTATATTGTCAGTAGGGTTGCCAACCGTACTATAATAAATAGTATTGTACTATATTTCGGGTCTGTGTACTATATACTGTTGAAGAAATATATAGCACGCAAAAATACTATTTTCCAGTTAGAAAAGATTTTTTGTTACATCGAAACTAATAACAAACGAACCCCTCATACATTCAGTAAAATACTATATTTTATTGTAATGTACTATATTTTTATAAGGTTATTCTGAAAAATACTATATCCGGCCGAAAAAATGTTGGTAACCCTAATTGTCAGTAGTGCCGTGTCTCATTAGGCATCATCTCGTGCCTCATCTCTTCCATCAAAATAATTTGATGTTCATAATTCGATTCCACAATTAAAAAATAATACAGAGATAGTTTGAGCATGTTGAGACAAGGAGTAAAAAGCGACTTACAAAAAGAATTTTTAAGGCGTATGTACCTATGTTATCCTAAAAAAACGTAGGTGTATGTGTGAGCGCTGATCAGAAATGCATGTACCTACTATAGAGTGCTTTCTTATCTTTACAGATTCCACTAAGAACAAACATCGGCCAAAATGTGTCCAATTTGGCCGTTGCACCTGATCATCCTGTACCTGCTGGCACTATGTCCGCTGTGGGTGATCTGCCAGGCGGTGCCGGACCTGACCGCCACCTTCATGCCCAGCGAAGTGATGGTCAACATGAATGAATACTACTACGTCAATGTTACTGTCCAAGGTATGTTCATCTTTAGGATTTAGGAGGGATCCTGTGTTCGTATTTGTCCTAAGTCGCCGCAAAGAGATTTCTCATTTCTCTTTTTCAAAAGAGAACTTGCTTAATCTTTGGACCCGATTATGTACGAGTAGGAGTAGGAGTCAAAACTTTTGAATATTGCTATATGTATAAGTATACCCACAGGTCATAGCGGCCGGCAAGCGACCACATCTATAAAGTAATAATAATAATAATAAATATCTTTATTTCCCAAAAATACAGATAAGTGTGCTTAGATTAAACAATTTGAAAACATGGTAAAAGACATAAAAGTACATGTACATTAGGGTCCTGCAGAATTCTGCACACAATTGATTGAACTCTGTCTCTTAAACTAGGATATCCTGTATCTTAAGAGACGGTGTTTCACAATATATTTCAATTTAAAGTATTAGTGGACTGTGTCGATTACCTCCAGCAGAGAGAAGAAAATAAGTAATTAACATTAGCTTTAAATTATGTGAGAGTGCGAGAGTGAGTGGTGAAAGAGTGTGAATGTAGTGTTAGGGTGTGTGTGTATATGTGTGTGAGTATGGACTAGTAGGTGATGTGGTGTAGGTGTGTAAATGAGAGGGAGGGAGTTGAATTGAATTGAATGTTCAAGTTTGTATGGATGCGAGGATAGAAGTATTAGGCGATGTAGGCAAGTAAATTCTCAGTTTCGGCATAGTCCTGCGTAAGTAGCCATTCTGTCACTTTTACTTTTAAGTTGTGTTTGTTGAGGTCTAAGATTTTCAATTTTTTATGAATCTTTTTGTAAATGTACGTACTAACTACATAATACTGCCGCTGTGCGTGCGTGGTCTTGTGTTGGATATAGAGGGAAGGTTAGTGCGTTTGTTTGAGTTAGACAGGGGAAGGCTGAAAGTGGACACTGTTCCTATGTGTTTATTTGAATTCAGTACCTAAATTGTCTATTAGAAAGATGACATAGGGATATTTTCTTGTTTCATGCTTTTCGGTTGATGTGCGAATGTATTTTTTGTAACTTTCTGTTAGAAACCCACCGAGAGGGGTTAACAAGAATACTAGTAATGTGCGACCCACATTGCTAGTAAGCTTATTCAAAAAAATAAAAATTGTCAGTTGGAGTAAATGTTACCTTTGTATACAATGACATTATATAATTTAAAAGAGGTTTGTATACAAAATATTGTGTACGAAATATGTTAATATTACAAAAAGTAAGCTTCAAAATTATCTATTAACTGGATCGCATTGAGCAATAATTAACCGAGGCAACAGATTGCTTTGCCTCGAATGGCCCTCACTCGTTATAACTTGTTATTTCGTAAATTACTTCAAGTATCCAACCTTCATGTTTTTGGTTTGTGTACAAAAACAAAGTTGAAAGTACCTACTGATGCAAAGGTGAATGAATTTATTTAAAAAGTAGAAAAATATCCTACTCACAACAGGCTTTAGAATTCGTTTGCATCTTGCTGAACATCTCAACATAGTCAATTTTGAAGTATTTATTACGAACTAAGTGTAGTGCTACATAATATAATAACTTGAAGCGGCGGTAACTAACTAACAAGAACCGCTGCGGCACGGCTCCTGCTGAGCCTAATGTGACCATACGTGCCGCGAAGCCGAACACTCCTGTGTACATCTCCCGCCTACACTACACCACTCAAGCGGAAGATATCGTGGAGTACGTGCGCCAGCGCATCAAGTACACGCCGAGAGTGCAGCTGTTGGAGTCGCACCGCAACGTCAACTTTAAGGCGTTTGTAGTGCGAGTACCAACGTGTTATCTGCACATCGTCATGGAAAAGGATTTCTGGCCGCAGGACGTGGTGTTCCGTCGCTTCCGGGGACAAGTGCCACAAGAACGCACTGTGACAGTGACTAGTGCCAAGTGAAGTGACTTACTAACATAGGTTAAGTTTATATACTAACATCATTTGTTATTTATTTTATATATGTTAGTGTGTAAGGTATATATCTATGGGCCATAGATGCCTGAAAATAAATGATTTTGATTTTGATTGGTAGCCTAATGGCTAGGGCTTCGGATTTGCGATCATGTGGTTGCCGGTTCGAAACCCACCCATTGCACTACCAACGTGAACCCACTTGTAACACAAGCATTTTGCTTAGCACGAGGGGTTAACAAAAATACTAGTAATGTGCGACCCACATTACTAATAAGCTTTATTATAAAAAAATGGCTTTTACATGGCATTTCATCGATCAAATAGTAAGATGTAGGTATATTATTCAATTTCGCATAACTAGACCATTGAGGCAATATAAACACAATGATAACTTTTTTTTCTTGTCAACAGGCACAGGCATGCAAGCGGGTGACCAATTCACGTTGTTGTCTTCAAACACCCACTTAGCAGACGCAGAATGGAATACCTCGTACCAACTGACAGATGATAACGTACTCAACAGCAAGTTCGATGGACAGGTGCGAGTCACTGGGAAATTTCTTGGTAAGTAACCTTTTAAAAAAATACATGAGCTAAGAACAAAATGCTTAGTGAAAAGTTCCTTGCACCATTGTGTTTTTTTTTTAATAAAACGGCATAGGTATCCTGGTGAGGTTCATGGAGTTTCGGAAAATGTTTCTATATTATACATAACCTCCTCTGTAGGAACCAATTTATTACAATTATTTTGTTTGGTTGACTCAAATTTTGTTTGAAATACTTTCAAGTCCAATTAAATCGGTTTATGCCTCCGCAAAAACAAGGACATCGACTCGATTTCAATTCAAGGCTTTTCGATACAATTTGAGTGTATTGAAAATGTTTTTTCTCTATTGGCAATACTGTAAGATTGCTCAAAGGACATATTGAGCGAACAAAAAATAAAAAAAGAAGCATTAAAATCCTTTAAAATTATTATTAATTCGTCAGGATGTAAACAGGTAAATGGCATGTTTATTCAGACTAATAGCTCACCTGATAACACAAGTAGCTCATTTTGATAATGTGCACAAAAAAGAAGTGCTATTCATTATTTGCTTTCTATTTTGCATACTCACTCAATTATAATATGAATGAAGTTTTAACGTCTCACATGGTTTGAACAAGTGTTTTCATTGCCGATACGAAATTGTATTGTAAATAATTTTATTTCACTTCCTATATTACTTGTTGCGATGGAGATACATGCCATAAAGATATACCTAAGATAAGCTCCATTTGGCCCTCCAGGTAGCAATATTGTATGGTTTGCTTCTGTATGAGGTTACATACATGAGCCACGGCTAGTGTTGCCAGGTGTCCCGATTTGCGCGGGACGTCCCGATTTTCAGGGGTCTGGTGACACGTCCCGATTTACCCTTGATCGGGACGCCGAATGTCCCGATTTTTCACTAACCTCTTTAGGTACCTACTAACCAATGGTAATATACCATTAAAAAAAATTACACCGATTAAAATAAACGATGATTCACAAAAATCAGTTTTTTTGTAGCCATTGTAGCTGTCCCGATTTGAAAACCAAAATCCCGATTATTTTAACTTTCCGTTCCGAAATTTGACACACTAGACCTGGCAAGACTAGCCACGGCTTACACGACCCCCCACCCCCATATATACCTACGCCTATGGGTTTCACTCGCATCCTAAAAGGACTATACGTAGATACGCAGCTACAAACTAGTATTCTTAGGATGCAATCCTTTCCAAATTGTATCTATAATAAAAGCTGTTCAACGGTTAAGGCGTATTTAGGTAATAAACACAGAATTTTTAGCATTTGTAAATAAATTCCATTATAACCTCTCTTTGTGGAAGTCTTTGGGGTAGGCCTTTGTTCAACGGTATATTATTATCCTGCTAAAAGACGTCGGCTGATATGATGATAATAACATACCTAAATAGATACAATTAAATAGGATTAATTGTATATTCGTGTTATTCACTTTATCATTCACTGACTAATCTCAAGAAGAAACTATGAAGCCTACAACAACATTGGGTGTATCAGCTTAGGGAAGAAGCTTAGGGAAAATGCCGCGAGATTGGGATAAACTAAATCATGCGCAGCGCCCTAGGATAGAGCTCTAAATGTGATAAAAACTTGAGTCATTATAGTTTATCGTAATGATCAATAATTCATTATTAATGATTTCTTCTGTCCACAGGTAGAACAAACGTAGTACTAGAAGGCAGACGCGGTACACAGACGTACCCCGTCGAGAATAATACGCTGCCCGTAGTTGTGATCAGACCAGAAAGGCTCATAGACAGAATTTTTGTTAGCTCAGTCGCCACTTTTGTAAGTATCTCCATAATAATTATATCAATGAATTAATAATATCAATGCTTCCTAATTCGCCAATCTATGGCAAGATAGGAATTAAGATTAGGAGACAAGATAGGTGTTACAAATGTGAATGCATTTGCTTAAAAGTTGTCAAAAAAAGCCTCATTAGTAGTGATCTCAAGGTCGTTATATCCCTAACGAGCTAAGTATAAAATCATTGTTAGTAGGTACCTATAATTAGTATCTAATAGTAATTAACTGCTAGTGTAGTGATCCTAAGTACGACTGCTACTGTCTTGGGTTCGATTCCCAGGTCGAGGAAAGTATTTTAGGTTTTTCTATGAAATTCTCAGTAGCAGCTCGGAGCCATTAATCGGGCACAAATCCATGCCCGATCAGTGGCAAGGCGCACCCCATATTTCATGGGACCTTAACTTAAGTACTGTGGGTGTATACACCGCTGCCTAACCCTTCGGGGAATACAGTCTTGATGGAATGTTATGTTGACAAAAACTAACTAACTACAATTGATAAACAAAAAAAAACATAAGTACGTTTAATTTTATCAATATGAAACCGCTCCATTACCGCGAGCACTATTAGCACGAGATTAAGTATTCACTTAATTTCGTGCTAATAGTGAAATAAATGAACTTGCTTATCAAAAAAACTATCGCAAGAGAATTAATGAAATTTTATTTTGTCTTGTTGCTACTGCGTATCTTATCTATGGTGAAAACACGTGTTAACGTTCAAACAGTCTTTATTTCGAACGTGTCGTTTAAAAAAGGAACAAAAATATTCCTTTTAGAAGTGTAGATTATGGTAATATGGAGGTCACTGTTTTAAGATATTTTTTATGTATTTTTTATCTTACTGATTTTTTACTCTTACATGCGAATATTAGACATACTGAAACACGTAAAACCTGCCTGAGTCTGCCCGTGACCATGGACGTTATAGAGAGTCCAAAATATCGGTATTTTTAAAATTTTATTATTTTTTAATTTTAGTATTTTTTTCGTAGTGGTTTTACTTTTTTTCTTTTAAAGTATCGTCGTGATAATAATTATTATTATCTGTAAATTGGCTAATCTTTAGTAGCATTATAATTATCACAGTTTACGTCAAGCAAATATGTAGGTATTATATTTGCATTTATATCGTTGTGTACTTCAATATTATAAAGTAATAAAATGGATTGTACCATTCGAACTTTAGCCTAAGCACTGAAGATAATATGGGCATTCTCTTGCATTACATTGAAAGAACCCTTACCCTTACCCTTAATAAATAAAAATATATTTTGGTCTAGCTGTACCCTGCGATTTCGCCCGTTCCTGAGGGTCGTAACGTGGTGTTAAATAGCCTATAATAACTTTCCTGTTGAATCAGTCTATCCTTTAGTGAAAACCGTTCAGATGGATAGACGCATCGACGGGACTGGTTTATAATATCTAGTGTTGATAACTAAAGTATCCTTACTTTCTTACGGACGGTCCCAATAAAATATCAGTTAGTAGATTTGCTTGCCAGTGATAGAACTTTGACATAAGGTGATGTCATACATTTTCATGCAATACATAAATAGAGGTTGCCCAAGTAAGTTATAGAAATACTTGTGTTAGAGCCGCCTCGCAGCTTCCCTTAGATACTAGCTTAACAATTTTGAGACCTAAACTATTATTAAGACAAAAAGAAAAGTAAATTGACTGATAAGCTCTGGGTGTTTGTATATGTTACTTGTGTTGTAAGTATGTATAAATATTGCGGATTTATGATCGTGTACGTGTTATTGAACTGAATTGTGTAGTGGTATATCCACGCGTTCTGTAATATAGAGGCGGACAGGAACGAAATCATGTAAAAAAAAAGTTCAATTTTAACTTTTTTATTTCGTAGATCGGAAATATTATCCATTCTGATTTTTTGTTGTTTCACAGGTATCACTAATCTTCATAAACTTCGGGTGCGCGATGCATTGGCCGACCGTCAAGCAGGTGCTTAAAAGACCTATAGGACCCATTATAGGAATGTGCGGACAGTTCCTATTTATGCCACTGGTGAGTTTTTTTATTTTTTACTTGATATTATTCTGCGTCATCAAAAATATATAATTACTACCTATAACTGTTTTTAGGCAGTGAAAAATGCATCCGATTTTAAGATAGACCTCCACCAATACTCCAATTGCATCCAATTTCGTGCTGTCAATTTTGCGTGATTTGCGTACAGACAAACAAAAATTTTAAAGACTATTGTTTCGGCCCCTTTAAAAGACCCCTCATATTATTTTTCTATAAGTATCTTCTATGTGATAAGCAGTGATAGCCTAGTGGAAGGACTCGAGTTCTAACCCAAGGCTAACGCTAAGTTTTAACCTCTGACTTTTCGAAGTCATGTGCGTATTAAATAGTTAATCATCACGCGCTTAAACGGTGAAGGAAAAATCGTGAGGAAACCTGCATGCCTGAGAGATTTTCTCAATGGCGTGTGAAGTCTGCCAACCCGCACTAGGCCAGCGTGGTGGACTAAAGCCCTCTCATTCTAAGAGGAGACCCGTGCCCACCAGTGGGACAGTATAATGGGTCGATTATTTATGTATCTTCTATCTATGTAGAGAAACCTAGACCTAGATCCTACCACTATCGATCTAAGACGAAAAAAATGGTCATTAACTGCCACATTAGTCCAGTGGTCGTAAGCGCGACTACTACGCTAGTCTTGGGTTCGATTCCCAGGTCGCGCAAAGTGTTATCGTATTTTCTATGTAATTCGTTTATCACAAACATATCGGCAACTCTGGGTATATATTAGTACACCTCTGCCTAACCCGTCCGGGAATACAGGCGTGACGGTATTTTATTTATGTATGTAATTCAAGTTCATGTTTTTATTTCAAATAAGCTTTTACAAGCGTTTATGAAACGTTATTGAGTCTAGTTGCAAGGTTCAGAAGAATACGCCAAGACTCCATGGACACTCTTTTAAAATAATTGGTACTACAATCTTCTTCTTGTACCTGTACGTTCCAGATGTCTTTCGGTCTTGGTTTCCTAATCTTCCCCAACAACCCCGCGATGCGTCTGGGTATGTTCTTCACTGGTGTCGCGCCCGGCGGTGGCGCCTCTAACATCTGGACCTTCATCCTCGGAGGAAACCTTAACCTGTCACTGGCTATGACGTCATTATCCACGCTCGCGTCTTTCGGTACGTAGTTTTAAGGATAGTTCTTTATGTGTTCCGTATAATTATCTTTTAATTAAGTATAAATTAATCAATTTTAAAACTTAAACAGTATAACGTAGTGACAGGATACTGAAAAGTCATAGATATTTTTTTCTAAAAGCATACTAGCAATGTGGATCGCACATTACTTGTATTCTTGTTAACCCCTCGTGCTAAGCTAAATGAATAGTATAGAATAGAATAAATAATCTTTATTGCACACCATATGAGAAAATAAATTAAAGAATTAAATTTATTAAATGCTTGTGTTACGAGTGGGTTCACGTCGGTAGTGTAATGGGTGGGTTTCAAACCGGCACCACATGATCGCAAGGCCGAGTGCCTAGCCATTAGGCTACTGCCGCGCCGCTTCAAATGTTTTATTTATTTATTCATTCTCAAACATCTATCCTTGCAGGTGAATTACCTAATATGATATACTTATCTACTTAAATCTAAACATACAATGTACATAATACTATTAACATAATAAATCATGTGTAATCCTAGAAATACACTTACTCACAATAACAAATGTAATAGGATAGGATGTATCAAATAAAGAAAAAAAAACATGGGTGAAAGGCGTGAGTGTCAGTGTGGCACCTTTGACTTTAAGAAATAAATTTCATTCAGTTGGTCAATTTAGTCTTGTCGCTTGGATTCAATATCCATCTCTTTTAAAAAAGTATTTTGGACATAGAATAGAAAAATCTTTAAGTATTGTACTGATGTACAATAGATTTTTAATTTATTTTGATTCTTGCTATGATATAACAAGAATCAAAATAAGGCGCAGTATGCCTTTTTTCCATATACATATCTCTATCAGCCACTCTCATCATTCGCTTCCTTTGTAGCCATATTATCTCTTACACAGCCCATCCATCTTTTCTTTGGTCTCCCGCTACTCTTATATGACATAAGATACAATTAATAATTAATATTTGCAGGTTTCATGCCCGCATGGCTCTTCTCGCTGGGCCAAGTAGTATTCCGTAACGCAGAAATAGTGGTACCGTACACGCGTATCGCGACCTTTGTGATAGGCCTGCTAGTGCCGCTGGGCATAGGGCTGGGCATGCAGCGCTGGACGCCCAAACTCGCCGCCTTCATGGTGCGCATCCTCAAGGGATTCTCGACAACCCTGCTACTGTTCATCATTATATTTGCCATAGTCACCAACTTGTATATCTTCGAGTTGTTCACTTGGGAGGTGAGTTTTATCTTGTTTTTTTTTTATTGACAATTCGACTCAGAATAATTATTTGTTTGTTAGTAGCAAGTTAATTGTAAAGAGAGACGCGCGATTGAGATAGGTACGCTACATAGAATTCGTACAAAAGTGGAATTCATGGCCTAATCAAAAATTTTTATAGAAAAATTTTCGCCATTCCTGACCTATCCTATCCTATTTGACAGATCATAGTAGCTGGAATGGGTATACCATGGCTGGGTTATTGCTTCGGCTACGCGGCAGCGCGCATCTTCAGACAACCGCACCCTGACGCGTTAGCCATCTCCATCGAGACCGGCATACAGAACACCGGCATCGCTATCTTCTTGCTGCGTTACGCGCTCGGACAACCCGAGGCGGATTTAACTACAGGTATAACACACATAAATAGAAATAAAATACATGCACTGTGTTAAGAAAAACCCGTGTGATCCGAAAGGTATAGGTAATTTAAAAATTACGATTATCGTACTCAAATTACCCCAAAATCTAGGAAATTCTTAAAATATGTTAATAATGTCATTGACGCTGTCGCTGCCACCGTAAGTATTGCCATTTCAATTTCCTCGTTTTATAATAATTTTTTTCGGGCATTTTTTTCTTGTAAAGTGAAAATTATATAAATAGAACCGGATGTCGACATCTATCTATCAATCCCTTCACGGGTCGGGCAGGGTTTTCTTAAAACATTGTATATTTAAGTATGCCAACATGACACAAAAGATAAATGAAACGATGTAAAGACATGCGTCACATCTACGCAAAACGGCAAATTAATTCAGTAGCATAAACAATCAACAATATATTTACATATCAATATACAATATAACACATACAATACGATGTTTACGGTGTTATACATATACTCGCATCCTATAGGGCTTTTTCCAACCTATTTCAATACCAAAATTTATTGAAATAAAACCGTTTAGGGGTAATAACATAACAAACATAGTTAATTTCGCATTTATTATGATTAATTAGCTTCTACACGCGACATTGTCCGACTTCAAAATTGGGTCCGATCTGAATAAAAAGCCTATGTGTTATTTCAGACTATACTCTATCTCTGTGCCAAATTTCACACAGATCCGTTCAGCCGTTCTGGCGTGAAAGAGTAACAAACATCCATACATCCATACTCACAAACTTTCACGTTTATAATATTAGTAAGGATTTAGTATATATTTTACCGCTCGACTGTGCCGATTAATGCCGAGCTAAACAACAACCTAATTGTGTATTCATATTTCCAGTGGTTCCTGTATCATGCGCCATCATGACGCCAGTCCCGATGACGTGCATCTACATCTACCAGAAAGTTAAAGCTTGGTGAGTACTCATTACACTTGTTCATGTGTTGCGTTTTACATCAAACTATATAATCGACTATATAACTGTGCCTCTCTGAAGTTGTACGCAAATGACTGCGCAGTATTCAATTTTATATTGAAAACAATGTGCGCACGCGCCGTTGGTTGAGTGCTATCTCACTCACTCGCTTACATTACGTTAAGTTGCGCTACATTATGTCTCGTTCACTCGGTGAAGAAGACAGTTGCGGTCGTATATTAATTTTCATTCGTCGTTATATTAACACTTTTCTACGCAGTCGTCCGGAAAGGCTAACTTCAGAGGCGCTCAGTAATACTACCTCAACTGTACGGCTACGGGGGCTTGCTATGAACTTAATATCAGTTTAATTTAGTATACTTTTTAAAATACATTGATATTACGACATATAATTAAACTAAGTTTACATTGATCGTAGTCACAAAAAAAGCTTTTGAAAGTCAATAACTTATTATCATTTATATAAGACTAATTGATTAAATGCTGTGTATCAATATTATTATATACGTTTTAAATATATAAGAATCAGCAGAACATAGATTAAAAAGTTTATAGTAAACCCCCAGCTCATTACCTTTTGTTATTGGTTACCGTAATTATTTGTCATCTTTTTTAATGATTTATACATCGAGAATAGACTAAGATATAGCAATGTCACAGAGATTAATGACGTAGTGAATGTCAAAAATCATTGAACTTATGCAAATTAGAGGTCAGAATATGGTGATAAGAGGGTAAGATAACATTTTTTATGAGTCTGTAATTATACAATACCAACTATCATCATGATGAGGTTAATGAACGTAGATGAAGCGAAAATTGTGTGCCAGGATTGTAACAAATGAATCTATAGTGTCTGCCTACCCCAATGGGAGGCGAAAATATGTATGAAAAATATAACATAATAACATAACATAATCAACCCATTACATACTGTCCCACTGCTGGGCACGGGTCTCCTCTCAGAATGAGAGGTATTAGGCTATAGTCCACCACGCTGGCCTAGTGCAGGTTGGCAGACTTCACACGCCATCGAGAAAATCTCTCAGGCATGCAGGTTTCCTCACGATGTTTTCCTTCGCCGTTTAAGCGCGTGATAATTAACTATTTAATACGCTCATGACTTCGAAAAGTCAGAGGTGCGTGCCTTGGGTTCGAACACGAGACCTTTGACTTGGCAGTCCAACGGTCATACCACTAGGCTATCACTGCTTCTCATTTTGAACTTTATCTTCAGTACAGTAGGACAACATTTGAAGGTTACGAATTGAGAACATCCTCCACTTAGATCGGTTATAAAATATTGAAACAGATCGTTTTAAAAAGCAGGGGAGGCTGAGACGAGGCGGTGCTGTGTCTTTAACTGAAGCAAATAAATATTAAAAACTACAAAAAGCCGCTTGATCCTAATTTGTTATAGCTACTGTGTACTGTGACAAAATTGCTATTTCTTGATTTATTCTTATTAGAACATACCGAGTTTACAATGAAAGCACATTATGGGGATATTGCGTGGAGGCAACATTTTGTTCAAAATTTGTAAAAAAAATAAAGGTTGTCAATTCATTGGTGTCATTTTGGGATAGGTAAAGTTATTTTTGTTTGGGATAAAATCTGGGTCTCATGTTGTTATGTTTTTGATGTGCTATGTTGTGTAAAGCCAACATAATTATCATTATCGAAACACTTTTTACATTGTAACAAGAAGCAAAGGAAATTGGTTATTGATTTTGCGTTATAGCAACAACGAGTTGTTAAAAAAAATGCATCAAAATTTAATGAGAAATATTTTTTTTGTTTTCCATATAAAAATATACGTCAACATCATTCACGGTTATCGTGACAGTATGGGAGGTATGTCAACATGTACTTGTTCCGGGTTGAGGTGTTGGGTTCCGAATCTCATTCATTGTGGACGCGTGCTATGCTTCGCTTGGTAGCAGTAGAGTGCTGTAGATGATTTAGTAGAGCTTTTAGAAATAACGTTTTGAATGGCATAGGTCGCAGCTGGTTTATAACTTTGTAAATAGTGATTGGAATTAGGTATAATTATTGACTTACAAACCAAGACCGATTATTATCGTTAGGTAAATAATCCAAAAATCCGAAGACTTAACAGGTAAAATTTTATAATCCCCAATTTATCAACAGACTGCAGAATATGGGAAATGTCTTACGGCCGGTCCCAAAAACAAATCAGTCAGTAGATTTGCTTACTAGGGATAGGATGTTGGCATAAGGTCCATACAAGTAATGTCAAAATCTTACCTCTAGTCAGCAAAATCGTCAGAATTTTTATTGGGGCCGGCCCTTAGTGACACGTTTCAACAGTATACACAGAATATATTATTATGTTGTTACAATAATGATATTCATTCCTTTAATTTTTGATGTAGCCTCTTTTGTGTCCTATTGCTGGCCACAGTCTTTCCTTTTATGGCCAAAAAATATATTAAAAGACAGACTGACGGTCAGAAGTTGAAATGACTAATGACGAATAATACTCAGACGTTATTCAATTTCAAGATATCGTTAAGTCTCGTGCGGTCTCTATCACTTTATTTCAAATTGACTGTGACATAGGGATGGGGGGCAAAACCATCGATATATATATCGTCGATATTTTAAATCAACGATATATCGATATTTATTTTCGAGTATCGAATTCAATATATTTTAATACGCAACTGTGGGATTTATGTTTTTTTTAGGACCTCATGCACGTTTTTATGTGTCGATATTTCGAAATATCGTTTTTTTTTTCTTTTTCCCATCTCTACTGTGACATAATGAGACTTAATTTAAAATTGAGTGGCGTTTGAGTATTTGGCCATAATGTATACAAAATTACCTACTTTCTGATTCGATACCGCATGAATACCTACTGCATGTTTCACACAACTAAAGGCACATTACAGTGTCCACATAAATTATGAATGTTTTACTAAAAATATATATAATTACTACTCAATTTTTTTAGCCACATCATAAAGTAACTAGAATTTTAACATTATTTCATGATTAAAGAAAGAATGTGAAAAATTAATAGTACTTGAATGTTAAACGGCATTTATACATTATACAGGATACATTTAAAATCAGTGCGGTTTTTTTGGGATTTGTATTATCTCTTCTGTATTTTTTTTTGTACTGTTGAGCAAAATACCTACATCGAGTCGTAATCTTTCGTAAATACTACATCTCTTAAATTTTATTTTAAACCTGGGATTGTTCTTTGACCTTGAGAAAAGTTATTTTTGGTCGCTTGTATTATTATTACATTAATATATACGTTTTTATTTAATTTCGTATTAGTAAAATTGTTAGTCAAAATAAGTGTTAGTCAAAATTTCCACACTGGTTATCCAAAATCCTGAATGTATTCTTGTGTTAGGACGCCAGTTGTAAATACTTCACGTCGATTTCTACCTTAATGTTGTATGTAATTAATTTTGCGCATGATTTTTAAGAGTTCTTTTGATTAAGCTATCGATAGAGTTAATTACATACAACATTTTTGGACAAAAATACTATCTGTATATTCTAACTAATGTGTAACACTTGTCACTTCTATTCTATAACTACAGCATGCTCTGTGACGTATTCTGAATTTAATACTTATGTTAAACCACCCATGTCTTTGTAGAATTTAACTAAATGCAAATTGAAACCAGAAGATTTTATTATTTTAAGACAGAACTATGGTTCGATTTTAACTAATTTCAGGAAATCAGTTCCTATAGATTAAATTAAATCTTATATTAAATCTTATATTAATAATTTTGGATATGAATACGAATAAAAAGGATTATATGAGTAAATTGAGAACCAAAACATTCAATACAAAATTAATGCGTATGTGTACAAGTAGTACTTGGTTTGGAAAATACGACCAGCGTCTAAGTTTGAGAACACAGTTCAAGTAAATATCCTATTTGGGCTCAGGTTCTTACATACAGGCAACCGTCTTACATGCCACTAATCTAAAGTTATATTACAGCTTTATCAACCGACAAAAGCACAAGAAAATGCTTGAAGAAGACCTCACACCCAGTGGAGACTCGCCACAGCCCGCAATCATCTCAACCGCTGATCTATACGGAAACCCCCCCAAAGGTGTAGAGGTCAGCAATGACGTCAGCGACCCACCCACCGGTGAGAAGGACGTCACTGAACCGGGAAGTGTAACGGTTGTCAATAAATACGTATAACAAGATTACTATTTTGTGTTATTCCAAAAAACTTTAGATAACGCTTACATTTCGTCCGTCTTTATTTTGAAGTGAGATGACAATATAAACATTTGGATAGGCGTTTCAGACTATGAGAATCAATCTTAGAGTGGCTAATTGACTATTTAATGTTTGAAATTTTAAATATCCTTCCGCATTTGCACAGAGTGATTTTGAGAAAAAGACTGCTTTATCCTCGGACTAACAAATAACAATCTGAAAGCATTGTTCGAAGGATTATAGTGTTGCAATTTAAAAAAAAAACCTATGGTTCCTTAAGTATTTTTATTTTAACTAGATGTTTTTACGAGATTTGTTATTCTTTTTACAATCTAAAGTTGAATAAAGAGTTTCTGATGAAAATAAATTCCACAGTAAAACGCAGCTTAGATATAATAATTATTGATTTTATTTATAGAAAATAATAAATAAAATATAGCTTTGAAATGATCTATTTATTGAATGTTATTAATAGAAATCAATATGAACAGGGTTAACTATTTTAACACATATCTTGCCATATACAAAAATGGGGCACAGAAACTGTCAAGTGATCTTGATATACGTATTATGCTAAGAGCAAAATATTTTCCTGAAACTGTAATAGCTACTTAGGTCAATTTATTTTTGTATGGGTGCTTTACATCCATAATTTTGGAATTTTTCTATACGCATTATTATGCAATTTTGAGGAACTTGTGATTTTATTTGACTACTTATTTATTGTAGCATGGGCCTTCATATGTTTTGGCACCGTGTGATTATTTTAAAAGGTCAGTACACATTATTTCCTGGTGGAGTCTGAGTGAAAATTATTATTCTTAAATTTTCCCACAAGTTAATAATGTGTACGTACCTTAAATGACTATCGTCACATAACACTGAAAATTTTCACCTATAAAATTATGTCACTCGAACAAAACTTTAATCTTTCTTTTTTTTGTAATGACCGCACTTAAAGGTTTAGGGTTCAATGTGCTTAATTATTTTGCAAGTGTCTTAGTTTTTACCAGATTCGAAAATGTTGTACTATTCGTAAATATAACCTTCTTTGGGAGTTGAGGTACGCTGAAATATTAAAAAATTACTGGATTAATTCTGCCTAAGATTTTTTTTGTATGTCACACTGTCAACAGCATTTTTTCTTTTTTAAATAATCTCGGTTATCTGGTAACCCTGTGTGGTAGAAGTAGATTCTTTTTGCTAATTATTTTTTCAAATCAGCTTTTTGTCTTTTTTTGCTTTTTTTTATGATTTTGTATTGATACGATCTCAGTTGGTTCGTATATCGGTGACTTTCACAACTCGTTTATAGGTGAAACAGATGTGAAATAAGGCTGTTGGTTTAAAATGTTTGTTATGAGATCAGTATTTTGTTAAGTTATGTAAAATCAATTTATTATGTTAAGAATCTAATACAAAGGTTTTTCAAAAAGTCTATTTTTTTATTTTATCACGCAGTCCGACCAGAAAATAACGACAACTTACAGGTAGTAGTTCCGGGTCTGGGTGTTTTTGTATATGAGATTTTGTGTTTGTAAACGCACCCACAATAAATAATCATGTGGGAAAAGCTTTTAAAATAAGTAAGAATTGCACATAATCTTGATGACGGCCCCAGTACCTATGTAATTCAGACTTGCGTAAGTCTTGGGTTGTTTCGAAGAACGAATCGATACATTATTTAAAAACTATGTTGTAAAAGGCTTTAAAAAGGTTTCAAATGAGTCGACATCCTCTTACTAAATAAAAAATCCAAATTTAAAACGTCTGTCAAAACATCGCAGTCGGCCATCGAGTCAATGTCAAAACTTACAAAAATGAACACCTAATACAAATTCCACAGAATTGTTTATTTATTCCAAATAAAATAATGTAAAAATGTAATGTCCGTTAACATTAGTATAACTCTCCGAACGGCTAGCTATCAAAATGGGTAAACAAAAGTACGACCTTCCGACCAACACCTTTCCGTACAAAATCACCAGGAGACTGAACGTGATGAGTATCCCTCGGAGATATATCTTCGAGACTATGGAAGGGATGCCCGCGTATACCACAACTGGTATCAGGAAGTCTGCCCTGTCTGGTCAACCTTCCGATAGGGTTAACGATATAGCGTGGCCTTGGATTAGGTAAGTAGAGATATCTTCCAACCATAGCTGCTGTGAAATTACTTGTCAGTGCGGTATTGTAAAGGAATAAGGTAAAATTTTGCCGTAGTGAAACTCTCTTAAGGTGTTTTGAAGCCCGTAAAGCGAGGGATATTAAAATCCAGGTCTTCCTCTGACTTCGTCGTAGATTAGTATTCTTCTAATAAGTAATTTATGTACTATTTCAGACGGCTAATTACATTAAAGAAAATGTACAGAAATCGATTCAGTTTGGAGCGATTAGAGCGCATCGATCGCATGATCGAGGCATCGAACGCGACGCTTTATAGCAAACTGGCGAACTGCGTCATCGACTTGAAGAGACAAGACAACAAAGAAATGAAGAAGAAGAAGGGATGGACAGAGAGCGAGTGGAAGAAACACATGGATTATATTGGAGTAGTTGCTGCACCTAAGAAGGAGTTCAAGCCGCCGCCGGTCAAGGTAAGTTCGCGATATAACTGATACTCTTCGTGCTTTGGAGAGCACGTAAAGCCGTCAGTCCTAAGCAATGTATGAACACCCATGACAAATATTGTGGTAGTCAGAAGACCGAAGTGCGAAATGCATGACAAGCACTTTATAGGTACCTCAGTTTATCCAGCCCATACTTACCAATTGTGGCGCTTTTGATAAAAACTAGGGGACAGAGTTCCAGTTTCAATAGCAGATACTGGTGAATTAATTCTTTGTATATTTAAAAAAAATAGCGATAAGTGACTTTGTTTCAATTGTAGCGTGGCAAATCCATGCCATTGGAGGCCCTAATACCGAGGATCAAAAAAATAAGTTCTCGTCCCAATTTCAAGTGTTATAAGAGGCTGTCGCAAGAAACATGGTACAGGAACCCAGAAAAGGTTGGTGACGTTTTATTTACATTCAATTAGGAACGAAAAGCTGTTTTCATTTATTCTAATGAAATATGATGAAAATGGAATTTACTGAATGCAAAGTGCGTAGGACCTCAATAGATTTTGTAAATTTGGCTGGAATAGGCTATATGACTGATTATTTTTTACCGTCTTATGCAAATGTTTACCATAAATAGAACCCATCAACGAAAACAAAATTAAAATCAGCTCAAAAATAAGGAAGTTACAAGCAATTTAATTTTATGCTAGACAGAGAACGCAGTATACTTGTTTATGACGTCACAAACCAATACGCTATATAAATCCTATCTTCTTCTTCCTGCCCTTGTCCCAATTTATTTGGGGTCAGCGCAGCATGTCCTTTTCATCCATTCATCCCTATCAGCCGCCACCTCATCATTCACTGCCTTTCCATCATATCGGCCTTAACACAATCCATCCATCTTTTCTTTGCTATACAAATCCTATACTAACACTAATTTGGGGGAAAGGGACAAAGCATCCCCTCTCAATCCCCACCAAAATTTTTAAATGCTTATATCTTTGAACTTTATAAACCGATTTAAATTATTTTTTCAGAATACGATTTGTATTTAATTTCATTTTTCACTCAGCTTGGCATTTTTAATTATTTAAACATTAGTCAAAAACCCTATTGGTTACTTGACGGGCTATATAGGCCTATAAGAGACGAAACCTCAAAGCACTTTCCAAAATTAAAAAAATATATTCACGCTTATATTTTGTATGCTGAAATGAAATCAGCAAACCGTAGTCCCTAATCGTACAGTGACTACGCGAGCTTGCGCCTTCAAATTTTATATCTGCTTGTTCATCAGGTGGCCCCAAATGCCTTGAAATACGTATTAACTGCAAGAACCAAAGCGCTAGCCGCTCCGAGAGTTATACCACACCCACCTGACTAGACTGGCAGCACTGGACACGAAGCATCGCACCTTGGTCCAACGGTTTTTTTTTATAATAAATGATTGTATAACCTGTGAATCCATGAAATAGACAAAATAGTGATGTACGGAAAGATAAACATGCTTCCAACTGTCAATAAGCATTTAATTTATCCGAGAAGAAATAAAGCTTAACTTATGAGAATGTACTAAGGTCATAATTAGGTATAAATCGATAGAATATAGATATGTAAAGTTGATAGACACGTTCAATAATTCAGTTTTTTCGCGATTGAGTTTCAAATGGCTATAACTCTCTAAGTACATTGTTATATGTTGGCATTATGCTAAGTTAAGCTAAATGAGGTCAACATGATTATTATTTAAGAAGAATTTTAACAAACTTTCTACGAATACCTAGATCTGTTGTTTTATTTAACTCTTTTTGGGGTGCGGATATCGTATTATATAAGTGTTCCGCATAAACATAGATAAGTCTTTATACTGGTAGGATGAACGAAAAAGCATGGAAGAGATGGGGCTATTTATTTCCAGAACAGTACAATAAACATATTTTGAAGTTTTGCTAAGGCTAAGCGGATAGGCCTGAAGTGTATTTGAATTAAAAGGTCCTCCGCTGGTCTTCAGAGGACCTTTCAGAAAATTTCATGGAGAACATAGTCTTATCTTCTCTATGATCAACAATGAATAAAATAGAATTGAAAATATTCTAATCCAGGCGCGTTCTAACTCAGATCAGTCAGTCTTCGCTTAGCAAGAAATAACGGCAATTACAGTAGGTACTAACTACTGGTACTGTACCAGAAATTTGCTTATATAATAAAAAGTACTTTAGTAGTGGCAGCAGTGGCGCCCATTGACCATTATCCTCTCTGTATAATAGCGTAATAGTCTTCGCCAAGGTATTTGCGCAGATTCACACCTAGATCAAACCAATGGGTTGTTGTCACTTTGCCACCTGTGGTATAAAACAATTGCGAGTCGGAATCGCCCACCGAGGGTTCCGTACAAATTGTAGGTTTTATGATTTAATTAAAAAATAATTTTCTGATTGTTCCCTATACTTGTAGTATAAAACGGTATTACTTACCAAATTTCATAGTTCTAGGTCAACGGAAAATTCCCTATAAATTTTGATTCCCTTGAGAGTGTCGAAATAGACATACGTTTTTTGCGGCATAAACGGCCGTATCTTTTTACGTTAACTTAGAAGTTTGATAGACATCTTTCACAGCTTCAAGGGACTGTAGACCTGAGTACTTATATGGTTTTAATTTCAACTCGATAACTCCACGCGTTCCCGACATAAAGGATTTTGACAGACAGACGGACGGGCGGACGGACAACAAAGTGATCCTGTAAGGGCTCCGTTTTTTCCTTTTTAGGTACGGAACCCTAAAAAAATTATCTAACACTAAATTATGAGGGGTACACGTCAGGTTCTATGCGCGGCCATAAATGTTACAATAAGGTTCTCACTAAGGTTGTACAAAGTTTACCAACAAGAGGTCACTTGCAAACTTCCCACCTAAGAAATTATTCTAAAAAGTTTCACATACCTGTAAAATGTCTGTAAGTCTATGGAAAGACAGGTTGTCAGCCTAGTTGACACTCAGTGACATGGTCGAACTCACACCACACGACCACATCGTCCAAAAATGGACAAAATAGAAATAGTCTCAAATTAAACATGTAAGTAATAAATAGGTACTAGTCAATCACCCACCACTGCGTAACTCTCCTAACAGTTAGCTCATCAAGATGGCGCAAGCAAAACTAGATTCACCGTCGTCCATGTTTCCGTACAAGATACCCAAGAGACTGATCCTACTCAGTCAGCCAAGGAAGTACTTTGTCGTGACCGGGGAAGGCATGCCCGCTCTCACCAAAACCGGTACCAGAAAATCTGCCATATGCGGTCATCTCACAGATATAAATACCGATATTGCTTGGCCGTACCTCAGGTGAGATTTTAGTGTTAATTTGTTCAAAACAGCAATAGTTCGCCAGAGGTCTTTAGAGAGTAAGCCTATTGTCAAATAATGGTCACAAATAAAAAAAAAACTGGGAAATACCAAATAACTGGTCCTGACTTCGGAATAGGACCCAGAATTTGAACCCTACCAGATATGTTTTTTTTTTAAACATAAATATAGGTAGCTTTAACTGCCTCATTATAAGTACTTGGTCTAGTGATCATAAGAACGACTGTTTTGGGTTTTTCTATGAAATTTTCCGTAACAGCTCTGAGGAGTATATTAGACATTAGTACACCACTCTGTCTAATCCTACGGGGAATAGGTACAGGCGTGATGATATGTTATGTAAATATAGATATCTAAGTATGTTGTAGACGCCTAATCATCTTGAAAAAGATGTACAAAAATAGATTTAACCAAGAGCGACTAGAACGCATCAACCGCATGATCGAGGCTTCCAACGCTACAATATACTCCAAGCTAGCGAACTGCTCCATAGACCTCAAGAGAAATGAAATTCGGGACAAGAAGAAGAAAGGCTGGTCGGATACCGAGTGGAAGAGGCACATGGAATACATCTCGCAAATCGCTGCACCGAAAAAAGTATTCCCTCCGCCATCGATGAAGGTGTGTTACTTCGTGTATTTACCTATAATGAGAACATCGGTTTTCAGCTAAACTACGCCGTTCAAATTGAAGAGGCCTGGTTAACATGCAATGTACTGTACCGTTCGAATCGAAATATCGTATATCTACACACACTAACATGTAGAAGGCACTAAGCTATATCATTGAGTTTGAATCTCATTAATAAGTTTAACGTACCATAGTGTATTTTACTAACACAGTATGAACTTTTGGTCTGAAAATAATGGTTATAGTAAAAAAATAATGAGTTTGTTTTTAAATTTTTCTAGTTTGATATTATTTAATTTATTAATAAAAGTCACTGTTCTGGATGAGGGAAACTAGCTTTCACGACACAGGGAATCCTAGTGTGGATGCTAGTGCCAAAATGTACCCTATCTAGTATTGAGTTTATTGGGACATTAAAGTTATTATTATAAATGTTATGTCAACACATTTTGTTTCAATTCGAACAGAAGATACTGAGACTGCAACTTACGAGAATCTAAAAGTAGTGTTGGGCACTAAACAATTAAAATTTCAATCAATTAATCAATTGCTATTAAAATTAATTAATTAAATTGCAATTGAAATTAATTAAATTGCAATTGAAATTAATTAAATTGCAATTGAAATTAATCCAATTGATCAAATAGAAAAAAAAATTAGAAATTTTAACACTGTCTACAAGGCTTGCAAGGTTTAAACTGCCCTTGCTGTGGC
Organism: Acronicta aceris; assembly: GCA_910591435.1. Taxonomy (NCBI): domain Eukaryota; kingdom Metazoa; phylum Arthropoda; class Insecta; order Lepidoptera; family Noctuidae; genus Acronicta; species Acronicta aceris. Next base: position 6,787,429 of record OU342780.1, on the reverse strand, counting down.
TATTCTTACAATATCTCGACCTAGCATTCTGAACGGTTCTGAAGCCCGAATAGCCTACATATGTGAGGGTATCGGTGTAATCGTTATGGGCTGGGGGGCAATGCCCACAATTTGCTTTATAGAGGCCAAATGGAAAAATCATATTATGGTTAAACGGGAAACCGACCCTAACTTGAGGGAAAGGTTAGGCTGATTATGATCGTAATTTCAGCCTGCAAGCCGACCTTGTGGTCGAATATTGGCATTTTTTTTTCTAATTGAGCTGTTCCATTTCTTTGTACCTACAACTGTGATACAACCTATTATAGTTTGTTGAACATGTACTTAGGTACCTAATGTAAATGTTTCTTATATTACAGAAACTTACAAAGAAAATTACTATTTTTTATTATTGACTGCCTCATTATTCTAGTGGTCCCAAGCGCGACTGCTACGCTAGAGGTCCTGGGTTCGATCCCCAGATCGAGCAGTGTTATTGGGTTTTCTATGAAATTCTTAGTAGCAGCTCGGAGTCCGGATTTGTGCCCGGTTAATGGCAATAGGCTCGCCCCCCATTACATGGGACCTAAACATACCGGCGAACTGTGGGTGTACATAAGTACACCTCTGCCTAACCTTTCGGGGAATACAGGCGTGATGGTATGTTTTTTTATTACAGCGAGGTAAATGTAAGCCATTAGTAGCTTTGATGCCGAGGCTCAAAATAATCAGCTCCCAGCCTAAGTTCAAGCGTTACAAAAGAATGTCGCAGGAGGATTGGTACAGAAACCCAGAAAAGGTTAGCTCAGCATTATTTTAAAGCTCAATATTAGTAAAATTAACTAAGTTGCAAACGTCTGCTTTTAAATTTTGGGGCCGAATGCTAATAGACCACCACAAGGGCCTATTGTTTTGTAGTGCGAAAAATCTATGAATTAGTGGAGATAAGTTGATAAATATAAAGATAAATTGAATTTGATTTCGACAGGGTTATTTTTGGTAGTTATCTCCATGATCGGGCCGTTTTTCAGCTCTCCTTTTCCATCCTATAACACTTCCCTGTCCTGTCCTACGTCCACTTTCCCGTCCCGTCCCACGTCCATTCTCCACCATCTTGCAGGTAATGCGGGTTGATCTATTCCAGGGTTTATCCTGGATTCGAATTTCACTCCAGGCATAGCATTCCACCCACTGGACTATTACAGATTTTTAGCTAGATATTTTATGATTTGCAAACCTTAATTTAGTGGTGAAACCCGTGAAAGTATTTCTTGACTATTCCTGAGTTCGTATTGTTACGAGCTGGGGTTCGGGATAAATTTAATTAACACCAATTTCACCGAAACAACAAATATTTTAATTAACTTGACAAACACACAACAGAAATTACTGAGAGAGTCACTACAGTATCACTTATCGCACTATAATGTCGCACTTGTAATCACTTAACTTCACTTCGATATTCACTTCACCGTGTTCAGAACTAAACTGCCCCGGCCGACCCTCACGACCAATATTTATACGAGTCACGAAGATTCTAGAATCGAACATTCTCGATAGGTCCACAAAATACGAGTAGGTAAGTACCTAAGTACCTACTTATAAACAATAGACGATAAAGCGATCGTCTATTGTTTACGGTCATTCACCTTGAACCCGGCTTTTCTTCGAATGTTCTACGTGCTTCTACGACTTATCTAGAATCTTCGTGACCCATCTCCGTACTAATAGCCACTTGGCATAACAGTATTATTTATTTACCAGGTGGCGGCAAGTGCCCTCAAATACAAGATAACAGAGAGAACTCTGAAGCTAGCCGTTGCGAGAGCTATGCCAGGGGACTAACACTTCTGGCAATAAACCTGGTAGCCAATACCCAATGTCCTTGCACAGAATACAGACAAACCATCGCCCTAGAACCTGTCACCTGGACCTAGCGCAGGCGTATAAGCTTAGATTATTTTTTATTATTAGCATAAAAGTAGTTAGTTATACTTTATATAAAACCTATTTACGATTTTTTTTGACATTTACATCCATTAAAAATATTATTTTAATTTCATTACCTAGACGATTATATGAAATTAACTTACGTAACTTAAGTAACGAATCGAGGATTATTATGCAAACTATTACTCCTTAGGCGTATTTCGTCTGTATTCCTATGCAAAACAGTGCAGTCCTGTATTAAAATTAGTATTGAACCAGGCCTCGACAAACAAATAAAACTATTCAAAAGTATTTCATGATTTTATTTACATTTCAGAAGATTGTATCTACACGAATACTTTATATAAAATGAATACTGTGTTAATTACCTATTTTAATTTCACAGATCGTTTTTAACGAATACAAATAAAATTAATGCATACAAATAAATAAATTACTTTTACACAAACACTGTAGTGTTGACATATTTTAATATTAATCTACTGGCTGTCGCTAAGGGATGCTTATGCGAGGCAATGTATGATGGCGTTTGTGAAGTCTTTGGTGGTGGACTGTCCCCCGAGGTCCTTTGTCCTTACTTTTCCGTCTGTTAACACCCTGGAAATATATGTAAGTATTTAAATTAAGAGTCCGGCGGACCGAATTTCCCTTACAAACGTAATACCGAAATAAGTCGTAATTCAAACACAATTTAATCAAATTCTTTTATTATTCGGATTACGATACCGTTAATCTAGGTTCTCTGCCATTTCGTCGCTGGAAATAAATGTAAGCTAATGTAATTTTTGATAACTTTCCCAAGTTTGGAACGACTTTCCGGTCTTTTATTTCCAGTGAAGTAGTAGTAGACGAAATAGTACTGTAGGAACGGAGATTAATGGTATACAAATCCGAAGAACAACATAATTTGATAGAATATTGTTTGGATTACGATTTATTTTTGTATTACGTTTTTCTGGAAAATTAAAACTCCGCCAGACTCTTAAGGGTATTACATTGCTCAATGACCTTGAGGATTTAGTCTTTGTGCTAGTATTTGTTAGTCACAGGCATTGCGGGGGTGCTTCACGCGGGGCGCTAGTGAGGTTTTGGGTATTCCTTTATTACTTCAAAATATTCAAAGAAATAAGAAAATAATAACAATACAAATTGTTAATTACAATTTTTTTGGTATAAAATTCATGACTAACTATTAAGCCATAAAAAAAAAGCCGAAAAAATACAAATTAGGTTAAAAAAAGCCTATTTACTTCAATTATTATTCAAAATTGGGGAGAATTTATAAAAATTTTAAACAATACAATTTGTTTGTAATGCCCTTAAGTCGCAGACGTTTAGTCAATCATAATAGACTACAAAAAGGTGGCTCTCGAAGTTTAAGCACCGTTTGTCACTATTAACGAAATACTCAAAGGTTGCTCAATTTTAAGACGCCGTAGCCCGTAAGTGTCATGCCGTCTCCATCACTATACGTTAACCTGACTGTGTGAAAGCACGAAATTTAACGGCATCTTAAAATTGAGTAGCATTTGAGTATTTGGCCATAAATTATAATAGCAACTGACTTTAAAGCAGTGATAGCCTAGTGGTATGACCGTTGGACTGCCAAGTCAAAGGTCTTTAGTTCAAAACATCGTGAGGAAACCTGCATGCCTGAGAGATTTTCTCGATGGCCTGAGAAGTCTGCCAACCCGCATTAGGCCAGCCTAATCCCTCTCATTCTGAGAGGAGACCCGTGCCCAGCAGTGAGACAGTATAAGGAGTTGATTATTTTATGATTATTGTGTTATGTTATTTCGTTAGTATTTCGTATTATAAATATGTATGTGACATACTTGTTGATGGCGTTCTTGATCTGTCGCGAGTAGGGGTGCAGGTTGACGTGCGCCAGCAAGTTGGCGGAGCATAGCAGCATGGCCGTGGGGTTGGCGATGTTCTTACCCACCGCGCCCGAGAAGATGTGCCGAGCACCCTGGAAACGAACACACGTTATATTTAGTAAACTAGTACTTACCCACTGCTAAATGCTGCATTAATTTTTTTTTATTAGTTCGCCAGTTAACATAACCTTATAATAAATATAATATTGATAAACTCGATTAAAATTATACAAGGTCATTTTTGAGGTAACCACACTGCCTACCTGCACTATATGGATCTGCTGACTCCCAAAATAGGAAATACCTGTATCTTGGGAGCAGCGCAAGCTAAATATCTCGAAGACTAGCCCGAGTTACGATTATGCCGGTCCCGTTTCTTTATATGGAATGAGGTATACTGCGCATTAGTCTAGTGGTAACAAGTTTCAGTTAGGTATTTTTTTTTTAATCAATTGCAATTGAATTAAATTAATTTGCAATTCGTTTTTAAATCAATTGATTAATTGATTGAAATTTTAATTGATGAATGCCTAACACTGGTAGACAGTATATGGTTTGATGATGTTAGAAAGTGACCTGTTCGAAGACGGCGCACTCAGCGCTGTAGGAGGCGCCGGCCACGACGCCGGCGCCGCCGACCAGGCCGCTGGCGAGGTTGTCCACGATGTTGCCGTACAGGTTGGGCGCCACCATCACGTCGAACTGGTTCGGGTTCGACACCATCTGCATCGAGCAGTTGTCTACGATCATCTTCTCGAACTGCAGACGCGGGTACAGCTTCGCCATCTGGAACAACGGATTATAATACTAATTATCATTCAGCTGATTAATGGTCGTGCCATTCCTCAGAATCGAAATCTTTCTTCGCATCAATGAAGACAACCAACGAATTTAAACAAAAGATAGAGAAATCTAAACTTAATACAACACGGAAAATGTCATATCGGGGAAATGAGGTACATTTAGTACATACGTGATAGTATGTTATGTAACAAGAAAAAAAAAAAGCATGAATTTGATCAGTCAAATGTGCACGTCTCCAATTTCAACTCAGATTATCGTCGTCTTATCTCAATCACCGTCGATCATATGTCTGCATTTGTCTACGTCAGCCGATATACATATAGCAACAGTATTAGATAATACAATATAAATAAATGAATAGGATTATACTTTTATGATACGTATGTTAAGTTTAAAAATCCTAGACTTGTCCCTCCATTTTGACAGTTACCATAGAGCACCATAAACAATGGCAACGCATTTTTTTCCGACCTGTGACGTAACACTGACCTCTTCACAACTACGCAAGAACAGTCCATCGCCAAGCTTCATGATGTTGGCCTTGTGTACTGCGGTCACCTTCTTACGTCCCAGCTTGGTCGCATAGTCGAACGCGAACTTGGCGATACGCTCCGACTTAGCAGCTGTGATGATTTTCAAACACTCCACCACACCTGGAATACGGATTTCCAACTTTTTATAATGTTCATTTCATCAATTATAATGCACCTTAATAAAAACATATATACATATATATATACTCACGCCTTTCTCCCATAGAGGTAGGCAGAAACTACAGACCGCCACTTACATACTTCTTTTGCTTCTTTCAGATTCATACATCTTCCGATTGCAAGTACTAGGCACCTGACCTTTTTAAAGACTTCGCCAATAAGATCGGCGGTATGTCCTTCTAGGGCGACCCCTTCCAACGATGCCGCTGACATTCATTAATCGTCTTTCATTATTCTCTCAACCTTAATACAAGATACTCTGTAACATTGCTAGGTCGTCAGATGTAGTTGTAAATGTTACATGCTTACTTTGTCGATTCTCTCCTACCTACTCATCACTACATAAAATAAAACTAAGTCTCCTCAGGTCATCTGTCTATCTCAACGAAAATCTACGCAATGGATTTTGATACGGTTTCCACCAATGGACGGAGTGATTCATGAGGATGGTTTTAGGCTATTTCACATCAGGCTACGAACCTTAGGAACGGGACAAAACGGATGAAACCGCGGGGTACAGCTAGTAATGTAAGTCATATTTTTGTATCTGACTGATCACGCTTTCTATTTTGGGTGAGATGAATGAGAAATAATTTATAATCTTAGCATGGTAAATGCTAATGAAAATCACAAAATATAGAGAAATAGTCCGTTTAAGTTGTCAGTTTCTAAAATACTTTGACAATTCGGAATAAGAAAGAAAGTTGCATAACTTACTGAAGTTCTCACTAGTCAATACCTACTAGTAGGTGAATTTCAAGAGATTAGCCAAACTTAAAATTCAGGCTAGATTAAGATAATGATGAATCTTACCAGGCACGCTCTCGTGCTCAAGCGCGGAGTACTCTCCCTCTGTCTGCTCTCTGATGATAATGCAGTCCACGTCGCGGTGTCGGCTCTTCACGTTGGGCAGCGACTTTACGTGCACCACGTTGGCGTATAGGTCCAGTGCATTGCGCAGCTTCATGTTCAGAGTCTGTAGCTCTCCTGTGTGCGAGAAGTCAGGGGTGGCCAGGATACCCTGCGAATATTAGCGGATGGAGCTGAGATACGGATACTTCATCATCAAAAAATTTTAGCCAGAAAAGGTCCATTGCTGACAAAGGCCCCATAGTCATCGACAGGGACTAATTACATGTGGCCTGCATCCAAAGACTCCCGGGGACTTTAACCAAAAAATTATCATCATTATCAGCCTATATTAGTCCATTGCTGGATGTAGGCCTCTCTTAGTGAATGCCCAGTAGACACTAATAGTTCAAAAAAGGGAAATCATAGGAATCAAGCTGTAAGGGAGCCTTCGACTCAGATGGACGTCTTTATATCACATGAACAAGTTGTTGTGTAAGGGTGCAAACATAAATACACGTTTTTCGGTCCCGATAAGTCAGTACGTGTCAGTACTGATAGGTAATAAAAAAAAATTAAAACGTTTTAAAATTTTTTTTAGTTTAATTAAAACTTTTTGATTAACGCCCAATTAAAAAGTGAATGTGTTTATGTGCCGAATTGCCCTGACTTTAGGGTAAAGGTATTTTCAACTCTATGTGAAGAGTACAAGGATCAATTTTAGTAATAGTATCAGTTCACTGCTTAGCTTGCTTGAACTATATTTACCTTGATACAGATCTTGTTCCTAGCGATGGAGTTGACTACGTCCTCAAGAGGCGCGCTCAATGTGGGGTTCACTTCTGAGAAGAAGAACGTCTCAAAGTCCACAGGAATGCTCGCCGCCTATCAAACAAAATAATGTCCTACTACATTAAAACCATAATAAGTACAGATTTTCTGAAAGATAAGGTATATGTATATCACCGTATTACGATACATTTTACTGAAATAAAAAATCGATCTCAGGCAGGAGTCGAACCTCTGGTTACGTACACCGGACGCATTAGCCACTAAGCTACTTCCATCTTAGGCTGGTTTTAGAGTCACGCTGACCGTCGGCGCTAACAGCCGAAATGCATGAACGTCTCCCTACCGCACGCGCTGATAGCTACGCTTTATTCTCAAACGCTTCCTAGAAGTTCATACATTTCGGCTGTCAGCGCCCGACGGTCAGCGTGACTCTAAAACCAGCTTTAAGGTGACATCTATTGATGACGTTTATATTAACCGTGTTTACCTTGAAAACTTCCTGTACGGAGTAGACAAGTTCGGGTCCGACGCCATCGCCGGGGATCAGCGTGCACTTGATGCGACCCTCCGTAGAACTCGATTGCTATACATAACAATGAATAATAAAGCAACAATCATGGAAATATGACAGTTTAACATAGTAGAGTGTGATTCTTCATGTCAACATAACCATTATCTATTTATCGATAGAAAATTCCATTTCCAATTATAATTACTCTTCACTAATTATTTTTGCAGACTAAAAGTCCACTTAAGGTCAATCGCTTTCAGCGTATAATATGTTATTAAACATGCCTTTCATGTTTTCCAAAACAGAGTGGAGAGACAAAATCATTCCACAATATATGGAATGCTGTTTACTGCTGTAATCATTCACGAGGCATACTCGCTTGACGCAATTATTGTAAGTAAATAATAATAAACAACACTATGTCAGCTATCTACAATAAGTATAGCTGCTGATAACATTGTGGGGCGAGGTCAAAGTGTCTCACATTAATCAACACATTTCTTAATGCGAACCTAAAGGCTTCTGCCCTTCGAGAAATAAACAGATCTTTATAAGATCCGTTATTACACTACAAAATACGTAGTAATCTGTTGGTTGATTTTTAAATGATCAAAAATAACTATTGGTAAACTTACTACTAAGTATCGGAGTTTGTAGATTGATTTATGAACTATAACTGTAATTTATTATTTTGTAACAAATCTTTTTAGTGTTCTGTGGGTGCCAATTGTTATATTACTTTACTTAACTTTGACTTAATATAACAGTGCTAACACTGAAATAGGTTATCTGCAAAACTTACCTTATGCTATCATACTTAAACAAAAAACTTACTGAAAGTTGATAAACCCTTTTTGTAATCAACCTAGCCATCTCCAAACTATGTTAGAGCTGCCAGCCTTGCAGGTGTAGCCATGTCACATATTTGTACATATGAATATCAGTGTATTCAACACAGAATGTTAAATGACTAGTTGTTATAGTTATCAATGCGTTTTGGACAACACAGAGGCATTGCAATGATGTTGCATGCTACACAGATAAATGCTAATCTGAACCCTTTAACCTGCCAGTCACTAATTAAAAGATGATTTAAACAATCGAGATTCGCTCAAATGAATTGAATATAGTCCCAAATGTGTGTATTACTCTCGAGTTTGCCTTATTAACCCAATGATAACCCAAGTCTAGAGCTGAAATATTTTAATGATCAATATTTGCTCTAGTACTGACATGCATGTTTTCATGAGTTTTTCCACAGTTAAAGGGTCTTCAACTAAATCTAACAAGTAACATAGTTAAGGATAAAATCATGCTATATGTACTACACCATAAGACCATCCTATTCTCTAATCATATATGTCAATATTGTTTGTGTTAATGTCAATGTGTGAAGTTCTGTTTTGTTTCTGTAGGTGAGTTGTGTATCAATTTGTGGAGTTATGTCCAAGGTAAAGTTGATTTAGTTTTCGCCTTATTTCGATAAAGTAGACCAATAAAATTATTGTTTCTAATACTTAGATTTAAATGAATTAAGATTTAATAATGTGAAATTAAGAATACAAATAAAACAATTGGAAACAAAACTAGAAAATATCTTTTAATTCTTGTAAATATCTATACAAGAAACATGTTAAAATTTTGAAATAATTCCTTGTAAAAGAATAGAATGGTGTCCTTCAAAAACATAATTAAAGACAATAACATATTTAGTGGGTGCATGCATATACACTGCAAAATAAAAACAATAGCTTACGGATCATCAGAAGACAACCAAGGTGACCTAAGATACTAGAACTTATACAAAAACTTTCATAATAATTATAAAATACAATGAAGAACCTTTTTAGATGCCAATATAACGAAAATAATCTTAGTACTAATCTTATAGACAGTTTAAAATTTATCTAAACAAGTTTGTGCATAATTTTGGAGAACAATTGAATTATAACTTGATATTTTATGGGGAAAAGAGTATTGAAGCAAGAATATAGCTTTACTAGCAGTTGTTAACTACATATAATATTACATTACATGTTAAATAGCTTGGCAATCACAAAATCTCATTGTAAAGGATTGCCTCTGCTTAACTGTGGGACATTAATGAGTCATAATAATAATAATTTATTTATTTCTTATGGAAAACCAACAGCTTTTACAATAAATTAGCAATGAACATACACAACAGATACCCAATTATAGGTCTTTGCTCATAAATTTGATTGTGGATCACAGTCTCGCTTAACATGACGCGAGGTGCAGGGAAAGCGTAAGCTTATCACGAATAAAAAATATATATATATTTAATTATTAAAGGAGGTAAGAACTATTGGTCCTTTCTTGCTTCATTACTGATAGATTATGAATTATTAGTAGACAGTTAGTATTCTCACCAGGGTGCTGATACTGTGTGGAGCGAAACATACATTTTTGTCTGTGTTTACCGCGCTTGTTGTGTGAACACCTTTGCCCATGTGACTCATGTACGACCCCTGCAGAAATTATTTAAAAAGTTATTCTAATTAAGCCATCAAATTTTATTTTTGCATTTTTCATGCTAAGATTATAAAGCTATTTTATTGAAGGCAAAATTTGACTGATGATGATGACACCATAAAGACAGAATGTGAATGCAAATTTCGATCAAAATATGCGCTTTGAAATGGAGTTGCGGAAAAAAGCCCGCTATACAAATACCAAATTTCGATCTAGCAGGTGGGACTTGTGGTGGCTTAGTGATCATAGCGACTCATGTATTCAACCAGAAGACGCAGGTTCAAATCCTGCTGTAGTCAAATTTTTCCTCCACTAAAATAACATCAAATTTTAGTCTTATATTTAGTAGAGTATGCAAAATAATTTTTTTAAACAGGGATTTTTTTTGATGTTTTTTTTTCAGTCGGCAAAAAATGCAAACAAAATGAACAATACCTAAAATTCTTGTAAGGATAAATAATTCTAAGAAAGGTTATTTATTATCCTTTTAGTGTGTGGGGCAATTGTTTTTTTTTTTCATAAAGAAACATTGCATTATTGATCAACAGTTGCAAGCTATGGACCAAAATTCTAAACGATTTATTGAATATATGTAATTAGATTAAAAGCAATGTCATACATATATCATACACCTAAATCCACTTTGAAGAAAATAAATTTATTTGAATACAAAATACCTCTAGAGTAAGAAATCTACAATATCCAGGCGTCTAATTATTGAGAATGATCATCTCAGTAATCAGGAAAATTAAACGCATATTGTGATACCGTCTCAAGATATTATTAGCTGGGATCACGTGATTACTTTAGGAAAATTAAACAATATTACGCCAGTTTTTAAAACAAAATTCTTGTAATAACATGATAATGACCCGTTGTTTTGTGTGAAACGAGAGCACTATCACACAATAGCCGCGAAATAGCAATGCATGAAGTTACGAAACAGTTGGGAGCACGACATTGGCAGAAAATATTTGGAAATAATTAAATTCTTACTATACCTGCATCAGGGCACGGCACACATTCCTAGTAAGAAGCGACATCCTTATTTTATTTAGAACCTTTTCAGAAAGGTTTTTTAATAAATGAACTTATTTTTGGATCGTAGCAGCAGACGTAACCTAACCTATAGATGTTCCGTTTTAAGGAATATGACAGCTGTCACACACTCACACCCAGTGTCACCTCTTTACTAAACTTTTCATAAATAAATATATATAAAATTCTAATGTAATGACGTACTTCAAGCTGAAATGGAGATAATCAATTACGTTTTATTAATTACTTCCAATTATTTGTTATTAGGTATAGGTTTTTTTAATGTTTATACATCTATACTTATAATAAATCTGTAGAGAGGTCAATTCTGTACATGAAATATATTTCCAAAATAACTATCAGCGGGTGATTAGTGATCGATACTGACGCCAAAAATGCAATCAGTAAAATTTTCGTCTGTCTGTCTGTCTGTCTATCTGTCTGTCTGTCTGTCTGTCTGTCTGTCTGTCTGTCTGTATGTTCGTTATAGAAACAAAAACCACTCGACGGATTTCGACGAAACTTGGTACAATTGTTCTTTATACTCCTGGGCAGGTTATAGTATACTTTTCATCACGCTACGATCAATAGGAGCAGAGCAGTGAAGGGAAATGTTGGGAAAACAGGAGAACTTACTCCATTTTTTAAGCTTCCGTCGCGTGTGCAGTCTTAATGGTTAAAGCTACACAGAAATCATGTATGACGGAAATGTTCTCCTTAAAATTATATAAAAAATATTCTACGACAGCAAATGTCTATCTTTTATGGTTGACCCACAATAACACGTGTAACTCCCGATAGCTTAGCAGTTCGGAGCTTTCTGATTATATTTGTCTACTCTTACGTTAGGTGAATGACTGACTGACATAGTGATCTATCAACGCATAGCCCAAACCACAGGTTATAGTATACTTTTCATCGCGCTACGATCAATAGGAGAAGAGCAGTGAAGGGAAATGTTGGGAAAATGAGTGATTCATGAGAAAGGTTTCAAGCTATAAAACGGGGCAACGCAGGTGAAACCGCGGGCGAAGAACTAGTATATTTATAAAATCTTTCGTTAAATATAGAGTGAATTCGCCTTGCGTATAGCGGAACGTATTCCTGTGACAATAATAATAAAGCGAGGTACAAAAATATATTTTTGAAATTGGTGAATTGAATGTGGTTATACATTATGTTGTAGCTATGGGAATATAACAAAATCCTAAGAATCAATTAAAATCTATTGTTTTTATATAAAATAATGGAAAAATATTAAAAGTCACGAAATAGTCTAGCAACTAGCAACCCTGAGATAAGTTATCGAACGACGAACCAATGCCAAGTGTAAGCGAATTGATTTTTACGTCACCATTCAAGTGGCTATCACGGCGCAACATTTGAACTCAGCGTCAAGATAATTTCGGTGATTCGGCCAACAAGTGATAGTACAGCAGTGCATGTAACAACTTTGCTGTTATAAAATAAATTACAAACCCTTGGATACCTTGGATTACTATTTCAACTTAAATATCGGAGAAAAAGGTGAGATTTTAACGTCATTAATAAATGTAGTATTTAATTTAAATACAAAATATCATTTTTCGAAAAAAATAAGGCAACGTTTGTGTTCTATGATAAACGGTACAAAGTAAAATTTCCAGATGCAGATGTTTGAGCCGTAAGATAAAATTATTTGATAACGCTATTGATCAAGCTCACGTACAACGATAATGTCTTCGTCTTAATTTTCAAGAGTAAGAGACTTGTTATATGACTGATAAGAAGTCATGGGTCAGACTTACATACTAATTAATTCGTATAATTCTTTATTTATTCTTATACCTATTCGTGTTCATTTCAATACGCATACATTTGCGAATATAATGCGATTATCAACTATGTAAGTATTCAAATTAGCATACAAAAGAGTAACATGCGTTCACCCGAAATTGTTTTGAACGAATTGTTACTGATAGCATAAGTAGGTTCTTACCTATGTACCTATTTGCATAATTATAATTATTATTAAACCCAGCACTTGCAAATTTTAAGAGCGCTGCCGTGCCTTAATTGACAAAACACTGTATCTTCAGATTCAGATACAGTGTTTTATGCTAACATTGCATAAAACGGCATACGTTTCCATAGGACAGCGCTTATTTTTTTTTGTGTAAGTCTTAAAAATACTAGCTGAGAAAACCAAATTTTAAAGAATTCTGAAAGCGAAGAAACGCGATTTCTGAAACTGATAATGTTTTTACGTTATAGTGTTTTGTCATGGCACGGCATAGCGATAAGGTTACTAAAATATTTTAAAAAATTACGCAGCACTAACATCATTAATTACGGATTGGAAATAAACGTATTAGTTACTAAACATTAGTTTATTACGTTTATGAGTTTGGATACAGATCGCAATATCTACTGATATCAACATAATCTTGATAGCGGTTTATCTGCTGTGATTTATACTATCTTGGACATCATTATTATTCACGATGTGATGTGGAATTGTATTTTGGATACAATACGTTAGGTATCCTACCGACTACCTAGATGCTTAGCTCTAGATACTAGAACCACACTAGAACCTATTAGGTTTTTTTCTATTTATTGCTGGGTCAGAGGTGCGTGCCTTGGATTTGAACTCGAGACCTTCGACTTGGCAGTTCTATGGTCATATCAATAGGCTATCACTTTTCGAAGTTATGAGCGTATTACTTAACAGTTAAACAAACAGCAAAGGAAAACATCGTGAGGAAACCTGCATGCCTGAGAGATTTTCTCGACGGCGTGTGAAGTCTGCCAACCCGAATTATCAAATCAAATCGAAATCATGTATTATCAGGCATCTATGGCCCATAGATATATACCTTAAACAGTAACATATAGGTATAGAATAATTATTTAGCAATTGATGTTAGTAGATATATACATTTTAGTAAATCACTACACTTGGCTAGCGCATTATGCTAGCATGGTGGACTATAGCTATAGCCTCATCCCTCTCATTCCGAGAGGAGACCCATGCCCACCATTGGAAGTGGAACAATGTAATGGGTTAATTATTGCTGGGTGTAGGAGGGGTAGGTATAAGCCTCTTTCGTTGTTAACGTCTCTATCTGTCCTGTGCTTCATTCAACCACAACGATGTACTTCATGTACTCTATAGAGGCTTTATTATTCGACCTGATTGGACCCATTGGACTGTTGGACGTCCGACTCCACGTCGTTTGACCACCGATATTGATACAGAATTAAACCTTTTTGGCCCATAAATCTACATACACCTAATTTTTTTTTAACTTCTTTTTAAAAAATAATTTGAAATGTCACATGATGTTGATTAATCACAGAGATTTATTTTTTGTAAATATTATCTAATGTTTAAGGTTTGGGGTACACCATTTCTTTTAAACGCCTTTAAATCTCGTACGTAAGTGTTTATTGTTTCTAATTTAGATAATTATTCTACTTTGTGTAGTATGTATTTTCATACACCTAGTGGAGGCCTTTAAGTTTGCTGTAGGCTCGCGCCGTAACCTAAGCCGAAAGATAAATATCATTCTGTTTATCCGAAATTTTTCGAATAGCGGCGGTGAATACGTAAGTATATGTTGTGCAAATACTATGAAAATGTTACAGGAAGACATTACAATACTTAGCGATACTAGGTCCTTATTAAATGGGTTAAATCAAGTTATCAATGGACCAATTCCGACTGTGATACGCGCTGCTAAACGATACGCCACTGATAAAGTGAGAAAAAAATAAGTATGGGGTAGACAATTACAATAAATCTAAGTATGGGTACCTACCTACCTAGCCTCGAGATACGGCATTTGGACTGCTAAGTCAGGTCTCAAATTCAAATCCTAGGCACGAACCTCTGGCTTTCGGAACCATTTGTGTATAAAATCGTGTACCTAAGGACCGCAGCGCCTAATATAAAAAGAGAGTTTGCATTGTGTCTGTAATTTTTAACTTGGCGGCTACGAAATCTAGAGAATTTCAGAACGTCTTAAGAGTCCGGCGGACCGAATTTCAATTACAAACGTAATACTGAAATAAATCGTAATTCAAACACAATATAATCAAATTGTGTTATTATTCGGATTCCGATACCGTTAATCTAGGTTCCTACATTACTATTTCGTCCAAAATAAGTATTTTCACTGAAAATAAATGTAAGCGAATGTACTTTTTGATAACTTTATCAAGTTTGGAACGATTTTCCGGTCTTGTATTTCCAATGAAGTAGTAGTAGACGAAATTAGTACCGTAGGAACCTAGATTACCGGTATCCAAATCCGAATAATAACATTATTTGATAGAATATTGTATGGATTACGTTTTATTTCGGATTTACGATATTGTGGGCAATTCAAGCTCCGTCGGACCGTAATTCTATCCCCTGAGTTATATAACCCGAGAGCAATAACTGTCTCCTCGTACCTACCCACTGCGTTCGCAATCTGTTGTAATTACAACAGATTGCGAATTCTAGGTAACTAATTAGAATTCTAGAGTAATTACTCCCTACGTAACCCTAGAATCCCAAAAGGAAATGGAAACATACATTTTAAGTTTTACCCGCAGGAGGGTTATTCAACTTGAGATTACATAATAAAGCTGGTTTTGATGCCAAGATCCAGGTTCTTGCGCAGAAATGGAGTTATTTTCTTTAATTTTCTTAAATGTAATGTGGGATACTCTTTTTCTGCTCAAGATCATGTTAAATTTTCTGCACCTGATTTAATCAAAAACAAAAACAGTTAAAATTCTGTCAGAGATTAATGAATAGTGAATAGATCAGACTTTTATCCTTGAAATATTGTCTACGATAACACTAATAAATCCTTGTCAAATTGTTATAATATAACAATAACGATAATATAAATTATCTAAATAAGTACTAGCCTTCCTAATCAGAAGTCAAATAAAAACATTTTAATTTGTATGATTCAGATAGTCTCACTGAATAACACCAGTACCTAAGTAATTATTATAATGAAAATTGTTATCTAGCTTAGAAACATGATAATAATTTTAAGATACTACCTACCTATTGTTTTTAAGAATCTACATACTAATTAAAATAATTATTACTTAGTTAAAATTTAATACTTAATTAAGTAGATAGCTGAAAAGCTATCCTCCCCAATGTGCACCACAAGTCCACAACAGGGGCTCTGGTATTTTCCATCGGAGATATCGTTTTGAATACCTACCTACCTAAATCCTTGCTAATATTATAAACGCGAAAGTTTGTATGTATGGATGTTTGTTACTTTTCGTGTCAAAACGGCTGAACGAATGGGTATAAAATTTGGCACACAGATAGATTATAGCCTTGAATAATACTTTTTATCCAGGTAGGACCCAATCCTGAAGTCGACGCCGACAAAGTCGCGGGCAGAAGCTAGTATGACATAAATAAAAATAAGAAAAGCTAAATTTAACGGCGAAATTTATGACGGGCATATTTAAGCAGTGGCTTAGATAGGCGTAGGCAATGTGGGCCCTCGCCCACGGCCATGCAAAGTTACCTCGCGAAGCCCCTCTAAATGTGATGGCCCCCAGACTATACCACAGATGACTAATTAATTTGATCACTTAAAATCGTAACGTCACATGTTTGGTAGAATAGAAGAGAAAATGGGCCTCGTTGATGCGACTTCGCTCTATTAGTCCACTAAAAATCCATCAAGTCGTTTAGGCTGTAGAGCGTGACAAAGAAATGACATACATAGGCGCAGTCGGATAAAAAGCCGCTAATCAGCATAACATGGGTCAATAAATAAAGATGCCCAAAAATGTAGTGCATTTTATGGTGTTCTTGTTGCAGTGTAAACGAGGATGGCTGGTGACCACCCTGCAATAGACTTGGACAAGCCCAGGTGGGACCAGCGCACGTATATGGGCCGAGCCAAACATTTTATTCTACTCACAAATCCTCTTAACGCGTTTGCTTCAGACAAAAGCCTCAATGAGGCTAAGAAAGTGGTAGATGAATTCAGGTAGGTACCTATGTTCATTTTAGCTATTAATACTTACTATGTTAGGAGACAGCTGCGGGAGCAGGTAATGACGCTTGCTGTTGAAGTGCGTTGAACACAAGTCTTGCTTGTGTGGGTAGGTAGTGTAAGTACCTACTGCGAAAGTCGCAAATTCTACGTCCTCATTGCCTGTTCAAAACCGGGGGTAGATATAATACTCTATGTAGGCAAGTACTTACCTATTACCTGCACAGGAAACTTCAAAGCATTAGTAGTCGTTGAGTCTACACAATGCACAAACCTACTTGAGGAAGAAAAAGGGGAAAATACAGAAAATATTGGAAGACAGATTTTCCAAAAAGCAAGATTAGATAAGATTTTTCAATGAAGGCAAGCAGGGACCATTTACCGTGGTCTTTCTTACTGTTATGGTGTTTATCATTGGCCAAACTCAAAATGAGAGTTTTTATAGTATACATATTTATGTACTTTTACTGTATATTTTAGAGTATTTACAATATACCTAATGTTGGTATAATGTTTAGCTGATCATTCGTGCCCCAAGTGTCGTTGTTTTCCAAATACCGGTCATCTACAATGACATTCAGGAAGGTGATTCAAAACAAACCAGTCAGTTTGATTGTCCTATCTGTCCTAATGTATTATCGTCACTGTCTTACTAAAAGGTCAGTTGACCCCGTGTAATTTTGTAACCGAAAAACGCAGTGTGGGACGACCTCCAACGAGTCAAGGAGATGGACGGATAACCTGCTGGTGAGGGTCGCTGGGAGTCGCTGGATGCAGGCGGCATATAATCGGTCTTTATGGAAGTCTTAGGGAGGCCTTTGTTCAGCAGTGGACGTCTTTAGGCCAATAAGATGATGATGACTTATGTAACTGAATTGAAGTAACTAAGTACTTTTTTTTATTCAGACGAACAAAAAAGATGCCTCCTGGTTATGACGAGAACAAACTATGGGCCACTAAATATTTGTACGACAGTGCGTTCCACCCTGACACCGGCGAGAAAATGATGAGGATCGGACGCATGGCTGCGCAGGCGCCCATGAATACCATAATCACCGGTTGTGAGTATAATATATAACTACGATCATATAAAAATGCCAATATTACAAAATTAACTCCTAGCTGCATTTTACAGCATTTTTAGTTCACACAATTTGCCACAGTGATGTGTAACTATTTGCAACTTTTTCATCTTGGGCTACGTAGCGATTTACCATTTACCCTCTAAACATAATCGAAACATGGAGGAGAAATAAAATGGCAAAACTCAACCCAAAGCAGCGAGGCGAAACTGTGTGGTTATTGACAGGTCACCTATGGTGGTTTGTTACGTCTTTACGCCGAAGCGCTGTACCGATTCTGATGAATTAGTCATAGGCTAAATTTTGTCTCTACAAGTTCCTTGGAATGCGAGTGAAACCGCGAGCAACAGCTGGTACCTATTGTTATAATAGGATCATCTTAGCCACTTTTCTCTCTAGGCCCAAAGGAGTCAGTGTGATAAAATTATTTGTTTTTTTACAGGCATGATAACGTTTTATAAGTCGAATCGAGCAATCATTTTCTGGCAGTGGTTCAATCAATCGTTTAACGCTTTAGTAAACTACACTAATCGTTCAGGCGACGCACCTATTAGCACGCAGTAAGTAACTTGCCTAGTCATTACATCTCAGGCGCTATTGGTCCCGTTCTATTATAACTATTACTAATCCAGATTGGATTACCTGTTATAAGCAGGGCCGTGTTTAACCAATTAGAGGCCACCTATATTATAAATGTAAGCAAAAAGAAAATAAAAGGAGTAGGTAAGTAGGAACTTGCCCTGAGTGGCCAATGGAATGAAGGAAAGAAGGGCCTGGCTTTAAGAAAACATTCCTAGCAATGCACCTTTCTTAAGGAATCTCCCCGTGAAGAGATCTCACCTGGTTGTACTTAGACCCAGTCAAAGCTGTCTAATTGTACTTATCTACTCCTGATCCTGAGCTACTGTTATATGGCCGAAACTCTTAGATTTAAGTTAGAACTTAGTGAACTACGCTTACCTACTTTCGGGGATTCTTAGGCTAGGACTACCTTATTAGAAGATACGCTTAATGGTAAGAATAGAATATTCTTTATCGTCAACCAAAAACTATGTACTGCAAATATAATTTTATAAATCATAGCGGTTGATCCCCTTCTTACTAAGAGCCAATATGGGTACCTAACTAGATAAGGCCAGTCCTAGTATCAAATCAGTCAGTAGATTTGTTTACTAGAGATGGGATTTCGACATAAGGTTCATACAAGTTATGTCAAAATACTATATTTCGTAAGCAAATCTATCGACAGATTTGTAATTGGGAGTGGCCGTTAATGATCCTAGTTTTGGGCGTTTTGGTAACTAGGTGTCGCAGATCGCCACACCCACTAGAACTAGCTCTCAGCATGAGCCTAACCTAAGAGTACAATACTTACACGAGTACAGTACCTACTTTTACTACAGCATGATCAAGTCTGTATTCATACCATCAAGTCTGTATTCCCCGAAAGGTTAGCCATTAACCACCTTAACACTCTCGGTTCGCCGCGCCGGAATGTTTGGGTCCCATGCAATAAGGGGCGCGAGCCTATTGCTAAGACTAAAGATTAAAACAAATGTTTTGGAACGAAGTTCCTTATCGCGCGTTGTGAAAGGGGGCTAGACGGAAAAAATTCTTACGAAAAGTTGTCACGACACGAAAAACGACACGAAAGTGTCGTGACACTTTTTGCTATAGTAAGCTATTGTATAATAAGATAGTAGTTCCTTTCGATTAATTTGCCATATGCTAGCATACGTTTATATTATGATTATGATTATATGTATAAATACTCGCTTCGTGCTGATTTTGAACTTGCATCCTATGGCACTGCGCGAATCGAGCCTTCAACTATTTATAAATTTAAACTTCGTTCCATCCGGGTGTCCCTTGACACCTCTCAAGTTTTTTTTACCTTGTTTATACAGGCGATTATTGGCGTCTTACTGCGCGGCGTGTGGGGGTGCCTTGAGTACGGCATTATACCTCAACAGCAAAGTTAAGGTAGGAGTAATGTTAAAGTAACGAATATAAATTACAACTAGAATAAAATAAATACGTTAAAACTAGAACTAGAAAAAAAACAAAAATAGCCTAACTGTTTACTAGGTAACCTGTTTGACCTGTTTCTTTTCTAGGTTTTTAAACACTTATATATATAGTTAATTAATTATTCGCATGTATGCATTCCTTTTTTATAAATATAACCTCATTCGTTTGCATCCTAAATCACGTCTCATATCAAGTCCCTATCTTAAGTCACGCCTCAAAGTCATAAGCACAGGTTTTGATATATTATCAGCACAATTATCACCTGTTTTGTAAACCTTATCTGCTAATTCGGTAGTGTCAACATTCCACTAAATAATTGCTCCTGACGTCACGGAGGTGTGTCGCATGTCGGCCACTTACGTCGGAAAACACGTCGTGACATTATCATGGACTGTTTGCATTGGGAAACTCCTCATAAAAATGTTATTGATGATAGATTAAGGGAGTTTTTATGTAGAATTTGGTTATATGTTAATAAACAACCGGCTGCTGAATTTTCCATCTCTGCCCTGGAAAATGTGAAGGTTAATTGTCAAAATCTTGAATCAGAATAAGGATATTATTATTAGATTACTTAAGGAACCTCCTTAATAACCTCAAATAATGTTACTTTTTCCAATAATACCTACTATTCTTCAGCTAGTCCGCTGTAAAATGATGAATATGTTTGAGAATCTAATAATGATTTTAAATATATAACTAACACTTTTAATTTTCCGCTTTTGCTATTGATTTCGAGGCGAGCAATGTATGAAAACAGAACACTAGGATTAGTTCACACATTAGATTAGATCACATAACATACCATCACCCCTGTATTCCCGAAGGCTTAAGAAGAGTTGACTGCACATTTGGTCATTTGTCACCACTAGCCGAGGGTCTATTCCCACACGAGACAGATATTTGTGTGTTCCATGGATATTTGTTTCAAGTCTGCGCAAGTCCATGTGAAATCGTAATACACACGTACAGTTGTATGTTTTAGGTCACAAAGACCCTCGAGACAACCTAGAAATTGGTGGGCTGATTTTCAAAAGGGGTAGGACTCATAGAACGATGTTAGAACCAATATCACAGATTTATATCAAACAAATCGTGTTGAACAGATTACAGCAGATCATTTGCCCTTAAAGTGCACTTATCGATTGCACTATAATGAGAGAGTAAATAATGTACAGTATGTGTATTCGTGTGATGTTATCTTATTAGATGTGACGTAAAAGGCCCCCTGGGATGATCATTGTACACAATAAGTTTCTCATAAAAAATAGTAATAAGAATAATAAAATACCGCGAATACCGCTAATCTAGGTTCCTACAGTACCAATTCGTCTACTGCTACTTCACTGGAAATAAACAGCCGGAAGTTAAAAACTTGTTAAAGTTATCGAGAATTAAATTCGCTTTCATTTATTTCCAGTGAAGTATTTTGGACGAAATATCTGAATCTCAATAATTACACAGTTTGATGAAATTGTATTTTAATCACGATCAATTTTGGTATTAGATACGTTGGTATGGAAAATTGGGTTTGCAGGACTCTTCAATTAAAAAAAATTTGAAAGCGCCGTACAAAGGGCGGGCGCTGAAAGATAATCTCGCTCTACCCAGCTCTCTAAGGTCAAGGTAGGGAGCGTAATCTAATCACACATGTATATGTATGGTCTGACCTAGACCCATTAAAGGAGCTTCCTGATACTGATCAACATTCCTTATGAAACCCATGTGGTTTGTCTTCTTTTGTACAGGAAAAAAATATTTTCATAAATAGCGCTATGGATTTCGTAAAAATAGTTATTGAGTATCTACGATGGATAGGATCATCTCCTCCTGTAGATACGAATTCTACTGCCTCAGCAATCTGTTGCAGCTAGGAAGGAATGACAGACACTTAATTTATAGTTTGTAATAGGTAGGTATAGTACGTATTTTGTTTGTAGAACCTGAACCCGCTGTACGCGCGGCTGGTACCTTTCGCGGCCATTTGCGGCGCCAACTTTATCAACATCCCTATGATGAGGAGCAAGTGAGTGACTTGGGTATTTATTTGATCCGACAGAAGCTGTCCTGTTAAAATTTCAAGAAATCATAAAAACACAATACGTAAAAGCATTTTTTGTTTTTCCTATGCAACTTTTCACATTTTCTTTCCCTGAAATGTAAAAAATATCAAATCCGTCTAGTCGTTCTAAGTTTTGCACTTAGCAACTGAACTTAACTAATGGAAAATATTAAATAGGTACCAGAAACCTCTTAGTACCTACCTACTACTTAACTTTTTATCCATCATACTGAGTACTTACTTAAAGAGAACGTTTGTTCTACTACCTTGACAAGCTAGACAAAAACTACTTTTTCCTTTTATGTATTAATTTATTATATTTATTATTTTTCGACCTCCAACAAAGAATTTACACAGCACAATCTTATAACTAGGACACATACCTAATTACTTAAGTACCTACTTAGTATATCTATGTGTACGCCTTCAATTAGAGGCCACATCATGCACAAAAACATATTTAGTATTATGAAAACTACCTACAGAGAATTTTCATATTTTTTGTATGAAAAAAGTTTGGGTTATTAAATATTTTAGTGTAGGTAGGTACTTGGCATTATCATCACATTAACGTCACCTTCACGTACACCATATGTGTATGTATCTATGTACATACATACATATATATGGTGTATGTATGTACGTATGAATGTACATAATACAATGTATTCAATGTCACTTATGTCATTTAGTGCATTTGGACGACCATTCTGATGCAATTGAAATAGCAGACCCCTGGAAAATTTTAAGCCCTGCCTGAGATCGAAACCTTTCGATAAACATTTATCTTTAAAAAAACTTTAAGATTATGAAAAGTCATACTTAGAACAAACATTGTGTTCCCAATATCTACAAAGTTAGTATCTACCTACTACGTGTCTGGTATTGCTCCAATAACCCTGAACTATTATAGGTAGCTACTACTACTCTGATTAGATCAGATTCCGTACCCTTCTGACTCTCAAAATTTTTTGTAACAGTGAGATCACAAACGGCACTCCTGTATTCACTGCAGAGGGCCAGCGTGTGGGCAACTCTAAGATCGCAGCGTGCACCGGTATTTTCCTCGTGTGTGTTTCTCGAATAGCAATGGCAATGCCAGGAATGAGTAAGTACAATTACTACGTAGCTGAATATTTATTAATCTGAAAGTTTATACATAAGTAATGATTCCTTACAATCAGTGGCGTAGCTTGCCCTACACGGGCCTTGTATCAAAATTTGTCGGGGGCCCCTCGACAATCGATCGCGTCTTTTATGTGAATCCATTTACCTATAGTAAGTATGATCTTTTATGATCAGACATGTTTTTTTTAAGGGGGAGTTTAGCGTCCGACATAAAAGTTAGTGACATAGGATTTTGCGTAATAGGGCTAACACACGTAGGGGCCCCTGTAGCCCTGGGGCCCCGTATTATTGATACGGCTGATACAGCGGTAGCTACGCCCCTGCTTACAATGTGGATTTATCTACAGCCATGGAGTGGCCATGGATAAATCTATAGAGTTATCCATAATAACTCTATCTGCAAGGTAACGCATCGCTTGCCGCAATCAATCCAATCGCGACCTTAACACATCGAGATTCGAGACCGGCTATACTTTGGAGACCACTAAGGGTCTCCCAACAGCCATCGACGCGGAATCGGTTTGAGCCGAGATTGTATCACCGCGTCCTCGGAAAAGCCAAGGCAATCCATCGTATCCCTCGCCATGGGCCGGCGTCGGCCGAACTGAAAGATGTTGTATCTGTATGTCAACATAAAGCTTTTACCGAACGGCCCAAGACGATTCCGCGTCGATAAGCATGGGGAGATCCTATTCCTAATAAGCCGTCGGTCCCGGCTATAATACAACATTAAGTTACCGGAAATTGGGAGTGATGACAGTTGCTTTCCTTGACCGCCAACCCCAACATAATTGCTTAGTGACAGTAGTAATGATGACATTTTGAGGAACCCTAGTGTTAGTTCTTTTTTGTTCTTGATAGATTTACGCTTGACCGCCAATTCGCCTGATGTTAAGGGTCCGGTGGAGCTTGAATTGCCCACAATAACGTAATTCCGAAATAAATCGTAATCCAGACAATATTCTATCAAATTATGTTATTATTCGGATTTGGATACCATTAATCTAGGTTCCTACGGTACCATTTCGTCTACTACTACTTCACTGGAAATAAAAGACCAAAAAATATAATAATAATATATGTGTGAAAGTAATATATTATGGAAAATTGCATACATTTATTTTCAGTGAAGTATTTTGGACAAAATGATAACGTAGGAACCGGATCGTTCAGCTGAGCCCGCGAAATTCAAATTTCAAGTGATTTTTCGCAGTTTGTAGGTCTATAACAAGTTCTAGATTCATGGCAGTTGTAATTGCAACAATTACTATACAACATTCACAACTGAGAACTAAAACCATTAATTATAAATCCTTATCAAGCCAAAAACTTGGCGCAATCTGTGTAATTGGTCAAAATTGACATTTTACACTACTTTTAGCTACAATAATGATTTTTAAGCAATGGTTTTAAATAAAAATTGTGACTTTTGTATAGTTAATGTCGCAATTACCATTACCATGAATGCAGAACTTATTATAGACCTACAAACTGCGAAAAACCACTCAAAATTTGAATTTCCGCAGCAGCTGAACGATCCGCCTTAACGGTATCCGAATCCGAATAATAACAGAATTTGATTAAATTGCGTTTGAATTACGATTTATTTCGGAATTATGTTTGTAAGAGAAATTCGCTCCGCGGACTCTTAAGCAATACTGCGAACTACGATGCCGAGTGCTGGCCTAGAAGAAACCGATTTACTCCTGATTTAAAGACACCCAGATTAGGTATACCTATCGGGGAAGACCCACTCGGGAAGCGCATTACACTTCAGCGGTACGCATGACAAAAGTAGACCTAAAGCGTATCATTCGGGTTTTTAGAATGTCCACTATAAATCAGTGTCGCTTTTTCGTGTTACTAGTATATTATTTGAATATTGTGTAATTATTCTAGCCTTGGTGCCAATAATAACGAATCATGCGATCAACAAATCCTGGCTGCGTCCGAACTCGCCCGTCATCATTCCGCTCCAACTATCGCTGGTGTGTTTCTGTGTCACCTTCGCAACGCCATTGTGCTGCGCATTCTTCGAACAGAAAGCCTCCTTGAGCATCGATTCTGTTGAAAGTAATATTAAGGTACAAGTACAACTATATTTTAATATGTTAGATTATCTATAAAGGTATCGTAATTACCTATGACAAAAAAAAACATTTTTTTAATGAAAGCATAGTTTTGTTAAAATAAGATCTAAACTATGTGGACACTGCTTATTCGCTATAACATAGGGTTGCCATATAGAAAATTTAAAATTGAAAAAGCCGAATTTCCATTGAAAAGTCCTGAGATTTTATTGATTTTTGAGCAAACGCTTTGTATTGGGTGACGCGTGGGCAGTGCGTGCAGATACCATCCACAATCCCACGCACCATTCTGACATCAGTTAGTTCAGTTATTATTTGTTTTTGTAATAAAACCTCTGAAAGATTACTCTATTTTATTGAAAATTCAAAAATCCTGAGATTTCCAAAATCCGGCCGCAGTCCTGAGAAGAGCCTAAAAATCCTTAGATCTCGGGACAAATCCTCAGATATGATAACCCTACTATAACATGCCTCTAAGTTCTGCGGCGCTAGTGGCCAGTGCCAAAAATGTGTTGCTTTTCTAGTGTCACAAATCCAAACTCCGAGCTACTTGCTACAGAGGATTTCATAGAAAAACTCAATTAGCACTTGTCTCGGATTGCTTTCATTGATTTTGATTTACAACTTCTCTAAAGCCAACGAGGCAGACAAAGAAGAAATAATCATAGGTACTTATTTTGCAATTTTACAGGCAAACGTGGCAAAGATTTCGCCGCAAACGACTAGGGTCTACTACAACAAGGGTCTGTAAGCAGCGGGTGCGATCGCGAACTTAAGTAGATAATTTGTTGCTGAAAGTTGTTTCTAACACTGCCTATTGTCCAAGACTTTGTACACGAATTAGCAAACAAATGGAGTGAACGCGCAGTCCGTTGTAAATCAGGACTACGCTCTCTTGTGGCGATTTCCAAATGAGAAGTTAACACTGCCGTATGCCAATTCAAAGAGAAGTACGTACCCACTCCATTTGTTTCCTAATCTGCTGGTCTTAATACTAAAGATAAGTAATTAAATAGTCGTCCAAGGCTTGATTTATTTTCTAGTAGAACTAATACAAATAGAGTCACAAGATGGATCGAACGCTAGCATGTTTCCTTGTCCACGATGATCAGCACTACGCTGACTCTCGTGGCGTGGGTAATAGTCCAACGGTTATACATAGGTATTTCTCCGCGCACACTGAGCGAATTTGATTGAATGAAGATACTATGCTTTCCATCTGTGCACTCCATTTGCCTTTTAGGTACTCCGCTCCTCGTTTCAGTTAGTCACAATAGAATATAAAATTTAAGCGTAATATTGTAACTTGTACAAAACATTTATAGGGCCATAATTAAAATGTTATTTTATGAATACAAAACAATTAAATTGGTCACACACAACCTTTTTAGTTGCAATAAAAACGTGTGTTCTTTATTCGAAACAAAAATAAGCAAGTTTAATCGTAGAACATTATTCAAGGCATTTATTTTTAACTAGATTTTTTTTCAGAATATGCGTGTAAGGACAAAAAATGTTATTCCTATATATGTAAAACGAAAAAAATATCGGTGTCAAGGACATCGAGAAAAATATAAATCCCGCCTTTCGTTGTCTATAGACTAAGGGGGGAATTACCGCTACTTTCTCGTGATTCCGTGCTTTTAATATTTTCAAAAAATACAAACATGTTATGGCTAGATATTAAGACGTAACATTGATTTTGTAAACAACGTGAGCAATTTACTTAATACAGAGGCTTAGGTACTATGAACTTTTATTGCTAGCCAGTTTAAACGTTGCTGAAAAACTAAGTATCTACCCTTTTTATTATTATGTGGGACATTCCTCAATTTCCTCAAGCCTATCAGCCGCTGCGGAAGATTACGGACTACCTAATCGCGTAGAGTCCCGAGCCCGACTAAGTAGGTATAGTATTTAGCAATTGTCCTCTTTTAAAAAAAAAACAATTTTGGTTCGGCAATTAAGGGCACAAGATATGCTGTTTCGACTTATTCACCAACTCGACCATGAGAATCTCGTCCACATCCACGATTAAATATTAATAAAATAATTATTTTATTGTGCATATCGGCCGAACCACATGGTCGAGTCGCTGAAGTCATTTTTTCGTATCCTATATTCGTCAACTCGACGGCCAACGAAAATATAAGGCACTATTGTATAGTGAAGTACATAAGTAGTTCGTTTTTAACAATATTTGTTCTTCTGTGGGTAAAATAAAAAGTAAGTATCAGAGTAGTTTATTTTATGGAAATTTTAATTAAATTTAAGTTCATGGTATGGCCCCTGATAATAAAGAAAATGATGGCTACCGTTGTATTTTTTTATTTAAAAAAATAAACGAAAATTGTAGGTAATTATATAAATATGGAGCGTGTAACTTATTTTTAATTTGTTTTTGAATGTTTTTATTTTGCTATTTATTTTTTCAAAAGACTAACGCTGAAACATGTTTGTGAATACTGGTCACACACGAAGCAGCCACACTGTTTAATATGTATACAAGGTGTTGTTAAGAATTCATGCCAAAACATACGTATTATGCAAAGAATCAGATTCGTTTTAAAATAATCACAGCATCAAATATTGTATTAGCATGCATTTGTAGATCAATCAACTAAAATGCAACACCTATACTTCGGTAGGTAGGCACATTATGTATATTGTGGCTCGTTTGTGACCGGTCTAAGGAAGATTTCTGCTCAGTAGATAGGTATCTGGCTATGTTCGTTGATCTGATCATTGTTGAGGGAGTATGTTTCGTAGGTATATTATATTAGTGATAATGTGCAATATCATTCCAAAGATAAATCGATGTTAAATTACTTATTTACTAAAGTCAATTATTATTGACCTATGAATTGCGCTGACAATAATTATCATGTTATGTAAATATATAAATGTTGTTAATCTATGCTGAATTTCGTAGAATTCGGCGTATCATAATGCACGTATGAAGTTGAATATAATAGTTAGTTATGATGTTATTAGCGTCATGCGCGAAATCGTGACCTTTGTAGTTTGTGACTAAACTGTGACAGTGAGTCTCTTTGGTCATATCCTGTAACGTAGGGTGCGAATAAAAGTTTGAAATACTTAAATATTTTTTTATTCCGTACAACTATTTCTTTTAAAGGGGTTTGAAGATTTTTGTACGGAGAGTGTCCAATCCTCCCGAACGCCATTTAAAAAAAATGTGGTTAACGGCCACTCATAAAAACTTCAAAAATCAATTGCAGACATCAATACAGACAGGCACACAACAAGTAGGTAATGTCTTTATATAAAATCTTGTAAAGAGTCAAGTTTCCAAGATATTAGCAATCAAAGTTTTAAATGGTAACGATACTGGAATTATCAATAAACCTAAGAAACATTTTAGAAAAATGAATTATGTACATCGTTGTATTCGGAATGTTACACTGTATCGTTAAAAATTGTCCATAAGGTACCTATAATATATTTTCGAACTACCAAGGATGATTTTTAGCGAAATATAATAACCGACTATAATATTTTTCCTCCTAAAAATAATAAAATAAGTCGTTTTCGTGTGACGCTTTACAAAAAATGTGTATCCGACATTTTTTGTATAAAATAATTAATCAAAATAATATATTTATTTCTTATTTTTCTATTATCTGTCACTGCCCTATTGCCCGTTTCCGGCTTGAAGTTAGTTTCTAGGACATAGGTACAAATATAGTATGTCCATGAGACCACCCAAGGATGTCTACCTGTTTTACAAGGCATTATAATATTCCACAATAATAGATTATTCTCGTTTCTGGTATATTAGGACCAATAGAGACAAAGATAAATTAAGTACCTACCCAAATACGCCAATCACAAGCCGCTGATACAGGACTTTTTATGGTGCTGGCGCCGGATGCCATGTTCCAGTGGGCATGAGGGACAGATTTAGGAGAAGTACCGCCACCTTTTTCGCCCACCAACGACGGTCGCACCACCGAAAAGGTTTCACAGAAAAGTTTCTATCAACCTCTTTCTTTTCGTCTCTATCGTACGACAAAGACACAATCAAATTCTTCCACTTCTTTAAAAATGTTGACGTCTGTCGATTTTGTAATTGGAATCAAGTTTCAGCGTATTTACAAATTAAAAATGCTTAGTCAATTATTAATTTGTAAATATATTCTCAATGTATCAAGTTGCTAAAAAACATAGACATTTGCGGATAACGTGAAAAATCGGATAGTAAGTACATATATTTTTTTGACTTCTACTATTCCTCATGTAGTGTATAGACATAGACCTCTATTGAGGCACAGCAAGCAAGACATGTGCAGAATGCAAGCAGGGTTATTGGTAATCAATCGTAAAATGCAAAAGGGCTACTTCTCTACACCATAACGAACAAATTTGTTCTATGATTTTTCTCAAAACCTAATACATTTATCAGAAAAAAAGCTTAGCTTAGCTCTTTAAGCGTGTTCCAGACGGATGTAATTCAGCGTTTGGTTTGAACTTAGTTTCCATTTGCGGATTTTGTTTCGGCTACACGGATCTCATCCACGAGCCAACACGCTAGCGAATCAGTCGCGAGTAGTCTTCTGGCGTGAAATTACGTCAAATTACGTCAAAAAGTGGGCCTAGCTTTAGCAGTTTTGTGCGCAATTGACGACGAAAAAAAACAAGAGAAAGTGGATGAAGCGTTGGTTAAAAGAACGATCAATTGGACAAGGAAACTATCCGATAGGCATGGTTCTGGTTTGCGGACAACATTTTGTACTGCTACGCATACGTACGTACTGCATACGCGTGCAACCGCTGCCTGTCACAGGGCTTGTCTTTGGATAGATGTAATCCACCGGCTAAACAAATGTACGCGTTTTACGATTGATTACCCTGTATAGAAATGGTCCTTTTTTAAACTGTAAACGTATTAAGTTATTTTTTAGTAAAGGAAAAAAATCAATCGCGGGCAGGACTTTTTTCCTTTACTAAAAAATAACTTAATAATCTTAGCATGGAAAATGCAAAAAAATCACAAAAAGACTGTATACGTATTGTTATTTTAGTAAAGGAAAAATTCAATCGCGGGCAGGATTCGAACGTGCGTCTTCTGGTTAGATACACCAGACGCTCTGACCGCTAAGCCACCGCTTGATCGAAATTTGCCTTCACATTCTGAATTTACGTCATAAGGTGACGTTCTGACTGTAAACGTATTTTTCTTTATTTCCCCAACTGTAGGCCGTTGATTCAAAAGCGATATTTTTGTATTGTTTTTTATATTTTTTCCTAATACTTATAAAATGCTATGTACTTACCTAAATTCTTGAATAATATTATACTTAATCTTTCTTTTTTCTTCTAAGCGTGTACGACGATGGCCGAACCAATAAACTTGGATAAGCCTAGATGGGACCAGCGCACGTATTGGGGCCGCGCCAGACATTTCATACTGCTCACGAATCCACTTAATCTGTTTGCCTCCGACGACGACCTCGATGAAGCAAAGAGGATCGTTGATGAGTACAGGTTCGTATAGTACAGGTTTTTTTCTTAGGCAGACGCTTACATCGGAGCTTAAAAGACTCAAGCGTTGATGGAACCGTTCTAGGGAGAAACGGACGGCCGTAACTAGTACTGTCACATAAGTACCTATTGCTACAAATCACGGAGGCGAAACAATTTTAAGTGACCCTAAAACAACGTTTAATTTTTCAAATTATTTACGGTGTTTACTTAATCAGCGGGATCAGGCATGGCAGCTAATTCAACGATATTTCGTAGTTACATAAGTAATAAAAGAGGATATTCAAGGGGATTCAATAAGATATGACAATTCTTTAGTGCTAACAATATTTATGTCCACGAAAAAGTCAAGACAATGTACAATAAGAAAATATCATATTTCACACAGGAAAACAAAGAAATTGCCCCACGGTTACGACGAGGACAAACTATGGGCGACCAAATATTTGTACGACAGTGCGTTCCACCCCGACACCGGAGAGAAGATGATCAAGATTGGACGCATGTCTGCGCAGGCGCCCATGAATACCATCATTGTTGGTTGTGAGTAATCAAACTAAAATTAGACCATGATTCAGCGTTGCTAGATTTTCGGATAAAGCGGGATTTTGAAACATTGTATGTGCATCCACACCGCCGTTACTTTTTGTAAAGTAACATTTCCAAGTGTTACTGAGCAACATCCGATAGCGAAAGTTATTTATTGTTAATATATATGTTTCCGTGTTAAGTAACGTTTTCAAACTTTAAACAGTGAACATAATGGTAATAAAATTTATGTTATAGGCGGTATGGCCGCGATGAGCAACATTCAACAAATAGACTTAACGAGTAGCCACGAAAGTTAATAGACAGATACCGTTACCGTAATGCACAGTGTTGCTCCATAAAAACTAACTACAAAAGTAACCCCGCGCCTCCGTCGCATCCCACTGTCGAGTAATCCCCGAAAATCGGGACTGAGCCTGTCCGCGCGGGACATAATATAATTTTTTGCTAAAATCTGGCACGTCCCGCCAAAATCGGGACATCTGACAACACTGCTCCGATTCCAGTACTAAGTAGTCTCTAATAATTAATTATTAGATACTAGAGTTCCCGTGCGCAGCTTCGTACTTATGTAATTTTTGTTTGTAAAGATACTTTTCCCAATGTACGGGCGAGAACCCGGGTACCTTGATATGAAATGCTAGTAACCTAAGTACATAAGTACCCTAACCGTACGGGTATGTAACT
Source organism: Acronicta aceris (assembly GCA_910591435.1). Classification (NCBI taxonomy): domain Eukaryota; kingdom Metazoa; phylum Arthropoda; class Insecta; order Lepidoptera; family Noctuidae; genus Acronicta; species Acronicta aceris. The sequence continues at coordinate 6,755,272 of OU342780.1, read as the reverse complement.
GGGCACCGTAGTGAACCAGCTAAAAATACACGCACGTAGCCTACGCCTATATTTCCTCTTCTATCGTTATTTTATTATACTCGTAGTACTGTATGTTTCTTTTACCGCAATAAATAAATATATATAAATAGGTGCGGGAAGTCTGCACCTAAGGCAACAGACGGAAAGCGGGCAGGAAGCTGGGGTTTGGAAACGTTTCCGACATGCTGGTAGATTTTTCATCAGTACCCGTCATGCATTCCGCAAGTGCAAGCACCGCGTATATTCTCTTTCAAATTCCTTTCCAGTTTCGAGTTGTTTCTCTAAATCAGACTCGGGACTGATGTCTTCTATTTTACTTTGAACCTGGTTGAAATCGTTCATTAAATTTTGAGAGCCTACGACGCAACTTCAGCTCTGCTCGCTGTTGATCAGACAAATACATATTTTCAAATGCGGTTACGTACTCTTTGAAATCAGTTAAACGACATTTGATCGATGCACGCTTCCTTTTGAGATCTTTAAACATTATCTCAGATAATGTAGAATCAGACGTAGCCATTTTGGAAATGCGTGAAAGGTAATACTCTCAGTTTTAATCGGAATTTACAATTCGAGCTAAAAGAGCTGTAAGGTATCACGGCGTGCAAGCGGACAAGCGTAATAGCAAATGCACTGAAATAATAATATAAACATAGTACCTATCACACTGGCGGAAGGGGAATATTTGGAAATGTTAGCTAGCACGTCTCACCGAAAGCCTGTCAGCCTTTTCGAATTTACGCTTTAGTTTCTCAATTGTATCGGCCAACTCAACTCTGGCAGTATCCAAGAGTTCGATTCCCAGGTCGAGTAGTGTTATTGGGTTTTTCTATGAAATTCTCAGTAGCAGCTCGGGAGTTTGGAATTTATGCCCGGTTAATGGCAATTGGCTCGCCCCCTCTTACATGAGACCTAAACATACCGGCAGTAGAGTACTGTGTGTGTATAACATTGGTAGTACGCCTCTGCATAACCCTTCGGGGAATACGGGCGTGATGGTATGTTGTTGTTGTAATTTAGGAATAAAAATAAGTATTTTCTCAGGCATGATATCGTTCTACAAGACGAACCCAGCGGTAACTTTCTGGCAGTGGGTCAATCAGTCGTTCAACGCCCTTGTCAACTTCACTAATCGTTCAGGCGACGCACCTATCAGCACGAAGTAAGTATCAATCTAACATGCCTTGCTGACTTCGGAAATCTAAAATACACATGTAGGTACTACCTAGTTAAAGAAAACTGTGAAATTGACTACTAATTAACTCAACTATTTTCCGCTTAGATCATTAAGAAAGGCTTAGTAGTCTTTCGCACGAATTCGGTTCGCAGGAGACGTTTTTATTTTCGTGCCAATTGACCACTTCATAAATAAGTAGTGGGATATTCTCACAAATTAAAATTACACGAGTTAAAATAAAAGAAAAGTACAGTGGCGTGCAAGTGTCAAGAGTAAATTACAATTTATATTCAGAGATGTGATGGTTCGTAACTATGTTTAAAAAACTGAAACAAATGCCTATGTTTTCGAAATAACGAGATTGTATGTTTATTTGAAGCCATATTATACATCTAAAATGGTTAATTCACATATTTGCACCTTTTTTTTAAAGAAAATCATACCAACATTATTCAGTACAATGTTTTTATTATTTAACCAAAATCCGGTATTTTACTATATTTTAATTTTGGATGATACTATGAAGCCTAGGGGCACCACTTTGATATTTAATTGAAGCTAATTCAGTTCACTATAAATTATTTTCTCATGATTTAAGGAACATTAGTTCCGCCGGTATGTGTCAAAATATTCACTTTAAAAAAAATTCCCACCTTTAACTAGCTGTATCTCCGCAACCAATGGACCTAGAGTGCTGAGGCTAATCTCAAATTGTAGCAAAATTAGTTAACTTTATTAAATGACGAAGCAAAAATACTTTAAAATCGATTCCTTAGAGTAGTTTTTAAGAAAAAACTGAAACAAATGCCAAATTTACAAGTTTTTCGAGCACCATGGGGGTAGCACAGGGTTTTCAGGGTTGCAAACTTGCGAGTAAACTACTCTCAAGGAACCTAACAACATGTAAAAAATCGTAGATAAATGCGCGTTTGCGATGTTTGATGTCGTTATTGACTGGCCTAGAGTGAGTGAGACAACAAGCAATAACGATAATTTGCTTTCTTTCTGTCATTCCATATATCACTAGTAAAATTCAGGTGTGTGTGCAATAATTTGATAATTAATCATGTAAGTATTTCAAATATCTATAATCTGAATTGTGGTTTATTAATTTTTAAATATATTAATCCCATAATGTATGTTTGCGACTGTACTTGGATTTTTTCAATCCTTATAATATAATTCGTGCGAATAGCCCACTACTTAATTTATGAAGTGGTCGATTGGCACGAAAAAAACGCTTCGTGTATAACGCCACCTATTAAATAATCAATTTTGAAAAGTGTCGTTCCGCACGATTCGTGTGAACCGAATTCGTACGAAACGTCTACTAAGCCTTAAGAAACGTAATGTTTAATGGGTTTACATTTGTATTACATGAATTAATTTGGCAAATTAAATTTGTATACTTAGATATTATTTGGGAACCCAAAGTAATATTATACTTACACTTAATTACGAATTTCATCGTAACTGTTCACGTGGTAACTTCGTTATTCCGTCTCTTAGAAGTTATTTATTGTTATCTACAGACAGTTATTAACGTCTTACTGCGCAGCGTGTGGAGGTGCCTTAAGTACCGCTCTGTTCCTCAATAGCAAAGTTAAGGTAAGCTATAATATAGTTACTAGTGTTCAACAAAACAATGAAGAACATTAGGTTATATATGAATTTCAATAAAATTCATAGAGAATAGATAGATCTAATAGATGTACGTCTGTAATTTTTTTTAATAATTTTAGGATGACTTCATTATGGCCATTTTGGGTGCTTTCAGGGACCAGGTTTTAGAACCGATGTCGTAGAGAGCAGGGACCTAGATTAACGGCATCTGAATTCGAATAATATCAAAACTTGATTATACATATTTTATTTGAATTACGATGATTTTGGTATTACGTTTGTATGGGCAATTCGATCTATTTATTACGAAAATCGAACTAACTACAAAGTGTCGGTCGTCGATTCGATGTTCGTGATTTCTAGCGTTGACGCTGCTCCAAAAGTTATGATGCGTTTAGTATGGTAGGTACCTACTTACTTACTTTTACAAATTTTAATAGTTACTAGATCCTTAGATCCTACATAAATAAGTCGTAGGATCATTCTATGTCTGTCGTTTCTTTTAGTTTCGAAGTTTCAACGTTCTACTTTCGTAGTAGTCTTCCAAGCTCTGAGCGTGAGAATCACGCGAATATGGCATGGTACCGAAAAGTCCAAAATCTTTAGGCTTAAAGCCTGCCGTACGTCGTCACTTTGTTCGTCGTTTCTTGATTGAATCTTGATTAATGGAGTTTTTAAATGGGACAGAAATGGAACTAAGTACTTAGTTACATACATAAGTAACATAAAATACCTACTAGTCCATACTATAACATATCACGCCAATATTCCCCGAAGGGTTAAGCAGAGATGAACTGTACACTCATAGTTCGTTGGTATGTTTAGGTCCCATGTAATAGGGGGCAACCCTATGTGTATGGTGTATCCAGATGCAGGTTCGAATCCTGCCCGCGATTGAATTTTTCCTTTACTAAAATAAGGGGCAACCCTAATGTCATTAACCGGGCACAAATCCGAGAATTCTGCTGAGAATTTCATAGAAAACCCCAATAAAACGTTGCTCGATCTGGGAATCGAGCTTAGGACCTCTAGCGTAACAGTCGCCCTTACGTTGCGCGACCACTAGGCTAATAAGCAGATATTTAGTATATAATCCTTGTTTGTAGAACATGAATCCACTGTTTGCGCGGCTGGTACCTTTCGTAGCTGTATGTGGCGCTAATTTTATCAATATACCTATGATGAGGAGCCAGTAAGTAAACGTTGTTTTCAACGGAAGGTAGGTACTCTTTATTTTATCCGTGATAGGTGAATGTGCAACTTCAATGCAAACCCAATAGTCTCAAGAACCTACAAGAATGTACCTACTAGCACTGCCCCGGGTTCGCACTTTATGTTCACAAATTAAAGCTTGTAACCTACAGGTTACAAGCTTTAATTTGTGAACATTATTCGTAGATACTACTAGGTAGATACTACTAGGTATTATTCGTAGATACCTGCCTTCCTACAGGAAGGCAGGTATCTACGAATAATCGGATCCCTCTATCTATTAGTGACTGATAACCGTATGAAAATCTGTACCTACTGCGTTTCTGAGATCGGCCCGAACAAATACAAACTGAGCGCGGTAGGGACTTTAATTTATAATAGTTACAGCTTCTGCCCGGGACTTTGTCTGCGTGGATAAAAAGTAGTCTATGTGTTATTCCAGGCTATCTGTGTACCTGATTTTATACAGATCTGTTCATCCGTTCTGGCGTGAAAGAGTAATAAACATCCATACATCCATACTCACCAACTTTTACGTTTATAATATTAGAAGGAAGTAAGGATGTAATGTAGTGATGTTGACAATTAAAACAATTTTCGTTCTTCTTACAGGGAATTGTTTAACGGAACACCTGTATTTACGCCGGAAGGGGTACGCGTGGGAGAGTCGAAGACTGCAGCGCGCACTGGTATCCTCCTGGTGTGCCTATCCCGAGTGGCCATGTCAGTGCCCAGCATGAGTGCGTATACGTCGGACGTTTCTTATTATTAATTAGTAATAAACTTGTAGAACTCTCGGCGAAATGATAAATATCTAATTTATGACTATTCAAGAGGTGAGAACCAACAGAGTGGAGGTCAATAAAATTATTATCTATGATATATTCTCTTCTCATTTGTATTCTTTGTAGTCCAGAATTTGAGAGCAAATGACCATGGACTTGCACACCCCTAAATATACCTAATGCGTCGCATTCACAGATGTAAATATTGAATGAAAAGGCCCATTCACATACGTTTTTATTTGGATTTTTGACAAGCTTGTGGCTCGAGCTTTCCATCCTTACAATTACCTACTTATTAGCCACGAGCCTCTCTCATCTACGGCACCTAATGTTACATTCCAGCACTGGTGCCGATAATAACGAACACAGCGCTTAAGAAGGGCTTGTTTTGTCACTATCCGATGGCTGTGGTACCATTTCAACTGACGCTGGTGTGTTTCTGTGTGACATTCGCGACGCCATTATGCTGCGCATTCTTCGACCAGAAACCCACCTTGAATATTAGCGGAATTGAAGAACACTTGAGGGTAACAAAATATTTTATTTATCATTTTCAATCTCTTGCTTGGACTAATTAGATAGCCGAAATTGATTTAAAAGTTCCATAAATTGGCGGATTTACTCAAATTTTGCCGCCCGTAGGCTATTGTCATTTTACCTAAATGGTAAAATAAAAAAAGGATAGATGAAGAAGGAAAAATAAGCCGAAACCCTATCCTTTATCTTAAAATCATATCTATCGCTATCCAATTTTCACTCTATCTGATGAGATAGAGTGAATAACGGGAACGGCCGATAGCGAACGGTCCTCACTTAACATTTAGGTATATATAAGATACGGAACATAAGAATAATTGGAAATTACACTGACAGTATTGATACAAAATTTATAAATTTAGGTGAAAACCACTGATTCTCTATAAAAAGACGAGAGATGGACCATATTTTTTCTCAAACGGTGACGTAATTCGTGACGTCGTATTACCTCAACTCAACCTCACTCGAGGTATCTCATGATTACCTTGAGGTAACAACTAAGAATACCAATCTCGAGGCCCTCAAGCCGTTCCTTGAGGCCTCCTCCAATGAGTTGGAGTCGAGGAGGTTATGATTAAGTATACAGGTGTAAAACTCGAAGTTTAGTAATTTATTCTATTATTATCTCTAGTCTGTATTTATATACTAGTATCTTGAAGTAGTCTGTGGTATTTATTACTATACTGATATACTCTTTGTTAATTAGTTATTAACGAGGTGAATGGCGATGTCTCGATCTCGAGTACGAATCATAATGCATGCAGATCGTAACTTTTTTAAATCTTGTTTATGTATTACTTACATGTTTTTTTTTAACGTGTCACATGTTGTTTACAGGAAATTGCGCTTAAGCTCTCACCCAAGACGGATACAGTCTACTACAATAAGGGTCTGTAAGCAGTACGTGCGAGCGCAACAGAACGTTTTCTTAGTAGATAATGTTTATTGTAAAAACTATATATATGACATCCTGATGATATCTACACGACAAGTCGTGGTTTAGTCACTATGTTAATATCATAATAATTATAAAAATGACAGTTTTCCATTTATTTACTTACCTAAAAGTAAGCATGTGCATGACAATAAGAATTTTATATGCGTTGTGTTATTGTGAGTGTAGCTTAGAGAATGAAAATGAACACTGAGCGAAAAAATAACGTTATACATAATATTATGTAGATTAAAGTAATAGGTAGGTACCTACCAATAAATGTAGTTTTTTGTCATAACAATGGAACAGGTACAGAGGCGACTAAAATTCCAGCAATCTCACAACGCAATAGCTTGACGTTTAATTTGACTTACGACCTTCTTTTCATGCACCATCATTGTCGTTAACAACTGTGACACGCACTGGCATAAGGAGCTCGCTCGAGCAATGTAAATGTAATCCATTGCGTGCTTAAAGGAATTTTGAGCGTTTACTGTACCTACAGAAGTGACATACAGTTTCTGTCCTTTTTATTTTGGGGTTAGCGCTGCCAAACTTGATTGGAATTACTTATGCGTTCATTTTCATAATCTAATAATTTGAATTTGCTAAAGTTTTACATTTGCTCTTTGTTTATGTGCATAGTTTTAGGGAGTTCCTGCAATAATTATGATGTTATCGTGTAACGTATTTTTTTCCTATTTGGACGTACATAGGCTGTTGATTGGAATCTTCACAGCGTAACCGGACTTGGTGCCGAGGCACCGAATGCCTCCAGCCAGGGTCGTGTAACGTAGATTTTACATTTTTTGAATAACAGTAGAAATTGTGGTTGCAAGATGTTTGTAATAGTAGGGGAGCCAACGAGGCTAAATGGGGATTTACTCGAGCGTCGTAGAGACCTATTGGGATGCAAAGCTTAGATGATAAGAAGAAAAAAATGTTATATGATATATACCTTTACATCGGTGGGGGAAGTGGCTATAGATTTTTAAATATGTAAAAAAAAACTGTTGCATGGACATCCTCGAGCGCGTCAGATATTGATAGCATCAATGCCCTACGTATTTTTAATAATGTACGTATGTTAATCTGATCGTTTGCATGATGCGGGTGGTTGTATTTAAGGGTTGAAAATGAAAAAAAAAAAAATTTAATCGAGCGCGTCAGATTTTCTAAGGGAGTGTTAAGTGCACCAAAAAAAAGCTCTCATTCACTAATCTGACGATTTCGATGGGACGCAAACTCGCGGCCATTTTCATAATGTGCAAAAAAAATTCGCCATTTTGAAATACTCAAGCGCGTCAGATTAAGATATATATGGTTCATCTTTATGTTCTAAACGTACTGTCTCATAATCTGACGATTATCTAGAGGGATTCGCCTGATCTGACAAAAAAAATTAGAAAAACGGTTCACCTTAAAGGCCATCCCTGCAACTTCCCGCTAATTCCATTCCTGGGCGCTTAAAATTGTACTTATGACATTTTTGAGCTCAAAATATAATTTATGTGATATTTTGAGCTCGCTGAGTTCAAAGAAATAATATTTCTATGCATTTGAGCTCTCCCAGCTCGAAAGTCTGATAGAAGTTTCATAGAACACTATTTTTGGAATTTTCAAACCGCAATAACTTTTGAATGGATCAACCAATTTTCACGCGGTTGGCGCAATTCGACGCAGTTTTATCATCCTCATAAGTAATTTTGCAATTTTAATTGATCGAACCACAAATTTCGGAGTAATTCCGAAAAAACACTTTTTCGGGTTTCTTTCGTTCACGATATCTCTCGAAGGAATCAACCGCTTTTGACCAGCTTGGTGGCGATCGACGTGGTTTTGCAAGCTCAAAGGCGGATTAGTTTTTGAAGTTGATCGATAAAGCCGGTTAAAAGTTATTCCAAAAAAACCACTTTCAAGAGAGTAGAGTAATAGATAGAGAAAGAGTGAGATAAATAGAAACGCGGAGAAGGAAATGTAGGCATCACGCAGCTGCACGCATTTAACTTTATCGACGAATTTTTGTAATTTCGGCTTGCGGAAATCGTCAGATTATATATTTTTCATTATTCTTGAATTATTTCCTTCAAAATAAAAATAAATTTAGCTACGCTCGAGAATGTCGAGATGACGTTTTTTTTTTACAACTTTGTTGCCCTCCCCTTTTTTTACGTCACTCTCAAATTGTCAGATTAGTGGAATATACACTTTTTAGGATGTAATTAACTCACCCTACCTTAATCTGACGCGCTCGAGAATTTCTGATGGTCAATTTTTTTTTACTAATCTGATCCTGTATCCTTCACGGGCGGCCTTATATATGGGCCTCATGTTTTGTGGAGGTACTTAACCGGGTACAAGGTATCCCCCTGTATATTAATCTGCCGCGCTTTAGTAAATCCCGAAATCCCCGCTTGGGCTCCCCTACTATAAAAAGCGAGTCACACAGCCATCCTAAATACTTATTTCGATAATCAAATTTTTAATTCATTGACAAAATTTTATTCGAATTCAGTCCGAAGGGGTTCAAAATATCGCAAGAATTTTCAGAGAGTAGGTACAGGACCCAACACAGTAAGTGTAGATATTATACCCGTTTTTTTTACTACGATAGTCAAAATAAAATATCTTACGTTTCGCGAAAAGTGTCAAATAATGATAGGTACGTACGATATGTAATAAATCAACTTACATGTAATGAACGAAAAGAAAAGGCTCATTTGTGCCGGGACTAATAAAGGCCCGCTCTTTTTACCTAAATATAGCCTATGTTACTCGGTGAAGATGTAGCTTTCTAACAGTGAAAGAATTTTTAAAATCGGTCGAATAGTTTTTGAGCGAAATACAAACAAACAACAAATCTTTCCACTTTATAATATTAGTTTAGATTTAGACTACCTTCTTATAATGGTTTCAAGCACATAATATACCTACTTATAATGTTACTTTTAGCATCGTCCATCGACGATTTTGCGATTGACTGCATCGATGCCGTGTCGCGAATTAGCGACACAACTTTTGGCATGTCACAGATTAAAGTTGATTATCTACGATGTTTTTATTATGAAGTTATCTAGCTTCGTGGTTTCAATGCTGCATGTACCATGTTCCTCGTGTGTAGCAGGAGAGGTGATGGCATATTGTCTTCATAAGTCTTCCCACTGGAAGAAGAGATAAATATTGGCTAAAGCGTTTGTACCGAACGAGGAGTCGAGTCCCGCTTATGACTAATGCAATAACTACCTATCACCAATTGCCGAAACTAATTAACAAAATGTGCGACACACGAAGTAGAGAATTTTAGATATTTTTCTTGGTTTTCTCGGACTGTAATATTACTGAATCCATATCAGACCATATTACAGAAAGACACAGAATGTTAATTGATAACTACAGCCCCTATTACATTACAAACATGTCGCCGCTCGTGTAGCCGACACTAGAAGTGTTGTGTGCTTGCAAGCAGGCTCTAAGAGGTGGGATTTTTTTAGCTATCCCTCTCCAGGGCAATTATGCTAATAATTACCAATTATTTTGTATCAAGCAGTACGTAACATTCCAAAGAGACTATGATTATGTTAATTTACTTATTTAAACCTACCTAAGAATTATGTTCTATCACAGAATAAGTAATAGTAGAAGTAGTTCTGAATTATATTGAAAATTTTGTATTATGAAATGTTTGAATCGTAATTATTTTGTTTTCATTTTTGTATGGACCTCGTTTATTTCCTATCCCTCTAATTTTGTGCGTTTTAAAATATCTAAGGGCCAGCACAGATCCGTCGAAATGGAAGTCTTTTCAGTCAAGTATATTTCATTTGCTGTTGCAACTTTTTTATGTACATATTATAATATCGAAACTCAATTTTTTCTTTCTTGGCAATCTCTCATTGCCAAGAAAAAAAAAATTGAGAAAGAAGAAGAAATTAAATGTCGATTTTTTTGCGTAACCTATCCATGGGCTGGACAACATATTGCATGACCCTAGCTAATCACTGCCTTTAACTCGAGAATACACAACGATCATTACGTGATAAATATGTATTTATTACCTTGGTAGGCACCTAAGTATTACATTTCTTCGATACCAACATCGACATGCGGAGGAGTTCTTTGATGCCCTTTTTTAGTTATATTTAGTTAGTTTTATTTAAGTTAGTTTAATATTTTATTTAGAGATTATTTTGTTTATTAATAGGTTTCTTTAAAGTATTAGTTAATAATTAATTTATTTAGCTGTAATTAATGTTGGTTATTAACATCGATATGAATCATAAAATTATTGTCTAAATCACAAACATTAGAATTGCGTTAGTCCACTTAGCGTAAGGGCAAAGTCTATTTTAGTCTATGTAAGAGGTCTCGGGTTCAATTCCCGGGATGCGATTTTCGATGAAATTCCCAGTAGGAGCACAGTTAACGGTAATTTACATGTGGTGACCTAAACATATCAGCAAACTGTGGGTGTACACCAGTACATCTGCAGGGAATATGTACCCAAAGGGCGTAATCATTAAAGCGTGAAGGATGTAGCATACTGGTATCTCTTATTAGTCTGTGGATGTAGCTACCAAGACGTACGCTTTAAAAAAAACTTTGAATTTGGCGGGCTGTCTAGCTCGACGTTTTTGAGGAACGACGAGGGTAGAGGGTAGGTACTTATAAAAATAAAGCTGTGGTCTGTGGTCGCCTTTTTGGAACTGACACTATTGACAATCAGACAGTGTCAGCTGTCAAATGCGTTAGTCCAGCGTCAGTTGAAGGAAGGAGTAGGTAAATCGGATTCAGTGAAATAAATTAGTTTAAAAATGCCTGTATCCGCGATTTCTGATTTAAGTGGTCAAATGTGATAAACGATAGCAAAATGTACGATCTTAAAGCATGTCTGGTGTGTTTCAACACTGATGTTAAATTATTTAACATGAACAGTGGTCGATTACGGCGTGAATTCAACTTGATTTCAGGCATTCAGGTATGTTTGTTTATTTCCGCTAGGATTATTTAAAAAGAAATATCTAATTGTTCTTTTCTGTTAAATATTTGTATGATTACTAATACTTGTATTACTCTTGCATACATTTCAGATAGCCCATGGCAGTGGAATGCCAGATTATTTATGTTTTCAGTGCTCCGCAATTGTTAGAAACTTCAAGAGATTTCGCGATAGATGCCACCGAGCCCATTATGCTTTAAAGGAAATATTAAATAGAAATAAAGAGGTAAACAACATTCATATTGTAAAAAAATATTTAGAATACATTACATAGTAACATTAGACCCCTAAGGTGACTCTCTGACCGAAAATACAATTGTTTACTTTACAGATTAATATATCACATCTCAAACATATTAACCGTAACCTTCTTGATATTAAGGAACCACTGTCATTCATGAAATTGAATAAATCACACTATGAACAAGTAAAGTTTCAGTGGAAAAAACATAACCGCATTGATAAATGTAGTTCAACTAAAGATATCATACCCATAGCGCATTGCAGCACCCTCACTCCTGATGATACTTTTGATGGATTAACTACTGTAAATACTGGGTTGGAATTCAGTGAGAAAAATATTAAAAGTGATGCTGATTCAACTGTGCTACATGAAGAAGTTAATATTGAATTTGAACCAACCAAGAATGAGTCGGTGAACTACATGTGTCAAACAACAGCTGATTCTGAAATACCAGACTCATTCCTAGATAATGACAATTTTCATAGTGACATCAATGCAGATTTAGATGAACCAGAATTATCCAACCTGTCTTGTAAAATTGAGAATACGGACAATGTCGATGGATCTAATATGGATGAAGAGTATGCTACAGTGATTCCTATATCTGTTAAAGAAGCTAAAGCAGCAATTGAAGTGTACAAAATGTTCAGTCATGGTAAATACCACTGTGAGATATGTAATAATGCTTATAATAATGAGCAGCGCTTGAAGGTGCATTTACGTATGCATGATAAGGTAATCATTTTCAATGTTTTGGTCATTTTCAGCAGTTCCGAGAGACTTGACATGAAGCAGTTAGACTTTTTTTTATCACATTGGTCATAATAAACACTTCCCCAAACACCAACAGAGTCATACCTGCATTAAACTTTTTTATATTTAAAAATAATTATAGGCATTTGTTTGTTGCAGAATGCAAATAGAATACAATGAATTTGACTAAAAAGCATATTCTTTGCCATCCATAGACATTTTTGGTTATGTAAACACAAAATGTGTTTACATTACACATTACATTACACTTGACAAGCATCCATACATTTTCTAGGCATTAAAAAGATTACATACACATAACTTTGATTCCAACAATGTGCCTGCATGTTTGTACTTTTTATTATAATGTCTTCTTTATATTGAAAACAAAACAGCTTACGGATTCTACCGCGTCGAACTCACTCGGGGATTATTAATGTGAGTTCGACGCGATAGAATCCGTAAGCTGTTTTGTTTTCAATATGTCGAATATTCGCGTAAGTCTCAGAAATAAATATGTCTTCTTTAGTTGATTATCATTTTCATAGCAAATGTATACCAACATTTCCTAAGAAAATTTTTGTACTTACAAGGCTTTCAAAAATCAGGTCTTAAAAAAAAAATTATGGAAATCTCTATTAAGATTGTTCACTTATTTTGAACTTAGTTTAAAACTTTAGGTTTTAAACCAATCATAAAATATATATATATATCATTTATTGCAGCATGTAAGCGGCTCTTATCACTGTGGGCTTTGCCAGTACTACTATAAAACTGAATTTTTATTAAAAACTCATATGACTGAAAAACACCTGTTTAAGTATTTGTGTAGAAAATGCCCAGAAGTCAGTTTTGATAGGTAAGTACACATATTAAATATTTAATTATTATTTAGAACTTAATGAAAACCTCCCTAAACTCATAAACATCATTAAACTATTATTTATTTTATGGACAATAGTCAACATTACTAATATTTCAGATCTTCAGCAAAACAACACTACATCTGGGCTCACTTACAAAAGGGTAGTAAAAAAAATGCTAACTGGTATGAATCACGACCAAAATGGTTGAATAGCAGGGGTGGTAAAAGAATAAAAGGTGTTGTAACTTTGAAGCCTGTGAGGAAACTTAGCAAGTTGCCTGATGACTTCCTCGTATACTCTCCTATCAAACATGAAGAGCAGTATACATTAGTGCAAGATAGGAAAAAGTCTAGAAATTACCTAGAGGCTAAGTATCAGTGTCATCTGTGTTACCGAGGCTTTAGGCTAATGGCGACGTATAACAAGCATATGAAGAAACATGACCCTGTAAGTACTTTTTTAAATCAAAACACTATAATATAAATTTTGTTGCTTATGGGAACCCACATAATTGCACAGGACGTAATCAATCACTCTGCTAATCGGTTTTATAATTCCACTTTCATATTGGATTTTGATTTGGCTGGCTTATCTTTTTAACTGATAAAGATAATGTTTTAAATAAGCAGATCCCATGAATCCTGACTAAAAATAAAGATTATATAATATTTAAGAAAACATTATACATAGCATTCCCTTTGTTACACACCACCTGCCTTTAAATAATTTTTCGTATACCTACAATTTTGCAACTTTTGTAAACGGAAAAAACAATGAAAATAGCAAACAGATTGTTAATGTGGCAATTATGGCACATAGGTAGCGTTTATCCATGGTAAATTAATTTTAAATGCGATGAAGCATGAAAACAGGTTACTACGATAATCTGAAAAAGTTGATAAAATAGTACTTAGTTGGAATTACAACTTATATATTATTTAAAAGCTCTTCCACCTTTTAAAAGGCTATTAAAGTACCACCTGAAAAACTCGTAAATTTCATATTTTTTAACCGTTTTTTAAACCTTAATTTTAGTGTACTATAGAGCAAAACTGTATCTTAATTATTATGTTTTTCCTGATGGAAGTGAAAAATTGTATTCTTTTTGAGTGAAATAAAAATCGTATTTATTTTATGTAACTGAACTCGAAATTTTAAAGTGTTGCCACCATAACAGATCAAAATCAAATGAATACCTTTTTTTCTAGGCTCATTCGGGTCAAGTACAGTGTGATATGTGCAAGCTTCACTTTAAGGACCAGAGGAAGTTGTACAAGCATATGAACATCACTCACCTGTTCAAATACTCATGTCAATTATGCAGCTATGTATGTTACAATAGGTAAATATAGACTTATAAGTACATAAACACTTCTTAGAGGTGTTCAAATACTTTCAGAACTAACTCCTTTTTTTAATTACTTAATAACTATAATTTAGATAAGTATTACATCATTTGCAAGATGAATAATTTCTTCAATCAAACCTATATACTAAACCTGTATAACCTGTAGAATCGGTGATACTGATTTAGTATTGTTTTTGACTATTTTCCAGAGGACAAGCCCACATACACTACAGATGGCATAAAAATGTTACGTATGACTGTCCACATTGTAATAAGCAATTCATGTAAGTTGTAATTGAGATTATTTTGAATTCTTTATACTGTTTTATGTCACTGAACGACTCGAAAAATACAATATCGTAATTAACGCAGTTCTTAGCGTAAGCTTCTCATGGATGTAACATACCAATATCTGCATTGTAGCCTGTATTCCGTGAAGGGTTACAAAGGTGTACTAATTTACACCCACAGTTTTGTTTTTTTTTTAAACCTTGCCCCACACTACGATTTTCTCCTGTATCGTGGGTGCGTTTACAAACACAAACACCCAGACCCGGAGCAACTACCTGTAGATCATACAAATATTTGCTCCGTTTGGGGATCGAACCCCACACACTAAGCGCAGAAGCCGATCGTTCAGCCGCTACGCCAAACGTGTCGTATGCTTTGGTCCTATGGAATAGAGGGTGAGACTTGCTCGACCTGGGAATCGAACCCAGGATTTAGTGTCGCGCTTAATCGCTTAGGATGACTAGAATAGGCTAATGAGGCAGTTTTTAAAGTAGCTAAAACAGTTGTGGAGGGGCGAGGTACACCAAAGGGAGGATCCTCCGACCAGGCGGGTATGTGCCTGGCGGGCCACGGCCCAACGGTTGATGTCGGGCGGTTGTATATATGCAGGTTGCGATGCAAACTTCACTTGCGCGATTCAGGACTTGTCCAGTTTGTATGTAGCGCGGTACATGTCGCTACACAGTTATGTATTCATAAAAGATGACACAACAATTTCAAGTTTGTTATAATTATGAGCTCTATAGGACAGACAGCGAATATTATTTGTTTGTATTGCATCTATACATGTTCTTTTGCATTATAATTTTTTGGTGTGCAATAAAGAATTTTCTATCTATCTATCTATTCTATCTATGTGAGCGTAAACACGAACGAGTCATAGCCATAGTCACCATTATATTGTCCCACTGCTGGGCACGGGTCTCCTCTCAGAATCAGAGGGATTACGCTATAGTCCACCACGCTAGCCTAGTGCGGGTTGGCAGACTTCACATGCCATCGAGAAAATCTCTCAGGCATGCAGGTTTCCTCACGATGTTTTCCTTCACCGTTTAAGCGCGTGATAATTAACTATTTAATGCGTACATGACTTCGAAAGGTCAGAGGTGCGTGCCTGCGTGGGTGGGTTCGAACTCGAGACCTTTGACTTGGCAGTCCACTGGTCATACCACTAGGCTATCACTGCTTGAAGGACACACACACATTGAAGGAAAGTTCAGGTTAAATTAGAGGCCCTAGTGTAAGTTTAATTTCAGCAACTAGATTTTATGCTTCGACCGCGTTATTCGTTCCTACGTGATCTTCACCAATTTTCACCAACCAGAGGGCCAAATGTGAGTTTCATTTCACCGACTCGATTTTACGCATCGATCGTATTGCTGATTAACGATTTCCTTGACTTCACAAATCAGAGAGTTCAACACAGTCGATGCATAAAACGGTGAAATGAAACTCACACTAGGTCCACAGAAGGCCGTATATAGGCCCTACCTCTGACTCTACACAACGTAATACAGTTCTATCTATCCATTGATTAATTGTATATGCAGGAAGGGGTCAACGCGACTAACTCACATTAGGATGAAACACCCGTCCATGTACCTGTGCAACTTGTGCGGACACAGCTTCGTGAGCGACACCGGCCTGTATTGCCACAAGCAGATAGCCCACACTCAAGAGGTACTTATCTTTTATAATATTTTTTTATAAGTATACTTTGACTTTTAATTCTTTTCAGTAACTTGACAGTTCAAAGAAAAATAATAATACCATACTACGACTAATAGTGTTGGGATAGTGAACGATTTTGCGAACTAATGAATTGCGAATGAATGATAAAAATGGTTTAATATGAATAAATCTTTAAAAAATCGTATATAAGATGTGGAAAATACGAATAATTAATAATTATTAATAAAAGTAATTTCCTTTTTTATTTTCTTCTAATATAAATAACATAACATACAATCACGCCTGTATTGCCCGAAGGGGTAGGCAGGAGGTACTAATGTACACCCACAGTTCGCCGGTATGTTTAGGTCCCATGTAATAGGGGGCGAGCCTAGTGCCATTGACCGGGCACAAATCCAGACTCCGAGCTGCTACTGAGAATTCCATAGAAAAGCCCAATAACACTGCTCGACCTGGGGATCGAACCCAGGACCTCTAGCGTAGCAGTCGCGCTTGGAACCACTAGACTAATGAGGCAGTCTAATATAAATAGACTAAGAATAAAAATCATGTAATTTTACTTTTTTATTTTTGACAATCCTCCAATTTTTAATAGTGTATATGTGCACTCCGCACATTTGCTGTTGCTGGGTTGGGGGGTACACGATGCTGTAGAGGGGTACGGAATGAGAGACAGGATGTCAGTCGTACAACGTGGATACACGCTCTTGCTGTTTATTTTACGATACAGGGCAGTGACGTGTACAATGTACTACAGCACTATATTCTTGCAGTATTTTCTTGCAGTATTTTCTTCCAGTATTTTCTTCTTGTTGTTTCCTCTTCAAGTGCTTGTAGGGAAGTGCATGCTGACCAAAAAACCGCGCGTCTTTTATACGATTTTCGATACAATAATGTAGGCCCTCTGATTGGTCGACCAATCAGAGGCCGTTTTATTAGCCAATCAGAGCGCGGGTGGGCGGGCGTGCACTTCTCTATCGTACGGCTAAACTTTACCCTATCGAGAGCCGTTCTACATTTTACAATTATTTGCATCTTAAAATACGGTGTTACGTAATTACAAACTAATTTTGACCCTATCAAATTCTTACAATATTCAAATAAGAACTATTTTATCTTATTAGGATAGGTCTAAAAATGAGTTTCTATACATTATTTTTTCTGATACACTATAAAATCTGGGGGAAATAAATAACAAACAAATGATGATTTATTTCCTTAAAAACTAACTATCTTATCTTATTAACTATTAACTAACAAGATTTATATAAGAAATGTAAACATAGTGACAACAGTAAATAATTATAACTAAAACTAACCTATCTTGTGACACCTATTACTTTTATGTACACAACTTAACTATTATTCACTGTTTATATAGTCACTGTTTATCATCACTGACGTCGTCCTGCACAGTATATATCGTGTTTTTAAGACAAGTTATTAAATTTAAAATAAAAAATTGCTTACAAGTACATTACTTAAGTTCATTCAATTTCATTCATTATTTTACCACTTCACTATCATGTTTTTGTCAAAATCTGGTAACCCTTCAACGGTCAAGTTACTGAATACAATTAAAAGTCGAAATATAGTTAAAGACAAATTTAATCGTAAGTGGTCATCAGTTTGGAGCCTCTGCGAACTGCAAGGAGCTACAGCTATGGCAATCGGGAGATGGAACTGACTCTCACATGTAAAAGCCAGTCAGACCCCAAGAGGTCTTACCAGCGAGCAAGTTAAATATTTTCTCGCGTACTGCCTACCTGAATGGCAGTGTGGAATACTGGAGATGATTTTTTTTTTACTTATCAGAGTCACCTAGTTAAAAAACGACTAAATATTGACTTATAATAATCTATTTAAAGTAATAAATATAATTTATCAATATGTGAAATGGTCCATACCTTATTATGAATAATGTAATTGTTTTCCAGGAGATAGAGTTAAGTAACAATATGCAAATAGATACATCGGACCCGCACTACTGCGCCGATTGTAACCTTCAGTTCGTGACGTTGGCCGCCTTCACTACACACCTCGGCAGCTCGTACAAACACGCCACTACTAATATGTGAGTACAGCAGTAATTAGGTCTGTTTTTTTTTTAATCGTACCCTATTGTTCGCCAACCTATCCCGACCGCGATGTTCTCCAGCGCCATGCTATAAATGTGTAATGAAAAGTAGTGATGAGGGTAATTGTTTATCGATCAATTTTATTTACGTGTTTTTTTGTTACATAAATATACCAGTTATTTAGATAATGATATGATAATTAATAAGATAATGACGTATTTCGAATTTTGTGGTTAAGAAGTGGACATTTATATCGCAATAACTAAATTCTATACATCAATGGAATCCTTGTGTCTTACAATAAAGGCTAATGAAGTAGTCAAAATAAAAATCCAGTCAGTTATAAAAATGGGTACTAAGTATTTAATCCAAAATGGAAATGTTATCCAAATAACACTTAGCTTGACTTGGGATTTGAACCCGGAAACATACACTCAGCGGTCCAGCCATATTTGCGGATATACTTTATACAAAATACTGATAAAAGAGAGAGTCACAGTACCCCTGAAATAACACCGCGCGTCTGAAGATATCCGCAAGGGAATTTACCATGATAAATGTTACTGTACTAGACCATAGTACTGTACCAGACATGTCAGGCAGTTTAATAAAATTGAATATTGGTATTTGCAGTTCAATCAAGTCAAGTCACAAATCTAAGAAGGGAGAGAGTCGTCGCGGTCGTCCGCGCCGCGGCGTCTGCTCAGAGATCGTCAACAACGGCATCACCACCTCCAGCACCTGCGAAGTGGTATGCACTACACGTCACTGGCTACTACCTTAACTGATCAACTAATTTCAATGCAGTATTTTTTAATAAGTCGATACAATTGAGACGGTCTATAGTAAGTTATATTTGTGTTCGTTAATTGTATATTTGTGAAGTCCCCCTCGACAGGGCTTATTCCCTAGTGTGGAAGGTACGGATCACATGACTTTTAAATCCATGATTATAAGGTCGAAAATGTAATAATTCACCCGCCGTCGCGAGATAAAAAGATTATATCAAATATTATTTCCAGTTTTCAATAAGTTTTAGTTACATTGTCTCATAATCTACGTGAATATAATCAGAAATTTTGTTTGTGTGTCAGTGCGGCAAGTTGCTAGCGAACGACGTGCAGGCGCGCAAACACTACGAGGCGGAGCACCCCGACACAGAGTACCTCAAGAGATACATGTGTGATGTCTGCGGACACACCACTAGGGTGAGCATATATTTTATCGTTATTTTAGTCTCATTTGCTCGGTAATTTCACTTCATTACCCTTTAAACCGAACCAGAATATATTGCTCTGGCAGCAGAGTATTTGGACAGATTTTTCTGAACTCGTATAATAATACTATTCCGTACTAGCGACGCGCCCGCGGTTTCAACCGCGTTGCCCCGTTTTTAGCTTTTCCGTGCAATTTTTCTCTCCATAAAAACCTTCCTCAGAGTTCAAGGAATTTATATAGATTTTATATTTCGCGCTCCATCGTAGATCGCAATATCGGTTAACATCAGGCAAACTGGCGGTCAAGCGTAAGCCTATAAAAACGAATAAAAAAATAAAAAATGATATAGATATTTTTTAATTTGGTTAACGCATTATGCATATTTCCATCCATTAGGCAAGTCAGAGGTACAGTTTACCACCTCACATCATTGAACTTTATAGTATTATTAATGCTGTCTCTCGTAGTTTTTACCGCAGTTACTCAACTTCAACTCAAATTTGATATAGATCTGTAATTTACGGAGGGTAATATATAAATATATAACATAATATTTCAATATTTTAATTTGGCTAAGTGAGCATTTACTTAAATAACATTTCATGTCAAATACTGAAACGTCTATGATTGTTATTGCTAGATTAAATCCTTACTAATATTATAAACGTGAAAGTTTGTGAGTCAGAAACGCCAGAATGGCTGAACGGATCTGGATGAAATTTGGCACACAGATATATTAGAGCCTGGAATAATACAAGTCGTGAAATCCACGCAGACAAAGTCGCGGGCAGAAGCTAGTACTACCTAAAGAAATGTTTGTGTTTTCTGTCGCATATTGTCAAAAAACAGGTCCTCTTTTTAAGACGCAATTAAGTCTTGACCAACTTTCTTCAGTCTTTAAAGGTCGAATTTAGGAATTATATTGTTTCCAGCAATACGCGAATCTGTTGGTACACATGCGCACGCACACAAACGAGAAGCCGTACGGGTGTCCGCACTGCGACCGCCGGTTCAACATGCCCAGCAACAGGGACAGACATCTTGTTGTAAGTCAAACATCACACGTATAACTGCCAACTCAGATTCGGAAAAAATGCAATTAAAAATCATACTTATACTATTCAGATACCCACGATTAAATTATTTACGAAAGTAATTTTCTCGAGCAGGCATTTCACAGTTCTACGTGGGATATTTTTAACGATATTTGAAGTGAATAAAGGCGATATTTACACGTTAGAACGCGAACTTACGTGAGAGCGGCACGAATAGGCCGGCTAGACCGGAGTGATACCACGGCCTCGCAGTGAGTTTGGTTACCGGAGGCCCAATCCTCTTTTAAAAGGTCGGCTACGCACTTGTGACTCCTATGGTGTTGCGGATGTCCATGGGCGGCGGTAATCGCTTACCATCAGGCGATCCGTCTGCTTGTTTGCCCTCCTATCCCATAAAAAAAAGAACTTTAACTTTAGACGAAAGCTTATGAGATTTTTATATCAGTACAGTCAGGACCAGTTGTATTCAGTTTATGTCAATAAACATGCATACCATGTATTCACCGAAGGGTTAGGCATGTACACCCCCTGTTTGCCGGTATGTTTAGGACCCATATAATGGGGGCAAGTCTACTACCATTACCCGGGCACAAATCCAAACTCCGAGCAGCTATTGAGAGTTTCATAGAGAAACCCTGGAAATCGGACCCAGGACCTATAGCGTAGCAGTTGCGCTTGGGAACACTAGACTAACGTGGCAGCTTAGTTTATTAATGTCAAAAAACTCAACCCTGTTACACCAGACCTATTACTGGCGTTAAGTTAAGCTGCACTTGCCGCGGTCAATCAGATGGATGACCATTATAAACACATTGAGACCCCTCCGCGCTTTAAAGCTATCGGTCATGTGTGTGATTTAGTCAGCTAACCCCAACATATTCAGGTCCATACGGGTGAGAAGCGCTACCAGTGCCAGCACTGCAACCGTCGCTTCACGCAGAGCAGCGCCGTCAAGCTGCACATACAGACCGTGCACCTCAAGATACCTTACGCGCCCTGGAACAAGAAGAACCGCAAGCGACGCAAGGTGAGAGGACATAATGCTATTTTCTGCTCTTTAATGTAATGTAAAAGGAGAACCAGTAACAACCATATTAATTTATGTATTACTAGCGACCCGCCCGCGATTTCACCCGCGTTGCCCCATTCCTAAGAGTCGTAGCCTAATGTTAAATAGCTTAATACCTTCCTCTTTAATCACTCTATCTATTAAAAAAAACCGCTACAAAATCCGTTGCGTAGTTTTAAAGATTTAAGCATACATAGGGACGGACAGACAGCGACAGCGACTTTGTTTTATACTATGTAGTGATGCATTTTCAAAATATCGGTCCTTAAAAAATGTACTAATAAAAGAGACGACAGGATGAAGAGAGATTTATCAGTGTTATTTCGGTATTCGTTCTTAGAAAAAGTTATACGGTCTTATTCATATTACTGCCTTGTGTAAAAATAAGACCAAACACATCTAAAGTTATATGAGGTTTAATAAACATTTTATTTTAGTATGAATAAGACCGTTAGTAATTTGCTTTAAGTATAGTGATTATTTTTAACATTACCCATACTGTTACATAGCAGGCTCTATGTATCTTGTTTTCTCGTTGTTTCTTCTACTGTCAAATATATTGGACATTACTTATGAATTGCTTAAGTCAAATTTCGATTTCAGCTAGGGATAACAGTAGATAACTAACATTACTATTTTAATACCAGGAACTGGAAGCAGCGGGTGTGTCGACCCCAGTGCTCACCGCCTTCGAGGCGCCCGCAGACTATCTCAACGCTTATATCACCTTCAATGACTGAGACTACATTCGACCAGAAATCGTTGGCATATGTGGAATAGGACACGTTTATTTACTGGTTTCACGTATTTTTTTAAACTTTGCCCCATCCTAGGATTGTCTCCTGTATCGTGGGTGCTTTTTACAAACACAAATTCTCACATACACAAACACCCAGAACTACTAGTTCATACAAAAATTTAGTCCGTGCGGGGATCGACCCACAATCCCGAGGCGATCTCGATCAGCCCCGACAGTTCTAACCTAACCCAACCTGAGTACGTTCTGAACTCCCAAATTTTTTATGTCACGTTCGTTTTTTTTAAACGAAGAATTCAAGTATGTAGTTTTATGTCAAAACAACCCTATATCAGCGCCTCTAACGGTGGATAATGTAACTATTTTACGATAAGAATGTTTCGCCGTATTTAAAAGCCGAAGGATGTCAACAATAGCTTTAAATCTGTGCTAAATATAAAACACTCTTTGTTCTTGTGTTGTTGAAAAGCATTTATAAGCATTTGTTATATTTTGAACATCGCGTTAAGAATTAACCCACGAAAGTATCTATACTAAATAATAATAGATAATGTAAGATTTGACACCTGCCGAGACTGCCTTCTGAATGTAAGTAGTTATAATAATTTTATTATACCTTTTATACTTTCTAAATAATCATTTAAGTCCATGAATAAAATAATGTAGACAAAATGCTACCCACTTTACTATTATCGCAATTGTTCATCAATCTGATATTTTTATTGGACTTACATAAGACTTTACAATGTAAAAGACGAAAGCTTAAAAAACTGAAAAATATAAAACAAGAAAAAAATTCTATGTCCACGAACAGTGGTATACCGTTTTTAGCCGTGGTCGCATGCCGTTATTATAATTTGTAGGTGGCACCTACAAATTATAGTAACGTTTAACGTTTGCACCTACTAGGTGCAAACTTCAGTATAATTACGGCGGCATTCGACTACGGGTATAAACTGGATACCATTGTTCGTGGACATAATGTTTTTCTTGTTTTATACTTCTCAATTGATTTTTTTCGTAGACGGGATTTAGTTTTTTAAGCTTTCGTTTTAATTTGACACTTAACCACCATTCGGTTGCAAGATTTCACACACTATTTCATATCAATCGGTCATGGAAAAAACAAATTGTTCCTCGTTATACATAGATGACGCTAGTAGTAAGTCTATTGGATATCCTGTAATACCATCTACCGCACGATACTCTGGGGATCAAGAAAAATCTTAAGAGACCTCATTTCCTAAAATCGAGTAATTTCTTTTCGGTATATCTGGCTATATTGTCAATATTAAAAAAAAAATAGCCTATGACACTTACTGCAATGACGAATCAAACGACACCTCATATTTTGTTCAAAACTAATGAGTACTTTTTGAACTAGGATCGAACATCCATACGATACATACATACATACATATATGTGGGAATGTATGATTTACGAAGTGGCAACACAGTGAGAGTGAGACAGAATGATAGGTAAGAGGGAGAAAGGGGAGCAATGACGGAACGGAAGAGGAAGGGAGGAAATGGAGATAGGACGACAGATTGAACGATTGCAAAAAGACGTGTTTAAAAGAGAAATAAAAAGTGCCAAAGTGAATTAACCGATATTTTATTCACTACGATCCCACATATATACATAGACTGTTAAACTCATTACCCTTCAGTTTTTCGTAGTCGAATAAAAAGTGGGTAAGTTACGAGTGTTTATACTACTCTTTTACGCTACGCTAAATCAGTGAAAGTTAGACAGAGAAAAAGTTAGAGAGAGAGAGAGAAAAAAGGTAGAGAGAGAGAGAGAAAGTTAGAGAAATTCGTTCGAGAACTTTCTTAATCTCATGTAAGCGCCTTTTTAAAAGCAATTGTAGCAAATAAGCAATTTTTTAGTCTTTCACGTTTATATTTCACGCTTATTCGCTGTCAGCTAAAATATACAACATTGCCTGTGCTTACGATCAAAAGTGGCAATATACAGGGGCCGTATTATAACGTGTTAACGCGATCATTTTAGGTTGTGAGAAAGAGATGCCGCTTTACGTATTAAATAACCTTATCTCTTTCTCACAACCTAACAATGATCGCGTTAACACGTTATACTACGGCCCCAGTTCGGTCAAAATAATAATGGAACGCGTGTGAATTCGCCGCTAGAGGCACTAGTCTAGAGTGAGGTCTCTGAAATGTGTTTTTGGATGGGCTACGCGAGTTTATTGGTACTAATTAGAATAAATTAAGTGAATATTTTGCAATGTCTGAGATTAATAAATATGAGTATAGTAGAGTATATAGCAAATACGAGTTAAGGGTCAATGAATGACAGTTATCTTTCGGAAACTCATGTCCTCTTTTTTTTTCGAACATAGTGGGACTACGTGTCTCTGCAGCATGCTAAATATTTTTACGGTACTATTTAAAGGTATTAAATTTATTTATTATTTATAATTAAAGGAGTTAATTAATGTATTACTTTGTTTTCACACGCGTACTAAAAAGCTATAAAAGCTGTACTTCAGGACTTTACTCGCCATCTGGTGAAACTAAAAACTGTACCCTCATTGTGTGCGTCCGAAGTTAAGCACAAGTGATTCCGCAGTGGTTAATTTTAAAATAAAAATTAGATCTACCTAAAAACAATTGGTGTCGTAAATGTCTCGCGTTTCTAATTATGGACCTTACTCGATATTTGTGCACAAAAACAATTATTTGACCTGCGCAAACTTCAGGCGCGCACCATTTTTTGACCACCACAGTCAGATTTTGGAGCAGGCGGATATAGGATCATATTCTCCAAATACACGTACAATATACTTGTGTTGTATAACTTTTGTCTGATTTCCGACTTGTGTAACAAAACAGGCGATGGTTTCGAATGCCTAAATTGCCCGATGCTGCAGATCAGAACCAGTACTGTACACACGACAACACGTCAAATTATACAGTTGCTCAACAATAATCACCACTATTGCGATGGCACACGGACGGTTAAAAGGAAAACTGTATAGCTAACTGTGTTGTGTGTTTGTATAAACAAACTTATGACACGTCGCGTTCCGATACTTTGAATCTGATCGAATCAGGACTATCGTATAGAATAATCTAAGTCTGACGCACAATTCCAGCTCGATACACATGTACATAAAATCTGAAAAGCTGTAGCACACGACTCGGTGTTTTCAGCCATTTGTCAATCAGATTATAGAAATTAGTTTAATTAGTTTTACTATTATTGTTTTAACTTATGATCGTGCGTTTTTAGCGTGTTTATAATAGTGAAATAGATGTATAAGAAATGTAATCAATGGATTTATGCGCAGCGTCATTTGCCTTGTATTTTAATACATAATATTAATTCCTAATATTTCTTTTATTTTTCCTACAGCAACTTCAAAATAAATTTCTCCACATTGTTGCATTTTGCGTGTGCGTAAATTATTTTAATTTAAGCTTTACGTCTTTGTCCCTAGAAGTATCACAACGCACTGTAAAATGCAAAAGCATCACTATAACTATGACAGATAATATTCATGTTCCCAGTCTTACTTGCAATACTTGCTTGACACTGGTTAAAATTTAACAATTTATTAAAACATAACAATTATAACAGTCCTCTTACAACATAGTCAACATCGTTCAAACACTTTATACAGGTCATTCAAACTAGCTATCTGCAGTATAGCGCCATTATGTACAAAACTAGTGGGAGGCAGAAAGTTCCTCCGTATAGCGGGGAACAATATATGTTCCTGCCGCCATTGCTCGGCCTTCAGACTCTCTGGAATGGTGTCAGGATTCGGCTGCGAGTAAAATATGGCTGTCTGACGGCTGAACGTGTCGAAACACTCCTTCTCAGAGTCCCAGTTCACTTCCGTGATCAAACGGACTAGGTATGTGGGCAGCGCGCCCATGAAGGGAGTGTGGCCATCTGTAATAACGTCATAATAAATTGCCTAGTAACATTACAACTCCAACCATAAATTCTGTCTTGTGAAACGGAATACTAGTCATCAGGCTTTATAGGAATATATATTCATCTCACAAATATACTAAGGAAGTCTTGAATGTTAAGCATAACAAATCCGTTACTGCGTACTTATTTCAACCGGTTGTTATTATTTCCCGCGAAAACACAAATCTTGGACATTTGATCCCTTTTTGTGGAGCGAAACATTTTCATGGATTGTCTGGGGAGGTAGCAGGGTATATCGGAGTCGTACCGACTAAAATCCGCACTTCCTTTGTCTTATATCATGGCCATTGGATTGGT
Source organism: Acronicta aceris (assembly GCA_910591435.1). Taxonomy (NCBI): domain Eukaryota; kingdom Metazoa; phylum Arthropoda; class Insecta; order Lepidoptera; family Noctuidae; genus Acronicta; species Acronicta aceris. Next base: position 6,728,349 of record OU342780.1, on the reverse strand, counting down.
GAGCCTGATTTTGGGGTTTGTGTCCGGCCTTCGAGCCTTACGACTCTTAAAGGCGAGGCATTAGACACTGGACACAATTTGCACGTTCCATCAGACAAAACTAAGAGTCTAATGCATTCAGAAAATGACTGAAAAACATGGGTAGTAAGAAAAATATATGAACATTACCTAACAGCAATGGTAGTGACAACAGTTCCCCGCTACTATTGATTTCCAGTGAGAAGTACTCATACAACATAGCTCTCTTATTCAATAACAACTCTACCATCTGATGTGCCATATCTCGCATCTCACCTGGAACAGGTAACATAAAAAAATATTAAATGACAAATAGTCTACATAGCAGTGAGCATACATACCACGCCTGCATCGCCCAAGGGTAAGGCAAGAGGTGAACTTATATAGCTACGTCCACTGATCGTCGGTATGTATTTTGGCATTAAATAAACCCCTTACTATGAGAGGAGACCCTTTCCCAGCAGTTATAAAAATGGCAAAATATTTACACAACTCTGATAAATGGTAACAAATATAAACAACACTACTTACTGGCAATGATCATGAAGCACAAAAGATCCCATTGGGTCGAAGTGCACTGAGGCCTTGCTGCCTCGGCCCCATATAAGATAAGATACTGGCAATGATTAGTATTATTATTATATTTAAGTACGCACCCAACTCGGAATCCCACTCATTTCCCTGCGAGCTGAGACCAAGCACGAGTAGCTCTTCTAGAGGTAATGGACTAGAGAGCTTTATCAGACCAAAGTTCTGGAAGTCGTACAACATGGTCTCGTAAAATAGTTCCTCCCTGAAATAGGACAAAGTAACCTTCTCTAAAATCGACACTTGGTATCTGTGGGATCTCTATCGGCTCCGTAATAAATATTGATTTAGGGGGACTACTACGAAAATCGAGCGTCGAAGCTTTGGATCGAAACAACAACGATTTTTTTACAAGTACCTACCTGTATTGTCAAAACCAAAGATTCAAATAAAATTCGGGAATAGGGTCAACATAAGACTACAAATTAAAACGTGATCTATTGTCGTGTCCCGAACACTTTCGTGGTAGGAAAACGTAACAATCCGTGGAAACACTTACCAAGTCGAAACTTCGTATGTCGTTTTTCCGAGTAAACCCCCTGGGTTAGTGGAAGCCGACTTTTACCGATTATGTAGCCAGTGATATCGCTGGGCATATAAGACTATGTATAAATTGACTTAACAACCGAGGTCTCAAGATACCACTGGTGTTCAAGGTCCTAGCCAGGAATTCATTACAAGGGGAAGAGTTTGAGCTCTTGATCAGAGATAGCAAATATATCGGAAGGGGGCTCGAGCTCTGAACTAGAGACATAATGATCACAATCACATCGCCAAATAAAATAAGAAACATTGTTGGTTGTCGTATACCTAACCCCACGCTGGTGTTGCTGGCGTCTATTATTTTAGATCACAGTTGACGCTTACCATCAGAGGCGGCACTTATAATATCTAACACAACCAACAGTGCTCATACTTACGCAAATCTAGTAGTATCACACAAATACAACTTGGTAGAATGTTGTATTAGAGCCTTGTGGCAATCGATGCAGGCTATGAATATTAGATTGGCCAATATTTCCCTTAGATTCATATTACACTTGTTTTCTACATCCAACCTTAATTGTTTCACACTCGTCAACTTAGTTTCCACTCTTTCATACTTAAACGTTCGTGTTTTAAACGATTCTTTTGGGTCTATGTATGTTAAATTAGCTTGATCTAAAGCTGTATGCGTCTTATATTTTTCTGTGCCTTTATTCACATCACTAGGTTCTTCTACTATAGAATTTTCTAGAATCTCGTCGTCTTGAACAGGTTCAATAATGATTTGAGGTAATGATGTATGATTTTCTCCATTGTCATTAGCTTCTAAATTGTTTTCAGTATCTGTAACTACGGTTTCAGCAGGCTTATTAACTGTAGGAAAGAATTTGTCTATTTTCTGTACATCAGAATTAACTCTGACCATATAACTAGGGTTGACTTTAGCTGAGTCAGTTGTTTTTTTAACGATTTCCTCGACCATAGTAGCACCGGGTAGACGAGCCTGAAATAGAATGTGCTTACTATTATAATATTACTATTAGGAATCTATAGGCTGCTTTTGCTACTTACATCAGGAAGCCTGTATGCATCATCATCATCATCTTGGTAGGTACAATAAAAAACATTTCAAACCGAAACTTTTTTTATGGGATAGGTGGCAAACGAGCATACGGATCGCCGGAGTCACAAGTGCGTTGCCGGCCTTTGGGCCTCCATATCCTCACTCACTCGGCGAAACACAACGTAAGCGATGTTTCACGCCGGTTTTCTGTGCTATTGGTGCCGAAGCAGGGCTCTTCCACGGTAAACTGGTAGATTATGGCTTGGTTCATCCCAGAGGACAGTTGCGTGTGTCAATTCAGGCATAAAAGTCTACTGGCAGTATTTAGTATAGTATCTATTTTTTAAAAATCTAAAACTTACCTGCGTGTACATAACCCTGGTGGAATTACAGCTCAACAGCTTACTCTCAATACAAGACTTGATTTTTTCAATGATTTGTTCTTCATATAAGAACTGCACTTCATGTTTGGTTGGATGCACATTTACATCTACATTCCTTGGATCTGTAAATGTACGTAGCATTCTTCAAATCCAGTCTCCAGAGTTGTACGATTAACAAAGAAGCCTATTACAATCATCATCTGAACTGATATCAATGAATACGAAAATGTAAAGAATATTGTCCTATTCTACCCATAATATAATATAGCTAGGTACCTAAGTTTGAAGGTGATTGAAGGTATTTTGCTTTTTATAAAAAAGTTTTTTTAATCTAAGGTACTTTATCACTCACTTCCATAACCGTAAGCAATCAAATGCTACACCTGCGTTGATTTAGTTCATCCCAATCTCGTCAGAATTTAGCAAAATTTTCGTTTCTATGATTTCATGATTTCAATTTTATTACTAGACTACGGCAAAGCCGAAGGGTAAATAATAAGGCTCACCACTCACCTAATTCAAGGCTCAGGTAAACGAACGCGTGCGAGTTTTTTGGTAAATACGTCGAGTACACAGAATCAACGGCTTTTCTGATTGCTGGAAAATTAAAATAAAAAATAATGTAATATATAAAAAAAATAACAAACAATATCATTAAATTTTTTATATGGACCCGCTATTTTATTCATAGTGTGTCAGAACTTTTGTGTTTGTCAGTCTTTTCCGAGAATTTCATATTTATCCTGAGACCCCTGGCTTAGCAGCAATATCCTACTAATTCACTTGCCCCCCATTACATAGGAGATAAACATACCAGCGACAAACTGTGAGTGTAAATTAGCACGCCTCTGCTTAACCCTTCGGGGAATACAGGGGTGATGGTATTTTATGAGCTAAGTCATATAACCGCCAGCGCCCCAACACCCCAGAACAATAAATTTTACCAGTGTGTGAGCAAACACACATACCTTGTGAATCTACAAGTCTATGATTAATGAACAGCAACATAGTCCCTTTCTTATGTGAGTAGTTTACATTGGTAATGCATCCCTTTAAAGAAAGCTTTAGTATTGGCTCTTCCAGTTCTATCTCCATTAGTTCACGAGCTATCGCATTTCCATGAATCTGAAATTAAACATAACTGTCATATTAGCCTAGTGGCTACAAGTGCACTTGCTATGCCTGGGCTCAATTCCTAGGTCGAATAGTGTTATTGGGGTTTTCTATGATTTTCTCAGTAGTTTGGATTTGTGCCTGGTTAATGGCAATGGCTATAGGCTCGCCACGTATTAGAAGTGCCATCTTTCAAGGATGGATAAAGACCAAGAAAAAGTAAAATTCAATTTAAAAAGTTATGGTCTTCTCTCATACATAATACTTACAATCCTGACATTCTCAATGACCGAAGACTTCATTGGCGTTTTCAAGTCTGTATTCTCTCCGAATTTTTTCAAAGTAAACCCTACATCACTATTGTGTATTGCATACCCCCCCACCACCTCCATAATATGGGTATACTCTTCAGTGGGGCTCCTGAGAGATTTCTTCCGAGCTATAACATTGTAGAACAGGTCTTCAACTGTTATTTGGGTACCATTGTTGCCTGCACATGGTTTCATTGGAGCTTTGAGTTTCCCATTTTCATATGATGCCCTAGAGATTATAATTGACATAGGTTTAAGTATTAATATAAAACTTTTTTATTGTTTTGTGGATAACAACTAAAAATTACTCAAAATATTTTAAAAAATATCACTGATTGACATAGCCCTTTTTGAAAGCTTGAAATGCCTCTATCTAGTCCATCTGTTGAAATCCTGGTTATGATGTAATACCACCAAGAGTATAATTTTTTATGAAAGAAAAATTCAAAGTCAGATAGGAATGGAAAAAATCTGATGTTAACCAGAGAATACAGGTTTGAGCCTCACTTACTCAATATCAAATTAGTCTTTATAAAAAAGTTACTTACTGAATCTTTGTACAGAGTATCCATATTGGAAGTTTTTTTTAGTTTTACAAAACAAAAAAACTTTAGGTCATTATAGTACTTTAAATTAAATATTGCTTACTGGTTTCTACTTTTGACCATATTATTTAATAGTCAAACAATATAATGTGATAAAATCCGAAAAAGTAATTTTATTGCATATCATGCATCATGCTATCATTACAACTTAAAGGAGTTCAAATAAATAATCTAATAATATCATAATAATGATATGTATAATTGCTTGAATGGTCAATGAAAAATAGACATAGGAACATTAAAAATATGTGAAGTTAGCCCAAGTTAGCCAGAACATGGCCATTGTATCTAGCAGGGATACAATTATAATGGACTAAATACCTAAATGATTGTATTAACCTTTTGAGCACCACAATCAGGTATAGCTGACAAATGAGATTACTGAAGAAATATAATTTTTGTTTGACTTTTTGCAATCATGGCATAGATGGGCACAGTTTCTTTCGTTGGTTCTATAGCCACCTGTGGCACTCAAACATTCAATGGTTGAAAATTATGTCAATCTGTTTTATTTGTGTCATAGACATGGGCAAGTCACATCAACAAGGCCTGTTTTCTTTCGTTCCCAAGATCTATCCTACCAAAACCAATAAAAGTTATCGAATTAATTAGTCTTCTGTGGTAAAGTCTGCGGACATCACATTTAAAGGGAATTTGTGAGGCCCCTTTAAGTGTGGGGCCATAGGTGAGGGCACACTTCACCCACACCTAGCTACACCACTGGACATACATACTTGTAGGCACACTTAGCAGCAGCAGTCTTTGTGAGTATAGTAAGATGTGCAATGTGACTTATACTGGCCAAAGCTTCACCACGGAATCCATAGGTGCATATCTGTTTAAGGTCCTCATACTCCCGAAGTTTAGATGTCGTGAACCTCTCACAGACTATCTCTAGATCCTCACTCCTAATGCCTGTTCCATTATCCTGTATCTGAATTTAAAAAAGATATAAATATAAATAATAACTGGGTACAATAAACTCTCTGACCTTTATTTTATCTGAACTAATATTATAAAGGAGAAATACAATATAATATCAAAAACATACCTGTAAATACTTTAGCCCACCGGCTTTTACGGTTATCACAATGTTAGTAGCTTTAGCATCCAAACTGTAATCAAAAAGATGTTTTATTACCACTGTTTATACTTATTTCGATAAAAAATGCAACTGGCTATTTTTACCTGTTTTCTATCAATTCTTTCAAAGCATTTGAAGGCCTTTGAACAATTTCACCAGCGGCAATACGATTTACTACTTCTTCACTTAGTTTTTTTATTACACCAGGTTCGCCCATTTTTATTTATTTTACGAGTATAATATGAATGATGGCTACCGTAGTCGGTTTGATTACAATTTTTAGAACAGATTCAGATTTCAGAAAACAAACTCACTGAATGATAAACTGACGTTCAGGCCGTTAAATGAAAAATGTTAAATTTAAAATTGATTGAAATTATAATGCTTTACGCGCTAATTATACATTTTCTCGGTGACACTGACAGTTGACTGACAGATCACAGTTCATCACAGACATATTCCCCCCAACCCCTTCTACCATCGGACGACCAGAAGCTAGAGGTGTAAAAGTAACGAAAAAAAAACGTACCCGTATGTATTCGTTACTATACATTCAGTACTCGTTACTATCGTATCGTTACTCGTTACTCCTAATACCTCATAACATGCTGTTATGCTAGAGAAACAAATCGTTAATCAAGTCGTATTGCGTACGCGTACAAGCGTGCGATTTAATTAATTGTTTGAAAATTAAGTTACAGTGAAATAATTTTAGAATTTCATGAGAGACTAAAACTTTCACTTTCGTTTATTTCATACTATTACATAAAATTTATGAAATTTTAGTGGCAAAATTTTATGAAAACACTTTTTCACAAGTATATACTTTTTTTACTGCATATTCTGTTATAGAAAACTTTGTTTTGAATATTTGAATTTTTGGCACCATAATGCGCGCACATCGGTTCAAATATTTTTGAAGTATATCATCAAACAACGTTATTTTCTTTGTATGTCCTTAAGTTTACGTTACCTTTTTAATTCGCGGAAAATACGCACGCATGCGCAAAACGATCAGTAAGAAACGTTTCAATAGACGCATCAACGCAGCGTTACATTGCGTCATTGAAACAGCGTATGTAACCATGATACGAAACATGCGAGTAACGAAAAGTATTCGTGAGTAACGTTTCGTTACTCGGTACTAGATGGCGTACCCGTTACTCAGTAACGAATACATACGGTTTGCTACAGCTCTACCAGAAGCACGAAAAAGCGTCATCGATTCATGGTAGATATTCCAAAAACCCGAACGAAACGCTTTAAGACCACTTTTATTATGCGTACCGGTGAAATATGGAATGCACTTCCCGAGTGGGTCTAATCACTAGTGAATCGGTTTATTCTAGGCAAGCGCGCTCCATCGTAGTTGACAATATCGCTTATCAACAGGCGAACTGGCGGTCAAGCGTAAGCCTATCACGCGAATTAAAAAAAAAAAGAATAATTATACCCAAACACAGGTAAAAATAAGTTACCATATAAATGCTCAAAAACTCGCTAGTATGTGGCAGATTTTAGCAACATTTTTAGCTTATGTTTGGCAGATTCTCTATTTTTCAGATGATCCCACCACAAGGTCAAAAAACAACGTCTCTATACGTCAAATCATACTAGTATCTCTAAGTAGTCTGTGGTCAAATCAAAGATGATAGAAAATGACATGAATGTGTTGATTGTGTACCTGTATGACTCAGAGGAAAGGCAAATGAATAAAACTTTAAAAAATCGTTTCTAGGATGTGGAACTTACGAATATTTCATAATGATTAATGATTAATGAATTCTTAGTCTTTGTCTGAGGAAATTACTTTCCTCAGACAAAGACTAAGAATAAAAATCATGTAATTTTACTCTAATCAATTTATTTCCTCAGACAAAGTTCTACAGTGTATACCGTGTTTTTAAGACAAGTTATTTTTAAAATAAAAGTTAGCATACAAGTTCATTCGATTTCATTCATTCTTACCATCTCACTATAATTATTTTTTTCAGAAACTGGTAACCCTTTATCTGTCAAGTTACTGATTTTACTGAATAAAAGTCGAAGTAGTTGGAGTTTATAGTGTAATTTTATTTAGTGAACAGTTAACTAGCCAGAGAGAGAATTTGAATTTCTCTAAGTACTATATTCTATTCAGCTTGGATCAGTATTAAAATTTGGATCGCCTAAAACAGTAATTTTTCCAGAACCTGTATTCGTTGATAAAGTAATTGAAATCGCCCCATTTCATACGTACGTCGTACTAATGTTTTGCGTTTGAAATCGACATTATACAGGAAATGATCTACTAATCTCCAATTAAAATCTACATAACCCGATAATTATTTTACGATATTATTAGCAACTCCACTTCACCGAGAGAAACACTATGGATATTGATGACATCGATTTGGATGCTGATACCGACTCGGAATTCGACAGCGATGAAGATTTGTTATTGGAGGCTGAAAACAGGGAGAGGCTTACAGCGCTGCTCGACGAAGAAGATGACACGCAGAGCGAGACAGTGGCGCAGTCCTGGACGCCATTACGATCCATCTACACCTCGGCATCCCTTGTCACTAATCAACGGTCCTCTAAAATGAGCAGCACGAAGTCCACAGCATTAGCACAAATAGATTTAGCGTTGGCGGCTAACAAAATATTAGACGAAAAAATTCGCCGACTAGAGAGAGAACTTACACAAAGCTTACGAGAGTGCCGCGAGAAGCTTAAAGTGACTCAAGGTGCTTCCAACTTACAGAGTGATAAAACTGAAACATTCCGCTACATTAACTGTGGGAGACCTTACTTTAAAGACAGGCTCAATTTCCCCGCTCCAGATAATGATGATGCCAAAATGGCCAAATCTCAAATGTATGACTTCTCCTTAGTCATATCAGTACCGGGTTGGACAGTAAGAGATAAATCTCAGTTCATTACCATGATACACAAAATGTCAATAGATATGAAAAAAAATGAGATAAATGCTAAAATAGCATCTTTAAAACGAAAAAGTAGATCTAAATCTTATAATAAAAAGAAAGTGGAAAAGGAGATTATGCTCCTGAGAAATGAAATTGAAACAATAAGTAAAAAGTCTTTGAGTCAAATTGCTCTCCCCATAGATAAGGAGTATGACTGGGACATGTTAACCAACAAATTGAATAGGAGACACACAGCACAAGAGTACCAATCACTCTGGAAATTATTCTTTCATCCATCAATCAACAAAAACAGTTGGAGTAAAGCTGAACATACTGCTTTACAGAAAATTGCTTCAGACAACAATCAACAAGATTGGGATAATATTGCTCTAAAACTGAATACAGGCAGGACAGGGTACCAGTGCTTTGTATACTATCGCACAAATATGACCAACTCATTTACTGGAAAGAAATGGACCAATGAGGAGATAACATATCTAAAAAGATTGATAGAATATTTTAAAGAAGACAGTTACATTCCTTGGGGTAAGATAGCTGCAGCAATGGAAAATAGAACTAAAATACAAATCTATAATAAATATTTGAGACTTATTGAACAAAGGAAAGGTAGATTTCTCCCCGAGGAAGATGCTGTTATACTCAACTGTGTGGAAAGATTTGGAACAAATTTCAGGAGGATGACTGATTATCTACCTGGTAGATCTATGGTCCAGATTCGTTCCAGATATCAAGTATTGAGCAAAATGAGGGTGTCAACAGTATGGACAGTAGAAGATGATAAGAAACTAGTACAAATAATGACCAACCAAGATTCTAATATGAATTTTTCCACTGCCACTCAATATTTTCCTGGCAGGAACAGGGTAAAAATTAGATCTAGATATGTGACCTTAATGAAATGGATGAAAAAACATCCCAATTTGGATTTGGAACATGCACCTCGTAGAGGTGCACGACGTTTGAACCACGGACAAGCTAGTGATAATTTAAATGAAGCTATAGAGAATTTAAAAAATACTTTGAGTACAGAAGTTGAAATCAAATCAAAGAAAAAGAAGGTTACTGTAGACTCATCAGATACTGAAATAAATGATGCTATAATTGTTGCAATTATCAATCAAATTGCTAAAGAAATAGAATCAGAAGAGAAAAGAGCTGTTCCGGAAACCCAAATAGTTTTAGGTGATGATTATATAATATCATATGCAGACTTAAATATTACAAATTTACGAAAAAGTATTTTGTTTTTAAATGCATGTTTAGACAAAGATAATTATAATGAAAGCAAATATCTGGACCAATATCCAGATTTAGGAGAAAGTGTTCAAGATGTATCATTAGTTAGAGTGAAATCTTATTCTCGGAAAAACACTATCAAAACTATAAAGGTTGATGATACTCCTAATGTTTGGGGGAGACCTACATTAGGTAGTCGCAACTATGTAATGCCTCCACACTTGGCGACTATTACCGGGTGTAAATCTATAATGCAACATGTTTCAGCAATGGGCCAATTCTGTGAATCTATAAACTTACATGTGCTAGTCAGAAGAAATGTAATGACAAAAGAGCAACTGGATCTAGTCCTTGAGCGCTTTTACATATTGTTTACATGGCCAATGATACTATCCAACGAAAGTCCTAATATAATTAATGATTTGAAGGTGAATAGGACAGATTCAGTTTTTGTTAGACCACCGAACTTGCCACAATCACCAGCAGTTACGATTAACATTAGATGCATAAAGAAGTACAAAAACCTTGAAATAGCAGATGTTATTGATTTAGATGAAAAACAGACTAATAAAGTTGAGGTCACTGTTGAAGAGAAATTGGATTCTAGTCACAATAAGATACAAAAACTTTATAAGTAATGAAACTGCTCCAAATAACATGATCATCTTAATTTAGAATAGGATTTAATTGTTGTGTGTTATTATGTGTTGTAAATACATAACTTATTAATTATTATCCATGTACATTGCTGGCGTTTATGTTATACGCCAAATATCTAGGCTGTTCTAAACTCGGCAATATAAATGTATTATGGTAGTAAAAATATAATCAAATTGTCAAGATTTACAGAATCATGAGCATCGAATAAAGAGCGCCTAAATGTTTGGATGGTTGTTTTTGTTCTGTAATTTAGGTACCAAGTAGCAGAAATTAAGTATGCGGTAGCAGACACGCTACCACATGTCTAGATTAATATAACTAAGTTTGATTAGATATCTAACCTAACATACCATCATGCACGCCTGTATTCCCCGAAGGATGATGTAGAGGCTTACTTATGTACACCCACAGTTCGCGGATATGTATGTAGGTCTTATTTGTGTTTGCGCGAATAATTTGTATAACTACGCCAATGATTGATTATAACCATTGGCGTAGTTAGAACTTTTGAAAGGTTAGCCCCTGGCTGATCCATGAAGTATTCAGAGGTTCTGGTTTCAAAATGCAAAGGGCCTATGAATGAATCTTAGAGCAATGTTAATTCGGCCCCCTGTCATAATGAGACATTTTGAGCTGCGTGATAGTCAATTAAAGAGATCGAATTAACAGCCAAGCATATGTACGGTCAAAATCTGTCGCGTGCTATTTCATTTACATTCCATTTTTAACCTATAAGATCCCACTGCTGGGCAAAAGTCTCCCCCATCTCCTTCCACTGATAATTACATTCCATTAGTACATTTATTTCCTTCAGTGCAGAAGAGTAGTGAGTTAACTTTAAAAAAAAAAAACGTTTCCCCACACTAGGATTTTCTCCAGTAACTTAGGTGCGTTTACAAACACAAATTCTCACATACACAAACGCCCAGAACCCCGAGAACAACTACATACCTGTAGATCATACAATTATTTGCTCCGTATGAGGATCGAACCCACAACACGTAGCCCGATCACTCAGCCGCTGCGCGGCCAAACGTGTCGTCATTCGTGATTGTTTCCATAATAACTTTCATATGTACTTTTGCCGTATGTTAATTTTTACACCGCATTAATTAGAGCCTATTTGTATACTCGTGTTTGTACAAATATAATATCTCATAACCCAATAACTTTTTTGAAACTGTCCCATAACGTACTGGTACTGTGCGGTATTCCGAAGTGCTTACTTCATAATACTACAGCACGGACCACGGTCGATACTTGGCGTAAAGAATCGGGGTCAGAAATGTTTCCCATAAGTGGTAATTGTCTATTTTTGTACAAAACCATTTACCTTTACGGCCGTTCGGAACGGACCTACTGTATAATATGCTAGCGCTCACGGGTTTATAAATAAGTGGCGTGATTATTTGGTTCTCTTTTTGCTATGCCTTTTAATAATCCTTTTTAACATTGCAAATGCAACCAGTCATTTTGCGAATGTGAAATAATGTATTATTGTAATCTATACATGTAATAAAATTGCTATGCCAATGTCTGTATATTATAGATATTTACGCTGCCTAGAATCGGAATAGTATGTTAATCATTTTGGGACGTGTGTGAAACTGCAGGCAACACCTAGTAATTAATAAAGGAAGAATTCTTACAATTTGTGTTGAGTACTCGTAATGCTTCTACAAAATAAATTACCTTGTTGACTATAATTATAGTATCATTGCTTTGAAACATTTCTTTAGCCTTGAAAGGGCACCCATTTAACCGCCGCATTTCATAATATTTTAGGTCCTATACGTCGAGACTAATGATTGATTTCTGTTGTACCGTAAACGAATTTTCGAGAACACAGTCAATAGATCAACTTCACACCCGGCAAACCACACATTTTCGAGTGGCACGGCGCAGCGAACCGATACAGTCATTTTAGTTGAAACAAATATGAACCTTATTTGGAAAACCCTTAGATTTATATTTCTGTAAGTTTTATGGTCTAATACTTTTTATAGTTTATATACGTTTAAACAAATGTTTCATTAAAAAACTTTATTGAAAAAGATGAGCTTAAACACGGAATGTCTACGAATCGACTACATAGTTTGGATGAACTACTAGTAGTGGATCGTCTTCGATTTCTTGATCGGATTTCTGCGACGCCTTGAGACCCGTGGTCGAAAGAGGGATTATAACTTGGTCCTGAAAATAAATAATTAAAAATCATATTTTACAACAGTTATAGTGAAAGTCTATTATTATATTATATTATTCATCCTAGAATTTTCATACAGACAATAGATTTTTTAGTAACAGGTGAGTTTCTCTTTAAATTATTTCTTACTCTATTTTAATTAGATTAAGGTCGATATTTAAGACAGGCAAGAAATTAAACGTCCCTGGCACCAATTTACATGGTAATTTATAAACAAATGTTCCACACCCGGATAGTAGTAGGTGTTAGACATTCTATGATAATATTTTACTTACATGGTACATCAGTCTGTCAATAACCTTCTCAACTAAGGTCTTGCGCTCTAACAACTCGTCCTCATTTTCAATCTGACCTTGTCCGACCAACTGTTCCAGGTACCAGCTCACGACCGCACTCTTGCGCATCCCCGCACTTTCTTCGCCTGAAAAGCATTTAGTATAATAATATTTGCTGCTACTTACACTACATGAGATCAACATGAATTTGTTCACTATTTGAAAAATATAGTTCAAGTTAGTTGAGCTGGAGTCCATAGATCCTAGCTTGAGGACAATTTAAATCTACAGATTATGGGTATTTCATAAAATATAACCCTTTTTTAAATCAATGAGTATATTATTAGTTTCGTTGTTAACTGGCAATTTTTATTTCAAACTACGGATTTTGTATTGAATGTGGGTAGTCAATAAATTCATATTAATGTTAGTAAGTTATGAAGAACATACCTCTAGTTTCTGCTTCTACTTCTTCCTTCCTCATAAAAACAACCAGCATATCACTCAGTGATTTGTACTCTTCGAAGGATAGTGTAAGTTTCTTTTTAGATGCAGCGTCGCCGTTCACTGGGGCATCTGTAAGTGATTTAGTTAAAATAAAAGATTTTTTATTCATGAAAGGAATATTTTTTTGATTGAACCATATAATTTATCTTACCTGTACCTCCATTAGGTATCTCCTGGTCGACATCCATACTAGGCTCATACTGAGGTTCATCTTCATCCAAATGGATGTCTGGCTGTTCTACCCTGATTATTGACTTATTGAGCAATCTGGAATGATGACGATTTATTTTTAAATTCGTTTTAAACTACACTACACGTTGTATAACATTAATTAATTATTATAATAATGCCTTCATACAAAATAGAAAAATAAGTACTGTACAGCAGAAGTAGATTGAATTAAATTATTATCACTATACTCATATTCGGCGTTAATAATGCTAAGTGTACGAGTGTACGTACCTGTATGCCTCGTGTACGTGTTGCGGCGTGACGTGTCCGCTGCAGTGCATCTTGGCCATGGCCTCAGCGAGGCGCAGCATGGACTCCAGCTGCCGCACTGTGATACGCCACGCGCCGCCGGATCCGCCGTCGCGTTGTCTCAGAACCGTGTAGTACTCCACCAACAACTTGCCTGCCTCCTGTTACAAAATATATAACAATACATACATTCAGCTCTATGATCTAAGGCACGCTTGAAAGATTACATTTTATGCTTCTAATGCAAGGCTAGGGTGATTATGTAGCCTAAAAATAATTATTGATGCATTTTTAGCAGAGAAAATCTGTAAATAACATTCCATGTTTTCCCGTGGCCCATAAAAAAGGTTTAGATTCTTCTAGAAGCAAATGCACAAGTTTTTTTTTTTATTTTCTATGAAGTTAAATGAAATTATATTGAAATGATAATGAATTTCTGTAAATAAATCTTTTAAAGATATTAATACATGTCATTTTATTAAGTACTAGATGGTGTCGACATTTCTTAGGTGACATCCTCTGAGAAGAAACACTAAAACAAACTTAGAGAACCATGGTCTCTTTTGAAGTCCAAATATAATAGTGTTACGCCGAGTAACTAGGACGACGGAGATGGGTCACGGAGATTCTGGATTAGTCGATGAAGCAGGTAGAAAACAAACAAGAGGAATATGCTAGAATGCGGCACCCGCAACAAAAAGAAAAACAAACAAAACACAATAGCGTGAGACCGGGCTCAAGGTCAAGGATTAACAATGGCGATTGTAAACATCTATTGTTCGCAAGTTGAATAAAGGACGTAAACATCTATTGTTCGCAAGTTGAATAAAGGACGTAAACATCTATTGTCTCAAAAATGCGGGCGGGTCGCATTATTGAGATTTATCGAGATTTTTCGAATCCAGAATCTTCGTGGCTCATATAAATAATGGTCGACGGCGTCGGCAAGGGCAGTTCAGTTTTGGACGCATCCAAGTGAAGATCGAAGTGAAGTTACAAGTGATTATCAGTGCGACGTTAAGTGTAACAAGTGCTAGTGTATAGTGACTGTTCGTGTGATTTCTGTGTGTTTGTGTGGTGAATAAAGTGACTGTTTTCGGTGAAATTAGTGATTTTAATTTATCCCGAACCCCAGCTCGTAACATTTGGTGTCAGAAGTAGTGGGATAAATTATGCCGGTTTTACCGAAAGAAGATACGGAGGGTATCCGGACAAGAAGTCAGCGGCAGCAGGAGATGGACCAGAGACGATTTGCAGATTCGCCGTCACTACCTTCGGGTCATGAGCAACCACCTAATGACCCAGTTGCTGGTCCATCCGGGACATCTCCAGCACCTGCAGTTGACCTTGCAGCCTTAATGGCACTGATGCAGGAGCAAGCCCGCCGTCAGGAGGAGCAAGCCCGCCGTCAAGAGGAGCAGGCCCGCCGTCAAGAGGAGCAGGCCCGCCGTCAAGAGGAGCAGGCACGCCAACTGCAGGAGCAAATGCAGAAGGATAAGGAGGAGCAAGCCCGCCGTCAAGAGGAGCAGGCCCGCCGTCAAGAGGAGCAGGCACGCCTACTGCGGGAGCAACTGCAACAAGATAAGGAAGAACAGGCACGCCTACTGCGGGAGCAACTGCGACAAGATAAGGAAGAGCAGGCACGCCGGGAAGAGGAGCAGGCCCGCCGCCAAGAGGAACAGATGCTCCTTATAAAAGACCTCCATGGAACTCTTGGCAAAGAGCTTGGCGCAATGAAGGAGCAGGTGGAACAGCATGAGAGTTGGATTTCCGAAGTCAAAGTTGAAATGGCTGATATGAAGAAGACCCTGAGTGATCTCAAGGCAGGAAAAGGATTTGTGGCTCCTATGGTCGATACTCCCACGACCCCTTCAGTACGTGGATTTAAAGTGCCACCGTTTGATGGAACCTCTTCATGGTCAGCTTACAGACTCCAGTTTGAAGCCTATGTGGAGTCAAATGGATGGGACAAAGCTCAAGCCAAGACGGCACTCACCTTAAGCCTCCGCGACCAGGCTTTAACCGTACTGGAGGCGCTCGGAAAGGACATGACCTACGACCAACTACTGGAAGCATTGGACTCAAGATACGGCGACGCACATCTAGAATACGTGTTTCGTGCCCAGCTGAAGGACCGAGTACAGCGGGGTGCAGAGACCCTACAGCAGTGGGCTCTAGAAGTTGAGAAGTTAGTCCGGAAAGCCTACCAGTCCACACCTGCGCTGATCGATGGAAATCTTGTTCAGGCGTTCGTCGATGGAATACGTGATCTAGAAGTCAGAGCCGCTGTGAGACTTGGGCACCACAAGACTTTAAGAGACGCCTTAGCCCATGCCTTGGAAGTAGAAGCAGTGAGACAGGACCATCGGGCTCACCGTATCCGGGAAGTCGTTTTACCAACATGCCACCTTTGCGGGGAAAAGGGCCATTTCCAGGCAGGTTGCCCGAAGCGCAGCGAGGGTCGAAAGGATGGTGCAGCATCACCAAGATGCTACATATGCGGAGAAAAGGGCCACCTCCGAGCTAATTGCCCAAAGGGAACCACGTGGCGACAAAAGACCTATGGTGAAACAGTAAGGGCGGTGAATGCAACCGCCGAGGAGCAGCAGGGAAACGAGTAAAAGCCAGGACTGCGGGGCGGGTGCTGGCTAGTGCAGAAGTAGCCCCAAGGATTTCGATCTCACAAGCTCATGATGGAAACAGCCTGATCATCAAAGGTGAAGTCAACAGAACACCCTGTAAGCTGACAATAGATACTGGAGCTTCTCGCACGGTCGTGAATTCTCAACTGGCACGTCGGGTTCTTGGGGACTGCATCATTGACCGTGAGTGTATACAATTAGTAACAGCTACTGGTCAGCACATATCCGTCCGAGGTGAGAAGGAGGTGGAATTGAAACTTGGTAACAGAATATATCGGCATAATGTCATCGTAGCCGATATAGTAGACGACTGCATACTGGGATTGGACTTTATGCGAGAGCATTCTTGTGAGATCGACGTTAATCAAGGAGTATTGAAGTGCGGGACAGAAGAAATCTTTATGGAAGGTGCAACCGCCGGGAAAGTGTTCTGCCTGAAGAAAATAATTCTACCTCCTAAGTCAGAAACAATCGTCCCAGTCGCTCTACCACAGAATGCTGGGCAGGAAAATCGATGTGTTCTCATAGAAAGGTTGGACGAAGACTTGCCATGGAAGATGGCACGAACGTTGGTCAAAGCTTCAAATACATCAGCTGTACGCATACTCAATCCCAGCGATAAGGAGCAAGTGATCAAGAAGGGCACATTGATGGGTATTTGTGAAGAAGTAGCCTGGATGCGACGTTGCAGTGAACAGTGTACTGGTAATAACGCTCACAATTCAAGGTTTAACGTGGCAACACTCTTGGAAGACTGTAGAAATCATATGTCTGAAGAAGAAATGGACAAGGCTAAGAAGATGTTGCTTCAGTACGCTGATATTTTCTCTACAAATGATGCCGATATAGGAAAAACCGGATTGGTACAACACAAGATCAATACTGGCAATGAGTCACCAATTCGTCAGCGACCTAGAAGACTGCCAGTTGCAAGAGAGAAGGAAGTGGAGATCATGATTGAGGGGATGGTGAAGGATGGTGTAATAGAGCCTTCATCTAGTCCGTGGTGTTCTCCTGTCGTGTTAGTGAAAAAGAAAGATGGCAGTATGCGCTTCTGCGTGGACTATCGACGACTGAACGACATTACGAAGAAGGACAGCTACCCATTGCCAAGGATTGATGACACACTGGATACACTGACAGGCATGAAATGGTTTACCACCTTAGACCTCAAAAGTGGCTACTGGCAAGTGGAAATAGACCCAAAGGATAAGGAGAAGACCGCATTCTCTACGGGAAAGGGTCTGTGGCAGTTTAAAGTAATGCCGTTTGGATTGTGTAATGCTCCTGCCACGTTCGAGAGACTTATGGAACTAGTGCTCACTGGCCTGATCGGAGACGCATGTCTGGTCTATTTGGATGACATCATCATTGTGGGCCGTACATTTGATGACCACCTACAAAACCTGGAACGTGTGCTATCAAAAATCCGAGGAGCCAATCTAAAGTTGAGTCCGAAAAAGTGCTCATTATTCAAACGACAAGTGAGTTTTCTGGGACACGTAGTTTCGGAAAAGGGTGTTGAAACGGATCCAGAGAAGATAGTTGCTGTCAAAGAGTGGCCAGTGCCGAAAGATAAGACGCAAGTCAGAGCATTTTTGGGCTTGTGCTCCTACTATCGACGGTTTGTGAAGAATTTTTCGGACATTGCGAAACCTTTACACAAATTGACCGAGGAAAAAGCGCAGTTCTGCTGGGACACAAACTGTGACAGTGCTTTTCAAGAGTTAAAGGACCGTCTGTGCAATACACCTATATTGGGCTACCCTGACACTGAAAATGAATTCATCGTGGACACAGACGCAAGTAATACTGGAATTGGTGGAGTGTTGTCACAGAAAAAAGGAGATCAGGAGGTTGTGATAGCCTACTTCAGTAAATCATTGTCAAAACCAGAGAGAAACTACTGCGTCACGAGAAGAGAACTGCTCGCAATAGTCAAGACGTTGCAACATTTCAGCAAGTATTTATTGGGAAGGAAATTTTACCTGCGCACGGACCATGCTGCACTAAAGTGGCTATTGCAGTTTAAGAACCCGGAAGGACAAGTAGCCAGGTGGATTGAGCTACTACAAGAATTCGACTTCGTAATTGAACATCGCAGTGGCAGATCCCACGGTAACGCAGATGCGTTGTCACGAAGACCTTGTCCAAAGAAGTGCAAACATTGTTCCAGACAAGAGGCTAAAGAAACAGTGCCCGTGAGGATGCTGAAAACTGACCTTAGCGACGAATGGAAAGAGAACTTACAGCAGGCTCAGGAAAAAGACGCTGATATCAAACCGATCCTCGAGTGGATGAAAGCTGGTGCCTCTAAACCAACATGGAGTGATGTTGCGTTATTGAGCACAGTCACAAAAAGTTACTGGGCACAGTGGGACAGTTTGCTGATACAAAATGGTGTCTTATGCCGGAAATGGGAAAATGTTAAAGGGGACAAGTGTCATCTGCAGATGGTAGTCCCCAAAGCTAAGGTGCCAGATGTCCTGCAACTTTACCATGACGGATGTTCGGGAGGTCATCTAGGAGTAAAAAGAACTTTATTGAAGATTCGAGAGCGATTCTACTGGATCCACTGTCGGGACGATGTTGAAGACTGGTGTCGTAAATGCACTAGTTGCGCAGCTGTAAAAGGGCCTCACACGCGCAGCAGAGGAGCAATGAAAGTCTACAACGTTGGAGCGCCCTGGGAACGAATAGCTCTAGACGTTGCGGGACCTTTTCCAGAAAGTGAAAGTGGAAACAAGTATTTTATGGTTGTGATGGATTACTTCACTAAGTGGCCGGAAGTGTTCGCCATTCCTAATCAAGAAGCGTCGACGGTCGCAGATAAATTGATCCATGAAGTCTTCTGTCGATTTGGAGTACCCTTGGAGATTCACAGCGACCAAGGAAGGAATTTTGAGTCTCAAATATTCCAGGAGACGTGTCGGGTAATGGGTACCCATAAAACCAGGACCACCTCTTACCACCCACAATCAGATGGAATGGTTGAAAGATTCAATCAGACCTTAGAGAGATATCTGGCAAAAGTCGTGGGGAACAGGCAAAGAGATTGGGATAAGCACATCCAGCCGTTCCTTTTGTCATACCGGAGTGCAGTTCACGAAAGTACGTCGGTAACACCAGCCTTCGCGAACTTCGGAAGAGAACTACGGTTGCCTGCAGATCTCATCACCGGTATTCCGCCTGACACCCCCCGATGTGTGACTGACTATGCAAACGACTTGCGTACCAGAATGAATGACATATATGAGCATGTCAGACAATCAGGCCAACAAACATCTGAGAGGATGAAGACCCGCTATGACCGCAAGATGAACAACAAAGGCTTCGATGAAGGCTCACTAGTGTGGCTACATAACCCGGTACGCAGCAAAGGAAAATCACCGAAGTTACAGGCAAAATGGGACGGCCCCTACCGAGTCGTGACTAAGATCAACGATGTCACCTACCGGATACAAAAAGGACCAAGAGGTGCTCCGAAGATCGTTCATGTGGATCGTTTGGCACGTTATCACGGATCGAATAATGCTCGGGACGAGCATGTCTTAGGAGGGGGCAGTGTTACGCCGAGTAACTAGGACGACGGAGATGGGTCACGGAGATTCTGGATTAGTCGATGAAGCAGGTAGAAAACAAACAAGAGGAATATGCTAGAATGCGGCACCCGCAACAAAAAGAAAAACAAACAAAACACAATAGCGTGAGACCGGGCTCAAGGTCAAGGATTAACAATGGCGATTGTAAACATCTATTGTTCGCAAGTTGAATAAAGGACGTAAACATCTATTGTTCGCAAGTTGAATAAAGGACGTAAACATCTATTGTCTCAAAAATGCGGGCGGGTCGCATTATTGAGATTTATCGAGATTTTTCGAATCCAGAATCTTCGTGGCTCATATAAATAATGGTCGACGGCGTCGGCAAGGGCAGTTCAGTTTTGGACGCATCCAAGTGAAGATCGAAGTGAAGTTACAAGTGATTATCAGTGCGACGTTAAGTGTAACAAGTGCTAGTGTATAGTGACTGTTCGTGTGATTTCTGTGTGTTTGTGTGGTGAATAAAGTGACTGTTTTCGGTGAAATTAGTGATTTTAATTTATCCCGAACCCCAGCTCGTAACAATAGTATCAGAAATTCCTTGCTGAAGAAAATTTATTCAATGGATAAAACATCACTTAAAAGAATATATGCCAGCAACCACTCACCTCAGTAATTATAGGCTTGAAAGACCTGGCGAACGCGATATATCTCAACAGATCCTCCCTGTTATAAACACAGTCGTATGTCTCTTCCTTGTTACAATGTAAGTCCACTATCTTCCTGGCTATAGCGTAGTCAACCATCTCGCTACTCTCGTCTATTAGTATGAAGAACAGGTCGAAACGGGACATGATAGGTGCGCTTAGCGCTACATTTTGTTGCAAGGACTTTGCTCTGTCATATCGCCCGCCGATCGGATTGGCCGCTGCCAGGATTGACGTGCGCGCATTTAGTGTTGCTCGAACTCCAGCCTAGAACAATAAAATATTATGGTAGTGTAGTTATTAAAAGGAAAGGTTCAGTTAATTTAAAAAATAAACACAAATTGCTTTTTAACGTGGGAGAGCCATGCTTGGGCAGGAATGGGCCGGCTCGACCGGAGTGATACCACAGCCTCACAGAAAACCGACGTTAAACAACGCTTACGTTGTGTTTCGCCGAGTGAGTGAGGTTACCGGAGGCCCAATCCCCTTTTAAAAGGTCGGCAATGCACTTGTGACTCCTCCGGTGTTGCAGGTGTCCATGGGCGGCGATAATCGCTTACCATCAGGCGATCCGTCTGCTCGTTAGCCCTCCTATTCCATTAAAAAAATAAATAACTTGAGCATTATGTCAAATTGTCAATAGCTAAATACTGTGTAATATGTAATAATCAGAGGCTGTGATTCTCATAACCATTTTAGAAAAATTTACGCAAACTCAAGTGAGATATAAGGAACAGTTGATTTTCCTGTGTGCATTCAGTTTTGCTTGCACAATTAAGTGTTAATCATGGATCCACCTATTTATTACCCATCGATTATATCATAGGCTACATTGATAATGGTGTACCTTGGCAATAGATATGGTCTGCTGTTCCATGGCCTCGTGGATGGCCACTTGGTCGACAAGGTCCATTTTGTCAAACTCGTCGATGCAGCACACCCCGTTGTCAGCTAACATCAACGCGCCCGCTTCTATCACGAAGTCGAATGATTCTTCGTCCTGTATTAAATATCCACATCAATTGGAATAATTATTTTATTGTTATATCTTGGCCTATTATCTCACGAAAAACTCGACCTCCTCTCAGAAAGATAGGGACTCTGGGACCTATATCACTGCACATATCTCCCAGAATATCCCCCACCATGGGAATGTACCAATTATGTCACTGCTACCAAACCACCATGTGATTTTAAATCTATAGCCACCCTTTGTATGCCTATTGACTAATGTAAGTATATTTTTTTCATTAATGAATCTACAAAAACTGCAAACAGAATACACATATTTATAGTTAAGAGAAAATCTTATAAATATTAATGATGTACTATGATTTTAGTTCTTGTAGAGGCAGTCCTGGATAGGCTCTAAAGGCCGCGGTATAGGAGCGGCTGATTACAGAGGGTGCTTGTCCGCTTTGGTTATAACTTAAAAATGAAGTCGAAGTGCAAATGAATCGGCTTATACTTAAGAAAATTATAAACTCGGTTGGTGAACTCGAGGCTACATAAGGTTGTGGATTAATGAGGTGATTTCAACCTTATTCTGCAATAAAATTACGTGTATTTTACCTTGACTACGGCAGCAGTGAGACCGGCAGCGGAAGAAGCTTTACCGCTAGTGTACACAGCACGCGGAGTGATCTCACTCACTTGTTTCAATAACTGGGACTTGGCAGTACTTGGGTCGCCCACTATGCATACATTGATATCACCTCTGAGTGTTGTCCCTAGTTAAATAGAGGTGATTATTAAAGTAAAAAGTAAAAGTAATTTATTCATGATCATTGAATGAACAAAATACGTACAATATCGCAAATTACTTTTTATCACGGCGGCGCCGGAGTTATAAAGTGTTGCCATTATACATATAATTAAAATATTTACACTTGTTAGTAAATTTTTTTATAGTTTAGTATTGGAACTAAGTAAGTGTGAGTTCCTGGGCTCAATTTCCAGGTTGATTGAAGTGTTATTGAGTTTGTTTATAGTAAACTCTCAGTTTTAGATCTGAGTTTGAATTTGTGCCTGGCAATTGTTTCGTCGCCTATTACATGGAATCTAAATAAGATATTTACAAACTGTGGGTGTAGATAAATAAACAAATATTGAGTATTGAGGACATCAGTATGCCTCTATTTCACCAGGCAATATACAATTAATGGTGTGTAACAAAATACCTTCAATAGTAGTTTTAGCAACCCCTCCAAACAACATAAGCAATATGCCTCTTTTGACTTCGTTGTTGCCGTGGATACTCGGAAACAGGCTTGTGATAAGGTTATTATATAAATTACGGTCGCGAGACATCTCGTAAACCTGAAAACAATAAGCTACGGTTACAGATGCAGTATTCTCGCGTTCCAAGAATTTTGATGACAAAATGCTTCTACTGGTCTAGTTTAGTTTTTAACCGACTTCAAAATAAAAGAATAATATTAAAAGAAATTTTCAGTTATTCTTTCAGAAAAAGAAAGAATAACTGAAAATGGAAAATGAGATGAACCGTTTTGGTCTTAATAACTAAAAGATCATAATTATGTATTTTTATTTAAAGTTGAGTTTATTTATCAATAAACAACCTGAGGTTTATATTATTTCTCCATTTTCAGTTATTTTTTAAGTGTCTTTTGTTTTGAAGTAGGTTCTTTTTTGTAGTTTAAATTTCTCAGTTTACCTTATCCCACTCTTTGTCAGTCATCTGCTTCCTCATATCTTCGGTGGTAAGGTCGTCGGTCGCCAGTTCTGCCGTTCCAAACCTTCGTGATATTGCTTGCACACTGCACGCTAAAAAGGCAGTTCTGTAAAATTTATAAACATATAAATCGACAATTGTTCACCCATAATAAAAAAAAAATTAGGTCAAACATTAAAGAAAAGTAAAGATACATAATTTAAGTATTTACAGAAATATGTCACATACTTACTTATAATGTAATTCTCTGACTCCAAGAGCTTTGAGTCCTTTGATGCCTTCCATCTGTCCATCATTACCTTGTCTTGTTCTAGTGGTGAGCTCTGCTTTAGCCCCTGGTAGAGACAAAGAGCCCACATCAGGGACCACTATGAGGGTACCAGTGAAATCATAACGGTCACCAGCCTAAGTAAATAAAACTTATTTTAGAAATTATTCAAGAAACTGTAAGAGGCCTTAAAAACTGCATATGCCAGGATATCAGATTGCACTTTTTGTTAGTGACATTTTGTGCTGGTTGCATAAGAAACATCTTAATTGCTGTATATCTAGAAATTATTACACCTATCTGTACATATTGACTAATCAGTTGTTAGCATGAACTGTTTCAAAAAGCATGCTGACCTTTACCGTGTCTTAAAATCTATAACAAGACCACCAAAAGTTTACCTGCACAGATTCTACAGCTTCTGCTCTCAGGATAACTTCAAGGGACCGAGGGATACATCCCCTAGGCAGCTCAGCTTGTGTCTCTTGTATGCGGACCTTTTGGAAATCAACAAACACAGACTTGTCTGCATCCAGCATGAAGCGCCGTCTGTTGGCACAAACTGGGTTTCGGCAGATTGTTGGAATTGTGTACTGGAAACACAAAATAGTACCAAGATTATCTTATTTTGGTTAAGGATAAATATATTATATTGTGGTTTAGGATAAATACATTTGAAAAAAAAATCTCTGAAATGACTGGATGAGGTCATACAACACAGTACTATCACTGCCTAAAAGACAGGGGAAGTTTTGCTATCATGTAATTTTATCAAAATAAGTTTAGATGTTGGTTAGAATTACCTTAAACTGCTGTTCAACATTTTTTATAACTGTCTGACAATCCAAACACACAAAATTGCCTAAGACCAGCTCAGGATGCACTGGGTGTGTCCTCACAATCTGCCCTGAGATCCTGATCAATGTGCCAATCTTTGCTGTGGTGAGTTCTCTTACTTTGTGCCTTGTAGGAACATCGACAAAGGAAACATAACACTCCTTGTCCTGTAAATCCTTTTTCATTCCACTGTCAGCAAGACTCAATACATAATTCAAGATTGCTTGGTTCAAAAATGGGTATATCCTGTAATATTCTTCAATGATTGTGGTTGCAAGATTCTGATTGTACTTCTCAACATCATCAAAACTGACTTCTAAGGTGCTTAACTCAGGTTTTAGAAGCTCTTTAGCGTTTTTCTCGTATTTCAGTTCATTGTCTTCTTTGAACCTGAGACAAACAGTATAAGTAAATATCTAGACATAACCTCTTCAATATGGAAACTATAGTTGGGAATTAACTTTAAAGAGGTTTATGTAAAATTAGTATATAATGATGATAAACTATACTTACTCTTCCAAAAAATCCTGAAAAAGCTTTTGGCATCGAACTCCAACTTCATCTTTGACTTGACTTTGTGTGGCGTAAGTGTCGGCGACGTCCATTTTTTAAATTAAAATAGTACTATAAATCACAATAAACTGAAATAATTAGATCCCACGAAAAGAAAACATAAACAAAAGTACATAACACATAAACATGTAACTGAAAAAAAAAATAGGTACGTTATATTATTTTCTGTTTCACTTCACGATGTATCAAGGCGGCTCGGCTGCAAGTTTAAGCAGATTACTTTTAATTAATGAGAGTAGCTTTTTTATTTATTCTTATAATCTACCAAAAAACATTAAGTTTGAAATAATGAGTAACAAAGTCCTATTTGCACAAATCGCACAACAATTTTTGTAATTTTAAGTTTTTGACATGCGCTGAACTGAATGAATGTGATGCATTTTGGCGGGTTTTTTTTTTATCGTCCAGAAACACGAAATAATCGAGTAAGATAAACAAAATCAAGCTAATGCCTTGCCCTTGCCGTGTGTAACTGTGTAAGTGTATGTAAGTGTGTACCTCATATTTTTATCTCCCTTGTATCTATTACTATACTCTTTGATCTCCCTGGCACAAAGGCTTCAGCAGCCATGCCAAAATATTAAAAATTATTTGATTTCCCGTTTAATCCAAATAATTAATTATTTAAAAAACTTTTATCCCATTGATGTGCTGTAGGGATGCTCGATATTTTGATTTTATAGCGTGATTGATAATCGATAGTAGGCAACCCAGATGTTTCCCTAGCCGCCCACTAGAGTGTGCGGCAGTAGATAGCGACGCCGTGCGCGCGCAACAAGAGTGCTCGACGAGACGCGGTCTGCGGTGTCACGTTTTCCCCACGCTCTCGCACTCTACCCTGTTGCTACCTGATGTTACCTATAAATGTGTGTCTGTGCAAGGAATAAATGTGTAAATCCTTAAACAGTGTTTTGAACCCACCATAATAGCGCTACCCAACGCTATAACTGGCGCCCCAACGGGTTGGAATAGCAGCCACGAACCGTAAGTTACCTACTGCAAGTACTTACTTGTTCGCAACATGCCGCGAAAACGCAAGTCGTTACAAGCCCAGGATGACTCTATTCTAGAAGAATCGGGTAGCAACAACAATATCACAATGACCCAGGACGTGCTTACTTCATTGTTGACTACAATTCAGCAATCGCAAGCAGAATTTTGCAATCAACTCTTACGCGAGGTCCGCTCATCAACGCCGCATGTTACGTCGATAGATACGACCGCAATTATGAAGTCCACAGCCAACTTTGCGAAATGTTCATCTCGTTTTAGCGGAGGTTCGGAAGAATCCGTTGAAAACTTTATAGATGCAATCAAAGTTTACAAGACGTGCCTAAATATTAGCGATGAGAACGCGTTGTTAGGTATGTCAATGCTGCTCACTTCATCAGCAGGAACATGGTGGCAAGGCGTCAAGAATTCTACGAAGACTTGGGATGAAGCCCTTACTCGACTCCGTAGTGCCTTTGGTGAACGTCGCCCGCCGTTCAGAATTTACGGCGAGTTATTCTCCTTGGTACAAGGCAAGGAAAACACGGACTTGTTCATAGCTAAAGTTCGAGCCTTATTAGCCAAGCTGCCTCAAGAGGATTTATGTGAACGCGTCGAGTTGGATATGACTTTTGGTTTGTTAGACCGTCGTATAAGAAAACGTCTCGATAGGGCTACGGTCTCGACGTTCGACGAGTTATTGACGAAAGCGCGTGCTATTGAAGACTCGCTGAATGAGTTACAGCACAATCAAGCCGCTTCACCAAAGTCGTCATCCAGTAGTCGCGACGAGGAGCCTGCTGCGCGTGCTGCCGCCGCCGAGCCGCCGCGCGCCGCCGCTGCTAAGCCTGCGCCGCGAGCCGCCACGGCCGGCGCCGCCGAATCCGCGCGCGCCACCGCCCCGTCGAATTCCGTTTCCCGCGCTAATAACGGTGCCGATAACCGTACAGCCGACTCAAGGAGCACGAGTGGGAAGACGAAAATGTTCTGTGTTTATTGTAAGCGTCATGGTCATACGAAAGATAGTTGTGATAAGTTAAATAACGTTGATAACAAAAATAACAGTAATCTGAAAAGTGAAATAAAGTGTTACGGTTGTGGTGCCGCGAATGTTATAAAGTCTAAGTGTAAAAATTGTTCGAGTCAACAAGCGTTCTATTCTGTTGACAATACGTCGCATAGCGGAGCCCTAGATCACCGCATGGGTGGTGATAACGCAGGCGTAACATCGCGCGATCTACATGCGCAAAGCGAGCTCGCGCATTCGCGCCGGCACCGGAGTCCCTCGGCCTGCGCAGAAGGCTCGGCCGCCGCCCCTGCCCCCGCCGCCGCCCCTGCCCCTGCGCGTTCGCGCCGGCGTCGGAGGCGTTCGGCTCGTTCCGCCGCCGCCGCTGCCCCCGCCGCCGCCCCTGACCCCGCGCGTCCGCGCCGTTGTCGGAGCCGCTCGGCTCGTTCCGCCGCTACCACTGCCGCCGCCGCCCCCGCCGCCGCCCCTGCCGTCGCGCGTTCGCGTCGGAGTCGGAGCCGCTCGGCTCGTTCCGCCGCCGCCACCGTCGCCGAGTCGTTATCAGTTAACCCTCCGATGCGAATATCCGAACAAGGTAACCCTACGCGTGCCGTGGGTGATTTAAGTTGCTGTAATGATGATGTTTTAAATGTTTGTAATGTTGATGATACCAATTATTGTGTGTCGGTAAGAGTTAACCCTCCACGCACCGTAGGTGATTTATTTAATGATAACAATAATGTTTTGAAAGATTATAACGTTGTTGATACGTCTGTAAAAGTTAACCCCACTTGTGCCGTGGGTGATTTGTGTAATAACGATAAAGTTATTTCTAGTAATAATAATAATAATTGTGTTGTCGACATATCTACTCTAGATAATTGTCATAATAATTTTAGTCCACCTTCTCGTCGTCCCGTATTATATATAAACATTTTGGGGAATCGTGGTACCGCACTCGTAGATTCTGCAGCCACCAGCTGTATAGCCGGTCACACGCTGTACGCTCTCCTATTCGGGTTAGGACACCCGTTAGTGCCGTCAACGCAAAATGTTAGGTTGGCGGATGGTGTTAGTAGGGAGATGAATGTACTTACCACGGAGGTAAAGGTGACACTACATCATAAAACTCAGTTTGTGAAATTCTTGATATTTCCTGACACTGAAAGTAATGAAACTTTATTAGGAATCAATTTTCTTAGCGCGTTTAACCTCGTGTTTAATTTTGGGAAAGGTATATGGAACTTTGCCGAGAACAGTAAGCGGAAGTTTAAAATACAGTTTGAAAAGGTGTCACCTGTATCCTCTTGTGCCGCTTTAGAGGTACTCCGGGATGATGAGGCGACTTCGCTTACTACCGAACAACGTCAGGTTCTTGCCAACCTCCTCGTAGAATATGAGGATATCTTTAAGCCAGGGGGAGAACCGACTCCTTATGCAGAGCATATTATTGATACCGGTGATAACCCCCCCATTGCTGTCCCGCCCTATAGGTTGACGCCTGCGAAGAAGGAGGTCATGCGGGCAGAGCTCGACAAGATGTTGGCAGATGATATAGTTGAGGAGTGTGAATCCGCTTGGGGATCTCCAGCGCTCCTAGTTCCGAAAGCTAATGGTAAGGTACGTTTTTGTGTCGACTATAGGAAGCTCAATGCGGTTACGAAGACCGATGTCTACCCAATGCCATTGATAGACGAGCTTGTTCAGTCTACAAAAAAGAGTTGTTTCATGAGTACCGTTGATATGCGCAGTGGTTTCTGGCAGGTTTCTGTCCGTGAGCAGGACAGGGACAAAACTGCCTTTATGACGCCTTTTGGTTCGTTTCGCTTTAAGCGTATGCCGTTTGGTTTGAAAAACGCGCCGTCAACGTTCCAGCGTCTTATAGACAGGCTTCGTGCGGGTGCCTCTCTGAAGGATGTGTGCCTGCTTGCTTACCAAGATGATCTGCTATTGATTTCAGATGGTAGCTTCGAGAAGCATGTCTCAGATTTGCGCGCTGTATTCGAAAGGTTACGATTGTTCAAGTTACGCGCGAATAGAGAGAAATGTGTTTTCGCACGGGACAAGGTAAAGTATCTCGGTCATGTTATAACACAGGATGGTGTGTCAACTGACGATGATAAAGTCCGTGCAGTCTTGGACATGAAGGCACCCTCATCGCTGCGTCATCTTAGGACCTTTTTACAGACGTGCTCGTGGTTTAGAAAATTTATTCCCAGTTTCTCTGCTGTCGCTGAGCCGTTAACACGCTTGCTGAAGAAGAATCAGCCATGGTCTTGGGAAGCAGACCAGGCTCGTGCCTTTCAAGAGTTGAAGACGCGGTTGTCTTCGGCACCAATTCTTGTCCAAGCCGACTATAGTAAGCCATTTGTGTTACGGACGGATGCTAGTAGCTACGCCATAGGTGCTGTATTGCTACAGGGCGTAGGTAAGGACGAACGCCCAATTGAATATGCTAGCCGTCTGCTCATTCCAGCTGAGAGGAATTACAGCACTACAGAGCGCGAAGCGCTTGCTGTTGTGTGGGCCGTTGAACGTTTCAGAGGTTATATCGAAGGTCATGAGGTCATTATAGGTAGCGACCATCAGCCGTTAAAGTGGCTCCTTACCCTGAAATCGCCATCCGGTAGGCTCGTTCGATGGGCTCTTAAACTACAGTGTTTTAATATTCTGTTTCAGTATACGCCTGGAAAGGCCAATGTCATCGCTGATACGCTTAGCCGTCCACCCTGTAAAGAAGAGGATAAGGATCAGTGTGGGGTTTGTTCTGTTGTCGTAGACTTACCTGCTCGGAGTCCAGCTGATCTTCGACGTGCGCAGCTCGATGACCTGGAACTAAAGAAAATAATTAATGATCTGGAAGATACGACTGATGCTGAGTCTATAGGAATTAAGCGTTGGTCGTAAAGAGGTTATTTTATGCAACAAGGCGTGTTGTATAGGTATAATCCTGATGTGGATAGTGATGAGCCGCAGCTAGTAGTTCCGGTTTCTCTCCGCTCAGATATTTTGAAAGAGTGTCATGACTCCGACATAGGTGGTCATCATGGAGTCGATAGGACGTACAGTAGAGTTGCTCAAGGTTTTTATTTTCCAGGTATGCGTAGGATCATCACAGACTACATTAAGACCTGCGTCACCTGTCAAAGGTACAAGTCTTCAAACACAAAGCCGTCGGGTCTCTTACAGACCCCTGTTCTGAACCAGAGGGGAGAAGTGTTGGCCATTGATTTGTTCGGCCCACTTCCTAAAGGAGACAACGGTGAGAAGTGGATATTGTTGGTAGAAGACACAGCGACTCGTTGGACTGAGTTGTACGCTTTGAAGGAGGCAACTTCAGAAGTGTGTGCTCGTACGTTGATTGAGGAGTATTTTCTTCGTTACGGTTTTCCTCGACGCATTGTATCGGACAATGGCGTTCAATTTGTTTCAGCTGTTATGCAGCAATGTATGTTCATTCTAGGTATAGGTCAAGAATTGTTACCTTTATACCATCCCTCAGCCAATCCAGCTGAGCGTAAGAATAGGGATTTAAAGTTTCAGTTGTCACGTCTAGTAGATACAAACCACTCGTCATGGCCGCAGCACCTTCCTGCAATAAGATTCACCATGAACTCGTCGGTATGTCAAACTACTGGTGCATCTCCAGCTTACCTCATGTTTGCTAGGGAGCTTCGTTCACCACTCGACGTGCAACACGATATAAGGTCGATTCTGAATAAAGATAATTTTGTTCCTCAAATAACGCCCTATTTGAAAAGTTTTGTTAACAGTCTCATTTCTGTAAGGGAAAGAGCGGAAGCTCAACAGGACCGACGCAAGGAATGTGCGGATAAATCAAAAAAACCCGCTGAAGTCTTCAATGTTGGAGATCAGGTACTTTTAAAGTCTCATGTTCTTAGTAATGCAGCCAGGAATATATCCGCCAAGTTCATTCCAAAAAGAGACGGTCCATATGTTATTGCAAAAAGGGTCAGTCCTACATCGTATTGTATAGCGGAGTTAGATAACCCGGATAACATTTTAGGCAAGTTCCATGTGTCAGAACTCACGCGTTTTCGTGCCCGCGGTGAATCGCCTCCTCGTCCTGTAGTCCCGAAACGACAGAGAGGACGTCCACGAAAACATGTTTGCCCCGTTTGTTAATTTTGTTGTATTAGTTTGTTTATGTTTTTGCGAGTTCGTGAGCGGGGACGTTCTCACAACTCGAGGGGGAGTGTATAGCGTGATTGATAATCGATAGTAGGCAACCCAGATGTTTCCCTAGCCGCCCACTAGAGTGTGCGGCAGTAGATAGCGACGCCGTGCGCGCGCAACAAGAGTGCTCGACGAGACGCGGTCTGCGGTGTCACGTTTTCCCCGCGCTCTCGCACTCTACCCTGTTGCTACCTGATGTTACCTATAAATGTGTGTCTGTGCAAGGAATAAATGTGTAAATCCTTAAACAGTGTTTTGAACCCACCATAATAGCGCTACCCAACGCTATAATTTAAATTGTACTTGGATTGCTTTGAATCAGAAATCATTAAAATCGATACACCACCTGAATCGCATGAATTTGGATCGATCTAGCAAATATCGTATTGTAATAAGAATTAATACGCTAAAAGAATAAATGAAAATGCTTACAGATTTAATAATAACAACTAATACATCTAAACTTTTAAAAAAAATTAATTTTGATAACCTTTGGTTGATAAGTCGCAACTACGGGTAAATAGGTATTTCAGAGATAGACTGCTCAGGCTTGGCCATATACTTGATCTGGTTGTCCGATAGCCAATTGGATCTTCATTCAGATCATTCATTGGTTTAATCAATCAAAGGTTCTTTATGGTACTGTTTCAAGATTCTATCTAGATATCTAGTCCTTCTTTCGGCATGATTGAGAAACTACCTGGCTACGAAATTTACAAAATATAATTGTCATCTGCATTCAAGTTAAAAGCACCCCCTAAACCGACGATCATGCATGAGAAGATTATTTAACATAGATGAAGCGAAAGTGGTGTGCCAGGATCGTAGCAAGTGGAAATCTATAGCCTCTGCCTACCCCAATCGGAGACAGGCGTGAAAATATGTATGTATGTATCTTCACTCACATTTAAATTACACTTCGCGGAATAGGAAACACATCTCAATGTACAATTTGACTCATTCGTTTTATTTATTTCATCTGATCTCCAAGGCATACGATTCGATATGGCCGAACATCGCATCGAAGTGAATCGATTCAAAAAATCATACATCGTATTGCTAAAGATAAAGATCGATACGCAAAAGTGAGTATAAGAAATCTATATTTTTAATACTTGCAAGTTTTTAATCAGACCTTAATTTAAAACTATCTTCTTGAATCTTGATTTCCAAAGAGTATAGTAATATGTTGATTTATACACGACAGTCAACAGTTAACAGTCTCTCTCTCTCTCAACACTGACAGAGTTGTCAAAATGTCAAATGTATGACGTTTTTGATTGAGTTGACTTGATATTGGCGTTTCTACCAATAGTTTTTTCTATTTTTTAACACGCGCTATACTGTCGTCCCGCGCAATCAATAAAGTTATTTATTATCCTTTTGGTATCATAAAAGCTATACTCAAAGAATACAATATAATAAAGAAAGATAAACTATATTCTCTTTGCGTCCGCGCCGAATGTGCATGCGCGGCGTTGAAATATATGAACAAGATTAATTTCCTTTTTCATTCAGATATAGGTACTTACCAAAATGACTGAAGCCCAAGTTGGATTTTTGTATAATATTGCAGCAGTGGTTTCTCGTTCAAGAAATGATGTAGAGAATACTTTACTGAAAAGTTATTACTTGTAAGTCTTGCAGAACAATTATTGTATTTAACTACCTGACTCTGACTCAGAAGGGGGGTAATTATTAGTGTGTTCATAAGAAATTGTAATTCGATTTAATTTACAGAATGCGTTGTAAAAATATAACGAGAGGGTATGGACTGCCTGACAAATACTTTTCTTCAAAGATAAGATGTCCCAACTGTTGTATTGAATGGAAACCAAACACTGACATAAAAGTAAGGAATAGTTGGCTACAAATTTGTTTCTAGATCCGAGGTTCTCAAACTTATTTTATTTAGGAATGCGAATTTTGTTGCGAATCAATTATTTGTTAGTGCTCCCTAAAATTTTTAACTTTGCCACATCTTAACCACTTCAACATCCCCAATTTTCTGTAAGGCCTTTGTAGGCGCTGAAGGTCAGTACAGGGGCAGCCCCTGTACTGACCTTCAGCGCCTACAAGGGGGTGTTATCACCCACTTTGCGAGACTGTTCTAGATCAACCTGAAATATGTTTTGTCACCAATTTATTCAAATGTACAGATGAGGACTGTCAAATTAAGTAAAAGGCAAAGAAAGAGATTGAAATCTCGCAAAGTAAAGGAGAGCAAGAAAGAATATGTCAGAAACAGAAAAGACTTATTACATAGTAATGAAGTAGTAAGTACCTATCTATATTGTACATTGTAAAATTTTTACTTACATGACAATAATTTAATTTGTTATATTCTTGTGTACAAAGTATCATTATTTACTCAAGGATATCATATTCTCAGCTCTGATTTGATTATTTTTTTAGGAGCAAATCTGTACCTTTTGCAAACTTAGCACAATTACTCCATCACCAAAGCCACAGAAAGAAGACATAGAACGAATAACTACTGGACTAAATTACAACCCCAATAAACATGAAAATGAAAACCGAAAAGGAAAAGAAATTTCAGTTATTAGTTTTCCAAAGCTAGACACAAGAAATGCAAAAGTAATTAAAAAGAAAGAAATCAATGTGTATGCCAATGCACTGGATGTGTTTTCATTGCAGAACAAAAACAATACTCTGGTTACTAAAGAAAAACCAAAAGTTATACACAATAATAAGAGAAAGAAGGATAAATTTGCAGGACTGTGCCAAAAGGCTGTTCTAGCTTCAGCCCAACTGAAGAGAAAGGAAGAAAAACAAAACAAGTTGTCCTTATTTTTAAAACCATCTTCATAAAATATACAGCATAAGTTTACTTTTTTCTTATAATTATTATGTGGATATCCATCACATTGGTATTTGTATGTCCTGTAATTACATGAAATGTTCCATTTTTAAATTTCTTATAAAAATTATAGCTATCATTCTCATCTAAGTATACTTGTGGGTCCAAATTTTCATTTCTAGCATCAGATATAAGATCAAGATATCCAATAGCACCAGCAGCATCTGTTGGACCATCAATTCCATCAGTTCCAGCGCTTAGAAAGTAAACATCAAAGTTGTTGTATTCATCTTTGGCATTATGTATAGAATCTGAAAATTCCAATGCTAATTGTTGATTCCTGCCTCCTTTTCCTGAACCTCTTACTGCTACTGTTATCTCTCCACCAAGTAATAAACATAAACCATTATCTTTTACACAAATATCTAAATTTTCTAAAGTTTTAGTATCAGTTCCTGGCACAATGCAAGTCTGAATTTCCTGTTTTAATTTGTTCAAGCTTGAATTTCCTGCTAAATATTTACAAAAGTATTTTGTTATTTTTGCATATTCAGAAGCTACTTCTTTGACATCTCCAGTGACCACATGAGAAAGAGGAATAGATAAATAATTCAAACTTCTTGCTTCTTCCAATGCTGCAGCTATACTGAGTTTGTTTGATCCTATTACATTATTTCGTACTTTGTCCCTTGGAAATTGGATTATATTGTCTGGGTCACTCAATACTATTTTGATCGATTCAGGAAGTTGATCAAATAGTTTATATTGTTTAATGATAGTGATGGCTGCATCTGGCATATCTTTATTTTCTGTAGTAGGACCGCTAGCTATTAAGTCTAATGGGTCTCCAACAATGTCGGAGAGTATTAAAGAAATAACTTGAGCAGGTTGTGCCTTTATTGCTAACTGTCCTCCTTTCAAATCCGAAAGTCTTTTCCTGACAATATTAAGCTGTTTAATATCTGCACCAGAGTTTGCTAAATTCTTTATCAGTGCAGTCTTTTCATTTAGTGTTATAGGTGATTTAGGTAAGGGTAGAAGAGCCGATCCACCACCAGATATTAAGACCAAAAGAAAGTCATCACCTCCAAGTTTAGTAACAAGTTCTTTGATTTTTATTGCTGTTTCCAAAGCACTGGCATCTGGAAGATTATTTTCTGCTCCTTCATAATAAGCCACACTTTTATTTGTCGATTCATGATTCAAATTGCCAGCGGGAATGCTTATGATTCCATATTTAATTTTAGAACCTAAGATACTTACAATTTCCTTGGCCATATTTTTTACGGCTTTTCCAGTTCCGACCAAATGTACATTTTTATTTTGTAAGTTAAAATTTTCACTGTTCACGGTTAATAGCTGGCTAACTGAATTGTATTTAACCGATTTCCTGATGAGGTTTTCAGGAAGTACTGCCGATACACTACTTGTGAAAATTTTCAACAAGTCGGACACTACTTGCTTGGACATTTTTGTACAGCGATTTCTTTCACATAAAGTTATAAGATACAAGCCAATTTACGTAAGTAATAGGCTTGACAACGACTGTCCTCCTCAATGTTATCTACTTTGTGATTAAAGTGCTTATCTACAAACCTAACCATATTTTTTTGCAGTTAGGTGATCTTTTTAGTTAAGTGCATAATTTGTAGTTATTTTAATTGTGCTACAGTCATTTTGACAAGATACAAACTGCTCTTCCTTCATTCATTCATTGTCAATAATTATTCAGCATGTTCCAGACGGGTGTAATCCAGCGTCCCAACAGAGGTCACCTTGGTGGGAACGGGCTTTCGGCTACACGAATTACATCCACGAGCCAACACACTAGCGAATCAGTCGCGAGTCGTCTTCTGACATGAATCACGCACTCGTATATTCGTATCGTGCACAAATAAGTGCGCTTCACTTTAGCAGTTTTTGGGCAATTGACGACGAAAATAAAACAAAGAGAAAGTGGATGAAGCGTTGTTTAAAAGAATGATCGATTTACAGCCATTCAATCTTATTGGACTGAATGATATTCATAACTTCCTAAGAATGGACAAGGAAACTATCCGATACGCATGGCTCTGGTTTGCGGACATTTTGTACTAACATACGTGCGCAACCGCTGCCTGTCACAGGGCAATGAGGGCAACTGTCTTTGGATACATGTAATCCGCCGACTAAACGGATGTAATCCACGCGCTCCAACTGCGGATGGGAACGCGCCCGTAATCCAAGGACGTTGAAGGTCAAATCAAAATTTGGATTACATTGCAATCTAGAATGGATGGCATTGGCAACAAACAAGGTGGGACGCTGGATTACATCCGTCTGTAACATGCTTTCAACACAATCATATTGAATGACAATTTATCAAAATGTTTGTTGTTGTTTAATTGATTAGGTACATATTCACTGCACTTACGCTATGGAGCGCATTTTCTTGTCCGTGAATAATATGTTAGAATCAAACCACAGTTGAAGATTGAGAGTATTGTGTGTGTACAAATAGGGTAGGTAGTGTGAATGTACCTTTAGAGTTTGGAGTGATAAGAAAATATGTCACAAGCTATTTCTAACCTATGTAACCCTATCACCTTATGACAACAGCCTCTCGTATGCGGGGGCCATATTTTATCTTTACTAGATACTTTTATCAATGCTGTATTCGTCTAAACAATGTACTCTGTGCAATGCTGCTGCTGTACGATTAAAGTTTTGATAAACACAGATAGACAATATTTGATACGCGCAACAGATGTCAGAGTGACATTTCTATGATTGGGGTATTGTTGGAAAACAATGATTATGTATCTTATGTTGAAAATAAATCGATCATCGTTTAAATAAAATATGGTAATGTAGGTGTACTACTGTAGGTTTTTGTTTTTAGGGCATCGGGAATCGTGCTGACTAAAAAAAATATTCAATCCCAAAATATATGGTTATTGATTATGAAAATTCATAATCGATTAACTAGAGTCAGACGATAGATGACGCAATGAATAAGTATCCATTTTCGTCAATAAATTTCTGTCTTGCGCATTTTGACCATTAAGGCGGATCGTTTCGCTGTGCCCGCGAAATTCAAATTTCGAGTGGTTTTTCGCAGTTTGTAGGTCTATAATAAGTTCTGCATTCATGGTAATGGTAATTGCGACATTAACTATACAAAATTCACAAAATGTATCTAAAACCATTGCATAAAAATCATTATTGGAGCTAATAGTAGTGTAAAATGACAATTTTGACCAATTACACAGATTGCGCCAAGTTTTTGGCTTGAGAAGGATTTATTAGTAAAGGTTTTAGTTCTCAGTTGTGAATGTTGTATAGTTGGTGTCGCAATTACAACTACCATGAATCTAGAACTTGTTATAGACCTACAAACTGGGAAAAACCACTCGAAATTTGAATTTCGCGGGCACAGCGAAACGATCCGCCTTAAGTAACGCGCATTTCGTCGCAGCCGTCAACACTAACGTTAACGCAGATGGAGCAGTAGCTTATGTGCATTACCCGAAATGATGTGTTATATCAGACGTCGTCGCGACGCGATTGAGGCGTACTTCGGTCAAGCCAATCAAACGGTTTTAGGCGGGAAAATGTAAAGTGCACTTTGTCGGTTATAAATTATTTTCCAAAACTTGTGTTTCTCCGAAATGTGTTCGTGAACGTGTGCGAGTGTAGGCAAATGATATAAAATTGAAAAGCGTGACTTTTGTATCCACTCATAAACTTCTTCAAAGCCTTAGTGAAGTTTCCACGTTTTATTGAGGATTATTCTGTGATGTTCTAGAAGGTTCTAATGAGCAGAGTGAAACAACCGCTCGGCGCTAGAGTTTATTCCGGATTGCCGGCCGGCATCACATACAAAACGCACAGCCCATCGATCGATTTACATTTAGAGTTACCTACATATAATTGAGAAAGTGAACATACATTACTAGATATTCTGTATACTTGACACTGGCAAACACAAAAAATGTGGCGCCTTAAAATATATTCCCATGACGGGAACTAATAAATATTAAGTAAACATTTCACTAAACATTTCCATAAACTTGACACTGGCAATATACACAAAAAGTGTGGCGCCATATCCCATGAAAAACAAAAACGATTAAAATCAATTAAAATGTTATTGAGGATATAGGTACGTATTGAGGGTAGGTACATAAGGCGGATCATCCACCTGAGCCCCCGAAATTCAAATTTCAAGTGATTATTCGCAGTTTGTAGGTCTATCTATAACAGGTTCTAGATTCATGGCAGTTGTAATTGCGATATTAATTATACAACATTTCGACGACACGTTTAGCGTAGCGGCTGAGCGATCGGCTTCTGCGTCGTGTTGTGGGTTCGATCCCCACACGGAGCAAAAATTTGTATGATCTACAGGTAGTTGCTCCGGGGCTGGGCGTTTGTGTATGTGAGAAAGCACTCACAACTGAGAACTAAAACCTTTACTTATAAATCCTTATCAAGCCAAAAACTTGCCGAAAACTGCGTAATTGGTCAAAATTGACATTTTACACTACTTTTAGCTACAATAATGATTTTTAAGCAATGGTTTTATTTAAACATTGTGAATTTTGTATTGTTAATGTCGCAATTACCATTGCCATGAATGTATAACTTATTATAGACCTACAAACTGCGAAAAACCACTCGAAATTTGAATTTGCCGGGCTCAGGTGAACGATCCGCCTTAAACATAATTATCTTAGCGGAAGGCCGGAAGCTTTATGGAGACAGATTACAATCTTTTTATTCTTACAATATTACTTAATAGAATGAGCTTATTATAATGAGATTATTTACCTACTTACAAGGGTGAATGGTAAAAAAAATATGTAAAACATTTTGTACAGCAACAAGCAAGCAAATTAAACTTTCTGTAGAGTATTTTGCTGGTCTGCCTAGAATTAACTCCAAACTTTCTTTTATATTACTATACTCTGCTCCAAACCAAAGCTAACGAATGTGGCAAATCTCGGCGAAAAAAGAATTGAAAAATGGCGGGAAAATGTGGCTACGTTCCATTTTAGCTTACAACAAAACCGTTTAGTTCGATAAAAGCCATTCCTTTCCTTGTGAATTTATTAAATAATGAACATGATAAATCTCTTCAGAATAAATTTTCAAACAAAGCAGAGAGAAAATATCTTGGTATAATTAAATGTTAACTAATAATCATATTAATATCTTGAATGGTTTTCAGAACACTACATTCAAAACAAAACAAACGTAACGTAACGCAACCGAGCCGAACGTGTCGTAACAAGTTGCCGGAAATTTTAAAAATAAGTTGAGTGCTTTTATTTTTATTTTGCCGAACATTATTTATTTCAATTTTTAAGTACTTAATTAATTATACATGGATACTTCAATTACTCCAGGTTGTACAACACAATATTTTGTCAACAAACAAAATGTAAGGTCATTTAAAAATATTATAAAGTGGAATATTTTGAAAGACGTAAGTGGAGAAACATTCTTTAAACTCATTTTTGAAGATGTTTCTCTGATAGGTGAATTGCCTGCTGATATTAAGAACATTTTATCTACTTTGAAAATCAACTTAAAGATGAAATGCAAAAAGGATTTCAAAAATTATTTTCCCCCAGAAGAAGGTAATCTAGAATTACACTCTGTGAACAAAGAATATATTTTTACTAATTGCTGGGCAGCATTATGTGAAATAGTTCCAAGAAACTTTTTTGGCAGTAATCAAAATAGTAAAATATTTAAGAATTTAGTCTACACTGTTGTTTATAGCATGAAACGTCAACATTATATGCTTGAAAAAACTCTTGCAAAGTGGGACTTTTCAGTAACACCTTGGAATGGCATTTCTACTTTAATTTCAAGAAGAACATTGCAGAAAATTGTATTATGGATATTGAAATATGTACTATCATCAATGATTTCGTTGAATTTTTATGTAACAACATGCAAACTAGATGCTGATGAAAATAAACTTTATTATTTTTGGAAATATCAGTGGCAAAGCTTTTATGATAAACAAATTTCCAAAATGGTATTCACTAAAATCATTCGGAAATGTGAGCCTTATTCAATAAGCAAGAAGTCCAAGAGAAATCACAGTCTTGCTGACAGAAGAAAATTCAAATTAATAAGAAAAGATATTCCTAAGTTATATCTCACATTGAAGCCAAAGTATGATTGCCGGCCAATAGTTTGTTATAAAAATGACTTAGTGAGTCCTTTAGAAAAATATAAAATAAGGGACAGATTAAGACTTCTGAGATCATTAACAGGCAAACCAATAAAAAAAATTGAAAATCAGTATATCACATTGTATACTAAATGGCAAGCTGCGAATAAGCCGAAACTTTATTTCATTAAAACTGACCTAAGCAATGCTTTTGGATGCATAAATAGAGAAAAATTAGCAAAAATATTATCTGAAAAACATATAAATTTTCAGAAGATGGAAAAATCAACAGCCATAAAGAAGAAAATTGCCCAGCAATACAGAGACATAGTAACCGAGTTACGTAAACCAATCCTTATTCGTGCAGGATCTACTGTTTATGAATGGAGAGAGGGATTGGTTCAAGGATACAAATACTCTCCAGCGCTATCAGAACTGTATTACAATTATTTGGATGAATTATATTTGTCTGATCATCTCCACATTACTGAAAATCAACTGAAATTATTTATAAGAGTTGTTGATGACTATTTGTACATTACAGACTCATTACCAGATGCCTTATCGTTTCTGGATGCATTATCAAAATATAGAAATGTGAATTATGAAAAAACTGTGATAAATTTTCCATATGAAAATATAAAATACAGTGATGATATAATATTTTTGGGATATTGCTATAACACATCTACAATGCAGGTCAGCAGAGCCAGTAACATTTATACTGGACAAATGTGTTATAAAATTGCATTTACGAGTGGGTTTTCTGATATAGACAAATTTATTGCAAGTAGAATTGGCCAATCAGGCATTCCAATTAACAGCCACATTTTCAACTTTTACTATAATAATGAAGAACTTATATGGAGTCATATATTTACTACTTTTTGTTTGTCAGCTAATAAATTCTGCACAATATTGGCTGTATTATGTAATGAGCAGGATATGAAGCATTTTTTGTTGCTTTATAAAAAGAGGGTAACAGTAAAATTGAGTAAT
The DNA here is from genome assembly GCA_910591435.1 of Acronicta aceris. Taxonomy (NCBI): domain Eukaryota; kingdom Metazoa; phylum Arthropoda; class Insecta; order Lepidoptera; family Noctuidae; genus Acronicta; species Acronicta aceris. The sequence continues at coordinate 6,686,958 of OU342780.1, read as the reverse complement.
GCAATGATAGAAATGTTACTGAAAAATAGGCCCAGTCATTTTATGTTTGTGTATTGTATTAATCACTTTAGATATTTATCATGGAAAGCTCTACACTTATGTGCAAAGCTTACACCAAGATGTACTGTGCTGGTACCATTTGTTAATGATGAATTGGCGAAATCTAATTGTATATTTGGTAAATGGCGAGAACATGCTAGAAGGATTGATACAAATGGCGAAAGTCTACAGATATCAATCAGAGAAGTGTGTAGACGCAACGATTTGAGAAGAATATTTAAGGATTTTAATGTTTTACCAAAAGGATTTAAATGTTATCACCATAGAAGACTAATGTAATAAATAAGTGTAAATAAAATACAATTTACTACCAAGGATAAAATATTTTTTATTAAAAAATATAAAAAACTAAAACTATAGATTCACTTGGATGGAACAAGAAATGTTAAAAATAATATCAAGTTACACATTTGGACGGATGTAAATGCTATCTTTTCACTAAAAGTTGCCACTTATTTCATATTTTTATAGTTACTTACAAGTTCCGTATCGTACATAGTTATTTACTATAGATCAAATCTTCCATAAGACATAAAAACAAATGTTTTGTTTTTATAAATATATACAGCTTACTAATAATAGAGTAGAAAATAAGGAGTGCTTATCAATAGAATTACTTATTCATAGTTTGTTAGGACGGATTAAAATTTTTCATTGGAACACTTCTCAATACAACAAATAAAGTATAAAGTAAATTATCTTAGTAATGCGACTATTAATAAGGCTATGGCTAGTAAATGTCCAAACACGCCGTTGTTATAGGCATGTGATAAAAAGTCCGGGTCTGACGCGACGTAGTACGACGCCTGTGGAGCGTCGCAGGAGACGATGCGCGCCGCCCGGATGAGTGCTGAACCGGCAACTATTTCCGCTGATCGTTTACTATGAGGCAACGGCTTTAGGCGTACAGCCACGTCGCTGAATATCAGGTCGGAGTAAGGAGGTGGTGATAAAAACATACTGAAACTGTAAACAAGAGTTTTTAGTTAAATATTTTCTGATTTTAATTTATGTTACGCGCTTGTCTAACCTTCTCATTTGGTTTAAAAAAAAAAGACTACTTCAGAAAATGTTCCAAAAGCTATCAAGTACGACTTTCACAATATTTACCTGAATTCATCGGTTGTGACGGCTCCATAGAACTGCTGTGCATACACCATGAGATTGGAGTACGTGTCCAACTCGGTATGGTTCGCTCTGCCCATAAGTACTGAGCCAGGAACTTTGCCTAGGTTACAGTGCTTGTATTCATGCATCTTCGCGCGTGTTCCTAAAAATGAGATGAATAAAAATAATTTTATTGGAGGGTGTATTTTTTGTATGCCGTGAAAGGGTTTTTGGAAATTTAACCCCTAAGGTTGGGTTGAAAGGAAAAAGGGGGTTGAAAGTTGGTATGAAAGTCTGTCACATTTTAGCGGGTAAAACCGCGGGGTACAGCTAGTCCTTAGTATTTACATTACTTTTACGTCAGTCTCTTTAATAATATCAAACATCGAAATAAAACAGTAAAATCAAAATAAAATGATCAACGACAATAATAATACCGTCCGGGCAGAGGAGCTGCAGGTCGTCGGGCAGCAGGTCGCGGGCCCACCACTCGCGGCGGCGGCCGGCCGACACCTCAGCGGGCGCGGAGTGCCGCACGAAGGCCACGTCGCCGCCCCCCTCCACCATGCACCGCACCGCGCCCACGTGACCGAAGTACGCCTCACTCGCGTCGCGACGACAACGTCTGATATAACACATCATTTCGGGTAATGCACTTATGCTACTGCTCCATCCGCGTTAACGTTAGTGTTAACGGCTTCGACGAAATGCGCGTTACTTAAGGCGGATCGTTCACCTGAGCCCGCCAAATTAAAATTTCGAGTGGTTTTTCGCAGTTTGTAGGTCTATAATAAGTTCTACATTCATGGCAATGGTAATTGCGACATTAACTATACAAAATTCACAATGTTTAACTAAAACCATTGCTTAAAAATCATTATTGTAGCTAAAAGTAGTGTAAAATGTCAATTTTGACCAATTACACAGATTGCGCCAAGTTTCTGACTTGATAAGGATTTATAAGTAAAGGTTTTAGTTCTCAGTTGTGAATGCTGTATAGTTAATGTCGCAATTACAACTGCCATGAATCTAGACCTTGTTAAAGACCTACAAACTACGAAAAATCACTTGAAATTTGAATTTCGCGGGCTCAGGTGAACGATCCGCCTTAATGCGTTAAAAATTTGTAATTTGCATCATTTTACGCACAAATTTTTAACGCGACATAATTATTTTAATATAAATGACGATGTGTCATGAGTAATGACAATACAAAATTAAATATTATTCTTACCTGAATGAAGCACCATGGCACAAATGACATAAGTTATCGTGCGGTACAGTTCCAGAGTCTACGTATTCGGAGCTGAGGGCGCCGGGCGCACATGATTTTGTGAAATACTCAGCCGCGGCGTGTGCTCCATCACATCCGTATGACCTGATTATTATGGAATATGAATTAGTAGTTTGATACAACCAAGTATAGGAAGAATTGGCTTGTTTGACTAACGTTTACGGAATGAGAAAACAATAGTTATTGTATATAAAAGTATATACAGTTTACACAAATTTAAGTTGAAGCCGTTTTGTTTTGATTAGCATTCGGGATTCTTCACAATTTCTCATTATCAATTCTGTTGCCCAATACCGCCTACCAAATTAAGTTGAGAAAAAGTTAGTGACAAAGGTAAACGTTGTTTAAACTTTATTAACATTATAAAAAAGATCTCATTCGTTAAAAACGAGTAAATTTTATTGTTTTTCGATCCACTTTTCTACATTTTATGTTTTGTCAGCCATATTGGCTTATTTTAAAAACAGCCCATTGTTATCACTGTAAAAACGAATCAATCGACATCACATTTGTCAAAATCTCACCAGTACCTAGTTTTTGAGTTAGGATCTAGCATCCTAATGTATAGAAACATATATGGTATGATATAGGGGGCTGTTTTCCGCAACTTTTAACGTGAGAGAGCCATGCTTCGGCACGACTGGGCCGGCTCGACCGCAGTGATACCACGGCCTCACAGAAAACCGGCGTTAAACAACGCTTACATTGCGTTTCGCCGATTGAGTGAGGTTACCGAAGGCCCAATCCCCTTTTAAAAGGCGGGCAACGCATTTTTGACTTCTCTGGTGTTGAGGATGTCCATTGGCGGCGGTAATCACTTACCATCACGTGATCCGTCTCCTCGTTTGTCCTCCTATCCCATAAAAAAACCATGACAAACCGCGTATTTTGCGTGCACAGACACATACATACAGACTGTTAAACTTAAAATAATACCTTTCCTTATTGGTAGTCAGGTAATGACATGACAGTTACACATTTTAAAGAGTTTTTAGTTTGGTTTACTAAGCGTTTTATTTTTAAATAGTGTTTTGGTTCCTACCTTATCCATCCGTTAGAGATAAGGTAAGCTAGAGGGAACACCCATCCGGCGGCAGTTCCCAGGCCGGTGTGGCAGGTGTTCTTGCCGCGCAAGTACGTGAGGTCGGTGTCTGGGTCTTGTTCCTTAGCTACTGCTACCGCGTAGTACCAGTTGTCACCGCTAGAGTATATCTGGGGACAAGTAGGTCGAGTTATCTAGTTTCTTCCGAAACCTTCAATGAGGTCTGCAACGGCCAGGTTGCAGATATATGTAGATACCAAAATTCATCAAAACTGGTTCAACCGTTTAGGCGTCAAAACGTAACAGACAGACCGAGTTACTTTCGGATTTATTATATTATTAAAACAGCTTCAAAACAGCTTAAAACAGCTCACTAGTCTAGTGGTCCTAAGCGCGACTGTGTTCGATTCCCAGGTCGAGCAGTGTTCCTGGCTTTTTCTATGAAATTCTCAGTAACAGCTCGGAGTCTGAGATTTGTGCCCGGTTAATGACTCGCTCCCTACATTAGGTACATTAGTACATCTCTGCCTAATCCTTCAGGGAATACAGGCGTAAAGGTATGTAATATTAAGTATGGTTGGTTGGATGGACGTATGTTACCTCCTGCATGAAGGGCACGAGCCTGTGCGCGTAGGCGGCGTGCAGCATGTCGGCGGCGTCGAACAGCGCGAAGTCGGCCGCGCCCTCCGCGATGGCGCGCTCGCAGTGCCGCGTGCTGTGCCCGCGCCAGCACGCCAACACCGGCGACAGGAACGCCGCTTTCAACGCCACCTGATCCAGTATTATTTATCTTTAGGGAATCTTTACAGCGTAGCCGGACTTGGTGGCGGGGCACCGAATGCCTCCAGCCAGGAGGAGGACTTATAAACTAAGCAACATCAGCTAAGGGCGTCCCGGGACAGACTCAGACCACAGCTTAGGGCGTTGCTGGGGAGGACAACTAGGGACGGATCTGGGTGAAATTATTTAGGGGCGAATTTGAAGCTACTGGCTCAGCCCAGACCGGCTCGAGCCGGTAGCGAGGTTGGGAGGTTACCGTTAGAGGATCTTCGCGACGGGCCTCACCGGCGGAGGACGGTAGATCGGTCGGTAACCGTACGTATAAACATTACAAGAGATTACATATCAACTTAAAATTACTTAAGCCATTGCAACATAGCTTAGTAGTGTTAGTACATTTACTTGATACCTCACAGTATTTGGGCGTCATGAAATTAACTTCACTAATGTATAAGTTTCTCTATGTAAATATTCTTTGTGAAATAATTTATCTTTAAACCGAAAGATAAACTGCCTGTGGTCCTAAGCGTGACTGCTACTCCCAGGTCGAGCAGTGTTGTTGTTTTTTTATGTAACATATTTTTTTTAAATAACAATACTTATTGCATTTCCATTAATACCTATTTGTCATATTGGAACGTAAACCGAACAATTGGCTTCGACTCCGGTCTAAAACTGACCTTGAGTGTTCATGCAATTACCTATGACCCTTGCACCAACACAGTTAAATAGATAACCATACTATTTTTTTTAATTAAAGAAAAATAATTGTAAAATTATATAGTTATTGATTATCAGTTTGATGTTTAGAGACGTACTGACCCTCATCTTGACGCACTTGTCCATCTCTTGGTCGCTGGTGACACAGAGCGTGGCCCTCTTGATGGGGCAGTCCCGGATGGTGAGCACCGCGTTCTCTGCCTGTCCTCCTACGAATTCATTGTTCAATATGTGCTTAGCAGCTTGTTCCTCCTCTTTGAGTATTCGGAAGTTTACTGTGGCGTCCTATGAAGTATAAGTTTTATAAGTGGGTTTATAAATTCTGTTTCTTGCACTGTGATGTATATAAAACTATAGACAAAATTACCATAAATAGGTATATATATAAGTAGGCTCCTGTGCTGAGTCGCGGGTTTGATTCTTGTTCAGAACCAATATATATTTCGTAAGCCTATATGAAGTCAATTAAAAAATATATATTGCCGGATTTATTGAATCGTTCTTTGCAGAAAAATTGACAGAATCTTACCTGCAGCAACAAATCGGTGGTTTCATTGGATCTAAAGAGCTGGAACAGTGACTCGATTGGTTGTCCTTGTGAGTCTACGCGAGTCTTGAAAGGCGGCATGGTGCTTGCTCTATAATCAATTTTCATGTATATAGTTTTATGTTATACATGTACGATTGTACGACTATTGGATTCCCAAGATAAAGGTCTCGAGTTAATGCACCTTGATGTAAAATTGATGTTAAAACAGATAATAACACCACTACATTTTACACTAACCTGTTAGAATCATCTTCATTATCGTTGCGTCTGTTATTAAATTTGTCTCTATTGAATGCATCATATGGATACCGCGACGGCTCTGTAGATGAGAATGGATTGTATCCTCCGGGTTGGTATCCAGGCTGATTGTTTGTTAAGTTATAGTTTCTGTTTAGAGGATTTGGTTCGCCATATAGCTTGAATATAACTTGCATGAAGTTTTGATATCTGAAAGAGAGGAATAGTAATATTACTATTTTTCTTAAAGATGGACGTCATTATTTAGTAAATACTGAGAAAATTTGTAAGCCATACTATATAATGGGTACTTTTTTTTAAATATTTTCTTACAATTTTAATGTTGTTTAATTGGACATAAAAATAATAATTATCATGTGCATAGACATATTATTAAGGGATATTTTCCTTAATATGGCAGGACCTATAGCCAGTAAAAATATGCAGGAACTGGATAGTATGACATTCTAATGACAATATTCAGTGATCATCATAAATTTCCAGTGATATATTTATTTATTTATTTATTTATTTATTTAATACTTTATGCACCGTTGGTACAAAGGCGGTCTTAATGCCATTAGGCATTTTCTGCCAGACAACCTTAGGGTGATGCAGAGATAAATAATAAAACGGTAGATGCACTCGTAACATTGAGACACTGTTATCAGACTATACATAAAAATACATAGACTACATGCCATACATAATAATTATATAATACATATCTATAGTATATACATATATATATATATATATATATATATATATATATATATATATATATATATATATATATATATATACAGACAGGTCAAAGTAGAGATGATGAATCTGCTTAGGTACTGACTTGAAGGTATTTACGCAGCTTGTATTTAAAAGACAACCGACTGTTTGCCATCCTGATGATGGGAGAGCATTCCATAGTAAAACTGACTGGATGAAGAAAGTAGAGTGGACAAAGTCAGAGCGATGAGTCGGGCATTGAAGAAGACGATTATTAGACGATCGCAAATATTTAGTGTGTTTAGTATTAGTGCAAAGATACTGAAAGTGAGAAATTAAGTAAGAAGGAGGATTGGTAGAAAAAAGTACCGAATAAAGCATAGTCAGTGCCCTCATGTTTCTACGTTGCCGAATAGGCAACCATTTAAGGAGAGAACGATACTCCGACACATGATCATATTTGCGAAGGTTATAGACGAATCGAATGCAGTTATTAAGAAGGCGATCAAGTTTATTGAGTAGATCTGCATTCAGGTCAAAGTAACACACATCACCATAGTCAACAATAGGGAAAATTAGGGCCTGTACAAGCATTGCCTTAGTCTTTGATGGAAGTAAATTTTTCAGGCGATATAAAGAGCGTAGTGATCCCGTAACCTTCTGGCTGACACTTGCCACTTGGCTTCGCCAACTTAGGGAAGCGTCAATATGCAAACCGAGATCTTTAACACTGGGACTAATGGGGATTACCAAGCCATCAAACATGACTCGGGGAAGGATGATATTACCCAATTTAGATAAATTACGTTGACTACCTATGATTATGGCTTGACATTTGTCAGGATTAACCGCAACCCCAAACATGTCAGACCATTTTTTTATGGCCATTAGATCACGATTTATATCGTTGATGGCCCCACTTAAATTTTCCACCTCAGCTTGACAATATAACTGCAAGTCATCAGCGTAAAGATGATAAGAACACTGAAGTTTGTTAGTAATGAAATTTATGTATATAGAAAATAGAAGAGGAGAAAGTATTCCGCCTTGTGGGACGCCAGTCTCTAAGTCACACCAATTTGAAGATGTTTCCTCAACATGGACAGATTGCTGACGATTCCGAAGATAAGAAGAAAACCAGCCCAGTGCTTCATCAGAGACCATAATATGGGAGAGAAGAGACAGGAGAATATCGTGACTAACGGTATTAAAAGCGTTGGAAAAATCAACCAGCACTAAAACAGTGAGTTTAGAATCCTCCATACCCTTCTTTATATCGCTAGTCACTTTAAGGAGTGCGGAAACAGTGCTATGGCCTGGCCTAAACCCAGACTGAAACGGACTTAAGAAATTGTTCAGATGAATAAATTGGGAGAACTGTTTATAAACACAGGCTTCAAGCACCTTGGATAGAAAGGGAAGTATGGAAATAGGTCGGAAATGGCAAGGGAGAGAAGGGTTTGAAATCTTAGGCAGGGGCCGTACGTAAGCTTTACGCCACAGCGACGGAAAAAAACCAGATTCTAGCGAGAAATTTATAATATGAGAAATCGCTGGGAGGAGATGGTCAAGTAATGACACAATCATTCGGCGGCTGACATTGTCGCAGCCCACTGCCTTAGATTTAATTGATAGCATTATCTTTTTGACCTCTGCATCAGCAACTGGAACAAAGCGAAAAGGATTTATATTGGGACGCGTTAGACCAGATATCGAAGCAAGTGTTAGTTGTTTGGTAAGACCATCCAATGTAGGAACAGTGGTGAAATGATTGTTGAGGACGTCCAGGCCAATTGAAGTTGGAAGGTCTAAATGTCGCGATTTGCCGATACCTAAAGTTCCGAGAAACTTCCAAATATCGGCAGAAGAAGAAGAAGAAATATTATCTAGAATGTAGCGGCGTTTAGCGTTTCGTATCATCTGGTTACACCGATTCCTTGCAGCCTTAAACAGTTTCCAATTTTCCTCAGCACGATCCCTTTTGTATATGCGAAATGCGCGGTCTCTTCGTCTCATCGCCATCAGTACCCCTCTAGTCATCCATAGGGCAGGTGGACGCTTAAGTTTGACTTTCTTAAAGGGGGCATTAGCGTCATAGATGTTGGTCACAACCTGGTTAAAAATCCGAACCTTGTCATCGACTGTGGTGGCGGCCACCAGAGGTTTCCAGTCTATATTGGACGCATCCTCAACCAATTTATCTACATCCATCCGCCCAAAGCAACGCCTGTACAAGACCACTGGTTTAGGTTTAGGGGGTTTCAGGATATAGGAAAGGAAGATGAGATCGTGATGGGAAAAACCGGGTGCCATGAGTTGACCGTGAGAGGAAACGAGGGAAGTATTGGAGGTTAGGATCAAATCGAGCCACGTATCCTCACCTATGTTATTATGATGAGTAGCTTGGAGAGGGAGAACAAATAGGCTCGATGACTCAATCACGTGCAGGAGTTTATCGGTGCGAGATGAATCTTTTGCAAGAAGGTTTGTGTTGAAATCACCCATGATGATGTGGTGTACATACTCTGAACCCATAGATTCTAATACTGATTCGAATTCAGTGAAGTAGACTACAGTAGGGGGACAATAAACAACACCAAGAATGGCCTTAGCGCCTTTGACACAAACCTCGATAAAGAGAAACTCAGCAGAGGAAGAAAAGTGGGGAGACGAAGAAGAGAGAATTTTAAATGGAAGATCGCTCCGAAGGTAAATAGCAACACCACCTCCGCCCTTGCCAACCCGATCGTTCCGGATCAGAATGAAACCAGGAAGCGAGTAAGAGGTGGATAGTAAATGAGGTTTGAGCCAAGACTCCGAAATCAGGACGGCATGAACATTGGTGCCAGAAAACGCCTCATACAGATCACTAAAGTGACTAGGAATGCTTTGTGCATTGAGATGGCACACATTAAACAGACGGCCGTTTTGTTGGTTAACAAGCTTACGCAAGCTATCTCCGAGATTATCGGTCACAGAACAGAAACTGTCATCAAGAGACGTAACAGATTCATTGGCTGAATAAAATGATTCATTGTCATCTTCTGATGTCATCAATATATAAAAAAATAGATATAATTACAATAAAAATAAACAGTTTAAAATAACGATTAAACTTAGTGCAATTAAAATAATACGTACAACCGTTTGCATCTCAGCACCACCCGCCAGCTAACAAGATTTAAAAAAAATACAACATAAATCACAAATGAAGACCAGATAGTACATACTGCAATAAAAAAGTAAATTAGATTAAATTAATAGGTACAATATTTCGGAACGCACCGGGTGACAACGGCATAAACCAGTTCATCGCACTGACCTCTCCAATACTCTATAGATACCATAGAGAACTACAGTGATCAGTGGATAATTGTGTAAGTGTTGTATCCGAACGATGCTATTTTAAAATATTTTTTATTTAATCAGGCAACTTCCAAAACAAGTGAATCAGCGACACTGACAGCTAGCATTTGACATTTAACAAAACGATAGTGAGATGATGTGAAAAATTTGTTATTAAAATAATCTTGGTCATACCCGATATTATAAGCACTATCTGTCCTCTGTAAAATGAAGAAAGTCAATAGGTGGGTACACAATAAATACGATTGAGGGTAAAGAAGTGGTCAGGCGTAGACAACTACACAATCCCGAGTTCCAAGATAGCTGAAGGATAACGAAACTACTTACAGTACCTACTACCTACATGGTAGGTAATATTTGAAATAGTAGGTTAGATAGGTCCAATGTATAAATGCAGGCACAATATTTAGATTATAGTGATAAAAAAAATATATTGTAATATACTCCAAAAATGGAAACTTTTCACAGATATTGTTGAATTTTTTCTATAGGAGTTAATTACAAAATCGTTTCCTGGTTTTCTCAAATAGGTAATTCTGCATTTTCATCCTTTTATATTAATTAAACAAACAAATGTTAAGTGAAATATCCGAGTATGTAGTTTTATGTGTTTTTAAAGTGTTCTCTTGAAAAGACTTATAATAGGCACTATACTTTTTCCGCTGTTCCAAGGAGGCAGCACTGCTGGTAACTATAGCGTCAGCGGGTACTCGACCCCAGTTGCAGTGCTCCGAATCCGTTACCGGTCGCCGCGACCCGTCACGACAGATTAGCTCGAATTGATTCTCAGTCACTCCACCTACAAGGGAATTGAGAAAATTTATGATAGTAATTTTTCTATGTATTTAAATCTAAACATTTTCAAAGTAGTTAATTTTATTAAAAGTAAAATTCGACCTCGCTGACATCACCTTAATAAACGGATAATTCGGAAGAGGAATTCGACATCACAAGCTGTGATCCTGGTAGCTTGCCTAAATTGTTTGGTGTACCAAACTAGGACAGAAGTCTGTCCTGTCTGGGGAACGAATATTTGTATCAATAAAATTATATCTCTTTGATATTTCGATCCGTGGCGCAAGAATAGGTCTTAAACATTTTAAGCCTTTGTCGGTCCATTTATGTATCTATCTATAAAATATATATAATTATATCTTGTATTTGAAAAAATGTCTATAGTAGTATGGTTTATTATGACATGCGGGAGTTAACTTCTACTTTACTTTACTTTAAAAAATACATTGCCCCACACTAGGATTTTCTCCTGTCTCGTGCGTGCGTTTACAAACACGAATTCTCACATACACAAACGCCCAGACCCGGAACAACTACCTGTAGATCATACAAATATTTGCTCCGTGTGGGGATCGAACCCACAACACGTGGCGCAGAAGCCGATAACTCAACCGCTACGCCAATCTTGTCGTTAACTCGTCGAGTAGTTTGTAACTGCTATACAAATAAACTGAATTTTAAAAGGTTTTTTTAAATGTGAAAGCTGATAATATAAACTGTACAGTTTTTATCTATATTATATAATAATAATACAGAAAAAAAATAACTCATAAAAGTATTATTTACTTTTATAAGCCTATAATGATTAATTGTTTTGAATGTGTATTGTCTTTCTTGTTGAGTTTTTGGAGTTGGAGACCTAATAGATTAATAAATGATGTTTAATGGAAATTATTTCATTTGTTTTAATCCGTTGTTCTTTCAAAACCTAGTTAGCAATTTCAATTTGTTTTTAAATTATCCATTTATTGTGAATGAATTAACAAATTTTTTTTTAAAACGTTGCCCCACACTAGCATTTTCTCCTGTGTCGTGGGTGCGTTTACAATCACAAATTCTCACATACACAAACACCCAGACCCGGAATAACTACCTGTAGATCATACAAATATTTGCTCCGTGTGGGGATCGAACCCACAACACGTGGCGCAGAAGCCGATCGCTCAGCCGCTACGCCAAACGTGTCGTCGAATTTATACCATACCAAGTATTTGATGTGAAAGTAGCGCATGTTGTATGGTAGTGTCGCGAACAAAGGCGATGTCTCCCGAGTTGTTCGCGATGAGGCAACGCAACGCGCCCTCGTAGCCGGCGTAAGGGTCCGCAAGTGTGCAACGGATGCCAGCACCGCCTGCGCACAGCTTGCATAGCCTGATAAATAAATAAATAATATCATTGAGTACTTGAAGTTGAAATTGAATGCATGAAATTGACAAATAACAACAGTATATAATAAAATAAAATAATTGTAAATAAATTTGTTAATTCGTGATTTACTACTTACTAGACCAATTTATTTAAATATAAGAAAAACTTATAACAGCACCTTTACAAACCTAAAACATGGGTAGATCGATGAAATATAATGGGTCGATGAAAGAAATTCGGTCATATCACGAAATCAGCACATCGTGACCTGCCTGGGCAAATCTCGATCGGACCACGACATATACAAATCAAACAAATCGGTATCATCTAGGCAAGCGCGCTCTATCGTAGATTGCAGTGTCGCTTAACATCAGGCGAACTGGCGGTCAAGCGTAAGGCTATTAGGAATTAAAAAAAAACAAAACAGTTTCAGAAGTCAGTGCCTTCGATTTGGTCAGATCTTTCGAATCTGAACGCCTTCCGAATTTGTAAATGGGAATAGGAAATTTACTTACTTATCAGAATTATCACCAATAGGATTGTACATATCCTTCAGTGAGTTGGGCGCACATGAGTCACCAAAGAACTCTGTAGCAGATTTGACGTGGTTGTTACAGTCTGTTATTTTGAGACTACCTTCTTTCATGAGCTGGAAAAAAGGTTTTATAAGTAAGTCTAAGTCCAAATCTTTAATTTTTAAGCAAGAATCTCCATAGGTACCATAGACACACTTTTGAAACAAAAGCATGGTTAGATGCGTTTTATTTCTTCATTATTTACAATGCAATGCAAAACGTAAAGAGTTTAACAAGATTTAATTGTAATATACAACTTAATTGCAACTTACAACATGTACAGGCATCACCCATCCAGCTAGTGCTCCAACACTTGGGAAGCAAGCCTTGGCTCCCCGTAGTGCATGGAGTCCAGTACCAGGCTGTATTGCAGGTAATCCACCCTTACGGACTACAGCAATGGAGTATTGATAAGGCTCGCCGCGCCCATATAACTGTATAATTCAATTATATATGATTAACTATAATATTACAAATTACTTTTTATTGAAGGTATTTGCCATTAACACATGCTAAAGGTTTTTAAAGATATTTAAAAATAAGTATGTGTTAATTTTGATATGTTTATAAACTTGAAGCTTTTGAAGCTGTGTATAAAGAACAGCTTATTTTCGTTAATTATGCTATGGTCAACTGGTAATATCTACATCTACAATCAGGGCAATCAATGCCAAGGGTATGCTTTTTCTGTTTTGATGTGGTGGTCAAAAGGTTATGTAGCAAAAAGTATAAAGGTACTAGATGTATAGACTTTATAAATATACTTATACAGCAGATTATATATGCTTCTGACTTAGGGATGTTTTATAACCATAGTACTACATCAATTTCACTACCTACTTAGTTTTAATAGGACAATTTTCCTGTGCAATTGATACTTACTTCTTGTAAAATAGGAACCAGAGAGTGATATCTTCCAGCAACATATACTTCCCCAGCATCAAGGCCAAGTAATGAGGCTTCACCTCGGTCCACCCATGCCATGCACTCTTCTGTGTCAAAAGCCTACAAAAATAATAAAACAATAACATTTATCATCATAGTTTTGTTTAGTTTCTTCAGTTACAATAAGAAATCAGTAGATAAACAATTACACTTGTTGCTAACTGTGAAACTATTTGTTGTTGTGAACTATAATTTTAATACTTATATTTAAGAAAACCGCTTTTTACAACATCAAGACACCCAACTGTAACCATGGAAATTGTCAAGGGTGAAAAATGACAATATCAATTTATCAGATTATATCCAAACAGATAAAGCAGTGATAGCCTAGTGGTATGACCGTTGGACTGCCAAGTCAAAGGTCTCGAGTTCGAACCCAAGGCACGCACCTCTGACTTTTCAAAGTCATGTACGTATTAATAGTTAATTATCACGAGCTAAAACGGTGAAGGAAAACATCGTGAGGAAACCTGCATGCCTGAGAGATTTTCTCGATGGGGTGTGAAGTCTGCCAACCCGCACTAGGCCAGCGTGGTGGACTATAGCCTAATCCCTCTCATTCTGAGAGGAGACCCGTGCCCAGCAGTGGGACAATATAATGGGTTGATTATTATTATTATTATATATATCCAAACATGTTTCTTCTCAGTATAATTTTCATACTATTTAACTTTTTTTAATACAATGTTACCTGATTGTCCCATTCAGACTTATGAAGACTATTGTTGCAAACTATAGTACATAAATGACTTTAATCATGAGGAAGTTATTTGTTCAGGGAGTTGTGTCTACATTTATAAACATTGTTTCTTCACAAACAAACAATTAGGTACTTATATGTGATCTATTTATTTTTGACCTAAGAAGAGTATTCAACTTGCATAGAAAATCAGAAAGCCTTTTATCAATAGATCTAGACTTACTCTTTTACATTGCAGTTCAATAAAGTCAGTTCCAAACAATCCTTTGTCCTGTAGAACAGACTTGGCTAATTTCTCACACTTCTCACTCTCCAACAATGAAGTGGTGCACCATGTGATCACATCCTGGCCTTCCATCTTGGGTACCTTACCTATACCATTGATTACATTTTCACTGTTGTAGACACTGGCTGTAGTTATACCTGCAAGCATAATACTACAAATAAGACTGTGGGGACTATAAGAGCGTTACGAGAGAATAATCCTCATTTTATTTTAGAACCAGGTTCAGTTATCAGATAAAGAGACGATTGGGTCAGAGAGTTGAAAAGTTGAAGTTTGAGAGATCAATTGTATTGTATATCAGAGGAATTAAACTCAGGTTCCTACCCAGCAGAGGGTTTAAAGTAACTGGTACCGATGACCATGAATTTTATAGTTAAAGTGATATAACCTGAAGAAGTACGGTCTCACAAGATAGGTAGTAAATAAATAGGGGCACTTACTACCTGTACTGGGTTTGTACTTACCAATAAAAATATAAACAAATGTTAATACTACGCGGATATCCATATTTATTAATTTTTGTGAAAGCTTGAGTCAATAAAACACTATTTCATGCTGAATTTGATAAAACTTAAAATATTGGGATAGATAGACACACCCAAACACAACAGTAAACAGTCTCAACTCTCCACCGTCAAACTGGCAATCTCAAACGTCAAAGTGTCAAACCAGTATTTTAAAAATAGGTAGGTAGGTTTTAGATGCGTTCAATCAAGATTGTTAAAATAACGATAGATTTTGTTATAACGGTTACAACTGGTACGCAAACATTGCAAAATTACTACCTACAAACATTTTTGACTATGCCCAAAAATGTAACTTTAAAGATTTAAAAGGTTTGTCACACACGCGATGGCCGGATAAAGACTTAGACTAAGAGATGATGTTTGTTCAAGTCTAAACAGTGATTGGAACCAAGTTATAGCGGCCCTTGAAACTATAACAAATGATCGTACTCAGAAAGCTTTAGTTAAGAATGAAGCCATAGGTTTACTAAGTCAGCAGGTAACGGTTATACTATCAGAATTTTGGGGAACTATAGTAAAACAGTTGAATATCGATTCCAAAATTTTACAAGGGGTTGACAGAGACGTTGACGACGTTTCCAAGCTCTACGACTCATTGATCTCGTTTGTAGCCTCATTGTAGCAATAAAAAAAGAACTATTAAGAGGAAGAAAAAAGACGACGAGTCGAGTGAGGGAGAAGTGTTGTTAAAAGGCCGTGACAATTCTATGATTAATACTTTCTTTCCTTTAAGGCGGATCGTTCAGCTTAGCCCCCGAAATTCAAATTTCAAACGATTTTTCGTAGTTTGTAGGTCTATAATAACTTCTGCATTCATGGTAATGGTAATTGCGACATTAACTATACAAAATTCACAATTTTTATGTAAAACCATTGCTTAAAAATCATTATTGTAGCTAAAAGTAGTGTAAAATGTCAATTTTGACCAAGTACATAGATTGCGCTAAGTTTTTGGCTTGATAAGGATTTATAAGTAAAGGTTTTAGTTCTCAGTTGTGAATGTTGTATGGTTAATGTCGCAATTACAATTGCCATGAATCTAGAACCTGTTATAGATCTACAAACTGCGAATAATCACTTGAAATTTGAATTTCGCGGGCTCAGGTGGACGATCCGCCTTAAGTTCCTACCTTCAATACCTACCTATAACCTCAATAACATTTTAATCGTTTGTTTGTTTTTCATGGGTTATGGCGCCACACTTTTTGTGTATATTGCCAGTGTCAAGTTTATGGAGTAAACACATTTAATTATACCAAGATATTTTCTCTCTGCTTTGTGTGAAAATTTATTCTGAAGAGATCTACCATCTTCACTATTTAATAAATTCACAAGGAAAGGAATGGCTTTTATCGAACTAAACGGTTTTGTTGTAAGCTAAAATGGAACATAGCCACATTTTCCCGCCATTTTTCAATTCTTTTTTCGCCGAGATTTGCCACATTCATTAGTTTTGGTTTGGAGCAGAGTTTAATAATATAAAAGAAGTTTTGGAGTTTGTTCTAGGCAGACCAGCAAAATACTCTACAGAAAGTTCAATATGCTTGCTTGTTGCTGTACAAAATGTTTTACATATTTTTTTTTACCATTCACCCTTGTAAGTAGGTATATCTACATTCATGTAACTTTTACAGTTTTTAGTTCTACATTCATGGCAATGGTAATTGCGACATTAACAATACAAAATTCACAATGTTTAACTAAAACCATTGCTTAAAAATAATTATTGTAGCTAAAAGTAGTGTAAAATGACAATTTTGACCAATTACACAGATTGCGCCAAGTTTCTGCCTTGATAAGGATTTATAAGTAAAGGTTTTAGTTCTCAGTTGTAAATTGTATAGTTAATGTCGCAATTACAACTGCCATGAATCTAGAAATTGTTATACACCTACAAACTGCGAAAAATCACTTGAAATTTGAATTACGCGGGCTCAGCTGAACGATCCGCCTTAAGTGACTTATTGTTGGAGGATCTAAAGCGGCGCAAGACTTCTTATAACCGAATATTCCGCTTTTTTGCCTAAAATTAATAGGTATATTGTCTGAAGCACAAGTTCGACTTCACACCAAAAGGGACGGCCAGGCCGCCCTTGGCAAATTGGCGCCCCGGGCTATAGCCCGGATGGCCCTAGGCTAGGGTAAATACGCCCCTGTGGAGTACTACGACATACCGCCACCGTAACTTTTTAGATATTTATCGTTTTAGTTCAATTCGCCATAACTTAATTAGAACATCGTAGGTAACTAATTACAATAATGAAGAGACTTTTATACAAGTGTTTTATATTTATAGGAAATACATAATAACTGCAATAGTAACAAGGTTTCCATAATTTCAGAGATAAGAACCGGAACCAGTAATTAACCAAAAAACAACTCGCTCGCTGGTACACGCGAACTGAAATTTTATTCAAATGAGTAAATACTAAATACTGATGTAAATAACAAAATAAATACTTCTATATTACTTAGTATGTTTAAAGATATTTATGATTAGATGAAATAAAAAAAGATATAATAAACGGAGTCGTGGAACTATAGACAAATAATGTCAACAAGAATTTTGACAATGACATTTGGTAGTTTGACAAATTTGAGAAAAGTTTTACGAAATCGTAGAAAATAAAATACATTCAATTTTCTTTAGCTACTTTAGATATAAAGTACGTTTTATTTTCAATAAGTCCATATTTTTGCAGGGTCTGATGAATATTTAGAAATACTTATATAATTTCATTAATAATTATACCCACGCCCATTTCCATTGCAGGTTATAATATTTGTATTCAAAACAAATTTAGTTTCGAAAGCACGTGTTTTAATTATTGCCATGGTCGTATTCACGTGTGGTCATTGTGGGGAGTCTGTACAAAAACCTAAAGTCGAGAAGCATTATTTGACGATATGCAGGAATAGGAATCCCAATTTGTCGTGCATGGATTGTTTTAAGGACTTTCTGTAAGTATCTCGTTTAAGGATGCTGCATGATATTTTGTGATCATAAACAAATCATCATGTGGTCCATTTAACATATAAACAAATCGAAGTGATAACCTTGATAGAAGTTGCACTATAAATAGGATTTTATTGTAACTATGAGTGCCAACTAGGAAATAAAAATGTTGTCCGACTATATTTTTGACGTAAGTTTACAGATGTTAATGTTCCAATTTTCAATCCAATTTTTTCCATCTCTTGAGATTTCATAGATTTATTTGTAACATTTATATTCTTTAAATCACTATATGTATTCAAGCTATTTACAAACGTAAATTTATGCTAGATAGTATTTTAAATAATATTTTCTATTGTTGATTCCAGTGGACAAGATTATGAATCACATATTAAATGTATAACTGAAGAAGAGCGCTACTCTGGAAAGGGATTTGTGTCTAAGGAGAAAAAAGGTGAGAAAAAGCAGAATGCTTGGGTGGAAATGCTACAATCTGTCCTTGATGAACAACAGAGTGCACCCAGGAATGTACTTAGAATTATTGAGACCATCAGCAAACACAACAACACACCTCGCAAGAAACCTAAGTTTGTAAACTTTGTTAAAAATGTCTGTGGAGCAAAGACACCTCCTAAGGACATAGACCAAGCTTGGGACCTGATATCTGTTAAACTTACTGCTTTATCAAATGCTAATAATAGGAATCAAAATAAAAAGGCCAATAAATCTGAAGATGAAAAATCACAAAATGGTGGCATTGAAAATGATGAGAAAACTGAAGTAAATGGTACAAATAATGACATAGAAGAACAGAATGGAGATGGAGAACAGAATGGTGTTGGAGATCAGAATGAGGAGGCTGAACAGAGTGGTGATGCAGAGAATGGCCAAGTAGAGAAAGTTGGCAAAAAAAAATTGTCTAAGAAACAACGAAAGGAAGAAAAGAAACACAGAAAATATGAAGCTGAGCTACAGAGTGCTGCAGTCCCACCACCTGAGGGAATTGAAGAAGAGAGCGACAATAAGAAAGGAAAAAAGAAGAAGAACAAGACTGAATCCATTAGCAATGGAGATGATGAAAACCACTCTGAAGGTAAAAATGGCAAAAATAAGAAACGGAAGAGACAGGATACTGTTAATAGTGTTAATGGGAATCATGAAACCACTGAAAATGGTGCTGAGCCTGAGACTGTAGCACCAGCTAATGGAAAGACTCAAAAAAAGAAAATTAGGACTGAAGAGGATGAAGCGGAGGAAAGCCTATGTCTTCATGACCAAAATGTTGCCAAAATAGGTGAATTAGCAGTCAGCAGTGACAAATTTAACTGGCATGCAGTAATTTTATCTGTTTTACAGAAGAAAGGTAATGAAGTACCATTCAAACGTTTGCAGAAAAAGGTTTTAGGAGAGTATAGTGAGGCTACTGGCAGGGAAGTTGATGACCGGATTGCTGATAAGTTCATAAAGAAATTGAGGAGTGCACCAAATGTTAGGGTTGACAAGAATAGGGTCCTTCTTATTGACTGAGAAGCAATATTATCTGTAATATTTTTACTAACTGCCACACTTTGGAGATGAATGTATGTATGTATTGGCTGAAAGTTGGTGATGAATTGAACAGGCTTCTATGGGCTTTGTAGTGTTATATTGTTGAGACCATAAGTTGTAAGCTGCTTAGCTCCATAATTATTTATACAACAATTTAATAGAGCCCTACTTATAATCAAGTGGATTTCTTTTATACTGCAAATACATGCTGGCACAATATTTTGCAATTTTCTTTTGCAATAGCTAACAGAAAAATATGTTTGAGCTTAGACATTTGTATGGCGTATTTGCTTAGCCAAAGTGTGGAGCCAAATTGATCTAGTTCTGAAATACATAGAATAATGTTTTTGAAGCAAGTTGTAATGAGAATTGCAGTAGATATAACCAATTTTCTACATAATTTTATTTCAATAATGTTCTGTGTAAAGCAATAATTACGATTTTCTTATTATCAAATATGGTTTTATTTGTGTTTTAAGAATATTTAAATAGTGGAGTTCAGGCAGTGCTCATTAATTCAAATCATAAAGCTATGTCACTTGGTGATCTCTAAATAAGATTGTTGTTAATTAGAGATTGTGCCATATCAATTGTGGTATGAATTAAGAAGTTCGATTTTGCGTATGTGTAAGTCCCACGTAATGGAGGCGGGCCTATTGCCATAAAACGGGTACAAATCCAGACTCCGAGCTGCTGTTTGAGAATTTCATAGAAAATCCCAATAACACAACACTTTACGTGGGAGAGCCATGTTTCGGCATGAATGGGCCGGCTCGACCAGAATGATACCACGGCCTCACAGAAGACCGGCGTTAAACATCGCTTGCATTGTGTTTCGCCGAGTCAGTGAGGTTACCGGAGGCCCAATCCCCTTTTAAAAGGTCGGCAACGCACTCGTGACTCCTCTGGTGTTGCGGGTGTCCATGGACGGCGGTGATCGCTTGCCATCAGGCGATCCGTCTGCTCGTATCCCCTCCCTCGTAATGATGTGGCCCGGGTGTCAAATGAAACACGTGTGGATGCTTTGATTATTAGTATAATAGTCCGTCTCTTACAAGCTAAGTTAAACAATATATAGGGTGGAGGCGCGTCACACACTACACCTCCCCCGTTTTTTAGAAAAAAAAAAATTTGTTAGTAATATATATTTTTTTATACTTATATAAACTTTAGTAAACTTTTGCTTTCGGTATTACAGTTATTTTGTAAACACCTAAGTAATTGCTACAATGATTGCTGTAATATTGAAAACAATAAACCACTTCTATTTTATTCTAGTACATGTTAACAGATACACTGTACGAAACCTAATCAGTAAATTTTTTAAACGTAATCAAATTCAAAATAATAAAAATACATTTACAGATAGATAGTTACTTGCATTCGTAAACAAAATATCAATATATTCGTATTTCTGGTAACTGTGTGTAAACTGTAAAAGTATACTTCCATAAAAATATCAATTAATTACGTAAGACAAAATCTAGTTTCTACTGAAAATATTTCTTTTACATAAGTAATTAGAAACTTATCGACTATCAAGAAGTTAATACCTACATAATTATAATCTATGCTTTAAGCACTGTTGACAATATTTTTTTTTTTAATAATAATACATTGATTGTCAAAAATTTAATTATTTAATGTGGACTGTACTTGATAATCTTTTTTTTTTTATATTCTTCGTTTCATTAATCATTCAATTAACATTAATTTATTTATTCATATTTATAAAAATAATAATCAATTAATATTTATTACACTTTGTAAACAACTTTTGTTATTCGATAATTAAAACTCATCTCTTTTTTTTTCCTTCATAAAACATTCATTATTTTTTCCCATTTTGCTTTCTTTAACACTGCTTTCATAACCTCGCTTATCAACTTTATTTTATTATATGGCACACACATATTAAATTCGGACCGGCCGGTCATTTTATATTAATATAATATTATTATTAATTATAATGAGGTACATTTATTAAGTCGACTTTTTATCATATTTATCTTTCTTTTTATAATTATAAGGACCCAGATTTAAGACATTATAGACTCCAACAATTTTCACGGAGGAAAGCTCGTTCACTACCATGATCAAACCGAAGGAACTGGACCTTAGTACCTCTCAACTGTGTACCATATTTATTATACCTACATATCCATCAATCCAATCACAATAATCTTGCAACACACATTCATATGAATAATTTGGTATAAAAGTTCTCCGTCATTTTTCGGGTGATCAGTCCGATGGTACCTATGCTAGAGCCTTATGTACCAAACGATTCCCTGCTGCAATGAAACTTTCATACAAACTACACCATCTTATTCTTATTTTCATTCATCAAAATCCAACAACCAACAAAACTTAAACATAAGCCTATTCCTTTCTTACAACTTTTAGATACGAAAGTACCTAATGACACCCTTTAGTAAGGTGACAAAAGATTTTAATACAATTCATATTTCATCATATCTAAAACATTACATTATTTTATTATACCGATTATCAAATCATTCCCTTAGAAAGAACATAATTTTAAACAAAGAATATCATGCGATACTGATTTTGACACCTAAGAATGCAGAGCATGCATAAACGTAATATGAGCCGGTACACCTGGCTGTCGTGAGAACAATATATTACGTAACATTCTACTAATATCTTTAGATTACTGATATAATTAACAAATTTAATTACATATTGTCATGATATTACAAAGAAGTAAGTATGTAAATATGGATGCGTATTAAAACTAAATCAAAATTTATTATAAAACTACTTAATTTATAGAAAAAAAAAATAGATGATCTGATTCTATAAAAACTCAAAACAAATTATAAACACCGATATAATTTCAAAAATTGTTTAGGCATAGTTGTGAGCGAAATGTATTATTTGAAATATTAGTTAGCCATTACTTAAACATGAAATTTGAGCTGTAAAAGAGCTCTGATACAAGAATCTAGTAATTTTTTTTTTATAAACAAAAACAGAGTTTATGCATGAACTTCGAATATAAATCAGGTAGTAGGTAATCACTTGAGTACTCACCTAAATATTTTTGTCAACAGGCCTACTCTACATCTAAAAATACAGTTACATTAAAAAAATATTACCTACATACTTAACTTTAAGCACTTATGAAATAAAAATGTCCGCGGCATTACATTTTAAAGGATATCTCAGTTCATTTAAAATGGTTCACCACACTTAACACACGAAATCATCACTTTCACTTTGGCTCAAGCTAAGCGGCTGATGTGGTGTCACCTGAACTTAAGTTGGATCACCAGCAGCTTGCCTGCTCACAGGCCGCAGGAGGACGCAGCAACCATATCGCCAATTGCCGTGGCACCTGGGCTTGCCGCTGAACACCATAGTTTCGCCCTTGCCTTCTTCATTTGTGAAATTAATTTAGTCCAAAATTGTTTGTTATGTTCTCAAAATTGAATTGTCTTATTTTCATATAATCGAATCACCAAAAAAATTACTTTTGTACTGGTGTATCTGCGCAGCGCTGCCCGTAAGGCAGCACTGGCAGGGTCGCCATGTAATGATGTGGCCCGGGTGTCAAATGAAACACGTGTGGATGCTTTGATTATTAGTATAATAGTCCGTCTCTTACAAGCTAAGTTAAACAATATATAGGGTGGAGGCGCGTCACACACTACACTATCCCATAAAAAAATGCTCGACCTGGGATTCCAACCCAGGACCTGTAGCGTAGCAGTCGCGTCTATTACCGCTAGACTAATGAGCAGGGACATAATACTGTTACGAGCTGGGGTTCGGGATAAATTTAATTAACACCAATTTCACCGAAACAACAAATATTTTAATTTACACTGAGTGAGTGATATTCACTTCACCGTGTTCAGAACTAAACTGCCTCGGCCGACCCTCACGACCAGTATTTATATGAGTCACGAAGATTCTAGAATCGAATTTATTACTAAGATAATTATGTCGGGGATAACTGTATTGGAATCCCGGGTAAAGGATTCTAATACAGTTATCAACAAGGCTAGTTCGTAGTGCTATTAATTAATAGATCGGGTATGTACCTATTGTTTATTATTATTTTATACTTATAGGTATTAGTTATTAGTTGTGTGCGCAGAACTGTGGCAAACTCAGTAGAATGGCTGAAAATGAAGGAAGACACACTATTCCATGTATGGGTATAGGTAGGTAATCCTGTCCCACAAAGACTAAAGACCCGTAGAAATTTTACCAAGTGCGTCCAACCCATCACAGGCATTCAAACAGCCTCATAAGCTAGGCTTACCTTATGGTGTGACAAACACTCACCACTCTCTTTATTTGTTAAACCGGCTGAGGAACTCCTGTCGGGACATGGGCTTTCCTGGGCCACCTGGAAGTCTCTCAACGGACTTCGTACCCTAATCGGCCGGAGCAAAGTTAACATTCCGGTGGGGATTCTCCAGTGGCAATAACTTAACGGTACATGGGTAGGTGTGGTGCAGTGGAAGATATGGTCCATATGCTACCATGCCCGGCGTGCCCCTACACCGACACAATCAAGACCTAATGGCCGCTACGAGTATAAAGAATGCTGTGCGCGTAGCGGAATACGGCCAATCTTCTTGTCGGGCGTAATTCCAACAAATAAATTGTAAAACACAAATCTAGCTGGTAATGGTAAATCTACAAAAATGGGAAAATGGTAATTGGTAATGGTTAATCGTAGGTAATGGTTGAGTAAAGGCGGCTTGGTTGGTGTCCAAACACTAATTACATTGCCCGATGACCTTGAGGATTTAGTCTTTGTGCTAATACTTATTTGTTAGTCACAGGCACTGCAGGGGTGCTTCACGCGGGGTGCTGTTGAGGTTTTGGGTATTTCTTTATTATTTCTAAATATTCAAAGAAATAAGAAAATAAAACAATACAAATTGTTAATTACGTCATTACAATTTTTCGGTATAAAATTCATGACTAACTATTAAGCCGTTAAAGAGAAAAATACACATTAGGTTAATAAAGGCCTATTTTCTTCAATTATTATCCAAAATTAGGGCAAATTTTAAACAATACAATTTGTTTGTGATGCCTATACATATATTTTTATATGGCAAACGCACTTATGGATTCTACTAGAAACTTCTTTAAAACTAGGGTGTTTGTTTTTCAGCGTATGTTTCTGTTCTTTCCGTTTGCTGTCGTTTGGATAAAAGAATATCATAATATGATAAGTACTATGCTACTTAATTTTTAACCGACTTCAAAAAAGGAGGAGGGCCTCAATTCGACTGTAACTATGTTTTTTTGTATGTTTGTTACGCGATTATTCCGTCAATTATGAATTGATCGGTAGGTCATACTTCAGGTCCCATGAAAATTTGGTCAAGATCCGATCACAAAATATAGAACAAAATGACAATAACACGTAACGACCGAGTAAATGATAACGTCGTCTAAGTATGTAAAATTCTACTTGGTACTCAAAATGCTGAAATAACTTTTAAGAAAAAGTAAGACCGCCTTCAGAAACGTAAAAATTAAAGTTATGTGCGAAACAGTTTCGGAAATCGGTGGCGAAATCAAAAGACCCGATCAAATCAAAGGCACCGACTTCCGAAACTGTTTCGCACATAACATTATTTTTTATATTTTTGAAGGTGGTTTTACTTTATCTTAAAAGTAATTTTTATTTTTCCAAGCTTAGGTAATAAAGCCATTTTATTATTTTGGCTTCCAACTTCGACATCAAATCTACCTACCTACATTTCAACCTAAGCAGTAACCTAGGTGTTAACTTATTTGAAAAACAACCACTTTTTCTTACCGTTTATTTTCCCGAAGAGATTTTTTCAAATCCTCTTCACTCGATATCGAAATACAGAATTCCATTTCACATTCAATAAAATTTCCATCATACACGTGGTCATTGAGATCTTTGAAATGCTCTTTCGATCCGATAAGTCCGCTGCATTGCATTTCTAAATGAAAGAAAAAACTTAAAACGACCACAGTCGTCGTTTGCTACATTTAGTTCTTCGATACAAATGGAAATAAAAGTATAGCTTCGCCTTTATTTTTTTTCTCGTCGTTTCGTGTTGCCATTCATTTGCAATTTTGCTCCATTTCGAGAAATTATAGCATTTTGCCCATCCTCTTGCATTAATATCTTGGTGTAGCAGTGTTATTACCTAAACCTATTTTTAAAGCATTTTAAAACAGAAACAGGAAATTTATTTTAAATACATTGTACATACTATAGAAAGACTAGAAACCTTTAAAATGTGGTGCTGGAAAATCAGCCTGACAATAAGAATAACAAACGAGGAGGCTTAAAAAAAATGAAATAAAGCAGTTGCTATGTAACATCGATATCTACTATAAGAGGTAAAATGATAGGTCCTTAAATGATAAAGTCATAAAAAAGCCTGGGCCAAGGCTGGGCCGAGACAGGGATTCATTACATATCTAGATAAAGTAGCACCTGAAGGATACTACGTATAAGGAGCTTCTAGAATTAGCTCTCAGACAGCTGAGGAAGATGCCCCGACATCGTGATCGTATGTTCTTAAATACCTACTTACATGAACATATAACTTATCCGGTTGGGATGGAATCGGAGATGGAGACGGTTTGATAAATCTTTCGTACAATTTTATAATAGTCCGCGACAATATAGACTAGGTAGCTTCCTTCAGCACACCAACATTACTACGTTATCCGCCTATGTTCATAATATGTCAATGACGCTAGCGACGCTATTCCTTTATAATTGCATATGTTTGTGTATCCTTGATCATTATGTATACCCCCCACAGCACGGCTATTATACAAGAAACAGTCATAAACCAACATATCGCACGTTTAATAGCTGATGCGGATGACGACGTAATATGCGCCAGTTTATTGTCATGCCTGCTAATACAAGGCTGTACGTTTTGCTATTATGCAGCATAAAAACAACGTTTAAGCATTAAGTGTGACGCCAAAATGAGATGTAGCGGTCCCTGTTCATGTTGGCCCACTGCTGTGTGTAAGCCTTATTCTGCGACATTAGGTCTTAATTAAAAAAATAAAGTGGGTAACAACACGGAAAGTTGTTTTAACATACGACAAAGTGGTAGTTAGTTGTAATAAAGAATATCTAAAAGTTCGCCCACATTTTCCAACACGTAAACAAGAATATCAACACCGCCCGCGCATTAGGTCGTCGTACCTATGTCTAAACTTTGTGATTTTTTAGGCGATACCTTTTTTACTCTTTTGTATTGATCAGGCGCAAAACATAGTGTAATCCATTAATAGTAATATCAATCCTAATAGATTAAACTCTGCGTTCGTTATCTTAAAAAATATAATATTTTTTATACACTTTTAACAATCTCAGAAATTCTGCCGCCTTGTAATTTACCTAAAGCAATTAGCAGTAGCAGAGTTACCCCCGAGCTTTAATTACATATCTTTATATATATAATTCTTCTGTGAGTGTGTATGTCACTGAACTTCTCTCAAACGACTGGACCGATTTTGATGAAATTTTTTGTGTGTGTTCAAGGGGATCTGGAAATGGTTTAGATCAAACGACTGGACCGATTTTGATGAAATTGGGGATCTGGGAATGGTTTTGTCCGCTGTCCGCTGTATTTCGCTTTATACGTAGCGAAGCAGGTACCGGGCCGCTAGTTATATTATAAAAAAAATGGACGCAGTTTTGCAACTACGGACGCATTACATGGCTGATCTGCCCGGTGGCTCTTTCACCGGAGTTCAAACGACAACGTTGCATGTTTACTTTCAAAGCATTTTTCTAATGTGATATTCTATAGCTAAAGCAGGGTTTCACACATTTTTTCATAATTAAAACAAATTACCCGGTAATCTCTGATGCAGTAGATGAAGTTTCCATCATACACGTTACCAACCACTTATATTCATCGTACTCTATAGGAAAATAATACATCTTGTCTGTACTTAGGTCCCTAAAACAAAAATATGTAGTCTTGTTTGGAAAGGGTTTGATCTGGTTTCCTATTCGGTAGGCAAATATACCTTATGTTCGTATAACCAGATCAAACCCATATACATTATAAAAAATCTGTCTGATCCGAAAGGGACATATCGGTATCCCAATCACATCACCAAATAAAATAAGAAACATTAAATATTCATGAAACTAAACATAAGTATTAATGAAGTTTAAAATTCATTTTTGTTATGCCTAAATTACTGCAATTTCAACAAAATCTAGCAAATTTTAAAAATGTGAAATAACATGTTAGTGACGATGTCACTGCCACTGTATGTACCTAGAGCCATTTAAGTTTTCTCTTATTAAAAAAAAATCGTGGTAAGTATTATTTAGTTACTTGTAATGTGAAAACCATTATTCAAATCGGATCGGGTATCGATACATAGCAATACTTTCACGGGTCAGACAGGGTTTTCATCCATTCTGTTCGCAATCTAAAGAAAGTCTAAAAGTACTTACACAAGTTAATCTCTTTGAATAGGGTCTGCATATGCGGCCATTGAAGCTTTATTAGCTGTTTACTTATGTATGATGTTCACAGCAGGCCGTCTGTTTCATGAAACCCGAGCTCCCGACGTTTTGGGATCCCTTGTGGAGTTTATTGAGATAAATTGACGGTAAAATGAACGCGCCCTCACTTTTGTGCGTGCTATAGCTTTACAGTTGGTTTTGTGTAAAAGATTGATTTTATTAAAGAAACAAGAAAAGAGTATTAAATTCCACTACATATACTATACTTGTTCCTTTGCTACTGAAAATTTGAAAATGAAAAATAAATCATTTTAAATGGCACCCAATCCGGGACCTCTTATATAGAGTTTAGGGGCTACTATAAAAAGTTCTCGTTTCAATCTTTCTTTACTTCTTTTGTTGTTCAATTGATTTTAGTTTCTCTTGATACTCTTTCAAAGGAAAACAATATTTCTCGTTATTGGCGCCCGACATGGAATGGACATGAAAAACTAATTTTAAGAACAGTTTCCCAACATGAGACATTGAATGAATAAATAGGCAGGAGTTATACATTATAACACTTACAGAGGTAAAAAGGTAACAATATTATGGTTACCATAAAAAGGGTCTCGAATAAATCCCTAAGGCTGAAGGCACAGGTGCGGATAACTACTAAGTAATATGAATAAACTTACTTTCATGGCGGTCGCTTGATAAATGTATTCAATTTGTAGGCTTTATCCAGTTCTATAGCTAGGAGTGACAAGTTGTTCCGTCTCGTGCAGTGTTATTATTATAACTAGCTTTTGCCAGCGACTTCGTCCACGTGGAATAGTTACTTTGTCCCCTAGTTCTTCGCCCGCGGTTTCACCTGCGTTGCCCCGTTCCTAAGGGTTGTAGCGTGATGTTTTATAGCTTGAAACCTTTCTCATGAATCACTCATTTTCCCAACATTTCCCTTCACTGCTCTGCTCCTATTGATCGTAGCGTGATGAAAAGTATACTATAACCTGCCCAGGAGTATGAAGAACAATTGTACCAAGTTTCGTTGAAATCCGTCGAGTGGTTTTTGTTTCTATAACGAACATACAGACAGACAGACAGACAGACAGACAGACAGACAGACAGACAGACAAAAATTTTACTGATTGCATTTTTGGCATCAGTATCGATCACTAATCACCCGCCGATAGTTATTTTGGAAATATATTTCATGTACAGAATTGACCTCTCTACAGATTTATTATAAGTATAGAAGATAATAGATTATTTATAAAGTAAAAATGATACCTACATTTCTATTTTTACCCGACTCCGCCAGAAGGAGTGTTATGTTTTTTGAGTGTATGTATGTAGGTATATTTCTTTGGCACACTCTGTAGCCTTTTGTAGGCATCATTGGATTTGTCTCAATTGTGAGAGTGAAACTGGGTAGGAATGAATATTAAAATCTAAAAAATGGCTCCGACTGGATTGGTGATCTTATTTGCATCTTTTGTTGGCAGTCGGGTTTTTTATCTGACGGCGAGATAATGAGGGTTATTTTTTTAATATATTTATGATTTATTTTAAAGTTACAAAAAGCGTCAATAACATTTATAAAAACAGGTTTTTATTTTTTAACTTGAACTTATGTGCTTATCTAATACTAATTAAGTAGGTATATAAGCAGTAATAGCCTAGTGATATGACCATTCTGCTGCCAAATCAAAGTTCTCGAGTTCGAATCCAAGGCACGTACCTCTGACTTTTCGAAGTTATGTGCGTGTTAATTAGTAGTTAATTAACACGCGCTTAAACATCGTGAGGAAACTAGCATGCCTAAGAGATTTTCTCGATGTCATATGAAGTCTGCCAACCCGCATTAGGCTTGCGCAGTGGACTATAGCCTAATCTTTCTCATTCTGAGAGGAGACCCGTGCCCAGCAGTGGGACAATGTAATGGGTTGATTAAATAAGTAATATCAACTTACTGCAGGGTATTATATTATTATCTGTGCTGTAGGCTTTACTTGAGTATCTACTTGATCTACTATTTTATGCTTGTAATTCTATTCGAGAGCGAGTCTTGGATTGAGTTTCTAAATTTACACATGAATTTAAAAAGTCAGAGATCAGTGTCACATCATTATCTAGGCTTCTTATTAATAGAGAGGGTACAACATTTTTTAAATATCGGTAACCTAAAATATCGCCGCTTCTATTTTTAATACCTATTACGTAGATAGATAGAATATTCTTTATTGTACACCATATTATTGTTACATAGTTTAGACATTATTTTCGTTTTGAATAGGTACAATGGCGGTCTTATCGCTAAAAGCTAGATATTATTGTAATATAATTTCTCATGTAGGTAATATTTTATACTATCCTACACTGTTTTACCCCAGTAAAAGTAATGTTACAATAAAAGCATCTATTTCCCACGCGACCCAATATAAAATTTGATTTTTATGGGTCAGTGTGAGTCTCCTAAATTCCCTCAAAGGACAATAGCCGTGACAGCTGTTTAGGGATGTGTGACAACGGTATCGTGTTGGATTTATTCACGTTTATGTAGCCGAATATTCGAAACATGACTTTTATTAGCTATATTATGAGTTGAAGCCGTCTTAAAGCCGTTAGGCCTTTTCCGCCAGGCCATTAATATTAATCCAGATCACTTTGAATACCATTAGTGTTATGTAACATTAATGTTCGGAAAACGATGTACTTTTTACGGAGCCGAAGTTGAAGACAAAGTAAAAAAGATTTTCAGCCAATCACTAGATTTTTTTCAAGCATGGACATATATAATCCGATTAACTAACGACTTGTTCGACACTCGATTCAAAAGCGCACGATTATTCATGTAAAACGTAGTATCGATCGTTTCGAATACGAAAGTTTGCAGCACAGCACTGACGCCCTATTGATTAATTAAGCGATACGTCAAGCCCGCGCCGTAATAAAGTTGCTGTTAAATAAATCGTTGGGATATATATTTTTGCAGCTACGCTAAGAAAATCTCGTTTAAACGCGCCGCCATTCGGTAATCCGATTTATATTGTAGCATAACTCGTGTTGGTAATCGGATTACGACAGCCGTCACCATACAGGTAGAGGGATTGACAAATTTGACACATCTTTTGTAAATAACTTTTCGCGTTGATCGAAAAATTACATTAGATGTGTAAATTTTTTGGAGGTATTTTTAAAAATATTTTAACTTCGGCAGACACACGGTATGTTTCTGATACGTTGCCAGCAGGTCAAAGTGGTAACGTGAGTTTTATTAATTTTAAAAGAAAATCTGTTTATTAGATTTCGATTGAATTTTTTTACACTTGACCAAGCAAAGACAACGAACCACAAACGCATATTACACAGGTTCTTACAAAGAATTATTCATGAGTCCAACAGAACCAATATTAGGTGTTTTTAAGAACTTCGGGATTCCAGTTTTTTGTCATAAAGTTTATTCAACTCCAAACGTTCAGTTTTATTAGAAAAGGTTTATTGTCTGAGTTCTTTTCTTGAATATAAAACGTTAAATACCTGTTGTAAATTAAAAAATGGATATAATAGGAAGGTTTGTCTTAAAAATTTGCCAACCTATTTATCCAAAACGTTTTCTAGGAATCCAGTTACCTAAAAATTTTACTAACAGGAAAACGTGAAATTATTTACGTTTCCAGAAATTCCGCGCTAATTTCTTGACCACTTATGACTTTGCACGAAAAATAATGGTAACTCCATTATTTTTCGTGCAATTCCAATCTGTGTACATAAGCTACATTATCATTATAGTCTGACGAATGCAGCAGAGTGTAATAAAACGTTCTGAGTTGAAATTATACGAGTAATAGCTAATATTCCTTGAAATATTTTGTAGGCAAGCTTGATGTAAATCGAGTTTATGACTCGGCGACGAGGATTTGATCACATTTGAGCGCTTATATTTTTTTAGCTTCTGCTTATAAATAACAAATAAGAGCTTTTATAGATAAAATAATAAAGATTAAATTATGATTTGACTGCCTCATTAGTCTAGTGGTCCTAGGCACGATTGTTACGCTATAGGTCTTGGGTTCGATCCCCGATCGAGCAGGATTTCATAGAAACACCCAATAACACTGGGTTTTTCTTTGAAATTCTTAGTAGCAGCTCGGAGTCTGGATTTCTGCCCGGTTAATGGCAATAGGCTCGCCCTCTATTATGTTAGACCTAACCATACGGCGATCTGTGTGTGTACATTAGTAACCTAACTAACTAACCTAACCCTTCGGGGAATACAGGCGTGATGGTATGTTATTAATTATTATTTGTTTTGATTTATTTATTGTTTCTTATTTTGGATAATTTTAGGGAAGACGTCATGTATACGTTTCCTCTAAGTGCGTTATTTTAAAGTGTAGATAACGAAGTAGGTACATTTCGAACAGAATTTTACATTAAAATTCTTAGTCTCTTTAAACATCAACATAGATACATACTACAAATTACATGGTCAAAGAAGAGCTAAATTTTATGAATGAATATGTATCGTATATCTATAATTATAGACATATGCGTGTCCCTAAATCTGGGTTAATCAAGATAACCCAAACATAGCATGATTGAACACACCGAGACCCTCACTAAGGGTTGTTCAAATAATACTACAAATGTAAATAGTTTTTGACTTTTCAACAGTCCTATCTATTTTAATGGTCTAATTGAAATAAAACATTTTGACTTTGATCCTAATAATTTCTCTAAAAGCTTTTAATCTGTCCAAAATTTATAAAATAGAGCAAAATACAA
This sequence comes from Acronicta aceris, assembly GCA_910591435.1. Classification (NCBI taxonomy): domain Eukaryota; kingdom Metazoa; phylum Arthropoda; class Insecta; order Lepidoptera; family Noctuidae; genus Acronicta; species Acronicta aceris. The sequence continues at coordinate 6,654,118 of OU342780.1, read as the reverse complement.
TACCTACATAAATGTTGAATCATCAATCACATATAAAGATTGTAACAAGCGAAATTGGTAGGTATCTAAATGAAATTAATTCCGGTATATTTGAATCAATAACTGGCACGTTCACTCGGAGATAGTTAGAAACAAGGAGAATATTAATAACCGGAGGATGGCTCTCTAATTAATTTAGTAGTTCAATCGATAGTGAGCGAAGGAAATTATTTCGTATTTATAGCTTGGTACTTTCTTCAATCACTACTATGTATTCGAAATAGTAAGTTTAAAAGAGTACGTAGTCGGTACATCGGTATGTCTTTTATTGGTCATTTTTAAAAGCTTTTTAAATTGAAATGTCCGTATGATATAAATTAAAAAAAAAAACAAAAAGAAATTTCCTATAGCTACAATAATGCGTTCCAATATGAATGTAGCTTTACGTGCTTGACCGAGCAGTCGGGCAGTAAAACCCCGGAGATCGCTTCGCTCAGATATTCCGTTTCGTTTTACTTTGTTAGTTTTTTAATGCTTCCGACCGCGTTGCCAGATTGTAACGCTGTTTCCGGACGCTACGCGGCCATGCTTAATTTACTGTCAAATTTGCTGTTCAAAATTCAAAAAGTCAAGTAAAGTAAATGGAATCCGGATATCTTGGCGAGGGAAATGGAACTTTGCAGTCTATTGCACGCGTTCAAAAAATATTAACGCCAATTTCAAAAATAAGATCTTTAAAATATTCTTATTCACAAATATTCGAGCCTTCTCCTTAAGGCTCGACATAGCCAGGCCCGCCAAAATCAAAGTGTAAATTTTGGCAATTGGCGCAGTTTTTGGCAATGTGTAGTTATTATAATGGTTTTTAGGTACATAAGCAAAGCATGTACCCGGTTGTGAACCAAGATAAGGATATATTCCGGTTCTATTTTTAAATGCGAGTAGGTACTGCCTTCATATGTTCAATGAGTTTTGAATATACAGGATTGATCGATTATCACTGGAAAAGCTTCAGCTATTAGGCACATTAATTGTGTATTCGTATCTGTAAAATGCCGAAATCTAATTTATTCGCCGTCAGTTTCAAATGGATATTTGTTGGTGAAAAATGTTGATTTAACGGTTTTTAATCAAAACTGACAGATAACTCGTAACGTTTTTGTCATAGAACGTTTTAGCATGTCTATTTCACCATTTCCATTTTTCCATATCTTTTTCTTTGTACATAGACATTTCACTTCCTTTCCATTAATATATTTTATTATTTTTATTATTATTATATATAAGCATAAAGTAAAGGCTATGTATCGTCCACGTCAGGGTGTTATTATTCCTACGATTTGTATACAGACCTTTTGTTTCTAAAACATAATGTAGTGATCATTATTGTATTCATATCCGTTCGTTATCACCGGGTTCCAGTTAAATTCGCTATTCTATGAGTGAATATTCATCCTGCTATTGTTTCGGGGATCATTTAGCAACCGTTACCCGGTATCATTATTACTGGGGAACGGGAGTTATTTAGATTCGTTGACTGTTTTGAGAAGCGATAGCCGGTTTATTAATTTATGTAATTGTGTTCAATGTTGAATGGGATTTGTCGCCATTTTAATGCTTATTGATTTGCAATGTTACTCTAAAGTGATCTCAATATTAGCTTGTACATATGTAAGAAAGTGGGATTTGTTTAAATGATATCTAACTAAGCTTTTTATGATTTAATAGCGTGTGTTGAATTCTCAGGTCGAGTAGCGTTACTAAGTTTTTGTATCAAAATCTCAGTAAGTCGCAGTGTAGAGTTTGGATTTGGGCCTGGTTAAGGGCAACAAAAGGGCAGGGCAAGGCTTGCCTTAATTACATGGGACCTAAGTACAGCTGTGAACTGTCGATGTACTGTCAACAGCACATCAAGTTACCACAATCTGTCAAATTTCCCCAATGGATAATAAACTCTATTAATTGGACATTAAATTGAAATCTATTGAAGAAATTTGACAGTTTTCGATACCATGTTATGCTGTTGACCGACTATATTTGTACACCTGTACCTAATGACATTATATAGTTAAATAGAGGTAGACACGTTATCATCCTTCAAGTGCGAATATTATTTCGTGGGCAACGTGTAATTTCCAGTGTCACTTATGCGGTTGACCGACCTAAGGCGCAGAAGTGTGTTTGACAGCGCTATTGACAGTAATACATTTTAATTTTATTTATATGTGCCGTCTTGTGCTGCATTACTACATAAATGCCTTATGCCAAGTAAGTTAATAAATTATTAGCTTCCGTACAATTTATTTCATTTTTTTCGTTGCAAATAAAATTTAAAATGAAAGAAAGAGTCAGCGCATGCCTTATTAGTATAAGAGAAAGGGACCCAATACTTTTCATGTCACACGTCACTATATACGGACATATCAAATGTGTCATTTAAGACAACCGCTTAGTGCTATTTCTTTTCATCTTAGGCTGCCTGTATCTATGCGCGCGCATATTAGGAAAGTTTAAAATGTTTAGGATTATAGGTATGGACATGTAGCGCGACTCAATTTTAAATGACATTTACTATGAACATGGCGTATCTAATAATATTATATCATTGCCTGTACCTAACCCTTCGCGGAATACAGGCGTGATGGTTAATTGTAATTTGATGTCGATGCCTAAAAGGTTTCAAGTTTTGCTAATAAGTACTTGTAAGTATTTTAAAGCAGTCCACTTAGCAAGAAGACAAAAATAAATATAATTTATTTTGCTCAGAGGTGTAGTAGCACCATGTAATATGTTGTGTTTCATACTGTATTAAATAAGTATCGTTGACGTGAGCCAGTGATGTTTGCGTTTCAGTTTTTAGATATAAGTATTCGTTTTACGGCCAGTCCCAATATCCAATCAATCAGTAGCTTTACTTACTAGAGATAGGATTTTGACATAAGGTCTTTACAAGTAATGTCAAAATCCTATCTCTAGTAAGCAAATCTATGTCGATAGATTTGCTTACTAGAGATAAGAGTAACAAATCTGTCGAGATTTGTTACTGGCACTGGCCGTTAGTTAGGTACGTTCACCTCCAACCACCGGAATTATAACCTACCGAAGCTCCATACCAGTAATGTAAGATCTCTAGTAGAAAAAAACAATCGAGAGATAGGTTATTCTGGCAGTAAGTGCTTATGAAAACAAAATACTATATTTACCATATTTATATTAGTTTTCCAATAAGCAATCTAATCGATCAATTGTATCTACGGGCTGCGAGCGAATTGAGATGATCTGTAATTATTTAGAAGTCATCCCCGCGGGCGTTACGCTACCCTTCCCGGCTCCCCGACATTATTGTAACAGCAGCATGTGTGGGATTATGATCTCAACGGGGCTGACTCGGGATTAGAAGGGTGGAAATATCTTTCTGAAAGATATAAATTATGTACACGTCATCTATATGTAGGTGCATACGTGTCCGTGTGTATAACATAATCAACCCATTATATTGTCGTTCGTCCCACTGCTGGGCACGGGTCTCCTTTCTAACGAGAGGGATTAGTCTATAGTCCACATATATAAATACTATAATCTACATAAATATAAATAAAAATCAAGTGCCGCATGGATGAAAGAGTTTTTTATTGTGTTCGTACTTGTCTGCATGAAATGGTTTTTATTAAATACACCGGCAAATTTGATTTTTTATTATACAAGCAAAACTTAGAACTGCTATAACCTCGTTTGTAATCTTTATAAAGCTCGTATGATTCTAATCGTAAACTTGCTTTCATAATTATGTCCATTTTGTATTGAAATTTGATATTTACGGAAGCATAAATAACTAAGATTCATTTCGGAATATGAGCCTAAGTTCTTGACACTTAATTTCCTCCACATCTTCGGTAAAAATATAAACTTGTACTGTCCATTAACATAATGGTCGCTGTACCCACCTAACCGCTTGAGTGATCGCTGGCCAACCCTCCGCCCACACACGGGTAACTAGGGCATTGATAAATTCCTTACAATCTGTTTTTCGACATTTCTCCGTGTCAGACATTAGCTTTGCCACTTCTGTACCACTTTTCAACCTATTTACCACCTTTTCTGTATAGCGATAAGGTCTGCATTGATGTGCCGTGAAGTAAAGTGCCTATTTCGGTACTTATTGTGCCTCGACAGGTGCGTGTTCGTGTAGCTGATGATAGTGATAAAATATGAGCACGGTTAGGGGTGCGTTTGGTGTGATCTAAGTGATCACACCTGAAGTACGAAAAAGTATCTTTTTTACCATCTGAACCCCGATTTTGCTGCTTGTAGTAAGAGTTTAAATAGTTCGCCGACTATTGTGTACCTACGATGACTTCAGAAAGTCCTGCACGCTGACTTAATGCGGGTTGATAGACTTCACATGCCGTCGCGAAAAGCTCTCGGGCATGCAGGTTTCCTCACGATGTTTTCCTTCACCGTTTATGGGCGTGATGATTATTTTTTTTAAATATGACTTCGAAAAGTTAGAGTTGGCACTTGAAGGTGCAATGGCTAGCACTGCATATGCATTGCATATAATTTAATGTATACGTATCTATAAATCAATGGTTAAATTAACATTTACACAAAAACATTTTTAGGAAAGATCCCTCATGAACATTGGAATCGGCAAAAAGTGCCGGCAGTATTTTGTTTTTTTCTCTTTATCCACATCTAATAGAAAACAGAAAGGAATACGTTCACAATCTGTTGCGTTTCCGTTAAAGAAAAAACATAATATAACAAGACAAAGAGGTGTGTATCTGAATGCGAAGATCCCAGTCATGAGAGGTGGAAAATCCCTTGGATTTAGAATACTGACTATATTCGATGTTACTTGTGCTTATAAAGAAATCGTATGTTTTCCTTATATTAAAAAATACAGATCTTTTTACGCGCACCTGTATATAGACTAATATTTTATGTTTTGTTATTGTTTGAAGGATTGTTTTACTTTTGAGAATGCTATCGACTAAATATTTAATACGTGAAAAAAATTACTCTATTTTTAAAAGTTATTTTACCTATCAGAATTTCAAATCAACAGCCTACACCACTGCCACAGTTCACTGCTGGATTTACGCCTCACCCAAGTCGCGTTATCAAATTCATGCCTTCGGCACCCAGGCTAAGTTAGGCTACCTACTTCAGGCTAAAACGCGCTAGGAAATAATTTTGTCGTACCATATCCCGTACCGAGACTTATGACTAGAGACGAGATAATTCCACCACATGATTATGTCGAGAGACGCTTGTCAGGTCGTCGGTCCTTTGGAATCCTACCACACAATATTCCTGTAAAATATAATGATTGGTATAAGTTAGTTATCCATAAAAAATCTATTATCCATTGTCTATTATCAAAAGTCTGGTTTTATCTATTAGTCGTGTTCGGCTCCGACGGCTCCAACGCGATTTACAAAAGCTTTAGTGATTTTAATGAAAAACATTACACAATAGACAATGTTTCTCGGATAAGCTGGATTTATACATGATTCTGCTACAGTATTGTCTAATGTCTTTTAAAGCCTAAAATCCTGAATATATTTACTACAAATATAAAGGCGTGTGAAAGGTAATAGGTATTTTAGTGAGGTAGAAAAAAGCGAGTTCATTAATTTCGCGATGATTTATTTATGATAATGGGTACACTAATATGATAATAATAATTATTATTATTAAAAGCCCGTAGTGTCCCACTGCAGGGCAAAGGCCTCCCCACTCTCCTTCCACTTCTCTCTGTCTATTGCTCTTAAGAACCAGTCTTTTTGAAAAGAGTCCAGCTCATCCCGCCATCTCCGTCTGGGCCTGCCGCGTTGGCGTCTGCTATTAAGTGGAACCATTGGGTTGTCAGTTTGGCCCATTGTTCGTCTGGCATGCGGCAGATATGACCAGCCCAGCTCCATTTCAGCGTGGCAGCTTTCCGAGTGACGTCTGTTATTTTCGTCTTGGAACGGATGGTTGTATTCCTAACCTTGTCAATAAGTTTTATACCCAGAATACTCCGTTCCATTGCTCTCTGACAGACCCCGAGCGTGGACCTCAGCTCTTCTGTCAAAGACCATGTTTGAGAACCGTATGTGAGAATGGGAAGAATGCATACCTCCATGAGTCTCCGCTTCAGGGATAGAGGCAGATAAATAAAAGAATATTAGTTTGTCCGTCTTATTTAACCAGAATTATATGTATATGGGAATACATTAGTTACGACCCCTGCTACCACACCTTTAACATTATGTTTAAGCTGTTGCCTGCGGTTTCATTCGCGTCCCAAAGGAGTTTTCGAGACAAATGTAGCCTATGTCTTTTACTAAGGCTGAATCAAATAAAAAATGAAATAAGGCCAGGTGTGTTGCAACGCTTTTGGGAGTTTTTTTCTTACTATGAATGTGGGTCGCACAACTCGCACATTACTCGTATTCTTGTTAACCCCTCGTGCTAAGCTAAATGCTTGTATTAAGAGTGGGTTCTCGTCGGTAGTGCAATCGTTGGGTTTCGAATCGCAATCGCTAGATCGCAAGTCCGACGTCCCAACCATTAGGCTACCGCCGCCACTGCTTCCTATAACCAGCAGTTGTCTATAACCAGCAGTAGACTGTATTGGGCTATAGGAATACCACTCTTCTTAAAGCACCTCATACATAATATACTTACATACTGTTACGCCGAGTAACTAGGACGACGGAGATGGGTCACGGAGATTCTGGATTAGTCGATGAAGCAGGTAGAAAACAAACAAGAGGAATATGCTAGAATGCGGCACCCGCAACAAAAAGAAAAACAAACAAAACACAATAGCGTGAGACCGGGCTCAAGGTCAAGGATTAACAATGGCGATTGTAAACATCTATTGTTCGCAAGTTGAATAAAGGACGTAAACATCTATTGTCTCAAAAATGCGGGCGGGTCGCATTCTGGAGATTTATCGAGATTTTTCGAATCCAGAATCTTCGTGGCCCATATAAATAATGGTCGACAGCGTCGGAGAGGCAGTTCAGTTTTGGACGCATCCAAGTGAAGATCGAAGTGAAGTTACAAGTGATTATCAGTGCAGTGTAACAAGTGCTAGTGTATAGTGACTGTTCGTGTGATTTCTGTGTGTTTGTGTGGCGAATAAAGTGACTGTTTTCGGTGGAATTAGTGATTTTAATTTATCCCGAACCCCAGCTCGTAACATTTGGTGTCAGAAGTTGTGGGATAAATTATGCCGGTTTTACCGAAAGAAGACACAGAGGGTATCCGTACAAGAAGTCAGCGGCAGCAGGAGATGGACCAGAGACGATTTGCAGATTCGCCATCACTACCTTCGGGTCATGAGCAACCACCTAATGACCCATCCGGGACATCTCCAGCACCTGCAGTTGACCTAGCAGCCTTAATGGCACTGATGCAGGAGCAAGCCCGCCGTCAGGAGGAGCAAGCCCGCCGTCAGGAGGAGCAAGCCCGCCGTCAAGAGGAGCAGGCACGCCTACTGCGGGAGCAAATGCAGAAGGATAAGGAGGAGCAGGCACGTCGGGAGGAGGAGCAGGCACGCCTACTGCGGGAGCAAATGCAGAAGGATAAGGAGGAGCAGGCACGCCTGCTACGGGAACAGCGGCAGCAAGATAAGGAGGAGCAGGCACGTCGGGAGGAGGAGCAGGCCCGCCGCCAAGAGGAACAGATGAACCTCATAAAGGACCTCCATGGGACCCTTGGCAAACAGCTGGGTGTTATGAAGGAGCAGGTGGAGCAGCACGAGAGTCGACTTGCCAAAGCCGAGAAACAGATTGCTAACGTGACAAAGGCGTTGGGCGATTTGAAGGCAGGAAAGGGATTTGTGGCCCCTGTGGTTGACACCCCCATGACCTCCTCAGTACGTGGATTTAAAGTACCACCGTTTGATGGAACCTCTTCATGGTCAGCTTACAGACTCCAGTTTGAAGCCTATGTGGAATCAAATGGATGGGACAAAGCTCAAGCCAAGACGGCACTCACCTTATGCCTCCGCGACCAGGCTTTAACTGTACTGGAGGCGCTCGGCAAGGATATGACCTACGACCAACTACTGGAAGCATTGGACTCAAGATACGGCGACGCGCATCTAGAATACGTGTTTCGTGCCCAGCTGAAGGACCGAGTACAGCGCGGTGCAGAGACCCTACAGCAGTGGGCTCTAGAAGTTGAGAAGTTGGTTCGGAAAGCCTACCAGTCCACACCTGCGCTTATCGACGGAAATCTTGTTCAGGCGTTCGTCGATGGAATACGTGATCTAGAAGTCAGAGCCGCTGTGAGACTTGGGCACCACAAGACTTTAAGAGACGCCTTAGCCCATGCCTTGGAAGTAGAAGCAGTGAGACAGGACCATCGGGCTCACCGTATCCGGGAAGTCGTTTTACCAACATGCCACCTTTGCGGGGAAAAGGGCCATTTCCAGGCAGGTTGCCCGAAGCGCAGCGAGGGTCGAAAGGATGGTGCAGCATCACCAAGATGCTACATATGCGGAGAAAAGGGCCACCTCCGAGCTAATTGCCCAAAGGGAACCACGTGGCGACAGAAGACCTATGGTGAAACAGTAAGGGCGGTGAATGCAACCGCCGAGGAGCAGCAGGGAAACGAATAAAAGCCAGGACTGCGGGGCGGGTGCTGGCTGGTGCAGAAGTAGCCCCAAGGATTTCGATCTCACAAGCCCATGATGGAAACAGCCTGATCATCAAAGGTGAAGTCAACAGAACACCCTGTAAGCTGACAATAGACACTGGAGCTTCTCGCACGGTTGTGAATTCTCAGCTGGCACGTCGGGTTCTTGGGGACTGCATCAGTGACCGTGAGTGTATACAATTAGTAACAGCTACTGGTCAGCACATATCCGTCCGAGGCGAGAAGGAGGTGGAGTTGAAACTTGGCAACAGAATATATTGGCATAATGTCATCGTAGCCGATATAGTAGACGACTGCATCCTGGGATTGGACTTTATGCGAGAGCATTATTGTGAGATCGACGTTAATCAAGGAGTATTGAAATGCGGGACAGAGGAAATCTTTATGGAAGGCGCAACCGCTGGGAAAGTGTTCTGCCTGAAGAAAATAATTCTACCCCCCAAGTCGGAAACAATTGTCCCAGTCGCTCTACCACAGAATGCTGGGCAGGAAAATCGATGTATTCTAATAGAAAGATTGGACGAAGACTTACCATGGAAGATGGCACGAACGTTGGTGAAGGCTTCAAATATATCAGCTGTACGCATACTCAATCCCAGTGATAAGGAGCAAGTGATCAAGAAGGGCACATTAATGGGTACTTCTGAAGAAGTAGCCTGGATGCGACGTTGCAGTGATCAGTGTACTGGTAACAACGCTCACAATTCAAGGTTTAACGTGGCAACACTCTTGGAAGACTGTAGAAATCATATGTCTGAAGAAGAAATGGACAAGGCTAAGAAGATGTTGCTTCAGTACGCTGATATTTTCTCTACAAATGATGCCGATATAGGAAAAACCGGATTGGTGCAACACAAGATCAATACTGGCAATGAGTCACCAATTCGTCAGCGACCTAGAAGACTGCCAGTTGCAAGAGAGAAGGAAGTGGAGATCATGATTGAGGGGATGGTGAAGGATGGTGTAATAGAGCCTTCATCTAGTCCGTGGTGTTCTCCTGTCGTATTAGTGAAAAAGAAAGATGGCAGTATGCGCTTCTGCGTGGACTATCGACGACTGAACGACATTACGAAGAAGGACAGCTACCCATTGCCAAGGATTGATGACACACTGGATACACTGACAGGCATGAAATGGTTTACCACCTTAGACCTCAAAAGTGGCTACTGGCAAGTGGAAATAGACCCAAAGGATAAGGAGAAGACCGCATTCTCTACGGGAAAGGGTCTGTGGCAGTTTAAAGTAATGCCGTTTGGATTGTGTAATGCTCCTGCCACGTTCGAGAGACTTATGGAACTAGTGCTCACTGGCCTGATCGGAGACGCCTGCCTGGTCTATTTGGATGACATCATCATTGTGGGCCGTACATTTGATGACCACCTACAAAACCTGGAACGTGTGCTATCAAAAATCAGAGGAGCCAATCTAAAGTTGAGTCCGAAAAAGTGCTCATTATTCAAACGACAAGTGAGTTTTCTGGGACACGTAGTTTCGGAAAAGGGTGTTGAAACAGATCCAGAGAAGATAGTTGCTGTCAAAGAGTGGCCAGTGCCGAAAGATAAGACGCAAGTCAGAGCATTTTTGGGCTTGTGCTCCTACTATCGACGGTTTGTGAAGAATTTTTCGGACATTGCGAAACCTTTACACAAATTGACCGAGGAAAAAGCGCAGTTCTGCTGGGACACAAACTGTGACAGTGCTTTTCAAGAGTTAAAGGACCGTCTGTGCAATACACCTATATTGGGCTACCCTGACACTGAAAATGAATTCATCGTGGACACAGACGCAAGTAATACTGGAATTGGTGGAGTGTTGTCACAGAAAAAAGGAGATCAAATCAAATCAAATTCAAATCATTGTCAAAACCAGAGAGAAACTACTGCGTCACGAGAAGAGAACTGCTCGCAATAGTCAAGACGTTGCAACATTTCAGCAAGTATTTATTGGGAAGGAAATTTTACCTGCGCACGGACCATGCTGCACTAAAGTGGCTATTGCAGTTTAAGAACCCGGAAGGACAAGTAGCAAGGTGGATTGAGCTACTACAAGAATTCGACTTCGTAATTGAACATCGCAGTGGCAGATCCCACGGTAACGCAGATGCTTTGTCACGAAGACCTTGTCCAGAGAAGTGCAAACATTGTTCCAAACAAGAGGCTAAAGAAACAGTGCCCGTGAGGATGCTGAAAACTGACCTTAGCGACGAATGGAAAGAAAACTTACAGCAGGCTCAGGAAAAAGACGCTGATATCAAACCGATCCTCGAGTGGATAAAAGCTGGTGCCTCTAAACCAACATGGAGTGATGTTGCGTCATTGAGCACAGTCACAAAAAGTTACTGGGCACAGTGGGACAGTCTGCTGATACAAAATGGTGTCTTATGCCGGAAATGGGAAAATGTTAAAGGGGACAAGTGTCATCTGCAGATGGTAGTCCCCAAAGCAAAGGTGCCAGATGTCCTGCGACTTTACCATGACGGATGTTCGGGAGGTCATCTAGGTGTAAAAAGGACTTTATTAAAGATTCGAGAGCGATTCTACTGGATCCACTGTCGGGACGATGTTGAAGACTGGTGTCGTAAATGCACTAGTTGCGCAGCTGTAAAAGGGCCTCACACGCGCAGCAGAGGAGCATTGAAAGTCTACAACGTTGGTGCACCCTGGGAACGAGTAGCCCTAGACGTTGCGGGACCATTTCCAGAAAGTGAAAGTGGAAACAAGTATTTTATGGTTGTGATGGATTATTTCACAAAGTGGCCGGAAGTGTTCGCCATTCCTAACCAAGAAGCTTCGACGGTTGCAGATAAATTGGTCCATGAAGTCTTCTGTCGATTTGGAGTACCCTTGGAGATTCACAGCGACCAAGGAAGGAATTTTGAGTCTCAAATATTCCAGGAGACGTGTCGGGTAATGGGTACCCATAAAACCAGAACCACCTCTTACCACCCACAATCTGATGGAATGGTTGAACGATTCAATCAAACCTTAGAGAGATATCTGGCAAAAGTCGTGGGGAACAGACAGAGGGATTGGGATAAGCACATCCAGCCGTTCCTTTTGTCATACCGGAGTGCAGTTCACGAAAGTACGTCGGTGACACCAGCCTTCGCGAACTTCGGAAGAGAACTACGGTTGCCTGCAGATCTCATTACCGGTATTCCGCCTGACACCCCCCGTTGTGTGACTGATTATGCAAACGACTTGCGTACCAGAATGAATGACATATATGAGCATGTCAGACAATCAGGCCAACAAACATCTGAGAGGATGAAGACCCGCTATGACCGCAAGATGAACAACAAAGGCTTCGACGAAGGCTCACTAGTGTGGCTACATAACCCGGTACGCAGCAAAGGAAAGTCACCGAAGTTACAGGCAAAATGGGACGGTCCCTACCGAGTCGTGACTAAGATCAACGATGTGACCTACCGGATACAGAAAGGACCAAGGAGTGCTCCGAAGATCGTTCATGTGGATCGTTTGGCACGTTATCACGGATGTAATAATGCTCGGGACGAGCATGCCTTAGGAGGGGGCAGTGTTACGCCGAGTAACTAGGACGACGGAGATGGGTCACGGAGATTCTGGATTAGTCGATGAAGCAGGTAGAAAACAAACAAGAGGAATATGCTAGAATGCGGCACCCGCAACAAAAAGAAAAACAAACAAAACACAATAGCGTGAGACCGGGCTCAAGGTCAAGGATTAACAATGGCGATTGTAAACATCTATTGTTCGCAAGTTGAATAAAGGACGTAAACATCTATTGTCTCAAAAATGCGGGCGGGTCGCATTCTGGAGATTTATCGAGATTTTTCGAATCCAGAATCTTCGTGGCCCATATAAATAATGGTCGACAGCGTCGGAGAGGCAGTTCAGTTTTGGACGCATCCAAGTGAAGATCGAAGTGAAGTTACAAGTGATTATCAGTGCAGTGTAACAAGTGCTAGTGTATAGTGACTGTTCGTGTGATTTCTGTGTGTTTGTGTGGCGAATAAAGTGACTGTTTTCGGTGGAATTAGTGATTTTAATTTATCCCGAACCCCAGCTCGTAACAATACGTACATATCTGGCATATCGCATCATTATAAAAAGACCTCGAGTAACATTAACAATTTTTGAAGATTTATGTCAAAGGTTGTAAATGATTAGTCAAGACAAAAATTGGGCTAATACACATAACAATTCGATGTTACAACGACTAACAGCAATGATTCTTGTGACAGCCCTGCCTTTTTTTTATACACTGTATGACGTAACGATATTGTAAAAATAAGTGGTAGTCTTGACAAATTCATCGCTCTCCTATTTTGTCTTTAACCACAAAACAACGCATACTCACCTACATCTCTTATAGTTGACCGAAGAAAGTACCCTTTTTAGAACGCAACCTACATTGAAAACATTTCGAATATAAGGAAATAGGTCGCTTCCACGTAATTATGGACCTCGATACGACTTGTGTAAATATAAAATGACACGCGTAAAGAAATAGACGTGACGCGTACATAAATAAAACTGATTTTAGCAAAACGAATCTGTTTTGCGTGAAAGTTAATTTGTACAACAAACAGTAAGTATTTTATCGAATTTATTATATTATATTGCGATATTTTTATTATATTGCGAAAGTCTTGAACGATGTTTCACTTGACCTATTTTGGTCATAGAATCAGCATTGTAATTTTCCATCTAAAGTGTCAATACAACTAGCCTTTTGGGTACGCTTCCAGCTGATAGCGTAGGAGTCTATAAGTGCCCTGTTACCCCTTGATACCGCATGTTAAATTTCCAATATACAGGACGTAAGGGTAAACACCGTTATCATTCAATGAAAAATATAATTTTATTATACTTTTCTTGCGTGAGGATAACGTACGTGTGTCTCATTATGGGAGGAGCCAGTGGTTATATGACTCAGGCGTGTATCCTATACCTATAATAAAATTGCAACAGGCCTATCATGTCTGTACATTATAGATATCAAAGAAAAACTAATATAGGGGGTAGAATTTTTGTCTGTCTGTATTTATGTTTGTACGCGCATCAAGTAAAAACTACAGCATGGTATTGCAGTTTTCACCGATATATTACTAAAGGTTTAACTTAAAATCTGGTGCATGTTTCATCTTGATACGCCGCCTAGAATCGGACTTATAGTATGTTAATCTTTTTGGGACGTGAGTGAAACTGCGGATAACTAGTCTTCTATAATTCGTTGTGTACGGCATCGGACTGTAAAATTCTTAAATTCTCGGTCTACCCACGGAATGAATGATAACGGTGTTTAACATTATACCTTGTACCTACTTCTAGTTTAATTTAGAGTTGCAGGGAAGGACGCATATCATTAAAGGCGGGTTTCCTTGCCTCTTCCGAGACCCCGAAACTAGTGAGCGGTTAATTGGCGCGTCAGCTCCCCTCGCAGGTTGTGCTACAATAATTAATCACACGACGGCCGGTAGACAAGCTTCGTGTAATATTGTTATCGTTCTGGCACATGCCCCTGTATAGTTTCACATTAAGTTAGAGCATGAAGGGATTGATAATCGTTGTTGTCTTTTGTTACAATTATGGATTTATAAAAGAAAGGCCTACGTTCAGCAGTGGACGGCATTAGGCTGATTTGATTGATTGATTGAAAGGAAAGGCAAAAAAATATAGAGGTTTATAATAAGATATCTGTCGCATTAGAGAACAAACCCTGTCGTGCGGAGGAGTCTATAAATATACAATTAAGGGACACAGTACATCCACACTCGAAAAAAAAACCGATGCATCACTAAAATATTCGTCTCTGGCGAGAATGAAATCGGAGATCGAAGTCACGGTAGTAGGCATACCAAACGGGCAGTAAATAATGATAGGTAAAATATGGTTATTTTTAAACGTAACTAAGGGAATAGGTATTTTATGAAGATGGGCCGACTGCCGAGAAAGTATTTTACCCTTTAGCGCTCATTATAATATTTCTACGATCCTAAAGTTATCTAACTGCGTAATAGCGGCAAATTTATCTCATTATTGTTCATTATAGCGATAAAAATGAAGGATTATGTCCGGCAGTGGGCCTTTCCGAGTGATTACGCTTTTATTGTAGGACATTATTATGTTGTATTAAAATATTGCTTAAAGGGTTTTATTCGTAGACTACAAAGGAGGGTGCGTATATCGTGCAAGTATGCAGGACAATCTCGGATGTTCATCTGCTGAGTCCAAGACTTTTTTTATTGTTTTTATGCAAACGTGCAGTGATAGCCTACTGGTATGATCGTTGGATTGCCAAGTCAAAGTTCTCGAGTTCGAATCCAAGGCACGCAAGTGCAGTCAGTCAGGCGACACTTTAGGAGTTGCTGATACCTTGCCGAGGTGAGATAAAAATCTATTCATTTTTTCCTGCGATGCGGCAAGGTTGCGAATAGGACTGATCTCCTTCTGAGTCTGGGTTTGGTAGGGCAACCCTGAGATGTACTTCAGTAGTATCTGTAAATAATCATCATTATGAAATAGTAATAGTCACGGAGCAAGTAAAGCTTGCTAGGCTCATGAGGCACACTGGAATAATAGTTACATTTTTGCCAAAAATCCTACCTGCTTTTCAACTTAATCCATGTCGACGTTGCTTGAATGCAAATTAAAACGTGGACTTCATAAATATGAATTTGTTTGTACGTCATGTTTGGAATACTAAAAAGTTGTTAAAAAAATAAACCGTCTTCAAAACACAAACAAAATAAAGAAAGAGTTATACTAATTACATTTTTAGTTTCTGAGAAATACGTGGACGAACATACATATATACCTTCACTTATGAAATTTGTCACACTTGTTTAGAAACCCACATAGACTATAATAATAGAATATTGAGTAATTCTAACAATGTTATATACGCGTACAATGGATAATCTCCATTTTTGAAGTTGGTTAAATAATGTTCGGTTGACATTTAATTTTAGAACGAAGAATAACCATCTCCATTTCATTTTAAAAGTTAAACATTTGAGAATGTACATTCTATGAAAACTCAAGTGTAATTTCATTTTATAATATTTTTACTCCAATGACAAAAACATTATACTTTACCCCGTATTAAAAATACTGTAAAAATAAAATGTATTGCGTTTAGAAATGAAACATATTTATCTTTAAAGAAAGGGTATCAAGTCCCAGCTGAATTCAATATGAATTTAACATTAGTGCAGTGAAGGTTTTAACAAAGCTGAATATTATGTTGCGTCAATTTGGATTACAGAATATAGCAAATTTATCAAGGGACCTAGCCGGTTGACACCTGGGCCCTAAAATTGCATGAAAATTTATTATACGTATACGCAACTATTCTATGTAACTTGTAGTAATTGTATATAACAACAACAAGGTTAACCTTAAGTTTTAACTTTTTGAATATAATGGTTAAAGGAACTCGATTAGTTAGTTATTAATTTGAATGAACTGCCTCGTTAGCCTAGTAGTCCTGAGCGCGACTGCTACGCTAGAGGTCCTGGGTTCGATTCCCAGCAAAGTGTTATTGGGTTTTTCTATGAAATTCTCAGTAGCAGCTCGGAGTTTGAAATTTGTGCCTGGTTAATGGCAATAGGCTCCCCCACTATTACATGGGACCCAAACATACCGGCGAACTGTGAGTGTACATTAGTACGCCTCTGCCAAACCTCTCGGGGAATACAGGCGTGATGGTGATGGTATGTTAATTTGAATAATTTTAATGTTTTAATTATCCACTGTCGACTTTTACTAACTTCCGAAACCTAATTGCATATTTGATAGGGCTAACCTGTTTTTATTTTACGGCAGAGACATTGACATAGAAATAAAATCACAGGTATTATCGCAGTATGTTGGTTGATACTATTGAAATACATACCATCACGCCTATATTCCGCGAACGGTTAGGCGAGGTGTACTAATGTACACCCACAGTTCGCCGGTATGTTTTAGGTCCCATGTATTAGGGAGCGAGCCTATTGCCATTAACCGGGAATTATTAATATAATAACGATATAAAATCTACCCGTGATCATGGATGCTGTAAAGGGTTCCAAAAGTCGTTATTTAATAATTATATTATTAAACATTTATTTCAGATGACGATTTTATTATTTATATAAGTAACAACAATAAATCTACATGTCACACGTTCAATCAAAAAAAAAAATCAAAAATGTTTTATTTTCATAATACACTTTTACATTATACATAGTTGATGGCGTCTCCTTTTAAGCATATGAATGCCTGTGCCAGGAGGCGCCGCTCTTTCATATTTCAAAGATGTAATAATATAATATAACAAATTTCAAAAACTTTGTAAAAGAATACGTGCAGCTGTAATTCTATACAAGATTAAGTGGTTTGTGTTAGATTATGTGATCGATATTGTGTGATAATTTAAGGTGAACCACTAGCCGTGCGACGAGGTCTTGGGTTCGGATCTATCTGTAAATAGTAGCTGTGTGTGTGGGTGTGTGTGCGTGCGTGCGTGCATGTGTGTGTGTGTGTGTGTGTGTGTGTGTGTGTGTGTGTGTGTGTGTGTGTGTGTGTGTGTGTGTGTGTGTGAGTGAGTGAGTGTAACGGCTCTTTTTATTTTATATTTACTATAAGATTCTCGACTTCATCATAGCATTTTTTGTTTATCCACTTGATCAGTAGGGATTTACATTCCTGATACGATTTAGTATGTATATTAATTTCTTTATTTATTTTATTATATAAGTATGACGAGCGTTTTTCGTACTGTATATTAGCAAATTCTGTTTTCACTATTGAGGTGCTGGCAACATTGTGCTTCCTTCTTCTACCTACGGTATTTGGATATAAAGGTATAGTTTTATGTTTTTTTAATATTATATGTATTATGTATAATTTTCGGATTGATAGTAGATTACTAATTTGGTATAGATCATAGGTGGGGAAGGTTCTTTTTTTGAAGTACATAACTTTTATTAATGATCGTTGCGCTCTTTCAACTTCTAGAAATCGTGTTTTACGCGCACCTCCCCATATACTGATACAATATATTATTACAGATTGAACTAATGAGATATAGATTTCGTTTAGAATATTTTTTGATGTTCCATTCCTTGGGACAATGTGTCGTAGTGATTTGAAGACCCATATAATTTTTTGTAATCTCGCAGTAATTTGTTCAATTTGAGAGTACCAGCACAGGCCTTGGTCCAACATTATACCGAGGTACTTGACTTGGCTAGCTTTACTGATGGTCGGACAGTTGCAGTCGCGATCAACCGAATTCTTACATTCATGTATTTTAATGCTGAAATCAAGGTCCGGCTGGGCATTCCTATATATAGAGAAACAAATATAATTCGTTTTGCTTGTGTTTAACGTGAGGAGATTAGTTTTCAGCCATGAAGCGACTTGGATCATACCTCGTTCTGTATTAGTTTTGGTTTCAGCCCAAGTTAATCCAGTGAAGACAATTGCCGTGTCGTCGGCATACGAGAAAATTTTTGCTTTATTGAGGGACATATTACATAAGTCGTTTAGATATATTAAGAATAAGGTAGGACCCAAGACGCTCCCCTGGGGAACGCCGTAGGTTACCTCAACGTCCTCACTGACAAAATTTTCTAGCTTTACCTTCTGTTTTCTATTCGTTAAGTAGTCTGAGAAAACAGATAGTTGTGTACCTCTTATGCCAATTTTTTCTAATTTTTTTACAAGGATACGTACAGAAACTGTGTCGAAGGCCTTTTTTAGATCTATAAAAACCGTTAGACATTTAGTTCCCTTATCGAGTTCTTTGGTTAGTAGTGTAGTTAGAGATGTAATGGCGTCTTCCGTAGAAATACCGCGTCTAAAGCCAAATTGAGATGGGGATAAAATGTTATTACTTTCAAGGTAACTTAATAATCTAGTATTTAATAATTTTTCTACTATCTTTGCTATAACAGGAAGAACTGATATGGGTCTATAGTTATTAATATCAGTTTCTTGCCCACCTTTGTATATAGGAGTTATAATTGATTTCTTTAAAGAGGTAGGAAAAGTGCCTTGTTGAAAACAGAGATTGGTTAAATGGGTTATTATTGGAATTATTTCATTTTTTACATGTTTAATATACCTAGTTGAGATGTTGTCCCAACCTGGGGCACTATCTGATTTTAGGGAATTTATTATACAATTCACTTCATTGAAGTCTGTATCCAGAAGGGCAAATGACTTAGGGCGACTTGGCATAGATCGTAGGTATACATCTATGTCATTTTGGGTTACGGTAGCTTGGATGTCATTAGCAAGTTGGTTGCCAATATTTGCGAAAAAATTATTAATGTAATTTGCTGAGTCGGAAGTGGATGATTTTAAGTGACTTAATTCAGAATTTGGCCTAGTACATTTATTTGTGAATGTGATAGTTTTCAGGTTTTTCCAGAGCAATTTATTGTTGCTTAATGATTTACTAAGAAGATTTCTTTCATATTTTCTTTTTACTTTTTTTATAAGGTTGTTGCAATGATTTCTGTATCGAGTATAAGTAATTTTTTTAATTTCATCATGGGGGTCTTCTCGAGATTGTTTCTGAAGCTTGTTACGATTTTTTATACACCTTAGAATGCCGTCTGTGATCCAGGGCTTAATTATTCTTTTACTTTTAGGGATCTTGCTTGTAATTGTATTCGATTTTATTGACTCACTAAGTCCTTGTATTAAACAGTCTGTTATGTAATTAGGGTTATCACAAAAAAGTAATGTCGAGAGATTTTTTTCTTTTAAATATTGTAAGGCACTTTCAAAGTCAATTTTGTTAATGGTTTTTGGTGCGGGCTGAATTTGCTTAGTTTTAGATAAAGACAAAAAAGTTGTAAAGTGGTCTGTGATAGTAGTGCGTAGGACAGCAATAAAGGCAGAATGCCGTTTTTTGTTTATTTTTAACATGAAATGGTCGAGACAGTTGGTTTCCCTGGTAATTAAGGTATGACCTGGAAGGATACCATGTCCGGATAACATATCCAGGTAAGACGTTCTATTTTTAAATTCATATATTTGTTCAGTTTGTTTAGGTTTAATATTGATATTGATGTCACCAGCAATAATAATATTTCTTCTTTGAAACTTAAGGTTATCTAAATGTAGTGACAAAGAATTTATGAAAGTTTCCGCATTTGTGTTTGACGGTGAGCGATAAATACCTAATATGATATTATTAAACATATTTATTTGTAAACAGGATGCATGACTTATGGTTATTTCCATGACAGTGGCTTTTAATATGTCCTTAATATATACAACCACGCCGTCGTTTTGATTTAGGCGACGAGAGGTAGCATAGGAGCGATAGTTGATTAATGTCGGTATAGGTTTGTTCGGATCAAGGCGGCATTCGGTTAAAATTATAACGTCTGTTTCGAAAGTGAAACCAGACATATTTGCAACAAAGTCATCAAAATTGCAATATATGCTTCTAATATTTTGGGAGATTATGGTGAGGTCACCCTTATGTATTTTGCAATGGTTAGAAAGTTTATTACTATCACATTCTATCGATCTTGCAATACTTAAATTGTCAATGTCATTTAAAGTTTGTATTAGATTAGCCATTGTGTTTTGTGGCGTACACGGTATACATTTGCTTCGGGATATTAATTGTATAACATGTCTGTAGTAACGCTTGCCATGCAAGTATAGGAAAGGTGAATATTATATATCTGTTTTGTAATAATATTTTTTTGTTGTAAATATTTAAAGTATCCATAATTATTATATTATTTTTACACTTATACTTAGTACAGTTTAAATCTAAGTAGTGAATTATTATTGTCTCATATATGAGTAAGATTTTTACTATGTAATGTGTGTGTGTATGTATTGGTGTGTTTAGGTAGATCAACAATATAGTGATTTGTGTAAGTGTCATTTGTGTGTAACAGTCTCTACATACCCAATTTGATAAACACATAGAAAAAACACAATGGTGGGAAACATTCCGAGATTTGTAGTAATATAGTCATTGATTGATTATTAACTGCTGGATTTGTGCTTCGCTTTTGACTATAATGATTGGAGAGTCGTCTTCTCTTTTCAGATAGACACGCCCGTATGCAGTCCAACAGTATTTGTATATTTTTGACTTCACGAGGTCCCGTGCAAGAAAGTGTAGACGTGCAGCCTTTGCAGTTCGTTCCATTACCCCTCTCATCCTCGCAGCAACTTCTATGTATCTTTCTACATTAGTAATGTAAGGCAAACCAATAGATTATTCAATAGTTCTTTCTATAATATAATAGTTCTCTCTTACTTATTATTAAACACACTACTACTACATACTAGAATATTTCAACAACAATCTTGAGCAATGTTTTGCTATAATTTTGTTTCAAGATCTTTGAAGTGAAGCTCGTTCATGAAATATTTTAATTTTGCGTTCCTTAGAGGCTCAACATGATGTTAATGAGATAAGAAAAATTTAATATGGAACCTTTTATGAAGTACTGTTGTAATTAATTTAATTAGATTTATACCATAGCTACTGTGTAATTGAATCAGGGAGATATACCTACCTTCGGTTGTGTGGTTGCTCATCACTAATTTGACCCCCTTTATTTCCTCGGACCTTATCTGGGTCGACATATTATAGTTTTCTGTCGTTCATATCATATCATTATTTTGACAAATATTGAATGTTCAAAATTATAAACTTAATTTATATTGTTAAATAGCTTTTTGCCCGCGACTCCATCCGCGTGGAATAGTTACTTTGTTGCATATGAACTTTCATCTCCTATTTTATCCCCTTGGGGGTAGAATTATTCAAAATCCTTTCTTAGCGGATGCCTACGTCATAACATCTACCTGCATGCCAAATTTCAGCCCGATCCCTCCAGTGGTTTGGGCTGTGCGTTGATAGATCACTATGTCAGTCAGTCAGTCACCTTTGAGTTTTATATATATTTAGATTACCATAACACAGTATCACGACCGTATTCCCCGAAGGCTTAGGCAGATGTATAGGTACTGACGTACACTCACAGTTCGCGGATGTTTAGATCTCATGTAAAAGGGAGCGAGCCTATTGCCATTAACCAGGCACAAATATAAACTCCAAGCTTGTGAGAAATAATGAGAAAAACTCAATAAAATTCGACCTGGAAATTGGAATTTATATTTTAAGAGACCTTATATATGTATCTATCTGTTTGTGGCCAGAAACATATTTTACAGCTAGATATTATCAAGTTATTACTTATCTCTACTAATTAATTGTATTTATCGAGGATAATATCGCGCGCCATCCGTACTATGAGGGTTGTCAGTATTACCTCAATATATTTGCGTTGTATCTATCCAGAAAACCACAAAAAGGGACACATAGGGCAATTCCTCTGAGAATAGTTTAAATTTAATTCTCAAATTCGTGTCTTACTTTGTCTAATGTGAATCATATTACGATTGATTAAAAGGGGCCTTTTTATCGGACTGCAATTGCAATAACGGAAATACATAATAAAAAAAGTATAACTAAGACTATAGGTATAGTTTCTACAGATTAAAGCTCTGGTTTTATTCGTTATTTGGAATCCTACAACCCTAACCAATTAATTAATTTGTATAGTTTTTACGAGGGAATTCCAGTACGCAGTTATTGAATATTCTGTATGATCTATACGAATAAGGGCTGGTGCAGATTGACGGAGGTGTAGCTTGAGTATTTGAGATCTTTTCCTATTCTTATATCTCACACTACCAATATAAATATAGTAATTTTGCATGCATATACCAAAATTATTATTTTTGGTTGATAGGCGAAGTGAACATATTTAGATAACCATCCCTGCCCAACTATGTTGGGGTCAGCTTCCAGTTTAATTTCTGGACTATACTTATAATTCAACCATCACGCCTGTATTCCCCGAAGGGTTAGGCAGAGGCGTAATTAATGTACACCGGTATGTTTAGGTCCCATGTTATAGGGGGTGAGCCTATAGCCATTATCCAGACTCTGAGGTGCTACTGAGAATTTCATAGAAAAACCGAATAACATTTTGCTCGAGGTGGGGATCGAACCCAGGACCTCTAGTGTAGTAGTCGCGCTTGGGATCATTAGACTAATGAGGCAGTCACTATACTAATATTTTAAGAATAAACTAATTGAAAGGATTTTCGTGGTTGTTTAACAGTTGTCATGGGTGTTCATATGAGAACCGGAACCAACGGCTTGGAAATTCTCCGTCACAACATTGATACAAGTCTCCATCTAATATAGTAAATGCGAAAGTAACGCTGTGTTTGGCTTTTCGTGTCAAAAAGTCCCTTGGAATGCAAGTGAAACCCCGCGCATCTTGTAGTATTTCTCCTTCATTATTAATTGTTCCACACTTAGGAAATTGAGAGTCACAAATACTACAAACATAGAGGCTTGGAAAGAGGGACGGAAGGAAGAAATGGGTTAGAAAAGAAATAATATTACAAAGTCCTTTGCAGTCGATCTACCCGAGGCCTTAGTAAACGGTATAGCAGAAATCAATTTAATTGAATGGCTCTCTCGGTTTTGTGGAATCTGATAAAGCTTTCCTTTTTCATTTGAAAAGGGATGCTGATCTTGTTGATGTTCAGTATTGATTTCTGCAATTCTCATTTTCATATTGAGGCTTAAGCTTTTAGTGTCTTATAAAAGCTATCGTCAATGTGACTGAGAGATTATACAAAATTATAATAATATAGTATTAGCAAGCTTAATTGGCAGTGACAACCGCTGGAGAAGACGTGTTCTTGAGTGAAGACCGCGACTCGGCAAGCTGGCGGAAGCTGGATGCGACAAGCCGAGGACAGGGGGAAATGGCGCACATTGGGGGAGCCCTACGTCCAGCAGTTGAATAATATTATAAGCTTGATGATGATGATAAATAATATAGTGTCTTTATTTTTATATTTTTATTATGGGATAGGGGGACAAACGAGAGACGGACCGCCTGATGGATTACCGCGATTACGACCGCTCATGGACACCCGCAACACCAGAGGAGCCACAAGTGCGTTGCCCACCTTTTAAAAGGGGATTGGGCCTCCGGTATTTTCACTTGCTCACTCATTCGGCGAAACACAACGTAAGCGTTGTCTAACGCCGGTTTTCTGTGAGGCTGTGGTATCATTCCGGTCGAGCCGGCCCATTCGTGCCGAAGTATGGCTCTCCCACGTGCTACGGTAGTGTAGTACTACGGATCGGTAGAGGTGGATGCTTCTCTCTCTCGTTCCTCGATCTCAACATCATCAACCTATTAAATTGACTCACTACTGGGCACATTAGGTTATAGTTCACTATGCTCGTCTAGTCCGATGAGAAAGTCTCTCAGGTATGCAGGTTTCCTCACGATGTTTTCCTTCACCGTTTAAGCGCGTGATAACAAGTCAGTGCCTTGGATTCAACTTGGAGACCTTTGACTTAGCAGTCCAATAGTTATATCACTAAGCTATTACTGCACTATGTACTTATACATGGAAGCAGCTGTATATGACATAATTACACATAAATAACAAATTGCCACACGTAGGTACAGATTGCAGTTATAAATATCAAAATTAAAAAAGCTCACAACTAATATACCATGACATTAATATAACATACCATCACGCCTGTATTCCTCGAAGGGTTAGGCAGAGGTGTACTAATGTACACCCACAGTTAGCCGGTATGTTTAGGTCGCAACAGGCACAAATTACAAACTCCGAGCTGTTACTGAGAATTTTATAGAAAATCCCAATAACACTTTGCTCGACGTGGGAATCGAACCCAGGACCGTGTAGCAGTCACGCTTAGGACCACTAGACTAATAAGGTAAAGCTCATAACTAAACGACGGTATATCCCAAAATCTTCTGGGCGAGGACAGATCACTTAATGTTAATAAAGATATATAGTCTAGAAAATTTAAAAGATATCCTACCGAAGAACTCGTAAAATCAGAGCAAGATCTCGGGTAAAGTGACGTGGAAAATTATACGGACGAACGTATGACGTCATATGTATTACTTACGTTGCAAGTTTGGTAGGATTTTTGCGGAAAAGATTTTCGAACGAATCCAAAACATGTTTCTTATTTCAGTAACAAGTTTTCGATTTAGAAATACATATTATTTTGAGTTAGAATTTTACTTTGTGTAGCGCTAGGCTTCGATTACTCTGCAATACCTGTATTCCCGACATACCAAAAACCCAGCACTGCTTGGCCTCAGTGACACATGAAATGGTTTGATGAATTATTAATATATCAATTATACTAATTACATGAATGGGTTAACTATTCAAAAGATTGATGACATCGTAGAAATAACCGTAAACTTATGGCTCAGATGGGCAAAGGATAGAGCCACCTGGAATGGTTTGGAGGAGGCATTCACCGCAAAAGGCGGCCCTTACATCTAACAATACTAACCTGATTTAAGTACAAAACTAACAAATAAATAAATAAGTACACAAACCAAACAGTAGATTAGAATTTTATAAATGTAAGGGATAGAAATAAAGCTAAATAAATAGTATATCAATCTCTGTGTTGCTTCCGTGATTCTCAATTTTTAAGATACAGTTGAAAAACTGTGCCAGGCGGCGTCTGGCATTTAGCTGAACTGTAGCCTTAGCACGAACAACTTACGAAAAAGTATTCGTATCGTCATGGAGACCAATTTGTATGAGATTTGGACCAGCGCCTCTATCGTGACGATACGAATACTTTTTCGCAAGTTGTTCGTGCTAAGGCTACTGGACTTATATTTGGCACAGACGTAGGAAAGCCATATAAAAAAAATATATTTATTAAGTTATTATAAGTTGGGACCACTAGACTGCCTCATTAGTGTAGTGGTCCCAAGCGCGACTGCTACGCTAGAGGTCCTGGGTTCGATCCCCAGGTCGAGCAAAGTGTTATTGAGTTTTCTTTGAAATTCTCCGTAGCAGCTCGGAGTCTGGATTTGTGCCCGGTTAATGGCTATAGGCTCGCCCCCTATAACATGGGACCTAAACATACCAGGCGAACTGTGGGTTATATTAAGTACGCCTCTGCCTAACCCTTCGGGGAATACAGGCGTGATGGTATGTTATGTTATTTATTAAGTTATTTAGATTTTTTCATGTTATGTGTGCAGTGTCCGTGACTGTCTCAATAAACCCTTTTTCTTTATTTCAGTACAACTTAATTTTCAGACTAAGGTCAAAATATAAAATACAAGTATGATTTTGTGAGTAATATTGTATGGTGTGTCGTCATAATATTGTGGGGGTCTCTTAAGCTGGGCGGAGAGGTAAAACCGGCGCCGTAGTCATATTATGCGGTCCGACCGGGACCGGTTCTACCCGGTAAAAGCCCCACCTTAACCTGACTTATACTTTATTCTGTTAGTATCTATACGTTAGTATCTATACGATGGGCCGTAATTTCTTTTGTAATACGTAGCTTGTGTAAAACACATTACTAATTACGATTTTTATTAAAAATGGACTTGCTCTTGTCTTCAGTTTTGTCTCCGGGTTAATGAGGTGGATGGTCGAGGTAATAGATACGAATCTATTAGTCTACTGGTCCCAAGCGCAACTACGCTAGAGGTCCTGAGTTCAATTTCAGGTCGAGCAATGTGTTATTGGGCTTTTCTATGAAATTATCAGTAGCAGCTCGGGATTTTGGATATGTGCTCGGTATGGCAATAGTTTCGTCCCCTATGACATGGGAATTAAACATACGGCGAACTGTGGGTGTACATACACACCTCTGTCTAACCCTTCGGGGAATACAGAAATTGTTTATTAAATAGGCTAGCTCTAGGTTAGCGTGGTTGATTATTGCCACTCTCACTCCGAGAGTAGACCCGTGCCTACTTGCCCAGAATGCCTATATTTATAGGTTGATGATGTAATGATGAAATTATCTATTAAAACGGTGGCAAGAATATTTTATTGTTTCATGCTTTACATAACATTTTTAATTTAGTTTTTTGCATTGTTGAATTGCTTTGACAGTATTTCAACAACCAACAAAATTGCATAGTGTGTAGCCCCAACAATTCAGTGTAGCCAAGCCCACTGATACCCTTTGTGTAGTAGACGATCGTGGACCGTTTGCCGGCTCACATTTTTTATGGCTTCGCTTTGAGCGCTCACTCTCGTATATTTTGTGAGAGATTTTACTCGTTCCTATAAATATCGAGCTTGGGCTAATACGCTGAGAAATGTTGTTCGTTGTGATTTTTAACTTTTACATAACATACATTATACATCTTATATCACGCCTGTATTCTCTGACGGGTTAAGTTAGATGTACTAATTTATACCCAAAGTTCATCGGTATGTTGAGGCTACATTTAAAGCGAGCCTATCGCCATTAATCGAGCTCCAATCCCAACTCCGACCTGCTACTGAGAATTTCATAGAGAAACCCAATAAGACTTGGAGTCAAACCCAGGAGCGTTGCAGTTATGCTTAGGACCAAAGGTAGTTCTGAAATTAAAGGCTCTTCTATTTCCGAAAATTGCTAAATAACACTTGTAATTATGGTTTGCCTTTCACTCAAAAGATCTGTCACTGAGTGTAAAATAAAATCAATAACAAATAATGACGCTAACGTCCAGTAGAACCGGAAGCTTTACGATCAAGATCATAAAAATCCGCGAGACGCCGGCGCCCGCGCCCGCACCCGCACCCGCCGCCGGCTGAAAGTGTTAACTCATAAAACTCCGCTTTTTCCATCCACTGAGCATTTCACTCCGGCAATCATGGGCGTAATAAAAAGAATCTCCACTAACCGCGTACACTTCACACCGTAAACACGAGATAATAATTCGACCCGAGAACTCGTAAAATGTTTCCAAAATAAGATCGAGTGGCCGCAGTTTACGTGAGCTTATTGCATTTCTACAGAGATTTATTCGCTGTTGCTCCATGGGTATTTTATTAGACACACTGTTTGTTCTCACCGAGTAATGGCTTAGCTCCTTATGTGCGTAACGAAGAAAAATCGCGAAAGGTCAACGATTGCTAAAAGGCAAGGTGAAAGGACACTTAGAGAATATGCAATCATTTCAAAGGTTTTTCTAACCAACTTTGCGATCTTCAATAGACTTCAAAACGTTGTGGCTATCTGCGGCCCTATCTTTAAGTAAATAGACCTATATGCATGGAAAATACGCCAAAGTAGACCATTGTAGCTCTAAGAGTTACTAGATCGAAGTGATTATTTCTGTAAACTTGCCTAAAAGTATTTGCGCAAACAACTTGTATGAAGCCTAAAAGCTGGCGCTCTCTATTTACTTATTTTCGTAAGCCTCTTCTATTTGACTAGGAAAAATAATTCACACTTATGAAAAAGCTATGATTGGAATATCTGACACCGAATGGAGTGGCGCAGAAATAGTAATGTAAGCAGGTAAGTACATATTTTAAATTTATGGCAGAAGATGAAGCTTCATAATTTTCACTGTTAAGCATTTTTATATTGGATTGTGCAAGAAAGTTCTGGAAGTCAGTACCAAAAACAAAAGATCCGACCAAACTGAAACCACCGACTTCCAAACGGCTTTCAGTTATCAAACATTATTTTTTAGGTTTTTTTAAGGTTTTTGAAGGCGGTTTCTTATCGTTAGCAAAGTAATCAGGTTAGGTGGCGATTCAGTATTTAGTAAGATTATTGTTTTTGTTTGGGATAAGACTGATTTTTTAATCTTGAATAGTTGAAGGATTGATGATTTTCATCGCTTCATGAAATACGGAGGAAATTATTCAAATACTACTAATTTACAGGCAGGACCGCCATCATGTCTGATTCTCTGAAGAGGCTGGGCAGGGCAGAAAGCCATCCGAGTTCAACGTCCGTCTAACATTTTTATTGCTGTAACTACGCAAAGTACCTACAGTAATTTTTAATCTGTACGCTCGTAATAATTACGAAAATAAGAGCAGGCTTCACTTAATTATACAGAGTCCATTACTCGACAAAACAAGGAAACTGCATTAAAGTTGTAGTCAAGCGGGCTGGGAGGACTTTCAGTGTAATGCAAGTCTAGCCTGGAAAATGTATGTGCTTAATTTTTATATAATATTAATACATACACTCAAGCCTTCTTCCCTTGGGTCCAGGAAAAATAAAACTATACGAAAACCACCATAATTCTTGCTTTTACTATATTCAAGGTCTTACCAATTGCCATATTGCACAGTCACACTGTGAGGCTGCATGTTTTCGCTTCGATTCTCACCCGAGGTAAATATTTGTGCATTCTACGTATATTTATTTTGGCTATAAGTATATGACGTTTATGATGTAATTGTATGTTTGTTTCCGCGGGCCTTGTTTCCTAGTACGAGAGGTGTCATTTTTTAAGAAAAACAAAAAATATACAAACATGCAGGTTGTGAAACTATGTATTTGGCCTTTTTGCTGGATTTTTCCAATAAGGTCGCTGTATGTCTTTTTAAGGCGTGTGAAAGCCCTAGCGGTGTTTCCAGTAATATTTATCCCTTATATATTTCTTTTGTTTATCGCCTTTCATTTGTTTTCTCGAGAAACCTGAACTATCTCAGAATTTTATTTCCAATTCTAGTCACTACATCATCTTTTAAACCGCAACGTTGTCTTATCACGCTATTTCTTAATTTATTATTCTGAGTAACGCCGCACATACTTTGCAAGGAACGCATCTATATTTATTACTAGCTTTTGCCAGCGACTTCGCCCGCGTGGAATAGTTACTTTGTTCCCTAGTTCTTCGCCCGCGGTTTCACCTGCGTTGCCCCGTTCCTAAGGGTTGTAGCGTGATGTTTTATAGCTTGATACCTTTCTCATGAATCACTAATTTTCCCAACATTTCCCTTCACTGCTCTGCTCCTATGGATCGTAGCGTGATGAAAAGTATTCTATAACCTGCCCAGGAGTATGAAGAACATTTGTACCAAGTTTCGTTGAAATCCGTCGAGTGGTTTTTGTTTCTATAACGAACATACAGACAGACAGACAGACAAAAATTTTACTGATTGCATTATTGGCGTCAGTATCGATCACTAATCACCCGCTGATAGTTATTTTGGAAATATATTTCATGTACAGAATTGACCTCTCTACAGATTTATTATAAGTATAGATATTTCTATTTTAAAAAATAAATATTGTAAAATAAATAGTTTTAAAATTGTTTTTATTATTTAAGAGACTATTCTACAAGAATTTGGAGTGTTTCTTTTTTTCATAAAAAAATGTAGGAATAATAGTAATGAGTCCTCGAGATTTCATATGAACGCACGATATTAGACCTCAATTGAACTCAACTGGACTCGATTGAACTGACTCATTATTCTAGAGGACCTGGGTTCGATTCCCATGTCAAGCAAAGTGTTATTGGGTTTTCTATGTAATTCTCAGTAGCAGCTCGTAGATTTTGAATCGGTTAATGTCAATAGGCTCGCCTTTACGTAGGATGGACCCTAAATATACCGTAGAACTCTGATTGTACATAAGTACAGTCACTGGCATAAATATGTATACATTTATACACCTCTGCCAAATCTTTTGGGGAATATAGGCGTGATGGTATCTTGCTCAATTGATACATTAAGCATTTCTTTTTATACCACTAAGGTGGCAAACAAGCATACGGCTCGTAAGCCCCATAAGCCCGCCTGGTGGTAAGCGGTTACCGTAGCCTATGGGCGCTTGCAACACCAAGGGTATCACTCGCGCGTTGCCGACCCTTTAAGTCAAGGAGGTATAGTTGGGCTGGCATTGGGGACACTATTGTCTCCAAGCGCTGCGCTCCCTCGCGGAGCTCTGGCGACCTTGCTCACCGTTAGGAACACAACACAGCACGGAGCTATGTTATTTTCTGCAAGGTGGAGGTACTTCCCCGTCGGGCAGCTCCAATTGTGAGTGGAATTATTCGACTCCACTATGCTCTACCTCTCTTAAAACTTGGATGAAAATCTCAATATCCTACTTGAGTGAAAGTATAAATAATATTGAATACATTTTATAATTATAGTCGACACTCAAGCTAACTACATAATGAATTATATTAGGAGCTACAGCGTGGATTTAAGCGCTCTGTTGTCAATATTACTCTTGGGGGCAATATTGCTCAACTCGTTTGCGAACAAGTGTCAACTAAAGGTAATTAGGTTTATTAGCATAAGCTGCGCCTTAAACGCAATCAGACTCTATTTTGTACCTGTTAAATACAAATATTTCAACGATATGGTACAGAGTAGGTAGAGTAGAATAGTTAAGTGATGCAATTACCGGCAATGCTGTTAATAAATGTCAAGATTTACAGAAAAATGTGAACCTATCGTAGCAGTCCTAAGCGCGATTGCTACTTTAGAGGTTCCGTCGTTAAAGTGTTAGATCTCTGAGATCCTCATAATGTGCAGGAAATGGCCACCGTGTGGTTTATAGTCGGTAGGAGTCCGACATATCCCTTGGGTATCCATGAGGATTTCCACACGGGATGAAAAAAAAAGAAAAAAGGACGAGCAGTGTTATAGGGTTGTTCTATGAAATTCTTAGTAGCATCTCAGAGTTTGGATTTGTGTCCCGTTAATGGGCATTAACTCATCCCTTATTATATAGGACCTAAATAGGTAGGTATACCGAGAAACGGTGGGTGTACATCAGTGCACCTGCACCTACATGTAGATCATACAAATATTTGCTCCGTGTGGGGATCGACCCCACAACATGTTGCGCAGAAGCCGATCACTCAGCCGCTACGCCAAATGTGTCGTCGCATATACATATGAGGAATTACATATTCCCACTTCACAACTTTCACAGACAATTCTACCACTTTCATTTGAATCAGTCGTTAAAGACAAAGTACCGCTATATATGTCGATACACACATGTACCTACGTTTATGTAAACGATACACTTCTCGGACCTAAATGGAGCTCTAAAAATAACCATTAAACTGAACGAGCATCCTATCCATTCATCTTTAGTATTAAAATTTTATATAACTTCTTATATAGGGATAATAACAACATAACATCAAGTCAAAGTGTGTTTCTCAAAGAGTTAGGTAGCAGCCAGCTCTGCCTTATTAAAATAATCACAAATAATTAATCTCATACTGGTTGCTGACAAATTAACAAAAATGTAAGGTAGCTGTTAGTAATTGTAACATTAACAGCGAGTCTCAATAACAAATCCACCGATAGATTTTCTTACTAGAGATAGGCTTTTGACATAAAGTCTATACAAGTAATGTCAAAATCCTATCTCTAGTAAGGAAATCTATCGACGGATTTGTTATTGGGACTGGCATGGCCGTTAGACGTCCAACAACTTAGTCTACCCGTGACCATGGATGTTTTAAAAGATCTCTAACGTCGGGAATTAAATAATATAAATACGCGTAAAATCCGGAACAAGAAGTTTTATGTCAATCGTCAGTTTCATGAATTCTATATGAAAAAAAAAGCTGCCTGACTCTTGTATTGTGGATGCGGTCTGTGTGAACTGTGATCATCTACGTATATACATTATTACCTATACCTCTGCCTTACTCTTTGGGAAATACAACCGTAATGGTATTCACGGGAAGGAAAAATAAAATAAAGCCTGGTATCAAATTATGAGTGAATTAGTAACGCGACACCTCCTCAAATGTTTTGGTGTTTGTCGAGCAGTTAGTTCTAAGTTTGTTTGTGAAGCACCCTTATCATGTGCGGCGGCCTTACTGTCACACAACCTTAGCTAAATTATTTGTTGTCTTTGTATATTCTTCGGTATTTGGACAGAGTACAGAGAGGAATTCCTCATGAAGTAAATTGGGTGTTGGGTTTGTTAAGATTGCTTGCAAATATAGGGTTTTGTTTCGCATGTCTTAAGTCTTGAGATCTCGTAGAAACGATTGGTTTCCCTCATTATAATTGGTACTATGCTTTAGTGGTATACATATCGTAGGCCGATCTTTTAAATGAGCAGATCACGATGTGATGCATTTCGTGGCCGATTATTTCATGATGTACCTAAACTAATTTCTTCCGTGTAAGTATGTACAATGGCTACAATTCAGTTCTGGCATTGTGTGGTCACAGTTCTAACCAGAACCGATATTTAATATGCCCGATGTGCCCAGACACATCGTGATCCGCCCACTTAAACGATTAACCCACGACATATATAGTCTTCTGTTTATATTTAATACATATTGTAAAATATACAGAATCAGAATCGTTTATTTGTCAAACATAGGTAATACATAGTATTGATCTTAATAATTACATAATTAAGCTCTTTAATGGATGAAAGTCTTGCTGACGAAAACAATAATGTATGCAGAAGTTTCTGGAGAGCATAGTACGTACGGTGATGTAACCAGACATTTAAATATAGCTAGCGATATTCGGAACAGTACAAACAAAATAGTGAAAATTTTCCCTTTCTTTACCCTTTTAACTCTCTTTGTGGGTAATGTAAGATTCTAAGAAGTATAATTATGGTTCCTATTTATAATACTATAGTATTGTAGTAAATTTTTGATGAGTTTTATATGATACAATAGTCCATCAAAAGACGTCTCAACGTACATATGAAACTTCTAAAATGTTTCACACACGAGGACAAAAGTATTACAAAACTTCAAAAAGCAGCAAACAAATAATAAAGAGTATCTTTAATATTGTAAAGCAAAGAGGTTTAAAGTAAAATATGTCAAAGTGAGTTTCAAATGAGGTGCGTGTCGTAAAACGAAACTCTAACAGTAACAAATTTAACACGTTCCCAACTGCTTTTGTAACAGACGATGTCTGAAAGCTTTGCCCTTGCAACGAGACCGAGAAATATGAGTTATTCTTGGCGTGCGATTCACTTAGAAAATTTATACGAAGGCAAGAGCATGAATATTTCTTGTTTATAAATGCTTATTTTAACCCTCTGTGTGCTTAATGACACGTAGCGCCTCCTGGACAGGAACTTACAGTAGCCGTAACACTATCTGGACGCTGATAAGTAATATCTACTGTTTCAAGCCACAAAATGAAAATAAACTCAGATTTTTATGACAATCGTTAATTTTGATCTAGGATATTCTCCAAAAATAAGCGTCCATATATCATTGAAACGTTGGTTGTCGGAAACAATGACCTAATAAAATAGTTATACTTGATAAGCAGTACAATGTACAGTTAGGTTAGGTTAGCTTAGGTTAAGAGATTACTTTATAGATGGGGCCCGCAGTGGCGGGCCAGCACCAGTCGGGGGCCGCAGACGAATTGTCTGTTTCCCGTAGCCCCCGACGCCGCAGGTGCAGGAGGGAACACCGTGTGGTTTTTAGTCGGTAGGTCACCCACTCTGGGTGGAGTCCGACACGCCCCGTCGCCTCCCCGGGCGGCGGATGTCCATGAGGATTTTCCACACGAAACCAAAAAAAAAAGGTTAAGAGATTACTTGTCACTGAAAGAAATTCATCATGTAAGCAGTTATACTGCAAAGTTAGGCAAAGCAATATTATGACAGGTTGCCTGGTAATTTTTTCGTTGGTATCAACTATAATATTTCTCAACATATAAAGCCGCTAAGTATTTCTTGGACAACAACGTTTAAAATCGTGAAAATCACGCAATCGCGCGAGAAATATCTCCTATGCGCCATCAATATTTCTAAATAACCAGTCAGGTTTTAATATCTAAACCACGAGTAACCACTTCGATTCAGACGCAGCAGAGCATACAATCTAACTTTTAGGCTACCATAACCAATTCCACATTTAAGGGTTTCAACACAGTCGTTAGC
The DNA here is from genome assembly GCA_910591435.1 of Acronicta aceris. Lineage (NCBI taxonomy): Eukaryota > Metazoa > Arthropoda > Insecta > Lepidoptera > Noctuidae > Acronicta > Acronicta aceris. The sequence goes on along the minus strand of OU342780.1, from coordinate 6,619,741 downwards.
TACAGGAAGACAAAATGCCTCTCAATTCCTGTCACGTATTGTTATAGGCCGTTGTGTTTTCCCGTTACGTTGACAGTGATGATGTAAACATGAGAAGGACGACGTGTCAACATAAGCTATTTATTGAAGCTGTAGGGTGTATCGTTACGTCACTCGTGACGTCATAAGATTTCCTTGTATGGTGGTATTAAATATCATATACGTGGCCTCGGAAAAGGGTAAATTATGCCTTGCCTCCATCTATTTCTACTTCAGTTTGAAGTTCGGTGAAATGATAGGCAAAGTGGTTGATCGATTAGGCTCCTGCATAAAGTGTCGCGGGTTCGATTCCCGTATGGATCAGTTTCATTTACCTAGATTTACGTATTCCTACACATTATAACTTTCCCTGGTCTGGCTGTTTTTGCATGTGAGCATTTTTTGAAGAAACTTTTTTATTGAAAAAGGTTTATTAATAAATATCGTAATCGCCTGGAATAATGTTTTATATGCAGAAATAGTCGTCGTTAAAACCCTAAATGAAATTAATTATAATTTATTTAATGAACCTTTCGACCTAATTGATTTTAATTTTGTTCGACGAAATGAAGTATAAAATCATCGGAGTACTTAATTTTCTCGTTTCGTCGCACAATTTTAAATTAATCCCGTCTACTCAATGGGAAGCCTTCGTTATAAAGATCCTTTTTAACTGTAAGCTTAAAATTTTGCGAAACTAATTAGGATCATATACTAATCATGAAAGTGTGTAACAGATGTTTTTATATTTATTACGGAGGCTGTATAAAACGTCTTCCGTAAAAATTATGTGTTAATTTTTACGTTTGATATCTTTTTTGTTATTTACGAAGCCATAGAATTAATAAATAACCTAGCTTAGTCTCCTAGCTTATGTGATTTCTTTTTTTATATTCTTGCAGTCACACACCCACATACATATACACACACACACACGTACTACTGACTGCTTAACTATATGTATTTACTTTAAATACCTAAACAACAAAACGTGTAAGTGACTAATTGTTCTAAAATAAGTGCCTTCCTGAATTGTTTGTTTTATCTACAATAACGGACTTTATTTAAAATATTTGCACGTCTCCGGTTAGGAGACTTATAAAACAGGGTTTTTTTTATATGATAGGAGGGCAAACGAGCAGACGGATCGCCTGATGGTAAGTCACGAGCGCGTTGCCGACCTTTTCAACCTTTTTTTTTTTGGTTTTCTGTGAGGCCGTGGTATCACTCCGGTCGAGCCGGCCCATTCGTGTCGAAGCATGGCTCTCCCACGTCCAAATAATAATAGGGTAACCTAGTACCGGTTCCTGTATCTACAACATGTCCAAGCTTAATGATGTTTAACAACCATGTAATTTAATACCTATATGTATAAAAATGTTTGTGGAGGAAATAAATTAAAGGTATTTGTATTGTATATAACATATTAAAAACCAACCAATGGACCATACATAGTAAGAGGGAATTCTGAAATTGTAAAGATTCCCTATTAACTAAAGACCTCTAAGGAGAAAACCTCATTGTGAATTTGGATTCAATGACATTTCAAGACTAATTTCCTTGAATAGGTATCTGGTTTTTTATTCCGTCGACGAATACTTATAATAATTGGTCTCGAATTTAAACAGGTCACGGAGGTCAAGTCTTAGAAGTAGATCTGGATATCCGATTATATTAAATGGAGAGTATCGATTTATGTCACCTATGGGATGTAGCAGATGGTAGTCGATACTATATTATAACGATCCGGTCGAGATAGGACTCGTTCGTTGGAATTCTATTCATGGAACTGAGTACGATTCTATGAATCGAATGAATACTCGGTGTGCATCGAGATTGGTTCGTTGACTTACTATAATAGTAGTGCAGATATTTGGTGTTAACCTATTTTCCGATAACTGTTTATCGATATCTGTATATAAAGTTTTAAAGTGCTGATAGAATTTTATGCTTCTGTTTAGTTATTTCTGTAAGCACTCCTATTTAGTTCAAGGAAATAACATTATTTCTTTCATATTTTGTAACTGTTTTAAAATATTAGTAATAATAAGGTACGCTTTTTTAATGATCATAATTTCCATTAACGAATTAGCTGAATAAACGGAAATAGAATTTGCATTTACAGATTTATTCTAAATTCGTAGAAGTTTTGTATTCGACTGGGCAAAGTCCATCGCTTGGGCACTGTTCAAGCCCTCAGATATTAAGGCACATTCGCTTAAAACGAAATAGTAGCAAAAAGTATTATGATTTTAAGTTAAGAATTTTAAGATCTTAACGGACATTCCATCGTCGACAATTTACTGCTAAACTGGTAAGGAAGCAAAGGAATTCCTTAAATTTATTATGTAAAGCTCAAAGTACATTTTAACATGTCAATTACATGCAAGATGTATCAGTTTCATACCTACTTGCGTAAGTTTTCCACCTAAAGAAAGAAAAGAAAGAAAGAAAAAGTTTTTATTTTCGCCCTTATGACACACAACAAATCAAAATGCAACTGTACAATCAATAACTTAAAAGTAGCAAAAGGTTGCGCAAAATAGAAAAACAAAAAATGGGAGCTGGCAACACAACAGGCATGGCCATCTACCAGAGCCACAGATTAAGGAAACTATAGAAGTTTATGGTACCTACTGGTAAAATCTTTACCACATGAAAGCCCGCTTTCCTTATTTTGCGGTTTCGTTGATAACACACATCATGCCTGTATTCCTGGATTTGCTCATTCTTGCTCCATAACAAAGACTGGAATAATGCGTGTTTCTGGAGGGATCGGCAGGAGTGTTCTGATTTAAGTACACTTACTATAACGTCTTATCACCAGGCACTCGCCTCGTATTACATGAGACCTAATACATACCGGCGAACTGTGGGTGTACATTAGTACACCTCTCCATAACCCTTCGGGGAATACAGGCGTGATCTTATGTATGAATTATTCACAGTTACCAAACCGCGGTTTCTGTAGTCCAATGGACTATTTATTTATTTCTTTTCCAAGGTAGGTACAGTCTATTTTTATACCAAAATTCGTCAAAATATGTTTAGCGGTTTAGGCGTAAAAACAAACAGATATTCACATTCGCATTTACAATATTAACATGCGTTTTTTTAATAACACCTACCTGTATCTGTGTTATACATAGGTGGATACTGGATGTTAAATAAACACATGATGATAACAAAAACAAAGCTCACAGTTGTAAACCATCCGCATATTCACATCTGTTGAACAAACTAGTTGCGAATGTTCTAGAATGTTCTAACGAGCAGACGAGGCTTCTGGCGGCTGCGAAACACGCGCCCACGGCTAAGTACTGTAAGCCCTACCATGAGTGCCTCGCCTAATTAACTATCTCGATTTGAATTTAGAATCTTTATATAGTATAAAACAAAGTCGCTGCCGCTGTCTGTCCGTCCCTATGTATGCTTAAATCTTTAAAACTACGTAATGGATTTTGAAGCGGTTTTTTTTTAATTGATAGTGGTTCAAGAAGAAGGTTTTAAGCTATTTAACATTACGATACGACTATTAGGAATGGGGCAACGCGGGTGAAACCGCGGGTGGGTTGTAGAATATAAGTAGAAAAGAGGTAACATATACATTTTAAGTCTGTAGAAAAGTCGTGTCAGTAATTCCAAAATAATTGGAAAAAATAAGCCGATACTGAAGCCGAATTGTTGTCTGTATGTATGTTCACGTATAACTCAAAATCTACTTGACGGATTTCTTTGAAATCTGGTATACTGTGATTATAAGGCTGGTCAACATTTAGGGTCTTATTAATTAAGTATTAATACTTTTTATTGCCGCTGATAAAAGTGAGTTTTAAAGATAAAGGTTTATGTAAACGATATTTTGAGGGGCTCGTGACTCGATCTTCATGTTAAGTTGCGCTTGCTGCGGTCTGTCTGTGGATAGGTAACCATTTTTAACACATGGAGTCGACTCCGTGCCTAGGAGAATACGGAAAGCCACCGGGCCTCGTTCTCTTATGAACATCAATTACAATTGTTAGTAGTCAGAAACCCAAAAACGCTGACAAACAGTATTCTACCAATAATGAGGACTATGACTGTCGCTTCTAATAAAATGCTAATATTCATCCGCTTCCAGATAGAAGACCCCAACATGGGAAAAGGCTAGGAAATAATTGTTAATAATGCTGGGCTAGGTTAGGACCTAGCCTAGCCCTATAATATATATGCCCTGATAATAATGCATTATTGTTAGTATACAAAAGAAATCTTTATAAGCACTGTTAACTCATAATAAACCAAGTCACCGAGATAGCACGTCTTATCCTATAGGAAATAGGTAAAGTTCCAATGATAGGAAATATATATTTCATAAAATGTGGTATTATGATCACTTGAAAAAGAAAAGATTCCGATAATCTCGGAAGTTGTATAGGGAGATAAAAACGGTCGGGTAATTTCCTTAGACGTTTGATTCTCGGCTAAGACTCATCTCCGCTTTCTTTCTGGGAAAATAATGAGATTCAATGAATTGGATAAATGAATATCACAAATAGATTCAGGGCTGATTTATCGGTCTATTTGACGGTTCATAGTTTTATCGAATAAAATATTTTAATAGCTTATCTAAAGATATATAAATATTCAGTTTATTTAGTCATATGAGGCTGTAACTCGTGTTTTTGCGCTCATTTTAGTTTGAGAGATAAGGAGAGCGCTATATCACCTGTAGAGCGGCATCCCTCTATAGTAACCTCTTCTGCTCCCAGAAGACCACTATTATTTAACCATTCTCTAAAAATTCCCATAATTATTGATTATAAATAGTCATAAGCATCTTCACTACAATGTCGTTGTTTCCTTATTTGTAGTTCACACCAAAAAAATACAGATTTGAGAAAAAACTTAGATGATTCATTTGTTAAAATGATTCCTTCATCTAAAGTTATCCAACTATACAATCTAAACTTATTTAAAAGTGTAAGTTTAGATTGTATAGTTGGATAACTTCCTACGTAACTTCGAATGTTTCCAAACTCATTTCAAAGAATGATATTATTGTATTTACTTACCTTTAAACGAATTAGTTAAGAGTTGTTAATTACATTAAAAGAGCCAGAACACGAAACGTACAAAGCGAGACTAGAACCGCATTTCAAAGTACATACACGCAAGTGTTTTCAAATCTCTCTAAAGCTAGACAAAGACCGACACGGTACAAAGTATAGGGCCCACAGAAATCTTAACTCGCAGTGGGATGGTTAACACGAAACAACTTGTAACACAAGTTCGAGAAACTTCGCTAATGGCGTTGCCACACTACCGTTCAATAAATTCAGATCAGAAATATAGGTGGTTGAATCTAATTTAGAAAGGTTACAGATGTGTGGATGTGGCTTTATTTTTTGGGCAGTCCTTTTTATTGTTTGGAATAAATATTTATTTTCAAGGACAACACGGTTTTTAATAGGTCACTGAATCTGTCGAATATGATAATCGTATCAGCAAAGCCTTATTTAGTCTTTCGCTAAAACCTCTTAAGTCTAAAGTAAGATTAGTCAGTTAAGATAAGGATTTATCAAATTTATTTTGTCTTTGATATTTCGGACGATGGATTTCAACCTAAAACGTTTGTTCTATGGCGATGTATTAAGAACTACGCTGACTTAATACTTGGACTTGTTAGAAGTCGCGTTTCTTATTCAAAATCCGTTAGGTATTTATTTAAAATCATCTGATTCAAAACCATTTTTGTAGTAATCTACCCACAATTCTGGTTTGACTCGTCATGTATAGTTGTTTAAACCACGTTACGTGATTATTTGATCAAGTATTAACGTGTACTCGCCTTTACGTGATGGCCTGTGTATGACAGCGTCAGTTTACGGCGTCTTCGCGTGACAGTATCGTACCACATCTTACCCACAAGATAACGTAACTTCCGCTGTAAAGCTATTCGACGTTGAGGCGTATAAAGTGAATTATATTATATAATCAGTACAGGTGTACCGAAGGGATAATAAGGAAAGTTTGCCATTGTAATTATAAGATGAAAGTTATGCGTGTTGGCGCAGATATTCCTATCATCTTTCCTAAATTAATTAAACCTTGGTGACGTTCTATCCAAGTACATGAATATTTTTACATAGAGGGGTGGGTAAGAATACAAAACCCCATCATTAGGATTAGGATTGGTGTATTTTTCATAGTGTTATAATTTATACTATATACAACTTTGGTTTACTTTAGATTTTACTTGTTTTAAACCTTTTGTTGTAAATGGGTTTAAGTTTCTACCAAAGACACGGCAAGAAACTCTTATATAACTATCTTTATTCCGTAAAATTATGGTTATATTTTGTGCTATTAAATATAACTTCAGAAACATTAATTCGGAGCGAGAAGGCAAGTCGACATTTATAGCATAATTAGACACTCAGAATAGCTGCAAAGTTTACTGAAGACGCGAAACTTTTCGGTACAGAATACAGTGCTTAAAGTTGTTGAAAATAATATCATAATAAACCTACCTAGATTTCATGTTCAATGGGATGTAATGTTGAATGAAATAACTGTACTGTATTTCTAGATTTTCTAGATTTCATGTTTAATGGTTTTGGAGGACCAAACGCCTTAAACATGAAATCTGGGCATTTAAAGGCTGTGTAAATGTTATTAAGTCCATTTTCAATTTATTTTTACCAGACATGGACCAGATTTTATGTTAGACATCTAGCAATACATCGGCGAAAACTGCATCCAATACCATGCACTAGTATTTGCGTGATGAGCGTACAAAAATACAGACAGACAGACAAACAAAAATTCTAAAAAAAATATTTTGGCTTCTGTTGCTCTAATAAAAGCCCGCATATTAGTTTTTCTTTAATATCTGCAATGTACAGACATCGGCCTGTTACAATTTTATTATACGTACGAGTAGATAGATTTGTCTATGAAATTAAAAGTGTGAATTACAAGCTACACATGACAATAACCCAGCTAACAAACTAAAATATAATTATCCAACTTAATACACAACTAGATTATATCAAACATACCAGAATAAATATTAAAGGGTGCCAAAAAACTCATCCCCATCGTTATCACTTAGAAGATGGAAGAAGGCTGACTGCATTCATAATTAAATATATATTATTTCATCACCATAATTATACTCTCTTTCTGCTGGGCATGGGTCTCCTCTCAGAATGAAAGGGATCAAGCTAAAATCCTTCACGCTGGCCATTGCTTCACCACGCAATCCAATGGGGTTGACAGAAGAAAATCTTCCAGGCATGCAGGTTTTCTCGATGTGAGTAACGTTCTGCATGATTAAATCGAGTGATAATTTTATATATAAAATTATCACTCGATTAAATATACACATATAAATATATAAGATATAAATATACACATGATTTAGAAAAGTTAGGGGTGCCTGCATTGATTCTAACTCGGGACGTTTGACTTGGCAGTCCAGTCACCAGGCTATCACTGCTTTTATATTTACTATGTAAATTAATGAACAGACCCAAAACCTATCGTAGCGTCCGTACACTCGACTTCGTTGGTTGCAAGTCTACGGTTTGTTACGCAGAGTTTAAAACAAATGAATAACGTGGAAACAATTTGCAGTGTGCGCAGGCACCGTGTCACTTGTGATGGTAGAGGACCCTTACTAGAACTAATATGGTATCTGCTAATAGAAAGAGAACTAGGTCAAAGTGGTTTTTTATTGTAATGCAGGGTAAGGGAGGGAGGGGCTCGTGGCTAAGTTATAACTAAGTACGATGACTAAGCTGTGATTGCGGTATATTCCATGAATAGGTAGTACTAAAGATCTTGACTCTGTCTCCGAGAGCACGTAAAACCGTCGTTCCTGGTTGTTATACAAACACCATCTTTAGTGGTAGAGACGTCAGAAGCCATATTGTTTTGAAATCGAATTGCTAATTTTATATGGCCGTTGCTTTATGTAAAATACTGATATATATATTTTTTATACCACTAAGGTGGCAAACAAGCATACGGCCCGGCTGCTGGTAAGCGGTTACCGTAGCCTATAGACGCTGATATTCAGCTGTATCTGATTCGACGGAAGAGTTCGGAAGGAGTTGCTGATGCCAAGGCCCCTACGACTACAGATTGCTAGAGCCGCAGAAACCGAGGGAGAACTGGCTCTCACGTGCAAAAGCGAAACACGCTAAGACACTTTACGACAGACTGTGACGTAAGGGTGACTGCCAGCCAGTCAGATACTTTTTTTTTATGGGATAGGAGGGCAAACGAGCAGACGGATCGCCTGATGGTAAGCGATTACCGCCGCCCATGGACACCCGCAACACCAGAGGAGTCACAAGTGTGTTGCCGACCTTTTAAAAGGGGATTGGGCCTCCGGTACCCTCACGCACATGGCGAAACACAACGTAAGCATTATTTGACGCCGGTTTTCTGTGAGGACTCCGTGGTATCACTCCGGTCGAGCCGCCTTTTACGAGATACCTATATATACTTGTATTCTAATCTCCACTTGGGGTAGAATTATGCTTTTATTATTACTATTCTCCACAATATCAGCCGATAGAAATAAAGAAAGAATAAAGGAGGAATGAACCATGATGGATGAAAACATCCTCATATTTAATTGGTCTCCCTAACAATTAACAAAAAAGTCTAGAAAATACTACAACGAATAGAATATTCATGTCACAAAAGCCACTTTTAAAATAAATTGCTTAAATTAGTGTTAACTCTTAAACCAATTGTAGGTCACAAAAATATACCGAGCAATAGCTTAATTGTTCACAATTCTTTATTCAATGTAGTTAGTGTCATTATCTTGTAAAACAAAGGTCAAGATGGCGGCATTCAAAATTAGGGCGAGCCCTAAGTGTTTTATAGAAATCTGTAAAATGTTGTAAAGAATATAAAAATATTTTTAATTTAGACTTGATACTTTAAGGGAGTTTTTAATATATATTGCTATTTTTTTTAAATCATACACACATACATAACTCACGCTTTTCTCCCGCAGGGGTAGGCAGAAACTATAGACCGCCACTTGCTACTATTCTTGCATTCTTCTATGCTTCTTCCACATTCATACATATTCTCATTCATACGCGCCGGTTGCGAGTACCTACTACGCACTTGACCTTTTTGAAGGATCTCGACTTTATAAAATCACTATTCAATATAATTATGGCTCCATCAACACAGTCCAGTATTCTATTCTCACATTAATTTTTTTTATTCATGATAGGCTTATGCTTGACCGCAAGTTCGCCTGATGTTAAGCTATACTGCGATCTACGATGGATCGCGCTTGCTTAGAAGAAGCCGATTCACTCGTGATTTAAAGACACCCAGATTATATCTATCGGGGATGACACTCGGGAGGCGGATTCCACATTTCAGCGGTACGCTTGATAAAAGTTAGGGTTGTTGAAATGTTCACCGATGTCATTTTTTTGTGCTTCTGGTAACTGTGAGTTCCATAAATAATTTAAATGGGTGGAAGATCCTAAAATGATGTATACAGGCAATGTATGATTTATACAGGCAATAATACCGTGAGTTAAGTGTGAAAATGTTCCGAAATATTCAGCCCGGAACACAACAATTTTATTAAAATGAACAATTTGAACTACAGTTAAGTAAATCTCTAGTATAAGTATAAAGCAGATTGCATCAATATTTTATCCAATTCAAGTACATAATACCAATCGCAGTCTACATTGAGAAAACAAATTGAAATCCATTATTCTATAACGAGTGAGATTTTCCCGGCTCTCGGAAATTCTATTGTTCACGATCGAACTTCTTATTACTATGCCGTAGTATCTCGCGCCTACAGGTAGCGAGGTGATTGATTTAAAAGATTGAGTATAAATTCAGGATAAATCATTTTGAAAATCGATTTCGATTGTTTCGTAGCAATTCTTCTGCTACGACTACGCCGTAGACGAGTAAAGTTGTAGGTAGCTACGGCGTAGCTATCCAGGCATAGCTCGTTATACCGAGGCATAATGAAATATTATGTAGGACTAGTTATGTTGCGTGTTGAAGTTGAATAAAGTTTAGATATTTCATTCAATATTTTAATTGGCATCATGTTTGTGAGTTAAGCAATTACTGGCCATGTTCGTTTCATGATGTCATTCATGACGTCTCATAAATACCTAATTATTTACTTGATTTGAGTGAAAATGAAATTGTTGACTACAAAATCTTTTTTGCTCGAGAGCCACATTTTACCGTAAACGGGGCACAAATCCGAACTCCGAGCTGGTATTGAGAATTTCTTATAAAATACCAATACCACTTTGCTCGACTCGGGAATTGAACCCAGGACCTCACCAGTCGCGTTTGCGACCACAAGACTTATGAGGTAGTCTGAATTATGTGAGTGAATTTGTAAAAAATATTGCTTGGCCTCCCTAAATATTGCTCATAATATTGGTAAATAAATAAAATCTAGAACTTGAGTACATTTCTTGTGATTGAAGACGTCTTCAATCAATTTTGATTGAACAAATTCGTTTTCAAGTAAAAAAAAACTGTGTAATATTTTATTTTCCTTTGTATAAGTGAATTCACTCAATATTAAAGACGATCCAGAGATATGAATAGTTGGAATCTAGATCAAATTTAAAAGAGACAATATATAGATTGAAAAAATTAATAAATGGAGTTTATTCTTCACTAAAACAATGTTTACAGCGACATCTGAACGGGATTCATCATCTGAAATTCATTGTCAACCCATATATTTTTCCACCTTGTTGATGGAGAAGGGTTTAGGGAACGGAGATAAGTAGCCACCTTCAAACAATATTATATTATAATTTAGTTCCAGAAATTAGGAACTAAAAAACTATTCTTGTAGGCACAACAAGTACTTAATATTTGTTCTATCCCCACGCCACATTAATCCGGATTTATAACGATAGAATCAGAGTTCTAACTTTGTACGTTAAGTCCCGTGAATTAATTTTTTGCCTTAATTTTAGGGCTACAAAAACGGCGACCGCTTCGCTTGCGAATACAGCTATAGATTAATATAACATACCATCACGCCTGTATTCCCCGAAGGTTTAGGCAGAAGTGTACTAATTTACACCCACAGTTTGCCATGCCATGTAATAGGGAGCGATTGCCATTAACTGGGCCCAAATCCCAAACTCAGAGCTGCTATTGGAAGTTTCATAGAACCTCATAACACTTTGCTCGACCTGGGAATCGAACCCAGGACCTCTAGCATAGCAGTCGCGCTTGGGACCACTAGACTAACGATGCAGTTAATAATTAAAATATGTAAGTTTTACATTAGGCCATTGAACAATAAAAATTATGATAGCCATAAAAGTTCAAAATTGCGTCACAGTTATCAAAAACTCATTGTTCCAGTTTCACTGCGCGACTCACATTGCTAGTAAGCTTTTTAAAAAAAAGAAAGAAAAAGATTACTATGGACAATTTAATAAATAATATGATTAATAATTGACGAGAGCTTCCAATTTATAATCGTATGATCCAATGCGTATGTATTAATGACGTTGACAGGAATACAATACACACAGGAATACAAACCTCGAATGAGTCTTTAAAAAAATGCATTTGATATTATTAGAGCTGCTTTTGTTATGGATATTTAAAAAAAAATGCACTAAATTCCTCGCCGAGAGTAAGCAAACAAGCGAGGCACTGTCGTGCATATTGTCGAAGCTATATAGCATTTATACCAAATGTTTTCCGTTTCCGTTTGTAAGCTCCACAAAATGAAGATAAAAATTCATAATTCATCTGTTGCACGAACTCGTCTCGAGGCCCGGTCGATAGAGGTCGCTCGATCCGGATTAAAATTCAGTGGCTTCCATTAGACTTCGCGCTTTGTTCGAGTGGGCATTAAGCCGCCGACATTTTACTACAAACTTTTTTAGGTACAAAGTCCGTCCGCAAAGTTTCGTCGCGATTCGGATCAATCGAGATTTATTGAATATTTTGACAAGCTTGTATGTTAAAATAAAACTACTTTTTACGGATTGTATCGCGTTGTATTGATATTTATTTCCCTACGTTTCAGATCCTTCAGACGTTGTTAGACGTTTTAATGTTAAAATGACTAACAACTGCCTTACATTTTTGTTAACTATTGGCGATCTTCACTTCACTTCACTTCTGCCTAACTTCTTAATGCAGGTGTGATGGTTCGTTATGATAACATTTAAAAAAAACATGTTGGTCGTTCCATTTTTAACTAAAAATGCGTGAATCTATCAATACATATCCAATGAAAACGTTTGGGTTTACTGGGGTTGATAGTTTATGAAGTAAGACGAATGAATACAATAGTATTAATTTATTATATTTTAATTTTAATAAAAAAATATATGATTAGGGAAAAATTCTTTTTACTTTCCAGGTTATTCCATAAACTCGAGCTCGATCGAACCCTGTTTGGGCTCTCTATCAGATAAGTCTGGAATCAAACGCATTCAAGATAACATGAATAAAAAAAACTAAAAAAATCAACGAAGCGAACAATTTAATTATTGTATCCTTTATCTTTACCTTCGGAATGGCGAACATTATCGAATACAAAGAAAAGCACATCGGCATATTTGATCTCCACATTAACTGAATATATGCACAAGAAAGGGATGTGAAAACGAAGCCGAGATTACCTTTCACAGTAAAATAAACGTGCCTTTTTGTAACTGAATACTGTGAATAAAAATAACGGTTACATTTTCCTTCACAAATTACCTACATTCAATTTATTTTGAGAACGTTGCCTTCCGTTATGATTTAAGTGAATTTTATTTTCATTTGACACCAAAATGAACTCGTGGCTCGTTTTAATAATTCGTTGCTTAATTTTAAGTAAAAAATGTATTTTTCTATAATAAATGGAGAGGATTTAATGGATGGAATAAATAGCGGTTTGGTAGAATTAAGGAAAAAATATGTCGGCCGTTAGAAATGTAAGTTGAGATTTTTATTTTTCACGTTAATATCGTCAAATAATGACAGCAATCTCTTTTGAAATGTGTCCTACTCATCTCACTGGAAGATAATCAGATTGGATAATATTTTTTCCACAAAATCAGCTCTTCGAACACAAAACTACCTTATTAGACTAGTGTTTATAAGAGAGCGCGCTAGAGCTTATGGGTTTGATTACCAGGTCGAGCGAAGTGTTATTGAGTTTTTCTATGAAATTCTCTTGTAGTGGTAGTAGTAGCTCGGAGTTTGGGATTTGTGCCCGGTTAGATAATGGCAATAGCCCCCACCTATTACATGTGATCTAAACATACCGGCGAACTGTGGGCGTACATTAGTACGCCTCTGATTAAGCCTTTGAGGAATACAGGTGTGATGGTATATTGATTTCTTTACCAGTTAAGTGCAACTTTGTGTTGTTTTGTTTACAAGTCAAGTGCTGTTTTTCACGAATGTAGCAATTTGGAGGGAGATTGCATCGGGATCGGATCGTATAAGCTCGTAGTTGCTATGACCGACGGCCATAATTCCCCGCATTGCAGACAACACTGCAACAACCATGTAGTAAGCATGGGTCTCAAGTAATAAGCTTAAAGTAGGGCCTCTGTCAAACTTTTTTGGACTTCTGACAACGTACCACTAACTATTGTCATAGATGTTCGTATGACAACCGGGACAGACGGCTTTACGTGCTCTCTGAGGCACGGAAGGGTCTCGATGTGTTAAGGAATGGTCAAAGCAATATATTTTTTTACAGCGCCTTTTTACTATAATATTCTACAACATCCAAGAATATACAAATCTCATAAAGACAAACGGTTTGAATTATTTTGTGATTTTGTATTCCGCCATCACCTACCCCTTAAACCTCTGTTGGTAGGAACGAGCGGCGCTGTTTTGATTACCGTTTTCCGTGCACCACGATCGACTGTTGTAATTTCCTTGCTATCATAAAACCAAACGCCCTTATTTGCTCCACGGCAATATATTATTATTTGTGTACTGACTTTACAACCCCTGCCTATAAATTCTGGAGTACGCCACTGAGAATGGAAAGCGATCCTATTTGCTTAGGCTTAATATTTTTTTCACTGTGAAGCATAATAACTACACCCTGTGATTTTGTCTTAATTGTTGATATAGTAAGGAATGAAAGGATTGTTGAAAGAGATGTACAGCATCAGCATATTACCATATATCATATCAGCCAAAGGACGTCCACTGCTAGACAAAAGCCTTCCCCAAAGACTTCCAAACACCTGTCCTTACCGGTTAAATGCCGCCTGTATCCAACGACTTCCAACGACCTTCACCCGGTCGTCAGTCTATCATTTGAAGGTTATCCTACACTGCGTTTTCTGGCTGGTCTCCATTCGAGTTCCTTTCTGCCGAAGCTGCCATCAGATCTATGAGCTCCAACTTAAGCTTGCTAATCCTTTGAGCTATGTCGCTAACTTCGGTTCTTCTACAGATCTCCTAATTTCTGAATGGGTCGTGAAAAAAAATGCGAATCATAGGTCGCTCTAAGTGACCTTGAGTTTTTTTTCATGAGACCCATAGTTATAAATTTGAATGAGGAGTTTCCTTAACCCTTCAAACTTCGTCATTACCTGATAGTTTCTTTGTCGGGATCAGGACCATCAGGACAGGAGGCTAAATTTAAAAGCCTCAGGAGCCTTTTATATTCAGCCTCATTAGTCGAGTTACAAGAGGTTAGAGGTTACAAGGGCAACTGCTGAGACTAAGGTTTTGGGTTCGATTTTATGTCTGCCTGTCATTCCCAAGTCAAGTAGTGTTTTTCTTTTAAATTCTTGGTGTCAGCTCGAGGTTTCAATTCGTGCCCCGTTAATGGAAATAGACTCATCTCTCGGGATCTAAAAAAACATACCGGGAAATGGATGATCATTATTGCACGTCTGCCATGTGCTTTGGTGAATATGGGTGTTATGTTATTTTATCTTTTATCTATATAGTTTGTAAATTGTTGTTGTATTACAGTAGTCTGCTACGCCAGTCGCCTTATAAAACGTACCCTATTGAAAATAAATCGGACCGAGATCAAATTAGAAACCCTAAAATATATTAAAGTTAACATTACCCAGCCCTTTGTTAGCAATATATTGTCACAGGCAGACATAAAACCGTTGATCTAGATTATACCATTCGTAACATTTTCAAATTTATTTTGTTAGGGTTGCGATATTTTGAAAGGCATAAAAGGGTTGGCCAGTACCATGTTTTATACTGAGTTTCGGTATAAATAATTTATGAACAGGTGGCTTTGTGAAAAACGGTGATATGATGAATTTATGCAATACGCATAACTGAAAAAAACATTCTGAACCAAAATCATCATTACATTTTCTGTATAACGAACGGCACCGCCGTTCGCTATACATTTTTTGTATAGCGAACGGCAGACAGTCGTAGACACGTGTTACCATGGTTAGCTTAGGTTATATATATGTAGGTTGATTTTGTGATATCAGAATATCAAACCCAGACACTAGGATGTCTTGGGCATATAGTTTTTTGAAGTTTGTTTGACGTTTCGAGAAGCTTCTAAAGGAGCGGAGTGAAACAACCATTCTGACATCTCGCCAAAGTACAAATGATTACAATGTTTGTTGAGTGAAGTATCGACTCATTAAAAAATCAGTAAAAATGTGTTTCGCATCGGTTTTATTTTATGTGATCTAGTCTTAAAGGCATCACAGAGAAGAGGTGGGAAGTAGAAACGAGTTGAATAACAAGCTTTCTCTAACAATGTAATATTGTAGTTCGTAGAAAAGCTGAAAAAATAATATGTTTTGTGTTTGTTGTCATAAATCGTAAAAGAGATAAAAGATTAGCTTTTGCTAACGTTTCACACATTTCCACTATTTCTTTGTTCATCAGTTTGACTGCTACGATGTCATAGAAGACTTAGAATGTATTATATAATGACTAAAATGATTTTTTCCATATTGGATTGGGGTTTTACAATATCTTTTTTTATTTAATCATGCTTGTTTTTTCCGAACATTTAGGTCAGATGTTGGTAAACACAGTTCACCAGCCTATTGCTATTAACAGGGTATAATCCCAAACTGAGTTGTTCATTGTTGAATTTCATAGAAAAAACCAGTAAAAACTTAACCTAAGCGTAAAAAAAACCTGTGAATCAAACTAAGACTTGGCAACTGCGTTTGTGACGACCATTAAGGTAGTTTACAAAATGTTCACGATATAAATTTGTTTTTCTACCATAGACAGTACTGTATTCACTATTCAAATTGGAGGATTAACAAACGTCGTGGAACCGTGGTCCAAATCTGCCGGTCTCGGTATTGTATGCCAAGAGACTATTGTGGATGAGTGCTTCTTTGTTGCCAACATCGAGATTGGATTCGAATCCACTTGGAATGTACAATAGATGTGTGTTTTGTTGTTCTAATATTTGACCAAATATTTACGCCTACAAATGTTTGTGTCAAGTTTGTGTGCTTTCTTGTCTCCTAAATCCTCCTAATTCTCGGTGACATAATAGAACCCTCTATTAAAAAACTAACAAAACAACTAAAACTAAAACTACTATTGAATCCTGTTTATTTGTAATGGCACTTTTGCATTTAAATTGAGTCAGTCAGTCGATCATGTCTAATGATGTAAATGACGAAATTTATGTATGTTTACGATAAATTAAACAAAGATTTCTTGAAATTTGAATGCGTTTACTGAAGCTTTTACAATTTTAATATAATCCTTCGAAACCAAAAACGTCAGTGATACCTGCAAGGTATTTAAATACAAATGAATTCTCGCAAGTACGAAATGACTGAACTGTTTTTTTGCTGTGTTTGTAATTTTACAAGTATCTTTTTGTCAGTATCTTTTTCCTTCACTAAAATAACTTGTCAGCACAAGGTTTCTATGACAGTTTTTTGTAATTCATTGGAAAAGTAGTAATTAGAATTGGAAAAATAATTGTCAAAAACCAGTATGGGAAAATTAAGTTCACTTAGTATTATATATTACGTAATTGTCACCACTACTTATCTTTCATTTAGTATTGACAGTAAATTACATTAATATTATATTAAATATGCAGTAAAAGTAAACAGAGTAAGTAAGTAGAGGTCGCCCTAGAAGGACATACGCCGATCTTATTGGCGAAATCCTTCAAAAAGGTCAGGTGCGTAGCACTCGCAACCGGCGTGTATGTATGAGAAGATGTATGAATGTGGAAGAAGCAAAAGAAGTATGCAGTCTATAGTTTCTGCCTACCCCTGTGGGAGAAAGGTGTGAACAGACGAAAACCTTTAATGTCTAATAATGATTTCGTGTTCTTCATCGGGTTCAAGCACTTACATTTGTCTGAGTTTTAGCTTAATAGTATTAAGATGAAGACACTTTATAAGACTTTATACATTGTATAGACTATATCTATTCGTTTTGGCAGTTCAAAGTTCATTTTAGTGCAAATAATTTACCCTCAGACTATCATAAATCGAAAACACTTAACACTTAACGATGTTTTTCTACAACATTGTTACAATATAAGGGACTGGCAATTTATTGTCTATGTTGGATGTTGAGTCATCTTTGAGTATGAATAAAACAGGCGACCCACGACTGGTCGTTAACGCCACCCTCCGTGGTGACAGCCAAATAGATGATAACATACCATTACGTCTGTATACTAACTGTATTCCCCGAAGGGCTAGGTAGAGGTGTACTAATGTACTAATCAACTACAAGCTGCTACTGAAAATTCTATAGAAAACCCCAATAATAATATCACTTTGCTCGACTTCGAAATCAAACCCAGGTCCTCTAGCGTAGCAATCCCACTTACGACTACTTTACTAATAATACAATTGATTACGGTAAGTTAAATTGAGTAAGTTTTACCTAAACTTTCTGAATTAAGTTATTATTGGGCAACTTTGCTAAGAGATATATACGTTATACCAAAATTTCATATTCCAAGTGGGTACGCAATAATTATCAAAATAAGAATAAAAAAATATTTGAGCTAGTGAAAGATCTGTCATATTTTGATCTATAATATTTGTCTAAAAGCTGTCAATGCCTTGTCTAATTCATACTCTCGATCTGTGCCAATGTAGTTGTAAGTCAAGAGGTTATTGTGACGAGTGCCCAGCTGTAGACTGTTTGTTCTGATGTTGGAACAAATGTACTTGAATAATACAAACCAATGGAATTCACAAACAAGAAACAGGGGAATTTGGATAAGAGAGTACGATACGTGTTTCAAGGCGACATATTCAATATACATAAAACATACCTAGTTTTTTTAGTTTTTATAATAAAATTGCTGGGAACGTGTCTCCTCTCTAAAGGTCAGGTCCACCATCCTGGCTGTGCGGGTTGGCAGACTTCACAGGTCGTTGGGATCTTTTAGACATGCAGGTTTCCTCACGATGTTTTTCACCACTAAGCGAAGTGGAAGAGAGATGCGCAGAATTAAAAAAATAATAGGTGAGCATTACTATTACCTTATTTTATTATAACCTATAACTCATATCACTTGAAACTGTATCAGTTTAATGAATGAAAGTATCTTTTTCTTTAACTCTCACATAAACGCTAAAGAAACCTCTTAAAACTTTTCATTACCACACTCCGCAAAATGCTTAGAAAAGGCATAATTATAAAAATACCTGGGTAAATTGCTTATATTCGGGATTTTGCTGTAAGTAGTGAAGTTAATACTTCATTTGGAGTTTCTAAAATACTTGGCAGCTTAGTGCAGACGTCTGAAATCCACGTGGCAACATAAATTAACGAATATTCTAGAATAATGTAGTATTAGCGAGACGTGGATAAAACTTTCTGGTTCTGTAGAAGAATATCAGAGCCATTTATTGTCTTTTAAAATTGCAGCAGAGTGTATAGCAATAGAAGAGTGTGTACGCTTTCCTACAAAATGAGCTGTTGTCCGCGGTTTTACTCATACATAAAGTATTTTATGTCCTTCATCAGGCTACAATTTCCTGGTCAACATTTATTGAAATCTGATCATCAATTTAGGTGTGAAAAGGTAACAGACAAACAGATATACAGACAGCTAGAGGTACTTTCGCATTTATAACATTATTGTTGTCATAACTTAGTCTTAAATGTAGGTACTCGTAGTATATGACTAAGTTCTGTCTACTGATGCATAATGGGCTATGCACAGTCTAGTGTGAATCCAGCGTTAGTCTCGTCTGACGTGGAGTGGACTGCTAGTTGCCTGTTCCCGCCAAAGACTTTCACGATCATGCTTCATTTTACGGGCTCAAGATCACTCTACATATTTTTCCGCCATCCGGTTATAAGAGAATTGCTGACGAGTATCTTTTTTATACTAGATACTAATATGACAAAAAAAACGATGACCCGTTTCTATCTACTCTTGCATCTAGCCACCAGTTGCATGCGGTACCCAAAACCACAACCCCGAGAATTTCACTTTAACTCCGTTAATCCCTAGATCTGAACCGAAATGAGAAAAGCGAGCAACGGACGAAAGACCTTTTATTTTATCTTTATAAACAGTTTCAGAGGAACTCATTAAAAGTTTTAACTGTTTTTAACCCAACCAAGTGCGTGGAAAATGAGTTGTTATAACGTTATAGATAAATTAGACGCAGGTATAACGTTACATTCTTAATTTTATTATGAAGTTTTTGGTTCGTGTTTCACTCCGTTATTTCAGAATGTATGTGAGTTTACATGAGCAAATTTTCATTGTTTGTTATTATAATTCAGACTAAAATAAAGCTAAGATACTGTATGGATGTTTAAATCTTTATTTAAGGGAACTCGACTGACTATGTCGGCCTATGTTTTGAACTCCCTACGCGAAAATAGGGGTGTTATAAGTTTATATATAAATGTATCTGTGTGTCAGTCTGTGGCCTCGTAACTACGAAACGAATGGACTGATTTTGATTAAGGTTTTTTTATTAAAAGGTGATTTGATCGAATGTTTTTAGCTACGATTCAAGAAAATCTGGCCGGCCGTTTGTAGATTATCAGTTTTTTTCTATTTCATGAAGGTATGTGAGTAACTTCCACAGTCTGATCGATATAAAATTTGGTATCCTGTTTCATAAATAATATTGCCAGAATATGGTAAACATGACTTGTGCTGCGTGGGTATTTAAATATTACATTTAATGTTATAGCTATAGGAAATACAGAGATTGTGTCTTCAGATAGATTGATCAAAGCCTCGCCATAGTGCATTTTATGTGATAAAATTAAACAGAACGGACTCACTTTAAAAAACTTACTACCAATATAAAACGCCAGCGATTTAAGAGGCTTTCTATTTTCTAAAATACAAGAGTAATAACATCAAATAAGAAACATATTTTTTTGAATTGAAATGCCGTATTTCAATAAAGTTTGAAATGTAGTTATAGTTTCATTTTGCAATATTATGTTCGGCCGTAAACATTGAAATTATAATTTGAAATACAATTTGTATAAAGCTTATAAGTTTTGTATTTTTATTACAAAATATAATAATGTATTCGTAATGCATTTGTCGTCGACGACCGGCCCTTGAGCTGGTCATAATATGAAAAAGGCAATTTGCATACTTACATTTCAAAGGCATCTCATTTCTAGGTATTTTAAAAAAGATTTAATATTAAATATTGTAAAATTAAAACCTATTTTTACTTTTTTATAGGTATAAAAAATCTTACCTAAATTGATGAAAATATTAAGGTAACTTTAGATTGTTCTGATTTAAATTTTTATTTTTATATGGTGGGAAGTTTTTACAAAACTGATGGAGTTTTTTAGCTGATTATACGGGCTGATGGAATTTTTAGACCAGAAAAGGCCGTGGTTACATTTATTGTTAGGCTGTATATATGATATGGAAATCTTAGTCGTCATAGATCGAACGAACGAACGAACGAATTTTTCATAATGTGTGTACTGTATGTATACAGTACACACATTATTGCTGTAGCAAGAGGACGAAATTATTCGTCTGTTTGGGGAGCAAGTATGACAGCAAAGTAAGCGATTTATATAAATATAATATATTTTCAATATATTAAAGCAAGCTTATAGCGCGGTATATATCGTTCAATATCCGTCTCCTATACGCGGAAATGAATATAAATATGTCTACACACAAGATACATTTTTATCGGAGAATTTTGCTCATGTTTTGTGTGAGTGCTATTTCGATTGCGCATTGTAAAAATCAATTTGCCAATAGGTTCGTAGAGAAATATATATGTTTTTTTCAATTACGTATGTAAAAAAATATTTTATAATAATACTCGAGTGAGTATTATTATAAAATATTTTTATAATAATACTCACTCGAGTTAACAACCATTGAGTAATGGTTGTTAACCATTCTGCAAAATATACATGTTTTTATATACATTTTACATAATGATACCATTTTTTTTAAATATTGTATTATCAGTCGTTCGAATGTTACAATTACTATATTTTGTAGGCAACTACAGTAATAACGACCTGGTTTATTATTTATGTAGTCTGTTTCATGTTGAATGAGCATTAGGATTAGCATTAGGATTAGGATGAGCCATTTCTTTATTTCATAAATATTTGACAAAAAGTGGCTAAGTGAACCATCCCCTTTTGGAAGGTTGCTGGAAGTCATTGTGTATGAACATTAAAAATAAAAGAAAAGCAAAACATAAAGAAAAATAAAATAAAATATAAACTCTAAAAACTCTTTAAATCTTTGAGATCAAGAGAGTTTAATTTTTCCTATTAAGTCCATCGTATGGTTACGTCCTATGAAAAAATCCTAATGTGTATTTCTCGTAAAACGGAGTGTACCTAATAGATAAGAATTGTGTTATACTAGATATTTTATTTTATCATATCTCTATATTTATAAGTAAAAAAACATGTATTTACAAATATATTTATTTCTTACAAAAATAAGCGCCTTAAATAAATTTACTTAGATGCCTATATTTAGACTCTCAGTCACGACTTTATATTAATCTTAATATAGTGTAGTGTAGTAGTATATATTAGGCCAATAATTACCTATACTTACATATATCTGGTATTTCTTATCCAAGGAATAATTTTTAGTGAGCTAGATACATTTATATTGTTGTTGATAAGCCTATCTTTGGATCGTAGATCTTATTTAATGGTTCTGGAATAGGTTCTTAGTTCGACAAAAAAATATTTTTGACTAGCTTTTGCCAGCGACTTCGTCCGCGTGGAATAGTTACTTTGTTCCCTAGTTCTTCGCCCGCGGTTTCGCGTTGCCCCGTTCCTAAGGGTTGTAGCGTGATGTTTTATAGCTTGAAACGTTTCTCATGAATCACTCATTTTCCCAACATTTCCCTGCACTGCTCTGCTCCTATTGATCGTAGCGTGATGAAAAGTATACTATAACCTGCCCAGGAGTATGAAGAACAATTGTACCAAGTTTCGTTGAAATCCGTCGAGTGGTTTTTGTTTCTATAAGGAACATACAGACAGACAGACAGACAGACAGACAGACAGACAGACAGACAGACAAAAATTTTACTGATTGCATTTTTGGCGTCAGTATCGATCACTAATCACCCGCTGATAGTTATTTTGGAAATATATTTCATGTACAGAATTGACCTCTCTACAGATTTATTATAAGTATAGAAGATTTGGAAAATAGGTATTACTGTAAGTATCTACTGCTGTATTTTAATGAGGTTGAATTTCGCAAAGAATAACTGAAAGTATTAACATAACATACCACCTGTATTCCCCGAAGGGTTAGGCAGAGGCTTAATAAACAACCACAGTTCGCAGGTATGTTTAGGTCCTATATAATAGGGAGCATGTCTATCGACATTAACTGGTCCCAAATCAAAATTCTAAGCTGCTATTGAGCATTAAATAGAAAAACTTGGAACTTCTAGTTTAACAGTCGCACTTATGACTGCGAGATTAATGAAGCTGTTATAAGAAGTATTTAATAAATAAGTTCTTGATCTATTTAATGGGTGATTAACCTTCTATCTCCGGACGTGCTTGTTGGAGCCTTATTTGTAGTAAAATTATAGTTTATGGCACTATAAACTGAAGACATCACATATTCATGAATACAAAATGCGCTTCAATATGTATACGTCGAAATTGGATTGTATAATACGTTGTTTTACATAACCGCTAGCTGTTTTACAAAACAGCTCTGTTATGTAAAACAACTGTAACTGTAATTTATAATACACTAGGCCTTACATGTATGTGTGACAGAATTCTGTGAGTGTAGGTATATGAGTGCTACATCCAGAAAGAGAATGAAATTTTTCCAGCATCTGTACCATTAATTTGACATACTAACAAAGACTTTTAAATATTCTTTAGTATTAAAAAAACTGTGATTGCAGTGATAGCCTAGTGGTATGACCGTTGGACTGCCAAGTCAAAGGTCTCGAGTTCGAACCCAAGGCACGCACCTCTGACTTTTCGAAGTCATGTGCGTATTAAATAGTTAATTATCACGCGCTTAAACGGTGAAGGAAAACATCGTGAGGAAACCTGCATGCCTGAGAGATTTTCTCAATGGTATGTGAAGTCTGCCAACCCGCACTAGGCCAGCGTGGTGGACTATAGCCTAAACCCTCTCATTCTGAGAGGAGACCCGTGCCCAGCAGTGGGACAATATAATGGGTTGATTATTATTATTATTATTATTAAAAAAACTAGAAAGATACGGCATTTGTGTTCTATACTAACTCAACAATATTTGATATTTAAATTCACCCACTAAGAACCACACACTCACCCTCAAACTCAACACTCACCCACCCAAAAACGTATATAACTTTACCTTTGCTTTAATTTTTTTCACACTTGTTTTTCTATCTTGGTAACTATGTTTTTTTCATTACCCACTTTACATAACACAACATACCACCACGCCTGTATTCCCTGGAGGGTTAGGCAGACGCGTAATAATGTACACTCACATTTCGCCGGTATGGCTTAACTAGGTTAACTTAGGTTTAACTACTTAATTATTATTGGATTTAATCTTAATCTTAGTCTTCACTTCCCTTTACTTCACCTTAATCTTCAAGCATTTACATAATATATAATCAACGCATTATATTGTCCCACTGCTGGGCACGGGTCTCCTCTCAGAATGAGAGGGATTAGGCTATAGTCCACCACGCTGGCCTAGTGCGGGTTGGTAGACTTCATATGCCATCGGGAGAATCTCTCAGGCATGCAGGTTTCCTTACGATGTTGTCCTTCACCGTTTAAGCGCGTGATAATTAACTATTAATACGTACATGACTTCAAAAAGTGAGAGGTGCGTGCCTTGGGTTCGAACTCGATACCTTTGACTTGGCAGTCCAACGATCATACCACTAGGCTATCACTGCTTCTTCAAGCATTTGTTGATCTCAAACAATGAATTTCATATTAAAGCATCCCTTTGTTGCAATCGATTCACCAATCCCAGGGTCATAAACCACAATTTACTCGAACTAAATTATGTCGATTCGTTAATCGATGAACAATACAAACCGGGCTGAGGTCCACATTAATAACCTGCCCACTTGACAGGGGTCACCAAACCCCGGCTAGGGCTTAAAAGCCTGTGGGTACGTTTGATACGGGTCGATAGAGGTCAATATGACCTATTTGTTATAAATCATCCTTATTTGTGTGTGGTAGATATTTTTAAAGGATCAAAGATTCTGATGGTATACTGACTCAGATAGTTTTGGATTTAAACTGCATAATTCTCAGCAGCTATTAAAAACAAAGTTGTAAAGATTACATACATCACGCCTGTATTCCCCGCAGAGTTCGGCAGAAGTACTAATGTACACCCTCAGTTCGCCGGTATGTTTAAGTCCCATGTAATATGGGGCCTCATTATCCGGGCACGAGTCCAAACTCCGAGTTGCTATTGAGAATTTCATAGAAGAACTCAATAACACTTTGCTTAACGTGGGAATCGAACCCAAGATCTCTAGCGTAGCAGTCGCACTTAAGAAAGAAAGATACTGGGGGATAGGGGCTTTTTGGATTCGTTCATTGATTCGAATAATATGATTCGTCGTAAGATTTCTAGGTCCCTTAAGACTTCAATCGAAAATTTTATTTTGATCATAATGGCATTTCTGAAACCAAACATTTAACTATCTTTTTTTGATTTTTTGCATTTTTAATGCTATGATTATAAAGTTATTTTACTCGTGGTGGCTTAGGTCAGAGCGTCTGGTATATCTAACCACAAGGCGCAGGTTCGAATCTTGCCCGCGATTGAATTTCCTTCACTAAAATAACCAAACATTTAACATCAAACAGAGCGCCGCGCCGGCTTATCTTTGACTGATAAAGATGCTCGTTATCATCAGGCCCCAGCTGTGTTTGACAACTTCCTTCCTAATATTAATCGCGTCAACTTTTGAAGTCGTTCGTACGAAATGCCGCGGACTTGTTATCTAATTACGAAACCGCCTGTAGCTAAACGAAATGACACTTTTTTAATTGTTTTATTCCTTGTATTTTGAGTGATCTGTTATCTATATGCATGTAATTTTTAATTGATTTAGAAAAAAAAAACAGTCTTCATCTTTTGATGGTTTTGAGGAGTATCATTCAGTTCGTTAGTCAGTCAGTCGTAAGTGCTACTGCTAGGCTAGAGTTCCTGGGTTCGACTTCGGTTGAGGAATCTCTGGAGATTCCTCTCAGAGGAATTTCCTCCCAAGTACACTCAGGTTGTGGAATCAGCTCCCCGCTAAGGTTTTCCCAAAGGACTACAGCATAGGGTTCTTCAAAAAGAGTGTGAAAAGATTTTAAAAGGTCGGCAACGCGCGAATGATGACCCTGGTGTTGCAAGCGTCCATAAGCTATGGTAATCGCTTACCACCAATGTTTGCCATCATAGTGGTATAAAAAAGCAAAATGTTATTGGATCAAATTCTCAGTAACAACTCGAAGTTTGGCTTTGTGCTCGGTAAAGGGCAATAGCCTATTGCCATTACCGATTTGCCATTTACATGGGACCTAAATATAGTATCGACCTTTTGGGTGCACATTAGTACACCCTTCAGGAAGTACAGGCTGACGTGAGTTACGAAGTGATGGTATGATATTATTTGATTAATTTAGAAAAAGAAAACCATCTTTACACAATTATAATTTATGCTATCGTGAAAAATTAAGAAAGGTTGCTCCCAACGATACTCGTGAAGTTCCGTATAATGCTTAAAGTGCTGATTGCAAAATAGCTGTATCTAAATTAATATTCCGTGTTCACATCAATTTTAATTAAGATCCCTGTAATAAAACAATGGTATTACATGACTTGTGAATTCTCAGAATAATAGCTTGCTAGCATAAACCCTAAATTACCTTAAATGCTCACCAAAATACAATATGCAACTCGCTACGCGGGTTACGGTCGTAGCGCTATCGTAGCCGCGTCGCTACGCCGTAGAGCATAATTGCTACGGAGGTATGGTGCAATGTTGA
Organism: Acronicta aceris; assembly: GCA_910591435.1. NCBI lineage: Eukaryota > Metazoa > Arthropoda > Insecta > Lepidoptera > Noctuidae > Acronicta > Acronicta aceris. Next base: position 6,593,239 of record OU342780.1, on the reverse strand, counting down.
GTCTTGTCTAATATTTGCTTCGAGCATATTTATTTAGGGTTCGTGTGTTAATACGTGGGTACAAAGGATTAAGACTATATCGGTTAGTGTTTAAGCGTAGATTAAAAACAGCTCTCTTATGTAGCAGATGTTATGTAATAATTACTTACTACAATGATTACTTAACATAAAATTAACATACCATCACGCCTGTATTCCCCGAAGGGTTATGTAGAGGTGTACTAATGTACACAGTTCGCCGGTATATTTAGGTCTTATGTAATAGGCCGTGGGCCTATTGCCATTAACCGGGTATAAATTCCAAACTCCGAGCTGCTACTGAGAATTTTATGGAATAACCCAGTAACACTTTGCTCGACCTGGGAATCGAATCCAGGACCTCTAGCGTAGCAGTCGCGTTTAGGGTTACTAGGCTAATAAGGAAGTTATTAAGTACTATTACTTTTTAATTTGTGATATTCTACCCAATTATAATCATCATAATCCCTGAAACATTTACTAATTTATACTAAGACCGCATCTACTAATGTAGTAGATTTATCTGAACTTCAAGATACGTATATATACGGTTTGATGGAATCGTAAATAATTAAGTTTACACTTTGACGAGGACCACCCTACTTTATATTATAAATGTGAAGGTTTGGATGAATCACACAAAAAAATGGATAAACGGGTTTAGATTTTTGGCACACAGATAGCTAGTATATTGACATATAATTATTAGGTATACTTTTTATCCAGGTTAGACCCAAAAACTAGTTCTATAATAATGTAATAATTCTATTATATTAGCCTTAATTTATATTCTTTGAATATAAATAAAGGCTAGAATTTGAATATAAATATAGACCAGCCTACTGGTCTGCCTAAGCTTCTCTGTATATACGCGTGATGGTACGTGTTTAAAAATAAAGTAAAAAATTATTTAAAAATAAATATTATATGTAGAAAAATTATTGTTGACATAGGGGTACTACACTATCAAAGAATATTTATCCGATAATTTAAATTATATATACTGAATATATAATTTTAGTAAGTACGTATTATGTTGATATGTAAACAAATATCATTGACATTTTAAGCTATTGCATAGCTTCTATCGCGGGCCTTGAGCGTGGGGACCGAATCCAGAAATTCCGTAACGAAAAAAACCTAACACGCTTGTCTCTTTAGTTCAGCAACCCGCCTTTAGGTGGCATTGGTTGTATTACGTAAGTTGATAAAAAACGCTATGCAATAGCTTTACCGCGGCAGTCCCCGAGTGCCACACGTCTTTTTATTTTATTTTTTCATTTAATTATCTTAATGTTTATTATATATTAGAATTTATATTTTGCATGCTATGTGGTAATAAGGTGATAGGAATTCATTAAATGTAACAATTCATGCTCCTACGCATAATCGCAAAATAAATTATTTAACTTGGTATGTTATTTAAAAAAAAAAAACGTTGCCGCACACTAGGATTTTCTCCTGTATCGTGGGTGCGTTTACAAACACAAATTCTCACATACACAAACGCCCAGACCCGGAACAACTATCTGTAGAACATACAAATATTTGCTCCGTGTGGGGATCGAACCCACAACACGTGACGCAGAAGCCGATCGCTCAGCCGCTACGCCAAACGTGTCGTCGTTACGCCAACGCCAAACGTTATATTACATTACATTAAAATAGAACAGAATGAATTTTACGAACGCTCATTGTAACGTACAACGTGAAATTTGCGATAGCAACTTCTAAATAACACACCTTTTAGGAAACTGTCTGTAAGGTATCTGGCAGTCTTAGAATCAGTGCAAGCAAATGGTTCGTACAAAACAAATGCATGAGAATAAATGGAGAAGGCGGGAAGATGGTCTTGGCTATTAAAACAGCGGAATCTAAGACCTACAAAACTAACACAATTCTACGATTCTATACATCGTACTATCGTATAAATATTATAAACGAGTAAGTTTGTGAGGATGTATGGATGTATGTATATATGGATGTTTGTTACTCTTACACACCAACAGCTGAATGGATCTGGATAAAAATAGGCACAGAGATAGATTATAATATAGTCTAGAATAACACATAGGCTACTTTTTATTCTGGTCGGACTCAATACTGAAGTCCACGCAGATGAAGTCGCGGGCAGATGCTAGTTACAGATAAGATAACTTTTGGGTACAGTTTTTTAAGTTGTCATATAAAAAGCTAACAGAAAGAAAAACTATTGGTTTGTAAGGTGGATGAATCAAGCTAGACGGACATGGCATTAAAAATATTGATTTCTGAGACTTACGCGAATATTCGACATATTAAGACAAAACAGTTTACGGATTCTATCGCGTCAAACTCACGGTCACGTGAGTGACCATGGACGCTGTAAACGACATGGACGCTGTGGGATTATTAAGTGAGTTTGACGCGATAGAATCCGTCAGCTGTTTGGTTTTAATATAGCATTCAAAAGCCTAGAAACTGAAAAGGTCAGATTTTAATTCTGTTTCGCCTTAATAAATATTTAGTCGCTATCTAGCGGATATAGCGTTTATGTTGGTTATTTATATATTACTTATCCGCAAATTTTATAGCCATTCACGAACACGATATTCGTTTTAAATAAATTGCACTGGCGAAATGTGAATGCTATGTTTCATGATGTCCATACGGCTCTTTAATAATAATAATAAAATAATATATTGTCCATTGTAGACTAGTATATTGTCTGTTATATTGTCCCACTGCTGGGCACTCAAGATCTCGGGTCTCTAATCTCAAATTATTATCTATCAATGATTGTAATTGTTATTTCAAACTTGTATTTTCCCCTGTACCATAGGTAAAACAAACATAAATCTCATACCAAGAATAACTACCTGTATGTATTACGAATATTTCTTTCCGTGCCGCAATTCCCGAAAATTCGAAATCCAGCTCGATTATAATCTACTATTAGTATTATGTATTTAGATTTTTAAGGTCTCATTGACTTAGTAATTTACGAGTAAGTCTTAGTAGTGGATTGAGTTCCAAAGTTTCCAACAGCATTCAATTTTTTCCATTAGTCTCAATGTTGTAATATACGCGACATGTATTGCGAGAGCAACATACTCGTATTAAACGGTAGATATATTAAAAACAACGAAATTTAAAACAAATATTTATGAATGCAATTCGAATCGAACGCTCAACAACTATTCAATAAATTGCTCTGTATGATACGCTCGATATTGCCAATAAACTATGAGGGAGTGCACACAAAACTGTGATCAATTTCTTGTTGATAGTTTGTGCGAATCCTTACAAATCTTCAATTTAAAAGAGAAGTCTCCCGCACCGCATTTTCAATATTAACTTTTTTACGTCACATCAAAGAAATAAACATTAAACATTTATCATTTCACTCTCAGTTCGCCGGTACTCTATTCAATTGAAAATTGAGCTATTTCTATTAATTTAATTGAAAAACCCAATAACTTTGCCTGATTTCGAAATCGAACTCAGAACTTAACACTTATCGGCCAAACTTGTGACAATTAGATATAAATTGATGACATATGTATGCGTAAATGTTTTAAATAAAAATAAAACTGGTTAACAGAAAACATGTAAAAGAGTCTTCATGCTGAGATTTTCTCATGACATGGGATTCGTTTCGCTATGAGATGGGGTTCTTCAAACGGCGCGTATATAGAGCTCTTATGGGCCGGTAACACATCAACTCCTCCGGTATTGCAGGTGTCCATAATTCCATGGTAAGTGGTCATCGCCACTCATCGGACGGCCCGTTGGTTCTTTATATAACATACATAATCAATCCATTATACTGTCCCACTGCTGGGCACGGGTCTCCTTTCAGAATGAGAGTGATTAGGCTATAGTCCACCACGTTGGCCTAGTGCGGGTTGGCAGACTTCACACGCCATCGAGAAAATCTCTCAGACATGTAGGTTTCCTCACGATGTTTTCCTTCACCGTTTAAGCACGTGATAATGAACTATTTAATACGCACATGACTTCGAAAAGTCAGAGGTACGTGCCTTGGGTTCGAACTCGAGGCCTTTGACTAGGCAGTCCAACGGTCATACCACTAGGCTATTAGTGTTGGTTGTTTGTTGACATTTATTATTTAGACTACTAATAAATAGCATGCTAATAAATAATCATGAAATCTAATATTTTCTTAAACTGTAACTGAATGAAGTTTTCATAGGCAAACTTAGATTGAAAAGCTGTAATAGTTTGACGAAACAACACTGTCATGTCGGCTGCTTCCAAGTTTTCATGTCACCTGATCCTAAACCCTTGCGTATTAATAAGACTTGCCGAACGTTATTAAATGCTATCTACAATATTTTTTTATTTTATACTGGTATAGTGATCCGTCATTTAGGGCTTAACTTTGCGCTTTTTAATATCATTTTCTGGTATTTTAGGTTTACCAGTATTTTTATCTATGTTGTCCTAAATAGTTGTTATTGTGTAAATCTAATTCACCAATTCAGCGTTTTCTTGATTTTGATTTATTTTTAAACTAAAATTTCTCCTAGCTACGTTTCCAAACATCAATGGCTATAGGCAAAAAAGGCCATATTAAGAAATTCCTCTCGAGCAAATTCATACTTAGGACCTTGTTCCCTTAGAAATTTTCAAATGTAAATTATGATATGACTAGCTTTTCCTATCGGTTTCAATGGCGTCCTAAAAGGACCATTTATTGTAATTTCTGAGACATAAGGTAGCCTATGTTCTTAGGATGCATTATGTCTCATTGCCAAATTTTATCGAAATCTGTTCAGCGGTTTAAAGGTGAAAATGTAACAGACAGAGTTACTTTAGCAATTATAATATTAGCATGGAAGTATGGATGAATAAAAATCCACCTTTATAGCCCTACAAATAGAGATGTAAAAATACCAATACTTTTGGTATTATTGGTATTTTTCGTATTTAATTTTTTAATTGATAAATTTAATTTTCTTCGATTTTTTACATATAATTGTTGACTGTTAACTAAATTGTCAAATGTAAAACCATACTGTTAATGATACGTACGCACAATATCAGATATTGAAATATAATTATAGTTTTAAAAACGGCTAATAATTTATAGCTTGTTATATTCATACTCAGCGGTAAGACTGAAGGGAATGCTACGGAATATTTCTTTATCACGACAAACTTTCTCTGCCAATATACTCGTACACAGTATGGAGTTAGCGTCCACTGTTTGCAGTTATTAGTTTTCATTCTACGCTTGTTTGACTTTAGTGTTATTTTCTACATTATCTGTTAGGGTAGGGGAAAATTCAATCTAGAAGAAAATAAAGCCTTTGTTATATACTAGTACCAGCTTCTACCCGCGAGATGTCTGCGTGGACGTGAATTGGATCCGACCTGGATAAAAAGTAGCCTATGTGTTATTCCAGACTATAATCTATCTCTGCCAAATTTTATCCAGATCCGTTCAGCCGTTCTGGCGTGAAAAAGGAACAAATATCCATACATCCATACATACAAACTTTCGCGTTTATAATATTAGTAGGGATTAGCTGCTCTAGTTCAGCCCGCGGTGCCCCTCGCATCTTAAATTTTGCACTTTTTGAGACAATATGTTCTACCATTTTCCAAACCCCAATCTATCACTGTACCAAAATTCATTAAAATTGGTCCAGTGGTTTAGATTTGATTGTAAGTACTTATCCGTTTTTAACGTCGGCGCCTGTCTTTGTAAACGCAATATAATACCAGTGAGCATTTGGGACGCTTCACTTCACTTCGAGTGCTGTACCAATAAATTGAGGAGGAAAATGGCAACACTTACCTTATTATTAAATAAATAAAAATATCGATTTGTTGTGTAAAGTATAATTATGTAGTACTAGCGGCCTGTCCCGGCTTCGCACGGGTGGACATTATTGAAGGTTTAGTCGGGATCCCTAATTTTTTATATTTTTCGGTCTAGTATTTTTTGAGATTAATCGTAACAAACATACAAAAATACAAATGTTTTCTCTTTATAATATTAGTGTAGATGTAGATATGTACCTACCTATACTATATCTGAGCTCTTTGTGAAAATACTTCCAGCTATTAAACAATAATAATAATATTTATTTATTTTCAAGAATTCATAACATAACATACCATCACGCCTGTATTCCCCGAAGGGTTAGGCAGAGGTGTACTTAATGTACACCCACAATTCGCCGGTATGTTTAGGTCCCATGTTACAGGGGGCGAGCCTATAGAATATTCCTAGAGCCTAGAGCCTAGAGCCTATTTTAAGAATTCATATATAATAATAATAATAAGGGAAGCTGTTTTGGTGTATATTTGAAAAGACCCTTTTTTAATACGAAAAAAAACATACGGTTTATCAAATCTGATGTAGTGTGTGGGTCTTGCCAAGTGTATGTTCACCAAAAAATGTAAAAGGAAAACGGTATAATTATAACGTGATAAAATCAGTAAAAGTATTTTTACATCCTCGAAAACTTGCTTAAACTTAGCTGCATTAATAGTTATTTATATTTCAACGTCATAAACAAGCAAACATTGTTGTGAGTAATGGACGCAGCGGAGCAGAGTCGTGTGGAAAACTTGTAGACATGATTAAGGAAGCAAGTTACCAGGGAAACCGGAAGTCTTAACCCCCGGCCCCTCTTCAAGGAACAGTGCGAATTAAGTACGCATGAAATATGGTTTCCGGAAGTTATGTATCTCGCCATTTCTATGAAATATGTTCCCATTTATTCATAGAAGTGTTATAATCGACTTTGGTCAATGTGAATGAATGTTTAAGGAAATTAGTTTGGCACATAATGACGCCTGTTTTCCTTGATATTTAGGTTTAATGTAATAATACCTGTATTATATGTAATGTAAGTAAAGCTGTCGGTCACGGTTGTCATACGAACATCTATGACAATTGTTAGTGGCAGTCAGAACCCCAAAAAAGCCTGACAACCAGTCTACCCTCTGTACTGCCCAGAAATTGGGTTTCGGAGATCTGATGGCAGTCGCTTCGTGTAAAGTATTGATATTCAGCTGAATCTGGTTAGATTGGAAGCCGATCCCAATATAATTGGGAAAAGGTATATAGAATATATTAAACCCGATGAGTCGCGCTCAGGACCACAGTTATTGTTCCTATTGAGAATTCTAAGAAAAACCCAATAACATGTTGCTCAACCTCGGAATTGAACCCAAGGCCTCTAGCGTAGCGAGCAAATTATTGGGTTTTTCTATGAAATTGTCAGCAGCAACAGTAACTACCTTATTAGCCTAGTGGTTCTGAGCGTGACTGCTACGCTAGAGGTCATGGGTTCGATTCCCAGGTCGAGCAATGTTATTGGGTTTTTCGCTAGCAGTGGCAGTTCAGAGTTTGGGTTTGTGCCCGATTAATGGCTACGGGCTCGCCCTTATATGGAACTTAAACATACCGGCGAACTGTGGGTATACATTAGTGCACACATATCTGCCTAACCCGTTGGGGAAAACAGGCGTGAAGGTATATGATCACAAAAATAATATCGGTTCAGATGTCACTAACGACAAAAAAACTGACATCAAAACTGATACGTTCTTAGAAATCTATCTGCGAACATGTGTGGAATACACATGACATATTTTGAACAAACTTTCCTTATCGTTTCAAGCCGTACTTACATACTTTTTCTTTTTTCTTTTTGTCCTATTTCTGTAGACGTTGAACTATGTACATAGCAAAGTTTCGCTCTAAATTTAGCGTACGATTGTCGATTTTATCGAATCGCTCAGAAACTTTGTTTAGAATGGAGAATCTCGGGGGAAATAGAATCGAACTGTTAGGAACGTTGAGAAATGAGTTTGTTTTTTAAACTATGACGTCATAAAGCTTTGCATGCTAGGATCAATGGTATGACATGTTTTTTTAAAACGATATATAATAAAAAATGCTCATTTAGTACTAGTAGCGTAATCAGGCCCATCGAAGCGAAACGCTTTAAGTCCACTTTTATCATGCGTACCGCTGAAATGTGGAATGCGCTTCCCGAGTGTGTCTTCCCCGATAGATATTATGTGGGTATCTTTAAATCACGAGTAAATCCCATTCCACTTCTATCGTAGATCACAATGTCGCTTAACATCAGGCGAACTGGCAGTCAAGCGTAAGCCTATCACGAATAAAAAAAGAAATGTAAAATATTTTGTATTTATAGAATACTTTTATTTAGATCACAGGAAATCCTTTACCATTTTATAATGTGAATCATAATCATTATAATTTATTCAAAGTAGCCTTTTTAGCCCAACAGATCACTATCATATCCTTCATCATATTCCAGACTCTTTGTTTGTTATGTTCTCACGCCTAAACTACTGAACCAATTATGATGAATTCTGGTATAGAGATAGAGGACGGGGCTACCTTGATAGCTAGTTTTCAGTAAAACATCCACACAAAAACAATAAAAAGCTCATTCATAGTTAACGATTTTTTATGACGTTCCATTCATACGTGCAGAATGTGCCTAAGCCATCCGTCTTTGTAGACAGACTTATTATATTCTTGACGCGTATCCGAACGAAGATACAAACTTAAGGACGGTGTCAGAATAATAATGTCCCTAATAAGGCACAAGGGAGGTTTTACAAACTTATGGTTGGCTTAGTGTGTATAAAGAGTAGTCCGTGGTTCTCATTGAATATATGAGATGACTGGGAAATATAAAGAAAAGAAAAGAAAGAAAATGTATTTATTGGCACACACAGGAATACATATAATTATGTTGTACTTAATAATAATAATTAAAACAAAACAAGAGAAGTTAATGTCTGTCTGTGCTAAAGGGCCATCAGCTCAGCATTATGTCAAGTGGCAGTACCTGCCACCAGACGCTGGTTTTCAGCTGCAAGCCCACGAGTGCTATACGCTCGAATTTTCTGGGTGTATTCTAATTTAATCAGGTCTAAGATAACTTTATTTCTCAAAAGAATTTACATTCAGTTACATGAGAAGTAGCACTTAACTAAATCTTAAAACAATTGAGTTGACGGTAACAGTAGGCACTAAATAGTTAATTAATATTTAACTATGATAATATAATACTTAATAGTCACGAGTTAAACACAAAAACTATGTAAATTTAAAGGAATATAGAAACAACTAAATCAGTTACAATTAGTAGTGGGTTTTTTGATTTTAGCTCAACCCAATAAAAAGTTGATTGTTATCACTCATCGTTCACAAAGTAACACAGAACGAGCGTGTCTAGATGTGACATTGGTTCGTGTTAAATGGTTAGCTATTTAATTTAATTTTATATTGCCTTTAAATTCATTTCTATCCAGTTTTTTTTCTCGGAATCCTTCGCGATCATTTTCTTTGAAAATTTTTGTCACCTCTATAGGACAATGATCGTCTTGTAATGTTTAATTCCTATAAATATACAAACAACTGTCAGTTTGAAAAATATCCTATAATTAACGTTTTAAAAAAAAAATTGATGGCTGATCGGTGATTAATTGTAATGTGATTTTTCACCAGTCTGTTCGTCAATCAGTCGCTCAAATTCTCTTAAAAGTAAAGCAGAAGTGTGCAGAGTTTTACGTTCACAGTTAATGAGGCAGACATTCAAGACAATCTATTTTATTTGATAAATAGTACAAGTTTATAATACAGACTACACCTGATATATGTGACATTTACGGTGTATTGATCAGTTACAATGTGTTTAAAATAATTATCTTAACTATACCCAAAACTACCAACTAACTAAGTAACTAACACTTAACTAAAAAAATAGGTAGGTAATACAAAAATCTTTTATAATTTATTTTCAAACTAGCTTTTGCCAGCGACTACGTCCGCGTGGAATAGTTACTTTGTTCCCTAGTTCTTCGCCCGCGGTTTCACCTGCGTTGCCCCGTTCCTAAGGGTTGTAGCGTGATGTTTTATAGCTTGAAACCTTTCTCATGAATCACTCATTTTCCCAATATTTCCCTTCACTGCTCTGCTCCTATTGATCGTAGTGTGATGAAAAGTATACTATAACCTGCCCAGGAGTATGAAGAACAATTGTACCAAGTTTCGTTGAAATCCGTCGAGTGGTTTTTGTTTCTATAACGAACATACAGACAAACAGACAGACAGACAGACAGACAAAAATTTTACTGATTGCATTTTTGGCGTCAGTATCGATCACTAATCACCTGCTGATAGTTATTTTGGAAATATATTTCATGTACAGAATTGACCTCTCTACAGATTTATTATAAGTATAGATTGTTTGAGAAGCTTCGGTAACATGATAACATAGAAGAAGAAAGTCACGTATTTTATTTGTTGAAATCGGCTTGAAATTGACTTCGGCGTTATTATTTTTTGTGATAGTTTTGTCGACCAAATATGCTGGTCCTTATATCACTGAATGATTATTCTGATACAATCTATACTTATAATAAATCTGTAGAGAGGTAAATTCTGTACATGAAATATATTTCCAAAATAACTATCAGCGGGTGATTAGTGATCGATACTGACGCCAAAAATGCAATCAGTAAAATTTTTGTCTGTCTGTTTGTCTGTCTGTCTGTATGTTCGTTATAGATACAAAAACCACTCGACGGATTTGAACGAAACTTGGTACAATTGTTTTTCATACTCCTGGGCAGGTTATAGTATACTTTTCATCACGCTACGATCAATAGGAGCAGAGCAGTGAAGGGAAATGTTGGGAAAATGAGTGATTCATGAGAAAGGTTTCAAGCTATAAAACATCACGCTACAACCCTTAGGAACGGGGCAACGCAGGTGAAACCGCAGGCGAAGAACTAGGGAACAAAGTAACTATTCCACGCGGACGAAGTCGCTGGCAAAAGCTAGTTTTAATAATAAAACTGAGCCCCAGATATTGTGTAGAGCAAAATTCAATTAGAAAATAATAATTAAAAAGTTGTTTGTTTCTTTTGATAGCCCTAGCTACCTAACTTTTTAAAAGTTTAATAACAAATTAATATTGTTATGAATATAATGTGCACTTTGTCATCAAAGGTTTCTAATTTTAATTGAAAAAATGTCTTTTAGATTTTTCATTTTATAAATATACTGGCTTCTACCCGCGACTTTGTCTGCGTGGACTTCAGGATTGGGTCCGACCTGGATAAAAAGTAGCCTATATGTTATTCTATCTGTGTACCAAATTTTATCCAGATCCGTTCAGCCGTTTTGGCGTGAAAGAGTAACATATATCGATACTCACAAACTTTCACGTTTATCATATTAGTAATGTTACGAGCTGGGGTTCGGGATAAATTTAATTAACACTAATTTTACCGAAACAACAAATATTTTAATTAACTTGACAAATACACAACAGAAATTACTGAGAGAGTCACTACAGTATCACTTATCGCACTATAATGTCGCACTTGTAATCACTTAACTTCAGTTCGATATTCACTTCACCGTGTTCAGAACTAAACTGCCTCGGCCGACCCTCACGACCAGTATTTATATGAGTCACGAAGATTCTAGAATCGAACATTCTCGATAGGTCCACAAAATACGAGTAGGTAAGTACCTAAGTACCTACTTATAAACAATAGACGATAAAGTGATCGTCTATTGTTTACGGTCATTCACCTTAAACCCGGCTTTTCTTCGAATGTTCTACGTGCTTCTACGACTTATCTAGAATCTTCGTGACCCATCTCCGTACTAATAGTGACTTGGCGTAACAGTAAGGATAAGGATTTTTTTAGTTTAACTGTCTGTCTGTTAGTTAAGTTTAACTGGTGTTCTCTTGGGTCATTCACAAAACAATCTGGTTGGCAAATGTTACAGATAATATTATTGTCTTTCCTCTAGTTTGAGCTGGGCTAAAAATGCCAGTCAATCATATTTAGAAACTACAGCATTGTGTGGGTGGTGGGTCATTGTATGGAGTAGGTATACATGGTGGGGCTCTATATAAGATGTATTATGTAGTTCATAAAAATAATTTATAGAGTTAGGGCATAGTGGAATCAAATAATTGGAGCTGCCCGACTAGGGAAGTACCATGAGGCGAAAATTTTTTTTACCAAAATTTTTTTTAAAAAGGTGGGTCGCACTTTGCTGATATTCTTGTTAACCTCTCGTGCTAAGCTAAACGCTTGTGTTACGAGTGGGTTCACGTCGGTAGTGCAATTGGTGGTTTTCGAACCGGCAACCACATGATCGCGTACTACCGCGGCTACCACCGTTTCACTTCCTCTTCAGGAATTGGTTCCACATTTTCTCACGATGTTTTCCTTTACCATTAAAGCTAGTGATAAATAATGTATAGGTAATATTTTCGTTTTTAACATGAAGCTCACGGATTGTAACGCACATCATTTAGGTATAATGTAAAACGTAATTTGTAAAGCAATCAAAGTGTTTCGTTCGAGGTTCATAGCGTAATTTCGGGATAATTATGAGTTGTAATTATGTTTATTATAATTAATAAAATGAAATAAAAGTCTGGGTTATTCGTTCCATAATACTCAAGTTACACTGTTTTAAATTGTAGTATGAGAATATAATGAAAATTTCGCTCGCTTGGTGTTCGGATTTTTCCCATCTCCCGAAGGTTTTTAGCCTTTATGTATATGCGACCCAAAACCTACGGATTAATTTTTGCTGTACATTATACCTCAATCTAACATTTCGGGGAATACAATTGTGATGGTATATGGTGGGTATATTGCATTAAAAAAAATTCCATACATGACTGCAATACCCACTCAGGCTGTGACAATGAAAATCAAAAGTCACGCTATTAAAATTTACATTATTAATCGATAATGCTTAATTGAAATTATCTTCGTCTTTATTGTACATCATTATTTCAATGTTATTGGCCCAAAACTTCGCTTCTTCTATGGTGATTGTATAATATCATCATGACATAGTTACACAATTGTACCTACATGACACTACGTCAGTTATGACGTCATTATACAGTAAACAATAGCGTTGTCTCCGTTGCGTTGTAACTATGACTAATGAAATGCCAGATAATCGCGTAGATGACAGGACACGGAGCGAATTGCATTATATTGGGGAAATTGGCAATATGTCGAATAGATACTCGTAGCTGATTGGTTACGTGGATGTAGGCAAATATAAAATAGTGTAACGCTAGACTAACTGCCTCGTTAGTCTAGTGGTCCCAAGCACGAGTAGTAGTCAAAGCCAAAGTAGTCATTAGTGTGATTTTTGGTGATACACTAGGTCTTTAAATTATTTAAGTAGCTCAAAAACCAGTGAGTATAAGAATAAGATTATAAACATTAGGTAGGTACATACAATTTAACATACTTAGGTACATTAAAATATAAATTTAAAAGGCCAATTTTGGAGCATTTCTTAGGTAAGTCACATTAGATTTTGTCAAAAAGAAATTCGTCAATGGTGTAGTAGCATTTATCAATAAAGGTCTTGGGTTCGATTCCCAAATTGAGCAAAGTCTTATTGGGTTTTTCTATGTTCTCAATGTTCTATCTTAGTCTCGTATTGACTAAAAACTGCACAGGCCTGCCATTGGTCTGTGGTCGGGGCCATTTTCAATTTCAAAATTTCATAGAAAAACCCCAATGAAATTTGGTTTGACCTGAGATATGAACCAAGGATCTCTAGCGTAGCAGTCGCGCTTGGGACCACGAGGCTAATGAAGCTGATATCTACAATAACATTGAAGAATAATAAATAATCATATAAATGCATTATGAGAAGATGTATGAGTGTGGAAGAAGCAAAGAAGTATGAAGAATCATAGCAAGTGGCAGTCTATAGTTTCTGCCTACCCCTGTGGGAGAAAGGCGTGAGTGTATGTACGAGTATGTATGTAATATATTACTATGTATTGTTCCTATCCCCAATAGGATAATCCTATCAATACCGGCTCGTCATGACATGTCCATTATAGGTCACCCGGGATGGACGAGTATTGTGCTTATTGTAATATGCAAATTGTATCGGATTATCTCCTAATACAATTACTTGATTATGAAGTTATAGGTATACCATTTGGGCATCGGTTTGATTTCTAAGTCGAGCAAAATGTGTCGGGTTTTTCTACGTTTTCAATATCATGTTTAATTCTCAGTAGCAGCTCGGAGTTTGGATTTGTACCCGGTATGTATATTATGTAAAGGCAATAGGCTCGCCACCTATTATAAGGAACCTAAACATACCAGCGAACTGTGGGTGTAGCTAAATACAACTCTGCCTAACCCTTCAGGGAATACGGGCGTCTTGGTATGTTATTTATATTATACTAGCTGTTGTCCGCAGTTGCACTAACGTCCCAAAAATATTAACTGACTATAAGTCCGATTCTAGGCGACTTATGAAATATGTACCAGATTTTAAGTTAGACCTCTAGCAATACATAGGTGAAACTGCATTCAATTCCATGCAGTAGTTTTTGCGTGATGCGCGTACAGACAAACAGACAAAAATTGTAAAAACTTGTTTTGGCTTCAGTTGCTCTAATCTATAATGTACAGATATCGGCCTGTTACAGTTTTATTATAAGTATATAAAGTACATTAAAACTTAAACAAAAGAGAAAAAGTTAACTCTTACGTTGGTTTAATTTCTATGTTTTCCATAACATTTCAACGAAAATCGATGATTTTATTGTCATTATTATACTAGTACAATCTCCAAATATACTTTCCGCGCCTCTTAAGTAAATATTTACTGAATATTACGTCGTTTTCAATAAGAATCGCGTGAGATCCAATAAAATGGGCCAGTATCGGTATTGCTTCGGCGGACAAACACGAAAATATCGAATTCATTAATATTTATGACAATTATGGTTAGGGTTGCCACTTATTTTTGGAGGGTGATAAAATATGTTTGAGAAAATTTCCTGACTAATATATCTCCAAAGAATTCGAGATTTCTTTAGATATATAAAGTAGGTGCGGTACCTATGTATAAATTATTGAGCGAGGTAAAATTGTTGAAGACCTCTTAAATTACCGTGTTACAATCATTTTAAGGATATTTCTTTAAAATTACTGTGAAATCAGCAGTTTGTGTGGAAGGTCTATATATAGAGCGCGGTAGATCTATATATAGGTCACTGGTTTGTCGCGCAATATTGGTTAGTCCAGGTAGCAACCCTAAAAATGTTCGTCTGCCGAGGGCTTCAGCGTTGTTATCGTAAGTGCGTACTAAGTAAATGGCTGGATGAAATTCATAATGAAACCTCTTCGCAAAAAAACTTGTTGATTCCTCAAACAACTGATCCAAAATAATAAATAATTGGGTTGTGTCAGCCAATGGTAATAATAGCCAAGAGCCTCGACCGACACCTAATGAGGCTCTCATTGGGTGGCTGATCAAGGGCTTGATACAGAAAGAAGTACTTCTGGACACAGCCCGCATTGTTAGGAGGTTTCTCTCTCTAGGACCCTGACCCGATACCGGTGGGTTACTATTTTTTATATTTTATTATTTTTTATGTTTATAAACATTTAAAAAAAATTACACAAATAAGTAAAATTAATAAATGAATGGAATAATGTATTAGCTTGTTAAAAGAATAAACGTATCTATCTAATTATATACATATTTTAGTTAAAAGATAGATTGGATAAATATTAAATGTATAGTACAAATTAATACTGATTAAATATGAGTACGACATCTGTGATATATGATATCTATGTCATTAGATGACACAATTTTAATTCATATGTCCAACCTAGACGCCTACAAATTGATGATACAAAATAAATTTACACATTTAACATGGTAATTGAAATTAAAGGAAATTATCTATTATAATAAATAAATAATATATACATATAAATAAAGTAAAACTAAACAAATAAACAAATGGTAATTACCAAATATGTAGATACTATATTATACACGACAAAACAAGCCTTCCTCCTCTCTCCTACATTGCCGTGCCCGACAGGGTCCATGATTGATACTTTTATATTTATTTTTTAACACCTGTTAACATTGTAGAGTGCAATAAACGAATTGAGAATTGATTCCCGTACGAAACAAGTATATGGCCTTCAGGTACCTACATGTATAATTTTTTTTTGTAAATGCTTATTGTTAATATGTTTTCATGTTTGTGTTTGTAAATGCACCAGGAAAGAAAGAAGATCCAACTGTAAGAAAAAAATACGGAACAAGTATTTGTATGGCCTTCAGGTACCTACATGTTTCGGTTTTTTTATAAATGCTTGTTTGTAAATATGTGTTGATGTTTGTGTTTATAAATGGACCAGGAAAGAAAGAAGATCCAACTGTAAGAAAAAAAAAAAAAATCTGAAATAAAATAATCCAGTATAATAATACTTAGTTCTAAATATAGAACTTTAAGAAACAAAAGAAGTTTTTGTTTTGTTACCCAAAATGCTTGAATCCACAACTCCTTAGTTAAACAATAAGTTATTTCTACTAAATCCGTGTTGAATCTTGAAAGTAAAAATAGCTTCACGATTTTCGTTTTATTTTTGTTGTTTTAGTGATTTTAGTATCACTGTTGTAGTCGTCACAAAGTACTCACAGACAGAGACTTGAAACAAATCTGAGCATCACACAAAGATTTTTCGCTGTTGGAAATTGATCCCACTTTTCGGCAAAGATTTTTTTTCACCAATTTTGATTTTGTTTTTGTTGTTCCGCTCTGTTTATGGTCAACTTTAAAAAATATCAGTCAACTAGCTTATTGAGGCGCTGACTTACTATGTACTAATGTACACCCACAGTTCGCCGGTATATTTAGGTTACATGTAATAGTGGGCGAGCCTACCGGGTACAATCTCCGCGCTGCTGCTGAGAATTTCATAGAAAAACCCCTATATCATATTTATAACTGTGTATGTGAGAATTTGTGTTTGTAAACGCACCCACGATACAGGAGAAAATCCTAATGTGGGGCAACGTTTAAAAAAAAAAAGTTTTACAAAGCGCCTAGCGTCCAGCGCACAATATTCAAACTAACATTTGGTTTTTGCTTTTTTGATACCTATATTACAAAGGTTGTTATTTATTAGGTGCAACATTTATTAAAGGATTCTTATTCTCCGGGTTGGCTGTCGCATATTATACCTATAGGTTAAGTAATAGGTACGATAATTATATAAATATAAATAAATAAATACACTTAGAGATCACCTTATAGGTGTTGGATGTGTATGGCACATTGTGTTTCCGTGAATCATCAAAAGTGGACATTTTAGGCCCCCAGGACTTTAAATTAAAGACAAACACCGAACTGTTTATTTAGGCCTGGCCGCGAAACTAGTAATTCTTCAAGAGTTTGGTACAACTATATAAACAACTAGCGACCCGCTCGCGGTTTCACCCGCGTTGTCCCATTCCTAAGAACCGTAGCGTAATGTTAAATAGCTTAAAACCTTCCTCTTTAATCACTCTATCTATTAAAAAAAACCGCTTGAAAATCCGTAGCGTAGTTTTAATGATTTAAGCATACATAGGGACGGACAGACAGCGACAGCGACTTTGTTTTATACTATGTAGTGAAGTGTACATGAGTCTAGACCAAAGTTATTTCAATATTACTAGCGATAAGGATGAACTGAACACGATCAAAACCGTAATCTAGTAATAAAAATATATTTATTATATGTGTGACTGCCTCATTAGTGGTCCCAAGCGCGACTGCTACGCTAGAGGTCCTGGGTTCGATCTGAGGTGGAATGTGTATGCTCGGAGTCTGGATTTGTGCCCGGTGAATGGCTATAGGCTCGACCCCTATATGGGACCTAAACATACCAGGCGAACTGTGGGCGTCTGCCTAACCCTTCGGGGAATATAGGCGTATGTTATGTTATTATATATATATGTATATTTATATAATATACATACTACAATCTCTAACACAAGCATTTAGCTTAGCACGAGGGGTTAACAAGAATTCTAGTAATGAGCGACCAACATTGCTAGTAAGTTAAAAAAAAACTGCCTTGTTAGTCCAGTGGTCCCAAGCGCGATCACTTGGTTTGATTACCAGGTCGGCAAAATGTTAATGGCATTTTTTATGAAATTATCAGTAGCCGCTCGGAGTTTGAAATTAGAGCCCGGTTAATGGAAATAGGCTGGCCCCCTCACATGAGACTTAAACATACCGGTAAACTGTGGATGTACATGCATGCCTCTGCCTAACCCTCCGGGAATAGAGGCGTGATGATATTTTACACGAAGACAACAGTCTACTCAAAAGATTAAAACTGATTCTAACATCCCGTTAAGACACTCGGTGATAACAAAGCGAGCTAATTATCCAAAATGGTGATTTATAGCGGTCTGTATAATTAAAGATAACAATGGAACTTTTGTAATTACAAGCGTATTGAAGTTATAATTTAAGATACCAACGACACGAACCTTTAGGTAATTTATGTTAGACGCTTGCAAAATGTACTAGACTAGATTTACAACTTAAAAATATCTTCACGCCCTTATTCCTCGTATATAGGCAGAGGTATACTAATGTGTACCCATAGTTCACCGGTATGTTTAAGTCTCCTGTAACAGGGGGCGAACCTATTGTCATTAACCTGGCACAAATCCAAACACCGAGCTGCTATTTTTTTCAGGTTCTATGTAATTAATAATGAGTATTAACTACTTCTTAATTAGTGTTGCCGTCATATGCATTTTATATTAACACTAGCCTAAGAATTGAATGAGTTTCATTTGAGTTGCTTTGAGGCGAATGAGAGCTATCGGAGCGTTTGACTTACGTTACTAGTATTACAGTAGGTACCGGAGTTTCCTGTAATGTTATTTTCAAACGGCAGTTAAATTATTGTATATATCTATCAAAGAAAGATGATGTAGTGACATGTATTGAATAGAATACGCTGAAATGGTTTGGACATGTTGAAAGAATGAATGAAAGACGATTAACGAAAGGAATTTATAAGGTGAATGTCAGCGGCAGCGTTGGAAGAGGTTACTAGAAGGACATACGCCGATCTTAAGGACAGAAATTTATTTTTGGGTTCTAGCTCTGGAGCAGAGACAATAAATGGTAACAATGTTTTTTTATTCTTGATAGGCTTACGCTTGATCGCCAGTTCACCTGATGTTAAGCGACACTGCGATCTTCGATGGAACGCGCTTGCCTGTATGAAATCGATTCACTCGTGATTTAAACACACCTAGATTATATTTATCGGGGAAGACCCACTCGGAAGGCACATTCCACATTCCAAATTTATTTTAAACTATCACTTTCGGGGTGTTTCCTCTCCCCCTGCCTACAGCCATGCGGTAGGGAACTGTTAGCAGAGCAGTAGAAAATGCAATGTTATTCTTAATGACGGAAAGTTATTAATCTAAATATAAAAACCATTTTAAATTTGACGTAGTTATATTGCAAAGAGGTCGAAAACTGACTACTGAGTCACAGTTATTTTTT
The DNA here is from genome assembly GCA_910591435.1 of Acronicta aceris. Lineage (NCBI taxonomy): Eukaryota > Metazoa > Arthropoda > Insecta > Lepidoptera > Noctuidae > Acronicta > Acronicta aceris. Next base: position 6,573,800 of record OU342780.1, on the reverse strand, counting down.
ACCTTCGCAGAACGGCGGAGTTGGATAGATTGGCAATTAGTTGGCTTTATAATAAAAGCTTTATTATTATTATTTTTGCAGATACCGTGCTCAAATAATAGCAATGACAATTGCACGTGCACAATCCTATTAATATGTAGATGTAATTAGATGCCTGCACGAAAACCAATCCAATCCGACTGATAAGCAATGCGATTATGGGAATTTCCTCTTTGACCGCTCATTTGAAAGGCCATGACCAGTGACGATTTAGTTAATAATAATTAGCAATCAGTTGGTAGGTGGTGCGACGAGAAGCAGTCACAGGAACGACCCATGCCCCAATGTCTGCTATTTTATTATAAGCTTCTAATAAGCTTGCAATATTTGTATGTTTGTTTAAGTGAAATCTTGCGAGCTGCATTAGAACTACTTCCTCCTATCCTACGGAGTTGAAATTTTACATGTTGATTCAGTTCCGAGTACGCATTTTAATGGTAAGCATGACCTGAATTGACATCCAGAATTAGCTCCAGATAATGGAACTCTTCACTGGTTATTAACAGAGACATCAAATTTTCTTCGTTTCAGAGCATTTAAATAAAAGCTTTTTTTTAAAAATATTTTTTTTTTACTATAATTTTATTAGATAGACAGAAAATTCATTATTGTATTTTTTTAGAATCAAAATCAGAATCGTTTATTTGTTAAACATAGGTAATACATATCTTAATAATTACATAATTCGTACGCTATGTACGTACGTAGTATTGTTACATAGTTTAGGTAATATTTTTGTTTTGAATAGGTACAATGACGGTCTTATCGTTAAAAGCGTTATCTTCCAGACAACCTTAGAATGGATTGAATTAGGTTGCTCGGTGGTGGTATGTTTTATTATGTCAAAATCGTTATTCAATGACTTCAGTATTGTTGATTTTTGACAGTTTCGTCTACGAAATTTGTCAGTTTTTATGTGATTGCGTCATTGGACGACCATTCTGATATAATTCAAATAGAAGACTTGAGTCCCATAATGTGTCATTGCGATCGAGGGAAAGGGATGCCGCTCGACATATTAAATAGCGCCATCTTTATCTCACAACTTAAAAAGGATCATGTTTTATTACGACCTCTTAATACAGGCTCAGTAGCTTAACCAGAAGTTTATTAATTTTACCTACACTTGAGCATCGAAGTTATGTCGCCTATATTTGAACTCGGACCATCAAGTGTAGTAGAGTTGAGTTTTTATATCGTTAGATTAAAGTACAGTCAACATGGATAATAAACTGTTATTTGGAGATTAAATTGAAAATCGATTAAAGAAATTTGACAGTTTTGGATACCATGATGTAGGTACCTACTTAATAAAATTTTCTTTAACAACATTGATTTTATTTTGTATGTAGGTTGATTGAGTAAGAAAAAGGGATTCGTCAAATTTATACAAGTTTCAGACTGGGCCGCAACTAAGTTCGCATCCCATAAGTTTATAGAAAATCTTTTCTATTATGAGAAAGTCCAACTTGCACTTTGTTCCAATTATTATACTTACGAGTTTTTGGCTAGGAAAAAATCGTATATAATAGATATTAGGTAATCGAGTGGTTGCAGTTTGTGTAAGTATAATTTTTTTATAGTGACTCTTATTTTCCTCGATGGTCTAGTGGTCGCAATTGCGTCTGCTGAGTGTAAGGTTTTGGGTTGGATTCGTCATTGGGATACAAATTACAAACATACATACACTAACGCCTTTTTCCCATTTGCCACGATTTTTGGTTACGATACGACACGTTTGGCGTAGCGGCTGAGCGATCGGCTTCTGCGCAACGTGTTGTGGGTTCGATCCCCACACGAAGCAAATATTTGTACGATCTTCAGATAGTTGTTCTGGGTCTGGGCGTTTGTGTATGTGAGAATTTGTGTTTGTAAACGCACCCACGATACAGGAGACAAATTGGGGCAAAGTTTTATTAAAAAAAGGTGTGATCTTATATTTTATATTTATATTTTTTTTTCTTCAGTCAATATTAAAATTTGATAGAAAAGTCATTATGACATAAAATGATCACACTTTTTATTAAAAACGCAATTTTCATTTTAAAAGTACAGTTCATGATAAATATTATAAAATGGGTCCTCCCAAAATCATGATAAAACAAACCAACATAACTTTATGCGGGTATTAAAATATTATTTAACAACTTTGTCGGTAAAGCCATTTGTTTGGGCACTTTTATACTCTTTTTATGACTTACAATGAATTTTTTAATTAAAAACGTATTTTTATTCACATTAAAAAGTCAGTGCGTGTATTTTAGGAAATATATTTTTAATATTGTTGCCTTTAATGGGGTCACGCACAAATGCGCTGGCTGACCTTGAGCCGAACAAATTTCGTGAGCTCAGCAAAATTTGTGAAAGAAAAATTCGACCTCAGGCATGTTTTTTTTTATTCTTGATAGGCCTACGCTTGACTCATTGCGACCTACGATGGAGCGCGTTTCATCAGCGCGATTCACTCGTGATTTATAAAAACCTGCGCTGTTCGGTTTTGTTCATTATTCATTATTTCATTTGGTACATTTTCCTGGAACTAGCTGTCATACGCTTAACTCGAAACACACCAAAGTGCTTTACGACAGATGCCGACGTAACTGAGATCGCCAGCCCGTCAAACCCCAAGAGGTCCTACCACCGAGCAAGTAAATATATTTTCTCGCTTCTCACAAGATGCTTATCTGAATGATAGTGGAGAACTGTATTTTCTAACGTAACTTGTGCGTTAAATCAATTGCCGCATGTATGAAAGATCATTACTTAGGAACGGGTCGCTGTATTAGCTGTCTATTTTTTGTTTTCGTAATTGTTAGGACAAGGTTATGAATGAAAGTTTTTTGAAAATGGTCCGGAAAAATCGAAAATTTTTATAGGAAAATTAACGCAGGCGAATCTGTGCACGGGTCGATAATTTGATGTTATGTAGGTACATATATTTTCATTTCAATAACGTTCACAAGTTGTAACCGAGTATTAAGTTGTTACACTTATATAGTTATACTACACTTAGATAGTTTGTAGATCGTAAAGATATTTCTTTGGATATTTTAAAAATATCTATAAAATAAGAAATACTAAGTTTGATGAAAGTTATTTGTCGAGTAGTTGATTGAATATCTAAAGTTTCAAAGCTGTATAAAAGAGGACGCACTAGGCATACCCATATCACTAAGTAAATGCCCTGCAATGACCTAAAGCAATGACATTGGACAACACTATTAATGCCGTTTATCCCGAATTTGAAAAATAAAGGGTAATGACTTTTCATAACTATATTATGTGTGTGGAAATTTGTGGACGGAGTGTCAGCAAGACTATAGCTGGTCTTGCGGACACTCCGTCCACAAATTTCCATGATTTGTAGACGGAGTGTCCGCAAGACCACAAAATGCAGTTAATATGGATTAGTGGATAAAAAGTCCATAAATCCATATTGATGTTGTGGAATAACACATTACATAATACAAGTCCTAGGTTTTGCCCCTATTGAACCATGGGACGTTCAGCAGTGGACGGCAATAGGCTGATTTGATTGATAGATGTACAACTGTACACCTCTGCCTAACTCTTCGGTGATATATGTATAAAAAAACCACAGCTCTTGACCGCCAATGTTATTTTTTCATTCACTCTATTAGTACTACCACGCCCACTTGTTGGTTTAGTCGTGTAACCAGCACACTTTGATCTAACGCCGCCAGCTATTTTAACAATATCATTTGTAAATAAAATTCAGTTGTATTAAAATAACTTTTTCTTATGAAAATAAATTGAGAATTGTTGGCAGAATTCGTTTGGGAGTTGGATAAAAATGAAAGTCTACCAAATTAGTGTAGTGATCGTAAGCGTGTCTTCTACGCTAGAGGTCTTGAGCTCGAATCCCAGGTCGAACCGCTAGTAGTAGGAAGTACAAAAGATCCCATTGGGTCGAAGTGCACTGAGGTTTTGCTGCCTCGGCAACATATAAGATAAGATAGTAGTGGTAGGAAAAAATATTTGATTTAATTTACACCCATAGTTCACCGGTATGTTTAGGTCTCATGTTATAGGGGGCGAGCCTATTGCCATTAACCGGGTACATACAAATTCCGAGCTGCAACTGAAAATTCCATAGAAAAACCAAATAACAATTTGCTGGACATGAGAATCGGATCCAGGACGCAGTAGTCGCCCCTAGGACCACTAGACTAATGCGGCAGTAATTCTGGGCGTCAGATACAATATAGACGCAGATATACAGAGAGCTAAAGACAATCATTTAAAAAAGTATAAAGATTTCTTTCTTTCATAAAGATAGGTTACTGACCCTTCCATCTTCATATCATATACATTAATTGTGATTCGTTGGCTAAGTGGTTTCAAGTGTAGTCTGCTCACTAACTAAATTATTTACGCAAAAATAAAACGAAAACGGATATATTTGCCGGTGCTCTCATAAAATTCAGTGTAAATGCTAATATTTTAAAAGGGTGGTGTAGTTTGTAGAGATTCGTAGAAAAAGCGCTTATAGCTGGTAACTTTTTGTTTGCATTACTGAAGTTTTTAAGTTATCTTTGTTTACAGTAATAATAGCTGGTTTCATTTTGTGATTTAATCCACTTGATTTGAATATTAGGAGCTCATTACTATGGTGATCAATTGATCTACAAGGTAAAGCTTTGCTTGCAACGGTTAGTCTATGGATGGGTAGCCATTCTTAATACAGTTCCGGTTGTTACACGAACATCTATTACAATCGTTAGTAGTATTTAGAAGCCAAAAATGTTTATTCTTAGGAAATCGGTATAGCTAGAAACTAGGTTGCGGAGGTCTGATGGCAGTCGTTTCTTCTAGGCAAGCGCGCTTCATTTAGATCGCAGTATTGCTTAACGTCAGGCGAACTTGCGGTCAAGCGTAAGCCTATCACGAATAAATAAATAAAAAAAAGGTTAGGAGAAAACGTATAAATTAAATTAAAATTTTTATAACATATAAATTTAAAGTTAAAAAAATTTATATAACATATAAATTTTTTTAACTGGCATACCAACATAACACTTTTGTATGTATGTTTATTAACTACGATTTAACACCACACTATAAATCACTTTGGATAATGAAATCTCAGACGGATTTCACTTAAAATACTTTATACTGAAACAATGTATAATCGAGTTCCACACAGAATTATTGTTTGTACAGTTACCGTCAGAGTTTAGCGTCGGTTTACCGGGTAGTCTAATTAAGTTAAGTATTAGTTAAAGCTAGTTAGAGAAACAATAGAACACGCTCGTAATCAGACGACCTGCTACTACGATTTATAAACTTGTTCGGTTAAATTTTCCTGGGTGCGGTGACCTCGGAATTATTTGATTTATTGTAATAATAAACCATCATGACTATATTCTACAAAGGGTTACATAAGGGGTATACTTACAGTGCACCGGTTTCAAGGTCACATGTCATAAGGGTGATTAACCAGGTATAAATCCAAAACCCCGAGCGGGTACTGTAAATGCCAATACCCCTTTGTTCGACCCGGGAATGAAACGCGCGGCTGCCTCACAATCAGCAGCCGCGCTTTTGGGCACGAGACCAATGAAGCAGTTTTTATATTTTGTTATAAATATAATTAAAATAAATAGCTAATGATTTTATGATGATAAGTTTATAATACACGTTGATTTTAAATGCACTATTAACTTTTGATTTTTTGATATTTTAAGGTTGGTTTAAGCATTGTTAGCTTAGGTATATATGATTACTTTCACGCCCGAAAGGTTTACTATAAGTTAATTAAAAATTACCCTGTATAATATAAATGTAGGACGAATGTAATGAGTGAAAGAGATGAAGTATTATGACTGATAAGGTGTGAGTGAGATAACGAATAAATGATACAAATGTATGATTTGATGACGTGAATAATTTAAAAAGATTGACAGATGACAGTTGACGGTTGATTGACAGTGGAGGTATGAGGTGTAAGAGGACGATCAGAGAGTGAAGACGTAGTGTTCAAAGACGAAAATAAACCGAAGATAATTTCCTCAATCTCCAGCGTTTTATTAAAGCCTAAGCAGTACATATCATTGACAGTATTTACTTATTTTAAATTTTAATAATGATGAGACATCGATATCTCTTTAGTCTGCGAGGTGTTATTTTCATAAATTTAAAGTCACCTTCTGTAGAATACTGGCGTGAGGGTCACTTTTGATTGGACGTGTGTCAACGACCACTCGACTATCTTTTATAAGCTGTTTTAGCATATAAACAATATTTTTAATACAAACCTACCTAAACAATATTATTTTAATTTAAAATAGATAGATTAAAAGCTTTTTCGAATACAATGAATAAATTGGATTTACGAAAATTGACTTAAACATAATAACTTTTAAAGTAACAAAACTAACTTTAATTTTTATATGCGAGTCGGTGTAGCGTATATATGTTGAGATACTTATTGAGCGTTTTTGATATTATTTTCTCTATCACAAAGAAATTAAGAGTTCGTAAAACGAAGGAATAAGATTAAATTCCCTATACTGTATAAACACAAGTCAATACGGGTTCCGTAAACAGATCCTCTAATATCATTATCCCGAAATCCCCAGAGGAATGCATCGCTCCTACGTAATCTTTTACGAAGTAAGCAAAGCTTTGCAGGATTTATTGAACCGACTTGATCCGTCGTTTAATGTTGTCATGTCAGGTGTTTCTTTACCGTTGAAACATGCCTTATTTAACGTAGCATTATCTTCACGGACTTTTACGAACTACTATTACAGTCTAGTCTTTTAATCCAACCGATTGTAGAAGTAGATAAAATATTAACTTATAAAGGATATCTTTGGTACAGTCTCTATTAACAGAATTGTTTTTAGAGAACTACCTGAGACGATGTTCTTTAGGTAAGTTCTATTGTAGCCTTCAAAGGACCTTAATTATTTTTTATTTATAATTTTCGTCATAGTTTTGGATTTCTCCTGTATTATATGATATTTGCAAGAATAAAACTCTTATTTTTTTAAAATTTTTACTAGTTTTGTGTGTGTTTTTCTGTTAGAAGCTAAAAACTTTCGCGGGGCACATAACAACACGCTCAAAACTTCATCCTAATTGTCTGAGTGTTATATGAATGCATAGAGGACAAACAAACATTTATATTATTTAGATTTATATATTGTAAGCTTGAAACTCACCTAAAATATAAGATTTATTAATTACATGAGAGTAATTTAAATAAGTAACTAAAATACGATGTGTTTACTAAAACAACTTCTTAACTTATATATAATTATCTTTTACGTATTTATAGGCTTATAAAAGACTCCAAGTGAAGCTCATTTATTTGATTAAACTTAGGCTTAAAAGTTATACTTTATTTAGGTAAGAATTTCATAATGAAAGTTTGATTAATTTGATGGTTTAATACTATTTATTTTAAGTAATGTGTTACAATGTGTATGTTGGTGCGTGTTTCAATATTTTATTGCCTAGAAAATATTTTATACTAGTTGTTTTTCGCGGTTCACTGGCTTCCCATAAAGACTTTTTAAGACAAAAGGTTTGTCTACATGTCATGGTAAATGTTATCAAAATCTGTTAAGCGGTTTAGGCGTAAAAAGGTAACAGACAGACAGAGTTACTTTCGTATTTATATCTAATATTAGTATGGACAGTACTAATACCAATTATAAACTTCTTTATATTATAAATAAAAATGAATGTTTGTATGTTTGTCCTCTATGCATTGCAAAACTATTCATCCTAATGCGATGAAACTTTGGTGAGTTGCTGGGTACGTGCCTGGGAAGATTTACGACAGAAAAAGAAAACAAAAAAATATAAAGAGGCATTCTGGGGAACAGCTAGTTTCGCATTAATATTGTAACTGTCAGATAATTCGTGGACCGGGTCATACTTATTTTTCAATGTGGGAATTACAATTTCTCTTTTACAAAAAAATAATTATTAATTTATCTATTATTCTAAATCGTAGTCATATCATAACAAATCAATGGTGGTTGCTGAAAAGAGCATTTCTCTGTTCAGAAACCACCATGTTCCCATGGATAGACAGATGTCAAGCACCACAGTTAGGGTTGGCACCGCGGGATGGTCTGTGCGGTCAGCGCAACCCTACTTTGTGTAGCGGGTCCTTTGTGAAGATGACAAGGTAAACGAGATATCAAACGGACGGTGTTTTTTGTTGGTATCACGGTCGACTTTGTTTTTGGTAAGCTTAACTGTGGTACTCGTCGCCAGATCTTAATGTTGGCTATAGTTTTTTTTCCGTTTATTTCGGTAATAATTATTAATTTTACCTGTAAAGCACCTACAAATACTAACATGAGCCTTAGTCACACATAATACGGATTTTATATCTAGAAAAAAATACGCCCTTCCCTAAAGAAAAGAAACGGTGGGGTTTCTTACACTTCATTGTTACAGTAGGGTTGTCTCTAAAACAAGGTTCGGAAGAACGTAAAGTACACACAAATGTGAAAAACTATTTAAGTTTTTTTTTCGTATGTAGTTGTAATAGCTTAATGGTTTGTTAGACTGCCTTATTAGTTTAGTGGCATTAGGCAGTGAGTGAGGTTATCGGAGTCCCAACCCCCTTTTAAAAGGCCGGCAACGCACTTGTAACTTCCTCTGGTGTTGCGGGTGTCCATGGGCGGCAGTAATCGCTTACCATCAGGCGATCCGTCTGCACGTTTGCCCCCCTATCCCATAAAAAAATCCTGATTCCATCTTTTTGACAGTTGGGTATTTTTTTTATTTTACACTTTTTAGTTAGGAGTTTCTCATGTCTCATTCCAAATTTTTTGTAAGCCATTTTTAAAAAACCCTTTACTTTGAAACTCCGCTCGATAGGTTTTGAGGATATATAAACAAATATACATACATTTATTCACAAAAAAATATACATTTACTCGAAAACAAAACCTTCCTTCTGCAGCAGTCAGGTAAAAATCAAAGGAATTATGTACCGGGAAAGGTAATTCCTTTCCCGGCGGAGAAACAAAGTTTCAGTGGGTGCTAACTCGATAATATAGATTACCGCTTGACCTACATTCAGCTAACCTGTCCTCCAAGCGGTTTAGGTTAAACTTTTTTAACAGCTTTTTCTACCTTTCATTCAATTTGTGGCATCAATTTATTTATTTATTTATTTATTCAGGCTAACCAACAATTGTACACATTATATTTATCGAGTAGTTAGCTATTACATACTTACACAAGTGTAATCCTAACTAATATTATAAAAACGAAAGTGAGTTTGTTCGTTTGTTATGCTTTCACGCCTAAACCTACAATAGAAAGCTACATTATCAGCGAGTAACATAGGCTGTATTTTTATTTTTCTTAATTAGAGATCCCTACGAAAATTACAATAATGTAATCTAAGGTATCAAAAATTTGCTCGGAAACCATTATGTTTATAGTTAATTCAATTAATTTTAAAGCTAAACATTTTAAAGTGTGAAACATTATTTTTAAAGTACGTTAATACAGTTCCATCCAATTTAATGAATATTTAAATGCGTGAAGAGAAAACTTTGCACTCCTTTTTAAGTATATAGGAGGAGTGCAAGATTGTACATAGTTAAAGTTTATATGGAGAAAAATTGCAGAATACTAATGTCAAATGTCATACTGAAGCTGAGCTGAAGTTACAATCAATTAAAGAGGTTATAAGTTCCAACTTAAAAATGTAATGAATTATGGTCGAATTTCGGTCACGGCACGATAACTAGTAATATTAAAACCAGGTATAGGTACCTGGATGGACGAATTAAAGGCTTTTGATGATGATGATACATTCCAGAAATGAATAAATAAATGAATACATTAATTATCGAAATGAAATACGGAATAATTAAGAAAGATACTTCATGAATACCAATTCCCTATAAATCCATTTCGAAATTAATTTTAAGTATTTGTATGAATGCGATTCACAAAGAGCTCATCCCTCGTCCGGTAACATTACAGGCAGGTTTCCATGAATGGTATAATTATGATATATTTTTCATTTCAGTCATCGTTATTTATTTATTCATAACGTGACGACTCCAAAGAGGGCCGTCGCATTATACATGTGCTCATTCAAACGTAAACACAATCGACTCGGGCGGTGTAAATTGCATAAATTTTGGTTAATCTTTGAAACAAAAATGCAATTCGTATATTGAGTGCGACTTGGCCCAATCTACACTTTCCATTTCCAATGAGACGCCAGTATCCTGAAAAATAAAAAAGAACTGATGTATATGCCGTAACTGCCTCATTAGCCTAGTAGTCCAGAGTCTGACTGCTACACTAGAGGTCCTGGATTCTATTCCCGGGTTTAGCAAAGTGTTATTGGGTCTTTCTATAAAATTCTCAGTAGCTGCTCGGGGTTTGGATTCGTGCCCGGTTAATGGCAATAGGCTCGCCTCCTATTACATGAGACCTAAACATACTGGCGAAATGTGGGTGTATATTAGTACACCTCTGCCTCACCCTTTTAGGAATACAGGCGTGATGTATATATGTATGTAGATAACAATATAACTATGTAAAAAGATTCGATTAAATTGAGTTTTTGAGGCAGTCTAATTGAATTTCTTAGAACTTCAAGTTACTTCAATCACTCCAAATCTGTTCTTATTTTGTTTGCTATCGTAATAAAAGTAATTCCAGTATACCTAGTAAAGGACTATGTATCGATAACTTCTCAGAATTGGTTAAATTTGCTCATATAATCGATTTGTTAGCTAAAATTAGAGTTATTTGCGGTGGGCCCGTTCACAGTCACTGGGTAAATACTAAGCGAATTCATGGGCCAATTGATAAAATAATGTATCACGTAATTAAATTCAGCGGTATACACTGGAAATCGATACACGATTGTAGTTATATAGACAGATAACTCTGTTTTGATGGCAATTATTAGGTAGTGTTGTGTTTCCTCCACCTCTATAATTTTGCCCATAACCATCTAAAGTTCTATTGATAAATCTAATGGACTTCAAATGTTATTGTATATATTTTGATTATGATAGGTTCTTTAATTGGGGCTATTGTGATAAATAGAGTGTTGAACTGTCTAAGGCAAAACCACTATGGTATTGGACGATTTTACCTAAGATAGGTTACGAGGAAAATCACAATTAATATTAACTATTTGTGATCATCTTTTTCTCCACTCTCATCTCAACCTAACTGCAACTTTAACTTGAACTTTAATCTTTGTGCAAGTGTACGAAACCGTACAGGACTATATCCTAATCCCTCATTCTTAGAGGAGACCCGTGCCCAGTAGTGGGACTGTATATTATGTTATATTTGTATTAATTATTATGAGTGATGGCAATAGAGTCGTGATATTATAACAAAAAAGTGCCTTTTTAAGTCAAAATCTCAGTTTATTTAGCATTAAGTCAATATACAGTTCAGTAATCTTTATAAATAGTCTTCATTGAATGGAATCTGAGCTCCGTGCCGGCTAGGGCCCGCATAAGCTTCCACACGACCGATATTTCGCCCCAGACTTGTCGTTTACAAAGCCCTTATAGAGAAGATTTTGAATTTTCTTAAAACCTTTTCAGCTTACGAGGTAACTGTGATTAATGTTTAGCGATTTTTATACTTAGGATTATGTTGAAAGAATTTTTTTATTGGTGCATATAATGTGAAATTTTGATTTATTTTAACAGATTGTGTGATTTTAACATAAATTAAATTTATAGTACCGCAATAGGTACCTACTCTCGTGGTCACAAGCACTGGGTTTGATTCCCAGAGCGAGTAGATTTATCTATCCTAACATACCATCATGCCTGTATTTCCAGGGTTAGGCAGAGGTGTAATAATGTATACCTGTGTTCGCCAGTATGTTTACGTTCCATGTACCTACTAGGGACGAGCTTATTACCTTTAACCGAGCACGAATGCAAACTTCGAGTTGCTACAGATAAATTCAACTAGCACCCCCCAATAACAATTTGCTAGATTTGGGAAACGAACCCCTGAACCTCTAGTACAGTATATCTATCAATAACCATTTTTCAATTTGGTTCGTTCAATCTCATTCTTAATCATCACCATCCTCTCTCAACTCTCATGTTGGTTAGGCAAGGAGGAGTTGCGATCTGTAAAGAATGGCAATCCATCGATTGGCCGCGGCAAGTTCAACTTTACAGCAAATTTTAGACCCCGTACCTACATTGAATTTAATATATTTGTCTGTATAAAAATAAAAAAAAAGCCTTTTTAGTCATCTTTTAGAGCTAAATGAGCTTCTGAAGTACGTCAAACGGTTAAGTTCTTTGATTTTAATTCGTGTCACGTCATTATGAGGCCCCTGAGGGACTTAAGGTAAATTAGCTAAGGCTGAAGTGGAGGGGAGACAGAGTTAATATAGTCTAAGGTGTTTTACTTGTCAAGGAGGTGAGTTATTGCAAAGTTTCTGTTGTAAGTAGAATTTTTTTTTTTTTTTAAAAAAAAAAACGTTGCCCCACACTAGGATTTTCTCCTGTATCGTGGGTGCGTTTACAAACACAAATTCTCACATACACAAACGCCCAGACCCGGAACAACTACCTGTAGATCATACAAATATTTGCTCCGTGTGGGGATCGAACCCACAACACGTGACGCAGAAGCCGATCGCTCAGCCGCTACGCCAAACGTGCCGTCAAATGTAAATGATTAAAGGTGGAATAAACGTATACCATATCCATAGTAATTTATTAATAATTTTATTTATTTGGCTCACTAACAATTGGTTACACTGTAGTTACATAGTAATTTAAACAAGACACCAAAACATTTATAATGCAACAATCGATTATAAGTAAGCACCGGATGCACCAAATTATCATAATACATAACATAATCAACCCGTTATACTGTCCCACTGCTCGGCACGGGTCTCCTCTCAGAATGAGAGGGCTATAGTCCACCATGCTGACCTAGTGCGGGTTGACAGACTTCACACGCCATCGAGAAAATCTCTTAGGAATGCAGGTTTCCTCACGATGTTTTCCTTCACTGTTTAAGCGTGATAATTAACTATTTAATACGCACATGACTTCGAAAAGTCAGAGGTGCGTGCCTTGGGTTCGAACTCGAGACCGTTGGACTGCCAAGTCCATACCACTAGGCTATCACTATCTAAATCTATCTAAATTATTATTATTCATAATAATATAATTATTATTAATCTAAATTATTAATTTTTAAATAATAAGACAATAGAGGAAATCTCTTGCAAAAATTTACACACAAATAAAAGCGAAACTCCAGTTTTATATGCTCATAATTGTAAAAAATCAGTCCTTAACTTAGTTCATCAAAATATTCAGGGAATGTTAAATAAAGAACTAGAGATTGAATTGTTCATGAACTGTAATAATATTGACATTTTATGTATCACGGAACATTGGCTTAAAAGCCACCAGTTCATGTTCAATTTCAATAATCATCAAATTTGCAGTTCATTTAGCAGACAAAATGCTATACATGGTGGCTCTTTGATATTACTAAATAACCAGCTTAAATATAAAGAACGTACGGACATAGTGAGCCTGTCTGTTGAACGGACTGTTAGGAACAGCCTGTGTGGAATTAGAGCGGCTTGTTGTATTAAGCGTGTACAGGCCTCCGTCATCATTATATGAATGCTTTGAAAGTACCATGGATGATGTGTTGCATCCCGAGGAATTGAGGACTCTATTTTGCCACGTAATATTTTATATAAAAATTTAGAATCAGCGATACTTGTGCGTTTCTCTAGGGACAACATTCCTTCTCACCATACTGTTTTCATGAAATGTTCTTTTTGTCCAAGCTGTTCTTCTGCGGAATGCGCTACCTCGGTATATCAGGACGGAGACCGTCGCTTCTCCTTCAAATGTAAACTTCGAAAGCATCTCTTCAGCTCTTTGGCAGAATCTTAATATTAATTTCTCCTCGTTTTATTATAATTATGTATATATATATTTTTTATGGGATAGGAGGGCAAACGAGCAGACGGATCGCTTGATGGTATGCGATTACCGCCGCCCATGGACAGCCGCAGCACCAGAGGAGTAACGAGTGCGTTGCCGACCTTTTAAAAGGGGATTGGGCCTCCGGTAACCTCACTCAATCGGCGAAACACAACGTAAGCGTTGTTTAACGCCGGTTTTCTGTGATGCCGGTGTATCACTCCGGTCGAGCCGGCCCATTCGTGCCGAAGCATGGCTCTCCCACGTAAATATATTTATTATATTACAAGTATATCTACATATTCATATTCACATATGTATTATTAAATTTATTTATATTCAGTATATATACTCGTAGTAGTTAAATATATTTGTGATAATTAAATAAGTGGTAGTATCTACTTATTCTTGTAGAACCAGTGTGGCCCAACGTCATTTTAATATTCTGTCTAACTACCTCTACAACAAAGTGAATAAAGCCTGTAACGTTGCTCCCATGAGTCTTTATAAATGTAAATCCGAACTTTCTAAGTGGCTCCTATCACTAGACTACAACAAAACTGAACAGTTAATTAAAATGTCGATTCTTTAACACTACCTTCCTATAAATATCCAGGATAACAAGTTGTAATAATTTTTATTATATTTATCTACGCTTTGTCCAGTTTCAGTGAGAGGCAATATTTCACTATTACTAGGTATTTCAGCTATTCTTTTAAATATTTTTTACTTTTTTGTATCCATTATCATTATCACACGCGAGTTCACATAAGTTATATATCTTACAACTACTGTTATGTATTTAAATAATGAGAGAACGCTGGTACCCTAAACATAAGTTTAATCTTACATTGGGTACCAGAGTTCATCGTAACCACTTCTCTTGTTGATGTAACGATGCAGTGTCCAAATAAGTGTTTATATGTACAACTTTTGTGTAATAAAGAATTATTTATTTTATTTATTTATTTAGTTTTACAATTTCTTTCGTTGTCTCATAATTATGGCTTATATACACAGTAAGTGCACCTACCAACTCCTGTCTCTGCCTTACCATAAGGTCGACTGGTAGAAAATGCTTTTGGCATTAAGTCCGCCTATGTACACTTATTGTACATAAAGAATTAAATAAATAAATAAATAAACATTCTGAAGTGAGTCTATCTGTTTGTGTATGACATAAATTCAAATGAAATCCATGAAGTAATAATGACTACTTCATTATTACTTTCTGTCAGCACACATACAGTAGAGGACTACACATAGACAATAAACAATAAAATAATTCAATTAATTAAAAATATAAATACAAAAGTATCTTTGTCTGTCTGTCTGCCTTTTACCTTTTCACAGATTTTGTAGATTGGACATTGCAGAAGAACATAGGCTGGCTTTTGTGTCGAACGTATTTTGGGATGCGAGTGACCTTTTCACAACTAAATCTCTTAACAAATTACGGTAAGATTTGGCAAGGAGATAGATTCCATCCTGGTGAAAGCACATAGGCTTCTGTTCTAAGAAAAAGTCCTTTGAGACACGAGTGAAACCGCGAGAAACAGCTAGCTTGAAATATCATCATCCTTCTACCCTTTATACAACTATGTATGCTGGGCTCGGCTTCCAGTCCAAAGAGACTGAATATCAGTATTTTTACGACTGCCATCCATCAGAGACTATAAGTAGAAGCAGTGGTAGCCTTGTGGCATGACCGTTGGACTGCCAAGTCAAAGGTCTCGAGTTCGAACTTCGAACCCAAGGTACGCACCTCTGACTTTTCGAAGTCATGTGCGTATTAATAGTTAATTATCACGCGCTTATACGGTGAAGGAAAACATCGTGAGGAAACCTGCATGCCTGAGAGATTTTCTCGATGGCGTGTGAAGTCTGCGAACCCGCACTAGGCCAGCATGGTGGACTATAGCCTAATCCCTCTCATTCTGAGAGGAGACCCGTGCCCAGCAGTGGGACAGTATAATGGGTTGATTATATTATCCATCAGACACTATAAATACTAACCACCGTCAGATGTTTCCGTTTTATCCTTCCGACCATGCGGCACCTAACGGCATGCTAGAGATTAAATTGCCATCTATACGTACCATTGGGCAAGGAATGCTTTAAAACGGGAAATTGTTGGGTATTTGTAGCTACAATATGTATATTTGTAATTATCTAAATAGTTGGGCAAAAAATTGGTGCCGCTAAGATGAAGATCGTTTGCAAAGCCTATTTTCATTAGATCGACTGCGTAATGTTAGTTATTAGTCTTATCAAAAATGTTATTGTAGGAATTTTTGTTTAAGGAAGATTTGTACTTATCGTAAATTATATGTAACTAGCGACCTGCCCGCGGTTTCACCCGCGTTGTTCCACTCCTATTGGTTGTAGCGTGATGTTATATAGCCTATAACTCGATATATTGGCTATCCAACACAAAAATATTTTTTCAATTCCAACCAGCAGTTCCTGAGATTAAACAAACTCTTCAGTTTTATAATATTAGTATAGATTTGTGCCTTTCTCTGGACTGCCTCATTAGTCTAGTGGTCCAAAGCGCGACTGCTACGCTAGAGGTCCTGGGTTCGATCCCCAGGTCGAGCAAAGTGTTATTGGGTTTTTCTATGAAATTCTCAGTAGCAGCTCGGAGTCTGGATTTGTGCCCGGTTAATGGCAATAGGCTCGCCCCCTATTACATGGGACCTAAACATACCGGCGAACTGTGGGTGTAAATTAGTACGCCTCTGCCTAACCCTTCGGGGAATACAGGCGTGATGGTATGTATGTTATAAATTTGTGTAGGGTATAAGGAAGCTCTCCTTATGTATAGAAAGAACCAGTAGTAACTTGATAAAACAAAGAAAGAAATGACAGGAAAGGCATCAGTGTTAATTGTAAGTCCCGCGCCAATCTCTCACGAGTCCCAGCAAGCAATCCATTTTCTTTTATTGACCTGCACTAGCTGATAAGCAGTCGATCCGTTTGCTCTTTGTTTTTTTACTTTTCCCGTTGAAAAGGAAAAATGAATCGGTTCTTACTTTACACAAAAGAAAGGTGCATTTTTTTAAATGTTGCTACCATTGATTTAAATACGTTGCTACACGATTTTTTCAATTTAAGTATTTATGAATTGATTATTAAGAGTAATTTTGTTAAAAATTTGTGTTGACGTTGGAGTGCCATGCTTTGGCACGAATGAGCCGGCTCGACCGGAGTGATACCACCTCACAGAAAACCGGCGTTAAACAACGTTTACGTTGTGTTTCGCCGAGTGAGTGAGGTTACCGGAGGCCCAATCCCCTTTTAAAAGGTCGGCAACGCCCTTGTGACTTCTATGGTGTTGCGGGTGTCCATGGGCGGCGGTAGTCGCTTGCCATCAGGCGATCCGTCTGCTCGTTTGCCCTCCTATCACATAAAAAAAAAGAAAACCATTCCAACCTGGGGCAGGGTATGTTGAACTCGTATAGACTAAAAAAACACTTGCCTTCCTTAGCCCTATAGTTACGGCCTATAGGGACTGCGGTCTAACATTTGTAGGACCCATTCAATTTGTCAAAACTCTGTGCTAATCGTAATAATACATATGTACTACAACAACAAAAAACATAAGTATGTAATATAATATTAATTTCACTAAAATATAAATCAATGACTTTTCAGAGTATAACCACGAACTTCAAAATATCAAAGGTCGTACATACAAGTATGTGTTGTGAAAAAATGTGGTAATTTCCTATGATTGATGAATCGCTACTAGAGGGCGCTGGTAACAGTTTCTCGAGTGTCTGTAGTCAAGTGGTGCGCATTAGTCATGTTTGTGACAGGTCTCGCTCAAAATACTTTAGGCTGGCGTTAAGAGATTACTTTTTGTTTATTTCTAAACTGAATATACACGCTGTTAAGAAGTAATAATCTTAAGGGTTGATATATTTGTGTGAAAACACCTTGAAGTGTCAAGGGGTAAGTAAGAACTACACTCAATCAATTAATCTACTAGGTTAAGTTGCGATTGTCACAGTAATTTTATAGTTTGGTGGTTATTCCAAGTACATCAAGGTCCCTCCGTGCCTCGGAGAGCACGTTAAACCGTCGGTTACACGAACACCAATGGTACGTTTGGCGTAGCGGGTGAGCGATAAGCTTCTGCGCTACGGGTTGTGGGTTCTATTCCCGCACGGAACAAATATTTGTATCTCCTTCAGGTAGTTGTACCGTGACTACACCGACGATACAGGAGAAAATCCTAGTGTGGGGCAACGTTTATAAAAATGGGAGTATTCCTCTTTCGGCACCAATTTTTTGAGCACCTAAGCTTCCATATTGAGCACTGAGCTAATATACCTAATGGTTCTGTAAGTGGAATAGCTTCGTGCTCAAAAATTTGGTGCCGAAAGAGGAATACTCTCAAAAATGGTATTCAGAAGCCTGAAAAAACCAGTTTATTCACGAAATATCGGTATTAACCATGAATTGGGTTCCTGATGTCTTCGCCATCAGATGTTATATATATATTAATGGTCTAATTGAAATAAATAATTTTGACTTTGAGATGTCCAGAACCTTACAATTTATGGTCGCTTCATGTAAAATACTCATGTTTAATCCGACTCCCATTTTACAATCAACGTTTTTATTTCCATCAAATTATTTCCCAGGTCGGGATACTTTTATGCAAAACAGCGAATCTACAAATTTGCAAATTAATATGCAAATTCTATAAGAATTTACACCCTCTGTTTTAGCGAATAATAAAAGCGCTGTGAAGCGATTAAAATCGTTCGAATTACGTCGCGATGAATTTATTTCTGACTTTTGGGATGGCACCGTAGTACATGTTTCCGTCGCAAGTTAGGTAGAAAGTTATTTAAAGGGTAAAGGGTTGGCCTTCAAATATCCTGATCGCAATATTGTAATCAGTGAAGATTGTAACACCGTATATTTTAAAAGAATGTCCATGGAGTTTCTTGTCGGATTTTTCTCCATAGGATCAACCTTTAGGAACCGTGCAGCTAGAATCATAACGTTTCATAAACGTTTGTAAAAGCTTATTTGAAATAAAAACATTTCAACTTGAACTTGGAATACCTAACTAATATGATTTATAGAATCGATTTATCGAAAAAGCAATTATAAATCCTTAGGTATATAATATTATAAATCATATAACATAACATACCATCACGCCTGTATTCTCCGAAGGGTTAGGCAGAGGTGTACTAATGTACACCCGCAGTTCGCCGGTATGTTTAGGTCCCATGTAATAAGGGCGAGCCTATTGCCATTAAGCGGGCACAAATCCAGACTCCGAGCTGCTACTGAGAATTTTATAGACAATTTCATAAAAAAATATTCGGGAAGAAAATAACCAAAATGTCTAAATAATTACAAAAAATCTTCTCTTATATTCGAAGTATTTTCAGAAATCATCTTGGTAATGGCGGGTTTTTATTCAGAGATCAATAGATTCATCGGGACTATGTGAGGGTCTGGAGAAAGCATGAAGGCATTTCTTAATCAAGCGAGATCGAACAGACGTAGTGACGTCACAATATAGGACTTATACAAGGTGTCGGAGCTAAATTGAAAATGGATTTTTGATTGTAAAAAAACTGTCTTGTATTTCTGGAATGGCTCTGATATTTTGAACTAAAAAAAGAAAGAAGAAAATATCCCACTAAAAAAATGTTGAAGCAACAGCAAGATTAAAATAAAATTTTAGTTATAGGAGAACATTAATTAAAAAATAAACACACGTATTCTTTCCTCAAAAATTTAAATGATGAAACATTTCCCTTAATAATTTACCCTTTCATTTCACATGAGTATACATTACCGCGGTTTTAATTAATAACGAGTGCACAACACTATTAATTATTATCTGTTGTCATACGCAATATTTTCACTTGTCAGACAGCACTTGAATAAAACAATTGCAATGTCAGCATTATTCAAATATTCGAGTATAGAATACTAATTTAGTTTTCGCAAGATATTCGTGGCAAAGGCAACTCCTCTAATTGTTTTTGATCTTCAGACAGTTTATGTTGAACACTTGTAGTTCGCTGGTTACTCCACTTCAACTGGATATCTCCGTTGCTATTGAGGCTCGAGAAACGTCAAAAGCATTCGCTGGAGTAACGTTTATGGTAGGTATACACGAGTAACTATATCGTCCAACTAGTGTTAGTGAACAAGGTGAATATTCAGAGAAGAAATTTAAGCGCAAACTTATGCTTCTGGCAAAATTCAGCAGCAAAGGAAACCGCCCACTGTTGGACCCAACGTGTTATAGAGAAAGAAAAATCCCTAATATTATGATAAATCAAAATCACAAAAAAATACAGTGGCTAGGCAACAGGGGAAATAATTTTTGAAGTATTACTGTTTTTTGTTGAGATCACCGTGATTCCGCCATTAGATGAATGCAGTTTAAAGCTTGTATTTTAGGGAGGTAGCGCGTTTTGTGCAATTAAAAAAGTAATAAAACTTTTTAATTAAGACGCGGTGGCATAATTCTATATGCCTCCTAAGTTTTTATATGTGCCAATGTGATTTGTCTGTGATTGCATGTGTTTGTGATTTGTTATTTGGTTTACGGTTTAATAAAGAAATAATAGAATCAAATAATATCAATACAACGCGATAAAATCCGTAAAAAGTAGTTTTATAAGTTCACTTTTATGGCACTTGGTCATTATATCATCAACCATCTACTTCTACTTATAATATATATAATATATATAATATATAACATGTTAAGATATTTATTTTATGACGTGTATGCTTTGTTTGTGTGGCGAATGGTGAGTGTACCTGTAATGGACATTCATATCCTTACCTGTATCATTACAATTTTTTATAATAACTGTAATATGTATTTCTGTTGGGATACCAATAAATAAATGAAGAAATAAACCTATTTACTATCTCACTGCTGGACATGGATCTCCTATTGAAATGAGAACGCTAAGACTGTTACTGTAGTTCATCGACCTAATGTCGGTTGATAGACTTCATACGCTGTCAGTAAAATCTTTCAGGCATGTAGGTTTCACGATTTATTAATACGTAAGTACCTACATGATTTGAAAACGTCAGATCTTTGATTTGATAGTCCAGTGATTATATCACTCTCCACTTAAAGTTAACGCCTGGGCTGGGTGCTAAAGACATTTTTAAAATAAGTATTCAATGCACTTTCGGTTATGACAATTTTAAAATATTTAAGTAAGTACCTCATTACAAAATCATACAGAACACCTCTTAAGGAAAATTTCAAAATAATTAACTAAACTTTCGTTTTAGTTTGAGCTGCACCTACATACGTGGTAAAAATCATGTTTTTACTTTATTGTGCCCATTGATAATTTATGCAGCGCCTTTCGTGAAGGCTCTTGTAATGTTCCCTATTCAAAATGTCATATTTAACCTTTAGAATATTAATTTAATTCAGTTCGACGGAGTTTCCCTCCGTATACATCGTTCGTCAACTATGCTTCCTCCTATAACCTGTCGGAATGATACTGTCAGTGCGTGCAGCGATCCAATGAACTATTGTAGCGCCGTCCGTTTAGCATTCCTAAGGAACTATGACGTCATGCAATTGTGTCATGTTCCACGTTTGAATGGCTTGTGAATGTCAGGTTGGTAGAATCGAATAGTTTATGAAGGTAATACTGGCTGGAAGGAATTCCATTTTTGTATTTTAAATCTTTTTTTTTTTTTTTACTTTAATATGAAGGTTGTATATTTTATTTACGGTGATATTCTTTTTCTCAGCGCACTAGTACTCTTAGTAAAGTTAGTTATGTTTTATTTCTTTTTGATATAAAGTGGGTAAGTTAATGGTTTTGTTTAAATAATAATATTGAACTTCTCACTGAAAACAAAAGCCCTATTAATAAAGGCCGACAATAGTTGGGAACTGAATTAGCCGCCGTAAATAGGTTACCGGAGCGATCTATTTTAAGAACAACGTATATAAACGAATGGGTCTGCACAATCGATTCAGTCGGATGGCTGCAGCTTATGAAACTATTATTGTATTAATGTATTTCTGTTTTTAGTAGTAGTACTGAGAACCTTCTACCTAACTTTGACATCCAATGTTCACACATCCTCATATCGCAATATTGTACCAGTGAAGATTGTAACACCATTTATTTTAAAAGAGTGTCCATGGAGTTTCTTGCCGGATTCTTCTCCATAGGATCAACCTTTTGGAACCGTGCAACTAGAATCATAACGTTTCATAAACGCTTGTTAAAGCTTATTTGAAATAAAAACATTTGAACTTTGAGTAGTAAGTCGTAATCATAGTAGTAGGTAACACATAAAACGTATATACTTTAATAAACATAAAATATACTTTAATATAAACATAAATATAGTTTACTAATAATTAATATAAACATAAATATACTTTACTAAATATTTCCTTTAAAGTGAACTGAACTCAATAGTCTAGTGCGACCGCTAGAAGTCCTGTGTTCGATTTCCAACTAGAATAGTGTTATTGTTTTTTTTTATGAGATTCTCAGTAGCAGTTCGGAGTTTGGGATTTTTGCCCGGTTAATATCAATAGGCTCGTCCCTCTATTACATGGGAACAGTGACGAACTGTGTCTGTACATTAGTACGCCTTTCCCTATCCTTTCGGGGAAATCAGGCGTGATGTATCTAAGTAGTATGTAAATTATTTTTTACCCATAGCATGTCGTCGTTTATTCATTTCGAAGATAGGTACGTGCTAGAATAATTTTCTTCTAAATTTTGTGGTCAGATCTTCACCTAATTGAATGAGACCTTCAGGAGTATACTTTTTCAAATAAAAAAAACCAAATTGGTTTATAAATGATGGAGTTCTAAGGTTACAAACATTTAAAAGAACGAATTGATAGCCTTCCTCCTTTTTTTAGGTCGGTTAAAAAATACAGGTTACAATAGACTATATAATAGGCCATATTTTATTACATAATGATTCTCTCCCATTCTCTTTTTAACGAAGCCCATCAAAAAATTCCAAAAAATAATTCATCAAACCCTTCTGTCAAAATGTCGTTCAAAATTTGCCGTTTTTACAGCAATATTGTGTGAAATAAATCTGAATTTCCATATATCAGGGCTGGCTGGTCGGTTCGGTGCATATATGTACGTATTGGTGTTTCAACAGCAGTCGCTACATAATCCATTACAACGTAAGGCTGCGGAAATGTTGCTGTGAAAAGCGATTTGCAGGGTTTTTATGAAAAAAAGAAATATTACAGATTATATACATAACATACCATCACGCCTGTATTCCCCGAAAGGTTAGGCTGAGGCGTACTTAATGTACACCTACAGTTCGCCGGTATGTTTAGGTCCCATGTTATAGGTTGCGAGCCTATAGCCATTAACCGGGCACAAATCCAGACTCCGAGCTGCTACTGAGAATTCATAGAAAAACCCAATAACGACCTGGGGCTCGAACCCAGGACCTCTATTGTAGCAGTCCCGCTTGGGACTACTAGACTAATGAGGCAGTCAAAGTCAAGATTATATACGTATATGTAACAAAAACGAAAATGACCACGTAGAAACGAAAACAATCACGAAATCTCAAAAACTTTAGAAAATCTACCTAGACATTATTAGTTACGAAAGGATTGGTGAAAGTTCCTACGTGATTAAAATCGTTGGAAATAGTAAAGATAAGTACTTGTCTTTAAAGTAGGATTCCTTGTGTTATGAAGCCTTTCTATTTTACCTCTTTTGGTTGATATGATGATTTGTTCAACAGTGGAGCTCTTTGGATTATATGATGAGGTATATGTTCTTTTTAACCGACTTCAAACAAGCCCTTTTTTATTAACAGCACAATATGGCACATGTCACCGTTAAGATCAAGCCTGGGGATCAAGCAGTATGATGTTGGTGGCATAGTATAGTCTCCTTCTTGACTTTGTATAGTGAAATTGGTTTCTGTGATTCAATTCCGCGCCCGCTCCCGGCTCCGCTTATCACCGTATCCATAGTCCAATGAAACAAATGAACGGCACCCAGCGCGGCTCATTGCGTTTCTATCCGCGGTGTCCGTTATCAATCACGTTGGCGCCTTAATCCCTCCGGTCGCCACTAGAGCGCGCTTCTCAACTCATCGAAATTAACTATAATGACCACACTTTGTGGAGAGTTGGGTAAGTTTTTTGGATTAATTAATTTACAACTTGAGCTACAAAGGAGGAAAAAGAGGGTATAATAGAAGAGTTTAGGTAGATTATTGATTGTACTTAAGGGTGTCTCTAAAGGCTTTCTGAGAACATGTACAGGATAGCACATTGTTTATTAAAACCCTTCGCATCACACTTCAGATGCAGGGCAGTAAAGAAAAAGATAGGAACATAAAATACATTCTTAACCTCTTAATATTTAGTCGGGTTTGAGACATCCAGGCAGGTATAAACTTTGTAGAAAAACTTTAAGCAAAAACTCCGAAACCGATTTGAAAAATAAAAAGTAAAAAGGCCTTCAAAACCATAAAATATAAAGATAAGTCCGGAACAGTTTCGGAAGTCGGTGCCTTTCATTTGATTGGATCTTTTGATTTCACCACCGACTCCCGAAACTGTTTCGCACATAACATTATTTTTTATGTTTTTGAAGGCGGGTTTATTTTTTCTTATAAGTTATTTTATTTCAACATTTTGAGTAGTGAGTAGAATTTTACGTATGTACCTAGACGACGTTATCATTTACTGGTTACGTGTGATTGTCATTTTGTTCTAAATTTTGTGTTTTTTTTGGGACTACCTCTGAAAACTACCTACCTACCGATCAAAAAAAAATCATCAAAATCGATTCATAATTGACGGAACGGACAAAAAAATATCAGTCAAATTGAGAACCTCTTCACAAACTCTTTTTAACCAACTTCAAAAAGAAGTCGGTTGAAAAGAGTTTGTGCGTCAGTGCGTGAGTGTGTGAGTGTTAACTTTTCTAGAAAAAGAAAATAAACTTTGTAGTGTCTCTTCATGGGTAGTCCCAAATACTGTAAATTGCTTAGGAAGTACATTCTATCAGGTAAGACCTTAAAAAGGTCATTTGCAGACATTGTCTTTTTCATTGACAATTTTCTGAATAGGTTTCGGCGTTTTTTCTCAGAGGTAGGAAATGTCGATGCCACCTAGTACTAACAATCTCAATCATTGACGTGTGAAAGTGTCTTTAAAAGATCTATTTATAGAAATAAATTAATAGCATTTATAAAATGATATATCGAAATCGGTATAAAAGGTATCGTTATTTTGAAAACCCCTCCTTTTTTGAAGTCACCTAATAATACATTATCATCTACTTATCCATGAATGGGTTGACAAAATTACCTTCAATTCAAACGTTTAAATAAAATATATACAGGCCATTAACCTGCGCAACACACTTACCGTGTTCGCACCGATAATATTTTTCCATATACCTACATTAACACGAGTTTCCTTTTCAGCTAAAAAGCCTATAATTTATTTACCGTATAAGCACCTCTTATCTCAAATGTGTTAGCTGTCGGCACCGTGCCTTCCTCTTGCGTATAGAATACTTTGAAATGCCACCATAATATTGATTTTTTTGGAGAGTAGTATGGATACCTATCCTATGCTTTTTCAGTTTCGAGGATGCTCTGAACTACCACCACTAAACTGAACTTACTTTGAAAGTTACTGAAATAAAATGCTGGCATGATTGACACAACATTTAATACATAATTATTTGCTTGTTTTTTATGCAATATTATACTATATAATAATATAATATTGTATTATATACAATTGAATTTTGAACGTAGAATGAACAAAAGATTGGGCAGAGGTGTACTTATGTACATCCATGGTCCATCATTGCGGTTTATCGGTTACAAATATAAACTCCGAGCTAATTATGAAACCAATGAAATTTGGTTCGACCTGGCAGTCATATCCAGGACCTCACACTAATCGATCGTGCTTGTGACTAATAGACCAACGACGCAGTTCATACATGCAATGGTGAAATTAATGATACTGACTTTTATACCTCAATGCTTTGTGATACGGGCGAAGATTACAAGAGAAAAGAATCACACTATTTTGCGCAATAAACCCTATAAAAGGGAAACTTATAGATAAGTACCTACTTAAGGTAACAACGTTGTGGTGGCAGATGGTACAGCCTAAGTACTAAAGAACTCTGTCCAGTGATTTGTACTAAATCGTTAGAGTACCAAGTGTGGAAAAGTGACGAACGATATTATAGAGATGTGGGATAACGAAACGATAACCCAAAATTATAGCAAAAAGTCCTGCCTTTGATGGAATATTTGTTTCACTAAAATTGTTATCTTTGGAAATATTTAGAATGCATCAATAAAGATAAAAAAGCATTAATAACTTTTAAACTATTGCGCACTAGCAGTGGTACACTCTTATTCAAAGAACTCTTATTTTTCTCAAAGTTATTTATTGCGCGTCAATTCCTGTTAGTTATAGTAAAATATCATTCAATCGATATCGATAGAATTCATTTGATCAGGCAGGGATGTATTTGTAGGTCCAGGGAACAGTTATAAGGGGGCTGTGTTTTAGTGTATGAACATTTCTTAGCTTTTCATAACATAACATAACATACCATCACGCCTGTATTCCCCGAAGGGTTAGGCAGAGGTGTACTTAATGTACACCCACAGTTCGCCGGTATGTTTAGGTCCCATGTTATAGGGGGCGAGCCTATAGCCATTAACCGGGCACAAATCCAGACTCCGAGCTGCTAATGAGAATTTCATAGAAAAACCCAATAACACTTTGCTCGACCTGGGAATCGAACCCAGGACCTCTAGTGTAGCAGTCTTACTTGGGACCACTAGACTAATGAGGCAGTCAGTCAGTTGTTTTTTCAATATTACGATATAGTGGACAGGCTTCATTAGGGTTCTTAAGAACTAAGTCAAACTGCATGTGTGTCGTTAACAAGTTTTCTAATACAAGTTGCGACGTCTAGACCAACATGTTTGAAGAACACGTTGATATAATATATTTTTATTTATATTTAGGGAGGTTTACAGTTTATTAACAATGATTTATAAGTATATTATAATATGATATTATGTATTATTATCTATAGTTTATAATTACTGATTTATTATATCATATTGTGTAGCTATGTAGGTAGGTGCACCATGGTTAACCCCATTTGTTAGTTCAGTTCAGATATGTCCATCCTAAAGTTGCCTGGAAGAAATTGCAATTAGCGATAAGGCCACCCATTGTATGTTTTTTGTGTCAATATGTCCTGTCCTATGTTTAATTTGGTGTACAATAAAGTATATAATAATAATAATAATAATTGTTTAACTAGCATTTTTTTCCAATTTTGGTCCAGATAATAATAATAAACTGCCTCATTAGAATCTCTAGTGGTCCTAATTGCAACCGCTATGCTGGAGGTCGTCGGTTCAATTTCCAGGTCGAGCAAGGTGTTGTTGGAGTTTTCTATGAAATTCTCAGTGGCAGCTCAGAGTTAATTAATGGCAATAGGCCCTGTTACATGGGACCTAAACACAGAAAACCGGCGTGAAACAACGCTTACGTTGTGTTTCGCCGAGTGAGTGAGGTTACCGAAGGCCCCCCCTTCCCCTTTTAAAAGGCGGGCAACGCACTTGTGACTCCTCTGGTGTTGCGGGTGTGCATGGGCGGCGGTAATCGCTCACCATCAAGCGATCCGTTTGGTCGTTTTTCCCCCTATCCCATAAAAAAAACATACCAGCGAACTGTGGGTGTACTTTAGTTCACCTCTGCCTAACCCTTGGGGAATACTAGCGTGATGGTATGTTATGTTATAAAAATAGTAACCAGTATAAGACAAGATCAAATCTATTAGAATCTAATTAAAATGTTTCTGACATTGATACGATTATCGCAAATAGATTGGTAGAACGTTAATTAGCACTTTGTGAGTTTTTAATTGAATTCACGTACTTGGTATAAGAGGATTGGATATCGGCTATTTACTTTATTATTACTCTATAATCTTCATAAGTCATACGGAATATGGTGAAAATGAGTGCAAATAACGTTTACAAAAATTATGGTCTGTTTTTTTGTGTGTTTATATTGTATTTAGTTGCACCAATTAGATGTCGACTTAGAACATTCACCTTCGACGATGATACTACAACAATGGGTGAGTTTAAATGCATGAAGGCTTTTTGTTTGTATTGTTTTGCCTCCTAAACTCATCAACCAAATTTCAATGCGGTTTTGTATAAATGCTAAATTAATTTGAATGGCGTTTGATAAAAATCAGGGCTGCGAAGTTCATTTTGTTTTTCGAATATCTGTTAAAGTTTAGCTAGTTTATCAATAGTACTATGTTTTTATTTTTAGCATTTTTCTGTCCGTATCGTATTTATGGTAAGTCTAAAAATTAATCATGTTTAGTGTGTGGCTTGGTACACTATACAACTCCCTATAGATTTTGAAAGCGTCAGGATCTTGAAGGAGGTTTTAGTTGTTTTATCAAAATTAAAAAAATATATTATGTATAAGACAACGTTGCGGGCTGAAAGATGATGTAGTGACGCGTATTGAAAAGATTATGCTGAGATGGTTTGGACATGTTGAAAGAATGAATGAAAGACGATTAACGAAAGGAATTTATAAGGCGGCAGCGGCAGCGCCAGCGCCGGTAGAGGTCGCCCTAGAAGGACATACGGCAATCTTATTGGCGAAATCCTTCAAAAAGGTCAGGTGCGTAGCACTCGCAACCGGCGTGTATGTATGAGAAGATGTATGAAAGTGGAAGAAGCAAAAGAAGTATACAAGAATCGTAGCAAGTGGCAGTTTATACTTTCTGTCTACCGCTGTGGGAGAAAGGCGTGAGTGTATGTATGTATGTATTATGTGTATTTGAAAAGAGAACACGTCTCGTGTTTGAGTTGGATTAACATGCGTGCGAGTCTCATAACTACTAGTGTTTCTCTACATATTCTTCTATCTTATCATTTAAATTCAACAACATCAACCAAGAACAACAATTCTGATTTCTTTACATCTTTTTTTTAATTAGGTACAACAACCCCCGCATACGTAGAGCCGACCGACATACCTCAATCAGATATCGATGACGCTTTGATACTGGACTACGGTCGGTACACAACGATATCATTCCATTACGAACAACATCAGTGGATGCATCCACAATGGGACGAAAGATGCTATGATGATTATACCAGGTGTATTACTAGCCAGTAAGTACCATTTTCGACCTTCATCATATCAGCCAAAAGGCAATAATGCCGTCTACCGGCTATGACTCCTTATCGTACCATCGGGACCGTAGTCGGTCTATTGTGATCGCAACTCGTTGAGTTACAGTTTACAGTTTAACCCTGCGGCTACTATAAACTGCAGTATTTTATTAGGGTTTTTAGGTATGTTTCCCGAGATGAGCACTGCGCTTAAAATATGAAGTGGCGTTTCATTAGCTTCCTCACAACGTCGACAGGTTTGAGTATTGCTCAGGTTGAATATAATGTGCTTGTTTAGGCAATAGTGTATTGTACTGTTAAGGGTCCGGCGGAGCCTGAATTGCTCCCAAAAATTGAATACCAAAAAAAATTTAAACCGAACAATATTTAAACAAGTTGTGTTATTATTCGAATTCGGATACCGTTAATCTAGGCTCCTACGGTACCATTTCGTCAACTACTACTTCACAGGAAATAAACGACCCCATTCGCTCACATTTATTTCCAGTGTAGTATTTTGGATAAAATAGTAAAGGAAGAATCTAGATTAACGTTATCTGAATCCGAATAATAACACAATTTGATGAAGTCGTGTTTGAATTACGATTTATTTTGGTATTACGTTTGTATGGGGAATTCGGTCCGCCGGACTCTTAAGGCTCTTGTTCCTGCTTAGCGCCAGGAGCAGGTTGCCTACATGCGACCTTTACAAGTTCGTATATTTATCTCGCCAACCTACTAATGCTCTATAGCTCTATGCTGGATTTCCATTGCGTGGTTTCCACTCGAGAACATTTTTGCTCCAGCGGCTAATATTAGTCTGTTATCATGTGGCAAAACGCGGTCTAAAAGATCCAACAAAACGTCTACTTAAACATACCATTACACTTGTATTCCCCGAAAGGTTAGGCAGAGTTGGAGTAATGTACCTACATCCAGAGTTCGCCGGTATGCTTTTTACGGAGAATTTCATCGAAAAACCCAATAATACATTACTCGACCTAGGAATCGAACACAGGAATTCTAGTGTAGCATTTGTGCTTAAGACCACTAGAAAAAATAAATGTCTGTTTTGTCGACCATTTATATTTTTCGTCCGTCCGGAGTGATTTTACCTTTTTTTTATTTATAGGGCTGCCCCAATGCCTGTGTGCATGTTTTATTCGCAAATATGGAGTTCTGGTTCCAAATATACGCACTCATATTGTGATGCCTTTCTCGAAAACTGTAGAATTGGATATCGTAAGTATATTTTTATGGTTTTTATGTATGAAAAGTGTAAAATAACAATAAAAATATTAAAAAAATTCAATAAACCAGATTCAGTTATTTTGATTTTAAAATTACATAATTTCATTTGTGTAAGATACTAATAAAGGCTATTAATCTCCGGACTAAGTAATAACTATGCTGGTCAATCTATATGCAAGGTTCAGCTACGCTAGCTGCGGTCAGTCTATGGATGGGCAAACATCTTTAGGTAATCGATACCCCCCGGTGCCTCGGAGGGCACCTATGACAAATGTTTTCGTCAGGACCACTAGAAGTGGTTCGACTCCGGCGCACGGAAGGGTTTCATTCTAAGTATGGTATGGTACATAGACTGACCTCCGTAAGCGTAGATTAGCATCATTAATAGCCACGAGCCCCTTCTATAATGAGCACTTTGCCATTTAATTAAATTTTTAATGGCGAAAAGGCCGCTTTGGTGAATTAAAAGTTTTTCTTTTTTTATAGGATAGGAGGGCAAACGAGCAGATGAATCGCCTGATGGTAAGCGATTACCGCCGCCCATAGACACCCGCAACACCAGAGGAGTCACGAGTGCGTTGTCACTCACTCGGCGAAACACAACGTAAGCGTTGTTTTCTGTGAGGCCGTGGTATCACTCCGGTCGAGCTGGCCCCTTCGTGCCGAAGCATGGCTCTCCCACTTAATTAATTCACATTCGAATATTGCCAGAGATCAGCAGCCTTAGCACGAACAACTTGCGAAAAAGTATTCGTATCGTCACGAAGTCCGAGCCCAAGCCATTAGGCTACCGCCGCTTCATTTTCGCTTTGGATTCTAAATATGAATTTATCCAAGAGAATCATTCAAATTGACCGTTTTAGTCCAGTATACATGTCATAACATACCAACACGCCTGTATTCCCCGAAGGGTTATGCAGAGGCGTAGCTAATGTACACCCACAGATCGCCGGTATGTTTAGGTCCCATGTAATAGAGGGCGAGCTTATTACCGTTAACCGGGCACGAATCCAAACCCCAAGCAGCTACTGAGAATTTTATAGAAAGTCCCAATAACACTTTGCTAAACACGGGAATTGAATCCAGGACCTCTAGTGTAGCTGTCAGGCTCTGGACCACTAGGCTAAAGAGGCAGTTACGGCATATACAGCAGTTCTTTTTTATTTTTCAGGATACTGGCGTCTCATCGGAAACGGACAGTGTAGCTTGGGCCTACTCGCACTCAGCTGGGATGAGATGATAGATGTTTAGATTATAATAAGAATAATAATTTTAAGGAGACAATAATTTTAGACACCTAAGGACGCTCTCATTAAGTGGCTGGATCAAGGGCTTGATACAGAAAGTCCTTTTTTTTTCAAAAAAAAAAGCTTACTAGCAATGTGGATGGCACACTACTAGTATTCTTGTTAACCCCTCGTGTTAAGCTAAATGCTTGTGTTACGAGTGGGTTCACGTCGGTAGTGCAATGGGTGGGTTTCGAACCGGTAACCACATGATCGCAAGTCCGACGCCCTAGCCATTAGGCTACCGCCGCTTCAAGCTAGGTTGAAAGACAAAATTGTTCTTCTGGACACGGCCCGCATTGTTAGGAGATTTCTCTCTCTGGGGCCCTGACCATCGGTAGCTTGGACTCTGCTCCCGGTGCCGATGGGCTACTATATTTTTACATTGAAGCGGCGGTAGCCTAATAGCGAGGGCGTTTGACTTGCGATCATGTGGTTGCCGGTTCGAAACCCACCCATTGCACTACCGACGTGAACCCACTCGTAACACAAGCATTTAGCTTAGCACGAGGGGTTAACAAGAATATTAGTAATGTGCGATCCACATTGCTAGTAAGCTTTTTAAAAAAAAACATTTAAAAATGTTTTTCTTATTTTTATAAAAATATTTAAAAATATATACAAATAGGAAAATCGTTTAATTCTCTTCACATTAACACAGTATCTACAAATTTTTTTTAAACATAACTTAAGAACCTATTACATCTAATTCTTGTTTGCATTGACCTTATTATGTGAAGAGGTGGTGTCTGAGGTTGGGATAACCCTGTAATACATACAGATCACCAGGTCTTCATCCCACAGAATAGAAATTTACAAGTTTATGGATTTGTTAACATAAGTTACATTATTTAGTGACTGCCTCATTAGTCTAGTGGTCCCAAGCGCGACTGCTTCCAGGTCGAGCAGTGTTATTGGGTTTTTCTATGAAATTCTCAGTAGCTGCTCGGAGTCTGGATTTGTGCCCGGTTAATGGCAATAGGCTCGCCGCCTATTACATATTACTATTTGTGTGTGTGTGATTGTCAGAATACCTAAACAGAAAAAATCTAAGATGCTTTTCTTGAGCACATAAACACATAAAAATACCATCACGCCTGTATTTCCCGAAGGGTTAGGCAGAGGCGTACTTAATATACACCCACAGTTCGCCGGTATGTTTAGGTCCCATGTTATAGGGGGCGAGCCTATAGCCATTCACCGGGCACAAATCCAGACTCCGAGCTGCTACTGAGAATTTCATAGAAAAATCCAATAACACTTTGCTCGACCTGGGGATCGAACCCAGGACCTCTAGTGTAGCAGTCGCGCTTGGGACCACTAGACTAATGAGGCAGTCTTGAGTTCTTGAGCATACATACTGAAATTAAGCAAGCAGTATCGAAACGAAGCAACAATATAGTAATGAAAATGTAATTATTTCGACTTTTCTCTTCTACGAGAGTTGTGAAAATAAAAGCAAAAATCCTGGTAGTATTACTTTATAGGTGTCCCGGAATTGTCTGTTTGAATTGCGACGGGATGTCGTTGATATCGTAAAAGTGTGTTTTATTATCCAAGTTCTGTTATAGGTGACGAACATTTATAATACTTGACATAGAAGTTCAATTATTTACACGAATTTTGTCGGATTTTAACAAATTTTTAGACAAAAAAAACCGGACAAGTGTGAGTCGGACACGCTCACCGAGAGTTCCGTACAAATTTGTAGGTATATACTATAATTAATTACAAATGTATAGTTTTAAGATTTTTCCCTATACTTGTAGTATAAGACGGTATCACTTGGCAAATTTCATAATTCTAGGTCAACGGAAAATACCCTATAAATTTAAATTCTCTGGAAAGTATCGAAATAAACATTTTCAAAAACTTTGAAAATGTGTACGTCTAATTCTTCTCTTCCAGTCATTTTTTATTGATGTGAAAGAAATTCTCATGGATCATCTGCCACCAGGGGAGATGTCTTGGTATGTAGATATAGCAGATATATATGTAGATATAGCATAACAGATATAGCTCATCATTTCCATTTCCATTCCATTGCTCTTTAATCATAGATATGGGACTCGCGACATTTATCACGACCTGTTGTGGTCCAGCGTTCGCAGAACCCCTTCACAGGAGAGTGATAGATATCCTTCACACTTATAGAATATTCTTTATTGCACACCAAAAACTATTGTAAAGTACAATCTATCTAAATATACATATATAAAACTCAAAGGTGACTGACTGACATAGTGATCTATCAACGCACAGCCCAAACCACTGGAGGGAACGGGCTGAAATTTGGCATGCAGGTAGATGTTATAATGTAGGCATCCGCTAAGAAACGATTTTGATAAATTCTACCCCCAAAGGGGATAAAATAGGGGATGAAAGTTTGTATGAAACTTTGTTAATTTTAAACCGATCGGGCTGAGACTTTGCATGCATATAGCTACTATGACGTAGGCATCCTCTAAGATCCCCTAAGGATTTTGATAAATTCCACCCCTAAGGGGATAAAATAGGGGATGAAAGTTCATATGGAACAAAGTAACTACTCCACGCGGACGAAGGACGCATGCTGGATCCTTTTGCACTGTAAACGAGCACCAAGAAAGGATTTTTGGACATTCAACCCTTAAGGTGGTGAAAAGGTGGGTGAAAGTTTGTATGAAAGTCCGCACACACTACCAAGCGTTTGGCGTACACACACACACACATACATATTTAATAAACGATGACATCGTCAAGATTTACATAATTATGATTCCAGATTCCATAGTATGGCTGGCATTCGCTGTTGACATTTTGACAATTGTTTTCTCCCTTATAAATTAGACCAGTAATTAGACTTAACACATTTTATGATAGGAAACCTCCATGACATTGGGCACAGTATATTTTAGAAATGATAATTACCTAAGTACGCAGGCGAAGTGGCGCACCGGATGTCTAGTATTGTCATGAAATGGTACAATGGGCAGTCTTACCGCTAAAAACGTTCTCTTACGAATAACCTAACCTAATTATTTCCTGATACGATATTTATTATTATTTTTAAAATAAAACCAAGTTACGAATTTTATCGCGTCAAATCACATTAACAAATCCCGACGTTTCGGACTCTTTACTTTGAGTTGACGCGATACAATCCGTTAATTGGTTATATTTTAATACGTCGAATATTCGCGTAAGTCTCAGAAATCAATATATTAATATTTTTTGAATTTTTCGGTACATTAAGAGAAAACGTCAATTTGTATTTATTTTTTAATGTACCTATTTTGTACACCTGACAAACTAAAAGAGAACATTTTCTACTTCCTGCAAGAGACAGCACTAAAGTTCACGTCGTAGCAAAAGCGAAGCGATGGATATCATATTGATTGAGTTTAGTTATATTGGTAACAATATATTAATGAGGTTCAGAGACGTGTGAGAAACATCTCTGAATTTGTCATTAAATAAATATATTATTGTTAGTCTATGGCAACTGTTGGGCGTAACTCCAACAAATAATAATAATACACGATGGTATAGAAAACACAAGGATATATTAGACTGGTAGAAATGTTAATGGTAAATGGTAATGGTTGAATGGTATTGGTAAAAATGGTTTGAGTTAACGCGGCTTGGTTGGTGGCTGTTCGTCAACTAACTTTATAATAATTTAAGTATTAATACTAAAGATTTGGGTCAGCGTGGAATTGCTGACTGCGCGCGAGTTTGTGTCAGTGAACTGTACTTTGTACATATTCCCGAGGGAAGAATGGCTGATGAGGGTGCATGGTGATACAAGGTGATAAACAATAATATGGTGCAATAAACAAGATGATGGTAACATAAAACCTTAAATATTTCATTTATTAAAGTCTCTATTCCACTACACTAAAATTGAATGAATTTGGAAATTTCACTTTATTAACTCTAGCATACACATGATTATTCGCACTCGTATTAGGATGGTTATTTACTATATCGAATTCATCACTAATACTAAAACACTGGTTATTTTCACTATGACACTGATGGTTAGCGCGGGCGCGTGGTTGTGGCTGGGGAGGTGTCCGCCGGGACGCTGCTTCGATGCCTCGTTGCATTCGCGCGCGGATCCTCCGCACGCCGTACGCCAAACATGTTGTCATACTAGCACCCACTAGTATGTAAATCACGATGTAGTGGTGAACATCGTGGTAGTCGAGAGATGGCTCGTCCTCTAAATCGGATTTGGTGTTATTTTTTACTTTTTCGATTTGATAAGCGATCCTTTGTAACTCCAATTGAGTATCTGGTTGGCGTGTGTCGGTTTCATAAACATACAACGGCATGGTAACATTTACAATATTATTAATGGTAGGTATATCAATGTGTATGACATCTGGTTTCAACTTTATATAATTACTCGATTGTTTCCGAGAAAGTAAGGTGATTCCGCCGTCTTTTATGACGCATCCACTTTCCAATGCGAGTATCCCGACCTTGTCTAAACGCTCGATGGTAATTTGATAGTCACATATGATTTGTATGAGACATTGACCGCAACATGAATACAAGTAATTGTTTACTTTATGCAATTGCACCCAGGTATTTTTGCACATGCTGCTTTCTGTCTTACAACTTAAAGACTCATTTGCTTTAGCACAATAATTTAGTTCTGTTTTGGTCATCGAAATAGGTATTTGATGGGCACAGAGTAACATGTCTAAATCATAATGAATACATTGCTGTAGTTGTAGACTAGAGTATGGTATTTCTAGGTCCTTGTGAATATTAATGGCCAATAGATCAGACTCTGGAACTATTTGATGCATTTTGTGGCCGATTTCCACCGGAATTGGTATTAAATTGTAGATTTCAAAGGTGTCTCTGCCTATTAATGGTATTTTTATTTCGAAAATCAAATTTTCTTTGGTAAATTTGGTTTTAACAGTTAATAAGTGGTAAATTTTGGTTAAATCTGTCTGGATATTATCGATTGGTAGTGATAATTCTTTTGAAATTTGCCCTGAGATAATATTCAGTTCTTTGGTTAATTGGTCTGGTTGTAATAGATGTATGTTAAATTTTCCATGAAAGATGTCAGTGATGGTGTTCAATAACATTTGCTGTACATCTTTCAAATTCATAAGTATGCCATTGGCTGTGATTGAAGACAAGGCGAACTCATTGGTATATGTATTATCAGTTATCTCCTTTTGCATGGTATTGCTTAAGGTATCTAATTTATTTAAGTGCTGGTTAAAAGTTTTATGTTGTTGTCTAACAGTTGTTTCCATTCTCTTGATAACATTAAACTCTGACTCGATTATAGAGGTTTGATTTTTCAGTAGTTGGTTAAAATATTTCTGGTTACTTCTAAGCTTAGTCAAATCTTTCTGGTATTGTTGGGCGAAGTCATCGTCGAGTACTCCGAATAAACTATGAGCTATCGACCCTATAGCATTCACTAAGCCTCGGCGACGACGATGGTGGCGTTCTGGTAACTGTCCATGGTTGGTTAAAATATCGTTGTAATGACCTATTTCGTCTTGGCAATGGTGTAGATGTAACAGAACTAGTTGACAGTGAGATGTAATTTGTATTTTCTGGCATAACTTTTCCAAATGGTTTATATATTTTGTGGCTAATGACACACCTTCCCAATAAGCATTCATATCATAAAATACTACAAGTTTCCATTCATCTCGAATCAATCTCATGTTACTGATTTTATCGAAGTAGATAGTTTGATTATCTCGCAATTTTTTGGTGTGAAGATTACACTGTGACGGTGATACGAACAACATAATCATCATAAGTGCCATGGTTATAAGGCTGCACGTTTTAGATTTGCGAGTTCTTCGCCGTGGTGGTGGCTCATTGTGCTTGACTGGGTCCACTTCAGTTGTAGTGGTTGGTTGGTGTGGATCATCAGTTACATTTGATTGATTCTCCTCTTGGTGAATTGGGAGGATGGATAGTTTGGTGATTGGTCGTTTCAATATACCTCCTTTGGTTTTTAGCGTGACTACTCTAACAAGACCATCATTGCCAGGGTGAAGTTCTAATACTCGTCCGAGTGCCCACTTTCCTGGAAACACGTGTACGTCTTGAATAATTACTATGTCATTTACTTTTATATTTTTATGAGTGTGTCGCCACTTTGATCGCGTGTTTAATTGAGTTAAATACTCAGATTGCCAACGTTTCCAGATATCATGGTAGATTTTTTGTACGAGTTGCCATCTGGTGCGTTCGTCTCTGTCTCTAGTATGGTTAATATTGGTCCACTGAAAAGGAAATGCGAAGGTGTCAAAAAGTTTAAATCATCTGGATCTTCAGAAATGGTACACAAGGGACGTGTATTCAAGCAGCCCTCTAACTGTGTCAATAGAGTTGTAAATTCTTCGTAGGTCAGTTTTTGGTTACCGAGTACTCTACGAAGATGGTATTTGAGGCTCTTGACAGCGGCCTCCCAAAGGCCCCCTGCGCTTGGCCATGATGGTGCATTGAAATGCCACTCTATCTGCATTTCTGCCAGATGTTGGTAAACTTTATCGTCTATGGTTTGGTTAAAATTAAAATATTCTCGTTGTATGGTGTTATTAGCTCCAACGAAATTGGTACCGTTGTCGCTATATATATGTCGTGGAGCTCCTCGTCTAGCTGACATTCTGCGAAGTGCTGCTGTGAATGTTGATGACGTGAGGTCAGATACAAGCTCCAGGTGAACTGCTTTTGTTGTTAGGCACACAAAAACAGCTATGTAACCCTTACTGCATTTTATGCCGCGGCCTTTATTACTCTTCACTTCTACGTAGCCGGTAAAATCAACACCCGTATGGTAAAAGGGTCGTGTCTGATTTGTCCGTGCAGCTGGTAAATCTCCCATTAATTGGTTTTGGGTTTCAAATTTAGCTCGTCGGCATATCACACAATTGCGTAATCGTTTCTTTACAGCATTATTTCCACCTACGATCCAAAATTTTCTCCTCAACCAAGACAACGTGAGTCGAGGCCCTCCATGGAACGTTATTTTGTGGGCATGGTCAATAATCATATCAGTAAGATGGTTATTATGTGGTAATATCATCGGATGTTTCATTTCCTCACTAAGATTGGCATGTTTTATCCTCCCGCCAACTCGTAAAACATCTTCAGAGTCTATATAAGGATGTAATGGTAATAAACGACTTTTTGAACTCAATTTAGTCTGGTTTTTTAGATAGGTGATTTCTTCAAAAAATTCTGTTTGTTGTACGTGCTTTATTAAGTGGTTATTCGCTCTTTTTAATTCTGCAATTGTTAGGTATGATGGTTTGTTTTGGTCACGTGAGAATGCGCGTAATATCCACGCGAGAATTCGACACGCTCGTGAATAACTACTGTTATTAGTTATCAGGTGACCTATGACGTCATTTTCACATGGTTTCGTAATTATATTGGTTTGGTATTGTTTTTTGGTTTCTTTTAGTGTGTAGAATTTTGGTTTTTTGGTGAGAGAATTTTCATTAAACGTTATGAGCCAGTTAGGTCCGTTCCACCAAAGAGGATGGTTAAAAAGTTGCGCAGCGGTTATCCCCCGGCTTGCACAATCTGCAGGATTTTGGTCCGATCTAACGTAACTCCAACGTTCAGAAGGCATTATTTTGGTAATTTGGTCAACCCTATTTGCAACGAATGGTTTCCAACGGTTGGGGTTGCCATTAATCCATCCTAGTACGGCTTGGGAGTCTGACCATCCAAATGTTTTAATATGGTGTTCGTTGAGGCACGTTTGAACAGTTTTCATTAGCTTGGTCATTAATTGAGCAGCGCATAACTCTAGCCTCGGTAACGTCACATCTTTAGTCAACGGAACAAGGCGAGACTTAGCTGCTACAAGTACCACTGAATTTTGAGTCTTGCAATAGATGACACAGGCATATGCTTTGGTTGAAGCGTCGCAAAAACCATGGAGCTCAATATTGTCATTTTCCTGACATTGCAACCATCTTGGTATTTTGGTGTTATTTACATATTGGAGGTCTAGTTTATTTTGGTTCCATTCATGGTAAATATCATCTGGTAAAATGTCGTCCCAGTTAAGCTTCAATTGCCAAACTGACTGAAATAAAAGTTTCAATTTTGTGGTTACAGGGGAGAGCCACCCTAGAGGGTCGAACACTTTCGAAATCTCTGAGAGAAGCTCCCTTTTGGTTACACGCGTACTAGTGGAGGGTAAAATTTTTATTTCAAAACTGAATTGGTCATTGGATGGTACCCATTTTAATCCAAGAGTTTTGGTTGACTCCTGTTGTTTGAACTCAAACGAGGTTTCATTATCATTTGCTATATTTTCTAATAAAGCTGATTCGTTTGATTTCCATTTGCGTAGATTAAACCCACCCGCTTTAAATAATTCGATCAATTGGACCTTAAGCTTTTTAGCATTGGCGAGACTGTGGTGCCCATGTAATAAATCATCCATGTAAATATTATTTTCTAAAGCTTTGGCTGCCTCTGGGTATCGATGGGATTCATCTTTTGCTAGCTGTTTCATGGTCATCAGTGCTAAAAATGGTGCTGCTTTGGTTCCATAGGTAACAGTGGTTAATTGGTATTCACATAGTGGTTTACTCGGGGAATCTCTCCATACAATTTTTTGGTATTTTTGGTCATTTTCGTGTACAAGTATCTGGCGGTACATTTTCTCTGCATCTGCGACATAACCTATTTTATATTGTCTCCATTTAATAATTATGGATAACAAGTCATTTTGCAAGTTCGGCCCACTATACATCAGGTCATTCACACTATGACCAGTCGATGTTTTCGCTGACCCGTTGAACACGACGCGAATTGCGGACGTAGTGGATTCGCTGCGTAAAACACAATGGTGTGGTAAATAATATTCTGTTGCATTTTTATTACTTATTTTCATGTGTCCAAGGTTCGAGTACTCGTTCATAAATTTTTTGTAGTCAGCTGCTACTTGAATATTTTTCCTAAATTTTCTTTCTAACTGGTGAAATTGGGCTATAGCCTTTGACTTTGATTCCCCTAATTTTTCTTCTACTTCCGGCTTCATTGGTAATCTAACAATATAACGGCCATCTGGTTGACGTTTAGTTTCGGCTTGGTATTGTTGCAGACA
This sequence comes from Acronicta aceris, assembly GCA_910591435.1. Taxonomy (NCBI): domain Eukaryota; kingdom Metazoa; phylum Arthropoda; class Insecta; order Lepidoptera; family Noctuidae; genus Acronicta; species Acronicta aceris. The sequence goes on along the minus strand of OU342780.1, from coordinate 6,532,899 downwards.
ATATAAATCTTCCCTAGATTGATTATCTGGTCCGTCTGTCAAATCTTCTATTTCCCAAAATTTCTTTATGTCGTCACAGTTATTCAAAATGACGTTGCAGTAGTATGACTTTACGTTACCACACAAGATCCATCCTAGTTGCGTTTGTTGTGCAATTGGTTTGGATGGGTCTTCCTTAATAATGCCGTGTAACTAGTATAATTTCGGAATACACCTCTGCGCCTAATAATACGTCGACAGGGCGGCTTTGGTTGAACTCGGGGTCTGCTAACTGTATGTTATTTAAGTACTGCCAGGATGGTTTGGTGAACGATTGGTTTGGCAATTTTTTAATTGGGTTTTTTATTATAATTGCGTCAATATTCATAGTAAAGTCGTTATATAATGACGATATGGTAAGGGTCATTATTCCTTTACAGCTACTTTCTTTCGCTCCAATGCCGAAGATGGAACCTTTACATCTTTGACGAGGGATACCAAGTTGTTGCGCTGCATTTTCTGAAATAATGGATGTTTGAGAACCTTGGTCAATAAGGGCTCTCATGCTTTGGTAGGTACCGTCAGCTCCTAAGACCTTAATTTGAGCGGTTGCTAACAAGACATCTGTCATTTGCTCCTTGTCTTTGGACACGTGTGACACAGATTTAGATTGGTTTTGCTGAATAACATTGGTCTGGTTGGTAACAGGGCTTGTAGTCACGTAAGCATTGTGCAACAGCGAATTATGCTTTTCGTGACAATGACGACATGTTTTTTGCGAGCTGCATTCTTTGCCGTTATGGTTAATTAAGCAGTTTTTGCATACGTTATACTGCGTAATTACTTTTCGTTTTTCGTAATTATTGAGGTCACGGAATTTATTACATAGAAACAACGCATGATTTTCATTACATAAGACACATTTTTGGTAGGTTCTGGATGAATGGTTAATAAATGGTTTTGGTTCCTCTGGTGTACTGGTATTATTGGTTTGCCTACATCCTACATTTCTTGGTTTCTTATACTGATTACTGGTGTTAAACATTTGGTTGCAAATTTTTTGTTGGTTATTGAATGGTTGCGTATTTTTAACTGTTTCCGTCTTGCGACGACCAGTTTCTAGAGCTATAAACTTTCCCTCTAAATAGGCGAGAAAGTCGTGAAGATATGGTAGATCTCGTGGTTCTGGCAAAGAGTCAATATAGTCGGTATACGTTTCGGCGTCCAGCTTCTGGGAGATAAGGTATACTATAATCGGGTCCCAGGTGGATATATCTACTCCTAGGTTTTTTATAGCGTTGAAACATTCATTGGTAGTATCATGGACCTTTTTTATGTTGGCTGCTGTTTGTTGTTGCATGACTGGTAAAGACATAAGAACATTCATGTGCGAATTGAAAATTAGTTTTTTATTATTATATCTTTGGTTAAGAATGTCCCAACAGGTATGGTAATTGTCGGAACTTATGCGAAGATGCTGAATAAGTCTTTCAGCTTCTCCACGCAGTTTCCCTTTCAAAAATTGCATTTTTTGAGCGGGAGACATTGATTTATTGTTATGGATAGATTCATAGAAAAGGTCTTTGAACGAAGTCCACTGTTGGTAATTTCCATTGAAAATTGGTATATCTATTTTTGGTGTAGAATTTTCTCTGTGCTTAACATCCCACATTCTTTGGTTAATCGATTTTTTAATTTCGCAATATTCTTTCTCATAACTGTTAAACAGATCGTCGTAGTTCCTGTCTTCTACTTGCAGATGACTGTCAATTTCCCAGTGCAAGGTATCGATCGCAGTCCAGCGCGATTCAATAAGCTTTAGAACATCTTGGAACTCCCACTTTTCAGTTAAAACATTGAGGTTGATATGAGAAATAGTTCGAGCCAAAGCTTTAAAATTACTTTGCTGCTTTCTCATCATTTCCTCAATTTTACCTGGTTTTTCGACGTCATGGAAAACGAAACGTGGTAATGGTAAAACTTTTTTGGGTAAGTTATCTGCAAATGGTAAACCGTGGGCTGATGTGCTAGGCTGAGGTGCGGTCGGTGAATGCGATGAAGGTGGTGGTAGTTGGTTCCTAGGTGATGGTGCACGAGTAGTTAATTCCTCAAGAGCTCTTAACAAATGAATCCTAACATCACCATAAAATGTTTTAGTTTTGATGTACGAATCATCACCGAAATACTCATTATCTTCAGTTTCATCACACAGAGTCACTAATTTATCGTGGTTACGCGAGAAGTCTTTCCACAACTCCTCTAAAGATTGTAGACGACGTTTAATACTATCCGCCGTCTTTCGCTCCTTCCCTTCTTTCTTAAAATTAACATACAGCTTATTCATATTTTCCATGATCTCCCTCTGAGACGCAAATAAATCGGCAATGGTAGACATCTTGGTAAGTGGTAAAAGAAAAAAATGGAAAGATCTTACTTGGTTATATCTTGGTTACTGGTTAACTGTGGTAGCTGGTGAATAGTAGATGAACGGCGATTCTAATCTCACTTTATTCACTGTATCACTTATCACTAATGGTCATTTATATGGTTGGTTCAATGGTTCGATATTGGTAAAAGAGTACTGTTCACAGGCTGGTTACAGAAAGATAGTCACTAACACGTCACGTACACGTTACAAGGTCCACAACACGATAGATCCCACCTTTCCGAAGGCTCGAAGGACCAATTTGTTGGGCGTAACTCCAACAAATAATAATAATACACGATGGTATAGAAAACACAAGGATATATTAGACTGGTAGAAATGTTAATGGTAAATGGTAATGGTTGAATGGTATTGGTAAAAATGGTTTGAGTTAACGCGGCTTGGTTGGTGGCTGTTCGTCAACTAACTTTATAATAATTTAAGTATTAATACTAAAGATTTGGGTCAGCGTGGAATTGCTGACTGCGCGCGAGTTTGTGTCAGTGAACTGTACTTTGTACAGCAACCCATAGACGAACAATAAGATATTGTTAAAAATATGACGAGCAATAGCGTACCGTGCTATAGAATTTTGAAGAACTATAAAATCAATAGGTATGTCTCATTCAGTTTTGAAAAATAAAATTTACGTAATTAAAAAAAAAACATGAATGTTTTCTTAGAAAATCTAGAGACACGTTTAAAGACTTCAAAAATTTTTTTTTTATACAATATAATAAGACGTCAATCTAATCGCTACCGTGTCTTCGCGTTCTGTGTGACACCAGTTTTACGTTCCCAATAGGAACAAGCTATAACATACCAACTTTATGGGAGTACCTGTAAATTGGTAACTTTAGAGGAAACCTACCGTGGAAACGTCGAGTAAAAACTTATGACGCGAGTTCAACAAAGTTGTTGTTCGTGTATCGCAGTTAAAAAGTCGTTGCAGTACCCAGTAGACAGTAAGTGCTTCAGCTTAAGAGCTTCTGTTTTATAGCTTGGGAAAGCAGTTTTAAGAGCTTTCTTCAGTTCGTTTAGGTTTTTCCTATTGGTTATTGGAGACTTCATCACCCACTGCTAGGCAGGGTTGGTATGGTAGATGAGAGTTAGGCTATAGTTCATGGTATGATGAGGGTTGGCAGACATCACATGCTTATGAGGAATTCTTGTAAAATACAATATTGGAACCTTTATAGGTATAGTTTACTTTAATTAACATATTATTATACCCGTATTTTATGAACAGATGATTCCATTAGGCAGAGGAGTATTTATGTACATCCACAGTTCATTGGTATGTTTAAGTCCCATATAATAGGTGGCGAGCCTAAGTATATACAACTGGGTACATATCCACTCCGAGCTGCTATTAAGAATATCATAGAAAAACCCAATAACACTTTGTTCGATCTAATCATTGAAGACTTAAGACTAGTCTTTGGTCGATTCTTAGATCGAACATTTAAATAAAAGTTACATTTAAACAAGTGCGAGTTGGACTCGCGCACGAAGGGTTCTGTACCAAATAAAACAAAAAAATCATAAAAAAATATAAAAAATCATGTCTGTTGTATGGGAGAACCCTTAAATATTTATTCTGTTTTGTAGTATTTGTTGTTATAGCGGCAACAGAAATAAATCATCTGTGAAAATTTCAACTTTCTATCACGGTTCATGAGATACAGCCTGGTGACAAACGGAGGGACAGCGGAATCTTAGTAATAGGGTCCCGTTTTACTCTTTGGGTACGGAACCATAAAAACATAATACATATTCTTTTATTACTAGTGTAACATAACTATAAGTAACATATTGAGACGCATTAGTTTTTCTTTGAATATTAAATGCCATTGTTGATTTATGAATTCAATTTAATTGGATGCTGGTCTATAATTGAATTCATTGTTGTTAAAAATAAAAAATTCTATGAAAATCACTTTCATAGAATTTTTCAGTGACAAAGCAATGGAGACAATTCATTTGCTAACATCATGTGAACAGTAACAGCTAGCCAATTTGCGGACCAGTACAGGTTCTAAAACAGGGGTGCTAAAATAATTGCCTTTTACGATGGCCCACGGAAGTCCCAGTTCGTTATACCAACTTCATTTCAATGGGGAAATAGATTTCTAAGTAAATGTTGGTCTTACCTGACAGGGTTGCCAAGAGGCGAGATTTTTATTGAAAATGTATTTAGATTTTGCCTATTTTGGTATCAGTAAATGTATTATGATATTTATCTATTTGGCCTCATTGCTCTAGTGTAGTCCTGGGTTCGATTCCCAAGTCGAGCAAAGTTTATTGGGTGTTTACTTTAGGAAATTCTCAGTAGCAGAATGGATTTGTGTCCGGTTAATGGCAATAGGTTCCAAGCTCCAGCTTATATGTAAATAAGTATACATGTGCCTAACCCTCCAGGGATTACAAGCGTGATTCTTTGTTATATATATAACACTACCATCGTGTATTCCCCGAAGGGTTAGGCGGAGGCATGCTAATATACACCCACGGTTCGCGGGTAGGTATGTTTAGATACCATACAGGGCGAGTCTATAGTCATGTGTTATTTATGTTCATGATAATATTTTTTTGTTATGGATGAATAAAAATTAAAAATGTGAAAAAGAGTACATAGTAAGAAGTTTTGACTCTTTAAAGAAATAGCCATTTGAAGAAACATGCAGCTTTGAGTTGACCTTTTTCAACTGACGCATGCATCAGTCATTGTAAACTCAACAACATTCTTACCTTTTCTTTAGCATACATACATACCATCACGCCTGTATATACCGAAGGGTTAAACAGAGGCGTATTACTGTACACCCACAATTCGCCGGTATGTTCAGGTCCCATGTACCTAATAGGGGGCGAGCTTATTGCCATTAACCGGGCAGAAACTCTGAGCTCTGCTACTGAGAATTTCATTGAAAAACCCAATAACATTTTGCTCGACCTGGGAATCGAACCTAGGAGCTCTAGCGTAGCAGTCTCGCTCAGGACAAGGCCAATGAGGGAGTTAGCTTTTCTTTAGTTTTGGAGTAATTAGCAGAAAAAATACTAAAATAATCTGTCTGGAACGCCTCCGTCGGCAACGGTGGCTCACTGATCCTTAATGCGTGAAAACAATTACATTTTCAGTACATTAACTTTGTCTTAGAAACTAATAAATTTCTGTGTTACTTATCAGAATGACTATAAAGCTTATTCAATTAAAACAATTAAGTTATGCTCAAAATATTCCAATTAGACTATTTGCGAACGTCAAAATTACCATCTAAATTCTAGAGGAAAAAAAATGTTTTTTTTTGGAAATGACCTAAACTTTTGATTCAGGGTATCTTCAAAGCGTAACTAGACTTGGTGGCAAGGCACCGAATTCATCTAGCCAGGCGCAACTTATAAACTAAACAACAGCAGTTAAGGGCGTGCCCTAACGGGACTCGGAGCTCGGGTTAGGGCACTGATTTTTGGAGCGAATTTAAAACTATTTTCTTGGTGTGGGTCAGCTCGAGCAGGGGTCGGAGGATCTTATAAAACTTACTTAACTTATATATATTCCATAACAGCATGGTACCTGTTAAGAAACATTTTATTTTTATTATTTCCGAAAAGGATTATTTACATTTCTTTTATATCCTGCCTGATGCTACAATCCATCTTCTTGTCATATTTTACGGAAATTTGTTCCGCGGTTTAGGTGTGCAAAGATAACAGACAAAGGAAGAAACGGAGTTGCTTTGTTTAGTATGGATTGTACAGTAAGCGCTCAAAAGTCCATAAGCACGCTAAGGATTACATTGCTATGAACAGTACGAGCGAGCTCGATACAGCCAGTGCGTGTCACTTGTTAACGACAATGAATAGAAGGTCGTAAGTTAAACTAAACGTCAAGCTAATGCGTTGTGATATTGCCTATGGACTTTTGGTCGCCACTGTACATGCAGGACTTTTGACAACCCTAACTAAAAAGTAATGAAACCGTAAAACTTCACTGTTCGATAATCCTCCCACATCTCATGTTTTACTTCGTCCATCTGCCAGTTTTAAATTAGAATTAGGTTTTTCCGAGACGAGCGTGCTCAGAATTCCGAGGATCCGGGTCAGTAGATTATTCTAGATGTTCATAAAGTTTCTTGTCTTGCATTAACTGTCTAAATCAGGGAGGTTATTTTAGACTACATTGAGCAAATTGGAATCAATTCATATTTCCAATGTGTATCTTAACCATTCATATTTATGTAATTTTGATCAAAATAATTCATGTCTACGTTTCATGTCATCAGTAGCCAAGTGTTTTTTTTTAATTCTTGATAGGCTTACGCTTGCCCGCCAGTTCACTTGATGTTAAGCGCCTCTGCGGTCTACGATAGAGCGCGCTTGCTTAGAAAGAACCGATTCACTCGTGATTTATAATTTTAAAGATACCCAGATTATAGTTATCGGGGAAGACCCATTCGGAAAGCGCCAGTGGTTGGCTTTTTGTTTTTGTGGTCACTTTTTAAGTGTCTATAGATTATATTTATTTCTCTAAATAGATATTCTATAGACACTATGTATATAAATTAATGTTTTTAATTCTTAAATTTGCATTGAAAACTTAAACACACTAATTAATGGCGCTGGCGTTCAGAAGACAATCATGGTCTCTTTTAAATTCCAGATATAATAGTATTAAAATTTGTGAGTGATACAATGCAGGGTAATGTCTGAAATGGCTTGAAGAAAGAGCTACGGCGGCTCTGAGGCATAGGTAACCTATATACCTAATACATACAGTGATTTAGTTTCACACTTACTACTATGCTGATTTCATTGAAGTGTTAAAAATAACGGTGTGATCTATGAAAAATAATAATATATGCTAACACTTTTTTATAAAAACAGTTGATAAGGGAGGAAGATTGTATTTCTATACCGAAAACCTACAAGAATTGAGAAGTATTCCTCCTTTCATCATCACAATATCCTCATTTCCTCTTTTACGACAATGAGGTATAAACAAAACATAACCATAAAATATCTTGAACATAAAGAGGGTTGTGTTAAAAGAAAGTACGCTCAAGTATATTACTGGAAGGACACATTCCGTCTGATTGTTCTCAGCTACCAACGATAATAAGGGTCATAAAACATACTGTTTTTCCCCATTTTATGCATCATTGTTACAGCAGACACCAAAGAGCTAAGTCCAGTAGTTCTAAGAAGAATTCGGTACACTAGATGATAGATGCTAGCGTCTTTATAAATTTGCTGTATGCCGGATTCAGTTTCTTATCTTCTTTAAGGAATTTCTTAAAAAATAAAGAAATACATACAATACACGCTAGATTCAAATATAGGCTGACAAGCTGTACCCCGCGGTTTCACCCGCTAAAAAAGGATGGACTTTCACCACCCTTTTCACCCCTTTAGGGGTAGAATTTCGGAAAATCCTTACTTATCGGAAGCCTACGTCATACAAAAAACACACCCTCTAAATTTCAGAGTTCTACGATCCGTGTTTTAGGCTGTGCGTTGATCCGTCAGTCAGTCATTCAGGACAAAGTGTATAAAACACTTGTATAGAAGATAGATAAGAACATTCTTAATACAGCAACTGTAAATATTAATAGTCAAGCTCTCGTAAAAGTAAGTCAATCATAGCTCGTCCTTAAGTCCGGGTTTATTGGACGATATACTATTAAAGTTTCTTTGATAACTACTACGTATTTGTAATTTAAGTATTCTCTGCAAGTAATGCATAGTATTGGATATTTTCCTATATCTTTTTCTTTAAAGATAAAGCCTTCAATAGAGATGTTAATAAAACATTCAAATTTTAATCGTATTATTTAGAAAGGTGTCGTTTGTGGTGTTATTTGCGGCCAAATGCTACGGTTACCGCTTATCAGGCAGACTGTATGTTTGTTTGTCATCTATTAGTATGAAAATGACAGTGATTTTATGCAAACTCCCCGGGATTACATTTTCTATAAACATTATTCAGTTTAAAAGTTAGGTTAGTTCGTCTTCTGCTTATTCTTCTACAGTGGTACCCACAGTTTTCTCTTGAATTCTCGGTTGGTATAAAGGTGTTTCTTTGTTGGGAGCAGGTAGATCGATGTCCTGAATAAATTAAAAAGCGAGTGTCGAGGGCTTCATGTAGACTAGAATTCTAGATGAATCCATGAATATTTTGCGTATGTTTAGCGTTGAAGGTTTTATATATGTACATAGATTTGCGTGCGAGGATATAAGGGGTGACAGGTGCGTTGTATTTAAAGATTTGAACAAAAATAAATGAAAGTTGATCAGCCAAAAGAAGTTCATTGCTGAGTATCTATGGAGTTGCTTGCCGGTTTTTCTCCATAAGACCCACTATTTGGAACCGTGCACCTAGATTTCACAGTTAAAAAGTACCTGTAATATTGGTTTATTTGAAATAAAAGATTTAACTTTGATACAAAGGCCTTTTCCATTGAGTTCCACAAGGACTGGTTATTATGTCGCCTGTGACTACCGACTCCTATCGACCTTTACCAGATCCTCTGTCCATTTCCTTGAAGGTCGTCCCACATTACATTTTCCGGTGCGTGGTCTCCACTCGAGAACCTTTTACAATTATTATAGCAAGATAAATATTTTAAGTATGAAAATTTGAGCAAGTTAATTTGCGGTGCTTCGTTCAAATGAACTCTTTAATAGAATAATTGAACTTGAACATAATTTTATTACTCATTTCAAGTACTTCAAATTTAGGGTTGGGCTATGAAGTGGTAATTATTATTTTTAATTTTCCAAGTAGCCACACTAGGAAATAAGTCTTGTGTGACGGTGAACTGAAAAATTAAAGATCCAAACTCGAAACATTATCTATGTATCACATTAATAATTATTATCTTGGGTGGGAATCGAACCCACCACACTCGGCACAATGGTATTGGCTAGGTTACCATATTCACCGGTACACCAAATGTGCAGTCGATAAATAATAACATGAAATTGGATTTATTATTTAGAAACATCATACATCAATAAGTAAAAACAAAAACTTAAAGGGCCGACGTTTCCATCGCCAAATAACTTTATCGGAAGAATAAATTCGAATTTTTGACAGTTTTTCTACAAAAAATCTGTCTAATGTCACTTTCAATTTTATTCCTCAGCTAAAATATATCTAACAATTGAAAAATCGTCCCTAAAACAAATTAATCGTCTAGTTCTTTTTATTGATTTGTCATTAATGTCATGCTAAATATATAAAAACAGATGTTTATTAATTTATATATATGTATATATAGAACTGCCTCATTAGTCTAGTGGTTGTAAGGGTGACTACTATAGTAGAAGATTCGATTCACAGGTCGAGCAAAGTGTTATTGGGGTTTCCTTTGAAACTCTTAGTATCAGCTCGGAGTTTGAATTTATGCCCGGTTTTTTTTTATTCGTGATAGGCCTACGCTTGACCGCCAGTTTGCCTGATGTTAAGCAATACTGCGATCTACGATGAAGCGCGCTCGCCTAGAAGAAACCGATTCACTCTTGATAATATTTATTATTACTTTATAATACTGATGCCTAACCCTTTCGGGAATACATTCGAGACCATATGTTTCAAAATTTATATCTTTGAAAATGAATTCCCTTTAGAAATATTTTCTATTTTCAACATAAAGCTTCTAGACTAAAACAATATAGTGTGTAACCTTTGCGTCCCTTCCCTGTACCTCACCAATCGCTCACTTCGTTGCCCGACCCTTAATATTTTATATCCTCGAGGCTCATTCGAGTGGTGTAATATTAAGGTATCACGCAGACAGGCGCGATCAAATCAAGCGCAAAACTGCGTAGGTAATATTCGTTGCTATATAATATTATGTAAAAAAAACCCTGACCGACCCGGAAACATAATATACTATACTTATTATTATTATTTATATATTTATTTATTCCTCTCAAAAGGTAAATAATACATATTGACACTATAACTTAACCTTTATGAGAGCTGGAGTCCGCACTAAGTTCGAGACCTGTATGACGGATCTCCAGGCTGTCTCCCTCAAACGGTATACAAATTAAATACTAGCTGTTTATTTAATAGTAAAGGAAAAAATTCAATCGCGGGCAGGATTCGAACCTGCGTCTTCTGGTTTGATATACCAGACGCTCTGACCTCTAAGCCACCGCGAACCCTACCCGCATGATTGAAATTTTGCCTTCACATTCTGAATTTACGTCATAAGGTGACGTTTGGTATATCAAACCAGAAGACGCAGGTTCGAATCCTGCCCGCGATTGAATTTTTTCCTTTACTATTAAATAACTTAATAATCTTAGCATGGAAAATGCAAAAAAATCACAAAAAGATAGTTAAAAGGTAGGGTGGCATCGTACGACACTGAACTGACTGTAAAGTAAGTCGTGTCGGTTGAGAGGTAAGGTAACTTGCCTCTCATAGATGTCACCAAACGTCACCTTATGACGTAAATTCAGAATGTGAAGGCAAAATTTCAATCATGCGGGTAGGGTTCGCGGTGGCTTAGAGGTCAGAGCGTCTGGTGTATCAAACCAGAAGACGCAGGTTCGAATCCTGCCCGCGATTGAATTTTTTCCTTTACTATTAAATAACTTAATAATCTTAGCATGGAAAATGCAAAAAAATCACAAAAAGATAAATACTAGCTGGTCTATGCGTAATAATTAAGTACAGTAAAAATAAATCCAAACTACGGTACAAAATTATATATGCCTAATAAATGTATATACTGTATTAAAGTATCCAATCGAATGACCAATTTTATTTATTTTATTTAGTAAGGCACACCAACAAGGAAAATTGGTTAGGTACACAATATTGGTATTTTTTCATGCTGTGTAAATACATAACTTAAAGGTGTACACACTATTCACAATATAATTATAATTTACATCATTACAATAACATCACTGTCTTAAAGTTATTTTAGTGAAGGAAAAATTCAATCGCGGGCAGGATTCGAACCTGCGTCTTCTGGTTAGATACACCAGACGCTCTGACCTCTAAGCTACCGCGACTCCCACCCGCTTGACCGATATTTGCCTTCACATTCTGAATTTACGTCATAAGGTGACGATTGAATTTTTCATTCAATAAAATAATTTTATAATCTTAGCATGGAAAATGCCAAAAAGTCACAAAAAGATAATCACTGTCTTGGTTCAAAACATTAAATATTCATGAAATTTACAATAATGAAGTTTACACAACATTTTTAGACCTTAGTATGTTTGACATACAGTGACGATGTTACTGCCAATGTAAGTATGCTATTTAAGCTTACACATTTTATTAAAAAAAACGGTGTCTTAGGTACTTGTAATGTGAAAACGATTTTCTTAACATATTGTATTAAATACGTGTGTAAAATACTTAAATAAAACATTCTCAAGGAATTATTTGTTATAAAAAAACAAACTGCGATAATACCGTACCCGTATAGTACTCGTATTACATACAGAAATTCACATAAAAATAAATAAAAAAAAGAATTTTGCATTTGGAAAACATGTTATTTTATACAAAACTTCAACTAACTTTATAGTTGTAAGCACAAAAATATGGCCTTGGCTCACATCTGATTAAATATTTTTTCTATGAAATTCTCAGTAGCAGCTCAGAATTTTTTTTTATTCGTGATAGGCTTACGCTTGACCGCTAGTTTGCCTGATGTTAAGCGATACTGCGATCTACGATGGAGCGCGCTTGCCTAGAAGAAACCGATTCACTCGTGATTTAAAGACACCCAGATTATATCTATCTGGGAAGACCCACTCGGGAAGTGCATTCCATATTTCAGCAGTACGCATTATAAAAGTGGACTTAAAGCGTTTCGTTCGGGCTTTTGGAATGTCCACCGTGAATCGATTTTAGATGTGTACCCGTTTATTGGCAATAGGCTCGCTTATTACATGCGACCTAAATATACTCGGGGAACTGTAGGAGTACATAAGTATACTTCTGCGTAACCTTCAAGGGAATACAGGCGTGATGGTATATGTTAATTTCGAATGATTAATAAATATCTATCATTTATCATAAAATAATGATGAATAAATAGCATTCATAATTAATTAATTAGATTAAATATCATTTATAATTACTTAATTAATTAGATTAAATATAATTTATTAATTAGATTAAATATAATTTATTAATTAGATTAAATATAATTTATTAATTAGATTAAATATAATTTATTAATTAGATTAAATATAATTTATTTATTATTTAATAAATTAACAGTTCCGTAGACTTTAAGTCGCGTCTTCAATGCGGTAATCGCGTCAATCTGCTTACTTTACGCGAAACACCACGTTTTGTCTGCGTTACTACGACGTAATTCCGTTAATGTATAATTAACAACCCTCTCGCGATAGCAAATTAAATTTTACTTCACATCACCTTTCGTGTTCGGCGTATATAACGTAAAATGTGTTAATAAAATACCTTAATTTATGGTATATGCACTGAAATTAATTAAGTAGGTACTTATGTACCATTACGTAACAATATTGGTTTCTTAGTGAAAGTATTTAAGAAAATGTTAACTTTGTGATTTCTGACACGCGAATATAGGACATTGAAGTAATAAAAATATTAACGATGATATTTTTTTTTTCTAACCTTATATGATCCCATTGCTGAGCAAAGGTCTGTCCGATCTCCTTCCACTGATCTCTGTCGACAGTAATCTGAGGCCATTCCGTCTGGAAAGCGTCTAAGTCGTCCCGCCAACACATTCTCGGTCTTCTTCAGCGTCGACGGCCTTCTTCGGGCAGCCATTGGGTTACTGAGCTGGCCCATCGTTCCGAGAGCATGCGAAACACATGGCCCGCCCACTCCCAGCGGTCTGTTTTCCTACGTCAGCGATGCGTCCGACAAAAAATATTACATAAATGAAATAAAATCTTTATCAGATTTCTATTAGCAGTGTCGATTGTGATATTTTTTATCGTATCTAATGAAAATTTAAATTCAAATTAACATTTTTATTACGTGCACTTTTACATACGTTGTTAGGCATCAAATCCAAAAAAATATAGAATTAAATTTATTTACCTTTAAATTATTAATTAATACTACCAAATGAGATAGTGACATAAAATATAAAAATAATATTGAAAAAATCTAAAAAGAATATTGTATTTCTTATTCTATAGCGAATATCTAGCCTTCGTTAATTTTCTTTAATTAGGTAAATCGCAATGACAAAAATATACAGCAATTAGTTGTACTTAGAACGATTCTTTATTATTAAATAGAAGTTTTACCTAACCTTTTTCGGGAGGCTAGAAGTGCTAAACTTTCAATCTTTTAACAGCAAAAATCTTCGTCCATTATTCTGAAACGGGCTTAGCACGTAATCCGAATGTAGGTAATAGAAAATCGCAAGTAAGCTTAAGGCTTTGTTCACACTGAGCTTAATAAAAAAATTTTTTTTAGCCTCAAAAGGCCTCCCCTAAGACTTTCCAGGTATCCTTTTCCTGCACCCCTCGAACCAGCCCTCGCAGTACATTTCAACTTTTACATTTTTTAACAAACTTCAAATTAAAAAAGGAGGAGTTTCTATGTTCGTTTTATGTATTTTTTAAGTAATACTACGCTAGAGGTCGGCGCCAATTTTTTGAGCCACCTAATAATAAATAAGTTTCTTAATTTCCAGATTTGTTATCCACTACAATATAAAATAATAAAAAATTAAGATAATAAATATTTTGAGTGCTTCAGGTAATTGGCATATGGTAGCATTGCCACTTTAGATGTAAAGGGCTGCAGGCCCAGTCTCGCGCCGCTGCCACTAGGGAATTAGCGGAATGGTATACGGCAGCGCGAGCGGCAGCCGAGCGCTTCCTTAACAGTGCCTGCCAGCAGGCCTAAGCTTACACTTACAGCACCAGTAGGTATATTAGCTCGGTGCTCAATATAGAAGCTTAGGTGCTCAAAAAATTGGTCACGAAAAAGGAATACTCCCGATTTCCAGGTTCAACAAAGTGTTATTGGGATTTTTTATGAAATTCTCAATAGGTTTGCCTCTTATTACATGGAATCACACACACCGGCGAACTATGAGTGTATTATACGTTAGTAGGCATCTGCCTAACCCTTCGGGGAATACAGGCGTGATGGTATGTACGTAGAATCACTGACTTAGGTAAGCTACACACAGCCACTCAGTCAAAATCGATGTTCAACGCAGATTTTCAACTTATAGTCTGTCGTTAGCTTTGGGCTTAGTGTGTGTGTGAACGTAGCCTAACTCGTTCCTATCTGTATATTGTGCTAGAATAAGCCCTTCCGTTCCCGCCTAGTTTCCGGCGAACTATTCTTTTTTAATGCTGCCAACAAATGGATAAATCAGCCAAATAGTCGTTTTAGTTGTCAGAAACAAAGATTTCTATCGACAGTTTTCAAATAATCGGTTTTCTTACTGTTTTATGATGTACCTAATATAATTTTTAAGATTTAGCCTTAGTTTAGTTTTAGGACTGTTTCGCTTTTCAGAAAATTTAAATATATATAAAAATTTATTAGATGCCATTATTTAGATTATTTTTGAGAATTTCTTTACAAAAAGTACCCTATAACACTACCCGGTCTAGGAGTCGAATCCCACTTGATCACTCTTAGTAACCTTACTTGCAAATAATTAGGCAGTTCCATATTTTTGATGTACCAACTCTAATGTTAAAAAAAACAGTTTATCCACGCAGCAAGAAAGCAGCAAAAGTTTCAATGTGAAACAGGAAACT
The DNA here is from genome assembly GCA_910591435.1 of Acronicta aceris. NCBI lineage: Eukaryota > Metazoa > Arthropoda > Insecta > Lepidoptera > Noctuidae > Acronicta > Acronicta aceris. The sequence goes on along the minus strand of OU342780.1, from coordinate 6,517,724 downwards.
ACAAGTAGGTCATTCAACTTTCCGTGTAGGAATCTTGCAGTTTCAGAGGCTGGGTGATTCTGAACTTCCTTGGAGCGGAACGGGCCGGCGCGCGGCGGTGCGGTTCGCTAGAGAGGAAAATCTCTTGAGGAATTGTACTGTTTTGGACTAATTCCTGCTCTCAAAGCTTTGTGAATTATATTTTAATTTTGAATTTTGAACTAATCATCGCATTTATCTCGCAAGTATTAGATGGATCCTTTTCTATCCGTGTGAAACTCCTCTTGGATGTCCTCCCGTCTCTTGGAAGAAGTAATTTTTTCACATTATGGAACTTTGAAATCTCCAATGCATGGACCTTAGGTATAGATTTGCATGGACAAATATTATAAGGTTAACATCTTGTGTACTGTACCTATGGCACGTAATATTAATCTGACGTATTGGGAAAGAATCAAGTTACACTTCTTAAACTCTTACGTGGGAGAGCCATGCTTCGGCACGAATGGGCCGGCTCGACCGGAGTGATACCAGGGCCTCACAGCGTTAAACCGGCGTTAAACAACGCTTACGTTGTGTTTCGCCGAGTGAGTGAGGTTACCGGAGGCCCAATCCCCTTTTAAAAGGTCGGCAACGCACTTGTGACTCCTATGGTGTTGTGGGTGTCCATGGGCGGCGGTAATCGCTTACCATCAGGCGATCCGTCTGCTCGTTTGCCGTCCTATCTCATAAAAAAAGGCATTTGATTTTTTTTTATAGGATTGGGGGGCAAACGAGCAGACGAATCGCCTGATGGTACGCGATTACCACCGCCTATAGACACCCGTAACTCCAGAGGAGTCACGAGTGCGTTGCCGGCCTTTTAATAAGCGTTGTTTGACGCCGGTTTTCTGTGAGGCCGTGGTATCACTCCGGTCGAGCCGGCCCATTCGTGCCGAAGCATTCATTTATGGTTTTATCTAGGTATTATATTTCTTTTTACCCGTACTGAAATAAAATTAAACTTGATATATTTGCCAATAAGCCCTAATTATATATTAGACTAGCTTTTGCCAGCGACTTCGTCCGCGTGGAATAGTTACTTTGTTCCATATGAACTTTCATCCTCTATTTCACCCCTATATTGTAGGTCGAAATTTATCAAAATCCTTTCTTAGGGGATGCCTACATCATAGTAGCTACATGCATGCCAAATTTCAGCCCGATCCCTCCAGTGGTTTGGGCTGTGCGTTGATAGATCACTATGTCAGTCAGTCAGTCACATAACGTAAGAGTAGACAAATATAATCAGAAAGCTCCGAACTGCTAAGCTATCGGGAGTTACACGTGTTATTGTCATTCAACCATAAAAGATAGACATTTGCTGTCGTGGAATATTTTTTATATAATTTTAAGGAGAACATTTCCGTCATACATTATTTCTGTGTAGCTTTAACCATTAAGGCTGCACACGCGACGGAAGCTTAAAAAATGGAGTAAGTTCTCCTGTTTTCCCAAGATTTCCCTTCACTGCTCTGCTCCTATTGATCGTAGCGTGATGAAAAGTATACTATAACCTGCCCAGGAGTATGAAGAACAATTGTACCAAGTTTCGTTGAAATCCGTCGAGTGGTTTTTGTTTCTATAACGAACATACAGACAGACAGACAGACAAAAATTTTACTGATTGCATTTTTGGCGTCAGTATCGATCACTAATCACCCGCTGATAGTTATTTTGGAAATATATTTCATGTACAGAATTGACCTCTCTACAGATTTATTATAAGTATAGATTACTTTTTCGCGGTCGCCCAAAAATCTTATCTTTTTAATTAAACTGGTATATCATTAAGCGTATGCTATGTTCAGCGAAAAACATATACTTATGTATTTCTCATCCCCTGTTATATTTAATACACTTCTGGCTGGAAAAAATGACGTCATTATTTACATACATAATCGCAGGTAGGGTGAAAAACGCCAAAAGAAAAGTAAAAAAAGCTACTTCAAAATATTTTAGTGGTTCACTTCAGATGCATAGTCAAGTCGAGTTGCGTGCCTCGTAACATTGCCTGAAGATTATGCTGTAAAGTAATCCCTCTCGAGGCAATAAAGTATCTTTTAAAAGAGGCATCTGTTGCGATTTTTATTATTTTAGTATACTTGCGTTTATAAGAAACTCATGAAAATATGAAACATCCTAATGTTGGTACTTTTTTCACAAGAATAAATTTTATTTAGATCTAACTGTAGATTAAGGGACAGGGTCTACCAATATATTTATCTTTGATAAGGTCAGTTTCTTTTTTCGTTACAGCTATTATGAAGATTATCGCGCACGGTATCAAAAAGTAAAGAGAAGCATCGTAGACTTTTCAATCAGGGCATAAATACAACCTTATCAGGATTGGCCCCATGTTGTAGGTCCCATGTAAAAGGAGGCGAGCCTACTACAGCCAAATCCAAGCTCAGAGTTGTTACTGAGAAATTTAAACAAAAACTTATAACAAATTCAACCTAGGAATCGAACCTAGAATCTCAGGGTCAGCAATCATGCTTGCGATCACTAGGCCAATGATGCAGTTATTCTAAATTAGTTATACTTACTTAATCTGTTAATTGATACGAACTGCTGTATGTCAACATGACTAAGTTACTTCATAAGCAAAAAAGATTAATGCCTGCTTAGCTTATTTAATTATTAGTTATTCTTTAGTATTTGCTAAACTATATCCAACGCAGAAAATTAATTAAAAAACTTTTCTTACTCGTAAGACGCGATTAATAGATTGGGTCATTAGCGAAAAAATACGTCGCCTTTACTAATTGAGTGACTCAAGTTCCAAAGAATAAATTAAAAGTCTTAATTACAGCTTCTTCAGATGTTGGGGACAATATTTACTTTGGTAGATTGTTGTACTATTAAGTATAATGTTTCATCGGCTTTGTGAAAAAATAATTCTTAACTTTGAAAGACTTTTAGACACTTTTATAAATCAGTAAATAATTATCGTTATGTCAGCGAACGGTTGGATAGTAAAGGTCTTCAAACAATCTAGGAAGGCTCTCAGTGGGTTGCCGGATCAAGAGCTTGAAGTAGAGAGAAATACGGGTACATACCTATTAATCTTATATATATATTTACGCCTGTTTCATATCACAATATTTATAGGTACGATAAAGTTCAAATTCAATCAAGATATAAAACGTTTCAAAACTGCTCTCATTTCTCAAAGTAAACAAATTATTTTAGCGACAAATGACTTTTGAGTTTTCGCCTAAATAATCGAAACTGACCTGGAGTGAATGTTTATCTGTTTACGTCCGCCATCTAAGAGTTTACAACAAACTTTTTCAATCTAAATTAATAAAGAAAATTATAAACATTTTGCATCTAAATGTCTTTCGTGGAGTCTCGATGTTTTTACATTTTTATTACGTCGCTGAACGGATTTGAATACAATTGAATGCAAAGTTTTTTTTTAATGTATTATTAACTACTGGTGGGATAGAATAGCTACTTATAATGTATATGACTAACAGGTAGTTGTTCCGGGTCTGGGCGTTTGTGTATATGAGAATTTATGTTTGTAAACGCACCCACGATACAGGAGAAAATCCTAGTGTGGGGCAACGTTTAAAAAAAAAATATTCATAGAGACACTGCTATACTACAACGTGCCATTATATCCAGTATAAAACGACTAGCATTGTATTGACCTTTTAACCGACTTCAAAAAGAAGGAGGGTCCTCGACTGTAGTCTTTTTTTACTTATAAGTAACTTATAAATAGAGTTGCAATATGTTTGTTACGCCGTTATACCGTCAATTATAAATCGATTTTGTTGATTCTTTTTTTATCGGTAGATCATACTTCGGAGGTGGTCCCATAAAAATTTGGTCAAGATGTGATCACAAAATTTAGAACCAAAAGACCGCTAAAATGGTAATGTCATCTAAGTATACGTAAAATTCTACTCGCTACTCAAAATGTTGAAATAAAATAACCTATAAGAAAACGTAAAACCGCCTTCAAAATCGATCCTTCAAAATATAATGTTATGTGTGAGACAGTTTCAGAAGTCGGTGGCGAAATCAAAAGATCCGATTAAATCATATAGCATATAAGTCGATTGATATAATCCTTACTAATATTAAAAACGTGAAAGTTTGTGAGTATGGATGTATGCATGTATGGATACGATGGACGGCTGAACGGATCTGGATAAAATTAGGCACACAGATAACCACAGATAGCCTGGAATAACACATAGGCTACTTTTTATCCAGGTTGGACCTAATCCCGAAGTCCTCGCAGACAAAGTCGCGGGCAGAAGTTAGTATATTATAATATCGATTCAATCCACCTGGCGTACTTACCACCATCAACTTTATCAGTAGATTTTAAAGAAAAGAGAAATTTTATGAGTTTAGTCAAGCAATTCGAATTCTATTCTGGTATGAATCCTCCTCCTCCTCCATCCTCCTCCATCCTGGTTGGTAGGAATGGAATAATCCTATAACGATCCTATTTACGTAGGTATAGTTGGATGGCCGTGTGTTTTTAGTCGATAGGAGTCCGACATAACCCTTCGCCTTTCTTTTTGAGAGCTGGTGGGCATCCATGAGGATTTTCACACGGAAAAAAAAAGGTATAGTTAGATACTTTTATTCTCACCGCGAATAAAATTAATACGTATACTAGGTATATACGTAATAAGAATGTAGGTATTTTATTAAGTGCGAGAACTCGTGCATTGTAGGAAATAGGTTTGCAGGATACAGTTGCACAGTAAAAAAGTAATATAACATACCATCACGCCTGTATTCCCCGAAGGGGAAGGCAGAGGCTTACTAATGTACACCCACAGTTCGCCGGTATGTTTAGGTCCCATGTAATAGGAGCCTATTGCCATTAACCGGGCACAAATCCAGACTCCGAGCTGCTACTGAGAATTTCATAGAAGAACCCAATAACACTTTGCTCGACCTGGGGATCGAACCCAGGACCTCTAGCGTAGCAGTCGCGCTTGGGACCACTAGACTAATGAGGCAGTCTAAAAAAGTAATTATATATATTTGTAGTGAAAGTCACATACTCGTAGTCGTGTTCGTATATATTATAGTTGCAATTCAACGCTGAAAGTTTCAGTTCCGTACCGCATTTTAGTAACAAAGCTTTTTAAAATTGTGCCAAGTTACTTTGAATATAAGTTACATTTAAATGAGCTTGCTACCGGGTTCCGAGGCAGTTTTTCTTTGACATTCATAAAATGTAGTTTGCAAATGTTTGTTTGAACGTCCTTGTAAACTTTTGAGTATGGTTTTATTATTGCAATTTAATTTAGTTTGTGGAAAAAGGGTTACTTCTCTTTTATAAAGAAATAAGATTTGTTGCATGTTGCAGAATGCAGTGTTATTTTTTACTCGATTTACTTTTATAGTGAAACAAACTTATCTGACCCAGTAAATGCGTCGACAGTGTCGCGTTTACTGTCGCCATTAATAGAATGATTTCGGAGAGGATTTAAATTGCAACTTGCTCGAAAAATTCCAAGTTTTAAAAGTGTTCTTGTTATAGGTATTGTAGTGGTTTTTTTGTTATTAAATAAAGCAAATATTACATACCTAAGACATTTTTTTAACCGCATGTGGAGCTTGCTAACCCTGACTAGGCCAGCACTGTGGACATAGCTTAACACCTTTAATTTTGCCAGAAATGTTGTGCACAGCAGTGATCACGATAAATTTTATTTGTGTCTGTAAATAGATTTTATAAAGACACTTTTACAAGTCAATATTTTAAATTTTTAAATAATTTCAGAGAATCGTCTCTTTTAAAGTCTAGACATAATAGTATCAAAATCATTTACTTCACCTTCTTGGGGAATGCGGATCGCTAATATAAGAGCTTAGTGTTCATCTCGGGAAATACGTCTTAAGCCCGGATGAAATAAAGGAGCTCACCCCTAAGAAAATCCTGCAGTTCATAATAGCTGCAGGATTCAGCGGTGAACTCTAACTCAACCAGTGGCGATCACAATAGACACAAAGCGGTCGCAGTGATACTATAGCCGCAAACAAAGAATATAAAAAGAAATCAAAATCATTATGTGAGTGCTACAATACACGGCAATGTCTGAAATGGCCTTTCGAAAAAAGAGCCTCAGTAGCTTTGAGTAGATCAGTCCCAGCCGACGGCACGCATGCATCAGTCATTGTGTAGCTCGACCATACTAACATGAAGCTTCACTTGCTCGGATTTTTAGTAAAGTTAATATTATTACTTACCTAATCAGAAACCTGTTGAATTTATATTAAAGTCACTGATCTGGTACTTTGCAAAGTCTCTTTGAGCAATGCAGATGTCCGCAATAAGCCTGAAAGAAGGAAAGATTACGTTGTTACAGGAAAGTAGTAAACGGTAGGGGGACAGTGGGATTTTTAAGTCTATTGAGATTTATTATAGCTTTGCAAAAACTAATGAGACATTTGATTATTTTAAATTAAAACAATAATTACTTTTTTGTGTAATCGTGAATTTTAGATGAATAATATTAATTAAATCAACATATTTTATTATGAGACTTGATCAAAATTCCATTTTCTTCTGCGGCCTTTGATCGATCTATCTTCAACCACATTTTGATAAATTCTTCTCATGCTATAAGCCTTGAAAAAAAAAGTAAGAAAACATTTTTTTTCATAAATATTTGTATCTAAAAGAAGTTTTCTTCCTATTGAATTAATATAGAATTTACTACTCCAGTTAAATAAAACACACTGTATAAAGTAACGTTATTCTAAAAAGAAATGAGAGTTCAGTAAGTCAAGTAATCCATCCCGTCAGATGGTGAAATAGGTGTACTTGAATTATTTTTTTTAATTCACTGACAATATTACAATAATTTTGCTCGATTCAATATTACGAGCACTTTAATCAGGTAAGTACTATAGAAGCCAGCGCAAAGAGATTGCGGCGCAGTGCGATGTCGGCCGGTCACTTAAGAAAATTATTCTTAAATGACAGACTGACATAAAATCATCCTATTATATATTGGCCCACTGCTGGGTTCTCTTAGAATGAGGGGGATGCGGATATAATCCACCACAGTAGCCTACTGCAGGTTGGCAGATTTCACCCGTCCTTGAGAAAATCAGGTGCTTATGCAGGTTTTCTCACGATGTTTTCCTTGACCATTTAAGCGAGCAATATAATTAACTATTAATAATATGACTTCGAAAAGTCCGAACATAGACCAATAATGACCATAGGTCTATGTTCGGACTTTTCGAAGTCATATTATAAATAATACTAAAACTATTAGGCTGTCATTGCTCTTTGATTAGACACTTGACAGCTTTAGTTATTAAGTTATTTTAGTGAAGGAAAAATTCAATCGCGGGCAGGATTCGAACCTGCGTCTTCTGGTTAGATACACCAGACGCTCTGACCGCTAAGCCACCGCGAGTCCCACCCGTTTGATTGAATTTTTCCTTCACTAAAATAACTTTATAATCTTAGCATGGAAAATGCAAAAAAATCACAAAAAGATAGCTTTGGTTATTGTTCTGAGGTCTTAACAGACTGAACTTGGTTACTATTAAAAATATATTAAACACTCGTAAATGTCTATTGAAAGGAAACGGATTTTATCCCAGTATAATAAAATTAAATTACGACATTTCGGATCCTACGTACATTCAAATCAGACAGGCCGATCAGTCGGTAATAAAATATATAAAAAGTAATATTAGAACGATGTCTCCATATTTGTGTGTGTCAGGAATCAATTTTAGCTCTACATCCTTTTGTAATTTTACTTTTAGCAATACAAGAACATTTTTCTTACGTGGGTGAGCCATGCTTCGGCACGAATGGGCCGGCTCGACCGGAGTGATACCACGGCCTCACAGAAAACCGGCGTGAAACAACGCTTACGTTGTGTTTCGCCGAGTGAGTGAGGTTACCGGAGGCCCAATCCCCTTTTAAAAGTTCGGTAACGCACTCGTGACTCCTCTGGTGTTGCGGGTGTCCATGGGCGGCGGTAATCGCTTACCATCAGGCGATTCGGCTGCTCGTTTGCCCTCATATCCCATAAAAAAAAATTTTGGTTTCCACAAATTTTTAAATCGTCCATGGTCGACTCTTCCATATTTTTGGCCGTCTGTCCTCAGTGTTTTAATTATAAATGTGATGGGCAAAAAATCGTTTTTCCATCGTTGATTGCATGCAAATCAATATTTTTTGCACTTTACATTAAATTTAGCACCACTCATATTCTGACAGGCTATATGCTATAGTCCTCATTCTGTATGGAGACCCGTGCCCAGCCAGCCCAGCCCATAATCAACCCATTGTATTGTCCCACTGACAATACAATGGGTTGATTATGTATGTACATATGTATGTTATGTATATTCTGACAGTGTCCCCCTTCTCCCACAGTACCTTCGTTTCAGCTTTATCAATAAAACAGTCTCGTCGAACTTCCATTTGGTTCCTAAATTATATGAACGGGAAAATTTAAGCATTACTTCGGAAAATGAGACATCGAAAGATTTAAGAGCAAATTGTTTCAACGTGGGCTATATTGGGTGTCTCTCCAACAAGTGAGGGAGGAATTTCGATTTATTTTAACTCGATATTATTGAATCATAACGATTTTTCTTTGTTTTATTTGAAGCGGAAAATGATTGAGTCTTCATTTGTTTTATATGTGCATGACCATGGTAAAAGGATACAGGTATTCTGTTCCCGCGATGGCTTCCAGCGACGTCACGAATTTCATGACCAGTGTTGCCGTTGATTGACAGCTTCGATACCAAAAAGGAATTCATTACTAACTGTCCCGAGGCATACGTTGCAATGCCTCTTTTTATCTTTTTTGTTACTTTTTTCATCATAAACCTTCACAGGCACGCACACAACCACTCTCCAAAGTTTCGTCGCAATAGGATGAATGGTGCACTCCATATACTTATGTAACCTAAATGTAAATAAGATCATAGGTACCTCATAAAAATAAAATAAATAAATAAATAATAATGCATAGAGGACAATAATACAAATATTCATTTTTATTTATATAGAATATATTAATAGATATTATATAATAATCAATTACAGCAGTGATAACCTAGTGGTATGACCGTTGGACTGCCAAGTCAAAGGTCTCGAATTCGAACCCAAGGCACGCACCTCTGACTTTTCGAAGTCATGTGCGTATTAAATAGTTAATTATCACTCGCTTAAACGGTGAAGGAAAACATCGTGAGGAAACCTGCATGCCTGAGAGATTTTTTCGATGGCGTGTGAAGTCTGCCAACCCGCACTAGGCCAGCGTGGTGGACTATAGCCTAATCCCTCTCATTCTGAGAGGAAACCCGTGCCCAGCAGTGGGACAGTATAATGGGTTGATTATGTTATGTAATAATCAATTATCGCTTAACCAACTATTTTTATCCTGTGTTCTTCGTGTATTTCGTTAAAAAAGTAAACTATATAAAATGACTAATTGAAATTCCACGAATAAAGAAGCAAATACGTGAAAAAATGTATCTTGCTCGGTTAATTTATTTACACATAGTGGTATCATATCAAACGATGATGTCGACGGGAGCCAATGACATGTCTAGCTGTCACTGGAAGAGAATACCCGGGCGTAAGCAAAATTTTACTGCCACGTGCATGACAATATTTTAGCTCATTTCTCAAATATGTTGAGGTCAGTATTTTATACGAAACGATGGCGATCAGGTTTTGAAAACTCAATTACTAGACACTAATGTTTTCAGGGACTGTAAGGGCTATTGTAGATTTGTGGTATGTAGTTATACATGTTTTATATAATATTTAATATAATTAAATAAATGACTGCCTCATTAGTCTAATGGTCCCAAGCGCGACTGCTACGCTAGAGGTCCTGGGTTCGATCCCCGGGTCGAGCAAAGTGTTATTGGGTTTTCTATGAAATTCTCAGTAGCAGCTCGGAGTCTGGATTTGTGCCCGGTTAATGGCAATAGGCTCGCCCCCTATTACATGGGACCTAAACATACCGGCGAACTGTGGGTGTCCATTAAGTACGCCTCTGCCTAACCCTTCAGGGAATACAGGCGTGATGGTATGTTATATAATATTTACATACTACATGCGAAAAGACTTATTCCCCAACCTAAAACATATTATACATATATCGCCGGTATGTTTAGGTTCCATTTAATAGGGGGCGAGCCTATTGCCATTAACACAAATTCCAAACTCCAAGCTGCTACTGAGAATTTCACAGAAAAGATTCTCGACATGAGAATCGAACCCAGAACTCCTAGCGTATCAGTTGCGCTCAGAACTACTAGGCTAATGAGGCATTGTACATGTATTACTCGTATATCCAAAAATTTATTAAGTGTCTTTGGACAGCGGAAAACATGAACCGACATAAATAACTCTCTATAAAATTGAGGAAAAAATGAAATAAAACAAACGTCGTATAGGTACATAAAAATGCATAATATTTTTGCCCAATCAACTGCTGGCACAATTTTTAATCCTATAGCTTTTTATACCGAAAGTAATTTAACTATGTTCAAGTGAATTTTAACTTTAAAGTGACGTGAAACCTTCGTTTACGGAACGACCGGGTAAAGGCATGGTGCTCACCGTTTGATTGAATTTTGCACACCCACCCTTAAATGGATCTATGGCCACAATATAGGTGAAATCAATTAACGTTGTAGTTCGTTCAATTTTATTTTATTCTTTAAGGTTGGTTTATAAAAATTGAGAGCGTGTCGGGATATATTTTTTTAGCTTTATTTTGAGAAGTAGTTCCAAGTACTTTGAAGGTGTGTGCCTTCAGTACCTACCCAGGACAGGATTTAATCTTATTAAATAAAAAACACCGCCCGCAATGGGAACAGACCCTGTGTCGCGGGAGACTTCAAAATCATACGTGTCGTAGTCGAAAAAATATTTGTGGAATGCACAAATATTTACCTTGGGTGGGAATCGAATCCAGGACACTGGCTAGGTGACCACCCCAACCATTAGGTACTTCAAACGATGACTGATTCTTACTTGCCGTCTGTAGGGATAGGTAAACTCTTTGAGGCTGTCCCTTCAAAATTCCATTTGTGGACATCGTCCTATATTATGGATACATACGTATTTGATACTAGAAATGCTATTATGAGCTGTTTTTTAAACATAACATACCATCACGCCTATATTCCCCGAAGGGTTAGGCAGAGGCGTAATTAATGAACACCCACAGTTCGCCGGTATGTTTAGGTCCCATGTAATAGGGGGCGAGCCTATTGCCATTAACCGGGCACAAATCCAGACTCCGAGCTGCTACTGAGAATTTCATAGAAAACCCAATAACACTTTGCTCGACCCGGGGATCGAACCCAGGACCTCTAGCGTAGCAGTCGCGCTTGGGACCACTAGACTAATGAGGCAGTCAAAAGTGTTTTTAAAGTCCCGATGAATTTAAAAGAGACCGTTATTCTCTGAGTTTGTTTCGGTGTTTCTCGTTTAAAACACAATTACTGCTTAGCCGCAGAATATTTAGCAATAATTATAGTGAGTTACTATTCATCACCTAAAAAGCTAATATCTCTTGTCACATACAGTTACTAAACTTTTTACTTCGAAACTAATAACACAAGAAGTTAGTGAGAACAATAGCGTGATTCATATCACTTACAAAACATGGAAAGTTGAGGCGTTTGCCTCTGAGAGGATAACTTATTAGGGATCTGTGCGTAATGGCCGACTATTTTCACGATTATTCCACTCATTACCAAACTTATATTCGTCAGATATCAAATGTTTCAATTATTTTGCATACAATCACGCCTGAGCGAACGGAGATTGACAAAACGAGTATACGTGGCAAATACTGATTGGAAGTACGTACCACAACCAAATTGCGGACGTTCTCAAAAAAGATCAGGTTAAGAGTACCATGATTCGATGATCATGCATGAGGAGGTTAATGAACGTAGATGAAGCGAAAGTGGTGTGCCAGGATCGAAGCAAGTGGAAATCCATATTCTCTGCATACCCTAATAGGACACAGGCGTGAAAATAATTATGTATGTGCGTGATACATACATAATTATTTTCACGCCTGTCTCCTCCTGTAATTCCCGAAGGGTTAGGCAGATGTGTAATTGTACACCCACAGTTCACAGGTATGTTTCGGTCACATGTAACAGAGGACGAACTGATTGTCGTTATTATGTTTATTTTTTATGTTTATATGTTGAGAATGTGTTAATACCGAATATATAGGGTTTGTTTGAGGACATTAAATAAGTAATGGTAATAATAAAAAGTATTTATTTGGTAAAGAAAAAGCTATAACAATTAACATAACATCAATAAACTTGACATAAGAGTAAAAGTTAATATACCATATAACACACGAGCGGATTCATACTAACTAACCTTATTCTACAAGACTAACACTGCAAGATTCAAAACCTGTGCTAGGTCATAAAAATACGGTGCACAATATTTTTAGAGCCGATATTAGGTCGATACTGCAGCGGACTACAATCCGGTAATTTGTTTACTGTAGACGTGAAGCGGAACATTCGACGACCCGGATTTGGCCTTTTCACCTTTCACCCTAAACTGACTGATATTAAGCTTGTTATGTATCTACCTATGTAGACTTTTGTAGGCCAATCCTGCTACTTAATTTAAACAAAATTCTGCAAGTGTCGTTGAGATTATCCAATAAGATCAGATATAGTCAAATTATATTATTTATTATTATTTATTATATTAGTATTATTATAAATTATTATTAGCCTAGTGGTCTTGAGCGCGATTGCTACGCTAGAGGTCCTGGGTTAGTAAGGTAGAGTTATTGGGTTTTTTATGAAATTCTCAGTAGCAGCTCGCAGTTTGGCATTTGTGCCCGGTTAAACAGTATATAGTGGTTTCCAAACTAGGCTGAGCCTGTCAAAAGTAAAAAAAGTCAAAATGTTTTATTTGAATTAAACCACTAAAATAGGTACTTTTTAAAAGTCAAAACTTGCACAGTTCCAAAAAAGTGTTTCATATGGAGAAGAGAATACGGTTAATGACTAGGCTTGCCCTCTTTTACATGGGACCTAAATATACCGGCGAACTGTGGGTACATTAGTACGCCTCTGTCTAACCTTTCGGGGAGTACCCCAAAGGGTTAGGCAGAGGAAGCGTTTGATCAATAACAATATACATATCATCACGAGTATACTCACAGTAGTTATCAGTTAAGCTTCTGTGTCCCTGATTAGGCTAAAACCATTTTAATAAAAAATCGACCTACAGTTCTAGGAAATAGAAACTAAATGTCCCATGAGACCGGTTGGTGATATTAAAAAATGTTTTATACCATGCCTTGTCTGGCCGCATGTTAATATTATTAAATTTCGGAACATTATTTGACCTACACAAATGTCCTACTGGTCCAGTCATCTGGTTCGTTAGTTAGACTGGACTGGTCAACAGAACTTTGAACTTTTTCTTTCTTCAAAAGCCATTTCAGGCATTGCTCTACATTGTAAGACTCACATATATATAAGTTTTCTATTATGTCTATGAGTTTGTGTAGGTGTTTCTTCTCTTCGCAGGAAATGACGGTGTTATCGAATTAGCTAAAACACCAACACCAATTACTTGTAAATGATTGATGATTTAATTACAGAAATAAATATCATACTATACGTGGGAGAGCCATGCTTCGGCACGAATGGGCCGGCTCGACCGGAGTGATACCACGGCCTCACAGAAAACCGACGTCAAACAACGCTTACGTTGTGTTTCACCGAGTGAGTGAGGTTACCGGAGGCCCAATCCCTTGTTAAAACGCGGGCAACGCAGTTGTGACTCCTCTGGTGTTGCGGGTGTCCATGGGCGGCGGTAATCGCCTACCATCAGGCGATCCGTCTGCTCGTTTGTCACCTTATCCCATAAAAAAAAATCATTCCATTCCTATTTATCAAAGGTAAAGCGTCTATTCCCCGTAAAAACATTTCGCACTTTCCTATAAAGAGAAACAATAAAATGCCATCAGATACGGAATCAATCACGTGACCTCATTTCGATTCAATAAAAATAATCTATTACCCAGCTCAATATGAATGTTCGTAAATTCTGGGGTAATTCAAGAATAATGATTTTCAGTTATACCTTCGAGATGTTAATTTAATATTTTTAGCACGAATTTTCTTCAATTTCTTCATACATTTTCGATCTTTGTTCTCTTTTAAAAGCTTAACTGCCTTATTTGAATTTTACTTTGTAATTATTTTTGGTCCTGTTTGGGAAGGATTGCCACTTTGAGTCTTTGAGCCTTTTCAATAGTGATCATGCTATAATTATTGCGTCAAGATATCTTTGTTTAAAGCTAGAATTTTGTCAAGAAATCTTTTTTTAAAAGATAGTGACAAGGTGACCACTTTTACCCGCTTCACTGAACGACTGCACGTTTTACATCATTTTGCCCTGTGCCCGGCAGTAGGACAGACTTTTTTAAAACGTAAGGCAGTATTAACAACCTAATTGGGTAGTATAATGTTTATAATAGGTATAATATATGAACCGCTAACATTATAAAGTAGCTAGGGTTGCGTCTAGTGACTTCCCCCCACTTTGTTTACTTTGCCCAAAAACCGCTGAGTTGGGAATAATCTTCTGTGATCACTTCATAGCGGCCAATGCTGCCACCTCCAGGGCGGTTAACAAAACAACCTCCAACAAACTATCATGAAACTTGTGCCTATAAAAATACGGTCGAGATTTCTGTACGTTCTGTTCCCTTAATTAAAAGTCAACATTTTCGGGACAAGAGAATTTTCTAAGTTAGTGGTCTCTTTTTACATTAAACGGCCATGTTCTCAGATTTTATTTCGGAAATATAATAATATGTTGTTTAAGAACGGAAGGAGTGTTGTATGAAAAAAAAATGCTTTGAAATATTGAAGGGACTTTTTCTAGTTGAACATTAATTAATTGTAAACTACGAGTAAAACATTGCCTCGATATGTTGTTGATTCAACTATGTTAAGTAAAATGGATGAATACATGGTATTCATAATATCAACTGTAAAATAAAATAAAAATATCATACGATTCAATAACTCCTATTTTTTATGAAAAATACTTTTTCATTCATAGTTTTATTTTATATTGTTGTTCAGTTCTGCAAACTCATTCTTCTGTAAATATTTTGTCACATGTATCGAAATAAATATTATATAGCTGCCTTATTAGTCTAATCGTCTAGTGTTAGCAAACACGGCTGCAAAGCGAGAAGTTCAAGATTGATTCTCAGGTCGAGTATATTGTACTTGAATTTTGCTATGAAATTTCCAGTAGAACCCTGAGTTTTGATTTGTGCCCGGTTAATGGCAATAGGTTCAATTCCTATTACATGATGGTTTGTTTACAACTTTACAGCAAACTGCCTACTATCAGGCGGGTCGTAAGCTTGTTTTCCACCTCAGTAGTAAAAAAACTGTGGGTACAGCAGTACACTTCTGCCTGACCCTTCAAGGAATACAGGCGTGAAGGTTTCGAATGAAGGAGATGTTAAGCTATCAAATAAAGGCAATAATAATTTAGAATTAACGTATAGGTACGTCAGAATATGGAAAATTTCCTGAACATCAAAATATTCATGTACACATTATCTTCCATTCTAATCCGAGCACTAATCTCCTAATCATATTCAATACCTACTAATCAGAGGTTAAAGCTTCAGACACGATATACCTCAGTAAACAGATAACCTAATTTCGGTAAAGCGGCTTAATTCGTGGTTAACTTACGATTACAGCGTCCCATACGCGTTGAAATGCGAACATTTAAATGCATTGAATTGGTAATGTCACGTTAATCTACGGTTTAGTACGAAGTGCTAACTTACGTTCATGATGTTTGGGCGGTGCCGTCAACTAGTTTAATAATGTCATGAAGGGAAAATGCTTTTTTCATCTTGTTTTTTTTATTCAGACCAAGAGATTTTTCAAACCTTTTACTGTAAAATAGAATATATATCGCCTTAAATCTTATTAAATACTGTGTTGATTCTGAGTATATTCTCTACATTCCATCTAGAATTTACTCAATATCTAGAAATTGCTTGGACAACTGCCAATGCAGTACAATAATATTGTCTTTAAGTGTCTTGGTGCAATTCGGCCGTCTATATCACATTGTGTAGGTACATGGTAATAATATTGATTATTAGTGAATATTGCTTCGTAGGTATATTATCATGGCTTCGTCCAGAAACATATCATAATGCCTGTATTCCGTCAAGGTTTAGCGGAAGAACTACTTATATAAGCTCACAGTTCGCCGACCGTAATGGCTATACCATATTTAAACCAGAGTATTATTATGATATTCATTTAAAAACCTCAAAACATCCTGCAGTTATTCCGGTGCGTTGAGAGGTACGGACCAATTAAGGGCTTTTCGGGAAACCTCGGTATAAATCGGGACAGGTCGGGGGCTACAGCCATTCTATGACGTCACCTTAATTAAATTATAACCAGGAGGAACCCCGTTTCGTAAACGCTTCGCATTTATTTTGCCTTTATTCCACAGAGGCTAATTTAAAGAGTTCATTCACGACAGATGCGGGGTTAATGGGGCATAACAATCACGCTCATGGACGGTCGAAACTAAGTAGTCTGCTTGCCGCGGTTAATCTATGGATGGGTGTCGACGATAACACTAGGTTGATAAGTAAATTATAATGTTGATTATCAATAGACTAGACAGCGGATATTCCAGCAGTTACCCTTAAATTTTGAATTGCCCATTAATAATTGGCTAGAGAAAAGTTTGCCAGCTATGTAATTGGGAGTTGGCACAGTTTCCTCATTACAAATTCAAAGGGTCAGCAGGTAGCCAGCGAGAACTTACTGACAGTGATTAAATGTTTGGATCAAAGTACACATATGTATACAGATATGATATCGCAGATATGTTCACGGAAGCAATAGGTAATGTGCATGTGATTGAATCGATGTTTTAGGCTGTTTTATGTTTTTTTAACATAACATAACATACCATCACGCCTGTATTCTCCGAAGGGTTAGGCAGAGGCGTACTTAACGTACACCCACAGTTCGCCGGTATGTTTAAGTCCCATGTTATATGTGGCGAGCCTATAGTCATTATCCGGGCACAAATCCAGAGTCCGAGCTGCTTCTGAGAATTTCATAGAAAAACCCAATAACACTTTGCTCGACCTGGGGATCGACCCCAGGACCTCTAGTGTAGCAGTCGCACTTGGGACCACTAGACTAATGAGGCAGTCATGTTTTGTTTATTAAACTAAAAAAAACGACAAACCCTTACAAACAGTTGTTAAGTCTCGTAATTATGCTCAGTGTTTTTAACAGCTACACCTACATTACCATTCCTTCACAATAATGTTAGCCAATTATTGCTTAATATTTTGCAATGTCTATGCATTATAATTTATTACCCCAAAAAGACTCAGCAGCTAAAATCTCTTCTTCTATTTAAATAAAAAAAGACGTGTGGCACTCGGGGACTGCCGCGGTAAAGCTATTGCAAAACGTTTTTTATCAACTTATGTAATACAACCAATACCACCTAAAGGCGGGTTGCTGAACTAAAGAGACAAGCGTGTTAGGTTTTTTTCGTTACGGAATTTCTGGATTCGGTCCCCACGCTCAAGGCCCGCGGTAGAAGCTATGCAATAGCTTAATAAATTATTATGTCAAAGCCTAAGTCAAATGGCCTACCTGAATGGCAGTGAGGAAACAATTTGAAGCGGCGCTAGTCTAATAGCTTGGTCGTCGGACTGGTGATCATGTGATTGCCGGTTCGAAACCCATCCATTGCACTACCGACGTGAACCCACTCGTAACATAAGCATTTAGCTTAGCACAAGGGATTAACAAGAATACTAGTAATGCGCGACCCACATTGAAAGTAAGATTTAAAAAAAAATCCTGATGTTTAGATAGGCCTCTTGTAATAGGCGAGAAATTATCTGACTTGCTCGGTGGTAGGAATCTTTGGAGTCTAACTGGCTGGCGACCACCCTTACGTCGGAGTCTATGGTAAAGCACCTTGGTGTGTGTTTCGACTTTTGCGCATGAGAGCCAGTTTCCCCTTGATTGCTGTGACTCTGGCAGACTGCAGTCCGTAGGATCAGTAGGTAGTTTTTTACATATTTTGTAATACCTGGGTATAAATATTGTACAGAGACTCGATATCCCACAGTCAAAATGACAACATAGTTTAGTGTGGAACAGGTTTAATGTTAGATCAAAAATCATGTACCTAAATAAATAAATAAAAGGCTCGGCAACGCATCAGCGACTTCTCTGGTATTGCAGGTGTCCATGGGAGGTCCGTAAATCATTTTCTGATTCATCAAAAGTAGCCATTTTAGCTACCCTGCGTAATGTAGCTCTGTCTCAGTCTACTCCTTTCTCTTCTTCTCTATTTTTTCTTCTGTGATGTTTTATATATTCATCATGGTGTATAATGTGGTATACCAAATAATACTCGTACCAATAGAACGCTATTACTATACTACTTCAAAAATGTCCTCCAAATATGTGTAAAATAAGGGCCGGCGCACATTAATCGAACCACACCGAAGCGAACGAATCCTCGAGCTCGTCGCCTCTCAGGGAATATTTGTCGTGATAATTTATGACATTATTTCAACGCTAGTCAGTCATTGTTTGACAATAACAAATTCTGCGCTTCGCTTCGCCGGTCCGGTGAGCCGGTCCTAAGTGCATGACAGTATTCCCCGGTGACCATTACAGTGTATCACAGAGTGCGTTCCCGAGTATAAATCGGTGTTGCGATAAACTTGCGTGTTTACGTAAGGCTGCCTCCACATTTACGACATAAGTGGGCACAGACACGCGACCGTAACGATATCGACAGTTGATACGTTCGACGTTTTTATTCCATTCTTTTATCAGACAAGTTGTTATGGTATTTTGTTGTTACTTAGGCGGCACGCGTGTTATCCATACGCGCGCCTTCAAGTACAGTACCTACCTCTAAAATAAGTGCGTTTGAAGTATTGTTACGCCAAGTGGCTATTAGTACGGAGATGGGTCACGAAGATTCTAGATAAGTCGTAGAAACACGTAGAACATTCGAAGAAAAGCCGGGTTCAAGGTGAATGACCGTAAACAATAGACGATCGCTTTATCGTCTATTGTTTATAAGTAGGTACTTAGGTACTTACCTACTCGTATTTTGTGGACCTATCGAGAATGTTCGATTCTAGAATCTTCGTGACTCCTATAAATACTGGTCGAGAGGGTCGGCCGAGGCAGTTTAGTTCTGAACACGGTGAAGTGAATATCGAAGCGAAGTTAAGTGATTACAAGTGCGACATTATAGTGCGATAAGTGTTACTGTAGTGACTCTCTCAGTAATTTCTGTTGTGTGTTTGTCAAGTTAATTAAAATATTTGTTGTTTCGGTGAAATTGGTGTTAATTAAATTTATCCCGAACCCCAGCTCGTAACATTTGGTGTCAGAAGTGGGATAAATTATGCCGGTTTTACCGAAGGAAGACACGGAAGGTATCCGTACTAGAAGTCAGCGGCAGCAAGAGATGGATCAGAGACGATCTGGAGATTCTCCGGCACTACCTGTGGGTCATCAGCAACCATCTATAGACCCAGTTGCTGGTCCATCTGGAACTTCTCCAGCACCAACGGTAGACCTGGCGGCCTTGATGGCAATGATGCAGGAGCAGGCACGCCGTCAGGAAGAGCAGGTTCGCCGTCAGGAAGAGCAGGCTCGCCGTCAGGAAGAGCAGGCTCGCCGTCAGGAAGAGCAGGCACACCAACTTCGGGAACAGCTGCAACGTGACAAAGAGGAGCAGGCCTGCCGTCAGCGGGAGCAGGCACGTCGGGAAGAGGAGCATACCAGACGTCAAGAGGAACAGATGCTCCTCATAAAAGACCTTCATGGGACTCTTGGCAAACAGCTCGGTGTTATGAAGGAGCAGGTGGAACAGCACGAGACCCGGATTTGTAAAACTGAGGAACAGATTGCTGACGTGACAAAGGCGTTAGGTGATCTAAAGGCACGAAACGTACTTGCGACTTCCGTGAATGTTGCACCCATAACGACCTCCCTACGTGGATTTAAAGTGCCGCCATTTGACGGAACCTCCTCATGGTCGGCATACAAAATGCAATTTGAAGCCTTTATGGAGTCGAACGGATGGGACAACGGTCAGGCAAAGACAGCACTCACCTTATGCCTCCGCGACCAGGCCTTGACAGTACTGGAGGCCCTCGGCAAGGACATGACCTACGACCAGTTGATTGAGGCGTTGGACTCAAGATACGGTGACGCCCATCTGGAATACGTGTTTCGTGCTCAGCTAAAAGATCGGGTACAGCGTAGTGCCGAGACCCTACAGCAGTGGGCCGTGGAAGTTGAAAAGCTGGTTCGAAAAGCATACCAGTCTACACCTGCGCTCATCGATGGTAATCTGGTCCAAGCGTTCGTCGACGGAGTTCGTGACCTTGAAGTCAGAGCTGCTGTGAGGCTTGGCCACCACAAGACATTGAAAGACGCCTTAGCCCATGCCTTAGAAGTAGAGGCAGTTAGACAGGACCATCGGACTCATCGCATCCGAGAAGTCGTGTTGCCAATATGCCACCTCTGCGGGGAAAAGGGCCATTTTCAGGCAGGATGTCCAAAACGCAGCGGAAGTCGAAGGGATGGCTCAGCATCGCCTAGATGCTACATTTGTGGAGAAAAGGGTCACCTCCGAGCTAATTGCCCAAAAGGAACCACGTGGCGACAAAAGACACAAGATGATACAGTAAGGGTGGTGAATGCCACCACCGAGGAGCAGCAGGGAAACGAGTAAAAGCCAGGACTGCGGGGCGGGTGCTGGCTGGTATGGAAGGAGCCCCAAGGATTTCGATCTCGCAAGCCCATGACGGGAACAGCCTGATCATCAAAGGCGAAGTAAATAGAAAACCCTGTAAGCTGACACTAGATACTGGAGCTTCTCGCACGGTCGTGAACTCTCAGCTGGCACGTCGGGTTCTTGGGGACTGCATCAGTGACCGCGAGTGCATACAATTAGTAACAGCCACTGGCCAGCACATATCCGTCCAAGGCGAGAAGGAGGTGGAGTTGAAACTTGGTAACAGAATATATCGGCATAATGTCATCGTTGCCGATATAGTAGATGACTGCATCCTGGGATTGGATTTTATGCGGAAACAGTGTTGTGAGATCGACGTTAACCAAGGAGTATTGAAGTGCGGTTCTGAAGAGATCTTTATGGAAGGGGCAATATCAGGGAAAGTGTTCTGCCTGAAGAAAATAGTTCTTCCTCCTAAGTCGGAAACACTCGTTCCAGTAGCTCTACCGCAGAATGCTGGGCAGAAAAATCGATGTGTTCTCCTAGAGAGGTTGGAGAATGACTTGCCATGGAAGATGGCACGCACGTTGGTGAAGGCTACCAATGTATCAGCAGTACGCATACTCAATGCAAGCGATAAGGAGCAAGTGATCAAGAAGGGCACATTGATGGGTACTTGTGAAGAAATAGCCTGGTTGCGACATTGCAGTGATCAGTGTACTGGTAATAACGTTCAAAATCCAAAGTTTAACGTGAGCGCTCTCTTGGAAGGCTGTCGAAATCATCTTTCTGATGAAGAAGCGAACAAGGCTAAGAAGATGTTGCTCCAGTACGCTGACATTTTCTCTTCAAATGATGCCGATATAGGAAAGACAGGACTGGTGCAGCACAAAATTAATACTGGCAATGAGTCACCAATTCGTCAGCGACCTAGAAGAATGCCAGTTGCCCGAGAGAAAGAAGTGGAGACCATGATTAACGGAATGGTGAAAGACGGTGTAATAGAGCCTTCATCTAGCCCATGGTGTTCTCCTGTGGTGTTGGTAAAAAAGAAAGATGGCAGTATGCGCTTTTGCGTGGACTATCGACGATTGAATGACGTTACGAAAAAGGACAGTTACCCATTGCCAAGGATCGATGACACGCTGGATACTCTGACGGGAATGAAGTGGTTTACAACCCTGGACTTAAAAAGTGGTTACTGGCAAGTGGAAATAGACCCTAAGGACAAAGAGAAGACTGCTTTCTCTACGGGAAAGGGGCTGTGGCAATTTAAAGTCATGCCGTTTGGACTGTGCAATGCTCCTGCTACGTTTGAAAGACTTATGGAACTAGTGCTCACTGGCCTTATTGGAGACGCCTGCTTGGTCTACTTGGATGACATTATCATTGTGGGCCGCACTTTTGATGACCACCTTCAAAATCTCGAACGAGTGCTATCAAAAATCCGAGGAGCCAATCTAAAGTTAAGTCCGAAAAAGTGTTCATTTTTCAAACGTCAAGTAAGTTTTCTGGGACACGTAGTGTCTGAAAAGGGTGTTGAAACGGATCCTGAGAAGATAGTTGCTGTCAAGGAGTGGCCGGTTCCGAAAGATAAGACCCAAGTCAGAGCATTTTTGGGCTTGTGCTCTTACTATCGACGATTTGTGAAGAATTTCTCGGACATTGCGAAGCCTCTACACAAACTGACTGAGGAAAAGAGACAGTTCTGCTGGGACGCAAACTGTGAAGAAGCTTTTCAAGAATTAAAGAAACGTCTGTGCAATACACCTATTTTGGGCTACCCTGATACTGAAAATGAATTCATCGTAGACACAGACGCAAGTAATACTGGAATTGGTGGTGTTTTATCACAGCGAAAAGGTGATCAAGAGGTCGTGATAGCCTACTTTAGTAAATCGCTGTCAAAACCAGAAAGAAACTATTGCGTCACGAGGAGAGAACTGCTCGCTATAGTTAAAACATTGCAGCATTTCAGCAAGTATTTATTGGGACGA
Organism: Acronicta aceris; assembly: GCA_910591435.1. Taxonomy (NCBI): domain Eukaryota; kingdom Metazoa; phylum Arthropoda; class Insecta; order Lepidoptera; family Noctuidae; genus Acronicta; species Acronicta aceris. Next base: position 6,494,855 of record OU342780.1, on the reverse strand, counting down.
AAATTTCACTTGCGAACGGATCATGCTGCACTGCGGTGGCTATTGCAGTTTAAGAACCCGGAAGGACAAGTAGCAAGATGGATCGAGCTTCTCCAAGAATTCGACTTCGTAATTGAACATCGTAGTGGGAGATCTCACGGTAACGCAGATGCGTTGTCACGAAGACCTTGTTCGGAAATATGCAAGCACTGTTCCAGGCAAGAGGCTAAAGAAGCAGCGCCCGTGAGAATGTTGAAAACTGATCTTAGTGACGAATGGAAACAAATCTTACAGCAGGCTCAGGAAACTGACTCGGATGTTAAACCGATCGTCGAGTGGATGAAAGCTGGTGCCCCTAAACCGATATGGAGTGACGTTGCGGCATTGAGCACAGTCACAAAAAGCTATTGGGCACAGTGGGACAGTCTGTTGTTACAGGATGGTGTCTTGTGCCGTAAATGGGAAAATGCTAAGGGAGATAAGTGTCATCTACAGATGGTAGTCCCTAAAGCTAAGGTGCCAGATGTCCTTCAGCTTTACCATGACGGATGTTCGGGAGGTCATCTAGGAGTTAAAAGGACTTTATTGAAGATTCGAGAGCGATTCTACTGGATCCACTGTCGGGACGATGTTGAAGACTGGTGTCGGAAATGCACTAGTTGTGCATCTGTAAAAGGGCCTCACACGCGCAGTAGAGGTGCATTGAAAGTCTACAACATTGGTGCGCCCTGGGAACGAATAGCTCTTGACGTTGCAGGACCATTCCCGGAGAGTGAAAGTGGAAACAAGTACTTTATGGTTGTGATGGATTACTTCACAAAATGGCCGGAAGTGTTCGCCATTCCTAACCAAGAAGCTACGACGGTCGCAGATAAGTTGGTTCATGAAGTCTTCTGTTGTTTTGGAGTACCCTTAGAGATTCATAGCGACCAAGGAAGGAACTTCGAATCTCAAATATTCCAGGAAACATGTCGAATAATGGGTGCCCACAAAACCAGAACCACCTCTTACCACCCACAGTCTGATGGAATGGTCGAACGGTTTAATCAGACCTTAGAAAGATATCTAGCAAAAGTTGTAGGAAGTAGGCAGAGAGATTGGGATAAGCATATCCAGCCATTCCTTTTGTCATATCGAAGTGCAGTTCACGAAAGTACGACGGTGACACCAGCCTTCGCGAACTTTGGAAGAGAACTTCGGTTGCCTGCAGATCTCATCACCGGCATCCCTCCAGACACCCCCTGCTGTGTGACTGATTATGCGAACGACTTGCGTACCAGAATGAATGACATATATGAGCATGTCAGGCAGTCGGGCCAACAAACTTCTGAGAGAATGAAGACCCGTTATGACCGCAAGATCAACAATAAAGTCTTCGATGAGGGCTCATTAGTATGGCTACATAACCCGGTTCGCAGCAAAGGAAAGTCACCCAAGTTACAAGCAAAATGGGACGGCCCCTACCGAGTCGTGACTAAGATCAACGACGTCACCTACCGGATACAAAAAGGGCCAAGAGGTGCTCCGAAGATCGTTCATGTGGATCGTTTGGCACGTTATTACGGATCTAATGATGCTCGGGACGAGCATGTCTTAGGAGGGGGTAGTGTTACGCCAAGTGGCTATTAGTACGGAGATGGGTCACGAAGATTCTAGATAAGTCGTAGAAACACGTAGAACATTCGAAGAAAAGCCGGGTTCAAGGTGAATGACCGTAAACAATAGACGATCGCTTTATCGTCTATTGTTTATAAGTAGGTACTTAGGTACTTACCTACTCGTATTTTGTGGACCTATCGAGAATGTTCGATTCTAGAATCTTCGTGACTCCTATAAATACTGGTCGAGAGGGTCGGCCGAGGCAGTTTAGTTCTGAACACGGTGAAGTGAATATCGAAGCGAAGTTAAGTGATTACAAGTGCGACATTATAGTGCGATAAGTGTTACTGTAGTGACTCTCTCAGTAATTTCTGTTGTGTGTTTGTCAAGTTAATTAAAATATTTGTTGTTTCGGTGAAATTGGTGTTAATTAAATTTATCCCGAACCCCAGCTCGTAACAGTATGCCGTTGTGAACAGCCGCACGGTCAAATAATTTAATTATAATTATGTTCTTTTGCAAAAATATTGAAATTATTGATGGTGATGGTTTGGACATGTTGAAAGAATTAATGAAAGATGATTAACGAAAGGAATTTATAAGGCGAATGTCAGCGGCAGCGCCGGTAGAGGTCGCCCTAGAAGGACATACGCCGATCTTATTGGCGAAATCCTTCAAAAAGGTCAGGTGCGTAGCACTCGCAACCGGCGTGTATGTATGAGAAGATGTATGAATGTGGAAGAAGCAAAAGAAGTATGCAAGAATCGTAGCAAGTGACAGTCTATAGTTTCTGCCTACCCCTGGGAGAAAGGCGTGAGTGTATGTAAGTAAAACCAACCTAAGTATTGTAGGGTTAAATGATGTAATGGACGATAGCGTTTTTTTTGTTTTAAAAAAAAAAGCTTATTATCAATGTGGGTCGCACGTTACTAGTATTCTTAAGCTAAGCTTAATGCTTGTGTTACGAGTGGGTTCTCGTCGGTAGTGCAATGAGTGGGTTTCGAACATGATCGCAAGTCTGAGGTCCTAGCCTACCGCCATTAGTCTACCGCCTAAGTATTTTTTCGGATAACTAGGTAATTCATTACTTTTTTGCATTAGATTATACATTATACCTATCGCTTTTTTATTGATTTTTGGCGAAATTTATTATAAGAATATTCTACGGTAGGTTTTATGTTAGATTTCCAGGTCACGTAGTGTTATTAGGTTTTTAAATTTGGACCCGGGTAATTATTATTAGGCTCGCCCCATGATATGGGACCTGTAGGTACCTCTTACTAACCCTTCGAGGAATACCTACAGATGTGTTCACAATTATGTTTTTTTTAAGTTATTGCTATTATCCAGGTTCAAGTTAAAACATCAAGCTACTACTGTTAGTCTTTCAAAAAACCCAATTTGAAGTTTGCTCGGGCTAAGAATCAAACCCAGGACCTCACAGTACCAGTATTTGCGACTACTGGACTAATGACAGCTTAATAAGTAATTAGTAAAACACTGAATAAACTCCATATCAGTTTCCCGCTGTCTGTCCCTATGTCTGCTTACTTCTTTAAAACTACGCAACGGATTTTGATGCGGTTTTTTTAATAGATAGAATGATTCAAGAAAAAGGTTTTGAAGGAAGAAAGGTTTTTAATATTACGCTACGATTCTTAGGAATGCGGCAACGCGGGTGAAACCGCGGGCGGGTCGCTAGTATTTGAATAAACCCAAATGGATGGCTTGCCTTGTAAAGCACAATATGGTATCCAAAACTCAAATTTCTTCAATCAATTTTTAATGTAATCTCCATATTTTACAGTTTATTATCCATTGGGGGAATTTGACAGTTTGTGGTAACTTGATGTGTTGTTTGTTGACTGTACCTACTCGTATCAACGGTAAAATAAATACAAATATTTTCACAAATAAAATAAAAGGAGTTTTTACGGGAATTGATTTTGATTAATTGTCAGCCCGGGCTTCGTTTTGTTGGGATTATAAATTTATTAACGCTGTTTTTGTTTAATTTCGGATATTTATTATATCGAATTAAAAGCTTTGCCCCACGGTTTCACCCGCCATTTCTAACTTTTTGACAGAAAGGTTAAAAACTTCTATTTTGCACTACCACAAAATAAAACCAGGTTTTTATATGCTTTTTGAAACTGATACTTTTTACCCCTGTATTAGAGTACCATGGATCACTTTAGTGTAGTAGTAGCAGCAGCAGCAGCAGCAGCAGTAGTAGTAGTAGCAGCATCATCAGCAGCAGCAGCAGCAGCAGCAGCAGCAGTAGTAGTAGCAGAAGCAGCAGCAGCAGCAGAAGCAGCAGAAGCAGCAGCAGCAGCAGCAGCAGTAGTAGCAGCAGCAGCAGCAGCAGCAGCAGCAGCAGCAGCAGCAGTAGTAGTAGCAGCAGCAGCAGCAGTAGTAGTAGCAGCAGCAGCAGCATTAGTAGTAGCAGCAGTAGTAGTAGTAGTAGTAGTAACCAAAAAACAAAATATTTTACATGCTTTTTGTTTTTTTCGAGGCGTGCGAGGTTTACTCAGTGTTAAATACCTTTAAAAATCGGGCTATCAAAATGCCAAATCGTGGATTGTTCACCAAGGGGAGAAAGAGACACATTAGTCCAGTGAGATAGTCAAGTCTGAGTGAAGCATAGTACATATGTACGAGGAAAATAAAAATAAGTTTAAACATATCTGAAAATAATGAGAGCTGCCTTTATGGGACTTTCATTGCATAGGAATACCTAGTCATACCTACTTACAATATCAATAAATATACGGCATACTTATGTATTTTGATTGAGCAGTCATTGAGGCATTATTTGTGAAAATGTTATGCGATATTCTTCATCACGATTATATTTTGCAAGTTACGAAAATATCAATAACAAATCCGCGCGAATCAACACTCATTCTAAATTAGATTTTTTTTATTCTAAGCTGCTTCAGCTCTGTCACCATGAAGGTTTGTTATCATAATTTAATGAAATGTATGTATTGTATAATATGTATTTATCAAGTTAAATTATTGTTCGAAAATCAGATTTAGTAGCCCCAATTAAAATTCCATACTTAATCTGTATTAAAAAAAAAACAAAACTGGTCAATATTGGATTTTCAATTATAACTTTCCAGGCCTTGGGCTGAAAGTGATACTTTCTACCCTGTATTAGAGTACTAATGGGTCACTTTCCGAGTAGGTAGGTGAAGTATATACTTAGATATTTTCTAATCCAACTGTTAATTCCAGAGATTAGCGCGTTCAAACAAAAAGCAATCAAACTTCAGTTTTATTGCACCTATTAGTATAGATTGACTGTACGACGCTGTATTATTCGGTGTCTATATATATACTAGTTGTGTATCGCTTCCTTACTTGCGATGATCACATTTTTCCCAATCCCGTAGTTTCACACAATTAATCTTAGTGTTGACCTACAAAGGACAATCAATTTAATTGATTAAATTAATACGGTCATTGAATTACTTATATAAAAAAGTTTCCGGTGCGTGCTTTGGTTTCGAACTCGATACCTATGGACTCAGGCAGTCCATGATCATAAATATTATCACTAGAATATCGCATATTGTGCATATTAGATTATAAATAAATTAACTTAAAAAGAAAACCATTTTTTAAAAAGGATTTTATTTCTTTTGTTCTCGCTATAGCTTCATTGTTTTGTGAAAAAAAAATCAAACGAGTTATTTTTAAAAGAAACATGAAATCGATATATTTGTCAGTTTCTTTTAAAAATAGCTAAATTGAAATGACAAATTATTTGAAATTGGAATGAAACTGCTAAATACAGATGAATTGAAATGTTTTTAACCGACTACGTTGGATTATTTGAATTTCAAAGTATGTCTAACAAAGCTGTTGTAATTTGAAATATAAAAAAATCAGTGCCTACATTAAAAGCTTTGTAGAATAATAGCTAGGGCACAGATAAATAATACTAGGCCAGGGCACTTTGCCCTGGCCAAGCATTTTAGTTTTTATAACAATTTTATTTTGTTTTAGTCTAGAAATGTAAATTAATTTTCTGAAGTGGTCAAATAAAAAAAGCATTACATAATTGCCTATACTTAGGTTTATCAATTTCTGTAAAAGCAGACTATCACCTATACACTGATTAATCATGAAATCTCAAAAACTATATATGTAGCCCGCAAAATTAATAATAAGTACTGATAAGTTCATAGAAAAATTAATCAAACCTAGGACCTCTAGCGTAGCAGTCACGCTCAGGAATACTAGGCTAAGAGGCAGCTAGTCCTTGTTTTTAGGGGAAAAGGGTAAAATAATTTTCATTTAGAAAAAGATGCATGTACCGGTAGGTAAAAACGGAGAACTACGAGTATAGATAATCCCTTTTTATCCACGACGGAACGGAGACGGTATATTAATAAATAAATATACCGTCCACCAAGCCTGTATTTCCCGAAAGGTTAGGCAGAGGTGTACTAATGTACACCCACAGTTCTCCGGTCCAAAAAATATATCTATTCTATTTATCTACTTACATTTCCTGTATTGAATTAGAAATGGAATGTTTTATGGAATATTTCAAATGATAAAAGCCACAAAGGATTAAGTAACAAACCCAAAAACGTACGTGAATAATTTGGGCCAAATCGTTTCGGCAGTTTAAGTCAAGGGTGCTAAATATATATACAAAACAAAAATAATCTTTTTGGGCTGTCCGTAAGATATAATCGGATTACGGGATCGTACCCAACTCCATCCATATCTGTCGGAAAATCTATCTTCATGGCATCAGCTTACAGTTTTGCCTTATGGCTTTCCTTCAAGGGATTTTTTATAATGTGTACCTAAACTTTATGAAAAGGGTAAAAATAATGATGTTTTCGTACCAATTTTCAAAGGGACATAATATATATTTTTGTATTTATTTCCTATAATTATTAGCAGATTATTTGCGGAAGGTTTTAAAAAAGGGTTTATATTTTTTTTGTGTAATCATCATTATAAAATCAAACGATTATATTGTCCCACTATTGGGCACGAATCTCCTCTTAAAATAAGAGGGATTAGGCTATAGTCCACCACGCTAGCCTAGTGCGGATTGGCAGATTTTATACGTCATCAAGAAAATCTCTCAGGCATGCAAGTTTCCCCACGATATTTTCCTTCACCGCGTGATAATTAACTATTAATACGCACATGACTTCGAAAAGTCAGAGATGCGTGCCTTAGATTCATAGCAATAGCGTTACAATTTAATATTGTTTATTCTGTAATTAACCTAAACTTTCACTAACATTAACACGTCTTTAAAAGAAAGTGAAACTGACACGAATTCAATGGGAAAAAATAACAGAGACTAACAAAAAGGATAATTATATAAAGCGAATGTTGGTGGAAGCGCCGGGAGGTCAAAGACGTACAAATGCATCACACCAATAAGGTCCTTCAAAAAGGTCAGATGTAAAAAAATAATATTCGAATATTGAGGGACACCCTTAACTTTGCCGTTGGAAAACAGAAAACACGAGGCCTGTTGTATGTATGTATATATTAGATCTTTCCTTCATTGATTGTTGAATCAGATGTAATATACATTATAGTCAAAGAAACTACACATTCAAAATGCACGATACATAGGATTGTGTATTTGAAAATTTTTAATAAATTTTAGACACCAATTTTTATTCTCTTTTCATTAAACTCAAGCATATTCAACTTAAAATGAAGTCGTATAACCTTATTAACTTCAAGTCAAATCCACTGTAAGTAACTAAGTACATTAAATTCTTACTTTGCTTTTCCAAATATTTTTCCAGACGAGACTGTATATTAATTCAGCGTCTCGCTTTTTAAAGTAAACACAAAATATGTGGTTCATAAAGATTTTATAAAACTTATCGTTCCACACCAATTTAGCTACGGGGATTTCAAATAACTTTTAAACAAAGTCTAGATTTTAAGGGTATCTGTGGTAGAACTTATGAGAATCTTATTTTTGTTTTATTTGTGCCTGAAAAAATTATGTTCCTAAGTTTTTTGGCGGTATTTAGACGGTATTGAGATTATTTGATAAAGGGCGAAAACAAATATGCTCCGTAAAAAGATTGAAATAGTAGAGTATTAAGTATATAGCTATACTTAATAGTCAAATGATAACGCGTATTCTGGGACAATTGGTTTGTATTAATGTCAGCAACTATTCAGAACAAAGTGTAAACTAAAGGTTATTATTTTTTAAGGAGTCTCTATAGAGTTTCTTGCCAGTTTTCAAGGAGTGTCTATGGAGTTTAGGCAGTTTTTTTTCTATAAGATCCTTTTTTAATCCCCAACACAAAAAGAGTTGTGTTTTAACTTTAACGTGTGTATATAGTGTGACTGTCTGTCGAATCTTAGCTATCAAACGAGTGGACCTATTCTGATCCAGTTTTCTTTTTGTTTGAAAGGTGATTTGATCGAGAGTGTTTTTAACTATAATTTAAGAAAATCTGTCCAGCTGTTGAAAGATTATCAGCTCCATTCTAGGCGATGAAGGGATGTGAGCAACTTTCACAGGTCTGATCAATTTGGGTAGGTTACTTCAATGATATTACAAGAACATTGTAACCATGACTTGATACTGTGGAGTTTTCTTAATTTAATGTTAGATATTGGAATAGTGTAACGCGTTTTATCTTTGCAAAAGTAACTATATGAAGTACATATCTAATTAAAATAGAACATTTTAATTCGTTGACTTATAATTGTTATAAGGAAATTAAAATTCACAAATATACATTAACGGAATTTTTTTTTTTAAACATTGCCACACACTAGGATTTTCTCCTGTGTCGGGGGTGCGTTTACAAACACAAATTCTCACATACACAAACGCTAGACCCGGAACAACTACCTGTAGATCATACAAATATTTGCTCCGTGTGGGGATCGAACCCACAACACATGGCGCAGAAGCCGATCGCTCAATCGCTACGCCAATCGTGTCGAATTTTAAATCGAAATTTGTATACATTAATTATATATAACTACGCCTTGTAGGATATGTATACCTACAAGGCGTAATTATATATAATTAATGTATACAAATTTCGATATATATCTTTTTGTTAATTTCATATCAGTAACGTTTAGTCGATAGTCTGTATTTAGAAAAGTAACAGAATTGAGTCGCACCCAAGTCAAACGCAAATATTGATTGTAAACACGACACAGACATGGCTGTCCATCGCATACATTATTGAATACGTTTTTAATATTTATCATGGAGGGTGTATACGAAGACAAAATGGATGACCATACGAATAATTTCGTACTTTATATGTCAGAATGTACTTATTGTAAGACATAACAGTCTCATTTGTCTAGTAGTACTTAGCGCGACTGCTACGCTAGAGGTTCTGGCTTCGATTCTTAGGCCGAGCAAATTGGGTTTTTCCATTGAATTTTCAGTAGCAGCTCGGAATTTGGATTTGTGCGCCGTTAATGGCAATAGGCTCGCTCCCTGTTACCTGGGACCTAAACATACCGGCGAACTTGTGTTCATTTTTGTACACCTCTGCCTAACTCTTCGGGGAATACAGGCGTGATAGTATGTTATTAAACGGAACTCATCCCTACTTTGTATAACAGCGCATAAAACGTTATGTTCATTATCCTAGCCACAGTTATTATAATACTATATATGTATCCTAGCTTCTAGTTACTCCCACAATGGTCTATTTGTTGCTAGTGCAGATTGGCGTGAGCTCCTGGGTTCGATTTCCAAGTCAAGCAAAGTATTATTCAAGTGACAGCTCAGAGTTGGGATTTATATTCGGTTTAATGCAAATCCACACTCCAAGCTGCTATCGAGAATTCCTTAAAAAACCCAATAATGTTTTGATCAATCTGGGAATTACTCCCACTACTAGGACAAAAAAGCGGTTAAAAAAATATATGTCCGATAATGTCGGAATACTTCTATAATTCTGTATGTTTCCATACCTTGTGCACTGACACGCTGGCTTACTTCGAGGTAAGAAATAACATTTTCCAGTCTTTGACTCCTTGTCGGCGTAAGTCGACGGTTATTCTGCAATGTAAATATTGCTCCAGTGTGCGTTTATATTTGTATCTGTATGGGTTTGTAAGATAGTATACATATAGATACTATTCCTTACTAATATTATAAACGCGATAGTTTGTATGTATGGATGTTTGTTACTCTTTTACGCCAGAACGGCTGAACGGATCTGGATAAAATTTGGCACAAAGATTATAGGCTGGAATAACACATAGGCTACTTTTATCCAGGTCGGACCCAATCCTGAAGTCCATGCAGACAAAGACGTGGGCAGAAGCTAGTTTGTAATAAATGTTGCAGGTATTGGAAAATTGCGCTAGAAAATGTTAGTCCAGTGGTGGTCACAGACTTAATAATATTAAATAAATAATGATAAAATTTATGTAGGTTTTACTTAATTTATCTCGGTGATGATCCACGAGAACTTTCTCGAAAGGGGATTAGTGCTAATGTCTGTCAGAATTATGCAGCTGAGACGTGGAACAAAGGAAAGACTTAGAAAATTTGAAAGTGCCTCAATAATTTATTGTTATAGGAGAATATTTGTGGCCGAAATTCAGAACCAACTAGTCCATTTTGCCAGAACTACATAACAAGCAGTGCTCTTCTGTCTTAGTGATAGTCTGTACAGCCTGATAACCAGTTTATCCTTGGCGTATCAGGGTTGCCCAGAAATTAGGTTGCGGAGGTCTGATAGCAGTTGCTTCGTATAAAATTTTGGAAGCAAATATAGTTGAAAAAAGGCTTGGTTTATGATTTTATTTGGAATAAAAAACAGTTACAGGTTATAATATAAAAAGAACAATATAATAATCTTAGATTTAGGGACGTATAGCCCACATTGTTGTCCTCGAAATGAGTAATGGCGGACATGGAAAAAGAGGAAAGACGACGGAAGAGAATGATTTGACAGAATTTTGAAGATACACATAATTTTTTTTTGAATTTCACATTATTTAATCATATGAATAGAAAATCTCAATATGGTCTGGGGGCCGAGAACAATCGATTTTGCTATTGTGTCTGTTTTTTTTATAGGATAGGGGGCCAAACGAGCAGGCAGATCGCCTGATGGTAAGCCATTACCGCCGCCCATAGACACCCGCCACACCATAAGAGTCACAAGTGCGTTGCCGACCTTTTAAAAGGGGATTGGGCCTCCGGTAATCTCACTCACTCGGCGAAACACAACGTAAGCGTTGTTTAATGCCGGTTTTCTGTGAGGCCGTGGTATCACTCCGGTCGAGCCATTCGTGCCGGAACCTGGCTCTCCCACGTATGTAATTTGTTACTTGGCGGGTTTAACGCAGTATAGGTAAATCTGTCTACGTCTGCTAGGGCTTAAACCCTTCCAGGATTACGCATTGCCGTGACTGTCATTAAGTATGTGCTTATCTATGTATGGTTTGTACATATGGGACCCATATCACTTCGCCCGTCTCCGGCCTAAGTGCCGTGCGACACCGATGTGGGATTATGACAGTTGGACAACAATTATATCCGTCTGAGTGATGTAACCTGACCGTTATATCACATGCGGATAGTGTAACATAACATGCTATCACGCCTGTATTTCACGAAGAGATAGGCAGAGGCGTACTAATGTACATTGTATACCCACAATTTACCGGTATATTTAGGTCCCATGTAACAGGGGACGAGGCACTAGCCATTAACTGGGCTCAAATTCCAAACTTCAATCTGCTACTGAGAATTTTATAGAAAAACCCAATAATACTGCTCGTCCTAGGAATCGAACCCAGGATCTAACATAGCAGTTGCGTTCAGGATCACTAGGCTAACGAGGCACGGATATTGTGATGTAGAAATATCCATAACATGTTGGAAGATTAGTATTTTTTCAACTATCGAAACATTCAGGCATATTGAGTCACTGTACTTGTAATAACACGCTCAGGTGGCAGATGTATGTAGGTATATATTGATTAAAAGTATATAGACTATATTTTTACCCACGACGGAATGGGGACGGTATATTCTAATGGGAACGATTGATGCATCGGGTCTCCACGAAGCCTATAGATTATTCGTGCCAAATAACTACAGTCGTGGTAGAAGGCACAGACTGCTGGCGGTTCCATCGTGCCGTACCGTTGCACGGTCCAACTCCCCTCTACCGAGATCATTGAAGGATCTTAATGCTCTCTTGGACTCAAATCCAAATTGTGATTTGTTTGCGGATGAATGGAAGTTGTTAATGATTAAATGTTTGAAGTTTCGTGAGGAGAATGCATGAGAGTGTTATGAAATATTCTTATTAACATTATGATAACTATATACTTTGATTAAATAGTGTAATTGGCTTCGGCCGTTCTATTTAATGTACAATAAATAAATATGCGTTTAGGGTAGAGGGTGTTTGTTTATTTGTTTGTGTGTGCCAAAGAATGTTGCCACTTATCTCCAGAACGGTTTGACCGATTGAAACGCGGTTTTCTGTAAAGAGTTCGTAATTTATCCGTGATTCTTCATAGATAGGTACAGTAAACAGTTACAGCAAAAATATTATATTCCAATTTTAACCTCAAAAAGATTACATTTATATTGAAGAATTAAGCCATTTTGTTTGTATTCCCCGTGTGGGGACGGGTTAGAATAGGTACTATTACTCATTGCTTTCAGATAGGTATCCCGTAAGAGGCGTGAAAATCTCTGACTAGCTCGGTGGTAGGACCTCTTGGGGTTTGACTGGCTGGCGACCACCCTTACGTCGGAGTCTGTCGTAAAGCACCTTGGTGTGTTTCGACTTTTGCACGTAAGAGTCATTTCGAAAACGCATCAACTCCTCTGGTGTTGCAGGTATCTATAGGCGACGATGATTATTTACCACCAGGTGGGTTGTCAGCTCGTTTGCCGACTTAATCAATAAAAAAAAATAATTAACCACTCTCACTCATTAGTCTGCCTCATTAGTCTAGTGGTCCCAAGCGCGACTGCGACGCTAGAGGTCCTGGGTTCGATCCCTAGGTCGAGCAAAGTGTTATTGGGTTTTTCTATGAAATCTCAGTAGCAGCTCGGAGTCTGGATTTGTGCCCGGTGAATGGCTATAGGCTCGCCCCCTATAACATGGGACCTAAACATACCGGCAAACTGTGAATGTACATTAAGTACGCCTCTGCCTAACCCTTCGGGGAATACAGGCGTGATGGTATGTTATGTTAAAAAGTAACCATTGGAGTAAATTTCTAAATTGAATTTCTGTACTAGACTAGCACCAATCTAAAAATATAAAAAGTGTGGTGTTGGTGGGGTACCTACTTTAAGACTATTTCACACGCTTATAAGTTTTTCATAGCCTTTTCTTTTGATTCTAAATGCATTTCTCTTTATAAATTTAGCCTGGTAGTAGTAGTGCATCGGTTGAAAGAACTAATTTTGGTACCACTGGTCACGGTCACGGGTTCTTTCTCGCACGGAACAAATATTATTTTGTATAGCCTAAAGGTAGTTTTTTGGTTTAGATGTTAGTGTGTGTAAGATATCAGGTAAATGCTAATTGTCTTTTAAAAAAGAAAATGATGTAATTTGATAAAATAAATTTTTACCGTCTAATATTTCACAAAGTTATCCTTTCATGGCCGAAATCCCAAAACTATTCCCGGTGATTGTTTTATATTACAAGGAAAGTTCCAATTTCCAATACATTCGTCCCCAAATGAGCAGCAGAACATTTTTTCCCATTCTCGGGGACAAGGAAAATTGACGCGTTTTTCACCCATTTGGGACACTAAATAGAAAATTGGGGTGGACCCAACAGTGGGCGGGCGAAATACGAGTTTTTATGGACAATTTTATGACAAAAACTTCTGAGCATCGAATAATGAGCGCGTTTACCCCTATTTTGTCCATTCGGGATTTGGTAAATTATGAATGTGTTTTGGGTCTAGTGGAGTATTATTTTGTTTTGATTACTATGCGTTTTGATTCTCTTTTAAACAACACCATATAGTTTGGTTATTACGATGACACTAAAAAGCCAGTGTAGGAAACTTTTTGGATAACTAAGAAGTAATCAACAGCATAGTATACAAAAAAAGCTAAAAATAGTATCCTCTTAGTATTTTTATTAATGACACGTTTAAGACACGGAAGGACGATATCATAAGAACCATTTTCGCCGCGGGCTAGACATCATTCCGGCATAAAATATTATTTTACGTAGTGATGTAATCAGGGGTGCCAAGTTGCTTGTTTGAATTTGGAACAAAAATTGTGTGGCATGCAGGCTTGTCGCTGGCCATTACAATTTACAATTACATTACATAGAACTTTAACATACTGGCAAACTATGGATATACATTTTTACACCTCTGCCTAACCATTCGGCGTATGCAGGCGTGATGGTATGTTATATAATAATAATAATCCATTTATTTCAGATCAGTAGAATCCATTTTGTTAGTACATACATCAAAAACTTACAAACTATTGTTAGTAATTAGGTTTTCAATTGATAAATTATAAATTAATTTTATATTATGTCCTCTAAACAAAACGAATGGACGGATAACGTAACCATACGCACATCCAATAAATCCACAATACAAGCAAAAACATTCGCCATGTGCGCCTGCGGTCGCCTGGTTTTCTGGGCAATTTGGCGGGCCGGCCAATTGTGACGTCAGAGCTGGATTAGCCGCGGTCGGCTGTCCACCACATTGCGCTGTATAGGATAAACGTTACCATTTGTAAGCTTTTAATGTAGTTTGAATGACGTCGAACGGATTTACTGCAGGCCCTACCGTGCCAGTTGGTAAATATTTAAGGACATGACATGACGACACGTTTGGCGTAGCGGCTGAGCGATCGGCTTCTGTGTCACGTGTTGTGGGTTCGTTCCCCACACGGAGCAAATATTTGTATGATCTACAGGTAGTTGTTCCGGGTCTGGGCGTTTGTGTATGTGAGAATTTGTGTTTGTAAACGCACCCACGATACAGGAGAAAATCCTAGGGTGGGGCAACGTTTTACAAAAAAAAAACAAAGGGCGGGTAGTTTGAAAATGTTATCGTAATATCAAAATATAGTTAAGATGTGCAGTACTTTTAATTTAGGTTGGTTGCAAAATGTCAAGTAAAATCATTAGTTATCACTAGTTTGTAGCGCAATGTCACTCAACTGTTGCGCAACTGTGGTGAAGCAGTTGCGCCATAGTTGCGCAACATCAGTAGAGTAACATCGCGTAGCGCAACCTTAGCCACATACGTAAAGTGCAACATTGCGCAGGTCTAGGCATTTACAAGTGTTTATGAGGTTTTTTCTACAGAGTGACTGAAAAAATGCGACAAATCGAAATGGAAGGTTCAGTAAACAAAACTTATTCATTTAAAAATGTAACTAATTTAAATTGTAAAAAAATACTTATTTTTATCTTTGATGGTGCAAACTAAGCTATTGTCTTCAAGTTAGCATGAATTATCAGTATTTAACTAAAACAAATGCAAAGAAGTATTTCAAGCCATTAATAAAATATTCGCGCGGCGCCCTATCAATTCAATAAGTAGATTACCTAGGTACCTACTACGTGAAGTAACTATAGATGGGTTTCTGCCCAGGAATTTTGGACGAAAAAAATAAATATAGATGGGTTTCCGCCCAGGCATTTTGGGCGAAAAAAATAAATGCCCTGGCATAAACCCATCTCTAGAAGTAACTCTTTCCACTTACTATAATTTATAATTTTTTTTCTAAACACGAGAAAAGTAGCGTTGCCAAATAATACTAAAAACGTATAATTATTTTCCTTAATCATGTGTTATAAATTTTATTTCTTACACATAAATTCATTATATATTTGTTATTAACAAACATGTATATATTGTTTGTTGCTTCCATTTCACCCTGCTCAAGTTTCACAATGTGGGGAATATTTTTACAAGTACGGCTTTTTTGCACGCAAATAAAGCTATATCATTCACAGAAAAACTAGTCCAGTATAAAAAAAGACAACTCAATATTTTTACACGAGCCTTTTAATTTACATTTTTAGAAGTTGAGTGCAGATTTTGTTATAAAAAAAATATTGGACTAAAATGCTTTTTATGTTTTCAATGATTAAAATGAACAGAGGTTGTCCAAGAACGTTTTTCGTTTGAGAGGGAGAGGGATACTACTCTATATATTAAATAGCACCATCTCTTTTTCATAATCGAAAATTCTCGCATTCATAGGCAGTGGTGCGACCTCTGTTGTCAAACAAATAAAAACTAAACAAACTGTGTACATCATTCATCATGGGATGCATGTCTAAGTAAATTGATATGAATGATTGAATAGGACTGAAGCGACATGTATATTTACATGGTAAATATTTTTTCCCAAATTGACAATGGCGTTTGTGGATTGGAATAGTTACTTGCTCTTTTCATGCATGCAAAAAAGTCGGATTGGCATGTGTTTAGTTATGTACATAAACATAACATAATCAACTCATTATACTGTCCACTGCTGGGCACGGGTCTCCTGTCAGAATGACAGGGAATAATAAGGCTATGGTCTACTACGGTAGCAATAGAATTTCAAGAAAATCTCTAAGGCATGCAGGTTTCCTCACGAATTTTTCCTTCACCGTTTAAGCGCGTGATAATTAATTATTCATATATAGAACTTGTGTATTACAATTAATTGCGTCATTAGCCAAGTGGCGTGACTACTACGCTATAGATCCTGGGTTCGATACCCAGATAAAATTCTCAGTAGCTGCTCGGAGTTGGATTCGTGCCGGGTAAATGGCAATAGAGTCGCCCTGTTGCTCACTATTACATGGGACCAAAATATAACGGCTAACTATGCGTAGTACCCCGAAGGCTTAAGCGAAGATGTATCAGTACAACTCCGCCTAACCCTTAGGGGAATACAAGTATAAGTTATGTATGTATTAGAATTAAATTCAGACACAGTTCAGAAACATCTTAATTTGAGCACATATCACGTCGATGTATGAGTGGAATATCTTGCGTATCATGGAGTAGTCTTGACGCGGTCGGTGGGTAAACGCGTGCCGACGAAATTGCTCGCGTGTTTCTATGAACTACTGTTTCTAAGAACCATAGACGTTGGTGTAAGTTATAAGCGTATTCATTTTCTTAAAATACTCGGATTTATAAAAAGAGACTTAATGAGCTATGATATAATAGATGATCGAGGGCGTATAAATATTTTGGGGTGCAAAAAAATTTCATTGATTCTACTGAGTCTGGTCGGGCGGCAGGGTCCTAATTCAATAAGTAGATTACCTAGGTACCTACTACGTGAAGTAACTATAGATGGGTTTCTGCCCAGGCATTTTGAAAAAAATTTCATTGATTCTACTGAGTCTGGTCGGGCGGCAGGGTCCTCCAGTTGGTCGCCTGCAGGCCACAGCTAATTGTGGCCGGAGGTCTGTTAGCGTCGGTTAATACGGACCGGGAGAGAGGTCGATGCTTCTTCCCGTTCCTTCACTTCCTCCAACAAATTCTTGTTAACTTTAAACAATTTATGATGGTGCAGTGAGGAGGAATTTTTCTTTACTGACAGTGTTTCCAAAAAGTGGCCTATAATGAAGTGGAAGATCGCTACTCGCTGTCAACTTGGAGCATGCACATGTTTCACTACAGTACAATCAAATATAGGCCGATGTTAAATCATCACGTATTATCGGCCAATCAGCGTTTCCCCGCCGATAGTCCTAAAACGCAGAAACATTTCGCCGATATTGGATATTCTTTCTTTACAAATTGAGGAAATATGGATGTATATATTGTTTTTATATAGGCACACAACAATAAAAAACACTATGTGGTTTCCAGGCAGGGTTGCCAGTTTTATAAACCGGTTTAAACAATTCATAGACTGCATTGTTGTTTAAAAAAGGAATGTTGTGACAAGAAGCGAGTGAAACTTTTTCGCCTTTCATTTATTCTGTTATTTTTTTTTTCCAACGGGGAGAACAAAAAGTATGAACAAAGTATTTTAGGTATACGTTTTCGGATGTATAGTTAAAGTGTCTACAATTTCTACAAATAAATAGTTTGTTCTGGTACTCTACCTTGCCATTTTATTTCATTTCTTGTGTTTTGCATGAAGTACGTAAAAACTTTAAAAATTTAAATCTAATCAAAGAAACTATGCAATCATTTTATGACTATAAAACTTGTTCTTACCTAGAAAAGATATACATCATATTTATCTCGAGGGAAATTAATATTGCTAGACTTTTTTTTTATAAATGTAAAGCTACATTAAGTGAATGCGATAGTAATACATACTGAGGGTTAACTATAACTTTCTTTACTTTTTAAATTGCCTCTAGATTCAAAATTACATTCTTACCATTGTAAGGTTAATTTGTTGATGCATCTGCTAAAATCTATCTATTTCTTCAACAACTGGTTACGTAAATTTAACTTTTTTACCGTAAAAAAATATCTAGGCTCTGATAGAATAGAATAGAATAATGTTAATAACCATATTATAAAATTTAGACATTTATTACAGGTGTTCTTAGACAATTAAGATTTAAACGTACCTAATTAAATTAACTTATGACCACTAGGTCGAGGTTTGGTAACATAAAAGTCTTAAGTTAGGATCCTCTTGTAAAAGAAGGGAATTTCACAAAATATCCTGTGTTATAGTAAAGAAAAAAGTGTCTTTCAAATGACTTGTCGAGTACATTGAATGTCGTTGAAGACACCTAACCTTCAGGCGTCAATGTAGCGATGTGTCATATCTTCCAGACTGTTTGACATAAACACCAAACATTCCAGAGTTTCATTATGATAATGCACTGCTTACGTCATTTGACGAGGTGGTTTTTGCTCATAATATACATACTTAAGATAATAAGTATATGTGAAGTGAAAGAAAACATCTCGAGAAAACCTGCATACCTGAGAGATCTTCCGACGGCATGTGAAGTCTGCCAACTCGCATTAGGTCAGTACTGGACTATAGCTTAACCCCTCTGAAATACATCCGTGCTCATCCGTGGGATAGTGTAATGGGTTAATTATGTTTTGTTATAAGTATTTATTTTAAGTATGAGGCGGACAAAGTGATAGAGAGAATATTCCGGGCAAAGCACAGGGACCTAAGTGACACAGACTTAGGGCTTATTTAATTGTATCCAATCTTTCTTCCAATGAAGAAAGTTTTTTTTGGAAAACAAAACTATTAAAAATCAACATTTCGAAAGTCACAGAATGACAATTGACGATTTCTTTGATTGATTGATTGCCACAGCAGGATCGCCCCTTTGTCCCCCTCTATGTAGACACTACACCTGAAGTTCCTAAAATTCAGAAATTCCTATCCCACAAAATAGTCAACAGTAACTCTTCGAAAGTAATCAGAACTCATTACTCTAGTAATCTTATTTTAATCTACTTAAACCCAAGTTTAGTATTTTACCAACTGGAGGGTTGAAAAGGGATGAAACGCTATTCCAATTACAATGTGGTTGGGTTGGTACATGACTGCTAATTTTGAAGGGCCTACAAGATTGCTATCTCCTGATTTTGCACAGATTGGGTTTTACACTCAATTATTTTGGGACTATTATTACGAATTGTATGAAAATTATGCTTATACTTTGGCAGAGGACGAACATGGACGAACATTATGAGACATGAGTAGGTAATATTCATGCGTCAATGTAATTTTTTAAAGTAAGGTATGATCTACAGTGGTAGAATTTTTCTGTTGTGTTTTTCTACATATTAGGTACCTATTACATAGTACCACTGGATTGCACAATATTCTGCCTCTAAGCAATAATGTGCTAACATTATTGTTACGTTAAGCGCGACTGCTACACTAGGTTCGATCCCCAGGTCGAGCCGTGTTATTGGGTTTTTCTATTCTTAGTAGCAGCTCGGAGTCTGGATTTGGGGCTGGTTAATTGCTATAGGCTCGCCTCCTATAACATGGGACCTAAACATACCGGCGAACTGTGGGTATACATTAAGTACACCTCGGCCTAACCCTTCAGGGAATACAGGCGTGATGGTATGTTATTGCTACGTTTTGAAGGGAAAATTATGGGTAATGAGACTTAACAACTGCGGTTGACTTAACAACTGAGATGACAACGCACGATTGATACCATTGCTGTTGGTGGCGTCTATAGGCTGTGTTTGCTACCACAGGTGGACCGTATGCTTGATTGTATTATTTGTGTTTTTTTTTCTTCTGAAATGCTTACTAGCGATGTGGGTCGCATATTACTAGTATTCCTGCTAACCCCTCGTGCTAAGCTAAATACTTGTGTTACGAGTGGGTTCAGGTCGGTAGTGCAATGGGTGGGTTTCGAATCGCAAGTCCGACGCCCTAGCCATTAGGCTACCGCCGGTTAATGTTTATTGTGTATAAAGAATAAATAAGCAAGTGGCGGTTTATTCTAATGTGAAGCAAAATAACACAGAACTAACACAGGAACAGAGCCAACATATTTAAAAAAACTTTTTTAGAAAATGTCTGCGAGGGTGTTAATGTATTAAAATTTGCATGATAAACGTTCCTTTGCAAAAATGAAAGTGGGACATACTACAAAGTCAACCTAGTTTGTCCATTGTAGACTCTGTAGAGCTACGGCGGGCGTTTCATTCTCAAAGATAGTCGGACGTAGGCAAAGAAATTAAGTGTGCCAAAATGGAGTATTGCGACGCAAATGATATTAAACTTTATGAGCAAGAAAGTTAGTTAGTTGTATTCATAACATACCATCACGCCTGTATTCCCCGAAGGGTTAGGCAGAGGCGTACGTAATGTAACCCCACAGTTCGCCGGTATGTTTAGGTACAATGGGGGGCGAGCCTATAGCCATTAACCGGGCACAAATTTAGACTCCGAGCTGCTACTGAGAATTTCATAGAAAAACCCAATAACACTTTGCTCGACCTGGGGATCGAACCCAGGACCTCTAGTGTAGCAGTCGCGCTTGGGGCCACTAGACTAATGAGGCAGTCTATTTACTACAATATTTGGCAGTTGTATTCACTACTACTAAAAAAGTTTGTCCATGAACATTTCAGATTTTAAAATTGTCAGACAAAATCTACCTATGTATGTATTATATATACATACATAGGTAGATTTTGTCTTTTTGAATAGTGTCCGAAACGCCTTCAAGTTCAGGTTCAAATGTTTTATTTCAAATAAGCTTTTACAAGCGTTTATGAAACGTTATGATTCTAGTTGCTCAGTTCCAAAAGGTTGATCCTATGGATAATCCGGCAAGAAACTCCATGGATACTCTTTTAAAATAAATGGTGTTTGTAACACCATTTAATAAATGGTGTTTTCTTTAAATGGTGTTACAATCTTCACTGATACAATATTGGGATATGAGAATGTGTGAACATTGAATATCAAAGTCGAAAATTACTAGAGTTAGTTAGCCAACTTAGCATTTTGACTATTTTCGGAACTGTGATTATGTCCAGACCTCAAACCCCTCCGTTCAAGTGAATTCCTGGCTACGGCTTTGTATACCTAGAAAGATAATCTCATCTCTTTATCACATCGGCCAACTGTCCTAAACGGAGATGATGTCTATTACCAATGAAATCGTATGATCAAACGTCTAATCTATCTTTGACGTTTACAGAATAGCTATGATTAAACCAAAGTCCAGTCTATATTGCCGAAGGGTAGAGGTCACTGGGTCTGTCACTGACAAACGATGGCGGAAAACAATAGGACTTATCGTGACGTGACAAGCCGACACCCTGCCGACTGACCGGTGGAGATAGGGTGGCCAACCATACCATGATATATAACAAGTATTGTAGGTACAATACTTGGGGTTACTTCGGGTTTGCGTACTTATTAAAAATACTGTTGAAGAAATATAGTACCGAGAAACACTATATTTCAGTTTGATGTCTTTTTTGCGCCGTATAACCACAAAAAATATATTTAAATATAAGAAAGCTAGCTATTTCCCGCGGTTTCACTCGCGACCTAAAGTGACGTCAACAATATAGTCTATGTTACTGAGTGATAATGTAGCATTCTATTAATGAAATAATTGTTTAAATCGGTCCAGTAGTTTATGAGTTTTGACAAGCAGAAATAAAAATCTTTTCTCTTTATAATATTAGTGTAGTTAGGTATTTATATAAAATACAATATTATTTGTAATGTGCTAGGTTTTTCAAATCTTATTCGACAAAAAAGCAATAATCAGCCGAAAGAATGATAATTTTAGATTTAAATTTTACAAAATGTTGCTAGGTTCTGCGTTATCAACCATTGTAGATTAGGATATTATTTATAATATTGACAATCTCTCCATAGTATTCATAACATTTTGAACAATCTCATTACAACTTAATGATAGGCAATATACATAAAAGCATGAAAATGTGCAAGCACTTTATATGTATAACACGACTGTGTTATACATATAAAATGAGTATTAGGATGGACTATAACATACCATCACGCCTGTATTTCTTAAAGGGTTAGGCAGACCTATACTGTTGTAGGTACACCCACAGATGGTCGGTATGTTTCCCATGTATTGAGGCCGAGCTTATTTGCCAATAGGTCGGACTGTTTGGATTCAAATACAAAAAAGTTCTTTTTAAGAGTTCTTCTATAAAAGCGTAACATGAAATCGCGATCAATCGGGACTGCTAAGCGAGTGGTATTGCGTTCGATTCCCAGGTCCAGTAAAATGTTATTGGTTTATGTATAAACTTCTCAGTAGTAGCTCGGGGTTTGGTTTTGCTTAATTGTAACAGCTGGCTAGCCCCCTATTTCATGCGACCTAAATCATACCGGTGAACTATATGGGCTTATATTACAGTACACTTCTGGCTTACCCTCCCTTGTAAAAGTCTGTTCAGCCCCATCTCAATATAGTAGAGATGGCCGTGTGTTTGTATCGGTAGGAATTTATAACCCGTATCCTTGTCTGAATTTTTTCTGGAAGACGAAGGACATTCATGATAATTTTCACACGATAAAAAAAAAAACGTTGGCTAGAGTCCAATAAGCCACAGCGCCTTTTCAAGTGGTAGTTACTTATGAGGATTTCCAGACACAAAAAAAAACTCCATACTATATTCTAATATGACATCTATCACGAACTTACGACCGGTTCCAGTTGTTTGATGAAGTTGTCTTGGTAAAAGGATTTCGTGGTAAAATACTCTGCTAATGGACGAGTGTCTCATATTACTTTGCTAAACCAATTTATCCATCGGCTTTACTGTCCTTCAAGTATCACTTCCCTTAACGAAATAGATAGTAAGTTATACGTAGGTATAATGCGTCTCTAGGGCTACCACACGGCCATTTAGGTCGACAAACTTGAGTAGCAAGTTTCTTCGGAGTTGATGACCTTAAGTGAGGGCGGTTCTCGTTAGGGAAGTTAGACATCGTGTTCGGGGAACGTTCATTAGTTTGTGACAACCCTAACACAAAGCACTACGGGTATTTTGCCATTCAACTTTTCTACGAATTGTCAAATTTCAAAATTTATTTTCAGGTATTCAGAACTTTTTCTTAGAATCGAATTTCGGCATAACCCAACATATTATAAATGAGCCTTCATTAGCCTTTCAAACATTCACAAACAATTTCTGAAATTCATGTAATAGTACAGTCTCTCTAGGTAATAACAAAATGACAATGGCGATAGGCGGATTGCTGCCCCTGACTAAAATCCTCATAAAAACCTAAACTTGACCAACTATTATGTAAAAGATTTATTTATACTCGTAAATAGTTTTGCTATACATATCTATATATTATTACATTCCATTAAAGTGATCAACATTACATCCTCACTGGTCAAATAACTATTGTAGTTTTATCGATTACTCAGCATAAAACGATTTAATGGAAAGAAACTTCCACTTAAAGTATTAATTAGACAAACTGTAGTACAAAATTACTTTATTTTTACACGTGGGAGAGCCATGCTTCGGGCCGGCTCGACCGGAGTGATACCACGGCCTCACAGAAAACCGGCGTTAAACAACGCTGACGTTGTGTTACGCCGAGTGAGTGAAGTTACCGGAGGCCCACTCCACTTTTAAAGGTCGGCAACGTACTTGTGACTCCTCTTTTGGTGTTGCGGGTGTCCATGGGTGGCGGTAATCGCTTACCATCAGGTGATCCGTCTGCTCGTTTGCCCTCCTACCCCATAAAAAAAATAATAAAAATAGAATGCTTGTCAAGAAATTACCGATTTTTTCGAGAGCCAATTCTCTCTTGCTTACTGAGGTTCTGGCACTGCAGTTCTTAGAGGCTTAGCAACGCATCAATAACTTCTTTGGGCGGCGATGACTGCTTACCATTAGGTGGGTCGTATGCTCGTTTGTCGACAAAACTAATAAAAAAATATAAGTAAATACATTAGGTAATATAAATTGACGTAGGTTATAATTAATGTGAAGTGTCTGACGAGCAGTGGAAGAATGCCACTGTGGGTACCACTGTATTACCAAACACTTGCCACCAAGTGTGTTTACATTATTGAATTATGATTTGAAAGGTATGTAGCCAATGACATTACTGGGTAAATGAGACTAAACAACTCGTTTAGAGACTTAACAAATATTTCAGATTGCAACGTGCGATAGTTGGTGTTATCCTTATTAGGCTACGGTAACTCTTTTCAACAAGGCGTAACTATTAAGAGATATTTTTCGGATACTTTTTTTTATCAAACGTTGCCTCACACTAGGATTTTCTCCTGTATCGTGGGTGCGTTTACAAACACAAATTCTCAAATACACAAACGCCCAGACCTGGAACAACTACCTATAGATCATACAAATATTTGCTCCGTGTGGGGCGATCCCCACAACACATGGCGCAGAAGCCGATTGCTCAGCCGCTACGCCAAACGTGTTACGACACGTTACACGCTTAGCAGTACGCTATACTAACACATATTATGCAGTTTAAAAATAGAATATTAGTAGAAATCAAATAACCATTAAACTAAAAACATCGCTGCTTGTGTCATATTTTTATGAATCCTCCTTTCTTAATCGTACTGCTATAAGTAAGCTTAGATACGCCCTATACCTCGTATGATTTATACTCAAAGGTTAAGACATTTACAAACACGGGGATGACGCGCATTCACCCACACATACACGACACATATTCGCGATGAAAGCTGAAAGCATTTCCTCTGTCTTTTGTTTCGTACGAATCATTTGTCAACGACAAGGAAACCTTGAACATGACACAAAGGGGAAGGTTCACGGTCATTGAACGTAGTATGGAACTGATCATCATGGTTCAATAGAACATTCTTAAGCGAATCAATGGAGTTTTCGCCCTAACATGTTTTAAGCTGTGGTTTGTTAGCAGTTGATTAATCGAGGGGGTGAGAGATTGATTATTTGTAAAAAAATGACGTTAAATAACACGTGACTGGAATTAGCGGTGGTGGAAAATGACCATAGTGTGTTGAATATTGACTATTCACTTAATACTGTATGCAGTAGGTATGCTTTCATTTAAAAAATTTACCAGAGTGTTTGTAAGCAAAGGAAAGCTAGGCATTTTTCGAACAAGAAATAATGAAACGGATGACGTAATTGTTTTGATAATAATATTAAATAAAAAGAAAAAACCCGCAGCATCAAGATGGTTACCGTGTTCTTGCAATATCTTTGAAGTAACAGGATACCAAATTCAATAGTGGAAACCCTATACATAAAATATTAAATACGAATCCTATTTAATTACAAATTATTTTTTTGTAACATACCATCACGCCTGTATTCCCCGAAGGGTTAGGCAGAGGCGTACTTAATGTACACCCACAGTTCACCTAGTATGTCTAGGTCCCACGTTATAGGGGGCGAGCCTATAGCCATTAACCGGGCACAAATCCAGACTCCGAGCTGCTACTGAGAATTTCATAGAAAACTCAATAACACTGCTCGACCCCAGGACCTCTACCGTAGCAGTCGCGCTTGGGACCACTAGACTAATGAGGCAGTCTTTTTGTATTTTTTTATAATTTGTGGGTAATGTGAATTCAAACGAAAGTCGTGACAATGATAATTATAATTATGTATAAATTCCTAGGCTCGCACTGCCATGCTTCCTTTTTAACCTCCGACGCAAAAAAAGAGGGATTTATAAGTTTAACATATGTATTTGTGTGTTGCATCGTACCGCCCAAACGAATGGAGCGATTTTGATTCAGTTTTTTTGTTTGAAAGGTGTCTTTATCGAGAGTATTCTTGGCTATGATTTAAGATAATCTGGCTAGCCGTTTGAAGATTATAGCTTTTTTCTGATTCATGAGCAATTTGTACAGGTGATATTGAAAGACCATGGTAACCATGTCTTGATGTTGTGGGAGTTTTTTATATTTTGAATATAATGTTATTACTTTAGACATGATACATGACAAAATAAACTCATAGAAAAGAAATGAAAGACAATAGGTCTGTGTGTATCTCTCTACCTACGGCCACATCAGAGAGACATAGTAACAATACTCGGAGGTAACTAGTGTATAAGTACCGCACGAAGGTAACCAATAACAATTAATTTTCTATTGTCTGTAATTAGTTTCTTGAAGGTTTCAGCTATAGGTAGTTGAATGAATAAGTGGGTCTTGAACAACTGTAATTACCCGTAGAGTATTTTACGATGTTGAGGGATAATTAATAGGCTTTTACCACAAATACTCTCAAATATTTAACTAGTGAGCGTGACTTATGTAGATTAATGTATAAAAAAATACATAGCAAAAAAATACCTTCAAATATTTTTTTCCTAATTAAATACAACAATGAGTGTCTTTTAGGAAAAGACTCTGTATTTGAGCGTAGATAAATTTAGCAGAGAACGCAAGTTCCAAATCTTCTTCCACAAAAATATAGAAAATAAAACATAACGCATAACGCCTGTATTCCTCGAAGGGTTAGGCAGAGGTGTACTAATGTACACCCACAGTTTGCCGGTATGTTAAGGTCCCATGTAAAAGGGAATGGAAGAATATGCTCGCCGCATATTGCCATTGACCGGGCACAAATTCCAAACTCCGAGCTGCTACTGAGAATTTCACAGAAAAATCCAATAACACTTTGCTTGACCTGGGAATCGAACCCAGAACCTCTAGCGTAGTAGTAGCATAGTAGGCTAATGAGGCAGTTTAAATAGAAAATAAGTATGTAAATGTGTACCTATAATTAAAAGCTAAAATAATTAAGCTAAAAAAAGCAACGATAAAATACAAATAATAGCGTGTTTCTTTACGATCTTTATCACAGAACTGTACACACAAATGCTAATTAATTCATAGTTATATTACTTTCTGCCACAAACGTTTCAGACCAGGCGGCAGTTGACTGATTGACCATAGATATGTATCAATGGGCCTTTGTGAAAATAAGTATTTATTATACCAGGTTTACAGCGAAAAATATTGCTTAGTACCCTTTTATGTACCGAATTTATTTATTTTACAGTTTGTCAGCACGCGATGACGGCTTGAAGTAATTGCTTTGGAAATGTTTTCTGTAGAAACAACTGCTTTACTTTATTTGTTGGTCAATAGGGTAGAAAGATTAATCTGATTAACTATTGTGAGGTAATTTGGAAAAATAATATATTATTTATGATAGTTACGTGGGTGGTTTGTTTTATTAGTAGTGATAGATTGGTGATGAATTGTTTTGATTACATTACGAAAAGCCGTAAATTATAATTATGACTAGCGACTCGTACGAGCTTTGCTTGCGTAATTTTTCTCGTGAATTCCGGTGGATTTAAGAAAAAAATCTACATACCTTGTCATGCCAATACTGCCCCCGATAATAAGAAAGACGTATCTAACAAAAACTAAATACGGAGAAAAAATACTTTTCATCTTAGTTAAACTATAAAACGATAATGGAGATGAGTCCTTATTCACTCTGGTAAATCCGAAATTAAATTAGTTAATAAAATTAAAAAATATCAGCTGATTCGTCTTTAGTTCCTCATTCCGGCAATATAAATAACTCAATTTTGGAAAAATTTTAGTTACGTCCTTTTTACTATTGGGGGCAGAATAAAGAACACAACAAAAAAGAATTATACAACTTGATGCAGTCGTTCGAAAGTTACACGCGTAAGTACATAACTATATTTCGGCGATTCATTTTTAATTTTATAGATTCAACAAAAGTATACATATGCCTATGGTCTATAGGGCAAGACAATTGCCTAAAACCGAGCATAAATAAAATATTAGCAGAAAAACCTAGTGCTTGAGATCATTACACTAAAAAGGCAGCTAAACTAATATTAGGAAAAGCTTTAATAATTAATTACGCCCTATTTTTAACCCGGCAAAAGTTAAATTACATGTACTGTCGACCTAACTGACACTGTTCTTTAACCCTCTTTACCGCAAAATCCTTTGTTAACATTTTACAGCGCTGACCCGAAAAATTAATCTTTAATTTGTACTAGGCTTAAAATAGAACCGCTGAGATTTAAGTTTTGCTGGAACAAAGAAACTGTAAAAAGTGGTGATAAATGATTTTAAATGAAAATTCATAGGTATCGGACGAAAAGTAGCAAAATTCGCATGTGTTCGGAATGTCCACCATGAATCGATGTCGCTTTTTCGTGCTTCTGGTCGTCCGATAGTAGAAAGGGCTAGGGGGAATAAGATCGTGGAGTTCTGATGCACTCTCTCCGAAATGTATCCGATATAAGTAACGTTAGATGTCGCTGTATCTTGTGATTATATTTTAACAACCATGTACAAGCTGCTTGCATAATTGAAACATGTCCAATCGCTTCTCGCGGCATACACGGAGCGTGCTGATGACGTGGCCTACATTTTGTACCTATCATACCTTAGTTAGAGCAAACTTGTCGTAAGTTTGCTTCATGACATTAATTCAGCAACGCCCGTAATGACCCCTGGACACCAAAACAAAGAATTTGACATTGTGTCTATAATACGGGAATTAATGGATTAAAGTAAAAAAAAAAATTGTTCATATCGAAATTATGTCAATTCTGAACGTTTTTGCAATATGGATCGCGAATACTAATAATAATATAAAGGAGCCTTCTCAGCAAATCCTGCAGTTTGTAATAGCTGCAGGGTTTAGCGGTGGACTTTAGCTTATTGAGTCTCCAGCAGTAATAGACCGAATACGGTCGGCGTCGCAAAACAAATAATAAAATAGCACCTAGACATTGGGTAGCTGGTGTTTAGACGCACTTGGGTAAATTAGAACCCGTCTCAACTTAAATAGCAGGGTTGTTGCGGATACAATAATTTTAACATCTGCCGATGTGGATTATTAGAGGTTCACATCACGGATTTAAGTTTTTTTTTAACATATTTCAATTTTAAGAAAATAAATAAATGAAAAACGATTCAATTTGTTTATTTAATCATATTTTGAAAACAAAAATAAAACAGACTTTAGTCTTACTTATAATATTTTGATCCTAGACTCTAGTCTGCCTCATTAGTCTAGTGGTCTCAAGCGCGACTGCTACGCTAGAGGTCCTGGGTTCGATCCCCAGGTCGAGCAAAGTGTTATTGGGATTTTCTATGAAATTCTCAGTAGCAGCTCGGAGTCTGGATTTGTGCCCGGTTAATGGCAATGGGCTCGCCCCCTATTACATGGGACCTAAAAACATACCGGCGAACTGTGGGTGTACATTAGTACGCCTCTGCCTAACCCTTCGGGGAATACAGGCGTGATGGTATGTTATGTTTACTCTAGTCTAGAGTATTATAGTAATGAAAAACTTTGTTTTGTAATTTCCCCTCGTGCTAAGCTAAATGCTTGTGTTACGAGTGGGTTCACACCGGTAGTGAAATGGATGGGTTTCGAACCGGTAACCCCATGATCGCCAGTACGACGCCCGAGCCATTAGGCTACCGCCGCTTCGAAATATAAAATTAGTGAATTATATTAAATAGTAATAGGTATTACAGCTTTCTCATTTATATATCCGCATCCGTAAAGACCCCGCATCGATTGTTGCGAATGCAAATGCGGATGCAGATGTCTGAATTAATGTGAATGTTCTGCATTTGCGGATGCGGGTGCGAGTATTTACAGCACCCCTGATACATAGTTGGTAAACAGCTAGGTTAATGACCTGAATATATCTAACGAGCTATCCAAGTAGGTAACACAGCCCTCTTTCAATTTATCATGTTTACATTGTTACGCCCACGTCTTTCCATTAGTAGCGTAATCTTAAATAGTACAGATTCATTAGGAAAGGTTGAGGCTTTTTGTGTTTAAATAATTCTCGTGTAGGCCATCTGTATTCTGCTATTTGTACCTTCATTACTATTCAGCATTTTGAATAGAAATGTTTATGTGATAGGAGGGCAAACGAGCAGACGGATCGCCTGATGGTAAGCGATTACCGCCGCCCATGGACACCCGCAACACCAGAGGAGGCACGAGCGCGTTGCCGACCTTTTAAAAGGGGATTGGGCCTCCGGTAACCTCACTTACTCGGCGAAACACAACGTAAGCGTTGTTTAACGCCGGTTTTCTGTTAGGCCGTGGTATCACTCCGGTCGAGCCCGCCCATTCGTGCCGAAGCATGGCTCTCCCAAGTAAAAAAAATTGCTCAAAGTAGTTCATCGTCCTCCGAGCCTTTTCCTGCCTTTATTGGGGTCGGCTTCCAGTTTAATCAGATGCAGCTGAACATCAACAATTTACACGAAGCGACTGCCATCAGACCTCCGAAACCCAATATCTGGGCAATACTAATATCCGGAGGGTAGACTAGTTGATAGGGTTTATATGGACTTCGTACTACCACTAAAAATAGTTATAGATGTTCGTATGACAACTGAGACCGATGGCTACGGGCTCTTCGAGTCACGGAGGGGTCTCGATGTGTTAAGAATGGTCACCCATTTACAGACTGACCGTAGCCACCGCCGCTAGCCTTGCAGATCAGTTGATCGGTTTAGTTACTACTTAGCCCTAACCCCTCATGTCCTCAAAGTAGTTAAAACTCTATTTTAAGAAGAAGTGATATGGTCAATAGTCGATGAAGTCGTGGGTTTCGTGTTCGAATCCTCTAATTTTTCGCAATTATATATGTAGGTATAATCATTGACGGAAAACTTCGCGTGAAAATGTACATGAGATTATCCTCAGCGGCGGCGGTGGTGGCCTTTCTAGCATAACTTTTCTTTTTCGCAATCGTAGCCCATTAAATTTATCCTGCACATCAAGCTGCATGATCCTCACATTAT
Source organism: Acronicta aceris (assembly GCA_910591435.1). Taxonomy (NCBI): domain Eukaryota; kingdom Metazoa; phylum Arthropoda; class Insecta; order Lepidoptera; family Noctuidae; genus Acronicta; species Acronicta aceris. The sequence continues at coordinate 6,464,001 of OU342780.1, read as the reverse complement.
AAGAACAAGTTGTAAAAATAACAATGTTATAATTTTTATTTATAGGAGTATCTAAGGAGTTTCCTGCCGGTTCTTCTGCATAAGACCGACTATTTGGAACCGTGCACCTAGATTTGACAATTCAAAAGTACCTGTAATACGTATTGGTCTAACTGATATAAAACATTTGACTTTAAAGGTGGTTAAAAAATATTGCGTCTAATAACATCATCGTTAACGCTTGTCTCACTGCTGGGTCTTCTATTAAAGGTCTTTTATCAAGGTTTTCTGTCACCATGCGGGTCTAGTGTGGATTGGCAAATATAACAGGCATGTTCACACCAAAAAGGCACTGGCAATATACCGGCAAGGCTCCGGCAAGATACCGGTAAGGCAAGTTAGTAGATACAAAGTGGCAAATCAGCCTCAAATGCCACAAAAGCTTAGATCTTACAGTATACAAGTACATATGTGATGTACTTAGATATTGTCGGCTGTACTCCTAAATCTCTTCGTCCACTCGCATCCCACTCGAGCACTGATTGGGAAGTCTATTTGTCGGCAAGCGTTACTAATCTAAACCAATTAAGGCAGGTGCCTAAGCGGCTTCAATTAGTGTCCAACCATTAGTCATCTTGGTCCTAACCACTGTAAGTGTATACGATTTAATAGCACGGAATCCAGTGTTCTGGACTCAAGGGAATAATCCTGTAGATAGAGGGCACTACACTCCAGCACTATTCAGCAAATTATTCAGCATATAAATATTAATGAATAATATAAACTTAACATACCATCACGCTTATTTCCCGAAAGAGTAAGGCAGAGTTATATTAATGTATCGACGGTATGTTTTTCAACATAATTTTTTTTTTTTAATTCGTGATAGGCTTACGCTTGACCGCTAGTTTGCCTGATTAGACGAGCCTATTCTTATTAGCAGGGTATAAATTCAAAATTCCGACTGCATGCTGCTACTAACAATCCCACGGTTCAACCTGGGAGTTGGACCCAGATACTCTTGAGTACCAGCCGAGTTTACGAGCGATGAGGCAGTTATGTTATTTTGTTATATTTAACTGTAATTTATTTTGTGAACGATTGTAGATTCTTATAAGAAATAAATCTGGGGGCTGGGGTATTGATGAATGTCTAACTTAAAATCTGGTGCATATACATACATACATACAAACACTCACGCCTTTCTCCCACAGAGGTAGGCAGTAACTATAGACTGCCACTTTCTACGATTCTTGCATACTTATACACCAGTGAACTGGTGCATATTTCGTCTCGATACTTGTCTAGAAGCCGGGTTATAGTATATCCTTTTGGGAAATGAGTGAAACCGCGATCAGCAGCTAGTTTACCAATAAAAAGACTCATTTGTTGACAAGCATGGCGACCATTATACGACCGAATGAATATCTAATTCTGTAAACTAGAGCCAGCTGTTATACATAAGTTACAGTCTATTGTCGGCTGTAGCAGGGGTCCAGAACCCTATCATTACGATGTGCATGTCCATTCATATTTGAACAACCACTTTTACCATCTGAAAGCTACGTTCACGTATTGATTGCCGTAATTTATTTAGGGTTTAGCTTCCCCTATTACTGCTAATGTCAGGAAAATTGGTATCGTTTGGTAAGACATTTTCAGTAAGTATCCAGTGCTTTGACTGATTCTTTCGGATTATGGAGACTTTTTTCATAGAAATTTATGTAAAATAAGGGGAAGACAAAGGTTTTTAATTGATCGATTAATTTAATTGATTCAATATTTTTTATTGTTTTATTCATTCGGGCTTGCCCTTAATATTTGTTAGGTGTCTAGCTTAGAAGATACAAAATAAAAATTGTGGAGTTTATGTTTCATTTAATTAAAAGTTCATTCAAAATTGTATGCTATACTAATTAAATTATACTAAAACAAAAAACGTAATGAAGAAATAACGAAGCCTTTATTCTAAAATAATTTACCCTGTACATAAAATTTTCACACGGCGGCTAATCTCCAGACTTAAAACATTAGCAACAAGTTTCTGAGTGTGCAGAAAACCTAAATCCTCGGCTTAACAACTGACTGTTATAACATTGTGATAACAAAAGCTGGCTACACGCTCCGTTACGCGCAGTTGATTTCAGCTGGCTCATGATGCATTGTTAATACAGAGAGACGTAGGTTGTATAAATAAAAGCATAAACAAAATTGTTAAGACGCTCAGACGCACAATCTTGTCAGTTCAAATGCCGCACAATCACGAGCTTTTTGTATATTTAGAGGTTAGTAAAATTATGGAGTTTCTTGCCGGCTCTTCTCCATAAGACCTACTATTTGGAACCGTGCATGTAGTTTTGACATTTCAAAAGTACCTGTATGTGGTCTAATTGAAATAAAAAAATTGAATTTAAGTTTAGTTTATACTGGAGTGTTATGGGACCTTGTGTATCCGGGAATCAAAATGTAATTCATTATGTAGCCGTATAGTCCTGTTCATTTCCTGCAGGTATCAAATAGCCTGTGAGGTTGGAATCCGTATCGTATAATGCAGTTGTGCCCGATTAACATGTTTTTTGTTTACTTTTTGAATAAACCAGTTTATTCATCATCATCATCATCATCATCATCATCAGCCTATATTCGTCCACTGCTGGACGTAGGCCTTTCCTAGTGAACCCTACAGTGCCCAATCTGTGTCGGTTTATTGATCCGTACTAATATTATAAATGCGAAAGTAACTCTGTCTGTCGGTTTGTCTGTTATGTTTTTAATTTAATTGTCGTATAGAGATATATTGGACCGTGTGGAATAAAAACATACATTAGTAAAAAACATACCATCACTCCTGTATTCCCGAAGGGTTAGTAATGTACATACACAGTTCACTGGTATGTTTAGGTCCCATGTAATAGGGGGCGAGCCTATTGCCTTTAACCGGTCACAAATTCCAAACTTCGAACTGCTACTGAGAATTTCATAGAAAAACCCAATAACACTTTGCTCGACTTGGGAATCGTTCCCAGGACCTCTAGCATCTAAAAAATCCTTTGGGATGCGAGTAAAACCGCGGACAACAGCTGTGTATTTAGAATTGGTACGTGTCCGGTATTACTCTTCCCTAGGCGACGAGAATCTACGTGCTCAGCCAAAAGGAACATATCTTATTATTAGCTTTCATGGAGTTAAATAGTTTTACAAAAGTTATTTGCCACGTATGCTACATTATTTAGGTGTGAAAATCCTTTATAGTCCCTGGAGCCTCATAATTTATAGCGTACCCTCTACGCTGTTGGTGCAACGAAATGTTTCAAATATGTAGTAGGTATTTTCATGTGCTTTTGTGTTTACTTTACCTTGAATAAAACTGAAATTCGGCTCCGCTTGGCTCCTCTAGTATTGCAGGTAGCATAAAAGGAATCGCTCGTTACGCCGTTTACTCTATATACGATATGACATGCAATGAAAAAGACAGAAAAGTATTACAAAATTGATTGATTTAAATTTAAAATTTTTATTTACAAAGAAAATTTCGCAACTCATACAGTAGAATAATATCGGTTTTTTAAAACGTTCCGTAAAAAGACGAACTCAACATTGTATACAGAATAGCAGTGTATTCTCGCCCGCAGTTATATTCGCGTTCCAATGGACTTTTTGATCAAAAAGGATACCAAAATTGTTTCAATGGGCATGGAGCACCATCATTTCTCTCGTGGGTATTCGAAAAGGCGGATACGTCAATATCCCATTCTAGCTGATGCTATCAATGCTCAGCCGTCAAGATACAAATTCATAGACCACAGTTTATTTTTATTTTTGACAATAGATTCCACAGTTCTACAGTTTTATATCCCATGTTAAAAATGACGAGTCGAAACTCGAGGTTTTACCGAGAATTTCATAGACTATTTTCTATTTTTTTAGAATTTCATAGACCCATTTTGCTCGAACTGGGAATTTAACTCGAGACCTCACGCTCAGCAGGTTCAGACTAGATCAGTGAAGGAGTCTCACTGATCTAGTGATCAGTGAGACTCCTTCGTCAAACAGCCGTTTCTAACATTATACATAATGTCCTAGTTCCTCGTCACTAATTTTATAAATTCAACCACCTGTAACAGTTTAAACAAAATCATGCACTAAATATGGAAACATTACAGCAAGACAAAGCACCACAATATTATCAGCGATGATTGATCTTGTCTAATGGCGTGAAAGGGATTTCGTCATTAATCAACGTGTGGCGCGTGGAACGAAATCATTCGTGCGTGGGATGCCAGTAATTCCATACTTATACAATGGACAGGGGCAGTTTAAGTGTAATTATTTTTAATAGTGTGTCACAGGGCCCAAGTCTGTTGTCCCAATCGTATCAGAATGGTCGCTCAATGACATAAAAAGTGACAGATTCCGTAGACGAAATTGTCAACAGTCAACATAATTATCTGAAGCACTAAAAACAGAAAAAATGGGGCCCTGTTAGTACGCTGACTAATATTAGCAAGACCTCTTAATGAACTATAATATGACTCACATTACGAAATGTCTGCCGACTGATGCGGACATCTGATAGCATTCTATTCACGTAAAATACTGATGTCTACCTGCATCTGGTTAAACTGGAAGCTTACCCCAATAATAAAAGAAAAGTTTAGGGTGATGATGTGGTGTTAATTAAAATATTAGTTAACTTACGTGGGAGAGCCATGTTTCGGCACGAATGGGCCGGCTCGACCGGAGTGATACCACGGCCTCACAGAAAACCGGCGGTAAACAACGGTTACGTTGTGTCTTGTCGAGTGAGTGAGGTTACCGGAGCGGAGGCCCAATCCCCTTTTAAAAGGTCAGCAACGCACTAGTGTCTCCTCTGGTGTTGCGGGTGTCCATGGGCGGCGGTAATCGCTTACCATCAGGCGATCCGTCAGCTGGTTTGCCCTCCTATCCCATCAAAAAAAAACAATTTGACTGATATGATTATCCTCACCTGCGTTTGCGTCATTATTGACGTTGCTATTATCAATCACCGTCAACATCGACATTACTTTCATTGTCTTTCGTATTCATTACGATCGCTCTAATTATATTACTGTCAACTGAAATGTTCTTTTGAGCGGGAGTAAAAGTATTTGCCAACTCGAGCTGGCTATGAATGCCAGTGTTCGGTTAGATTCCTTATAGAAGATGGGGTAAAATATGTTGACAATAAGGGGGAGTATAGTGAAATTATTGATGCCGAGAACGTTATATGTTGTCGCTGTCGCATTGGAAATCTTCACATTATTATGCGCTATCTTTATATATATAATTCTTCTGTGAGTGTGTATGTCACTGAACTTCTCTCAAACGACTGGACCGATTTTGATGAAATTTTTTGTGTGTGTTCAAGGGGATCTGGGAATGGTTTTGTCCGCTGTCCGCTGTATTTCGCTTTATACGTAGCGAAGCACGTACCGGGCCGCTAGTATTATATAAACTGTGGAATGAACTTTTGCCTGCAGTATTTCCGGACCAATACGACCTTCAAACCTTCAAGAAAAGAGCGTACTGCTTTTTAAAAGGCCGGCAACGCACTTGTGACCCCTCTGGTGTTGCGGGTGTCCATGGGCGGCGGTAATCGCTTACTATCAGGCGAAAAAAATGACCTTTTGACTTATTTGATCAGTAAACAAAGTTTCACATTAAAATCTGGAGGAATTCTAGACCTTCCCACATTAATACTTTATATAAAAAATAACATAACGTAATCAACCCATTATACTGTCCCACTGCTGGGCACGGGTCTCCTCTCAGAACGAGAGGGATTAGGCTATACTCCACCATGCTGGCCTAGTGCGGGTTGGCAGACTTCACACGCCATCGAGAAAATCTCTCAGGCATGCAGGTTTCCTTCACCGTTTAAGCGCGTGATAATTAACTATTTAATACGCACATGACTTCGAAAAGTCAGAGGTGCGTGCCTTGGGTTAGAACTCGAGACCTTTGACTTGACAGTCCAACGGTCGTACCACTAGGCTATCACTGCTAATACTTTTTAAAGCATATTATAAAATGTGCGTAAAACAAGTACTTAACTATATTATATCGATTTCGAGAACAGTGGGGTCGCCGCCCACCCTAACTTTGCACGACATGTCAGTCGCTTCCCGGAAACGGTTATTGCGTCACACGCGCAGTATATGACGACTGAACACGACACGTTTACTGGCGTCATTGATTAACATAGCAGAATTCATTGTATTTTTACGACTGAATTTGACAGAGTCGATTCAAAACATACTCAATTAAACCTGCCTAAAGATCGGGTGTTTCTTCAACTTATTTTTGAACACCATATTTAATTTAAATTTACTACAGGTCGACATAATCGAGATCATTATTATCATCACCATCATCTGCGTAGTCATCATTATTATCAAAATCATCGCAGTCCACCCGTTACCATTATCATAGCAATCATCAACTTCCATTATCATAATAATCATTAACTTCGTCAGCAATGCCATCGTAATCATTATCATTACTTACCGAGTCTTGCCCAGTGCCGAAAGGTTTTAAAAAGGTTTAGGTATACTTTTCGCAAGCAAGAAAAAGAAAATGGAAAATGTGTGACACTAAGTTACAATGAGTAAGTAATAGGCACATGGAGATAAATAGTCGATTTTTCGAATATTATGAGTAAAATATTATATCCTAGACTAAATTTTACCCACGGCTTCTCCCACAATAAGTAATATTAGGATTACATAAATGGATTCCCGAAAAAGCAAAACAAGATAAATTATTGAATACTCACAAACGAAACAAGTCTTCCAGTTTTCTGATAAAATTATATAAAATAAGTATTTTGACCAGTTTGTATTGAACCCTATAATTGTGGTATATTCCGAGTAGGAATTTGAAAAAAAAATGGAGCTGGTCACCCCTCACTATATATTTCGGTGTGTAGTCTCCACTCAAAAAGCTTTCTAACCATCCCGTCTGCAAAAGTCCTCTTTGACTATAAAAGCATTGCAGGTTTAACCACGGTGGAAACACTGCTATATTTCTGCACAGTGTTACCGTACCAAGATTTTTATTTATTACTAGCTTTTGCCAGCGACTTCGTCCGCGTGGAATAGTTACTTTGTTCCCTAGTTCTTCGCCCGCAGTTTCACCTGCGTTGCCCCGTTCCTAAGGGTTGTAGCGTGATGTTTTATAGCTTGAAACCTTTCTCATGAATCACTCATTTTCCCAACATTTCCCTTCACTGCTCTGCTCCTATTGATCGTAGCGTGATGAAAAGTATACTATAACCTGCCCAGGAGTATGAAGAACAATTGTACCAAGTTTCGTTGAAATCCGTCGAGTGGTTTTTGTTTCTATAACGAACATACAGACAGACAGACAAAAATTTTACTGATTGCATTTTTGGCGTCAGTATCGATCACTAATCACCCGCTGATAGTTATTTTGGAAATATATTTCATGTACAGAATTGACCTCTCTACAGATTTATTATAAGTATAGATTAGCATGGAAATTATGATTTTTGTTGTTTTAATTTTCAGTTGTTTATGTACGCTATTACTCACTGGTGTAATAACTGCTATTTTGGACCCTTTATTTTTTTATTTTCATTATTATGGGTTCTAGTCATTTATTATAAAGATATCAAATTAACTTCCTAATAAGTCTAGTGTACGTAAGTGTGCTACTAAGCGTAAGGACCTGGGTTTGAGTTTCAGGTCGAGCAAAATGTTATGTATTGCGTTTTTATATAAAAATTTTAGTACATGTTCGGGAGGTTGGGTTTGTGGATTAATGGTGATAAGCTCGCCCCCTATTACATGGTACCTGCAACCATAACGACAAATTGTGGGTTTTCATCAGTACGTTATGCTTTGGGTTAACATGCTGCATTGCAGACAAGAATAGGCTGTAATTTTCAAAACGCATTAATTTTCGTTTACTATAATCATCTTCCAGTAAACAGTACATCTTATGTTACTGAGGAAAGATCGGATTTAGAATCCAGTACCTATCTGTATCTTGCAAACCCCGTTTGAACCTTAGGACACTCAATATCATGTCACCCAAAATATTTCTTCATGGAAATTCAGGAAATTACGACCGTATGACCAAAAAGATTATTTCTTATGCCTAAACTTTAAGGCTTCAACCCAGAAAAACATAATAATTTACCGAAAATTCTCAACGATCTTAATGTGTTGTAGCCACGAAAGGCTTAGTGCATGTCTAAAGGCTATTGTCAATGTAGACTAGACCGAAAAAATGAGTCAATACCAAACTTAGGACAGTTCACGCGATCATCGTTTCGACAAAAAGCGCTTATTTGCATAACAGCCTTTTCATATGACAAACTGTTCTTTACGTTCCTTCTTTTTGAGGTCTAAAAACTCAGTACCTTTGAAGTAAACCTATCACAGCTAATTATGAAAGTTCTCTGGCAATCATCTCTACATATAATAAAATTGTAATAGGCCTATGTGTGTACATTATAGATATTGATGAAAAACGAATATGGGGTTTCCTTATTAGAGCAACAGAAGCCAAAAACATTTTCCTTTGAATTTTTGTCTGTCTGTATGTTTGTACGAGTATCACGGAAAAACTACTGCATGTAATTGGATGCGGTTTTCATAGTCGTGTTGCTGGAGGTATATCTTAAAATCTGAGGAAAATTTTATCTTGATACGCCGCCGTCTGGAAACCGGGTTATTGTACATCCTTTTGGGGAGCGACTGAAACCGCGGGCAATAAATACTAATATAACATACCATCACGTCTGTATTCCTGGAAGGGTTAGGCAGAGGTGTACTAATGTACACCCACAGTTCGCTGATATGTTTCAGTACCATGAAATAGGGGGCGGAACGAGACAAATACTAATATAAAATTGTACTCAAGTGGCCGATGTCTGTATAAATGAGGAGAAAAAATAAAGAATAATATCTTTAATTTTTGCCTGTATGTCTGTGTAACAGAATGTGAATTAAGATGTCTTCCATAGATTTCTACAAAGATCAGTTATATGCCGCTTGCATCCAACGCATCCTAGTTATCTCTGTCTATCTCATTGGAGGTCATCCTGCATTTTTTTTTATTCGTGATAGGCTTACGCTTAACCGCCAGTTCACCTGATGTTAAGCGACACTGCGATCTACGATGGAGCGTGCTTGCCTAGAAGAAACCGATTCACTCGTGATTTAAAGACACAGTTTTCCGGTCTGAGATCCATAGCGACCTGTCCCTAATCCTTCAGGGACATGGTACGAATTTTTTTTACATAAAAAATATACTTACAACATTTTTGCGTTATCTGAAAGGGCCTCACCATCAAAGTATTTACGTCACAGCGAGTAATAAACAGTTTCAACGAAAAAAGTAATTATTCGCTTGCTTTTGTCAGTATCCTAACTTATTTCATTAAATGTTTTTTTTTCATGACTCGTTTTACATTTCAGGATTTTTAATATAGTTTTTTGTTATGAGGTTCTGCGAAAAACAGAGGTATTCAATAGTTAAATGTATGAATACCGAAAGTGACTTCAACACACTTATTTGGAAGGGTTAGTTGCTTAATTATGAAGTAGAACCTTTAATATACATATCTGACGACACGTCTGGTATAACGGCTGAGCGATCGGCTTCTATGCAACGCTTTGTGGGTTCGATCCCTACACGGAGCAAATATTTGTTTGTGTATGTGAGAATTTTTATTTGTAAAACTGAGAAAATCCTTGTGTGGGGCAACGTTATACACAAGTCTACAATTTTTTTGTTGTCCTTAGGGTGAGATACGTCATTTCTTGTAGATTTCGGCAACAAAATTGCTCTAGGACGTCAGAATTCGGGGATATACCAAACTCAAAGTGCTAAAAACACAGTTTTTGGCGATATTCGAATTGTTTGTTTGAGGACAACAAATCAACGGTCATTTCTAATAGTTCATCCCTCTCTCCTGAAGTTGTTTTATCCCTAGATATTATAGAATATTATGATTGATGTGATCTATATACCTATAATAAAATTGTAACAGGCCGATGTCTGTACATTGAAGATAATAAAGAAAAACTAATATGGGGGCTCTATACTAATAGAGCAACAGAAGCCAAAATAATAATTTTTAGAATTCTTGTCTGTACGCGCATCACGCAAAAACTATTGCGTGGAATTGAATGCAGTTTTCATTGAGCTCCAACTTAAAATATGGTGCATGTTTCATCTTGATACGCCGCCTAGAATCGGACTTTTAATGTCTTGATCTTTTTGGGACGTGAGTGAAACTAGTTAGAAATAAGCACTTACACTTACACATTAATATATTGACACTTTAAAGGCAAAGTAGTTTAAAATATCCTAATTTGCAACAATAAGCCGTTATTTTTAACTGACTTCAAAAAAACGGAGGAGGTTCTATATTCGTCTGGATCTATTTTTTATTTTTATCTACCGACAGCAACATTTTCAAAGGTAAACAATATCAAAACTTTTCTACGCGCCTGTTTATAATACTTACTTATCTGTTCACCCACACAATACAGGAAATCTCACTGAAGAATTGTTCAAGCATCACTCGAATTGGTTTTTTATTTATTTCTGCCATTCTTCCTTTTTATTTTGTCTTGTCTTTGTCAAAAAAGTTAAACTTTGCGATGAATTCATTCAAATACTTTACAATTTTTCTGATGTCGATTGTTATAAACAATTATAAACAACAGTTGCATCAAAGAAAAGATGGGCTCGCCGCTAATTAATAACTAAACTGATCAGATCTCCAAGGTTAAACTGCGTTCGCCGCGGTCAATATGTAGACGGGTGACAATTCTTAACACATCGAAACACGTCCGTGCCTCCGAGAGCACGTAAAGCTGTCGGTCCCAATAGTCATACGAACATCTATAGTAGATAATCCTTAGTGGCAGTCAGAAGCCCAAAAAGCCTGATAGCCAGTTTATCCGCCATATATCGGCGTTCCGGAGGTTTCTTGGTAGACGCTTCGTGTAAAGTACTGATATTCAATGTCGATGGTTAGACAGGAAGATAAGTAACTGGGAATAGGCTAGAAAGATGAGTTGCATCAAAGAAATAAAACACCGAACTACATTTTTTTTTTCTTTTTGCTTAATTACTTGTTCATACCATAACTTTAATATCCCAGCAGACAAACCGATCGGTTTCTTCGCAAAGGGCTGCAGATTAGATTACTTCTAGGCAAAAACACTTCAATAGCCAAGGTAGTTTTAGGTGTTAGGTTTGCCCTATATTACATGGGATTTCAACATACCCACGAACTTTGGGTGTACATTGAGTAATTCTCTATCTAACCCTTCGAGGAATACATACGTGATAATAAATTTGTATTTATCAACTTACCCATAAAGCAGTAGAAAATCCTAGTGTGGAGCATTGTTTCTTGTAGTATGTAAAAAAGTCTTTGTTCGCATACACTGCATTCGCTTCACAGAGGAAAACGTGACAATTGAACACTAAGAACATAGATATATTTGTCCATTTTCTACATAAAATAGCCTGGTATAAGCAACACATTATGTTTTACGAACCGCTAAAAATCTCCTCATCTAAACAAAAATGGGATGGCAGGCGTACTGATCGTTATAATACGCCTGATTACTTTGAAATAGCAATGTTTAGCATAACGGCTTGGCTATGGAAATTATCGCAGATTTCACGGTTTGTTTGGGAGCGGTGGACGTCATTGAGTGAAGAACGTGGATGCTGGTCACGGTAGATTGGTAGTTAGATGACTCTATTCACTGAATGAACCCCGTATATATCCTGTATCTGCTAAGTCTTGTGTTCCGATATGATGTAGGTTACAACATCGTGTGACTACAGAGAAGACAGGAGCACAGTGTTCACGAGTTTTCGGGCACAGTGCAGTTTAGGGGAGACCCCTTTAAAATCTCCCTAGGGATATACCCAAACAGGTGTTGCCCAGGGGATGTTCTGGGGTGGTCGTTCAAGAGGATACAGCTCACCCTTCATGTGCTTATGGTTTCCACCAGGTTGGTTTTAGTGGTACAAAACTATCCTGGTGGACGGGTTGTATTTTGAAGGATTCCCTCCGGAAACAGAAAAAGACGTCACAAGTAAGTGGATGGAGCTTTTGCCATTGACAGGACACAAATCCATACTCCGAGCTACTACTGAGAATTACATAGAAAATCTAATGCTAAGAACACATTGCTTGACCTGAGAATCGAACTCAGATCTCGCTTGGCTACTAGATTAATGAGGCAGTTTAAGTATTAGCAATATAAAGTTGCTATGTACTTATCTTTAGGATTACTAAAAATATATCTTATATTCCGACGTAGCGAGATTAAGTCCAGGAGAGGTAATGTATTAAATCTGCAATGCTTCAAAGATTTTGAGAGACATAATTATACGGTGGCAATATTTTCTGTTTGCTGGTTTTTTCCGAAAGAAAATTGCAAAATTATAACGGCATGATGTAAGGCGTTAAGGTCATTGTCATTTGGTGCCGAGTTGCCAAAATCGGAGCGATGAAAGCGTGTCTAAATATTGGCGTGGTAACGCACTTTCTGGCATTGGGACAATTCGGGTGGTGCTACATCCATAGGCGATAGCGAATCCAGAAATCACTTATTGTTGAAGCAAATATAATATTTTCATAACTCTAGTGCAAATAGACGCAAGCACGACTGCCACACAGTCCTCAGTTCCTGAGTTCGAATCCCAGGTCGAGCAGTTTTATTGGGATTTTCTATGAAATTCTCAGCAGTACTAATTGGAATTGTACTCGGGCTCGCCCCTATTACACGGGACCTAAACATACCGGTGAACTGTTGGTGTACATTTGTACACCTCTGCTTAACCCTTCGGAGAATACAGACGTGATGGTATGTTATGGTATGTTTAATTATACTCTTACGCTATCATCCTCGTAACCTTTTTCCAGCCTCCAGTCAAGTCCGATGTGGCTGAATATCAGGATTTTACATAAAGCGACTGCAATCAGACCACCACAAGCAAATTTCCGGGCAATTTAAAGTCCCATTGATGAACATAGGTCTCAGAATGAGCCAGATGGTTAAAGTCTACCATGTGCTAAAGTCTACCAAGCTGCAAATAAAATCAAAAGTTCAAACTATAATAGCATTTTCTCGAAGACAGTTTTTATAACCATTCAGCTCAGTTCATCGAGAAATCCTGCTACGTTATTTTTATAACGTATATACTAAAAACCCGTTCGTTCAGATAAACATACTCGAATGAGCACGAGTGTTCGTGAACGATACTTGAACAAAACCCGAATTTGGTCGAAACATAAGAAAAATTCCAAATAAACTGGTAGGTACCTACTTCATTGGATTTGTGTAATACAGAGAGTCAATATTTACAAAATATTTTTCTTTTTTTTAAATAAAGCTTACTAGCAATGTGGGTCGTACATTACTAGTATTCTTGTTAACCCCTCGAGCTTAATACTTGTGTTACGAATGGGTTCACTCCGGTAGTGCAATGGGGGGGTTTCGAACAGGCCACCACATGACCGCCAGTCCGATGCCTTAGCCATTAGGCTACCGCCGCTTTTATCGTCATACTTGAAAGATGTTCAATACCATCACGCCTGTATTCCGTCAAAGGGTTAGATAGAGGCGTACTTATGTACATTCACGGTTCGCCTGTATCATTAGGTCCCATGTAATAGGGGGTGAGTGTATTGCACAACTGGACTTAAATCCCAAGCTCCGAGATGCTACTGGCAATTTCACAGAATAATAACACTATGCTCGACCTAGGAATCGAACCCTGGACCCCTACGTAGCAGTCGCGCTCAGGACCACTAGGTTAATGAGGCAGTACGAATATTCAATTCAGCTGAAATTTCGACGGTCGCTCATAATCAGATCTGATTGATAAGTTTCAGTGCCTACATTAAGAGTAATTACATAAAGAACAAATTATCGTTAAACTAGCGAGCCGTCCGCGGTTTTACCTGCATTGCTCCGTTCCTAAAAGGCATAACATGATGTTAAATAGCCTATAACCATCCTCGCTAAATGGGCTATCCAACACAAAAAGATGTTTTCAATTCCAGTAGTTCCTGAGATTAGTGCCTTCAACCAACCAAACAAATTTGTCAACTTTATAATATTACTCCTAGTATAGATAAATACATTCCTTACTACGTATTACGGGTTGCCTAGGCCTAACATGCCTTCGAGAACTTCATCGAGCCCTCTTAGACGTCCGTACAAGTTTCTTCACAATGTTTTCCTTCATCGTTAAGGCAAATGCTAACCTATTTCTAATCTACACATGATTTTAATGTTAATAGTCGGGATTCGAACTTGGATCGCTGTTTAGAGCGGAATAGCTTTCTAATTACTAGGCTATCACTGCTTCAGCCGTTCCCACTGGCTGGCAACGAGTAGTTTATTTATCTTGCTTGTTTATTTGTCTTGTCTGAGAACAATACCCACTACTTCTAACTGCGATGGTCAAGTCACTACAGCGATGTTGGCGATTTTGTCATGTGCATTATTACAGTCAATCTTAATATTTTTGAACTTGATCACATCGCTTATAACTTAACCGTCTTCCAGTTTCCTCTTATTACTGAGCTCATGTGTTAGAAAAACTCAAGGTAAAACTGCCTGTCATCGAATTTTTCGCTAATTTTATTTTTGTACACAGGAAGCGTTGATGCGCGGTCATTTTTATCAGTTATATAATAATGGTTGCCATTTCTGGATACTTTAGCACTATGGGTAGAATGTTTGTATTATCAAAAATGGTTTTAAAGCCACTAATTTACGGTGGTAAACATTCCATATTAGAAACCAGCTGTACCCCGCGGTTTCACCCGCTAAAAATACAAACTCACCCCCCTTTTCACCACTTTTGGGGTTACATTTTGTTTGAGTGTCAAGCTCCAGGTGTGTTGCTGGGGGTCTCGACTGGTAATAAAAACGGTTTAACTTCTTGATGAACTATATTTCAATAGGCGCTAAGTACAATGAAAGAGAAGACGACCGATGCGTGCGCGCGGTTCCGTATCGTCGAGTGAGTGCCACTGAGGTAGTCTCAAAAGGTGGGGCCCGCTGTTGACCGATAGAACCGGTCCCCAATCGACCCCTCGGCCGGCTCGATGTGACGTCAGGAAAACATTTCTAAAAATCCTTTTTTAGTGCTCATCTACAGTGCAAAAGGAACCAGAATGCAAACTTTCAGGGATCAAGCTCCAGAAGTTTCGGTTATGCGTTGATATGTCAGTCAGTCAGGTTCTTATTTTATATTATAGAAGATTAACCTGGCAGGAAACAGTAAGTATGACACTATAGAATAACAATTGCTACCACCGTCTGAAGGATCACCTTTCTTTAATGAACTAAATATGCGAGTGCGCGCATGCGATATTCCATATGCGCATCTTTGAAAAGTGTCATTCAATTTAGCCGATAAATGTGCATGACGGCTAAGTTGGCCTCGTACACAGCTAAGTCGGCTTCATATACGGCTATTTTGGCCTAATGTGGTTGATTAAAATCATACAGAGTTTGAAATTCTGATCTGCTAAACTTTAGCTGATAACCAAATTTATACTCATAGTAATTTGAGTATACATCCATTTAAATTTTGCTGGTGTCAGACTATCGACTTTGAAGATACACTTAAATGCTGTAATTTTCTTTTCTTTTATAGTCAAAAGCCTTGTGTAACTTACATATGTATAAATAAAACAATCGAATCGAATCTAAGTTTTATTTCGTCGCTTTTAAGATCCCTACACAAGAAAAATACAACGATGCCAAAAGATAAGAATTCCATTCGTTTTGCTACCATGAAAGTTTCCATAATGTTAATGATGTACATTGTTACATATTATGTAAAACAACGTCTAAATAAGTACACATCTGAAATTGTTGGCAGGAGTCAGATTATATTTATATCTTTTGTATTAATGAAAGTCTGATAAAAAATGGTCTTAAGATACCTCCTTGCGGAACCAAAGGATTGTAACACATCGGAATAACGTGTATAACGGTATAAGTTTATATTCTAGAGCGGTCTCATTTTTAAATACTTCACATATAATGAGCACAGCTACCATTTGAGAATATGGATTAAGACTATCACTCTTTGCAGTGATGGATTTATCTTTCTTTTTGCTTCTGTTGAGAAACAAATATTACAATTATTCATATTTTTTTTGAAAAATTGGTTAAGTATTTTTGATGTAACTACATATAACCAATTAATTTATCTATTTATGCCATATATCAATAAAAAAATTACAATCTATATTAAAAATAAGCCAACAATAACAAATATGTACATTACCTATGAAGTAAATGCTACAACATCGAACGTATATACATAATATTTAATGTACACTTTTTTTTACATTCAATGTTAAAACACTTACATAAACTTAGCCTATCGATAGAATAAATACATTTCATAAATAAATAAATGTAAATAAATAAATAACAAAAACATAATGGTGTTTTGTACTTTAAGAGCTCTTTAAAAATTATTATTTAATTATTTACATTTTACAGAGGTAAAAATAACTTTGTAATTATAAACCGGACTGGAGGTCATTAATGATGGTAAAATGGAGGTAAAAACTAACAAATAAAAAAAATTAGGAACGCCAATATAATAATTTAAAAGTGTATACTCAAAATTTTGATTAACAATCAAAGGAATATAAAAGAAAAAGACAAAAAGAAAAATTGCACTGGCAGAGATTTAAATATTTTGTCAATATTTTTAATTCTCAAACAGTTTTTTAGGAATTTTTAATTTTAAGCAAAAATCCATTAAACACCAAAGTACCATTAGTGACTTCCTGGATATTTAATTTAAAAAGACACATGTAAATTATGTTACATCAACTATTCGTGTAAATGTAATTTCCAAATAAAGTATACATTGAAAATTATAATGTGATGGCAGAATATGGCATTATATTAACTATAAGATTTACAAAATGAATTTTAGACCTAAAAGTACTGAGAAGTTTGCGGTCGATCATTATTATAATGTATACATCTATTTATTATTAACAACCACGATATTCACATTGGAAAGAAACTACAAGAAACAAATTTTAGTATGTACGTTATTAATAAAAACATCAAATTGAACTGTCAAATTATTTTTTTTCCAAGCGTAGTTTCCCCACACGGTTACTGCAATATATTCACTTATTATTATTTATACTTATAAACCGTATTATTATTCATAATGTTATTAGTATTATTAACAATATTTACAACACTGACCTTTGTTCTAAGTAAATCTAATTTGAAACAGAAGTGTAGAGGTTAAAATACAATTACGTATAACATATTTATATGATAACATATCATAGAACTCTTAATAAATTATGTAGAAGACAATGAATATCATAAGAAGGCAACTCTGAACTACACTATTTACAAGGCATCATGAGCTCTATTCAGAATATTATAAAGTTGCTATTATCATAAGACAGGCTAAGAGCTGGTCTATCTGTGTGAAGAAATAAAGTGTTCCTATTAAATTTGATTACTCGTATATTGTTTAATTATTTTATATCTGGCAGTGCCTATTATTATTAACTTTAACCACATGTAGTTCTGAAGATGCTTTGCTTCTTTATATTTACATTTAATCATTATACATAATAATAAATAATATAATAATAAACAGACAATAATATATATTATATTATCTGAGGTCATACCGTGATGTGCTATTGCGATCGTTTTGCGATTGAGAGGGAGAGGGATGCCGTCTAAACATAAATAGTGCTATCTCTTTCTCACAACATAAAAATAATCGCAATAACGTGTCATGTATATCGGATATCTTCTCTTCAATCCTCTGATTTAGTAATGAAAAAAAAAACTATAGAATAACAAATTGCAATGTTATGAAACCTAACCAAGAATAGAATTCTATATCTACTATCACATGGATTAATACTTCTGACTAACTTAATGTCATATACATACAATTTATTTTATTATATAACAATATGATACATTTCTATTTTAAGTTTATTTTAAATTCACAACATCTTATAGATTATAATAAAACCTCGGGTTTAGTTAATATTATACCTCTTTGGTCATTCCAAAACTATTAAATAATAAACATTCATATCCTGCATTATTCTAATTATTTATATGGTGATGTAATTTACTATGTGACTTAACATACCTACTTAGTAATAAAATCGTACAATTTACTTGAGGCCCATTTATATTTGCAAAAAGAAAATATTTCCGGCCCCTTGATGCGGCCATTGATAATTACATTTATTGTACAATTATTAAACACTGACTTTTTAACAATAATAATATAATATGACGTCACTGTCACCAAATATATAAAGATTTACAATTACTACTATTTTATCTTATACACGTGTTTCACACTCCCTGCTTGCAGATATAAATGGCTCATATATTATATTTACACCATTAAACAAAATTTCTTGTACCTTTACGTAAATAACGACTAGTTGGGTAGAAACAGCCTTTTATAATACACAAGTTATTAAAAATGAAATCGACAAAATCAACACTGTTAGACCGCAGTTCTATGTAAAAAAGTCTTAATTAAATCACAGTATCTAGGTCTCTAGTATCGACCTCTGGCATTGTCAATCATAGAAAACTCTCCGATGCTCTCGTCTCCTCTCTATCGACAGCAGAAACTATTTCAACACCCTCTTCGTAATTATGCATTTTTGTCGTATTATTAACACAGTAATGTTGGTCAGGATCGCCGTACTGACTGTGGTAGAACTCCTCACGCATCATGTGGTTCAGATTGGAACATCTGAAGAAGAGGATCTCTTGGAACGGCTTTCTGAAGTCCCTGTTCAGAGTCGCGTATATTACTGGGTTGAGCAAACTGTTTAAGTAGCCCAACCAGAGGAAGAGTGCGCTCACAGCGTCGGGGATTGCATCTTCTTTTACGAACGGCCGAAGCAGGGCTAATACGAAGAATGGTAGCCAGCAGATCACAAACGCTGACATGATTATACCGAGGGTAGTGGACGCTTTACGCTCTTTGGCTAGTTGGAATCGCAGCTTTTTCTGATGGACTGCAGACTGCGGATGCAGTAAATCTTTGGCGATATGGCTTTTTTGAGCAAAATTTGAGAGAGACGACCGAATCCTGTTCGTCGTATTTTTCTGACTGCTCTCAGAGGATTGTCTTCGCCTCTCCTTCACTGGTAGCTTACCGGGTACCAACTGTGTTGGTGAGCGGTTGATGGTATGGATAGGCTTGGTAGGAGTCTTAGGTTGTTGTAACATGGGACACTGAGACTCATTCGATTTCCTTTGGCTGCTGAAACATCTTCCAATTGTGCTTTCTGTTTTGTCAACGCTACACTGTAACAAAAATATATATAATGTTCAACACTATCTACTAATATCGTTATGAGATGTTTTTACTAACGGTGGCTCAAATAATTTAATTAAAAAAAATCTAAATACTGGAAGTTGGATAGATGTGAGAATAAAGAAACTATACGCTCTGGATACTGATAAAGAACGAGACTTTTCAATAGTACTTTTAGAAATACGTGGTATTAGAAGCATGATATTATCTTAATAATGCACTCACATCATTATTTTACTGCGGGAAGTAATTTACCTAAAGCTTTCTTTGAATATTACTCAGCATAGCGTTCTAGTATTCTTATGAAAACAATTTGTTATGATAGAGAATTAAAATTCACGAAACAATTTATACTAATAAGCTCACCGTTGTATTTGTACTCGCTGTGGATCCTCTCGGGGGAGATTGCGTCGACTGGTTGCCCAACAGCTTAGCCTCCGCTGCCCCGCCGTTCTTTACATTGATCTCCAGATAACAGTGCGTTTCTAAATGTGATTGAGCACGTTTCTCATCTTTAACTATCTTCCTAGCAGCTCTAAATATCTTATAGTAGACCACGATCATAACAGTCAATGGGATGTAGAACGAACCGAAAGTCGCATAGATTTGGTACACCTTATTCTGGGACACAGAACAGGATGTTTCAGTCTTCTCGTTACCTAGAATTAGGACCGGTGGCAGGGAAATGAAGGCTGCGATAATCCAGACTATAAAAACGCAGAAGAGCATTCTTCGAGGTGTCCTTTTTACACCATACTCCAGAGGTTTTGTTATGGCATAGTACCGATCGACAGAGATCATACATAAGTTGAGGATGCTAGCGGCACAGGATAATACGTCACACGACACCCAAAAGTCACAAATGACAGGTCCAAAAGGCCACGTGCCCATAATATCGTACACGGTGGCAACTGGCATCACTATACACGCCACGCACAAATCACTCACTGCCAGAGAAACGATCAAGTAGTTGCTCGGTCTTCTCAATTTCCGAACTAAACGTACCGCAACACAAACAAGAATATTTCCAATGATTGTCCCAACTATGACTATTAAAAATATGGTGACCATAAAAATAGTGACAGGTATGGAATATTTTGAATGCTTGATGTGACCGTGCTTCAATAATGTGGAGTTGTCGTCTATAAAAGTCCAGTTAACAGTTGAGTTTGGGTTGCTTACGTTGAACTCTGGACTTAGAATGGAATCTAGTTCAACCGAGGCTAGCGTCGGTTGCAAAAGAATAGATGCCAGTACGAGAAGACACGAAGGTAAAGCAACGAAGCTAGGCAGTGAACGGTAGGAGTTATGACTTTGAGTCGCCATACGAATCCCTGGTTTGGGTGTCGATTAATTTGTTCGTTATGCTGACGTAACCATACATTGGTTTTGTTTCTCTCTTTGTTTAGTTACGATACCTAAATTGCGTTAACGAATCAAGTCTGAAATACGACCTCGTCGCGAAGCTTTTTGGTCTTGTAATGGCGCGCTTGATTACAATTGAGCTTTAATTGACATATTGCATGGATTGTATTTTCAATTGGGAGCAGAGCCATTTGACTGCGTTCTATTGGAGGATCGTGGTCCTTGTGCCGTTGTTATAAAGTTTATTTTTGTTTGAGCGGAGCTTGGCGGAGTCAGCAGGGGTATGTTGTTTTATTGCTGGAGGAAGGTGGCGCGAGCGGCTGCTACTTCAATATCCCGCCTGCGGATTGCTTCATTAGTGCCGTTGATTGGTGAAGAAAATCTGCGATCTGTAAAGAAAGGAAACCATTTATACTAAAGTTTTTTTTAATGAGCCTACAATTTTACTAAAGGTAACTAACGTAAAAAAAACATTACTTATTTTGAAATGTATTTTTTACATTAATTTCTTTTCGCTTTTACATATGTTTTATAAAATACTTCTCAATATTATCCTACGAATCGTAATCAAGGTATTTTGGAAAAATAAACTTATAAACTCATATTTTATTACTCTTGGGAAAAAACCGGAGTGTATAAGGATGAATATTATGATATGGTTGAGTTATTTTATATTTCAATATTTATTACATACTTAAAAGCAGAATTATAAGTGCTATAAACTATAGATTGCTAAAAACATGATAACTCTTATTCATACAAAAAAAACTATGTTATTCTTGAATAAAGTCAACTACCTATCTACTTAATTAGTGTAAAGGTCCTGGATTCAATTTCTAGGAATTATAGAATTTTTCTATTAAATTCTCTCTATGATTGTTTATAATTTGTGCCCGGTTAATGGCAATAGCAATGCTCCTTATTATGTCTGTCCTAAACAACCAAATTGTGGGTGTAGATTAATACATTTCTGCCTATCCCTTTGGGGAAAACAGGCGTGATGGTATGTCAACCTAATAATTCTTAAGGCTATGAAATAAAAATAAAACATTAAAAGTACAGCAAGCAACAAAAGTTTTGTATACAGCCAAATTAAAAATAGCACGAATATTTTTTAGAAGATTGATAATAAAGTATTCTAGTTCTTACGTCACTGACTTCGAATAATAAAGATTCACAAACGAACAAACTGTTATTGGGTTTTTCTATAAAATTCTCAGTAGGAGCTCGGAGTTTAAAATCTGTACCCGGCAAATGGTAATAGGCTCGCCCCCTATTACATGGGACCTAAACATACCGGTGAAATTTGGTACATTAGTACACATCTGCCTAACCCTACGGGGAATGCAGGCGTGATAGTATGTAATGTTATCAAAAACTTTACAGCTATTCACATAAAACCAAATCGCAATTTCTTCATCATCCCTTAAAATTGTGTTTGCACATCAATATAGTGCCCATATCCCAAGCTTGATTGTCGTCCCGCCATGAAACAGCGTATTTAAACGCGAAGCCATTAACAGAAGCGCCGCGTCACTGGTTCGTATTGAGCGAATGTTGCTTGAACAATGTAGATGGGGTAAAGCTATTTTACAAGGGAAATTATACCATCATTTTGCGTAATACAATTATGTTATGAATCATTTTGTGCCGCGTTGTAATTGTTTAATTTATTTTCGCACTTACTCGCCCGCGCGCACTTGCAGTAGACGTGCACAAAGTTCCTTCGCTAAATACTACTAAAATAAACGTGGCTATATTTCAGTTTTAAGTGAAAAATATGTATATACCAAGTGACTAATAAGTATTATTAATTTACTGCATTAAAAACAAATAAGAATCTGTAATAAAAAGAAAACAAAAAGAGCGAAACTATTGAAAGTCATTATCGCAAATACTCAAAGAATCAGTGAGTCACGACGCTGCCACCTTGCTATTGGCTTAACCAGCGGTGAGTCAGAAACACGCTTCGATCCAAAACGCTACCATATATGGACATCAATTCACTACTGGAACTGTGAGCAACTTCGGAACAGGTTAGTTAATTGGTCAAGAATTAGTAAGTCGACTTGGCGCTTTGGAAATCGCTTGGATTCGAGACTGAACTGCCTCAGGATCGCTTCCGGGCAAATGATAATCTTTTTGCGTTTTTTAAAGATTCTTTGTCACTTGTTTTGGACTTTTACTTACGCATATACGCACATACTTGGTCCACTGTACCCCTACAATATTTTTCTGCATATTATTTATTGCTGAATTGCTGCTACGTGTAGTCTAAAATTGTTTACAAAATGCCACTTAAACGAACGCCACCAAAGACTCCTACATCTTCTGAAGTAAAAACCTTACCATGCACGCAACCTATTCAAAAAGCTGGTTCTACTCCTAACCTAGTCATCTCTGAAGCTGACAACATAACCACTCGCAAGCGCAAACGTGACGATGATTGCTCAATATTTATGAATGAGATTCGTGAGTTGTTCAAGTCACATACTGCTCAGACGGACAGCAAGTTAGAGCCCCTACAAAATGCTTTAGCGGAAATAATCGCTCAAAATGCAGAAATTAAAGAGAAAATGATTCTCCTTTCTAAACAGTACGATGAACTTTTGACAAAAAATGAGAATTTAGAAGTCGAGAGGAAAGCAAATCGTGAACGCATTCTCCAGTTAGAAAACAGAGTGGAGACCCTTGAAAGAATGTCAACTCTGTCAAAATTGGAGCTACGAAATGTTCCAAAAACTATAGGCGAAACAAAGGAAGACCTTCATAAAATTATCTTAGAAACGACAACTGTACTCGGTATTCCAGTCCAGCGCCATGAAATCAGGGATCTATTCCGTCTTAACAAGAAAGAAGGCGTATCACCAATAATAGTAGACTTTAACACCATTAGAATAAAGGAAGACGTCATCAAAGGAGCTCGGAACTTCAATAAAAACAACAATGATAATAAACTGAGTACAACACATATTAAAATAGAAGGACCTCCCAAACAAATATTTCTATCCGAAAGCCTGACACCAAAAGCTCAATACTTGTTTTATTTGGCCAGAAAATTTGCTAAAGAGAATAGTTTCAAGTTCTGCTGGACGTCATTTGGTAAAGTTTATTTAAAAAGAACTGAAGGAGAAAAGCAGACACTAATAAAATGCGAAGATGATATACAACAGTTATATAAAGAAAAGTGACTAGCTAAGTACTTATGCAACTATATCAGCGGTTATTTTATGAAATTTAATATAGGTTTTGTTTTATCAGATTCTAAACTTTGCATGCTATGTTTGATATTTCACATGTTCTCTGTTTTTATAATGTTCGATAATAAGTACTACCTCTATTGTTTAACTTACTTAAAAATTATGCTTTACACACCAGCATTCCACAGATACTACACAGTCATACAAAATATTTACACATTACTCTCAGTAGCCTCCAGAATACCTCCATACTGCTTATTATGTGCCTACAATCAACTAGTTTCTGCAGCTTACGCTTTTCCGGCTTCCTGTATTTGCTGTCGCATCGCTATCAATTGCACCTTTATGTCTACTTATACAGACTATGGTTGACTTACAAACTATTTCAAATGACATTGACGAATCCGTCAGTGTCGGAGATGCGATAGCTATAGACATGCCGGAGTACTGCAAAGCTGCTTTTAACACAGACCCAAACAGTTTCTCAGTTTTAAATCAAAATATAAGAAGTTTAAATCGTAACTACGAAGAACTAATTGTTCTTCTTAAAAGGCTAGACATTAGCTATGACCTTATAATGCTTACTGAATCTTGGCTTACCGAACACACGATTATACCTAAAATGGAGAACTATAGATCCTTTCACACTAAAACAAACATAAATCAAAATGATGGTATCGTCTTATATTTAAAAGAAACTATACATCTAAATGTCTTCGAACCAAGTTACTGTCGAGAAATGAATTGTCTAGTGACAACTCTTCGTAACGATCTAGCAATTATATCTATATACAGACCTCCGGTCTTTACAAACTTAGATTCCTTTTTAGAGTCACTAGATAAAATCTTAACAAGTCTAAAGCATTATAAAAACATTATTGTGATGGGCGATATGAATATAAATATTAATTTGGAAAGTACTAGCACAAAAGTCTCACAATACATGAACCTACTCGCGTCTTATGGACTGCTTACCACGCATACCCTGCCCACTAGAGAATCAAACTGCCTTGATCACTGCTTTGTTAAAACTAAACTCTGTGCTTTAACTCTGGTATGTCATTCAACTGTAACAGATCACTATAGTGTTATGGTTTCAATATCCCTCAAAACTAGCAAAAAACCTAAAGGGAACCTCAATTACACTAAAACCGACTATGAGGCCACTATAAGAGACCTTCAAAGTATTAATTGGGAAGTGAAGCTAAATATGGATGATCCAAATATAATGACTAACGTGTTCTTGAACACCATTAGAGGAATCTTATCAGCACACACAGTCACTCGTAAAATACCGAGGCGTAAATTAACTCTGAAGCCCTGGATTACACCTGGGTTATGCAGATGTATGAGAAACCGAGATAAACTTCACCAAAAACTAAAAAAAGACCCTGAAAACTCAATTCTCAGTATAACATACAAACGCTATCGCAATACTTGTAATAATCTATTAAAAAAATTGAGGAATAATTACTTTAAATCAGAATTTGTACAGGCTAAACGTAACGTAAAAAATCAATGGCAACTAGTTAAACAAATGTGTAATTCAAATACCCAACAAAAAATACCATCAGAGCTATTATCTACCAATTCAACCACTCAAGATGCATTAGATAATATAAATAGGTATTTCGCGAATGTGGGTAATAATCTGGCAAATACAATTTTGTCAAGGACTGACACAAGTGAGTTAAACCTATGCAAAAAATGTGCACAACAGTCAAATATGGGACCTTTAAACTCTTTCCTACTTCTCCCAACTGATGAGACAGAAATAAAAAAAACTATTATTGGTTTAAAATCTGGGAGTTCCGAGGGCTGGGATGGAATCTCTATGAACTTTATTAAAAAGGCCGCAGATGTACTGGCTATGCCCTTAACTCTTATATTTAATACCTGTTTCTCTAAGGGAATCTTTCCGAATGCATTTAAAAAGGCAATCACTGTTCCTATCTATAAGTCAGGGAGCAAAGAACTGGTGTCGAATTATAGACCTATTTCCCTCCTACCTAGTTTCTCAAAAGTAATGGAAAGGCTGGTAAATATAAGGCTGAAAAGATACCTAGAGTCTCGCAAATTGCTCTCAGAAAATCAATTTGGATTTAGAGAAAAAATATCCACTAACGACGCACTACATAAATTAACATCCTATATAGTGGATAATCTAGATAGAGGACAGAAAACTCTTGGTATTTTTCTTGATCTGGCAAAGGCTTTCGATACCGTCTCTGTTCCCATCCTTCTACAAAAACTTGAAAGCCTAGGCATTCGTGGAATACCACTGCAACTCTTTCGCGACTATTTATCCAACCGGAAACAAGTGGTAAAAATTAATGACAGCTTTAGCCAAGAAGAAAACATATCTTTCGGTGTGCCCCAAGGCAGCGTATTGGGGCCTACGCTGTTCCTAATTTATATGAATGATCTTTGTAATTTTCAGTTGCACAATGGTCAAATAATAACATTTGCTGATGACACGGTTCTTTTGTTTAACTCCAACACTTGGAAGGATGTAACGGAAACAGCAAATAAAGGTTTTGCTTTAGTAACCACATGGTTAGATAATCATCTGTTGACACTAAATGTTGACAAGACGAAACTTATTACATTTGCTATAAATGCTAAATCACAACCTCCTCCAAACTCAATCATAATACAAGCACATAACTGTGACGATACTAGTAACTGCCAGTGTAAACCAATCTCTAGAACTGAACATATTAAGTACCTCGGAGTAACAGTGGACCAAAACCTAAACTGGAAAGAACACATCATGAACCTCAGTAAGCGTGCAAGAAAATTAATTTACGTGTTTAAAACAATAAGAAACGCATGTGATACTGACTTACTACGCAAAGTTTACTTTGCCCTCTGCCAGTCTATATTGGCCTACGGTCTAAATGTCTGGGGAGGCACTTCAAAAACCATTATGCTGCTGGTTGAAAGAGCTCAACGTATGATCCTCAAAGTGATGAGTCGTAAAAAATATACATATCCAACAACTCAATTATATTCGGAGTTGGACGTGCTAACGGTACGAAAATTATTTATTAAATTAACAATTGTTGCACAGCATAGAGTTAGACCACAATTTGAAACAAGAAGAAGAACAGACATTGTATATAAGATACCGAAACAAAAGACTTCTTTTGCGCAAAAATTCTCTAACTATCTTGGCCCTAGCCTATATAACACCATAAGCAAAAATTTAAATCTTAAACAGCTTAATGCACAAACCTGCAAAAAAACTATTCATAATTTTTTAAAACTGTTGGACTACAATACTACTGAAAACCTCCTAAAAAATAATATAAACAAGTAAGGCCCACAAAAACTAAACAACATTTAAAGCACATAGACATTAT
The DNA here is from genome assembly GCA_910591435.1 of Acronicta aceris. NCBI lineage: Eukaryota > Metazoa > Arthropoda > Insecta > Lepidoptera > Noctuidae > Acronicta > Acronicta aceris. The sequence continues at coordinate 6,436,688 of OU342780.1, read as the reverse complement.
AAACACACATAAATATCCCACCACCCTACTACACACACCATCCTACTCACTAATTTAACTACATCGATACACTTTACACATAAGCATTATTATTAATTATTAATTAACAGTTTTTTATTATAATTATTATTAGTTAAATGACTATTTAGCAACTGAGACAATTTGATCAATTCCCTATCTGATGTCTTGCGAGAATTTGTTGATCTGAGGGCGAGGAAGACTATCCGCTCGTGATACAGTTTTAACTAGTACGAGTGGATAGGGCGACTTAGTCTAATGACAACCAATGCTCACTACGCTGTCGTAATGTTGTAATAGCATAAGATCAATCAACGACCAAAAATTTTATCCCGCACTTTGCTCTGGTGCTGATTATGTAACTTTTTGTGGTGAGAAATAAACGATTTTATTTATTTATTTATTTATTTGTGGGAGATTTTTGCGATATAATCATTGCACTGCCATCTTCACGAAATCTGTCAATTCTGCTATTGGACACCCATTTTTAACCCCAATGAAAAAGAGGGCTGTTATAAGTTTGTAGTGTGTATCTGTGCATCTGTGTATATGTGTATCTGTGCGTCTTTCTGTTGTGGTAAACCGATTTTGATATTTTTTTTGTTTGAAAGGTTTGAAACAAATCTGCTCTGCCGTTTGAAGATCGTCACTTCTTTTCTTGATGAAACAAATTCCACAAGTCTGATCGATTCGAAATTTGAAATCCTGTCATTTTTCAATGATATTACAAAATCTTGTAGCATACCCAACCCGTCAGAAGAACTCCTCAACGGTGTACAGGATCTACGTTGTTTTAGGCCTCAAACGATATGTTTTGACGACCAGATGAGCGGTCCCCCGACACAACGAAGTTTGGATTAAAATACTTATATTAAACATAAAGGGACAATATTAATAGGGAATATATCAAGCGGCGGTAGCCTAATGCCTAGGGCATCGGACTTGCGATCATGTGGTTGCCGATTTGAAACCCACCAATTGCACTACCGGTGTGAACCCACTTGTAACACAAGCATTTAGCTTAGCACGAGAATACTAGTAATGAGCGACCCACATTGCTAGTAAGCTTTTTTTTTAAAAACAATACAGTTATTTGTGTCGGCGGTTTCTTTAAAGGTTTTATTTAATACTATCGACCCGCTCGCAGTTTCACCCAGGCTGCTCCGTTCCTAAGAGGCGTAGCGTGATGTTATATAGCCTATGTTACTCAGTGATAATGTAGCTTTCTAACGGCAAAAGAATTTTTGAAATCGGTCCAGTACTTTTTGAGCCAATTCGTTACAAGCATACTTACATACAAATCTTTCCTCTTTATAATATTAGTATAGATTTATAATACAATTGAAATAGCAGACTTGAGGTCCAGGACCACAAATAGTCTAGAATCGTGAAGAACTTGAGCGCTTGAAATTTTCGAAGACCATTACCCTCATAGATTTAACATCGTACAAATCCTAATGACAACTAGCAAGTTGTATCCATATAAACGGCCTATTATGACGCATAAGGCTTCTAGGCAATTAATGTGAATGATAGCCATCATAACCAGTCAACACTTATAAAGGTACATGCTCCTTTAATGGTTATAGTGACGTAATTATGGCCCAGGACGCCATTTTAATTATTATTTTTACGAGCAACAATGGTTGTTAGGGTAATAAAACAAGGTTTTTTCTACTTGGTCTCCCCTTTTGGTGACGAATTTGAGGGGTTTATTAATAGAACTGACTACTGTTATGTACCTAAGTTATTTCTTAAACAATATCAAACCTACATTTTTAACCTTCTTTCTGACAAAAACATAAACACAAAATTTATTAAGCTTCTATGGTTTCTAAATATTAATTGATTCCTAATTTTGGATAAATTTTATTAAATATTTTTTTAAAACAGTGTTGTTGTCCCTCATTAGTCTAGTAATCCTGAGCGCGACTACTACGCTAGAGGTCCTGGGTTCGATTCCCAGGTCGAGCAGTGTTATTAGGTTTTTCTATGAAATTCTCAGTAACAACTCGGAATTTGGAATTTGTGTCCTGTTAATGGCAAAAGGCTCGCCCCCACGTACGTAGGACCTAAACAAACCAGCGCATTGTGTATGTACATTAGTACGTCTCTACCTAACCCTTCGGGGGATGGTATATTATGTTATACTATGTTTATGTCCAAACAATCTAGTAGCAGTAATATGTGAGGTTTTGAAGAGAGAGAGAGAGAGAAGAGAGAGTCATAGCGGATTTAATAGACCAGTCCGAGCTGACGGCACGTATGCATCAGTCATTGTGTAGCTCGACCATAAAATAGGCCTTACTTATTCCACCCATTATATTGTCCCACTGCTGGGCATGGGTCTCCTCTCAAAATGAGAAGGATTAGGTTATAGTCCATTACGGTGGCCTAGTGCGGGATGGCAGATTTCACACGCCATCGACAAAATCTCTCAGGCATGCTGGTTTCCTCACGATGATTTTCCGTCACCGTGTTTAAGAGCGTGATAATTAACTATGTACCTACGCACATAACTTTGAAAAATTAGAAGTAGAGCCTTGGATTTGAACTCGAGACCTTTGACTTGACAGTCTAACGGTCATACCACAAGGCTTATATAGGGCTTTCTATATGAAAAAAATATCTTGTCAATACATGTAGTTTTTGTTTATGGGATAGGAGGGTAAACCAGCAGACGGAGCGCCTGATGGTAAGCGATTACCGCCGCCCATGGATACCCGCAACACCATAGGAGTCACAAGTGCGTTGCCGACTTTTAAAAAGGGGATTGGGCCTCCGGTAACCTCACTCACTCGCCGGTTTTCTGTGAGTACCTAAGTGATGCAAGAATCCAAATATCAAAATGCTGAATTTTCATGAATAATGACCAAATTCATCAAAAAAACATAAAATACAACAGCCCAAATTAATTACATCGAAACAAATCGTCTATAAATTGCTGAATTTTGACGCATGCGTCTACGTATCTGAACAGCATTTATTACGGAACATCTGTTCATAAATAATGTATTTATTTGTAACTGAGTGGAGCAATTTATAACTGCCCTAATGAACGGTATACAAGGGATGGACAGCAAAATTTTGAGTACAGTTGGCGCAGCGCCTGAGTAATTACCTTCTGTGCGACTGGTCGCGAGTTCAATCCCCGTGTGGAACAAAAGCTGTTCTAGGTTTAGGTGTTTTTGTGTGAAATTTGAATAATATCTACTTAATTTTATAAATATGAAAGTAACTGTCTGTCTGTATGTTACGCTTTCACGCCTAAACCTGGAAAAGGCCTAGGTTACGTTTTATCGTGAAAAACGGCTTAAGGCTTCGGCTTTAAGGGGTTGAAATAAGGGGTGAAAATTTATATGGAATTTCGTCATTGTCGCGTGTGTTTATAAAAGCACCCATGATGTACCTAGTAGTAAATCCTAGTATTGATTTTTCTAGCTGCCTCATTAGTCTAGTGATTTTAAGCGCGACTGCTACGCTAGAGGTCCTGGGTACGACTCACAGGTCGAGCAAAATGACATCGAGTTTTGCTACGAAATACTTAGTAGCAGCTCAGAGTTAGGTTTACATACTATCACGCCCTTATTCCTCGAAGGCTTAGGCAGAGGCGTACTTATGTACACCCACAGTTCGGCGATATATTTAGGTACCATGTAATAGGGAGAGCAAATCAAATGCCATTACTAGAAAATCCACATTCCGAGCTGCTAGTAAGAATTTCATAGGAAAACCCAATAACACTTTGCCCGATCTGGGAATAGAACTAGGACCTCTAGCGTAGCAGTCGCGCTTGGATGAGGCAGTAAATATTTTGTTTACGAATAAAAGCCATTGTATTTTTAGACAAAAGATATTAGAAAAAGGTTAATTGATTTCGGCAACCCTCAGTATCTAATGGAAGTGGCCAAAAGGTTTCCTTTTGTAATAATTAATCGAGAAAAATATAACTTTTCCATTTAAATGGCTAAAGCTTTCAGTATCATAAAAAAAACTTTCAACTTCTGTACAACAATCTGTAGAAATACCTCGAAAGCACCTAAATGAAAGATTTATTTTAGACCATTTTTTATGTCTAGACTGAAATATATCTTCAGTTCTACTCCCATTCTATTTGTTCCTTTTAAGAACTAGAAAAGTAGTGATAAAATACGCTTCATTTTCTTAAAATATTAGGGATAAGATTGAAATGAAAACCTGAGGCCTTCGTACCGGTTCGATCATGATATTTTCTTTCAACATAATAAACAAAAACATACTATCACGCTTGTCTTCCCCGAAGAGAAGCGTGATAGTATATATATAGACAGAGGTGTATTAAGTTGGTTTATTAAGGTGTATTATTTTTTAACGTGGGGAGCCATGCTTCGGCACGATAGTGACGTTTACGTTGTGTTTCGCCGAGTGAGTGAGGTTACCGGAGGCCCAACGCACTTGTGACTCCTCTGGTGTTGCGGGTGTCCATGGGCGGCGGTAATCACTTACCATCAGGCGATCCGTGTGCTCGTTTGGCCTCCTATCCCATAAAAAAAGAAAAGATTAATGTACACACATTACTGTTAACTTGATGGAAATTTCCAATAATATTTGGCTCGACATGGGAATCAAATCGAAGGCCTCTAGTGCATAGTGCTTACGACCTATAGGACCCTACCCTACCTACCCTACCCTACCTGATAAGGCAGTTTTTCAACACAATAATCAATTTCTAATCACAGATTTATTTGCAATGACATTCGTACATTTTTTAATTGATTGCAGACCACACTTCGCTAACACTACTACTACATTAAAAGTAAATAACATTAAATTTAAAATTTAAATTCCTCCGCAGCATCAAGACGTGGGTACCATGTTCTTGCAATATCATTGAAGTAACAGGATACCAAATTTCAATTCGATCAGACCTGTGGAAGTTGCGCACATACCTTCATGAACCAGAAAAGAGCTCATAATTTTCAAACGGCTGGTCAGATTTTCTTAAATCATAGCTATGAACACTCTTAATCAAATAACCTTTCAAGCAAAAAAAATAGAATCAAAATCGGTCCGTTCGTTTGGGCGCTACGATACAACAGACAGATACACATTACACCTTTATAACACCCCTCTTTTTCGTCGGGAGTTGAAAAGGACCAACATGTAAAAACACACACACGCGCATTACCAACATAATAAACGTAACATTTCCGTTACTCAGTGCCTAATTCTGTTGTAATATGAAAACGGGAAAAGCTATTCTTTTTATCTCATTGTCGCAGACCATGAACCGTGTTTGCTGAATAAAACGGTACACACACACACACATTCAAACGTTTTCCTGTATACCTGGGCATTTCCGTTTATGAGAAAAACAAGACAAAATATATGGAGTGAGCTGACAAGTAAAGTTCGGTTTACACTGGGGAAATATTTTACTTTGCAATACTAATATTATAAATGTGAAAGTAACTGTCTGTTTATCTGTTACTTTATAACGAATAAACTTTTTTTCTTGGTTAAATTGAATTATTGTTTTGAGGTTTGGAAAATCCTCATGGACTGTCTGCCACTTGGAGAGACTGAGGCTTCTTCGAGTAAAAAGCCGGCCGGAGGCCTGTCTGTGCCCTCCGGCATCCAGTGCGTCTACTGTGGAACGGAAGAGTAGTGGATAGTTCTCTCCCTTTCCGTCGTATCTTTTGTAAGCATTACATGGTCTCCGTAGGAGAATCATCAGCCGGGATGGACAAGCCGATCGCTCGGCCCTTATTACAAACGTGTCATTATGATGATACAATTTAGATGATAATCGATTAATCTATATAAAACAACCGACATAACTACTGAAATATTTTGCTGTTATTCTACGTTGTTATAAATTTGTTGCACACTGCATTGCTTGCAAATTTTGGCCCTAGTAACATGCATCAAAACCATGCTCGTAATGTTACATAACATATCGCTCTGTAGCACAATGTTACCTCGGTGTAAACTTAGCTTTAGGGACTGGCAGTTGACATGTTATGTCCGGCATGTGTTAAGGTGTGACTACAACAGGGACATAAAGTGTTTATAACATGGAATGACAGGTTTGCGACCCCTGAAATTTGAAACTGGGTGTACTGTAGACTACATAAAACATAATGTACTTTCACGCCTGTATTCCCCGAAGGGTTAGGAAAAGGTGTTCCAATGTACACCCACAGTTCGCTAGTATGTTTAGGTACAGTCAACAGCACATCATGGTATCCAAAAACTGTCAAATTTCTGCAATCGAAATTTTAAATCAATTCAAACTTGGTGTGTGTTTCGACTTTTGCACGTAAGAGCCAGTTCTCCTCGGCTGCTACGGCTCTAGCAGTGTGCAGTCCGTAGGGGCTCTTAAAGATCGGCAACGCATCAGCCACTCCTCTATGGGGCGATGTTGACTACTTACCACCAGGTGGCTCGTCAGCTCGTTGGCCACCTTAATCCATAAAAGAAAACGATTTTCAATTTAATCTCCAAACAATAGAGTTTATTATCCATTGGGGAAATTTGTCAGTCTGTGGTAACTTGATGTGCTGGCTTCCGTACCATGTACTTGGGGGTACGCTTGACAATTAGTCAAGCTTGACAATAGTCTACCTACTAAAATGACAAATGTAAGTAAGTACCTGTATGATACAATTATTTACTTACTTGAATACTTCAATTCGACAAAATGAATGTGTGATTTGATTTTCTGAATGGAACCTGATTAAAGTCACTGAAGTGCGTGATACTAAAATTTAAATCAGGGCTTATTGACCACCGAAATGAAATTACTTTGGACAATGAACAGACATGATAAATTACCCACTTTTATTTAAAAAGCTGGACAATACTACCTAATATTTAAAAATTACATAACTATAATAATTTACATAATTTAAAGAAAAAGTTATTCGGCAGTTAATATGTATTTTTAATAGTTTACATAATTTGCAAACTTATAGTTGAATTTAACGCATTTGACTAAAAGAGTTAATAAGAATGTGGAGGGACGGAGAGCGTAGAGGGAGACCAAAGAGTCTTCTTTTTGGTCTCCCTCTATGCTCTCCGTCCCGGATGGATGGATTGTGTTAAGGCCGATATGATGGAAAAGGGAGTGAATGATGAGGTGACGACTGATACGGATGAATGGAAGAAAAAGACATGCTGCGCCGTCCCCAAATAAATTGGGACAAGCGCAGGAAGATGATGATAATGATTGGATTTACGTGGACGGTAATTTTATTAACATTTTTCTCCTATATACACCTAGCTAGGGGTGAATTTTGTACTACTTAAATATTCGACATATCTATCCTACCTACGATGTAGTTATGAGCTATCATTACATTAATGGTTCCACTAATATAGAGTGGTGTAAGACGTATTGGTATTTCCCCGATGTGTACTAGTATGTAGGTGTAGTACCAGTGGACTGAAAAGGTCTTGAAAGATCGATGAAGTTATGAAATTCCGTTGGACTAGCACTATTGACAGGAATAGAAATAGAAGGATATACGGCCGAAATTAATAAACTATTTTTGGATTGTTTTCTCTACTGGACATTGAAATTTGATATTACTTCTATGAATCTTTTGTCAAATTTAAATCTCCAGTAGGAAAAACAATCCATAGATAAGTTATTAATTTTCCGATACAAACGTAATACCAAAGTAAATAGTATTTTTAACACAATTTAATCAAATTGTGTTATTATTCGGCTTCAGATAACGTTAACCTAGGTACCTACTCTACTATTTCGTTGGTAATACTTCACTGGAAATGTAAACGAATGTTATTTTTGAAACTTTGCTAAGTTTGGAACTATTTCGGGTTGCTTATTTCCAGTGAAGTAGTAGTAGATGGAATGGCACGGAAGGAACCTAGATTAACGGTTTCTGAAACCGAATACTAACATAATTTGATAAAAATTGTTATGGTATAACGTTTTTGTGGCCAATTCAGGCTCCGTCGGGCCCTTAGGTAATTGGTACGCTTTTATATCAAAATATAGTTTTTGTTTTATTTAGGGACTTTAAAGAAAGACAAGTGCGGTCTTTTGTTGGTACGAGAGTGACATACCCTGACGTCTGCCTAGATGGCAGAAGATCCATGAAGATTTTCCACAAGCTAGGATTTCCAAAAAAACAAACCATTTTATAACGACACGATCTTAGAAGAATTGATTATTATACCATCACGCCTATATTCCCCGAAGGGTGAGGATGTGGTGTACTAATGTACACCCACAGTTCACCGGTATCAGATCCCATGTAATGGGGTTGCGAGCCTATTGTCACTAACCGGGCATAAATCCAGACTCCGAGCTGCTACTGGGAATTTCATAGAAAAACCAAATAACACGTGGGGATTAAACCCAGGACCTCTAGCGTAGTAGTCGTGCTTGGGACCAATAGACTAATGAGGTAGACTAATAATTTAATAAAATGTAATATCTCAAAATCCAATATCCTATATGACACTATAAACTTAAGCTTACATGTTACTAAGTGGTATAATATCCTAAGTCTCCTGGGATCTCTGATGTGTCATAGATTATTTAAACAGGAACCTAGCCGAGTTAGTTCTCGACTGTAAGCTAAGTGTAATCTACGAAATCCCTGGGTCTATTCCCTAGGCTGTGGGATTAACACTAATCTGAAGCTATTGTAGAGAAATTATCATTATACAGTCTGTTATTGCCAGAGTGTTATTACGCGTTTGAATGTAAATGAGGTTCCTACCTCTTAAAACATTCATCTATTTAATTTTCTGTTAGTGTTGCAAGTTTGTGAGGTGCCATAGAGTATTACTATTATCATTTAAAAAGATCACGGCCTCATTAGTCTAGTGGTCCTAAGCGCAATTGTTACGCTAGAAATCCTAGGTTTGATTCCTTGATTGAGCGTGTAATTGGTAGAGAAATGTTGGGTTGTCTCAATAGCAATTCGGATAAAAAATGATAAAATTATATTTATTTCTGTAAATAGATCATTTAAGGATACTTTTACAAGTCAATTCTTTACATTTTTTTTAAACTAAATAGCGCCGGCAATTCCTAACTGACGACCTCTGAGAAGAAACACCGAAACAAACTCAGAGAATCATGGTCTCTTTTAAAGTCCAGACAGTAGTAGTAGTATTACAAATATGTATAATATTATATGTGTGTTACGATGTAGGGCAATATCTGAACAGGCCTTTTAAAGACAGAGCCTTAGCAGCCTTGAGTAGACCTGTCCTGACTGTCGGAACGCATACAACAGTCATCGGAGTTTGGACAAATCCAAATATGTAATAGTACATGGGACCTAAACATACCGGCGAATCTGAAGAGTTAGACAGCGGTGTACCTACATTAGCAAACCTCTGCCTAATAACCTTCGGGGAATACAGGCGTGATGGTATGTTATTTATGTGGGACTCTATGTAGATTTCTGCCGTTTCTCCTCCATTAAACCCAGATTCCATTAGACGACTGAGCGATTGGCTTGTGCGCCACGTGATCATACAAATATTTTTAAGATCTACAGGTAGTTGTTCCGGGTCTGGGCGTTTGTGTTTGAGAGAATTTGTGTTTGTAAACGCACCCACAAAACAGGAGAAAATGAAAAAAGGAAAAAGCATTGAACCCTAGTTCTTGAACAAGAAAGAAAAGTTCCATTAATTATGGCCTATTTAAACATTTAACTGTAACTTTGAGATAGGACGTGGCGGTACCGTAGATAACGCCCTGGTCGGCTAAGATCGCTGACACTCCAAATTCATCATAACCTTATTTTCAAAAACTTGCCATCGGCTACCCTATAACTTTTCGATTTACAATTTACATATAATTTCTGATACTTAAAAATAAGAAATACGGTGGCAAACGCTCAAAGGCTACTTCCAAATAAGTAAAAAAAAAATCATTAAACTTCGTCGAATTCTTTAAATAAGCTATGGTAGGATAGTGCAAAACCTATCCTCAAAATATGCATAACTTTTTAAAATCTTCAGACCAAACTGAAAAAAGAAAATAAATTGTCAATTTTTATGAGATAGTTTTATGAAACTAACTATGAAGTAGGTATAATAGGTAGTTTAGGAAAAATGGAAGTATATTTTCACTATTGGCGAAGATATCACATAACATACATGTAAATATAAACCGATAAAATCCGTAGTGTTCTACTCGTATTCAATACTAATTGTTGCCCGCAGTTTCACTCACGTCCCAAAAAAATTAACATATTATAAGTGCTAGACGGCGCATTAAGATGAAACATGCACCAGATTTTAAGTTAGACTTCTAGCAATACATCGGTGAAAATTGCATTCAATAACATGCAGTGGTTTTTGCGTGATGCGCGTACAAATATACAGACATAAATTTAAAAAATAGTTAATTTGGCTTCAGTTGCTCTAATAAAGACTCCCTATACTAGTTTTTTTATATTTATAATGTACATGATACACACATACATGATACCGGCCTGTTACAATTTTATTATAAGTATAAATTCTTTTTGGAAGTCGATTAAAAAAAAATCTCACCCAGTTCTTTTATGACGTGATATCAAAGTACACAACCGTAGGCCTGTCCAGTCAAAAAGGCCAGGCTTGAAGGGCAAGGGCATTCTTTATGATTTATAGTCTCGTGTCCACAACACTCCCTCACGTCTGACCCACATCAGTGATTAAATTTAATTTAATTTAAAATTAAAATGGGCATTAGTTCGGGCTAATTACTTGTAGTTTTGGATTATGTCCTGTATGTAGATTTGGTGTGAGATTTATTCATAAATTATATTATAAACAGATTGTAGTATGACCCGCGATAAACTTCTTAAGCGATCTCGTGAGAATTATACTATTATATAAGGAAGTAAGAAATTTATATAAGGAACCCCTCTGTAATTTCATGCTTTGAAGCCAGTGGTTCTTATCCGCTGTTCCAAGAACAACTGGTGGTCCCTGTAAGCATCCGAAGTGGTTAGTAAAGTCATCGCAACATCATTATATAAATGACGAATCACCGTGCGTCAAGAACTTATATAAATTAATTACTACAGATACTAAATAAACCTTGTTTAAATCATCTTTTGTAGGTAATATCGTTTTAAAGGTTTGATTTTCCTGTTTCATTCGAAAAATCATTTTGATTTATTCGGGCAAGATTGGTCTAAAATCATGTAAGTTTATTATTTTTATAAGAACAGAGTATTAAACAGAACATTCTACTTATGAAAGTCAAGAAAAACCCGGTCAAGTGCGAGTCAAACTCGTGCGCAAAGGGTTCCGTATCTACACATTATACCGCCATAATAAAATTAGGTGTAAGACCTTGCTTTTTGCTAAATTTCGTGATTCTAGGTCAAAGGGAACTACCATATAGGTTTTTGACCCAAAACGTATATACTTCCGGTTGACCTAAAATTGTCAATTTTGTTTAAAAGCAAGGTCTTACAGCACAAGTAAAGGGAAAATTCCAAAAAATGAAAATAGTTGAAAATTTCGTTAAATTTTGGTACTTACAAGTTTTCGCGAAAATCAAAATTTACCCATATCTTTTTAGTTGATTTGGGCCCTTGATTTCTATGCACCTAATAGGAACTAAAGATCTCAGTATCTAGTATAAATTTCAATTTGCTATATCCACTCGTTCCTGAAAAAATCGGTGGTGACACACGAAAAGACAGACAGACGGACAAGAGAGTGATCTTATAAGGGTTCCTTTTTTACCTTTTGAGCTACGGAACCCTAAAAAGAGACGAAGCACATTTTACTCTCCCTTCCATTAAAGTACTTATTACGCACTTTCCGTTGAGTATATTTTCTGCTATATAATATATCTTCATTGTTTTACACGCAAAAAGTGGAAAGTGAATATAGAATTAGGGGTATGCTTTATATGAATAATGGGCCGCCCGCCCGGATTACGGTTGGGTCGCTCATAACGTTGGAATGAAGGATTAATGTTTGGAGCCCTACCATAAGCTGACGCGTGCGGCAGTCGCTAGCGTCTAACGACGAATTTAATAGAAAAAATACTTTAATTTTAATTCCAGCCACAATTAAACTAAAATTAAAATAGTTTTTAAGGTAAGTTCATTTAAAAAAACATAACACGCTTCCTAATTTTGTTATTATTTTCTATAATCTAGTACATAATTATAGAAACTATTTATTAGCAAGCCTGATGTGTTCCTACGGCAAAAGTATTCTTTTTATTCCTTCCTTAGAAATCATGTGTTAAAATAAGTTTTTTTTAATGTTCATGAAGCACTGTTTACAATCAAAAATATTATCCTCAAGTACTTAGAAACTTCGTGTTGAAAAGTTGGGTAGATTTAGGTATTATTAAGGGCATTACATCGCTCAAATCCAACAAACACCCTAGCTTTAAAGAAGTTTCTAGTGGAATCCTTATGTGCGTTTGCCATATAAAAAATATATGTTATACTTAAGGTCATCACAAACAAATTGTATTGTTTAAAATTTTTATAAATTTGCCCCGATTTTGGTTAAAAATTGAAGTAAATAGGCCTTTTTTAAATCTAATTTGTATTTTTTCTCTTTAACGGCTTAATAGTTAGTCATGACTTTTATACCAATAAAATTGTAATGACGTAATTAACAATTTGTTATGTTTTTATTTTCTTATTACTTTGAATATTTTGAAATAATTACGAAATACCCGAAACCGCACTAGCACCCCGCGTGAGCACCCCCGCAATGCCTGTGACTAACAAATACTAGCACAAAGACTAAATCCTCAAGGTCATTGGGCAATGTAATACCCTTCAACTCCGAAATTAATAGACCGCCTAGACCTTAGGTACGCAGGTGTGGTCTATATTGGATGCCGGCTAATGGGTCGTGTTGAATTTTTAAGCTTTCAGATGCTTTTCATAAAATAATTTTGGCTTATGAAAGGAAATTACATTAGGTCTGAAATTTAAAGACTCGTTTTGGAGAGATTACATGGATAACAAAGAAGCTAACATGGGTAGATTTAAAAGTACTTTTTAGCTTAAGTCCTTTATAGAAAAAAATATTAATCTCCTGCCTCGTTAGTCTAGTAACTAGTCCCAAGTACGACTGCTGCGCTAAAGGTCTTGGGTTCGATTCCCAGGTCGAGCAAAGTTTTATTGGGTTTTTCTACGAAATTCTCAGTAGCAGCTCGGAGTTTGGACTTGTACCCGATTAATGCAATAGCTTCGGTCCCTATTACATGGGACTTAAACATATCTTTCCATGGGAACTGTGCGTGTATATAAGTATACCGCTGCCTAACCCTTCGGGGAATACAGGCGTGATGGTCTGTATGCTGTCTGATAGCAAAAAATAGTATGGCTTTAGTCGTGGCCAGTAGCCTGAAATTTTCCATTTGTGATAAGATGATAAACAAGCAAGGCCACCTGAGCCCAAGTCTTTATTTTATTATGTCAAAATAGAAGTAATTGGATACTTCGGAAATCGTTATTCACTCACTGACTTCAGAATTGTTGATTTTTGACAGTTATGATCTGATGAATCTGTTAGTGCTTATGTCAATTCGTGTCATTGAATGACTATTGTAATACAATTAATATATCAACCTCTGATTTTCCGTGGCAACTGCAGCCTACAGACTCCAGTAGCACCATTTGCGCTTTATCATCTAGACAGCTTAGCTTTTAAGCCTCATCTGCCCAGTAATTTTCTGGCTACAGCGTACTATATTTGTTTTATATCTATAAAGCATTGCTAATATATTCTGACTATCTATATTGTTATACCATAAGTTATGGTCTACGAATAGAAGGGTGTTGGCAGAGCTTGGATGTAAATCTTGGCCCAAGATTTACAGCCCACGCTGTTCACATTTTCGACCCAAATTATTGCTTTTATTGCTTGGGGAGAATTTTATTTTGTTTTGAGACGTTTAGTAATATGGACAAATATCTCGAAAATTTATATTGTACATACTCTGCTGGTTAAAGTTAAAAGTATTGAATTCCGACGTAAGATTTTATCACTTGCTTAGCTATATAGCTTGATTACCTGCGGTGTTATTCGCGATGATCCCGTTTTTCCCATCCCTTGAGAATTTCCCGAATTTCTCTATTAATGCTCTCTTAAAATTTCATGCTTCTAGACTCATTCGATCAATTCTATTTAAAAGATTTGAGATATCTTTACACCTATAATTATGATGTTCTACCTCATAAGTACTTACCTCAAATATTTATTTAACTTGTCGGAACAGATAAAATATAGTCTAGTATCTTTGGTTCGGAAAAGTAAAACAAATATTTGAGATACTTATAAATCCCAAGTAGTTATGCATTCTATATCCAATTTTGCGGCCATAAGAAATTACACATTACATACATAATTTTAATAATGTGATTCTTCCATCTAATGAAAAATACCTACCATACTTGTGTCAATTTTAAAAATTTATCGATTGATAAATTTAAATTATTGAATGTAAACTACTTTAGATTTACAACGAATATGTTGAAAATTAAATAAATTTTATGGATTCCGTATCAGAGGACCAATTACTCACGCTAAAGAAGTGAAGAATATACAAATTTCCATAAACCAAGTCGAAATGTTAATCCTTTGAGGCGGGTGCAAGCACCAGACAAGTTTCATCTTGGAGAAAGCAAAGGATTGTGGATTGAGCTCATTGTTACCGTCCTCGTTACCGGCTCAAAGGATTTAACAGGGGAATGTATTACGTGCACGATGCGTAATTTCGCTAGACATCTTAGATTATGGAAAATACTCTTAATAGTATCGCCCTTGTGTGTTTCTGAGGCATAATAATAAATTAACCCTATAAAAGCGTTTCGCATTCGTCGACGCTGTGAATCAACCATGTTTATATAACAGAATTCAAATAATAATTATTAAACACAACAAGCAAAATGAATTAGCAGTGACCTGCTGAGATTAAGGACCGCTTTCGATCAATCATAAATACACTAAACTAACAACTAACAACTAACACTAATAAAGAATCTTACACATACCATCACGCCTGTATTTCCCGAAGGGTTAGGCAGAAGCGTACTAGTCTACATCCACAGCTCGCTGGTATGTTTAGTTCCCATCTAATAAGGGGCGAGTCTATTGTCATTAACCGGGAAAATCCAGACTGCTACTGAGAATTTCATAGAAAATCCCAATAACACTTTATTCGACCTGGGGATCAAACCCACTTAGGACCTCTAGCGTCGCGCTGGGGATCACTTATGTCTGACTTATGTTATTGTAGTTATATATGTTTAAATAAACTTAAAATATTGAAGTTGAAACCTAACGTACGAGTAGATACTAGTAAAACATTAATTGTTCAACAGTAGCTGGTATCAGGCTTTAAAATAAATAAATATTAATTTATATTAGCCTTTGTGGGTTAAACAAATAATCAAAATAATTGTACTGTTTGTTTTATTAATATTGTTAGAATAAAACAAAACCAGAGAACAAAGAGGCTTTTTTATGAAACCCCTTGATATAGCCCAAAGCAAAAACGGGTTTCGCTGAAGGAGAAATATCTGCGCTCAATATTTTAAACCCTTTCCTCTTTGTTTACCGTTTTTCCTACTTCCCTCCCATGTTTTCTTTTTGTTACCTAGAGTATTGTCTTTTTGGTCCATTTTATATAGATGACGTAATTTTTGTCGACTTGCAATTCGACACAACCCTTGTCTACAGTTATAACTATTATACTGCACTGAATATGATCGGCTTCTGTGCCACGGGTTGTGTGTTCGATTCTCACACGGAACATATATATTTGCATGACGTACAGTTGCTCCTGGTCTGGATATTTGTGTCAGTAAAAGCACTTACGATACAGGAGGAAATCCTAGTGTGGGGCAATGTTTATTGAAATAATATTGAATAAACTAAAAACCCGAAATAATTATTTTACCCTAAAAATCATACGAATGAACTCAAATATGTTTTAAGCACATAAGTAAAAAAAAATCGATTTCAAGCATATAAGGGTATTCTTAGGTACATGGAACAGGTCAGAGGCTAACCAAGTTTATATGAGAACATCTCGGAAGTATAGTCTATTACGTGGATGAGCCATGCTTCGGCACGAATGTGCCGGCTTGACCGGAGTGATACCACACCTACCTACACCTGTGTTACTCTTTATACGTATTTATGATACTGCCAGAATGTGAGAGAGATTCTATTATTTATTTTGTCCGGCAGTCCGGAAATAGAAGCAACCGCTATTCTCAAATTTAAACGGAAACAGTCCCGGAGTTGTGTGCCAAAATTAGGCAGACTACCAACGTACAGTAGCCTTAGCACGAACAACTTGCGAAAAAGTATTCGTATCGTCACGATAAAAGCGCTGGTCCAAATCTCATACAAATTGGTCTCCATGACGATGCTAAGGCTACTGTTCAGTAGCCTTAGCACGAACAACTTGCGAAAAAGTATTTGTATCGTCATGGAGACCAATTTGTATGAGATATGGACCAGCGCCTCTATCGTGACGATACGAATACTTTTTCGCAAGTTGTTCGTGCTAAGGCTACAGTTAAATGAAATATTCTGCGCTGATGAGCGCGTTTTTTTACTTTTTAATTAAACCAGTGGTTTGTTAGCGGTCGCGCTGAACAAATAACGAGCTTAGCGTTTATAATTGTGCTACCGTAAAAGTGCTGATGAATTTATCTAATTAGTACATCAAAGGAGAATTTGTCATACAAAAATTTTGGACAATTCCATATTTCTCCATTCCAAGTTATGATGACGGTTCAATAAACAGCCGAAGCAAATAAATATTTGTGTGATGTTTTTTGGGCCATGGTTGTAGTTTGTATCTATTAACCGGGCACAAATCCAGACTCCGAGCTTCATAGAAAAACCCAATAACACTTTGCTCGACCTGAGAATCGAAGCCAGAACCTCCGGTGTGGCAGTTGCTAGGCGAATGAGGCAGTAATATCTGCTGTTTTGTTGGATACTGTATTGTTATTCTGTTTTTCTACTTATGTTATTATATTTAGGTGTTTTTTTACTATTTCCAGTTAAACATTTACTGTGTATGCTTATAAAAGTATTCTCTACATTTTCTTGAATGAAATAATAAACAACAGCTGCTTCCTTGTTGTGGCTCGACTGAAGGCGGGAATGGGGTCAGTATGGCGATGTCTGCAAGGAATTGTGGAATGGCTGCCGCTGTTATAAAGTGGGAGAAATTAGAAGACAGATTAATAAATAGGTATATTTATATAACTGCTTTTAAACAAAGCAATCTTTAATCGTCCATTTTTGATTTGTGTATATGGTTTTAAAACAGTTATAAGTTCATTAAGACTGAATAAGCTATTATCACTAGTTATGAGTTCATTAAGAACTCATAACTAGTGATGATAGCTTTGTCATATGATCAGAAACCGATAATTTTTGAGTAATCTATGGCTCGAATATGACTAAAATCTTCTCTCTTAAACGGTGAAGAAACAAAAAAGAGAATAACAAGCCTTAGGGATTTATTTCGAAGCGTAAGGCTTTTTAACCCGCAGTAAACCAGCGATATGGACTAAAGTCTAACTCCTTTCATTTTAAAAGAAGGCTCGTGTCCCGCAGTACAATATAATTTAAAACATTTCATTCAGTTTATTTATATGCTTTGCTTGTATTAATTAAGATAATATAATTAATTTGATCCCTAAGAGGTTAGTTAAACAGAATGATTTATATGACATTTTGATATCTTAGCATAGATTAGTAAAATAGTGTAGCTTAGCATAATCGAAAACAAATAAATAGCCCAACTGCCAGTTTACCCACACATTCTACGTCAGATTATTTTAGCTGCAAACGAACCTAATGAGGTACTCCAGAGAAGGTCACGAGATAACTAAGCTTGCATATCCAATATTAATTTAATTAAATCAATTGATAAGGTTGTTCCCATTGAAATGATAACGGAAGTTGTTATCATTGTCGTTATCTACGCCTACTGCTACTTGTCTAATATTAAGAGTTACGTAAAACAGTGCATTTTTTATTATGTGGGCAGCAAAGGGACTGCAGCTCATCCCGACCAACCGGGTTCGTTTCCCTGCAGAGGCGAATCAATATTTGATCTTGATCATAGCTATTTGTTTATAGTCTAGGTGTATTTTTAATTTTAATAAATTAAAATAATAATATATCTTGATTTCTCCAATAATTGCACAAACATTACATTATTTAAGAAATATGGCTTAAGCTAAGTCGTCCAGAAACTTCTAAACTAGGTAATAACCTGTATCTGAGAAGCTAGTGTATGTTTTTTAAGTATTCCATGATACAGAAAGTTCTTTAAAGTGGGAGACGTCTTAAAATAAACTGTTGATTTTGATGTATTGCCGATATTAAAAAAAAACTATCTAAATATATCTATAATTTTCGATCAAAGAAAACAAGACTTACTTAGTATTTAGCTTTGGTGGAAAGGTAGATACGTAAATAGAAAATAAAAATTGTTTTATATTAATTTGTGTTGGGGTAAAATACAAAAAATTCAAGGCTACATAATCTAGATTAAAAATAACAACTAAGTGACACTTAGGTAAAAAAAATGTTTTAAACTATACATTTATCAGTTATTGATCATGTTCCTATTAGCTTCAGTGCCAAAGGACCAAGTTATTCGCCTCGAAGGACCAGTAATACAATTTATTGTGATAATAAAATCGTCACACAAAAGTAAAATCTTTTCGACGTATCTAACAAAAGGGAAAAGAAGTTGGCGCCAAGTTTCTGAACTTTTATGACCTTACGTACACGACTCGGATTTAAGGCCTTGACAGCACACAATGAACCACTATTTTGTCATTAAAGATAGAAGCTTACATAAATAGAAGAGGATCTACTAGGTACTTGAGAATTTTAAACAAAGAAAATTATAGTTCTCAGTTTATATTACCGATATTATTACGCTATCATTCTAATATCGGCAATATAATAATTAATAAAATATTTTTTAGGAACTACAAAAATAGGTAGTTTACTTGGCTGCGGTACCTTAACCGCTTGGGACTTGCAGGTATGAATGGAACCTGCAAGTCCCAAGCCTGATATTTTTTTTTTCTTTCGGTGAGATTTAGATCTTCAATTAGAAAAATGCTAATTAGAAATTAGCTAAATTAATCAAAACAATACTCGTGTGATTGACCATAATTATTTAAAGATGTTATCTATTTGAAGATATGATGAGTGGTTATATAATACATACTTAGTTTTATTTTTCTGACGTTAAACTTGACAAAATAATATATGGAAATATATAAATAATATGTGGAATTATATAAAGGCTTCGACAGCCTGTATTATTATCTAGCACCTAAACATTTTTTTTATAAAAACGGTAAGAAATAGGTTCTACCTGATTCAAGGCTTACATGTTACCAGCACCTTAATAAAGAACCTTCGTGGCGGTAGAATTAACCGTACTTACGTCAAGAAGCCCCAATTATTTTAATATACCTCCTCATTACAATATCCTTAGCACTCTTATATGACGGTGAATACCCCTTTCAGGATTTAAGCATGTAATTTGTACGACAAAAACTCATTTTGTTCTGAAGGTAAGGTTCTACAATTTATGTTGCCATTGAATAGCAAGATTATTGTGTGAAAAACATTCTTAGGTTGTATCTAAGTCTTTCTTGTACTGTTTACTAATAATAATGATGTCATTAAAGTAAGAATAAAGGCCTTCCAAGCCTTTTCTCCATTAAGTTGGGGTCGCCTTCTAGTCTAATCATATGCGGTTGTATACTCAATTTGTGGACAATACCGATATTTTAAGAATAAACTGATTGTCAGACTTTTTGAGATTTTTATTTTTACGAACGTTTGGAATAAGCGGTCGTACGGAACCTAGGACCAGAATAATTCTGAAATACCTATTTGTAAATTTTTTATATTTAGTATTCATATTAATGAATTTCTGTTAAAATTGCTCAGAATTAATGATTATAACTCTGCTGTTATTGGTGGATTAACAAATATATAGGGACTTTGTTTTTAAATAGAAATAAATTCTATACGTATTCGATTTATTATATCGACTGGTGACGTATGCTCCCTTAACTAAAAATTATTTGACGCTAAAATATAACCGCTGACAAATGAAATGTACTCTCCGCATATAATAGTGGTTTTTGAAATAAATCACATTAAAAATTTTTTGTTTAACTTTTTGTCTAAAATTAGTTTCGTGCGTCATTCCACGCCTTGTACGTAAATTGTGCGTTTGTAGTGTGTTACGTTCCCATAATTTTAGAATAGTGAGAATTCTGTATTATTGGGGGATTCCGAGATCCATACTTTTTACAAATTATACCCTAAGCAACTGAGATCGCTGTGACTTACAAAGATTTTAACAAAAATTTGTGTCGTGAACACGTTAATGCATGTTAACCATTAATGGAAAAGGTTTGTTGAGTTAAAGTTCAAAGATCCTTCTTGGAAGGGATATTTGGGATTAGAGTTGGTTAACTAAAGTTTAAGTTAGTTAAAACTGTAGTTCACATGCTCTTATTAAGTGTACATATTTTCAGATTCATTTAAATGTACACCAATTATGGAATGTAAGCGTTGAGCTTTTTCTATAAAAGTATTTTTCTAGGCTATACTTTTTCTCTAAATAATCTAAATATATATAAAACTCAAAGGTGACTGACTGACTGACATAGTGATCTATCAACGCACAGCCCAAACCACTGGAGGAATCGGGCTGAAATTTGGCATGCAGGTAGATGTTATGACGTAGGCATCCGCTAAGAAAGGATTTTGATAAATTCTACCCCCAAGGGGATAAAATAGGGGATGAAAGTTTGTTTGTCAATTTTAAACCGATCGGGCTGAGACTTTGCATGCATATAGCTACTATGACGAAGACATCCCCTAAGAAAGGATTTTGATAAATTTCGACCTATGTAGGGGTGAAATAGGGGATGAAAGTTCATATGGAACAAAGTAACTATTCCACGCGGACGAAGCGCGGGCAAAAGCTAGTCTTTCTATAAAGGCCTTCAATTGTTTGAAAGCTGATCCCTAAATTCACAAGTGACCAATATATCTGATCATCGACTTAATACTTAAGATCAAACAAGAGATATAACTGTTCACCTAGATATCACGGTTCCCGCCAAAGTCTCAATATAAAGCTCTGCATTATTCATAAACTTGCGGAGTGAGGATTTCGTGGCGCGACTAAGATTAGATGATGCGATAGTTTCTAGAAACTTGCCGGCTGAAGATTTCATATAACCCGATTATGTGGTGTCTGGGACATTGATTTATTGTATGTTTATAGTGGGCAGTTTTGGGATACTGAGGCCGTGTCATAATGTGTTTTTACGATTGAGAGAGAGGGATGCCGCTCTACACCTTAAATAGCTCCATCCATCTCTCACAACGTAAAAATGAACGCAATAATACGTCATGGTAAGGCCTCTGAAAATCTATATGAATATAAATAAACACGATCATCACTTGAGAACGACTCGACTGGTTTGGTTTTTTTTGTTTTATTGTTTTGGAAATCCACCGGAAAAAATAAGAAATACAGGAAAAATGTGTTTGTAGTCCTGTATACCAAAAGTACGTTTTTACAAGTAAAAGGAAAATTCCTTTGTACACGATTATTTTTCTCATCTTTTGAGGTTTCTGGAAGTGTAATATCACCTAGCATAAGTTTGTATGAAGTGTAAGATCATTGAGTCAAAAGCGTAGGATTACAAGAGTACAATAATTTAATATATCTGTATATAAATAGGGGCTATTAGCTAGTGTCGACTTGGCTCATTTTTGCAATTTTTTTTAGATTATTCCTAGGAATATAACACTACAGTTCTGCTACTTTTTTGTAGGATTTTAAATACTCAAATACTCAAACTAATTTTTTTTTTAAATTTCCTACTTTTTAGTGCAATTCAGAATTTTGACCTGCTGCCATTATTTTGTTGCTGGAAAATTGCTTATTAATCTAGCTCAACAAGATAATATTTTCAACCTTTTTTTAAAAGATTTAAACAATTCAAGCATTTGGAATAAAAGAATTGAAATAATTGATAGTGCTTTGATAACTATTTTCTTTGTCCGTCAACTCATTCAAAGCATTATAGTCTTTACGTTATGTATTTCTGAAGACGGTTAAAGTAAAAGTAATCTTTGGATTCAAAAGGAGATTGCGTCCATTCTTTCTGTTCTTTGAAGTTTTGATCTCTTAGATATAGAGTGGGGAACACACTGTTGTGTTTAAACATTTTTGAATTACATTAGACTATTACATTATCTTAAACTAGGTTTAAAAACAGTGTGGTACTGGATTTTTGTTTTACGTTTTACCACATATAGGTATGTGGGTGGTATAATATAAAAGGGTTTTTTAAATTATTTTATTCATCGAATCTAGGTAGATATGAGAATGTGTAAGCGTAGGTATTAAGACGCTAAGTAGGTACTTAGCGTCTTAATACACATTTGACAATGCTTAATTTTACAACAGAATAATTTCACGAATTAATTAATTTAATGAATATGTATAATACGAGTATACATGCAGTGGTCTACTGAACCTTTAGACAATCAATATTTTTATCTAAGACAAATGCTTTTAATAAATACTCTTTTATTGTTAGAATTGAATGTTGAATATTCTTCTTTTTAATAATACAATTTTACTAAATTGAACAGAATTCATTTTCGTTCTCCTCATGAACTGGCTTCAAAGGTTGTTTGCATCAGGATCCACTGAAAATTTAACCATTTGCATTCCTAGAAACAAAATGGTATGAATCTTACTAAGTATTAATTATGTAAAAGTACTTTTGAAAATCAAATAATAGATTGCATGTTAATTAAATATTACGTGGTAATTTGCAATTGATTCATCTTTGTGTCTTCATTTAGATATTCTAGTTGTTTGAGATTTTTTTTTAATTCTTATGGAATAGGAGGGCCAACGATCAGACCGATCACCTGATGGTAAGCGATTACCGTCGCCCATGGACACCCGCAACACCATAGGAGTCACAAGTGCGTTGCCGACCTTTTAAAAGGGGATTGGGCCTCCGGTAACCTCACTCACTTGGCGAAACACAACGTAAGCGTTGTTGAACGCCGGTTTTCTGTGAGGCCGTGGTATAACTCCGGTCGAGCCGGCCGATTCATGCCGAAGCATGGCTCTCCCACGTAAGCATGGCTCTCCCATGTAATCTCTTCGAATTATGTTAATACCACCACGCATTGCATTTCCGAAGTATTTGACAGAGACGTACTAGTGTACACTTAAAGCTTGGCGATATGTTTTAGGTCGCACGTAAGACTGTTGAGCATAATACCATTTACCGAGCTCAAATCCAAAGACCAAAAATAAAAGGTACACATTTTTTTCTCATAGATCATTACAATTGTTATTCAATTTTTCCAGGTCACTGCTTCTTCTGAATATGAGACCATGAATAGCCGAGTGGGAATTGCGGTCGAGTGTTGTAAGATAATGTATTAGTTCGATCACATTTCTATTGCGAAAATGAGATGAAGTTTTAAGGGATGAATGGATTCATGCCACTTACAGAACAATTTTTATATGCGAGGTTTGAATAATTGGTGAAAGAAGTAACAAATTGAGAATCACGATTTAGGTTTTAAAGGAGGAAATCCGTTAAATTTTTTAGTTTGCTAATAGTTATACGGAGCAGGTTTGTATTTATTATAAGGCCTCTCGTTGCAAGGCCTCTTTTTTGTTGTTGTTTTTTTATAAACTTTTCCACGCATGCACATAAAAACTTACCAAAGTTTCATCGCAATAGGATGAATGGTTTAGCAATGAATAAAGAACAAACAAACAAACATTAAGGGCATTACATCGCTCAAACCAAAAAAAACACCTTAGCTTTAAATAAGTTTCTAGTGGAATCCATAATTATGTGCGTTTGCCATATAAAAAATATATGTTACACTTAAAGTCATCACAAACAAATAGTATTGTTTACATTTTTTATAAATTTGTCCCAATGTTGGATAATAATTGAAGTAAATAAACCTTTTCTAACCTAATTTGTATTTTTTGTGTCATGAATTTTATACAAAAAAAGCTGTGACGACGTAGGTAATTAACTATTTGTATTGTTTTTATTTTCTTATTTCTTTGAATATTTTGAAATAATAAAGAAATACCCGAAACCTCATTAGAATCCCGCGTGAAGAACCCCCGCAATGCCTGTGACTAACAAATACTAGCACAAAGACTAAATCCTCAAGGTCATTGGGCAATGTAATACCCTTAATTTTTATTTATATAGACTTATTGATTTTCTAGACTTCTGCGGTACTTATTTTTCCTTTAAAACTGACAGTGTAAATGATGCGAACCGTACCTATCTACTTATCTCATGCGAGTAGGGTAAACATAAATACGAGATATTATGACCCCAGTGGATTGACATTACGCTCGCTAGCTTCCTTAGGGACATCGGTATGAAGCCCCACTAACTACAGGCTGCAGAAAATTTTCTTGTTAGATAGCTACCTGAAGGCTTACTTCCTGAATACAAATTTCATGATAGAAATGTTCCTTTGGTTAAATCGGTAAATCTTAGATTATAGGATACACGGAATTAAATTAGATAATTATTATAATGCAAATAAATAAATATAAAATATACTGTCAAGTATGTATTGTCCGAAGGGCTAGGTAGAAGAAGTTATACGGGGAGAGAGACTTTTATCATAAAAATGGATTAAAATTATATCCTTACCTCCTTACTAATATTATAAACGTGAAAGTTTGTCACTATGGCTGTATGGATGTATGGATGTTTGTTACTCTTTCACGCCAGACCGGCTGAACGGATCTGGATGAAATTTAGCACAGAGATAGATTATAGTCTGGAATAACACATAGGCTATTTTTATCCAGGTCGGATCCAATTCTGAAGTCCACGCAGACAAAGTTGCAAGCAGAAGCTAGTAGATAGGAATTTCATAGAAAAACCCAATAAAACTTGCTCGACCTGGTAATGGAAACGGGGACCTCTAGAATACAGACGTGATGGTATGTATGGTATGAAATTCTTTCTGAGGTGACGACATACTGAAAATGATGACATAAAGGCTCTGCGAGCATATTATGTGAGAGAACGTCAGGAGACATCATAATTATATGAATAAGCAAAAACTGAGCGAAAGCCTGAATTTCCACAAAAAAAAAATCTATAAAAACATAGAACATAATTGAACATAAAACAACATTATTAAATGATTTTGGTAAACAAAATATTTTCTACAAATGGGTTCCTACCATAATTAGAGATGTATTTTCATAAAATCCTTCTGGAACTTTCGAAGGTTTTCATAAACATGACTTGCCTGGGGTAATAAACCTTAAACAATGTCTGCTCGGAACATTGGTGTTTGGGTTAAACTTTGTGTGTCGAAACATAATACAATAAAAACAAATTACCCTCCTTTGCGTCGGGCAGTCGGGTAATAATAGCGACTAGTGTATCTAACCAGGAATCCTGCCCGCGATTGAATTTTTCCTTTACTAAAATAACTTTATAATCTTAGCATGGAAAATGCAAAAAAATCACAAAAAGATAGTTAAAAGGTAAGGTGGCATCGAACTAACTGTAAAGTAAGTCATATCGGTTGACGAGCAAGGTAACTTGCTTTTCAATAGATGTCGCCAACTTCACCTTATGACGTAAATTCAGAATGTGAAGCCAAATTTCGATCAAGCGGGTGGGACTCGCGGTGGCTTAGCGGTCAGATCGTCTGGTGTATCTAACCAGGAGACGCAGGTTCGAATCCTGCCCGCGATTGAATTTTTCCTTTACTAAAATAACTTTATAATCTTAGCATGGATAATGCAAAAAAATCACAAAAAGATAATAATAGGGCCCTTCAAGATTGCCGATCATTGACGAACAGGCGAACGCGTTTGTTTATTTTGATTCTCGTCGTGGGCGTATTTTGTAGTTCTATGCACTAATTATTATCTCATTAGTCTAGTGGTCCAAAGCACGACTTCTATGCTATAGGTTCTGAGTTCCTTGGATCTATAGCGTATACCTGAGTATATTGGATTTTTCTATAAAATTCTCTGTAGCAGCTCCGAGTTTTTTTTAAAGCAATGTGAGTCGCACATTACTAGTATTCTTGTTAACCCCTCGTGCTAAGCTAAATGCTTGTTACGAGTGGGTTCACGTCGTTAGTTTAATGGGTGGGTTTTCGGCAACCACATGATCGCAGGTCCGACGCCCCAGTCATCAGGCTACCGCCACTTGTAAAAGGAGTTTGGGATTTGTGCCTAGTTAGTAGCAACAGGCTCACCTCCTATTACCTACATGGCACCTAAACGTACCTGTGAATAGTGGGTATACACCAGTATACGGCTGCCTAACCCCTCGAGGAATACAGGCGTAATGGCGTAATCTTCAGTCCCTAAAGTAACCTTCAACAAAATGAATTAATTAGGTTCATTGTTCTGATAATGTGCTTTTTAATATGATTTTCCGTAGAGGAACTGGTTCTTAATTATATTATCATTCAATTTAAATGCTGAGGTTGTAATTATCCCAATTATGTTATTTTATGAAATTAGGTTACAAAATAATTACTTACCAACGTATTTAAACAAAAACAGATTGAAATGTAAAACGGTTGAGCTTTGTCGTTCCTTCTGTTTAAGCAAGTTCAAGTAAATTACACGCAAAGCTGTCGTCCCCCTCAAAAAGAGTTCATTACGAAAGGATAATTTATTCTAAGTAAATAGGGTCCTTTTTCCCAAGAGAAGATTATTTGAATGTTTATTTTAAAGTTTTTTTCAGACTCGGATTCCGTGACTGTTGTTTTTATAATTCGTTAGATTTCTTTAGTTTTTATTAATTAAGTATTTGACTGTGATAAATAATATTACGTCAATCCGTAGGTTCTTTAAAAAAAATATAGCTATCATCGCTGAAGAATCTTCAGTTCTCGTCTGTCTGTTAAAAATCACAGAAAACTTGCGTGAATCAACGCTTACATTGTGTTTCGCCGAGTGCGTGAGGATACCGGAGGTCTTATCCTCTTTTAAAATGCCGGTAACGCATTTGTGACTCCTCTGGTGATTCCGAGGCCGGATACCTACCACCCCGAGACACACAACGACTTTACGTGTGAAATAGTGATCATTTTTATTATTGTTAGGTGTATGTAGGTATATTATAGTATTTTATGTTTTATCATGTATTTATATTGTATTATATATTTTTATATGGGCCTTGTTGCCTGTAATAAATGGAAATAATAATAACCCAGTTCTTAAAATGGTCATGCTATATTGTATTGGGACCGATCTATCACCACTGACAGGACTATTGTTGCCAATAAGCCTGATATTGTGGTGATAGATCGATTAGAGCGTCGTGCAATGATTGTTGACATCACCGTCCCGCATGACGAGAACCTCTTCAAAGTCGAAAAAGAAATAAAAATAAACATACCATCAGATCAGCGATCCGTCTGACCTTTTGCTCCCTATCTGATAAATAAAATCGCTCGAATATCAGCATTATACACAAAGCAACTGGCATCAGAATTCCGCAGCACAATAGTGCTAAGACGGCCCAAAGGTAACCCTTCAGAATGACCGCGACAAACGCAGGTAAACATTCGGCGTATTTATTACTTAGCTACGAGAAACTGTAACGACTCAAAAAACAAATAATTATATTTTAAGCATCAATTAATAGGTATCTACATTTTCAAAATAATGCAATTGTTTTCAGAATTGCGATTACTGTCACTAAAGAACAACAAAATGGCCGACCTCGTCGCCATCAATCAATCAGCGACGAACAATCGTGAAGTCTAAACACGCCTTTATGACAGTTACGAGAAACAATTTGTTCGAAATGAAGAAAGGCCGCTCTCATTGAATTAAGGGACCGTTAGTATGCATTCTGGGAGATCTTTGATCTGTCCTTTTGAAGTCTTTTTCTGACGCTTCTTATCTTTAAGTGAAGTCTTCATTGGAATCTTTTACTTAGTCAATTAGCCTTGTGTTGTTCTGCTAGTGTACTAAACTTTTACAACTCTGTGTGAGTGAGTAGGTATGTTGTTGTATTATGATCCTTTTTGTGCCACACATAGATATTGCATTTCGATAGTCCGATTGAAACTTACGTTAAGTTTAACGTTATGTTTTAAATAAAAATCTTAACGAAGGTTTTAACTGAATTCTCAAATTAAAAAAGCAATAATCCGCGCTTCGTAGTTTTAGTTTAGAATGGCTTCAAAAAAAGAGGTGTTTCTATGTTTGTCGGTGTGTATTTTATGTATGTTCAACGTCATCGTACTTAGGGAACAATACATTTTGAAAAAATCAGTGGTGATTTATTATATTCTTTGAATTATGAATATGTTATGAATATGTTATTATGAATAATTGAATATGTTTTCATAAAAGATTTCAACTGTCAAATAACAGTTCAGAAGTCGTTACTAATTCCTTTAGAATTTCAATTAATATTATTCGCGCCTGCTTCTTGAGTAATTTAATAAACCGTACAAGTAAAAGCACTAAATGAAATCCTTATTTAATCATTGTTAGGTTACTAAAATAAACAATAATTCTTAATATGAAATTTTCAAAATTAATTTCAATTCTAGGCCAAAATTTAATAACTTAGCGCATTTTAACTATTAATGAAAATATAAATTTGCTATACCGCGAACGATACGGCGGACCATTCACTGTACGACATAATAAAGGTATAACGGATAGAAAATACAGGGGTTTAGCCTTAAAGCCGGATTTCACGAGTCGCACAAGCAACCCCAACTCGTTTCATAGTATTCAATTATTCAACATTTCATAGTAGATGTTTTGAGCGCGTTTTCATGAATATAAATAATAAAGCAAGCTTAAGGGACGATGCTGTAAAGATTTTTGTGATTCCAAATATGAATTTTATTAGCTTATTATGCAGCTGCAACAGATTAATAGCATTTTATCCCGAATTCATTACCAAAATCAATATTCTATTGTTATTCTTAACTAAAATTATGTTAAGTTTGAGTCAAAATCTAGAATCCCGTCATAAATGATTGCAAGTATATTTCAATGAAATATTTTCCTACTATACTTAAATCTTTCATGTATCTATTTATTTTTTACATTACAATTTCACGTCATTACCAGCAATTAATAAAACCTATTCATATTAATTTGTGTATAATTTACGTAATAATAATAGTCTTCCATGTGCTTTTTTCCAAAAAAAATGTCTATTATGTAAAAGTAATTATGAGACTTAAAATGCACTACGCATGACAGCGACACAGCACACGACGCACCTAGGTATATCTACTTTTTATTTTTCAAATTAAAAGGGGTTGGCCCGTAGTCTATGACGCTGCCCAAGTGCAGGTGCGCGTATGTTGTGTTCCTAACGGGGAGCAAGGTCTCCAGAGCTCCGCGAGGAAACGTTGTGTTGGCAGTGTGGGGGACCGGTAGTGTTTTTTTACCGCCGTTGTCATGTATGGCAGCATGTCTTCTATGCTACCAGCCCAACTATTCCTCTTTAATTTACAGGGTCGGCAACGCGCAAGTGATACTCCTGGTGTTGCAAGCGTCCATAGACTACGGTAATCGTTTACCATCAGGCAGGCCGTATGTTTGTATCCACCTTAGTGGCACCATTAAAGATTAATGCCAAAAACGTAAGCTCTTTGTATTCATAAAAACCCCGCTAATAATATTAAAAGACGTTATTGAAGTTTTAATGAATGGACTGAAAATTCTCAATATTCGTTCTTCTGACGAAGGCTTTCACCCCACTTCGTTTATTATTCTGACATGTAATGGATAAAAATTCAAACAACAGCGCAGTCACAGGGAAAATATTGCCAACAAATTCAGGCTTGCGTTCGCAATAAAACACTGCAGGTGTATGAAAACCTATCAACATATAAATCGATTGTACAACGTATTCGTATAACCGAATAGAATATATTTATTCGATTCAAGAGACCAGATGTTCCGTATGTTCCTGCGATTCAAAAAGTTGAACGGTATTTTTATTTGATGGTAGTGGGCGGGTGACGGCTGCTTGTCAACCCTAGTGATCACGAATAAAGGTCTGTGTACACATTTTATATTCGATAAATTTAGTCTGTGACGCATCGCTTAAAATAGGGTTGCTAAAATTTTGTGGAAATGATGAGTTAGGTAGATAAATTATCTTTTGTAGTGACGTACCTTTTTTGCCTAATAAGTAAAAGTAACACATTTTTCTTGAGGTATTTTTATTTCTCAAATGGCTGTCTGATTAATTTGGCCTGGGATATCTTTATATATATAATTCTTCTGTGAGTGTGTATGTCACTGAACTTCTCTCAAACGACTGGACCGATTTTGATGAAATTTTTTGTGTGTTCAAGGGGATCTGGGAATGGTTTAGATCAAACGACTGGACCGATTTTGATGAAATTGGGGATCTGGGAATGGTTTTGTCCGCTGTCCGCTGTATTTCGCTTTATACGTAGCGAAGCACGTACCGGGCCGCTAGTAATCAAATATAGTATGACCTTTTTTTTTTTTTTGTTTGCGCTGGGAAAAAATGCATGACGCATGCCCTCCCATCGGGGGATGGGGGGGTTATGTGGGACTCCCCGGTCTGACCCGGTATACCCACTAAAATAACCCAGCGGCACTCCCGCTTCGTCCTAGTGGCGAGGACTGGGAAACCGGCACAGCCTTTACGTCCAGTCCCCGCCGACGAATGCCCTGCCTATCGGACCCTTCACCACCTCCCCGTGGGGAGGGGGACGGGCCCGGGAGTGACCGACGAAGGTGGTGACGGCTGCAATGCGGGCGAAGGCACCCCCGCGCCTGTCACCCGCCCATCACCACCAAGAGGAGGGAGAGGACCTGCGCCCCTTCTCCGACCCCTTCTTCGTCTGCGGAGCGGCGCAGCGAGAGGGTCGTCCTCCCGCGCGCGCTCCGCCTCCTCCTTTTGCGAGATTACATCCTCGCAAAAGGAGGCAACCGCTGCCCAGGCCTCCTCGCTCCCCAGCATGGCGATGATCACGCCGGGAAGCGAGAGGTCCTGGCCAACCACAGCGGTGAGGCCGCGGCGCAGCTCGGACCAGGCCGGGCACACCTCCAGGGTGTGCTGCGCCGTGTCCTCCGGGGCCCCGCATTCGTGGCACGCCGGCGTTTCCTCCCTCCCGATCCGGTGCAGGTGCCTTCCGAAACAGCCATGGCCGGACAACACCTGCACCAGACGGAAAGAGAGGAACCCGTGGGACCGCTCGAGCCAGCTCCGCAGGACCGGACCGAGCGCGTCCAACGTCCGGCGGCCAAAGGCGGCGGTGGCGAGGTCCTCCGTCCAGTGGAGGACGATTGCGTCCCTCGCCTCCCGCCGCACGGCCTCCCGCTCCTCGGGGACGGGGCACTCCCCGAGCGCCTTCCGGCGCGCCGACCACTCGTAAACTCTGGCGAGCACCCACGCCTCCAACTCCCAAGGAGGGGTGCCGGCCAGAGCGCACGCCGCCGAGAAGCCCACCGAGCGGTAGGCCCTCGCCACCCGCAGTGCAATAGCCCTTTGGGGCTTACGGATGGCGGTTGCATTCTCCCTCCTATGGAGGGAGTCCGCCCAGATGGGGGCCCCATATAGGGCCATACTCCTCAGAATGCCGGCATAGAGGCGCCGGCATTTGGCCTTGGGCCCCCCCAGGTTCGGGAGGAGCCACGAGAGGGCGTCCGCGGCCTTCAACAGGCGCGTCGACAGCCCGCTGAAATGCGGGCCGAATCGCCACCTGTCGTCCAGCACCAGGCCCAGATACTTCATCTGGGGCTGGACCCCTATCCGGACGCCCTCTACGACGATGTGTGCGTCGGGAGGGCAGCGCTGCCGAGGCCCGCGAAAGAACACGGCCTCGGTCTTTTGCAGCGCCACCCTCAATCCGAGGCGGCGGATCCTCTCTGCAACCAAGGATCCGCCAGCCGAGGCCAGACAGGCCGCCTCCCCGAAGCTCCTCCCCCGGGCAGTGAGGAGAGTGTCATCCGCGTAGCAGATGACACTCGTGCCCTGGAGGAGGGCTCCCCGCAGAAGCCAGTCAAACCCGATGTTCCACAGGGGGGGCCCCAACACGGACCCCTGCGGAACACCGGCCTCTGCGCCGTACCGCCGTATCGTGGCCGTCTTGTCCGCGAAGACGACCTCCCGGTCCCCCAGGTAGCTGGCCAGGAGGTTCCGCAGGTATTGGGGCACTCCGTGATACCGGAGCGCCTCCAATATCGTCGAGTGGGGGACGGAGTTGAAGGCGTTGGCAATGTCGAATGACACCGCCAGCACTCCGTCCCCCGCCTCCACCGCTTCCCTCACCTGGCCCTTGAGTAGGGCCAGCGCGTCGATCGTCGAACGCCCTCGACGGAAACCGAACTGGGCGTCCGACAGATCCGGCCCTACCCCCCGCAAATGGCTACCCAGCCGGGAGGCGACAATCCCCTCGAACAATTTACCGACCTCATCGAGCAGGACGATGGGCCGGTATGCCGAGGGGGAGTCCACCGGGCGTCCCTCCTTTCGGAGCAGGCATAGCCGCCCCTCCTTCCACAGTTTCGGGAACCTCCCAGCCGCAAAACACGCGCTGAAGAGGTCCCGAATCCTGTCCTCCATTTCGGGGGCGGCGATCGCCAGCACCCGTGCAGGGACGCCGTCCGGCCCGGGAGCCGTCTTCTTCGCGCGGAGGCCGAGAACCCCCGCGCGAAACTCCGCCACCGTCACCGGGGGGACCTCCTCCTCATCCGCCGCCGCAGCCGCCACCCGCGGGGGATCCATCGTTGGTGGGGTGAAGTCGGTCCTGCGCGGAAACAGGGACCGGACCACCCCATCCAACAACGATGGCTCGAGGGTCTCCGTCAGTGGGGGACCATACGGGCGGAGCTGGTTCCGCGCCGCCTTGTATGGCCTCCCATAGGGATCCCTGTCGAGACCCTCCAGCATCTCGGCCCACGCCGAGTCTTTCGCAGCGCCCATTGCAGACTTGAGGACCGTCGTCGCCTCTCGGTAAGAGGCGTATAGGCGGTCCTCCTCTGCCCGGTCTCGGTTTAGGGCGCTGCGCCTTCGGCTCCGCGCGTAGGCCCTTCTGGCCGCCACGCAGGTGGCCCTGAGCTCCTCCAGCTCCTCCGTCCACCAGTAGACGGCACGATGGGGGGGCGGACGGCGAGACCGAGGCATGCTGGAGTTGCACACCTCGGTCAGGGACCCCCTGAGCTGGACCGCTGCGGCGTCTACGTCCAGGACCTCCTCGACAGGGGGCGACAGCCAGTCCTGGAGAAAGGCCGCCTCCTTGGCTGCCTCCCGGTCCAGGCGGGTGAGTGCCCACCGCGGGAAGGGAGATTGCCCAGCGCGGGCCATCCCCCCTCCCCGCTGCTGGGTGGAGATGTCGAACCGCACATAACGGTGGTCCGACAAGGTCTCCACCATCTCTACCCGCCAGTTGACGACGCGGGCGGCCAGCGCGGGGGTGGCGAACGAGACGTCGACCACCGACCCACCCTGCCGCCGCACGCACGTGTGGACCGCCCCCCTGTTTAGGAGGGACACACCGCACGAGGTTGCCCAGAACTCGACGGCGCGTCCCCGGACATTGCAACCCGCAGCCGGGTTACCCCAGGCCGTCGACTTGGCGTTCAGGTCGCCCAACACCACGACCTGGCGTGGCGCCGCCCTCCCTACGACAGAGGTGAGGATCTCTAGGAAATCCTCAAAGTCCGAGAGAGAGCGGTTTGGGGAGAAATAGACCCCCACCAGGGCCATGTCTCCCCACGCGGCGGCCACGTATCCCGGTCCCCTCTCTAAGAGCGAGAGGGGAGGGGAGTCCGTGGAAGGCCGCGACACCAACGCCACCAGTCCGTCCCGGTCGCCCAGCCAACGGCCAGGGACCGAGTAAGGCTCGGCGACCACCGCCAAGTCCACCAACCACTCAGCCATGGTCTGCATCAGCAGATCCTGGGCTGCCCTGCAGTGGTTGGTGTTCGCCTGAAGGATGCGATGCTCGACCCTATCCATCACTCGGACATCGCACCCCCCTCCGCAGCCGCCGCAGGAACGACGGTGCAGCCAGCGGCAGCAGCAGGCCTGTTCGGCGCCTGTGCTTTGCCCCGCTTAGGGGGAGGATTGCAGTTCCTCCCCCTCATAATGTGGCCCGCCGGGCGGCCACTGGCGGCACACACCGCGCAGTGCGGCGTGGCGGCCTTGCAGGCAGCGGATTTGTGTCCGTCCATGCCGCAGCGGTAGCACGTGTCCGTCCTGTCCACCGTGGACGGACACAGGGACCGGGTGTGCCCGATGCCCAGGCACCGGAAGCACCGCAGAGGCTGGTCCTCGAGCGCCCGGACTGCAGCCGAGCTGTACCCAACTGTGAGCCGTCCCTTGGCAAGGACGGCTTTAGCAGCGACGACCGGGCACTCGAGGCGGATGGTGCCCATGCCGCCACGGCCGGGCCTTATGTCCCGGCCTTGGACCGCCTTGACGTCACAGCCCCCTATGACTGCGACCGCTGCCGCCACCTCCTCCTTGGTGACGGAGTCATCGAGGTCCGTCACCTCTATGGCCGCCGACTTGACGGGTCGGGCCACCTTGGCCGAGTCGGCGATGACCTCCTGCAGCTTGGCTGCAAAGAGGTCCGCATGGGCACTCCCCTCTGCCCCCGGGAACTCGAAGATTCGAGCCCCGGCTTGGGTCCGCCGGCAAGAGACGCCGCTGATCCCCAGTTGGGTGGGATCAGCATTGGCACGCGCCCGCACCAAAATGGACGCGTACGTCTCCCCTCGCTCCGCAGCCTCCGCGGTGAGCGTCACCACTACGGCCGCGGTTTTTGGGGGGACTAGCTGTCCCTTTCCCCTCCCTTTCCCTTTCCCCTTCCGCTTCCTCTTCCGCTTTCCCTTGCCGGTCGTCTGCGGCTGGCTGGGGGCGGTGGCGGCGGCGGTGGCGGTGACGGCAGGGGCGGCCGTCGCCGGCTTTTTGCCCTTCCCCTTGCGGACCACTTCCGTCCACTCGTTGGACGGGGTTGTCGAAGGGAGAAGGGCATCCTCCGACTGGGGCTCGGGCGGGGACAAGGACGGCCCCGGCTCGCTCTGCCTCTTATCCGCCGCAAGCGGCGGCCGGAGGCGTTTCTCCGGCAGGAGCCGGTCCTCGATTCCTGCAAAGCAGGCTCTAGTGAAGGCCCTCTCCTCCATGACAACCTTGCGGATGATATCCTCAAGGTTGGAGGAGGCGGGGCCCTCTGCCGCAGGGCTCGTTTTGGCCTGTTGTGGCCGGGCCGTGGCTTCGGCCAGCTTCTGATGAAGCTGGCTGACCTCCGACTGCAGGCGATCCACCTTCGCCTGCAGTTGCCGCGTCTCGTCGGTGGCCTTTCGCTGGACCAGCTCCGCGACGACACCGCGCATGCTCGCGGCTCGGCATTTCAGGGCCTTCTGTAAGGTCCCCTTCAGGTTGGAGGACTTAGAGGCGACCTCCAAAATCTCCTCCTCGTCCTCCTCTGCCATCCTCTCCAGCTCGGCCAAGGAGTAGTCGGCGTACAGGACGCGAGACGCCCCGTACCCGGACTTGGCCCGGGCGGCGTGCGCCCGTCTCTCCTTGGCGGCGACCCGCTCCTCCAACTCTTGCTGGAGCAGACCCCGCCGAGCCAGATCCAACTGGCGTTGAGCGTCCGCGAGCCCAACGATATGGGTCTCCGCGGCCACTGTCGGCTTTTTTGCCTTCGGCAACCTCGTCGACCTCGAGGTCGAGGAGCCCTCGGACCCACCGCTCCGGTATACTCGCTTCCGCGACCCAGAGTCGGCTGCGTCCGACACAGTAACCATTGAGTCGTCAGACGACTCCGCTCCTCCGAAGAAGCTAGCCGCAGACGGCGCGCGGCTAGCCTCTGACGCCGAAGCGTCGGAGTGGCCCTGAGAAGGGCCTTTTGGTTGGCCCTGAGAAGGGCCTTTGGGTTGGCCCTGAGAAGGGCCTTTGGGTTGGCCCTGAGAAGGGCCTTTTTGTTTCATAAATCGCCCGCAGGCGTCCCGCGAAGGTGTAGACATTTCCGACAACAATTCGTAGTCACAAGGCAAGATGGCTACAAAAGCACAGTGCACTTTGGCCAACCCAGACTGCCACTCCGTTACGGTGGTCAGTACTGGGCTGTTTCCAGGGGACGCGACGTGGACGCAAGCACTGTGAGGGGGTCCCCCAATATAGTATGACCTACGTTAAGGTATTTTAACTGGTCGACCCACTTCGACTCATATAATTTGTTAAGTTGGCGGAGGAATTTCCGTCGGGACATGGCCTTTCCCGGGAAACCTGGAAGTCTCTCAACAGACCTCTAACTCGGGTCAGCCGGTGCAAAGATAATATGTTTCGGTGGGTATTTTCCAGTGGCACTAACTTATTCTGTAATGAGAATTTCATAGAAAAACTCAATAACATTTTGCTCGACCTGGGGATCGAACCCAGGACCTCTAGCGTAGCAGTCGCGCTAGGGACCACTAGACTTATGAGGCAGTCAGTATTATTGATTTATTTTACAATTTTATAATTTGCGACAAATGCCTCATTACACACCGAAGCGCTTCTGACACTACAATCAACGTCAAAACTATTTCCTCAATTTGCTCCCCACACGGTGTAGTAATTCCGTAACAAATTAATAGCCCATCCTTCGGCCACCTTCCAATAAGCCTGACAATCCAATAAAACTGAACGACGGACGGCTTGACAGCTAGGCCAGCCTAATAAGGGAAGGTTTCAATTACACCGTTGATGGATAGGCAAACTGTGTCGGGCTATTTTTCTTTTACTTACTTCCATTTTCTATAATATATTTTAGTGGAAATTGTTTTAGCGATAATTACCAAGAGTTGCGGTTGTATTTTGTTGGATGTTTTTGTAGATGGTAATAAAGGATTGGCAAGATTGATTAATAGGGGTTAAAGTGTCGATTTCATATATTTTTTTTTGTCTTCAGGCTAATGTAGATTAATAAAATTCTTTGTGGTAGTAGGTTAAGTAGTACTTCGAATCACATCAATCTAAGACAGCATCGAACTATAGTATCAATAGAAAATAACGGATCAACTTGGCAATTTAAAAAAGTAACAGGTACTGAAAAAAATATTCGTGCGAAGTTACTTTATTTCCAGATGTGTTTCTTTAAATGTCTAACTGTAGTAAAATATTAATAAGAAATTAAAAACAATGGCAGTTAGAATAAAACTACTTTTTACGGATTTTATCGCGTTGTATTGTTGTTGGAGTAAGGTAGCGCTTAGTAATTGCAATATTAAGACGTCTAACAACTTAGTCTACCCGTGACCTTGGATGCTGTAAAGGATCCGAAACGTCGGGAATAATAATAATATCAATACAACGCGATAAAATCCGTAAAAAGTAGTTTTATTTCAATGTCTAATATTCGGGTAAGTGTCAGAAACCAGTAATGACAGGTTACGTGACAGTGTGATGGTCAACCGACTTTATCGTCCCTCGAGTTCACTTAATAAGATACATTAAACATATTTATGTATCACAAAAACGTACTTTTTTTAACGTGGGAGAGCCATGCTTCTGCACGAATGGGCCGGCTCAACCGGAGTGATACCACAGCCTCACAGAAAACCGGCGTCAAACAACGCTTACATTGTGTTTGTGTTTCGTCGAGTGAGTGAGGTTACCGGAGGTCCAATCCCCTTTTAAAAGGTCGGCAACGCACTTGTGACTCCTATGGTATGGTGTTGCGGGTGTCCATGGGCGGCGGTAATCGCTTACCATCAGGTGATCCGTCTGATCCGTTTGCCCTCCTATCGCATAAAAAAAATCCTTACCTACATATTTAAGCAAATTACATAAGTTAAATGTTCTGTATAAAATACTTTGATGGATATTATAATATAGCGTAAAAGCGATTACGATCTTACCATTTAAAAAAAATGCTTTGTGTATGTAGGCAAAAGAGCAGACGAACCTAAACGCCTATCAAAACGACACGACAATCCTAAAGGAGTTGCTGATGCGTTGCCCAAGCCTTAAAATCCCCTACGGACTGCAGACCGAAGCCTTAATAAGCCTTGATAAGAGAATTTTCCGGATGTTTTTTATTACACTTGCAGTTGACATGAGACGTTAAAAAAAATCCTCTTAAACCAATTAGCGCTCACATACATTTCTTTACGCATTTCAAAACTCATTTCATTCACGTGTAATAAGATAATTAGCCTTATTAAATGTTCAACTCTATTTTCTCTACCTCAAAGTCGAATATTCAGCCAGTCGTACAGTGTTTATAATGAATGTAAACACTTGGTTTAGGAGACAAAAAGTAGGAGTAACTAGATCTATTTATACCGTAAAATTTGTTCTTTTTTAGCCTCTGACGCAAAATGAGAGGTTTTATAATTTTAACATAATGTATCTGTGTGTCTCTGTCTGTTGCATCGTAGCCCCCACATGAATGGACCGATTTTGATTCAGTTTTTTTTTGTTAGATAGGTGACTTGATCGAGAGTCTTCTTAGGTATGATTTAAAAAATCTGGCCAGTCGTTTGAAGATTATTAGCTTTCTAATTTCTATTTTCTAGTGGATGAAGGGACGTAAGCAACTTGGACAGGTCTGATCGATTTGAAATTTGGTATAATGATATTGTAAGAACATGGTAACCATTTCTTGATGTTGCGGGGGATTTTTAAGTTTTAAATGTAATGTTATTGTTTAAAATAAAAGTTTGATGTAACCAAGATTGGATATAATACCCTAAAGAACCGTTTCAAACAGATATTTTAGTTCTCATGAGAAAAACCTATTCAATCCAGTTTGTGAAGTATTCGGACCATTTATCAAAGTATTTAAATGTAACGTGGGTGTTTCGGATCCGTACATTTACATAATATATTGAACTTTATGAGTGTGGATGACTCATGATGTTACGTTTGCGTACTTTGGTATAGAAAAGTGTTTCGACGATTCCATTAATTTTGTGTTATATGTTTTGAGTTTCGTGTGGCGATTGACTGATGGCCCGACAAACGTAGTAATTTAGTTTTGATTATTAAGATTCATACAGCTTTATTATATTAATCTTAATAAGAGGGTAATATAGAAACCTCAATAATGTCTCCATTTCCTTTGTTTTCCGTCATAGGGCAATATCAAAACATTAACTTGAGTGGACTTGTGGTCCCCTGACCCAAATATAGATCCCTACCTTTAAGTTTTGATGTTTCACAGTTATCGACACCTATAAAATTATTGTTTAGAGTTTGTTATTATGAAGGGTCTTGAAATTCAAGATGGCGAAGCTCGCTTAATGACGCACGTAAACCTCACAAAACACAACCCAAATTCTAAGATTAATAAACTTAGAATTTAAGTTAGGTACCTATGTTTTGTGAGGTTTACTTTTGTAGTTATTAAAGGTAATTTAAAATCGAAATTCTTGAACGTTCTCTACATTTTTTTTACTTATTTGTGACCGAAATAACTACAACATTTGAGAAATATAATATGCATTCTTTTTAATATATTATTTCCGAAAATTTTAATAATGAGTCATTACGCCCGCGGATTCACCCGCGTTGCCCCGTTTTTTAGTTTTTCCGTGCCATTTTTCTCTCCATAAAAACCTTCCTCAGAGTTCAAGGAATATATTTAAAAAAATACCTGAATTGGTCTAGTCGTCTTTTGTTTTCGACTTCGTCGTCGCATATTGTGCTTAGTAACAAATTTTGCGATCCATTTTTATTTATATAGTTCTATAAATTGTAAAATAACAGATGTTACAGTTGGTAAACGTATTTATTATACATAAACATCTTCATACTCTTTATTAATTTCCATATTTTATTTATCATCTAACTACAGTTAAATTAACTATTCATAATTATAATAATCACTCATAATTATTATTAGTTGAATACAACAAGACAACCCATTTTAACAAATAAATGTTAGACTTACATTTTATGATTTACAGGTACGTCCTAGTAGTTATCTCTACCGAAGCTTAAACAAGACTGAACTCGCAATTATGGCGGCATCCCCTTTTATAACCGTAGTCGGGGATGTCGCCATAGTTGCGAGTTTTCCAACTACCTACATATTTATACAAACAATAATTGCTAGTTTGCAAGAAACTAATGTTTAGCTGGTCAAGACAGCAAATTATACATATATAAACATTAGGAAATTGTACGTGCTTACAGTCGGCCATCCGAGTAAACTGTACGCCCTCGTACTTAGCTGGTACTCAATTGTATAAAACAATGTTGACTATGTATTCATAGTCAACATTGTAGAGATACTCAACACGCAACAGAGATGTATATCCTATCTAGTAATACACTTAGACCACATTGGTCTGAACACGCTGAGACCCCATTGGTCTGAACACGCTGAGACCCCATTGGTCTGAACACGCTGAGACCCCATTGGTCTGAACACGCTGAGACCCCATTGGTCTGAACACGCTGAGACCCCATTGGTCTGAACACACTGAGACCCCATTGGTCTGAACACGCTGAGACCCCATTGGTCTGAACACGCTGAGACCCCATTGGTCTGAACACACTTAGACCCCATTGGTCTGAACACACTTAGACCCCATTGGTCTGCACACACTTAGACCCCATTGGTCTGCACACACTTAGACCCCATTGGTCTGCACACACTTAGACCCCATTGGTCTGAACACACTTAGACCCCATTGGTCTTGTTATGCTAAAATTCCGGCTATAAAAGAACTATTAATTGGTATCGGAGTCCCTCTCACTTAGTAAAGTATCATCATGAGGTCTCTTAAAGCAAATCCAAGGCTTTAACTTATCTACAGCAATAACACTAGAGTATTTCTTTTTGCTCTTTTGTGTTAATGGTGTATCTTCTACTTGATAACGGTCATGATCGAAAACCTGCGTAATTTTGTAAGGGCCTTGATACTTTGGAATTAACTTTTTACTACTACCTGTAGCAGGTATTTGACGCTCAACTCTTACAAGATCATCAACATTATATTTGATAGGCTTATAACGCGACTTATCGAAGGTTGCTTTTTGGGCGTCTTGTGTAGATTTAATGTGAGAAGATACTTCACTACGAATTTCTTCGAGGCTTTTGTTTGGCGAAGTGATATCGTCATCGAGTGCAGAAACTATCCTACTATCACTTGAGCCATGAGGTCTTATTCCAAATAGGGCCTCGGCGGGTGTTTTGTTTATGCCCTTGTTAAAGGTATTGTTGATACCCCATTGGACATCGGGCAGGTGATCGTCCCATTTGTTCTCGGATGAACCAATGCATTTAGCTGTTAATGAGTCAACGATAATTCTATTATATCTTTCCACCTGCCCGTTGGCCCTTGGAGTAGCAACTGCATTTAAAATGTGTTTAATACCCTTATCCAGTACAAATTGTTTAAAAAGGTCACTCGTGAACGATGTACCACGGTCAGATATAATGCGTTTAGGTACACCAAAAGTGCTAATAAACTCTCGTAAAACTCTGAGTGAAGTGTTGGATTTTGTGTTCCTAACTGGTTTCAAATAACTATACTTTGTAAATGCATCGATAATGACAAGAATATATATGTTTCCTTTACTGCTACGTACAAATGGACCTACATGATCTATGTGGATGGTGTCGAACGGGACATCTACTTTATGAATTGGGTGCAAAAAGCCAGGCTTTTTCCCACCAGGTGTTTTACTATACGCACATTCTAGACAAGAAGTCACATATTTTGTGACAAAAGTACGCATATCTGGGAACCAATAATGAGTTTTAATCTTTTCTAATGTCTTGTCTAAAGCGAAGTGTCCAATATCGTCGTGGTTCTGTTTAACAATTTGCCAACGGACGCCCTTAGGCACAACCCATCTATCTCCATCCGGTGTAATTCTAAATAGTTTACCGTTTTTATATCTATAGTTTTGTTTTATTTCTAAAATATTATTAAATTCAGAGTTTGTCAAAATGCCAATAATTCGTTGGATTTCTGAATCTGAATGCTGAACTGTAGTAAGCCAATCTATTTCTGTAACCGTATTTATCATTTGTTCAGAAGTATTAATATTACTAAATGGGTTACGACTTAAAGCATCTACATGGGCCATAGAACTCCCTGCCTTATACTCAATTTCGAAATCAAATTCCTGCATCTGGGTCCACCATCGAGCTACCCGGGGAATCATATCGCGTTTCATGAAAGTGGATCTTAACGAATTACAATCGGTAACAATTTTGAAACGTATCCCTACCAAGTAAACACGAAACTTCTGCAACGAGGCTACAACTGCCAAGGTTTCTAAATCATAAGAGCAATAGTTCTGTTCTTCAGGGCTATTTTGTTTGCTAAAATAAGCTACAGGTTTTAGAATATTTTGATCATTCTTTTGAAATAATATACCGGCGATGCCTATTTTACAGGCGTCAGTGTGTAGTTCTGTAATAGCTCTTGGATTATATAAGGCTAAAATTGGTTTTCGGACTAATGTGGTTTTTAGAATTTCAAAGGCATTTTGTTGATCGGGACCCCATGACCAAACTGCGTCCTTTTTTAAAAGTTGTGTCAAAGGTTTTGCAATAATTGAAAATCCCCTTACAAATCTACG
This sequence comes from Acronicta aceris, assembly GCA_910591435.1. Classification (NCBI taxonomy): domain Eukaryota; kingdom Metazoa; phylum Arthropoda; class Insecta; order Lepidoptera; family Noctuidae; genus Acronicta; species Acronicta aceris. Next base: position 6,394,026 of record OU342780.1, on the reverse strand, counting down.
GAAAAAGCTTGCTAGTCCTAAGAACTGTCTCACATTGTGCTGATTTATTGGTACTGGGAATTTTTCTACGGCATCTATCTTTGCGGACCCCGGTTGGATACCTTCGCTTGAAATATTAAAGCCCAAATAAGTCACTGAACGACCAAAGAAGACACATTTTGACAATTTAAGAGTAAGACCTGCATTTGATAATAAAACTAATACAGATTCTAATCGCCCCATACCCTCCTTTATAGTTTTTGATGGAATGATTATATCATCTAAGTAGGCCAATGCTTCTTTATGACGCAAGTTCCCGAGAACCTGATGCATCATTCGCTGGAATGTTGCCGGAGCATTTGCCAGGCCGAAGGGCATTCTGTTGAATTCAAAATGGCCCTCCGGCGTGACAAATGCCGTCTTATGTTTATCCTGCTCCTTTATTGGTATCTGGTAGTAACCAGAAGCCAAATCGAGGGCGGTAAAGTAGACATTACCAGCTAATGCATCGATCTGGTCGTCTATAAGTGGCATTGGGTAATGTTCGCGTATGGTATTTTTATTCAAAGCCCTATAATCGATACACAATCGGTAGTCACCAGTCTTCTTCCGTACAAGTACAATAGGACTAGCAAACGGGGAAACCGAGGGGCGCACAATATTATGTTGAATAAGCTCATCTACCATACCTCTGACTATTTCTTTTTCTTTGAACGCTAATCTATAGGGCCTATAAACTACCGGTTTTTCACTCTGCAAGTCAATGCCCATTTCACAGATCGAGGAGTGTCCCAATTCAGAGAGAGTAAGCGCAAAGCAATGGCGATATCTGTTTAACAGGTTGAGCAAGTCATTAACTACAGCTTGGTCAAGCTCACCACAAACATTCAGATCAGAATAAGAAATGGAATTCATCTGATGATTTTGCAGATTTGGATTGGTAATACACAAGACATTTTTGACAATTTCTTGACTAGCAACGGTGCCTCGTGCTAGTAAAGTATGCTCTTTTAGACGTAAAGGGGTGGTATTCAAATTATTTATAACAATTTGCCCATAACCTTCAAGATCAAATTGATAAATCCCAGCTAAAATAAAATGAACACAGTTATCTCTATTACGCAGGCCACCCTCAATAAAAAGGTCACCGGTAGATCTAGGTTCTGTGAAAACTTCTAAGATAGTTAAACCAACAATCTCTATAGTTTTGCGGGTAAAAACTTTAATTTTACTGCAACGGATGACATCAAACTCATTGTGCAAAATTTTAAAATCATCACATGTTTTCTGAATCATTACATGTGGTTGTTCGGTGAAAGTTTGACCTATCATGAGGGGTACCTGCATAACATCGTCTGGTACGATTAATATCTCTACTTCAGCTCCTACCCCGTCAATTTCAATGACAGTGTTTATTTTGCCTAAAGTATGAACAACAGAATTACCAAATCCCCTCAGTACGGGTAAATCACTATTTATTACTTGCACATTTCCCAGTTTATATAATTCAGATTGTTTAACCATCGAGCATTCGCTACCCAGATCAACAAATGAATCCATTTCTATCCCGTTGATACGGACAGATTTAAAATATTTATTTGAAACTGTTGAATTATTGCCCACTCTGTTAACAGATTTTTGGTTTGGAATTGTCTTAGAATAACAACTTTCCGCCTCATGACCAATTCTCATGCATTTAGAGCACCTTTTTATTGGTTGCGTACATTGTCCCACAAAGTGACCCTCTTGTTTACAATTGTTACAACGAAGAGTTTTATCTTTAACGATTGGATTCTTTGTACGGGATTCAGAGGAGCTTGTAGAAAACTGATTTTTATTAGTGGGTTTTCTATCTAAGTGTTGTTTCATACTCCTCGAATTCCTCAAATAGGTAAGCAATTTATCCAAGTCCTCATATTGTGCCGCTTCAGCTCCTAGCCTAACAGCCCGATCATCTATGCCATGCAGAACACACTCTACTGCTCGCTTGCCAGTTATACTACATCGGTTAATGAGAGCGATTTTATCATAAAAATACTCTTCGAGCGAATCACCAAACCGCGCGCGCCTAGCTAACATATCAGCTAACATTTGACCGTAGTTTTCGTCAGAGGGGAATGCTGTCATTAATTTTGCCTGCCATTCATTCCAAGAAAAGAGCACCGATGGTAATCCTTCATACCACCGTTTTGCTACTCCCTTAAGTTTTGGTAATGCGTAATGCACTATTTGTCTTTCATTCCATGAATAAATTGCAGCGCATTCATTCACTTTATGTAACCACATTGATATCGTTTGCTCTTTTCTTGTAGGGTCGAACTCGGGTATGGTGTTGTTGAAGGAGCCTATCTTTTCATGATCCGGGACTAAGGATTTCAATGCTTGTACTAGTATATTTAAGTCGCTACTTCGGTCAGTCATATTCGTATTAAGAAACAAATCACCACTGCCCCCTTTAGCAGCAGTAGTGTTACCTCCAGATCCTTGCGTTGCTGCCGTGACTTTTGGTTCTGAGCTGCGCAGCACGCTGCGATCGCGGCTATGCTTCGTACTGCATTTCTGGCTGTTCGACCGCCAGCTGCTTCCAGATGAACCGTTTCGATGAGTCTGGATGCTCTCAGCTCCATGATGATGTAGACGTCGTTCGTCCGGTTGCCTGTCTGGTGACAGGACGAAGCAACTCCCTTGGTCGCCCCAGCCGCTGCGTGATCGGTGGCGGCGTGATTGGCGGCTCCGCGAGCGGTACCTACTTGAGTGGCGGCTACGCGAGCGGCGCTTGTGTGACTGGCGGCTGCGAGACCGGTGAAGTCGAGAATGGCACGTTTCTAGTTCAAGTGATGTCTCGCGACGCGATCTGCTACGCGAAGGCCGGATGATATATTGGCGCCGCGATGGGCTTCGCGATCGATGGCACCATCGTCGATTCTCGACTGGACTGCGCGAGATGCTTCGCGAACGCCGGTTGCTTGAAGGATGGTGATCGTGTCCAGTCATCGAGCCTGGCGACGGGTGAAAACTTTGCCGTGAACCGTGCGACGGCGGTGCCCGCGAGTTAGAACTCATGCGGGTACTTCTCATTGTCAGTGGTTGAGCGCTCCCCAAAATTGGAGAGACAGTCAATCTTGCATTATCCATGGTACTCGATATGAAAAAAATAAATAAATAAATAAAAATAAAATGAGTTGCATATCCCACTTCTGAATTGTAAAATAACAGATGTTACAGTTGGTAAACGTATTTATTATACATAAACATCTTCATACTCTTTATTAATTTCCATATTTTATTTATCATCTAACTACAGTTAAATTAACTATTCATAATTATAATAATCACTCATAATTATTATTAGTTGAATACAACAAGACAACCCATTTTAACAAATAAATGTTAGACTTACATTTTATGATTTACAGGTACGTCCTAGTAGTTATCTCTACCGAAGCTTAAACAAGACTGAACTCGCAATTATGGCGGCATCCCCTTTTATAACCGTAGTCGGGGATGTCGCCATAGTTGCGAGTTTTCCAACTACCTACATATTTATACAAACAATAATTGCTAGTTTGCAAGAAACTAATGTTTAGCTGGTCAAGACAGCAAATTATACATATATAAACATTAGGAAATTGTACGTGCTTACAAAATAAATGATATTTTAAATCAAAGAGTTTCTCTTTAATAATTTTTTCGTTTTACTGTACTATTTTTGGCTTGAACGATAGATTTTTGTATTCATTTATGGGTAGTCCCAGTCGCCGAAAGAAAAATAATAAAATTAAATTGATCCGGGAGCCTCTTTAAGTCTACTCAATTTGACATTTTTAGAATTTAAGCGTTTTGAGAGTAGGTGTTAAAAATTAGGAGAATTTTTCGTTTATAGAATTAGGTATTTCAAGATTGATATTTTAAGAGTCTATTTAAAAATTACCGGGCATTTTGAGAAATTGGGCATTCCGCACTTAAACTGAATTGAAGTCTATTACCCGACTACTTTATTTGAACAGAAATATACATAAATCACCAGCTTACTGTAGCTTTACGAGTAGGTATACTAATTCACTGATAAAATGTTCTTACCGTACTGATAAGAACAACTAAAATAAGTTTAAATAAAACATTTACTCGGTTTTAATCTACGAAAGATTTATTTTAAAACTTAGGGTTGTGTCTCACTAGGCGGCTGACTTGTACAAGAAGCAAAAACGCCGCGTCAATAATTTTATTTGAATATCGCTATTTTTAAATAACTTCTACATAAATTAATGTTAGATATTTCGTTAGGCAACGTAAATTGGTTCTGATTTTGATTTAATTTGTACGGTTGCCCGTGTAAAAAATCCCTTTACAGATTTATTAGAGTTCAACAATTTAAAAAAGTGGGTTGTGATAAAGTGGTGAAGAAATTCGGTCTACCCTAGTACATAATTATAGTAAGAGAACTGTGCTGAATAAATTATTTTTCTTTCTTTCTTTTTCTTCTACAATGTTGTCTTCTTTCTTTCTTTAAAATGACATGTGATTCCATGCCATGGCATGATCCATTATAAAATGGAACACTGCGCAGTAAGAGTCCGAATAACCGTCCGGTTGTCGCTGCTGCCATCCCTGTCCTCCCGGACAAGGACTCTTTTTGAATTCATTGTTTCGCTCATAGTCCGTGTGGCTTGCGAATCGACGTAGTAGGTACCCGAAAAACGCACGTGTGTCTGCGGCCTTATAATCAATTATATTGTCTACGTCACTGTGTACCATTAACATGATTCATGTGTAGTTGCTTGACCTATGAAATGTTATGTAAACACCAATCAAATTTATCTTATTGCTATGAACGAGTATTTATCGTATAAATATAATGATTTTCAATGACAAAATATGTATGTATAAATGTACTAAGAAGGTTTTATAATTTTTGAATATTAGGAAATGATATGAGTACCTAAGGGGAAAATTATGTGAGAAAGAAGAAGAAAAGGGAGAAAATGTATTTATTTCGTCATCACGAGCACACAATACATAAAACAATACATAAAAAACGTACCTAGAACAAATAGCAAAAAATAATACAAATTTTAACATAAATAAATATGATGAAAAATTTTGGACTGGGTAGCGTGATGAGCAGGACAGTCCTGCAGAGGCATGAGAAGGAATGAGCTACATCGCTAATCTTGATTGAAAACAATAGACAGAACCGCTTGGTAGGAGGGAAGGGAAGCCTATACCCACCAGTGGAACGAACTAAGACGTATTATTGCGATCGTAGACCACCATGGACAAATATTGGTGCTTCAAATCACAACGCAGAGTTTTTTAACACATACATAACATACCATCACGACCTCATTCCTCGGAGGATTAGGCAGAGGCGTACTAATGTACAACCACAGTCCGCTGGTATGTTTAGGTCCCATGTATTAGAGGGCGAGCCTATTGCCATTAACTGAGCACAGATTCCAAACTCCGAGCTGCTACTGAGAATTTCATAGAAAACCCAATAACATTTTGCTCATACTGGGAATCGAGCCCAGGACTTCTAGCGTAGCAGTCGCGCTCAGGACCACTTGGCTAATGAGGCAGTCTTTTTTAATCACGAAAAAACAGCAATGTATGTAATACAATTTGTTTATGATGACCTTAAGTATAACATATATTGAAACAAAACTACCTTTTACGGTTTTTATCGCGTTGTATTGATATTATTTGATTCCCGACGTTTCGGATCCTGTAATTTTTAAGTAGTTTTATTTCAATGTCTAATATTCGCTTAAGTGTCAGAAACCAGTATATAACATATATTTTTTATATGGCAAACGCACATAAGGATTCCACTAGAAACTTCTTTAAAGCTAGGGTGTTTTTTGGATTTGAGTGATGTAATGCCCTTAAAGGATGCTCATCTAAATGGCAGTGAGGAATTGCAGCCTTATCTACATATACTATACGTATATAGGGCTAAGGGATCTCTAATATGGGATATAAGTGACGTACTTTTCGTAAAGGGACTTCTTCTCTATGTAGTTATTCTACTTTTGTCTCATTAATCTAGTGGACTTAAGCGTGAATGCTGCGCTAATGGTCTTGTGTCCGATTCCCAGGTCAAGCAAAGTGTTATTGGGTTTTTCTATGAAATTCTCAGTAGCAGCTCGGAGTCTGGGTTTGTGCCCGTGTAATGGCAATAGGCTCGCCCTATTACATGGGACCTAAACATACGAACTGTGGGTGTATATTAGTAGGCCTCTGCCTAACCCTTCGGGGAATACAGGCGTGATGATGGTATATCTTTACATTACAATGATTATATAACAAAACCACTATTTGTTCACGCTTACAGGAAATTATGTACTATTCTCTATAATAAATTATGTGCCTACAAATAAATTATAGTTCGTAGAATTAAGGATGTAAACACACGCCCACAAAATTCTCTACCCATTTTGTTAATATGTGCTATTAAAATGAAAGCTTGTGGATATCTCTTGGTTTTTACTACATTTAATGGGAATAATATATGTAATAAATCTGTTATTTGTTCATGTTGATGCTATCATGTTGTTTGGGATACTGAAAAGTCAAAATCCTGGACTGATTAAGGTTCCGGCGGAGCTTGAATTGTCCACAAAAACGTAATACCGAAATAATTCGTAATCCAAACACAATTTTAAAAAAATGTGTTATTATTTGGATTTGGGTTATTCTAGGTTCCTACCGTACCATTTCGTCTAATACTACTTCTTTGGAAATAAACGACCGGAAATTCGTTCCAAACTTAGAAAAGTTATCAAGAATTAAATTCTCTTACAGAACTTATTTCGAAAACAACTGCCTCTAGTGGTCCAAGCGCGACTGCTATGCTAGAGGTCCTCGGTTCGATTCCCAGGTCGAACAAAGCGTTATTGGGTTTTTCTATGAAATTCTCAATAACAGCTCGGAGTTGGGACTTGGTAATAGGCCCCCTATTAGGTCTAAGGGATTTAAACATACCGGCGAACTGTTGGTGTACATTAAATTAGTACACCTCTGCCTAACTCTCGGGGAATACAGGCGTGATGGTATGTTATGTTATGTTAGGTGAATTGGACACGGCAATGTGCTTACACATAATATCGACAACATAAGATGATCTCATTCAATCATTTTCAAATTCATACAAATATTTATCCATATGTGTGTTGTAATCGAACCCTCGATCCCTAGCTCAGAGGCCGTTCGCCTGACCTCTGTACCATACGACCGAATCTGCATCTACGAATTAAAACATTTATTATATAATAGGACTGCGAACACAACTAAACCCTCGTAGTAATACATGAATAAATTCAATGAACCAATCAATCGATTCAATGTGAATATGAACGAGCATATAGATTGTCGACATTCGATCACATCTAGTATATTGGACGCAAAATGACGTCCGACATCGAAAGACGACGCCGATGCAATTAAAGTGCCGTTTATCCTCGTCAAACGCGTCATTATGGACGCAATGTCAATACTAGGGTTGTCACACAGATTGTATGTAAATTATTGAAGTATTCTACGTTCAAAATTGGTTTTATTGGTGTTTAAATGTGTTTTATTAACCCGCTAAGTCACAGATTACTGACATAATGCAAAATCTATTTTGTTCTTGTGCCCCAAATTTGATGAATTGTGTTGTACGAAATTAATAATAACAAGAAAGGTGGTTCACTTAATTGGTGGTTACACTACCTATTACGGTTGAGAATTTAATGAAAATATATTATAAAACATCAAACAGTGCTGTGCTCTGTTAATGAAATGGTTAGCATTGTTATTATCCCAGTTTTTAATAATAAACATCATCATCAACCATCACGCCTATATTCCCTGAAAGGTTAGGCAGAGGTGTACTAATTGTACACTCACAGTTCGCTGGTATGTTTCAGTCCCATGTAATAGGGGGCGAGCCTATTGCCATTAACCGGGTTCAAATCCATATTCTGAGCTGCTACTGAGAATTTTGTAGAAAAACCCAATTAGCTACGCGTAGCTCGACCTGGGAATCGAACTTCTAGAGTAGCAGTCGCACTAGAGTAATGAGGCAGTTTTCTTTTATTCTATAAAACACTTATATAAATAACAACTATCTTACTACTCGTTAGTCGTTGGATGCAGGCGGCATCCGGTCCTTGCGGAAGTCTCTAGGGGAGGTTTTTGTTCAGCAGTGGACGTATTTTGGCTGATATGATGATGATCTTACTAACAAAAGAAAACAACAATTTTAAAGTAATATTATTAGTTATAGACAACCCTAGCAGTTGCTACACAATCGCTTCTGTGCGCTTCCGCAAAGAGACGTTCGCAAATATCCCGCGGCTGCGTTGCAGGACACGTCCGCCCCCACCTTCTGAATAAAGGCATTTTCCGAACTATTACTGTAAAGAAAATTATGATAAAAGCATACCATCACGCCTGTATTCCCCAAAGGGTTAGGCAGAGTTGCACCTAATGAAAAATAACACGCACCGCTCGCCGGTATAAAATGCACATAAATAACTAAAAATAATAATAATATAATGTTCTTTAAATTTCGTATACAATTTTACTCGTAGCTGTCGTAATAAAAAGACATCGATAACTCACCTTAACCACGATTCTGGGTCGGATCTGTAAAAGAAAAAATGATTTATTTATCTCGATTTATTTTGACATGTTTCGAGTGAAACCAAAAACAAAAGATAGAAGCGACAGGTACAAAGCTTTCTTTTCTTTAACAATATTTAAAAATGGAATTTAATTCAAACTGACTTTCGTTCACTGACCTTTATAATACTCTAGCATAGAGATCAGTGCTTTCGTTTAACTTTGTTGTTTATGAATCCTTTTTTAGTCAGAGATACAGTACCCTGAAATAACCGTACCCATCTGAAGTTATCCGCAAGTGGTTTTATCGTGGTAAATTTTAATATGAAAACTTTGATTTACGACCCCAACTGTCTTTACACCGAAAGACAGTTAGAGTCGGAAATATTTCGCATTCGTTATTCTTCTTACTGATTTCGATATTTTTACATAAAAACACATAATTGAGTTATTTTGACCTACAGACGTACAGTCGTACGTACAGCTAACTTCAGACGTGCACTGATATTTCAGGGGTACTGCAGTTCGGTAGGCGTGATCATCGGTTCTATGATATTACACAAAATTATTGCTTTTCTGGAACAATTGCATTTGGTTTGATAAAACAAAATTATGGATGTTACAAAAAAGTATACAAGAGACTCGCGGACTCGCGGTCAGTGACTTAGAGGTCATAGCGTCTGGTGTATCTAACTAGAAGACGCATGTTCGAATCCTGCCCGCAGTCGAATTTTTCCTTCACTAAAATAACGTTATATCTAATCTTAGCATGGAAAATGCAAAAAGAAAGTACCTATACTAGAATCAGAAAATTTACCTTACCATATTTATAACAACTAAAAACACACATCGTAGCACCCTAAAATATTTTCTAGCAACTCCAACAATACTTCATGGCTATTTCCTACATGACAGTGCAGATGATGTTGACATCGTATCATCGTTGAGCGAGCACTCAGCAACAGACGTCACAGGTGACGCGTCCTGTCATCCCTCGCTGTCCGCTTAGAATTTATTATCGAGTGGTAGGGTTGTAGAGAACAGACTAATAAAATAGATTTACGTTAAAATACTTTTACTATTAACATAGCAAGCCATTAAAACTCAATAATCACATTTTCATTTGTCGAAGGGTTATGCAGAGGTGCACCTACTAATGTTGTACCGGGCACCAAACTCCGAGATGATATTGAGAATTTCATAGAAAAACCCAATAACACTTTGGTCGACCTGGTAATCGAACCCAGGCCCTCTAATATAGCAGTCGCGCTTAAGACCAAGGAGATTAAACCATTGAGGCATAAATTATCTAAATGACATTGACAATGACACATTTACATAAAAAGTAAATGCTTTAAATGTTACAGGGCTAATAAATAGGTATAGAGTAAATGCTATAAATATTTACAGGTCGCCAATAAATAGGAAAATACTTTCGGGGACCCAAAATACTTTTGTCGGACGCTGTACGTGTACAGTCGATGACAGTGAGCCAGCCGTCCGCACTAGTTGTCACAGGTGACGTTTCCTGTCCTCCGTGTATGTCCGTTTAGAATTTATTATCGGCGTGCAGGCTTTGTTCAATATTTTTCCTCGGAATTTCCAACTGTGAAATGGATGTGTTTGTTGTTTGGGTACGGTTCGCAACGAAATATACTACCAGTATACATGTGGACATAAAATATATCTCCATGTCGTATGGATGGAAACGTTGGAAGCGACCGACCTTAGTGAACGTACCACAATCAAATTGAGGACGTTCTCAAAAAAGGTCAGGTTAAGAGCATCCTGTACCGAAGAATGTGCTTGGTAACTTTAATATTGTAACAGAAGAAGTGAAAGTGGTGTCCCAGAATCGTAGCAAGTGGAACGGAAATCTATAGTCTCTGCCTACCCCAGTGGGAGACAGGCGTGTAAATATGTATCATTATGGTATAAAGGTATCACGGAGGTATCACCCGTGACCCAACAATTTGCTCGACATGGGAATCGAATCAAGAACCACAGTCTTACAACAACAAGTCTTACAATAACAAGTCCAATGAGACAGTTATCATAGAAAGATGTTTAAAAGTATCAAAAAATATTTTATTTAGGTACCTTATTATACTTTTTGTAGAAAATAATAGTTTTTTATACTAACAATTTCTTGAATTATACTGGGCTATAATATCTCAGGAGTGTTACATACGTGCCATGATATAATTTTGTCGTCGCATTATCTCGTCTATGACTACTGTCTCGGAATGAGACACGCGTCGATAAAAATATATCACAGCGTTCAGGACATTATGGTATTAATTATACTTTCATTCTGCTTAGAGACTACACAGTGGCCATACACACAAACCGTGGACACATCATCTATCAATCGCTCACTGTCCCTCACGTGGGATTAGGGAGCCCTTTTCTAAATGAGTTTGGTGGTTGGGAAATATTAATAAAAAATATAACCGCGTCATTATTTTCACCACAACTTCTTTATTTTGGAAGATGTGTGGGTAATTATAATTATAAAATATAGTTAATAAAGTACTCTATAAAGATTCAGCTTTACTGAGAACCGTACTTGATATCGCATGTTCATTAGCTACGTTTGCAAATTCTTTACCAATGTTAAAAGTCAATACCTTTTATTGGAGTCTTAAAAGGGGTACTTACTTCTAAAAAGTCTAAACGAGTTGCACTAATTGAAGAAATTCCATAGACAATTGTGTTATTTTTTTTATGGGATAGGAGGTCAAACGAGCAGACGGATCGCCTGATGGTAAGCGATTACCGCCGCCCATGGACACCCGCAACACCAGAGTCACAAGTGCGTTGCCGACCTTTTAAAAGGGGATTGGGCCTCCGGTAACCTCACTCAATTGGCGAAACACAAAGTAAGCGTTGTTTAACGCCGGTTTTCTCGGAGGCCTTTGTATTACTCCGGTCGAGCCGGCCCATTTGTGCCGAAGCATGGCTCTCCCACGTAAAAATAGTAATGGACAAAACGAACAAAAGTTTAGTCATAATTCAATTAACCATTAAAAATATATTATTTTACGACCAATTTCACAAGAATCAATCATCACAATTAATTCATAACCGCAAACGCCACTAACCTTTCTGCGCTTACCGAAACTAATTGTTTACCGCTACTGTTTAAAAACCTTATGTAAACACACATAGAAATTCAACACTACGCTAAAAGTGCCACGTGGTTATTGTCTGGGCGATTTATGATGTTTACATCACTAGTTTTTGCTACTCTGCACTTATTGAGAGTTTTAGCGTGGAGAATTAGAGAGGGGAAAAGATGATATGGGCAAAAAAATATCGGTAATCTTTTTGTGATTTTTTGCATTTTCCATGCTAAGATTATAAAGTTATTTTAGTAAAGGAAGAATTCAATCGCAGGCAGGATTCGAAGCAGCGTCTCCTGGTTGGATACACCAGACGCTCTGACCTCTAAGCCACCGCAAATCCCACCCGCCTGATTGAAATTTTGCCTTCACATTCTGAATTTACGTCATCAGTCATATCGGTAATCTATTAATGGTTGACCATTTTCGACACCCTCCCTCGATGAGTGAAAAATTATTAGGTACCTATATCGCTGTCTCAATAGCCGTTAGTTTGACCAAATTTGAATTGGTATCTTGAGTTCATGCAAAAATCCCATAAAAAATAATTTCAGTTTATACAGAATTGTCCCATAATGACCCATCATTATATTTACTACTAGTTTCTGCCCTCGACTTTGTCTCCGTGGACTTCAGAATTGAATTCGACCTGGATAAAAAGTAGCCTATGTGTTATTCCAGACTATAATCTATCTCTGTGCCAAATTTTATCCAGATCTGTTCAGTCGTTTTGGCGTGAAAGAATAACAAACATCCATATATCAATACATCCATACTCACAAACTTTCACGTATAAAATATTAGTAATGATTAACGCATGCTAAACAAACATATTTAAAGATATCAACTTTAGTGCAAGAAAAATCGATCTCAGGCATGCTTCGAACCTGATTGCATCCGGTTAAGTACACCAGACGCTTTAGCCACTAAGCTAGAGTATTAAAGTTAAAGTATCTTTAGCCCCTAAGTGCTTTTAGTATCTTAGTGGCTATTTAGCCACTACTTAACCGGAGGAATGCAGGTTTCGTATCCAGAGATCGAATTTTTCTTTCACTAATATCACCATTCCAATGAGAGAAACTATTCTATTCGGTACTGCGGAAATACAAAGCTATCTGCTAGCCTCCAAAGCAAAGACACTCCACCGCAAATGGACACATAAACCGTTCTTAATGCGTCTGGCATTTAAAGCTAAAGTAAATTTAAGGTCCAGTAAGCTTCTTTAAGTGGGAGAGCCATGCTTCGGCACGAATGGGCCGGCTCGACCGGAGTGATAACCACGGCCTCACAGAAAACCGGCGTGAGATTACCGGAGGCCCAATCCCCTTTTAAAAGGTCGGCAACGTGACTCCTCTGGTGTTGCGGGTGTCCATGGGCGGCGGCTATCGCTTACCATCAGGCGATCCGTCTGCTCGTTTGCCCTCCTATCCCATAAAAAAAAGTGAAATGAAATTTTCCGTCCAGTTCCACTGTCAGCCGTCAGCATGGCCCAAATTAATTGTATTCTGCTTGCTAAAATTTGCATGATTTGCTAAAATACACTGTGTAATCTGGCAAGCATAATTAGACCCATTAATTCAGTTGAGTAGTTTATTTCTAGACTTTCTTTGGAGGATAGGTTACCTAGTTGAACTTTGTGTTGTTAATGAACGGATGATCTATTTTTGTTCAGCGGTAGCCTAATGGCTTCGGCCTTGCTCGTCGGACTTGCGTTCATGTGGTTGCCGGTTCGAAACCTACCCATTGCACTACCGACGTGAACTCACTCGTAACACAAGCATTTAGCTTAGCACGAGGGGTTAACAAAAATACTAGTAATGTGCGACCCACATTGCTAGTAAGCTTTTTAATAAAAAAAAATCTATTGTATGTAGGTATGGAATGTTTTTACGTTGTTGTCTAATGAAGGATTTGTGAATATAATTATACAAATATGATATCCCTAATCACTAGCCAGGACCTCTAGCGCAACTGCTACGCTAGAGGTCCTGGATTCGATTCTCAGGTTGAGCAAAATGTTATGGGGTTTTTCTATGAAATTCTCAATAACGATTCGGAGTTTGGGATTTGTGCCCGGTTAATAGCCTTCTATTACATGGGACCTAAACATACCGGCGAACGGTAGGTGTACATTAGTACGTCTTTGTCAAACCCTGTTGGGTATACAGGCGTGATGCTATGTGTATGTGATAGAAGCATAAAACACTCATCTGTTTCGTGTCTGTAGAAAGAAAGAAATTAAATCAAATCGTGATCTGTTTTATGAAAATGTTCCGTATGTACGCTATAAAACACTTAAATTGCTTTGTATCTAGTACAATATTTTATGATAGATTCAGGAAGTAGGTAAGCTGAATTATTTCGAAGAGATCAGTTATAACCTTTTAATAAAGTTAATAATTTGGCATCATTGACCCATCGATTGTCCTAGTGCTCCCGCAGGTTAAGGCTATACTTCTTTGTTCACCATGCTGGTCTATTATGGCCTGGCAGAAAGTACTACCTAGTAGTTCTTTCTTTAGATTTAGACTTCACATGGTATTGAGAAAATATCTAAAGCAGCAGATATTTGAGGAGATTTCAGCTCTATTTCCTCCGTAATATTCCGTTTAAATTAGTTATAAAATTGTTATGCACATTACCTCAAAAATCAAACGGTACCTAATAGCTAAAATTCAAATCTGTTTCTCTATTTATACAAAATAACATTACATTTTTTTTAAATAATAGCTAGATACCTTATTATTACCGAACATCTCATATTTCCCCTTTCAGCATTCAGAGATAGAAATCATCCTCAAAAAGATTAAACAAATCCCATATTTTATCTTCCATAGCTTGCTCTACCCTTGTTAAACATGCACAATCGTGTGTTTCAGAAATACTCAAAGATACGATACGCTTACGTATATAAATAAAGTTACTCGTTTTAAAAGCATCAAGCTTTTATATTCAAAGGTATGCTATTACTTTCATGAGATTTTATGAAGCGGTGTTGATAAGCGCATTTGTATTTGAGAAATTCTTTATTTCTGTTTGCGCTTTTTGTGTCGTTGCGTTCTTTTTAGTCTGTTTGAGTTAGGTAATTGTTTGCTGAAATGTAAGAAGTATTGTTTTACCTTTTTTTTAAGTTACTAGCTATCGAAGATTATAGTTGTTATTTTTTTTTTATAGGTTAGGGGGGCAAAGTAGCAGACGGATCGCCTGATGGCGAGCGATTACCACTGTCCATTGACACCCGCAACACCAGAAGAGTCACAAGTGCGTTGCCCGCCTTTTAAAAGGGGATTGCGCCTCTGGTAACCTCACTCACTCGGCGAAACACAACGTAAGCGTTGTTTCGCGCCGGTTTTCTGTGAGGCCGTGTTATCACTCCGGTCGAGCCTGCTCTTTCGTCGCGAAGCATGGCTCCCCCACGTAATAAAATACTTCCAAGTAATTTATTGTTCATATTAGCATAATTATGTTGGTAGATTGAGTTAGTATTTGTATATTTTTATTTGCAACTGATCTCAACTCCCCGTAGGACCCCTGAATGTAGTACCTACGTTTAAATAGCTGGTAGATGTTTGTATATTTGTATATGCCAATGATCTTAACTCGCCCCCTATAGGACTCCTCATAGTACGTATGAATATAATATCCATTTGGCACGTATTAATCAGTAATTTTGTCGCACACCCCTATCTAAGGAAACTCGCGTGTCGCGTCTTTAAACACCATTATTTTACAGCGTAATTCTGTGTTACGTTCGGTGTCTAAATTGTTATGGAGATATATCGTACAATTTACTGCAACATAAAATTACCTGTGACTTTTCTCTTGTTTGAATTTGAACCTTGTTTTAATACACGAAGATTGAGAGTGCAGTTGGGTATTTACAAGTTTATCTAAACATTTGAGTGCTTTGTGTCTGTTTTAATTTTAAAGATGAAATGATCATCTTGAAATGTTTTGCACTGTTTATTTTTGATGTGAAGTGCATTGTTTTTAATATTACTTTTATATTTGATGGTTGGTATGCGTTCAATAAACTTCAAATGATAACGAAAATATTCGTAATCATCTCGTTTTCTGATCCCTTGATTGATTTATATTTTGTACCAGAATATAGCAACTTCTTTTTCTTGAAAATTGTTATGTTACTTGATCAAATGACCTTTGTTAACCTTTTAGAAATAATTAACTTTGATGCAAACTGTACGTACCATTTCGATATCCAAACTAATTTTGTAGGCATATTATCAGATTTTTTAAAAACTATTACTGGCGTTTCAATGTCCCATGCAATCCACATGTCATGAAAAAATGTGTAAATTTCTTCGAGAATTCCTGCAAATGCTGGCAGCTGTTCCACTGTGTTTATCTACCCATCGCATCAAGGTTCTAATCTCGTACATCAAATCACTATTTTAAGCGAATTCCCAATGTACACAACACTGATAAATTTCTTGGTCGGTTTTCGACGTTTTTATAAATGACCAATGTTAAAACTTCGCTTCGTTACCGCTGTATTCATCGGGATACAAGAAATTACAATACGCTTTTAATGGTAAAATATCGGAAAATGTGTATACAATTTCATTCAAAATAGTCTTTGTTGGTTTGATTGTTGTAAATAGGCCTGTATTTATTTTAATTTTGGTTTCTCTTGGACAGGAATTTTTTGTTGGACATTTTGAATTCATAAAGTAGATTTTTTTACCTTTTCATTATCCATGAAGAAAAAAAATCAGTTTTATATTATATTTCAGCTTCGCAATCGACGTGAACCATGGACGGTACTAGGAAAGTGTTAAAATACATCATGGGCGTATTAAATAGTTAATTATCACGCGCTTTAATGGTGAAGGAAAACATGGTGAGGAAACCTACATACCTCAGAGATTTTCGCGATGGCATGTGAAAATCAAAATCAAAATATTTTATTTTAGTCCAGTAAAATTGGTACTTTTGAAAAGTCAAAACTACATGCTCGGTTCCAAAAAGTGGGTCATAAAAAAACATGATTACAATATTATGCATTACAACTTTGTTCTAAATAGATGCTGAGAATTCTGCAGTTCGATGTATAAGATTTATTCATCATATAAAAAAAATAAAAATAGGGATTGCCATAGCAAGTAAGAGCTGACCAGCCCCGACAGACAGCACCCGTTCACGAGCATGACGTGCGTATCGGCGTGAGGTCTGCCAACCCGCACTAGGCAAGCGTGGTGGACTATAGCTTAAAATTCAATAACTAGGTAGTGCCTTATAAGCATATAGTGCTCAGTTTCTGTAAAGAAACATTTTGTATAACGCGTTCTGACACTAATGTACTAGTGTTACATTCTTTTCCTTTTTTCGTCTTTTACTTTTTCTTCACTATACGTACACACTCAGGGCGCTAATGTTGCACGTCACTGCACATTTTGTAAAAACAAACTAGAAACCAATACACGCTTCCCGCTGAGAAAGAAAACACGAGTTCGTGAATGTAAATCACACGCGGCAGCGATTATCACAATTCCAAATATAAATATGTAGTATCAAGACATCGTCGTTGTCAAACCAGCCCATAAATGCTGTAAGTAAAAATACATATGTAAAAAATATTCTGTTGTAAATATTAAAAAGACATTATTTAAATAGTTTTAAATAATAATATTTATCCAATTATTATAATAGTGATTAATACCACATAACAATTAAATTTATATGGACATGGTTGTGAATTATTCGTGATACTAATGTTAAAATCTCTCAAAAATGCACAGCAACTTTGTTTTTAATTTTTATATTGACATTTAAAAATTTAAAAAAATGTTACGGCGGGAATAAGCCCTAAGTAGTGTAGGCATGCCCAATCATGAACCAAACATGAGGTAATTTAGTGAACTACAATAAAAACTAGACTGGATTAGATAATAATTTCAAAATCTGTAGGATTAGCTGGTATTGTCAGCTTTACCTCGTAATACCTATTTTTATCTATGAGTTAATCTAGTAAAACTTAGCTTAATCTTGTTTTGTAATGTTTCTTAAAGCTTTTCTTTGTAAACAAATGCGATATTACAAAATGATCGAATGAAACTCAAACATCATACAAAAATTACCGATGAAATAATAGAACTTCCTCAAACTTCTACGAAGAAAGACTTGCCAACTACTGGCATCAGATTTCTCTCCGCTTCCGCTCGTAACCTGAGCAACCCGCTTGTCTTTCGTTAGGAGCGGTCTGTTCATATTGGCGGACATAAATAACCAGCCCTAGATCATCACAGGCATTCTTCCAGAAACGTGATTATTTTTAGAATGGCAGGTCGATGCGGAATAAAAACGCGCCAGATTGACTTCGGTAAATGAGTTAGTGCGCAGGAGTTCACGATTTGCATGACGTATTGATCCACCTTCATTGCAAACGAAACTATTAAACATGACGTTTTTCAAGTTGCGAGTGCGAGTGTTTAATTTTTTGTCCGTCGGGAATTAAGTAGTAGCTTAAAGAATTTAAGAATCCGGCGGACCGAATTTCTCTTACAAACGTAATACCGAAATAAATCGTACCTAAGTCAAACACAACTTAATCAAATTCTGTTATTATTCTTAATCCGATACCATCAATCTAGGTTAGGTCTCTATCATTTCATCCAAAATACTTCACTGGAAATAAATGTAAGCGAATGCAATTTTTGATAACTTTACCAAGTTTAGATCCATTTTCGGGTCTTTTATTTCCAGTGAAGTAGTGGAAGACAAAATAGTATCGTAGGAACCTAGATTAACGGTATCTAAATCCGAATAAGAACATAATTTGATAAAATATTGTCTGGATTACGATTTATTTCGGTATTACGTTTTTGTGGGGAGTTCAAGCTCCGCCGGACCCTTAATGGCAATACTCATTGACATTATCACAGAATCTTATGTTTATTTTCCAATATTTGATAGGGTTGCGTTTGACGTTTCTCATCAACCATGTTAAACAATGATGTGGTCGACAATGGGGGATGCTTGCCTAGAAGTAAGTATTCTAATTACTCATGACGCATAAACTTCTAGGTTGTACGTCACAAGTGTCGTTTGTCTGTTGGTCGTATGCAAAATAACTTAGTTCCAGGATTTTGCCGTGCAGGATTCATTCAAATAAAAAATAGAAAAAAAGATGACATGACATGACACAGTCATGGCAAAGCACACAATAAAAGCACAAGACAAATGAATAAAGAATAATGCGTGCCCCACGGTTGCGCCAAATATCCAGTTCGCTGAATAATTCCAGACCACCGTGGAGCTGTCTGGAGCTTGTTTTCAGCTGGACCTTAAAAGTTGAAATCATTAATTTTGGTTAAGTCAACAGTTAGGGCTAACTTAGAACTTCCTTAATTGATGAATCGCTGTTTAAAAGTTTGATTTATACGGGAGCGTTTTTCAAGTTCTTACATATTTCATCGTTATGATGACATTAATATCGGTTTCGGTTAGGATCATTTTCTGTTACTGAAAGTTCACTGTTGCGGCCGTCTCACATAACCGATAAAGATAATTTTTGTTATGAACGTTCTAGAACCGTTGCAACATGTAAGAATGTCATTGATATAGTTGTATGTAATCTTTTTAGATGTTATCTTTTAACTGCTTCATTAGCCTAGTGGTCCTGAGCGCAACTGCTACGCTAGAGTTTGTGGGTTCGATTCCCAGGTCGAGTGTCAAAGTGTTATTGGATTTTCTGTGAAATTCTCAGTATGTAGCAACTCGGAGTTGGGATTTGTGTGTTAATGGCAATAGGGTCGCCCCTGTTGCATGGGACCTAAACATGTCAGCGAACTGTGGGTTTCATGTAAAAGGGGACGACACTATTTTAATTACCTACATAATTAATGTTATGTATGTATGTACGAGCGATTTTAATTATGTTTTGGTTAAATATCAATTTCAATTAAGAAGTAATTTAAATCATCTCTTTCAACTGAAATCGAATATTTTCAGTAATCGCTCTGATTAAATGAATAGTAACGTATTTTATCCTATTTTCAAATACGAATTAAATATTGTGAATCATTTAAACGATTTCTTTAATCAGAATAAATTAATTGAGACTACCAATTCAATTAAAATAGGTTTCAATTCGAAAAAGAAAGCTTTGCCATATAAAACTTTCTCTTGTCTTTTTCGTCTGGAGTCTATTTTTCACCACTTATTACGTTGTAAAATCATACAACCAACTAGCTGTTTCCCGCGGTTTCACTCGCGCCCTACAGTTTGGAAATGTTAAACTTTCATCCACCATTAAAATGTAACCACTCAAAATCCCTGAAAAACGTCAACATCAATATAGTCAGAAGCCCAAAAAGCCTTTCAGGTTTATTGACCTTTTTCAGGATTCACAAGCGCGTTGCCGACCTTTTAAAAGGGGATTGGGCCTCCGGTAACCTCACTCACTCGGCGAAACACAACGTAAGCGTTGTTTAACGCCGGTTTTCTGTGAGGCCGTGGCATCACTCCGGTCGAGCCGGTCCATTCGTGCCGAAGCATAACTCTCCCGCGTAAAATGAAAATTTTTATGAATAACTTGTAGTTCATGACTGCCTCGTTAGCTTAGTGGTCCAAAACGCGACGTCCTGGGTTCGAGGTCGAGCAAAGCGTTATTGGGTTTGTCTATGAAATTCTTAGCGTTAATGGCAAAAGACTCGTCGCCTATTACATGGGATTAAAACATACCGGCGAAATGTGGGTGCACTATCTTACACCCCTGCCTAACACTTAGGAGAATACAGGCGTGATGCTATATCATGCTATGTTTGTAGTTCATCGAACGAACCCTAGTGTGCGTGTAATCAATATTTTAGATTTTACATACACGTAACGCTCATTACGAGTGAAGTATTAAAATATTCCACTCCTAGTAAATGGGGTACCTGCCAATAAGTGGTTGTCCCGTAATGGCCGCCTGAGCGTGGCGCGAACATGGATAAAGTGGGGTAAAAGGGCCGGGGATTACCCCCCGTCTTTGATTATGGAGTGAGGAGAATTCTAAATATTATATTACTTTAAGAATTTAAGGTATATAATGCTGTAAGTAACTACCTGGTCACCAATTTGAGAGGACAAATAAATTGATATTGATTTCCCTAGAGCCAGTAAGAAAACAAGCTGGAAGTTTTTGGAAAAGACGAATAAAGATTATTTTCTCTGATTTAGGTCTAAAGACATTATCTACAACGCCCGAAAGTGATACCAATATTGACAGCCTGTCTGTCAACCGACTTCAAATTATTCTTACATTTTTCTGTGAAGATTTCAAAGAGGAAAAGATATATTCCTATAATGGACGTCATTAAGTTGCTGTTCTTCCGAGAAATTTATCATGCTTACCGCTGAAATATGGAATACACTTCCCGAGTGGGTCTTCCCTGATAGATATAATCTGGGTGTCTTTAAATCATGAGTGAATCGGTTTTTCTAGGCAAGCGCGCTCCATCGTAGATCGCTTAACATCAGGCGAACTGGCGGTCAAGCGTAAGCCTATCACTTATACTCGTACTAGATATATATACTATACACTACATAAGAATCAAGTACAAACTAAACTCGTCTTGATGGGTAGTGGTAATATAAAGAAAGGTTTTTTGAAATCCAATCCCTAAGAGAGTAAAAATGAGTGAAAACATTTGCATGAATTCCCTTTGTTTTTGAACGGTTTGATCAGGTCAGCTGTTTAGGTAGTTCTTAGCTATAATTGGAACCGGTAGGTGGCACTGTTGTCGACATCCTTTGGGATACAAATGAAACTTCGGGCAACAGCTACTTAGTACATTATAAAATTGGCGTTAAAATTTAGTTCAATGGTTTCGCTACGCTCTGATCCTTTAAGCAAATCTGACTAAAATTTATAAAAAGTAGAATAGAGTTAATAAGAAATTGCTCAATATTTTCCTCTCATTTCAAAACTCAATAAAAGCTAAACCGATATTAATAACCAACCGTCTAAACAATCCGGTGCGGCTAATAGAAACAAACATTTCAACTAGTATAGACAGCGAAGCCGACAGTTTAAAAAAATCACTTGAGTCATATCGGTAGATATTCTAATTTTCACATGTAAAAACAGCAAATGCAAATTTTCTGTGATCTATTTTGTAGTTGCTAAGCTCCGAAAAATATGCGAAAATAGTGATGTTCTGGTTTCTGACACTTACGCGAATCAAATAATATCAATACAACGCGATAAAATCCGTAAAAAGTAGTTTTATTTCAATAGTAATGTTCATTCAGTTCATATCGAAAATTTACCCAAAACTGACATGGGTGATTAAGAGAGGTAGGGTCCATAACGTGGGAGAGCCATGCTTCGGCACGAATGGGCCGGCTAACCGGAGTGATACCACGGCCTCACAGAAAACCGGCGTCAAACAACGCTTACGTTGTGTTTCGCCGAGTGAGTGAGGTTACCGGAGGCCCAATTCCCTTTTAAAAGACTATCCTGGAATTGCGGGTGTCCATGGGCGGCGGTAATCGCTTACCATCAGGCGAACCGTCTGCTCGTTTATCCCCCTATCCCATAAAAAAAAGTTAGGGCATAGTAGAATCGAATAATTTCACTCACAATTGGAGCTCTCGACTGGGGAAGTACCTCTACCATGCAGAAAATCGTAGCCAAATAACATAACTCCGTGCTATGCTGTGTTACTAACGGTGAGCAAGGTTGGCAGAGCTCCGTGAGGAAGCGTTGTGTTGGCAGTATGGGGGACCGGTTGTGTATTGTTACCCCCGCTGCTGTCATGTATGGCAGCATGTCTCCTATGCTGCCAACCCAACTATTCCTCCTTAATTTACAGGGTCGGCAACGCGTCCATAGGTCTTATGTTGCAAGCGTCCATAGGCTACAGTAACCGCTTACCATCAGGCAGGCCGTATGCTTATTTGTCACCTTAGTGGTATAAAAAAAAATTCGTGACCTTTATGATATTAAAACTAGACCGAAATTACTTTTAAATATTATTTAAGTACCAGAATTACCTTTCTGTCTTCTTATATTTTACTACGGGATCAGAATCTATAAATTCGGTATATCGTAAGTACGTATTCATGTATAAGCTTACCCTAATGCGATTTTCGTTCAACCTCATATAACAATCCTCTCAACCCGAAAGTAAAATCCAGTTTCGTGCAGTCAACTCGTCGATACCAAGAGATTTACGAGCATCGAATAGCAAAGCGTACGACATTACCTAGGAAGCTTCCATCTTGTGATAGGAGTGATACTTACGTGACAGAATTCCGGGGTCAATAAGGTATGGTGTTAAAGGATCGTATGAAGAGGGCTTTGGAGAATATAGAAGATGAGTCGGATAAAATAGAAACACGTGAAAATATAACGTACCACGTTTGTATTTTCAGAAAAGTTAGACATAGGTTTACTGATGTACACTAGATTTCGCTGGTATATTCAGGTCCCATGTAATATATAGGGCGAGACTATTGCCGGGAACAAATCCGAACTCCGAGCTACTATTGAGAATTTCATGGGAATCGTACCCAGGACCTCTAGGATAGCAGTCACACTTAGGCTCACTAATGTTACGCAGTTGAAAAAAAATTCTAGTTTAAATATTTATAATAATATATATATTTTATAAGATTTATTAAATAGTTACGTGTTAGATTTTTGATTGAAATTCAACATGTATTATTCCAACTAGAACACTAAATAGGTACTTACTTTTGAAAAATCAAGACTTGTTGCATTTTTTCTTATAGGCCGGTAGATTTCTGGGGCTATGCAGTTGGGCCTTTACCTCTGGGCCTATGCTCCTGGTACCCTTATGTAAAAGACCCGAACTGCGTATACATAATCATTATGTCAAATTAATCGAAGTTTTTATATGTTTATGTTGATAGATTTTTATCAATTTCCCCACAAACAATGTCACAAGCTTATTACTTCGAATAAATAAAAATGTTATGAGTCTTTGTTTAGCCCTGACCTTTATATTGCTTTGGTTCAGTTTTAAAGTTTGACATCTGATTTAAATGAATGGTTTGTTTGCATTACATTCTTGATTCAAAGCTAATAACATTTCTTTTGTCTGGAACAAATTGGTATATCGCAGACGATTTCAATCTAAATATTTAAGTGAAATACTAAGTCATCAATACAGAGGGTCAAGTGTGAGTTTCATTTCACCGACTCGATTTTACGCATAGACCCGCGTTTGGGGTGGTGATTGGCGATTTTCCTGACCTTTACCACTCTCCACCAATCAGAGAGTCAAACATACTGACTGTGACTGATCAAAATTTAGAAACTGTAAACCTTTCAAAATTTAACTTTGGTAGATTATGTTCCTCGGCTTTCCGCAGTGATAGCCTATTGATAAGACTTTTCGAAATTACGTACGTATTAATAATAATTAATTATCACGCACTTGAATGGCGAATGAAAATATTGCGGAGAAACCTTCATGTCTGAGAGATTTTCTCGGCGGTGTGTGAAGTCTGTCAACTCACACTAAGCCAGTGTGACTATAGCCTAACACTTCTCATTCTCAGAGGAGATCTCATACTGCAATGCTTGTAAATGACCGCTAAGTCATAAGTACACTAAAATATAATGTAACACCAATTTATGTACACTTAGTACCTGCAATAAATCCTTGACTTTGCCTTTGACCCGTACATTAGAACTGTAAATGAGTTGATGATGAAATACGTTCCGTATATGGAGTTTTTCTCCCACACACAATCAAAGATACCTTACACTCAAAATCTAGTTAGAATTGCTCTTGTTAAAGCAAAACAATAAATAAATCCAATGTTGATAACATACATTGGTGGCAAACATTTGTGACGTAATTACAAATAAACGTGGTTACTGCTTATAGTTTGTTTGGACAAAATTACTCTCACGTTTTACATACAATCTCAACTTTGATTACAATATTTAATTACAAGCTTATAAGTAATATTAATTTATATTCTAGACATGACTACGGTAAGTGAACAAACTTTAGAGCTAGATAACATTGAGTTCTTAGATTCCATATCGGAAAACTAGACAATGCTTCATAATTTGCAGAGTATGCACTACAACATATATGTAATAATTTAAACGGGTCATCGAAAAGGTCAGCAGTGGCCACTTGTTCCTACACATAGGTACTAAAATGAAAATGCATTAAAAAAAAATGATGAAATCAAGAGTTTAATAACATTTCTATAGAAATAACGTGATCATGTAACGTAAGGTAATTGTGTTAATTCCCTCTGTCATGTTTGTAAATGTTTACGAAAAAAAGGTTGATGTGGTAAAAGCTTAGTGCAGATGATATTCCAAAATTCGTATACTAATTCTGAATAATATTCGTTTTTAGCAGGTTGTTAGATGTTGTTGAAAGTATTTATAATAAATTAATTGTATTTGGTACTCTGGAAGGAGGGAAGGGAGGGCTTTACCCAGCAGTCGGAAGAACGGGTAGAGAAATAAATATTTGTCTCTTATGCGTTCATAAATACTTAATATTGATAAATACTTAATACCTCAATGCAAGGCAAGAGAACTTACTAAACTAAACTGTCGGCATTCATTAGGTTGACATGTCACGGGTCGAGGGACTAAATTGAACATGGCTACACTGTGAGATGACATCTTAACTATATTGGAGGGACATGTTTACCTATGCTTAACCCATCTGTACCTACGTATGTTTGATATATAGGGTATATCGTAAAATTACCCTCACAATGGATAAGTCTACCATGAAATAGTTATGAATAAGAACTAATTATCTTTTTTTTTAAAAAAAAAAAAAGCTCACTAGCAATGTGGGTCGCACATTACTAGTATTCTTGTTAACCCCTCGTGCTAAGCTAAATGCTTGTGTTACGAGTGGGTTCACGTCGGTAGTGCAATGGGTGGGTTTCGAACCGGCAACCACATGATCGCAAGTCCGACGCCCTAGCCATTAGGCTACCGCCGCTTTAACATTTACATTATAAATTAATTAAGGATAATGCCATATCGCATAAATCCGCCTTTTATAACATAATTTTTGTAAATAAATGAAACAAGAATAAATTGGGTTATCATTTACCTATTTTATCACAGCTACATATTTTCGTACTGGTTTCTGACACTTACGCGAATATCGTAATAATATTTTATCGCGTTGTATTGATATTATTTAGTTAATTACATTTTTATTACTGGCTGTTCGCCGCGGTTCCACTCACATGAGATAACATATAACTTTATCCTTTTTTAGTATGCAATATATACCTTGCCAGGTTTTATTGAAATTTGTTCAGCGGTTAAATGATAAATGATATTTTATTTCTGTAAATAGATCCTTTAATGGTCCGGACAAAATAAATAGTAGTCCAGACAATATTCTATCAAATTATGTTATTATTCGGATTTGGATACCATTAATCTAGGTTCCTACGGTACGATTTCGTCTACTACTAGTCCACTGGAAATAAAATACCGAAAAATAGTTCCAAACTTGGTAAAGTTATGAAAAATTGCATTCGCTTACATTTATTTTCAGTGAAGTATTTTGGACAAAATGGTAACGTAGGAACCTAGATTAACGGTATCCGAATCCGAATAATAACAGAATTTGATTAAATTGCGTTCGAATTACGATTTATTTCGGAATTACGTTTGTAAGAGAAATTCGCTCCGCCGGACTCTTAAGAATACTTTTACAAGTCATTTTATTTTTATTTTTATAACTAGATGGCGCCTGCTTTTTATAACTGACGACTTCTGAGAAGAAATGCCTAAATAAACTCAGACAATCATGGTCTCTTTTAAAGTCCAGGTTAAGACGTGAACATGGTTAGTTACTTTCGTATTTTTAAAATATTATTATGGATTGATAAAGGTTACATTATATTATAAATCACAATATTGGTTTATTTTAGTTTAAAAATAATAAAAAGGTAATGACCGGTTTTTGTTATGGGTAGATATCAGACTCAGGGTCATCAGGGTGGATAGACAAGGCGTGATGAGGGATTTGTGGCCTTTTGATCACCAAATTATGTTTGGTGATACCATGTGGGTAATTATGTATGTTGATTCTTACCCTTTAATTTCTGTAGCCGAAAGTTGTTTTCATCTGTAATAGAAAAAACACATCATAATTACTGTGATTAATTATTAATTGCTTAAAAATTAACTTAATTTATTTTAATTATAAAAATATCGTTAATACAGAAACATACAACAGATTCAGTCTTACATACAATCTATAGACCGAAGTCGAATTATGACTGTACACAGCATTCAAATGTTGAACGAGAACTTAAATTGAATAATATAAGCTAAACCTTGATTTGTTGGCATGTATATTTGTTTTCTAAAGATGTTAAAAAGTCGAGAATATTTCTAGAAATCATAACTATTTTTTTTAAAAAGATAATTGACCATCAAGTTTTTGTAGAATCTTCAGACTAAATGGTAAGACACCACCCAAAATATGAGACCATTTAGCAAGCACATTTAAAAAAAAATCTTTAAACAACATCATCAGCCTGTATCAGTCCACTGCTGGACTGGTAGGCCTTCCCTAATGTGTGCCAAGATAAGCATAACATAACACACCATTACTTCTGTAGGTATTCTTCGAAGAATTAGGCAGAGGTGTAAGTATACTGGTTTCTGACACTTACGCGAATATTAGACATTGAAATAAAACTACTTTTTACGGATTTTATCGCGTTGTATTATTATTATTTAATTCCCGACGTTTCGGATCCTTTACAGCATCCATGGTCACGGGCAGACTAAGTTGTTGGACGTCTCAATGTTGCAATTACTAACAGCTACCTTTAAATAAATAGTTTTATTTCAAGAGGTGTAAGTACTTATAATATGGGGTGCCTTATAATAGGGATCGAGCCTATCGTGAACATAATCCATTAATAAAAAACCTTAACTTATTGATAGCCTAATTAAACCTTTTTAAAGTTGGCTGAGAATTATAATAATTACGTTTAAATATAGAACACAATAATTAACGACAAACTTCAAATTTGTATTGATGGTTATTTTCATGCTCCATATTTTTCTATACGAACGTTGAAACAGTAATTATTAATTTGAATATTCACCCAACGTGACCCATTGAACTATAAAATGAGGTTTATTGGCAAACAATTTATGCGGTGAAAACACGTTTCTATTGAAATGAATTTCAATAATATTATATTATTCAACTGCCTCATTAGTCTACTATTACAAAGTCATAAGAAATACCTCTAAATAAGAAAAAGTAAAGAAATTGATAATTTTTTGGTCCAATTTTAATATTATTTTCATTTCACCCTTGAATAGAAACGCGCAAGCTGACATCTTAATAATATCTAATAAGAGGTCGAGGTCAATTCACTTTGGCAAACAATTCTGTGTTTACTAAACTACAAGAAACTAATGCTTATACAAATCCGTATTTCACATTATATATGCTACAAATTATAATCTCAAAATAGTATTTTGAAGGATACAACATTGTACAACATACGCAAATGTCATTTTGAGGTGAGGGTGGATGACGAATATAATTATATCCGGCTTTATCCACAGGATTTACGGCTACATTCCGTTCGGTAACCCTCATAAAATTAAATGATTAGTAACAAGGTAGCTTCTGCCCGCGATTTCGTCTGCTTGGACTTCAGAATTAAATATACACATGTTTCTAAAAACCCTGTCACATCACTAAATAAAATAAGAAACATGAAATAATCATAAAAGTTTACATTTCAATTTACAAGTCTATAGTTTTTCCGTACAAAATAATATAACATTACCTATTATTAAATGAATAGTTAAAGTAACGAACGAAATATTCACGAATAAAAAATATGTCTTATTTCTGGAATATTATTAACCTCAATTATATATAGGTATATTGTAAATATTGTAATGTGACTTACCTAGATAGTGTTACATGCATAAAAATTAAATAAAAAACGTGTTAATTATGTATACGTGTTAATTGTGTATGACTGCCTCATTAGTCTAGTGGTCCTAAGTGCGACTGCCACGCTAGAGGTCCTGGGTTCGATCCCCAGGTCGAGCAAAGTGTTAGTGAGTCTGGATTTGTGCCCGGTTAATGGCAATAGGCTCGCCCCCTATTACATGGGACCTAAACATACCGGCGAACTGTTTGTTACTCTTCTGTCCGGATAAAATTTGGCATACACACAAATTTGGCCTAGAATAACACATAAGCTACTTTTTATCCTGGTCTAACCCAATCTTGAAGTCCACGCAGACAATGTCGCGAGCAGAAGCTAGTAATATTATAATACGTTGAACGATCTGAAGTTCTATAGCTTACCTCGCTCTTAATTATTTCGGGTGTATGAGTAATGCCTACATACATTAAAATTATTCTAGCCGTATTCCTGGCAAGTGCTCGTCAAAACACGCTACTAATGTTATTAATCTTATGTGATTTATCGACTCTTACGTGGAATTAAATATAAGTACAAAATCTAAATGGGAAGCAAAGCATGCATTCTTAGAATTTTTATGGTTTGGATAGTAAACAGCGAATCACGTTTTTGGTTGATGATGGTCATGAATGAAAACATAATTTAAATTACATTGCCAACATAATAATATATATGACGTACAAAACATGTTTTATTTTCCATATACTATATTTCTATCAGCTGTCATCTTATCATTCGCTTCCTTTGTAGCCATATATTTCTCACACAGTCCATACCTACTAGTAGTTACACATAATTTCTTGTAACCATGGCCAGAATCGTTGGTAATTAATAAATAATTTACGTTATCGATGGTATAAATACCAATATAAATTTTTCGACCTTGTCCTTCAATTTCCTCGTGAAATAATTTCGCCATCAATCAAACACCACACGTTCAAGTTCGATCGATTAGCATCAGTTCCCTGTCAAACTTTTGGCAAGACATTTAACTGATTAACGTAAAAAAATATGTTCGGTACAAAATAAAGTTCAGTGCTGAAGAAATTCAATATCATTTGTACCTACCTGAAATGTTACATATCTACCCAGATATCTATTTACAATTTGTAGGGTTCCATATCAAAATTTTGGTTAAGATTTTTCCCAAGTAAGAAACGTATATTTTCAAGCTGAGTCTGATACAAAGTGTTGTTCTTTCTATTAGATAATATGGCATTATTAGTTACTGATTCACAATGTGCACGCACGGACACTGTACGTGCTGTACCAATGTGTGTGCATTATGCACGTAAGTATATTTAGATTAATATTTAGATATTAATCTAAATATACTTACTATATTGACCATTTGAAATTTTTGTTACAAAATGAAACAGTATTTAACACGGTGATGTTTCACGAATGTGTGTGTATCATGCACTTGGATATATCCCGTGATATGGGGCCGTGGATAAGATGGACGAATACATAAAAAAATACTGGAAGGTGCCTTTTCCACTCTGATACGGGATTTAGGGAAATTCCCACGTAATCAAGAAAAACTAAATCAATGAGGCAGCATCGAAACACAGCTTGTTTTCTATAAAAATGAGGACCCGGCAATATTCCTGCCGGAAACCATTTCCTGACTAAAATTCTCGTGTATTCGT
Source organism: Acronicta aceris (assembly GCA_910591435.1). Lineage (NCBI taxonomy): Eukaryota > Metazoa > Arthropoda > Insecta > Lepidoptera > Noctuidae > Acronicta > Acronicta aceris. The sequence continues at coordinate 6,363,713 of OU342780.1, read as the reverse complement.
TCAAACCACATCTTTTTTCGAGCAAATTGCTGGGAGTCCCTGAATTAAGTTACAATAAATCTCTTCCCCCAATTGATTTTATCGACTCCTGCGAAAAGCACTCAATACCCTATAATTTTTCTCTTCAGTTGAAGTCTTAATTGATTCAAACATATACTATATTAAAGTAAATGTAGCGATAATTCAACTTACAAAGATTTTGTTCGTGTTAATTAAATCTAATTACGATCTCATAATAAATTCATGGGTGCTTGATTAAAATGAAGATCAAAAGATCTTCAACAGTTATTTTCTCACGCGAAGGAAAATTGTGGAGAAGTTTTATTTAAGTAGCTTCATTATATTTACTCATTATTAATAAGTAATTTAATTATTAGTATTGTATTTTGTAATTATTAACGATTATTTTTGTTACATTTTATTGAGTATTAAAAATAAAAACACAGCTAATTAAAATAGGTTACGTCACGCTAGGGCTTACAATTTTTAGCTTCACACAAGAAACTTAATTGAAACTTGGCAAAAGTAACGTCGATGATGTTTTTACCAAGTTAGCACACCAATTTTAGACCGCACCGGGACAAAAAAGTGATAAAAACAGCCTTGTAATGGCCCTGTTTTGGCACAAAATGTATTACTTGGCCTGCGGGAAATGAGATAGGGGAACTATTCAACCTCTTTTATTTTTTGTTAAAATATTCAATTTTTAATTTTTATTCAATACAAGAACTTTTTCTTTGTTCAAGGCTAAGACGATCGCTTGCCCCGCAAAATTCACATTTTATTTGGTTTTACGTAGTTCTACATCAAATAACACATTACGGATGAAAGATAATGTAGAGAATTGTCATATCTACCTATTGTTGACTATTTCGTGTAAGAATACTAACGTGAAATAATATAAATTACGTCATTATTGCTATCTGTATGTACCTATATAATATAAGTCCAAAATTTTAGTCATGAGGACGAGTTTTCAGCAAAGATTTAAGTCTAATCTTGTAGATACTAGATTATATTATTTGTCCTGGAGGTAATACATTTTTACGCGTTCGAATAGTGAAATATAAAAAGTTACCAGTGTTTTGCCTAGTTTTACTATTGACACTAAGAAAATAGCCAGTGATACCCTAGTGGTATGACCGTTAGACGCACCTCTGACTTTTTGAAGTCATGCGCGTATTAAATAGTTAATTATCACGCGCTTAAACGGTGAAGGAAAACATCATGAGGACACCTGCATGCCTGAGAGATTTTCTAGATGGCGTGTGAAGTCTGTCAACCCGCACTAGGCCAGCGTGGTGGACTATAAGCCTTATCCCTCTCATTGTAAGAGGAGACCGGTGCTCAGCAGTGGGACAGTATAATGGGTTGATTATGTATGTATGTACTAAGAAAATATTCTAGCATTCGTTAACATACTATACTAGATTTTGTTTCTATCGTCAATCGTCTTCCGGTATTTCCACAACCGTTCTGCACACGCATTTTGTGTAGTCTGGCCTTAAGTAAGAAATTATTTCTTCATATTTTGTGGAAAGATTACGTAGAACGTTTATGTCAACAAATAATGCTTATAGTAATGTACTTTAACCCTTTATCAAGAATAACCATAACTAGTTATTTCGTAGTAATATAGCATTTATTATCTTACACAAACATAAATCATAATCATCAGACTTTAACCAGTTGACATCATCTTCAACAATAAACCTTACAATTGATGAAGAATCTTAACTAAGGTAGAAAATTTAGAAAATTCGTCTCAAAGGACCAAAATATAGAACGTAAACCTAATCAACATTAATTATAGCTGGAAAGAAATATCTGTTTTAGTTGAAAACGATAATTAAATACCTTATTTATTTATCTCATAAACTGGCCCAATTTTGAGCACGTGTGTGTCTCAGAATTAGAGTAGTTAGGCTATAATCCACTAGGCTGGTCTTGAGTGGTTTGAAAAACTTAACATCCTATAGAGGAAATCAGCAAGCAGGTTTCCTCATAATTATTTCCTTCATTGTTTCAGCGAGTGATATTGTAATATTCCATTGTACATCCAATGCTGTTCAAATATCAGTTCTGTAATATCGATAACAGAAACCGACCTCTGTACTATTAAGCTCATAAGAAGCTTAATTTAGTAGCTTGGAATGCAATTTGGGCATTGGATATATCTCGCAATGCAGATCTGTTTCATTTAGCTAAATGGCGTTCCTAATTTGTGTTCCTAAATACTTACATTATTCTATTGGGAAATAATTAAGTACAGTCAGTGTTAAGAGTGAGTTATTGATAAGTAGACATTAGACATAAATATAATGTCTCTATAAAGAAAATCTATAGGATATTTCATTATACATAATGGTCCTTCGGTACAAATCGGCTTTAATTCCAGTTCTACGTTTTGTGAACACAAATCCATCTTTGTCCGTAGATAAGTACCTACCTACCGCAGTTTTATTTTACTCACTCGCACTCAGCGTGGTATATGAGACCCCTACACCTTCTTTCCTTTATTCCACTGCAATTTATTGTACTAAAATGCTAAAATGTTTAAAGCGACGGTAGCCTAATGGCTAAAGCGTCGGCTTGCGATCATGTGGTTGTGTGGTGTTGCCGGTTCGAACCCCATTCATTGTACTACCGACGTAAACCCACTTATAACACAAGCATTTACCTCAGTACGAGGGTTTAACAAGAATGCTAGTAATGTGCGACCCACGTTGCTAGTAAGCTTTCTAAAACAAAAAAGAAAACTCGCACGGAACTCTGTTTTTTTTATGTTATCGTTTGCTTCTTTTTGTGCTTTTTTATCTTTCTTTCTAGTTGAATTTATAAATAAATTACTTAATAGACTGTCGACGTATTTAATGGATAGTGGTTAGTGTCGTTTAAACCAAAAGCCCCAAAGGTATTGCTAACACGTTGTCCACTTTAAAGTCTTATACGAATGTAATTTATGAATGGGTAAATACACACTTGGAATATACCGATATAGCTTTGAGGCAAGCACCTAAATATAGGTATTCCCGAAGCGGCTATTTTATCCAAAGCTCTTTTAATGTAGGTATTAATAATAAAGTTAGGTTTTAGGCAGTGGACTTGAATCTTAATTCGTAAGTTATCTAGAAGAGTCGACCTAATAGACAACCACCTCTGAGAAGCAGAAGATGATCATAAAGTGCCTATCGACATAAATGCGAAATTAATTCTGTATGTCTGTCTGTTGCCTTTTAACGCTTAAACCGCTGAACCAATTTTGATGAATATTGGTATAGATATAGATTTGACCTTGGAGAATGACAAAGTTGAAGAATGAAAAAATTTTGCCTCAAAAAATCCATTAGGATGCTAGTGAAACCGCGGGCAAAAGCTTGTTATCTTATATACCTACATATTCTCGTATATGAATATTATTCGCATAAAATACAAGCCAAGTATATCACTTTCCATATTTTACCATTAGCTTAGTAAAAATAATATGAATATCATTAAAATAATATAAAATTTAACAGAAATATGAGCGGTTGTACCATAATGAGCTCTAAAAGGCTCCTCCTAAAGTTTTTATACTTATGATAAAATATATTCATGAGAGTGCATGATGAGCCCTTTAAAATATACGCCATAAGATATTATTTTTTATACACTTTTTGTATAAAAATAATATCAATGAAATATAAAGACTTTTGAAGCACGAAGAGCATATAAATTGTGAATATTGACTAGACACAGAAAACATATCTATTGTTAAAATTATATTTTGGCAATCAGTTTTATTATACATATTTTGTGCATATTTTAAAAATACATTTATTATTGTAGTATTCAAATAAGACCTGTTTTGTTTCTTACAGGATCAAATAAGTAAGTGCAAAAAGCCTCTAAACACCCCTAGTACAAAAAGCCAATCCACTAAGCACCGATAGCCCAAAATCTCAGCCTCTAAGGATCCATAGCGTAAAAAAGGCTGGTCCTTTGAACATTAATGTCTCAGATAGCTAATTACAATCATGCTATATATGTAATAGGCTAATTTAATTTAAAACATTTTACGAAGTGTTTATAAACGACAACCCAAATCGCCAATTCGGCAACACGACATTACCATGTCGCATAAATGGCGTGTAGTCGTAATAGGTACAAGTTATATTTAGGTCAGATCCATCAGCGTAAACCAGCTACCGTGTCACAAGATTGTGATTGATAGTCCGCCATGATTCAGCTGGATTTTTTGGCGTATTTTAGGAATAAAGGTGCAACGTCTGTAAGGAAAAATCGCGGTGTCAGTGAACTTGGCAGATCATTGTCCAGCAGATCAAAAATAAATGAGAGTTCTTTTCGCATGCAGCAGAGTTCTATAGTTCCTGATACTTTTCAAGAATAGTTCTGCCGTATTTCCGAAAAAAAAGTCAGTTAAAAAAATGATCTGCCAACTTCCCGTAGCATATCATTTTGCAGCAGATCAAAAATTAATGTGAGTTCCTTTCGCATGCACCTGAGTTCTACAGTTCCTGATACTTTTTAGAAATAGTTCTGGCGTTTTTCCTATAAAAAAAATTAAAGGAAAAATGATCTGCCAACTTCCCGTAGCAGATCAATTTGCAGCAGATCGGAAATAAATGTCAGTTCCATCCGTATACAGCTGAGTTCTACAGTTCCTGATAACTTTCGAAAATAGTTCTGGCGTTTTCCCTAAAAAAACCAGGTAGTAAAGAGTAAAAGAGTATAAATTTAGATCCAATAGAATGCAAGTTTGATTTTTTTTTTCGAAAGATTCATTACCATTCCTAGAGGCTAGAACTCTCGCTTTTCTAATAAACACGAATCAGAGCTATAAGATACAACTACATTTGAGACGGGAACTCTCTTCGGAATACCAGCAGAGCATGGTAGAATAGTAGAAAAGTTAAAATCGAAAATATTTTTTTTAATAGACTCCAGCATAGTAAGAGACGGGAACTCTCGCGTTTCTAATAGACACAAATCACGGCTACAAGATACAACTCTCTTAGGAATACCAGCAGAGCATGGTAGAATAGTAGAAAAGTTAAAATCGAAAATATTTTTTTTAATAGACTCAAGCATAGTTAGAAACGGGAACTCTCGCGTTTCTAATAGACACAAATAACAGCTACAAGATACAATTCCGACTAAGACTGGAACTCTCTTAGAAATACCAGCAGAGCATGGTAGAATGACAGAAAAAGTTAAAAATAGAAAAGATTTTTTTTGATAGAGTAAAGCATTGCTAGAGACGGGAACTCTCGCGTTTCTAATAGACAAAAATCACAGCTACAAGATACAATTCCAATTGGGACTGGAACTCTCTTAGGAATACCAGCAGAGCATGGTAGAATAGCAGAAAAGTGAAAAATCGAAAATATTTTTTTTAATAGACTCAAGCATAGTTAGAAACGGGAACTCTCGCGTTTCTAATATACACAAATAACAGCTACAAGATACAATTCCGACTAAGACTAAAACTCTCTTAGAAATACCAGCAGAGCATGGTAGAATGACAGAAAAAGTTAAAAATAGAAAAGATTTTTTTTGATAGAGTAAAGCATTGCTAGAGACGGGAACTCTCGCGTTTCTAATAGACACAAATAGCAGCTACAAGATACAACTCCATTTGAGACCGTAACTCTCTTAGGAATACCAGCAGAGCATGGTAGAATGACAGAAAAAGTTAAAAATAGAAAAGATTTTTTTTGATAGAGTAAAGCATTGCTAGAGACGGGAACTCTCGCGTTTCTAATAGACAAAAATCACAGCTACAAGATACAATTCCAATTGGGACTGGCACTCTCATGGGAATACCAGCAGAGCATGGTAGAATAGTAGAAAAGTTAAAATCGAAAATATTTTTTTTAATAGACTCAAGCATAGTTAGAAACGGGAACTCTCGCGTTTCTAATAGACACAAATAACAGCTACAAGATACAATTCCGACTAAGACTAGAACTCTCTTAGAAATACCAGCAGAGCATGGTAGAATGACAGAAAAAGTTAAAATCGAAAATATTTTTTTTGATAGAGTAAAGCATTGCTAGAGACACGAACTCTCGCGTTTCTAATAGACAAAAATCACAGCTACAAGATACAATTCCAATTGGGACTGGCACTCTCATGGGAATACCAGCAGAGCATGGTAGAATAGTAGAAAAGTTAAAATCGAAAATTTTTTTTTTAATAGACTCAAGCATGGTTAGAAACGGGAACTCTCGCGTTTCTAATAGACACAAATAACGGCAACAAGATACAATTCCGACTAAGACTAAAACTCTCTTAGAAATACCAGCAGAGCATGGTAGAATGACAGAAAAAGTTAAAAATAGAAAAGACTTTTTTTGATAGAGAAGAGCATTGCTAGAGACGGGAACTCTCGCGTTTCTAATAGACAAAAATTACAGCTAAAAGAGACAATTCCAATTGGGACTGGAACTCCCTTAGGAATACCAGCAGAGCATGGTAGAATAGTAGAAAAGTTAAAATCAAAAATATTTTTTTTAATAGACTCAAGCATAGTTAGAAACGGGAACTCTCGCGTTTCTAATAGACACAAATAACAGCTACAAGATACAATTTGGACTAAGACTAGAACTCTCTTAGAAATACCAGCAGAGCATGGTAGAATGACAGAAAAAGTTAAAAATAGAAAAGATTTTTTTTGAAAGAGAAGAGCATTGCTAGAGACGGGAACTCTCGCGTTTCTAATAGACAAAAATCACAGCTACAAGATACAATTCCAACTGGGACTGGAACTCTCTTAGGAATACCAGCAGAGCATGGTAGAATGACAGAAAAAGTTAAAAATAGAAAAGATTTTTTTTTATAGAGTAAAGCATTGCTAGAGACGGGAACTCTCGCGTTTCTAATAGACAAAAATCACAGCTACAAGATACAATTCCAATTGGGACTGGAACTCCCTTAGGAATACCAGCAGAGCATGGTAGAATGACAGAAAAAGTTAAAAATAGAAAAGATTTTTTTTGATAGACTAAAGCATTGCTAGAGACGGGAATTCTCGCGTTTCTAATAGACACAAATAACAGCTACAAGATACAATTCCGACTAAGACTAAAACTCTCTTAGAAATACCAGCAGAGCATGGTAGAATGACAGAAAAAGTTAAAAATAGAAAAGATTTTTTTTGATAGAGTAAAGCATTGCTAGAGACGGGAACTCTCGCGTTTCTAATAGACAAAAATCACAGCTACAAGATACAATTCCAATTGGGACTGGAACTCCCTTAGGAATACCAGCAGAGCATGGTAGAATAGTAGAAAAGTTAAATTCGAAAATATTTTTTTTAATAGACTCAAGCATAGTTAGAAACAGGAACTCTCGCGTTTCTAATAGACACAAATAACAGCTACAAGATACAATTCCGACTAAGACTAGAACTCTCTTAGAAATACCAGCAGAGCATGGTAGAATGACAGAAAAAGTTAAAAATAGAAAAGATTTTTTTTGATAGAGTAAAGCATTGCTAGAGACGGGAACTCTCGCGTTTCTAATAGACACAAATAACAGCTACAAGATACAATTCCGAATAAGACTGGAACTCTCTTAGAAATACCAGCAGAGCATGGTAGAATGACAGAAAAAGTTAAAAATAGAAAAGATTTTTTTTGATAGAGTAAAGCATTGCTAGAGACGGGAACTCTCGCGTTTCTAATAGACACAAATAACAGCTACAAGATTCAATTCCGACTAAGACTAAAACTCTCTTAGAAATACCAGCAGAGCATGGTAGAATGACACAAAAAGTTAAAAATAGAAAAGATTTTTTTTGATAGAGTAAAGCATTGCTAGAGACGGGAACTCTCGCGTTTCTAATAGACACAAATGACAGCTACAAGATACAATTCCAATTGGGACTGGAACTCTCATGGGAATACCAGCAGAGCATGGTAGAATAGTAGAAAAGTTAAAATCGAAAATATTTTTTTTAATAGACTCAAGCATAGTTAGAAACGGGAACTCTCGCGTTTCTAATAGACACAAATAACAGCTACAAGACACAATTCCGACTAAGACTAGAACTCTCTTAGAAATACCAGCTGAGCATGGTAGAATGACAGAAAAAGTTAAAATCGAAAATATTTTTTTTGATAGAGTAAAGCATTGCTAGAGACGGGAACTCTCGCGTTTCTAATAGACAAAAATCACAGCTACAAGATACAATTCCAATTGGGACTGGAACTCCCTTAGGAATACCAGCAGAGCATGGTAGAATAGTAGAAAAGTTAAAATCGAAAATATTTTTTTTAATAGACTCAAGCATAGTTAGAAACGGGAACTCTCGCGTTTCTAATAGACACAAATCACAGCTACAAGATACAATTTGGACTAAGACTAGAACTCTCTTAGAAATACCAGCAGAGCATGGTAGAATGACAGAAAAAGTTAAAAAGAGAAAAGATTTTTTTTGATAGAGTAAAGCATTGCTAGAGACGGGAACTCTCGCGTTTCTAATAGACAAAAATCACAGCTACAAGATACAATTCCAACTGGGACTAGAACTCTCTTAGGAATACCAGCAGAGCATGGTAGAATAGCAGAAAAGTGAAAAATCGAAAATATTTTTTTCATAAATTTATATAATTGCTAGAGGATAGAACTCTCGTTTTTCTAATAAACACGAAGCAGAGCTATGAGATACATTTATTTTTGAGACGGGAACTCTCCTTGGAATACCGGCAGAGCATGGGAAAATAGTAGAAAAGTTAAAATCGAAAATATTTTTTTTAATAGACTCAAGCATAGTTAGAAACGGGAACTCTCGCGTTTCTAATAGACAAAAATCACAACTACAAGATACAATTCCAATTGGGACTAAAACTCTCTTAGGAATACCAGCAGAGCATGGTAGAATGACAGAAAAAGTTAAAAATAGAAAAGATTTTTTTTGATAGAGTAAAGCATTGCTAGAGACGGGAACTCTCGCGTTTCTAATAGAAAAAAATCACAGCTACAAGATACAATTCCAATTAGGACTGGAACTCCCTTAGGAATACCAGCAGAGCATGGTAGAATAGTAGAAAAGTTAAAATCGAAAATATTTTTTTTAATAGACTCAAGCATAGTTAGAAACGGGAACTCTCGCGTTTCTAATAGACACAAATAACAGCTACAAGATACAATTCCGATTGAGACTGGAACTCTCTTAGGAATACCAGCAGAGCATGGTAGAATAGTAGAAAAGTTAAAATCGAAAATATTTTTTTAATAGACTCAAGCATAGTTAGAGACGGGAATTCTCGCGTTTCTAATAGACACAAATCACAGCTACAAGATACAATTCCAATTGGGACTGGAACTCTCATGGGAATACCAGCAGAGCATGGTAGAATAGTAGAAAAGTTTAAATCGAAAATATTTTTTTAATAGACTAAAGCATAGTTAGAAACGGGAACTCTCACGTTTCTAATAGACACAAATCACAGCTACAAGATACAATTCCAATTGGGACTGGAACTCTCATGGGAATACCAGCAGAGCATGGTAGAATAGTAGAAAAGTTAAAATCGAAAATATTTTTTTAATAGACTCAAGCATAGTTAGAAACGGGAACTCTCACGTTTCTAATAGACACAAATAACAGCTACAAGACACATTTCCACTTGAGACCGTAACTCTCTTAGGAATACCAGCAGAGCATGGTAGAATAGTAGAAAAGTTAAAATCGAAAATATTTTTTTTAATAGACTCAAGCATAGTTAGAGACGGGAACTCTCGCGTTTCTAATAGACACAAATCACAGCTACAAGATACAATTCCACTTGGGACTGGAACTCTCTTAGGAATACCAGCAGGGCATGGTAGAATGACAGAAAAAGTTAAAAATAGAAAAGATTTTTTTTTATAGAGTAAAGCATTGCTAGAGACGGGAACTCTCGCGTTTCTAATAGACAAAAATCACAGCTACAAGATACAATTCCAATTGGGACTGGAACTCCCTTAGGAATACCAGCAGAGCATGGTAGAATGACAGAAAAAGTTAAAAATAGAAAAGATTTTTTTTGATAGACTAAAGCATTGCTAGAGACGGGAATTCTCGCGTTTCTAATAGACACAAATAACAGCTACAAGATACAATTCCGACTAAGACTAGAACTCTCTTAGAAATACCAGCAGAGCATGGTAGAATGACAGAAAAAGTTAAAATCGAAAATATTTTTTTTGATAGAGTAAAGCATTGCTAGAGACACGAACTCTCGCGTTTCTAATAGACAAAAATCACAGCTACAAGATACAATTCCAATTGGGACTAGAACTCTGTTAGGAATACCAGCAGAGCATGGTAGAATAGTAGAAAAGTTAAAATCGAAAATATTTTTTTTAATAGACTCAAGCATGGTTAGAAACGGGAACTCTCGCGTTTCTAATAGACACAAATAACGGCAACAAGATACAATTCCGACTAAGACTAAAACTCTCTTAGAAATACCAGCAGAGCATGGTAGAATGACAGAAAAAGTTAAAAATAGAAAAGACTTTTTTTGATAGAGAAGAGCATTGCTAGAGACGGGAACTCTCACGTTTCTAATAGACAAAAATCACAGCTAAAAGAGACAATTCCAATTGGGACTGGAACTCCCTTAGGAATACCAGCAGAGCATGGTAGAATAGTAGAAAAGTTAAAATCAAAAATATTTTTTTTAATAGACTCAAGCATAGTTAGAAACGGGAACTCTCGCGTTTCTAATAGACACAAATCACAGCTACAAGATACAATTTGGACTAAGACTAGAACTCTCTTAGAAATACCAGCAGAGCATGGTAGAATGACAGAAAAAGTTAAAAATAGAAAAGTTTTTTTTGGATAGAGGAAAGCATTGCTAGAGACGGGAACTCTCGCGTTTCTAATAGACAAAAATCACAGCTACAAGATACAATTCCAACTGGGACTAGAACTCTCTTAGGAATACCAGCAGAGCATGGTAGAATAGCAGAAAAGTGAAAAATCGAAAATATTTTTTTCATAAATTTATATAATTGCTAGAGGCTAGAACTCTCGTTTTTCTAATAAACACGAAGCAGAGCTATGAGATACATTTATTTTTGAGACGGGAACTCTCCTTGGAATACCAGCAGAGCATGGGAAAATAGTAGAAAAGTTAAAATCGAAAATATTTTTTTTAATAGACTCAAGCATAGTTAGAAACGGGAACTCTCGCGTTTCTAATAGACAAAAATCACAACTACAAGATACAATTCCAATTGGGACTAAAACTCTCTTAGGAATACCAGCAGAGCATGGTAGAATGACAGAAAAAGTTAAAAATAGAAAAGATTTTTTTTGATAGAGTAAAGCATTGCTAGAGACGGGAACTCTCGCGTTTCTAATAGAAAAAAATCACAGCTACAAGATACAATTCCAATTAGGACTGGAACTCCCTTAGGAATACCAGCAGAGCATGGTAGAATGACAGAAAAAGTTAAAAATAGAAAAGATTTTTTTTGATAGACTAAAGCATTGCTAGAGACGGGAACTCTCGCGTTTCTAATAGACACAAATAACAGCTACAAGATACAATTCCGACTAAGACTAAAACTCTCTTAGAAATACCAGCAGAGCATGGTAGAATGACAGAAAAAGTTAAAAATAGAAAAGATTTTTTTTGATAGAGTAAAGCATTGCTAGAGACGGGAACTCTCGCGTTTCTAATAGACACAAATCACAGCTACAAGATACAATTCCAATTGGGACTGGAACTCCCTTAGGAATACCAGCAGAGCATGGTAGAATAGTAGAAAAGTTAAAATCGAAAATATTTTTTTTAATAGACTCAAGCATAGTTAGAAACGGGAACTCTCGCGTTTCTAATAGACAAAAATAACAGCTACAAGATACAATTCCGATTGAGACTGGAACTCTCTTAGGAATACCAGCAGAGCATGGTAGAATAGTAGAAAAGTTAAAATCAAAAATATTTTTTTTAATAGACTCAAGCATAGTTAGAAACGGGAACTCTCGCGTTTCTAATAGACACAAATCACAGCTACAAGATACAATTCGGACTAAGACTAGAACTCTCTTAGAAATACCAGCAGAGCATGGTAGAATGACAGAAAAAGTTAAAATCGAAAATATTTTTTTTGATAGAGTAAAGCATTGCTAGAGACGGGAACTCTCGCGTTTCTAATAGACAAAAATCACGGCTACAAGATACAATTCCAATTGGGACTAGAACTCCCTTAGGAATACCAGCAGAGCATGGTAGAATAGTAGAAAAGTTAAAATCGAAAATATTTTTTTTAATAGACTCAAGCATAGTTAGAGACGCGTACTCTCGCGTTTCTAATAGACACAAATAACCCCTACAAGATACAATGAGACTGGAACTCTCTTAGAAATACCAGCAGAGCATGGATGGTAGAATGACAGAAAAAGTTAAAAATAGTAAAGATTTTTTTTGATAGAGTAAAGCATTGCTAGAGACGGGAACTCTCGCGTTCCTAATAAACACAAATAACAGCTACAAGATACAACTCCACTTGAGACCGTAACTCTCTTAGGAATACCAGCAGAGCATGGTAGAATGACAAAAAAGTTAAAAATAGAAAATATTTTTTTTGATAGAGTAAAGCATTGCTAGAGACAGGAACTCTCGCGTTCCAGTCTCAATTGGAATTGTATCTTGTGAGCATGGTAGAATGACAGAAAAAGTTAAAAATAGAAAAGATTTTTTTTGATAGAGTAAAGCATTGCTAGAGACGGGAACTCTCGCGTTTCTAATAGAAAAAAATCACAGCTACAAGATACAATTCCAATTAGGACTGGAACTCCCTTAGGAATACCAGCAGAGCATGGTAGAATAGTAGAAAAGTTAAAATCGAAAATATTTTTTTTAATAGACTCAAGCATAGTTAGAAACGGGAACTCTCGCGTTTCTAATAGACAAAAATAACAGCTACAAGATACAATTCCGATTGAGACTGGAACTCTCTTAGGAATACCAGCAGAGCATGGTAGAATAGTAGAAAAGTTAAAATCAAAAATATTTTTTTTAATAGACTCAAGCATATTTAGAAACGGGAACTCTCGCGTTTCTAATAGACACAAATCACAGCTACAAGATACAATTCGGACTAAGACTAGAACTCTCTTAGAAATACCAGCAGAGCATGGTAGAATGACAGAAAATGTTAAAATCGAAAATATTTTTTTTGATAGAGTAAAGCATTGCTAGAGACGGGAACTCTCGCGTTTCTAATAGACAAAAATCACGGCTACAAGATACAATTCCAATTGGGACTAGAACTCCCTTAGGAATACCAGCAGAGCATGGTAGAATAGTAGAAAAGTTAAAATCGAAAATATTTTTTTTAATAGACTCAAGCATAGTTAGAGACGCGTACTCTCGCGTTTCTAATAGACACAAATAACCCCTACAAGATACAATGAGACTGGAACTCTCTTAGAAATACCAGCAGAGCATGGATGGTAGAATGACAGAAAAAGTTAAAAATAGTAAAGATTTTTTTTGATAGAGTAAAGCATTGCTAGAGACGGGAACTCTCGCGTTTCTAATAAACACAAATAACAGCTACAAGATACAACTCCACTTGAGACCGTAACTCTCTTAGGAATACCAGCAGAGCATGGTAGAATGACAAAAAAGTTAAAAATAGAAAATATTTTTTTTGATAGAGTAAAGCATTGCTAGAGACAGGAACTCTCGCGTTCCAGTCTTAATTGGAATTTTATCTTGTAGCTGTGATTTGTGTCTATTAGAAACGCGAGAGTTCCAGTCTCTAACTATGCCTGAGTCTATTCAAAAAAATATTTTCGATTTTAACTTTTCTACTATTCTACCATGCTCTGCTGGTATTCCTAAGAGAGATCCAGTCTTAGTTGGAGTTGTATCTTGTAGCTGTGATTTGTGTCTATTAGAAACGCGAGAGTTCCCGTTTCTAACTATGCTTGAGTCTATTAAAAAAAATATTTTCGATTTTAACTTTTCTACTATTCTACCATGCTCTGCTGGTATTCCTAAGAGAGTTCCAGTCTCAATCGGAATTGTTTCTTGTAGCTGTTATTTGTGTCTATTAGAAACGCAAGAGTTCCCGTTTCTAACTATGCTTGAGTCTATTAAAAAAAATATTTTCGATTTTAACTTTTCTACTATTCTACCATGCTCTGCTAGTATTCCTAAGGGAGTTCCAGTCCCAATTGGAATTGTATCTTGTAGCTGTGATTTTTGTCTATTAGAAACGCGAGAGTTCCCGTCTCTAGCAATGCTTTACTCTATCAAAAAAAATCTTTTCTATTTTTAACTTTTTCTGTCATTCTACCATGCTCTGCTGGTATTCCTAAGAGAGTTCCAGTCCCAGTTGGAATTGTATCTTGTAGCTGTGATTTGTGTCTATTAGAAACGCGAGAGTTCCCGTCTCTAGCAATGCTCTTCTCTTTCAAAAAAAATCTTTTCTATTTTTTACTTTTTCTGTCATTCTACCATGCTCTGCTGGTATTTCTAAGAGAGTTCTAGTCTTAGTCCAAATTGTATCTTGTAGCTGTTATTTGTGTCTATTAGAAACGCGAGAGTTCCCGTTTCTAACTATGCTTGAGTCTATTAAAAAAAATATTTTTGATTTTAACTTTTCTACTATTCTACCATGCTCTGCTGGTATTCCTAAGGGAGTTCCAGTCCCAATTGGAATTGTCTCTTTTAGCTGTGATTTTTGTCTATTAGAAACGCGAGAGTTCCCGTCTCTAGCAATGCTCTTCTCTATCAAAAAAAGTCTTTTCTATTTTTAACTTTTTCTGTCATTCTACCATGCTCTGCTGGTATTTCTAAGAGAGTTTTAGTCTTAGTCGGAATTGTATCTTGTTGCCGTTATTTGTGTCTATTAGAAACGCGAGAGTTCTCGTTTCTAACCATGCTTGAGTCTATTAAAAAAAATATTTTCGATTTTAACTTTTCTACTATTCTACCATGCTCTGCTGGTATTCCTAAGAGAGTTCTAGTCTTAGTCCAAATTGTATCTTGTAGCTGTTATTTGTGTCTATTAGAAACGCGAGAGTTCCCGTCTCTAGCAATGCTTTACTCTATCAAAAAAAATCTTTTCTATTTTTAACTTTTTCTGTCATTCTACCATGCTCTGCTGGTATTTCTAAGAGAGTTCCAGTCTTAGTCGGAATTGTATCTTGTAGCTGTTATTTGTGTCTATTAGAAACGCGAGAGTTCCCGTCTCTAGCAATGCTTTACTCTATCAAAAAAAATCTTTTCTATTTTTAACTTTTTCTGTCATTCTACCATGCTCTGCTGGTATTTCTAAGAGAGTTCTAGTCTTAGTCGGAATTTTATCTTGTAGCTGTTATTTGTGTCTATTGGAAACGCGAGAGTTCCCGTTTCTAACTATGCTTGAGTCTATTAAAAAAAATATTTTCGATTTTAACTTTTCTACTATTCTACCATGCTCTGCTGGTATTCCTAAGGGAGTTCCAGTCCCAATTGGAATTGTATCTTGTAGCTGTGATTTTTGTCTATTAGAAACGCGAGAGTTCCCGTCTCTAGCAATGCTTTACTCTATCAAAAAAAATCTTTTCTATTTTTAACTTTTTGTGTCATTCTACCATGCTCTGCTGGTATTTCTAAGAGAGTTTTAGTCTTAGTCGGAATTGTATCTTGTTGCCGTTATTTGTGTCTATTAGAAACGCGAGAGTTCCCGTTTCTAACCATGCTTGAGTCTATTAAAAAAAATATTTTCGATTTTAACTTTTCTACTATTCTACCATGCTCTGCTGGTATTCCTAACAGAGTTCCAGTCCTAATTGGAATTGTATCTTGTAGCTGTGATTTTTGTCTATTAGAAACGCGAGAGATCCCGTCTCTAGCAATGCTTTACTCTATCAAAAAAAATATTTTCGATTTTAACTTTTTCTGTCATTCTACCATGCTCTGCTGGTATTTCTAAGAGAGTTCTAGCCTTAGTCGGAATTGTATCTTGTAGCTGTTATTTGTGTCTATTAGAAACGCGAGAGTTCCCGTTTCTAACTATGCTTGAGTCTATTAAAAAAAATATTTTCGATTTTAACTTTTCTACTATTCTACCATGCTCTGCTGGTATTCCCATGAGAGTTCCAGTCCCAATTGGAATTGTCTCTTGTAGCTGTGATTTGTGTCTATTAGAAACGCGAGAGTTCCCGTCTCTAGCAATGCTTTACTCTATCAAAAAAAATCTTTTCTATTTTTAACTTTTTCTGTCATTCTACCATGCTCTGCTGGTATTTCTAAGAGAGTTTTAGTCTTAGTCGGAATTGTATCTTGTTGCCGTTATTTGTGTCTATTAGAAACGCGAGAGTTCTCGTTTCTAACCATGCTTGAGTCTATTAAAAAAAATATTTTCGATTTTAACTTTTCTACTATTCTACCATGCTCTGCTGGTATTCCTAACAGAGTTCCAGTCTCAATCGGAATTGTTTCTTGTAGCTGTTATTTGTGTCTATTAGAAACGCGAGAGTTCCCGTTTCTAACTATGCTTGAGTCTATTAAAAAAAAAATTTTCGATTTTAACTTTTCTACTATTCTACCATGCTCTGCTAGTATTCCTAAGGGAGTTCCAGTCCCAATTGGAATTGTATCTTATAGCTGTGATTTTTGTCTATTAGAAACGCGAGAGTTCCCGTCTCTAGCAATGCTTTACTCTATAAAAAAAAATCTTTTCTATTTTTAACTTTTTCTGTCATTCTACCATGCTCTGCTGGTATTCCTAAGAGAGTTCCAGTCCCAGTTGGAATTGTATCTTGTAGCTGTGATTTTTGTCTATTAGAAACGCGAGAGTTCCCGTCTCTAGCAATGCTCTTCTCTTTCAAAAAAAATCTTTTCTATTTTTAACTTTTTCTGTCATTCTACCATGCTCTGCTGGTATTTCTAAGAGAGTTCTAGTCTTAGTCCAAATTGTATCTTGTAGCTGTTATTTGTGTCTATTAGAAACGCGAGAGTTCCCGTTTCTAACTATGCTTGAGTCTATTAAAAAAAATATTTTTGATTTTAACTTTTCTACTATTCTACCATGCTCTGCTGGTATTCCTAAGGGAGTTCCAGTCCCAATTGGAATTGTCTCTTTTAGCTGTGATTTTTGTCTATTAGAAACGTGAGAGTTCCCGTCTCTAGCAATGCTCTTCTCTACCAAAAAAAGTCTTTTCTATTTTTAACTTTTTCTGTCATTCTACCATGCTCTGCTGGTATTTCTAAGAGAGTTTTAGTCTTAGTCGGAATTGTATCTTGTTGCCGTTATTTGTGTCTATTAGAAACGCGACAGTTCTCGTTTGTAACCATGCTTGAGTCTATTAAAAAAAATATTTTCGATTTTAACTTTTCTACTATTCTACCATGCTCTGCTGGTATTCCTAACAGAGTTCTAGTCCCAATTGGAACTGTATCTTGTAGCTGTGATTTTTGTCTATTAGAAACGCGAGAGTTCGTGTCTCTAGCAATGCTTTACTCTATCAAAAAAAATATTTTCGATTTTAACTTTTTCTGTCATTCTACCATGCTCTGCTGGTATTTCTAAGAGAGTTCTAGTCTTAGTCGGAATTGTATCTTGTAGCTGTTATTTGTGTCTATTAGAAACGCGAGAGTTCCCGTTTCTAACTATGCTTGAGTCTATTAAAAAAAATATTTTCGATTTTAACTTTTCTACTATTCTACCATGCTCTGCTGGTATTCCTAAGGGAGTTCCAGTCCCAATTGGAATTGTATTTTTTAGCTGTGATTTTTGTCTATTAGAAACGCGAGAGTTCCCGTCTCTAGCAATGCTTTAGTCTATCAAAAAAAATCTTTTCTATTTTTAACTTTTTCTGTCATTCTACCATGCCCTGCTGGTATTCCTAAGAGAGTTCCAGTCCCAAGTGGAATTGTATCTTGTAGCTGTGATTTGTGTCTATTAGAAACGCGAGAGTTCCCGTCTCTAACTATGCTTGAGTCTATTAAAAAAAATATTTTCGATTTTAACTTTTCTACTATTCTACCATGCTCTGCTGGTATTCCTAAGAGAGTTCCAGTCCCAAGTGGAATTGTATCTTGTAGCTGTGATTTGTGTCTATTAGAAACGCGAGAGTTCCCGTCTCTAACTATGCTTGAGTCTATTAAAAAAAATATTTTCGATTTTAACTTTTCTACTATTCTACCATGCTCTGCTGGTATTCCTAAGAGAGTTACGGTCTCAAGTGGAAATGTGTCTTGTAGCTGTTATTTGTGTCTATTAGAAACGTGAGAGTTCCCGTTTCTAACTATGCTTGAGTCTATTAAAAAAATATTTTCGATTTTAACTTTTCTACTATTCTACCATGCTCTGCTGGTATTCCCATGAGAGTTCCAGTCCCAATTGGAATTGTATCTTGTAGCTGTGATTTGTGTCTATTAGAAACGTGAGAGTTCCCGTTTCTAACTATGCTTGAGTCTATTAAAAAAATATTTTCGATTTAAACTTTTCTACTATTCTACCATGCTCTGCTGGTATTCCCATGAGAGTTCCAGTCCCAATTGGAATTGTATCTTGTAGCTGTAATTTGTGTCTATTAGAAACGCGAGAATTCCCGTCTCTAACTATGCTTGAGTCTATTAAAAAAAATATTTTCGATTTTAACTTTTCTACTATTCTACCATGCTCTGCTGGTATTCCTAAGGGAGTTCTAGTCCCAATTGGAATTGTATCTTGTAGCCGTGATTTTTGTCTATTAGAAACGCGAGAGTTCCCGTTTCTAACTATGCTTGAGTCTATTAAAAAAAATATTTTTGATTTTAACTTTTCTACTATTCTACCATGCTCTGCTGGTATTCCTAAGAGAGTTCCAGTCTCAATCGGAATTGTATCTTGTAGCTGTTATTTGTGTCTATTAGAAACGCGAGAGTTCCCGTTTCTAACTATGCTTGAGTCTATTAAAAAAAATATTTTCGATTTTAACTTTTCTACTATTCTACCATGCTCTGCTGGTATTCCTAAGGGAGTTCCAGTCCCAATTGGAATTGTATCTTGTAGCTGTGATTTGTGTCTATTAGAAACGTGAGAGTTCCCGTTTCTAACTATGCTTGAGTCTATTAAAAAAAATATTTTCGATTTTAACTTTTCTACTATTCTACCATGCTCTGCTGGTATTCCTAAGAGAGTTCCAGTCCCAAGTGGAATTGTATCTTGTAGCTGTGATTTGTGTCTATTAGAAACGCGAGAGTTCCCGTCTCTAACTATGCTTGAGTCTATTAAAAAAAATATTTTCGATTTTAACTTTTCTACTATTCTACCATGCTCTGCTGGTATTCCTAAGAGAGTTACGGTCTCAAGTGGAAATGTGTCTTGTAGCTGTTATTTGTGTCTATTAGAAACGTGAGAGTTCCCGTTTCTAACTATGCTTGAGTCTATTAAAAAAATATTTTCGATTTTAACTTTTCTACTATTCTACCATGCTCTGCTGGTATTCCCATGAGAGTTCCAGTCCCAATTGGAATTGTATCTTGTAGCTGTGATTTGTGTCTATTAGAAACGTGAGAGTTCCCGTTTCTAACTATGCTTGAGTCTATTAAAAAAATATTTTCGATTTAAACTTTTCTACTATTCTACCATGCTCTGCTGGTATTCCCATGAGAGTTCCAGTCCCAATTGGAATTGTATCTTGTAGCTGTAATTTGTGTCTATTAGAAACGCGAGAATTCCCGTCTCTAACTATGCTTGAGTCTATTAAAAAAAATATTTTCGATTTTAACTTTTCTACTATTCTACCATGCTCTGCTGGTATTCCTAAGGGAGTTCTAGTCCCAATTGGAATTGTATCTTGTAGCCGTGATTTTTGTCTATTAGAAACGCGAGAGTTCCCGTTTCTAACTATGCTTGAGTCTATTAAAAAAAATATTTTTGATTTTAACTTTTCTACTATTCTACCATGCTCTGCTGGTATTCCTAAGAGAGTTCCAGTCTCAATCGGAATTGTATCTTGTAGCTGTTATTTGTGTCTATTAGAAACGCGAGAGTTCCCGTTTCTAACTATGCTTGAGTCTATTAAAAAAAATATTTTCGATTTTAACTTTTCTACTATTCTACCATGCTCTGCTGGTATTCCTAAGGGAGTTCCAGTCCCAATTGGAATTGTATCTTGTAGCTGTGATTTGTGTCTATTAGAAACGTGAGAGTTCCCGTTTCTAACTATGCTTGAGTCTATTAAAAAAATATTTTCGATTTAAACTTTTCTACTATTCTACCATGCTCTGCTGGTATTCCCATGAGAGTTCCAGTCCCAATTGGAATTGTATCTTGTAGCTGTAATTTGTGTCTATTAGAAACGCGAGAATTCCCGTCTCTAACTATGCTTGAGTCTATTAAAAAAAATATTTTCGATTTTAACTTTTCTACTATTCTACCATGCTCTGCTGGTATTCCTAAGAGAGTTCTAGTCTTAGTCCGAATTGTATCTTGTAGCTGTGATTTGTGTCTATTAGAAACGCGAGAGTTCCCGTTTCTAACTATGCTTGAGTCTATTAAAAAAAATATTTTTGATTTTAACTTTTCTACTATTCTACCATGCTCTGCTGGTATTCCTAAGAGAGTTCCAGTCTCAATCGGAATTGTATCTTGTAGCTGTTATTTGTGTCTATTAGAAACGCGAGAGTTCCCGTTTCTAACTATGCTTGAGTCTATTAAAAAAAATATTTTCGATTTTAACTTTTCTACTATTCTACCATGCTCTGCTGGTATTCCTAAGGGAGTTCCAGTCCCAATTGGAATTGTATCTTGTAGCTGTGATTTGTGTCTATTAGAAACGTGAGAGTTCCCGTTTCTAACTATGCTTGAGTCTATTAAAAAAATATTTTCGATTTAAACTTTTCTACTATTCTACCATGCTCTGCTGGTATTCCCATGAGAGTTCCAGTCCCAATTGGAATTGTATCTTGTAGCTGTAATTTGTGTCTATTAGAAACGCGAGAATTCCCGTCTCTAACTATGCTTGAGTCTATTAAAAAAAATATTTTCGATTTTAACTTTTCTACTATTCTACCATGCTCTGCTGGTATTCCTAAGAGAGTTCTAGTCTTAGTCCGAATTGTATCTTGTAGCTGTGATTTGTGTCTATTAGAAACGCGAGAGTTCCCGTTTCTAACTATGCTTGAGTCTATTAAAAAAAATATTTTTGATTTTAACTTTTCTACTATTCTACCATGCTCTGCTGGTATTCCTAAGAGAGTTCCAGTCTCAATCGGAATTGTATCTTGTAGCTGTTATTTGTGTCTATTAGAAACGCGAGAGTTCCCGTTTCTAACTATGCTTGAGTCTATTAAAAAAAATATTTTCGATTTTAACTTTTCTACTATTCTACCATGCTCTGCTGGTATTCCTAAGGGAGTTCCAGTCCTAATTGGAATTGTATCTTGTAGCTGTGATTTTTTTCTATTAGAAACGCGAGAGTTCCCGTCTCTAGCAATGCTTTACTCTATCAAAAAAAATCTTTTCTATTTTTAACTTTTTCTGTCATTCTACCATGCTCTGCTGGTATTCCTAAGAGAGTTTTAGTCCCAATTGGAATTGTATCTTGTAGTTGTGATTTTTGTCTATTAGAAACGCGAGAGTTCCCGTTTCTAACTATGCTTGAGTCTATTAAAAAAAATATTTTCGATTTTAACTTTTCTACTATTTTCCCATGCTCTGCTGGTATTCCAAGGAGAGTTCCCGTCTCAAAAATAAATGTATCTCATAGCTCTGCTTCGTGTTTATTAGAAAAACGATAGTTCTAGCCTCTAGCAATTATATAAATTTATGAAAAAAATATTTTCGATTTTTCACTTTTCTGCTATTCTACCATGCTCTGCTGGTATTCCTAAGAGAGTTCTAGTCCCAGTTGGAATTGTATCTTGTAGCTGTGATTTTTGTCTATTAGAAACGCGAGAGTTCCCGTCTCTAGCAATGCTTTACTCTATCAAAAAAAATATTTTCTATTTTTAACTTTTTCTGTCATTCTACCATGCTCTGCTGGTATTTCTAAGAGAGTTCTAGTCTTAGTCCAAATTGTATCTTGTAGCTGTGATTTGTGTCTATTAGAAACGCGAGAGTTCCCGTTTCTAACTATGCTTGAGTCTATTAAAAAAAATATTTTCGATTTTAACTTTTCTACTATTCTACCATGCTCTGCTGGTATTCCTAAGGGAGTTCCAGTCCCAATTGGAATTGTATCTTGTAGCTGTGATTTTTGTCTATTAGAAACGCGAGAGTTCCCGTCTCTAGCAATGCTTTACTCTATCAAAAAAAATATTTTCGATTTTAACTTTTTCTGTCATTCTACCATGCTCTGCTGGTATTTCTAAGAGAGTTCTAGTCTTAGTCGGAATTGTGTCTTGTAGCTGTTATTTGTGTCTATTAGAAACGCGAGAGTTCCCGTTTCTAACTATGCTTGAGTCTATTAAAAAAAATATTTTCGATTTTAACTTTTCTACTATTCTACCATGCTCTGCTGGTATTCCCATGAGAGTGCCAGTCCCAATTGGAATTGTATCTTGTAGCTGTGATTTTTGTCTATTAGAAATGCGAGAGTTCCCGTCTCTAGCAATGCTTTACTCTATCAAAAAAAATCTTTTCTATTTTTAACTTTTTCTGTCATTCTACCATGCTCTGCTGGTATTCCTAAGAGAGTTACGGTCTCAAATGGAGTTGTATCTTGTAGCTGCTATTTGTGTCTATTAGAAACGCGAGAGTTCCCGACTCTAGCAATGCTTTACTCTATCAAAAAAAATCTTTTCTATTTTTAACTTTTTCTGTCATTCTACCATGCTCTGCTGGTATTTCTAAGAGAGTTTTAGTCTTAGTCGGAATTGTATCTTGTAGCTGTTATTTGTGTATATTAGAAACGCGAGAGTTCCCGTTTCTAACTATGCTTGAGTCTATTAAAAAAAATATTTTCGATTTTTCACTTTTCTGCTATTCTACCATGCTCTGCTGGTATTCCTAAGAGAGTTCCAGTCCCAATTGGAATTGTATCTTGTAGCTGTGATTTTTGTCTATTAGAAACGCGAGAGTTCCCGTCTCTAGCAATGCTTTACTCTATCAAAAAAAATCTTTTCTATTTTTAACTTTTTCTGTCATTCTACCATGCTCTGCTGGTATTTCTAAGAGAGTTCCAGTCTTAGTCGGAATTGTATCTTGTAGCTGTTATTTGTGTCTATTAGAAACGCGAGAGTTCCCGTTTCTAACTATGCTTGAGTCTATTAAAAAAAATATTTTCGATTTTAACTTTTCTACTATTCTACCATGCTCTGCTAGTATTCCTAAGGGAGTTCCAGTCCCAATTGGAATTGTATCTTGTAGCTGTGATTTTTGTCTATTAGAAACGCGAGAGTTCCCGTCTCTAGCAATGCTTTACTCTATCAAAAAAAATCTTTTCTATTTTTAACTTTTTGTGTCATTCTACCATGCTCTGCTGGTATTTCTAAGAGAGTTTTAGTCTTAGTCGGAATTGAATCTTGTAGCTGTTATTTGTGTCTATTAGAAACGCGAGAGTTCCCGTTTCTAACCATGCTTGAGTCTATTAAAAAAAATATTTTCGATTTTAACTTTTCTACTATTCTACCATGCTCTGCTGGTATTCCTAAGAGAGTTGTATCTTGTAGCCGTGATTTTTGTCTATTAGAAACGCGAGAGTTCCCGTCTCTTACTATGCTGGAGTCTATTAAAAAAAATATTTTCGATTTTAACTTTTCTACTATTCTACCATGCTCTGCTGGTATTCCGAAGAGAGTTCCCGTCTCAAATGTAGTTGTATCTTATAGCTCTGATTCGTGTTTATTAGAAAAGCGAGAGTTCTAGCCTCTAGGAATGGTAATGAATCTTTCGAAAAAAAAAATCAAACTTGCATTCTATTGGATCTAAATTTATACTCTTTTACTCTTTACTACCTGGTTTTTTTTAGGGAAAACGCCAGAACTATTTTCGAAAGTTATCAGGAACTGTAGAACTCAGCTGTATACGGATGGAACTGACATTTATTTCCGATCTGCTGCAAATTGATCTGCTACGGGAAGTTGGCAGATCATTTTTCCTTTAATTTTTTTTATAGGAAAAACGCCAGAACTATTTCTAAAAAGTATCAGGAACTGTAGAACTCAGGTGCATGCGAAAGGAACTCACATTAATTTTTGATCTGCTGCAAAATGATATGCAACGGGAAGTTGGCAGATCATTTTTTTAACTGACTTTTTTTTCGGAAATACGGCAGAACTATTCTTGAAAAGTATCAGGAACTATAGAACTCTGCTGCATGCGAAAAGAACTCTCATTTATTTTTGATCTGCTGGACAATGATCTGCCAAGTTCACTGGCATAAAATCGCGATGGTAGACTGATTTTGACGCTCACAAAAGGGACTGAATAGAACGCAATTTGGTCTCCAATTATGGTGGAAGTGTTGTTAGTTGGGATGGGCCGAAGGAGGCGATTGTTTGAGTTCTGCAGACAAGTTTTATTAGAAAAAGTCCTATGGTGGTTCCCACGTGGTGGATCGATAAGACGTTTTACAGCGTAAAAAAGACTTGATGCGAAATAGAATCAGTCCCATTAATAAAAATCATTTGATATTGTGACAAAGTGTATTATTTGCTGTCACAAATTAAAATAGGTACATACATAATAATGTATGATGACGTGCAATTTGCTGCCATTGTCACTTTTACACGATGTTACTAGACGTGTGTGATAAATAAAAATGATAGTTTAATTGTGATCTGCACATCAAGTGTCCGTCGGTTCCACTCAAGGTTCCACTTGAAAACCAGCGCCAGACACATTGTTAATGCATTGTTTTGCACAATATTAATAATTTCAATACGGAGTTTCTAACATTCAACCAATTTGAATGGTTTGAGAGATTTTGAGATTCTTTATTAATCCAAAAAGAACATACATTGTTCACTTATAGGATAATACAAGAGTTATGTTGAGTGTGGTGGACCACACTTACAAGCTACTGGAGTAGCTTACATAAATATGACTGGGCTATAGTCTATACTAAGTTACAATTACATAATTAAGTAAGTAATTTTATGTTGTTAGTGACATAATGTGTCAGTTTTGTTTTAAATATGTTGAGTCCGGCGGACCGAATTTCTCTTACAAACGTCAAACACAATTTAGTTAAATTGTGTTATTATTCGGATTCCGATACCGTAAATCTAGGTTCCTACGGAACCATTTTGTCCAAAATATTTCACTGGAAATAAATGTAAGCGTATGCAATTTTTGATAAAATTACTAAGTTTTGAACGATTTTCCAATCTTTTATTTCCAGCGAAGTAGTAATAGACGAAATAGTGCAGTGCGAAATCTAGATTGACGGTATCCAGTTCCGAATAATAACATAATTTAATATAACATTGTTTTTGTGGGCATTTCAAGCTCCGCCGGACCTTTAAAAGAAGATGTATTCCTGATATCCGCGGGTCGATTATTATATAGTTGCTCGCCTTCATACTTTAGATTTTTTATGCCGTATTTATTTTTTTAATTACATCTAAGCTGCTTTAAGGGGTATGAAAAAATAATTCACTTGGGTAAGGAGTTTTAATCAGTTTCCATAATTATTTAATATTAATTATCAATTTTATTATTATAAGGACTAATTACATTACTTTATCGTTAATATTATAATAGTAGGTAACTGCATGATAAAGTTGGTTTTTCTTTTGTAAAAAGTTAATCATAATTTTCTTTCTTCCTTATACATGAGTCATATCATACATCCATATTTTTTAGCGTTTTCGTGATTTTAATCAAAATAATTTTGGATTAATCCTTTTATTAACATGGAAAGTATAGCAACTCATCGTCGAAGACGTTGATAAATCGAAATTTACTTTAATAAGGCACCGTATACATACAGTTATTGTATTTTCCCGTGACGTGGCACATTTTCATGGCAACTGTTATGAACGAGCATAAATCATAGGCGTACAGTAAGGTCAGGGTTCGATAAACTGCCTCCATGGGGAGTGGTCTGACTTGTCAGTCATTAAACTACGAAATTTGTAAAATTCGAAAGGCAAAATGAGTTTTAAGGTTCCTTACTTCAAAAGGAAAAAACGGAACCCGTATAAGATTGTTTGTTGTCCGTCCGTCTGTCTGTCAAGACCCTTTATCTCGGGAATGCATGGAGGTATCTAGTTGTAATTAAAACCATATACTTAGATCTATAGTCCCTTGAAACTGTGAAAAAAATCAAACTTCTAAGTTAACGTAAAAAAAGATACGGCCGTTTATGCCGCAAAAATGTAGATATATTTCGAGACTCTCAAGGGAATCAAAATTTATAGGGTATTTTTCGTTGACCTAGAACAATGAAATTTGGAAGTAATACCGTCTTATACTAGAAGTATAGGAAAAAAACTAAAAACTATACATTTGTAATTAATTTTATTATGTACCTACAAATTTGTACGGAACCCTCGATGGGCGAGTCCGACTCGCATATATAACTAATCTATAAATAATAATATTAGTTAGTAACTTATAGCATTTCAATAAGTAAACAAATCTTTTTTGCTTATGTTCCAAATCGATTACTGGAAACTTTGTTTTTTTTTTAACTTGACTGTCGTGTATATGTCATGTCGGACGACACAGATAAAGTATTAATGTTTTGATCAAACCTTTTCTGTTAAGCGAATAATCGTAGTCGTGTAAAAACAATACCTACCTTATTTAAAAATAAATTACTTTGACTATCGAATTAAAGCAATTCAAAAAAATCTGCCGTTTTCCTTGTAGTAAATATAAACTTTTGGAAAATCCTTATCATAAATATCTTGGAAAGAACATTTTAAAATCAGTTTTTTTAAATATCATAAATATCATAATATACCAATACCACCAGGCTTGGATTCCCCGAAGGGTTAGTCAGAGACTAGATCCTATACACTATACCTGTATTACTACCACTTACTACTGGTTACCCGGATACAAATTGAAACTCCCAGCTGCTATTGCGAATTTTATAGAAAAACCCAATAAAGTGTCATTGGGTTTTCGAGCCCAGGATCTCACGCTCTGCAGCCGCACTTTTGACCACTAGTCCATTGAGGCAGTTAAAAAAACTCTTATATACAACATTGTCAGTCGTCCAAAAACAAATGTGTCGTGAAAAAAATGCAGTGAAATTATGAGCTATTTTCACTTTTCATGCTAAAAAAACCTTGGTATTTCAGGTCACCTGTCAAAAGAACGTTGGAACGACCAAAATATTCCATTACATTTTGAAAAATACCGTCACTAAACTATTAAAGAGTTTGTTAGATTTTTTCTTGCCTATTTTTTCAACTTTTAAGCCATCGCATTTTTTGTGATGATTAATGCCACAAAGACAGGCACATGATTAAATAAGTATGACAAAAAAAGATAAAAATAGACAAATATTTTTTTTTAAACGGACATACATAATATATATATATATAAATCAGTATCGGAATCAGCTTGACAAATGACATGCTCAAAAAAATAATTAAATGATTAAAGTATCTATTAGTTTTTTTTCCCAAACCACTTATAACTATGAATAATCCATTAGTGATTAATTAATTGTAAACATAGTTTCGTGTTATATTATAAAAACTATTTTTTTTTGTTTGGGATTCTTAGTTATATCAGATATTATAACACGTAAGTATAAGGACACGGTTTACGATTTAATTTAACATTACTATTAATATTATATCTTTGTACTACATTGCCTTGTGATATGGTGCCATTGGCAGTGGTTGTAAGTGCAGATATTACGTGTTACATCTGTGGTTCGGTTTTGGTATTAAGATTTTAAGATTAAAATTGGGTGATGATGACTCAAAAATTGAGATGGTAAACTTTTTTAATATCAACATTAACATCCATCACGCCTGTATTCTCTGAAGGTTTAAGCAGAGGTGTACTAATGTATACCCCATAATTCGCTGGTATGTTTAGGTGCAGCAGAGGGCGAGTCTATTGCCATAAAGCGGGCACAATCAAAGCTCCAATAATACCTACTTGCTTGACCTGGGAATCGGACCTACGACCACTAGACTAATGAACTTTTTCTTGAAGTTAAAAATCACATCACGACACTAAATACACAATAATAAGCAAACAAGGGGCACGTGCAAACATTATTTGCACAAACTGGTCAGTACAAATAGCTGACGAAACGCGTGACGTCATCTGATAAAATCACGAATGTAATGGAACGCTAATTTTGGTTACGTAAAATAGTAGGATACAAATTGTTTTAGTTCTATTTTTATATTTGTGACTAGCTTTTGCCAACGACTTCGTCCGCGTGGAATAGTTACTTTGTTCCCTAGTTCTTCGCCCGTGGTTTCACCTGCGTTGCCCCGCTCCTAAGGGTTGTAGCGTAATGTTTTATAGCTGAAACCTTTCCCATGAATCACTCATTTTCCCAAAATTTCCCTTCACTGCTCTGCTCCTATTGATCGTAGCGTGATGAAAAGTATACTATAACCTATGGTTTGGGCTGTGCGTTGATAGATCACTATGTCAGTCAGTCAGTCACCTAACGTAAGAGTAGACAAATATAATCAGAAAGCTCCGAACTGCTAAGCTATCGGGAGTTACACGTGTTATTGTGAGTCAACCATAAAAGATAGACATTTGCTGTCGTGGAATATTTTTTATATAATTTTAAGGAGAACATTTCCGTCATACATGATTTCTGTGTAGCTTTAACCATTAAGGCTGCACACGCGACGGAAGCTTAAAAAATGGAGTAAGATCTCCTGTTTTCCCAACATTTCCCTTCACTGCTCTGCTCCTATTGATCGTAGCGTGATGAAAAGTATACTATAACCTGCCCAGGAGTATGAAGAACAATTGTACCAAGTTTCGTTGAAATCCGTCGAGTGGTTTTTGTTTCTATAACGAACATACAGACAGACAGACAGACAGACAGACAGACAAAAAATTTACTGATTGCATTTTTGGCGTCAGTATCGATCACTAATCACCCGCTGATAGTTATTTTGGAAATATATTTAATGTACAGAATTGACCTCTCTACAGATTTATTATAAGTATAGAAGATAGGCTTACGCTTCTTTAATATAGTATCATCTAGTACTTCATTCAATTTAACATATATGACTTATAAAAGGATAAATATTAATAAATATCGTTTTTTGGATTGAACCCTAAATTATAGCACCCACCCATATAAACAACCAGAACAGAATTGTTAATAAAATATGGACTATTTAGTATTAGATGCCTAATAATATTACAATTCGACAAGATCGACTTAAACAATGAAAAAAGATTTATACAGATGAATTTTGATTATGAAATATTTGAATAGTATCGACTCCAAAAAAAAAAATGTTTGAAAATCGATACTATATAAGAAAATTTCTAGATTAGAATCACATCTAGCAGGTAACATACAAAACGCACTAGGTAATAATAATATGAATAGACGCGTATTACAATAGTTAAAATGATAAGCAATCAGAATTGATATTGTAATCTAGGATTTATTTAAATTTCAAGTACAGTGATATCATGCGACAATAGACGGCATATAGGATCAAAACACACCAGAGTGCTTATCAGAACTTATAAAATGGCGCCACATATGTACACAGCGCAATTCGTGCTAGCGTGCTTTTTATAAATATCAATATGCTATAGAGAAGTATTTTTAAATAATTTATGACTTCGGAAGATCGTCCAGATCTGAATGTTAATGCATTTGAAGCAATACTTTGTTTAAAATTTAACTTCCATTTTTCTATTACCTTTTTAGCTCTCTCTCATCTTTGCAGGTTTTCCAAACGAAATGAATATGCACATATAATACATTACAGCGGAATTATTTCTGCTTATCGTGAAGCTTAAAACTTGCGGCTCTTATACCCAACACGAAAGCGTGGGCCGAGGTTATCACAAAGATAAAACTTTCTTACTCTAAGGATAAAACTTAATTTTCTTCAACAATCGTTGAGGTTCCGTAAGTGCGTCTACGCACTGAGCCACTTATTTATTTCGGCGAGTGTAGCTTGAATTATTTTCTTCTTAATCTTACTTTTGGAATTTCCCAAAATAATATCATAAGGACACTTGCTTGATAAATGATAAAAAAATATTGAACCTATCATTCTGTAATGAAAACAATAACTAAAATGACATCTCGTAGTTTAACAAACTTTACAATTCAACAAAGTGTTAAAACCTGACCTATTCGCTTTTTATAGAGAGTTAATTAGTGTATCCAGTAGGCCTCCATAACCAGACTTTCTCTAAACTGATATCCTGGCTTATAAATAAATCTATCAAACCGACTCTGTCCTATGGTTTCGTCATCTGATGGACTAAGCTTCCCAAAGGCGACAGCGACAGAATAGATCTTGGTTGCTACATATTGCGAAATCAAATTTTAGAATCAAATTAATGTCATTTAAAAGTTGCATGACAAACACGTTTACAGGTCAGTCTTTGTTAGCGAGTTTGAAGTGGTTTCTAAATCATTCATGTTTGTTTAGCAAGTATCCTTGTTACCAACTCTCCCATTCAACGTTTAATTTATCGTCTTTTCCAACTTTTGTTTTGTCGAAATAATCTTGAGTTTTGTGGCTACCGGGTGCAGTGAACATTGGTCCTTTGATATTAATACTTATTAGTCAGTTTAAAGTAAGTTACCATTTTGGTCTGACTCAATGTTATATAGTATTCTTCTCCGTGTATTATAACAGGATGAGCTTCGCAAAAATCGCTGTCGTTGTCGGAAGTGGAAACTTATACTTTTTCTTCTCTCCTAAATGAATTTGATGTATACGAGTAGTCATTCCTCTGGGACGCATCCAGGCGGAGTTGCAATGGCATGGCATAACCGTTTCCACCACCGGTTTATATCCACTTCCTCCTTAACTGTGACCTTGCTCTTGTTCCGATATTGTTTGGGCTTACGATTTGATGTTTTTTTTTTAATTCTTGACTTGAATAAGTTTGACCCTACTTCTGGCGCAAACAGCTAAGTCTTAGGCTACGACTCATAAATCTCAATATACACATAATGAAACGCTACAAAATTATTTAATACTGGTCTCACTTAAGGAGGTAGTAGCTAGCTAGGCTGATCTTTAAATCTTACCACAGTGTCGAATTTATGCTGGTATTGGCCCTTTATACTTTGGGATACATAAATTCCCCCATATACAAGCATATGTGGGAATCGACCTTCTCAGAATTAGAATCTTAACCGGCATCCTTCCGGTTAAGTACACCAGACTCTTTATCAACTAAACATCGATTATCGAATTTTTCTTTCACTGTATTTTTTCTTGAAACCTAACTATTTTGATGGGTTATTAAAAATAAACAACCGGTAATGTAGATAAAAAGTAGAATGACAAAGAATAAAGACCTTAGAGTAAATTATGACAAAATATGACATTACACATTAAAGAATATCTTTCAGCCATCCAAACTTAAAGGTTCTCCCTCAAATATTCACGCAAACCTTCACAAGAATTTGGCACAAGAAATACCCACTTGTTGAATAAAATAGTGCAGGCCATACCTATCTAATATGGCCAAAGGTTAGAACTACCCTATGTGAGCGAGATATACTGAATAATATATAAAGTTCAACAGATTAGAAGCCGAGAGACACATTTCTAATTAGGGATTAGTGTTATAATCATTAAAAGGACCGTAGGATATGGAAGATCAAAGTGAATGAACTACGCAGTTATATGTACGAATGATGAAAGAGAATGTTCTAACAAAATATTTTTAGATATTCTTAAGACAGAAATTCTATCAGAACATCTCAAAAATACTAGATATTGATAAGTACATGATAGTTAAACGCCCAATTCTATATACTCTATTGAAAAGAAAATCACTAAATATGATGTTGTCTCCAAAGGGAAAGAAAACAAATGACTTTTACTAATTATAAAAAAAAAAATATTCTCTTACATAGCCAACATCGCATGCAATCTAAAACTTATACAAAACTTTAATGAAAAAAAAAAAGTAGGTACAAGATAACATAATATAAAAAAGATAACATAATATAGGCACCTAACATATTACTAGATAGATACGAGTAAGACCATTGCATGCCGCGCCGCAGGTGTGACAATGAGGTTGACACTCATCACATTCGTCACATCCAGCATAATACTAGATGTGACGAATGCCACAACACAGCGTCGGTTTTCAGTGGCAATCCCGATGAATGAGAAATTGATTAAATTACCTACTAAAAAAATAGAAACTGCAATCTAATAACAATAAATACATACCTACGCAAATACAATTTGTAACTCGGTCACTTGTCCTTGACCCATTTTCATATAAGTATCTTGTCTAATATTTATTTATGAATATTACTTAAATTGACCAAGAAAACTCCAGGAATACATAAAAAAAAGTAAAAGCAAAAGATCACAAATTTGATTGTAGATCATTAATTATAGTGTCAGTAATCAGAATTGCTATTAATTAGTGTCAAACGGTAACCGAAGCCAAATTCCGTTTTCGATAAAGCAATATAATTAGGTTGCAAATGAGCCCACAAGGTGTCAAGTTGTGATAAATGGTGTTGTAAGATAGATTTAAAATGGCATGCCATGTAGTCATGTGACAAATTAATGATGCAGTTGACACACAGGAATGAGAGAAATGTAATAAAATAAATAAGTTTGGAATTAAAATTTTGGAGCACACATTCCTAAGGATTTTTTGGTACAAGTTGTTTTTCTCCAAGGTACAATGTATCTTATATCAAAATAAGTCAACATTCGTGAAGCGTTTTAGGCATGAAAAGTTAACAAAAAAACAGAGTTGCTGTCGCATTTATAATATGGATGTTATACAAAGAACGATTTATCAAGAGCGTTATTTTTTAATCTATTTAACCTGTTCAGAATCTTGTCGGAAATACAAACCGTCCATTTAGCAGTATGGCATTGACAATGTCCTTGATAAGGGCGTAACAAATCATAAATAAAATTGAATCGGCCTTTACCGTGACATCCGCCTGCTTTACATTTCTACGCTCTACTGCCGCACCTCGGTCATTATACCTCAATAATGTTTATGACACGCGTTTATTTAGTACATAATGAGAGGAAACTATGACCGTCCGTTTCTTTATTACGGAAATTGAAAATGCGGCTAACTTTGGTTTGACGAGTGGAACGAGTCGGCGACTATTTTTATTGATTAAATCAGCAAAGGACCCTCTGGTAAGTAGTTATGGTTGTCCATGGACACCTGCAACACGAGAGGAGTTATTTATAGAGAGGACCCCTACAGAAGGTAGACTGCTAGAGCCGCAGCAACCGAGAGTAGGAACTGGCTCTCGCGCAAAGGTCAAAAAGCGCAAAAGTCGAAAGACACACAAAGGTGCTTTACGACCGACTTCGATGTAAGGACGTTACTAAATTGAATGAACGTTTTATTATGTAAAATACATGATAAACTATTTTCACTATGTACTAGTATGTTTTTTTATAAAAGTACGTGCGAATTTTATGCCGGCTTCTGACAAAATTTCAAGTCAATCAACCGACAACTTTTTGAATTCAGCGAACAAACTTAAGCGACCTATAACGAACACCAATATTAGTTACGCGTTACAAATAAACAACTTCATGATGCTTATTGTGCATTGTGGGTAGCGAAGTCATTTCTAAGTAAGTCCATCGAGAAACGTGCCAAGAAGCTCATTGGCAACGATTCCCTTGTCCGGGCTAAACTCCAAAGTCTTGGACATCGCCGCAAAGTTGCTAGCTTATCGGTTTTTATCGGATACATTTCGGAGAGTGTGCAACAGATCTCCACGATCTTATCCCCCCTAGCCCTTTCCACTATCGGACGACCAGAAGCACGAAAAAGCGTCATCGATTCACGGTGGACATACCAAAAGTCCGAACGAAATGCTTTAAGTCCACTTTTATAATGCGTACTGCTGAAATATGGAATGCACTTCCCGAGTGGGTCTTCCCTGATAGATATAATCTGGGTGTCTTTAAATCACGAGTGAATCGGTTTCTTCTAGGCAAACGCGCTCCATCGTAGATCGCAGTATCGCTTAACATCAGGCAAACTGGCGGTCAAGCGTAAGCCTATCACGAATAAAAAAAAAGTAATAAATTTTGTGGAAAAAAAATTTGACCCCCAGCCAGTATCCCAACCTCCACTTTACACCACCCCAAAATAGTTACTCAAATGCTACTTAATTCAGGATGCTGTTAAGTCTCGTACTATTTCCATCACTAAGTCAAATTGACTCGAACAAAATTGAGGCTTGAGTCTTTCCCTTGCAGTTTTTGGAAAAGCTTGCGTTGGAGTGTGAATTTCCGACTTTAGATATCAACCTCAGATACTCCCTTGTTGCTCTAACTTGTATAAACATTATATCGACAATTTTTTAATGATAATTCAATGCATGATTATTGCGATCTATTTCATAATTAATCAGCTTTGATAATTTTGATTTAGAAGCATTAACGCTCAATCGCTCTTTGTACGTATACGCCCAAATTCGGGCTTAATAGTATATATGGATTTAATATATTAGATATTGGAGTATTAGAATATATTAATTAACAAAGTGACGCTTGTAATGTTATCAGATTAATAAGCATCAGTAGCCGCGATCATGTTATGCCTTATCAGAGTGATAACATTTGGTGATATTGCGATATGTAAGAAGATAGGTGCCTATACTGAATAAGTCAATAAGAATGTTTATCTTTCGTGACTAATTAATTAATTATATACCTAATATAAAAATTGTAATGCCTTTACAGGGTTTCATAATTGATTTTTGTTTATTTATGTCGGCAAACGTACAGACAAGCTACTTGATAGTAAATATTCATCATCACCCATGGACACATGCAACACTAGAGAAGTTGGCGTTGCGTTGCCGAGCTGTAAGAGCCCCTACAGATTGCAGACTGCCGGAGCCACAGCATTCGAAGATGGACTGGTTTTCTACTTATTCTTCTAAAAATAAGTTAATATTTTTTTATATTTTAATCTTAATTAAATACACAGTGTAAAGTTTTGAACAGAGACATCGGATTTAAGAAGGTCATAATGTCATGCGATTTTTTATCGCTCGACACTAGTCGATTGGATAACATCAATAATATTAAACATATCTGACAGCACAGATTGTTTTTACTAGGTAACCATTGAGTGTTTTTATCGGATTGGGAATTCCCCACAAAACATTGTATATTTTTATCGATTGATTTGATTTTTCCTACCAATGAAATGACATAATTTCCTAGTTGGCTTCTATCTATATGCAACTTATTTACTACTAGCTGTTTCCCCTGAATTCACCCATATCCCAAAGGACTTTTTGGAAAAATGATAGCCTTATTCTTCAAGGTAAGATCTATCTCAATACCAAAATTCAACAAAATTGTTTCAGCGGTTTTACAGATTTACCGTTACATTTACAATATTGGTGGGAACGAATAATGTTTAGGTACTTTTAGAGTAATCAAATGATTGGTATTGGTAGGTCCTATAAACAAAGTAAACTACTACAATTATAATACGAGTATCAACATACAGTATCTACTCAACAGAAACATGTTTTTAAAATGTTAAATTACAGTTTTGGACCTAATATAACATACCTACATATACAATACATTCGGTATATTTAGGTCCCATTTACTCGTAATAAGGGGCAAGTCTATTGCCATGAACATGGCACAAGTCCAAACTCCAAGCCGCTATTGATAGCTTCATAAAAAACTCAATAATATTTTGATCGACCTGGGAATCGAACTCAGGACCCATAGCGTAGCAGTCACGCTCGGGAACACGAGACTAACGAGGACATAATATGTATAATTTATTAATAGCATTTGTTATTAGTTGCAACACTTGTAATATCCTCGGTGTTGTAGGCAGGTCATGGTAACGAACTAGTCAGGTCGTGTACCTTCTTGACAGCCCAAAGCACAAAAAGTATTACCCTCTTTCTGGGGCAATCGGATAAAAACTAATCAGGGCCCATAAATTACCCACGTCAATTGCTTATCCTTTCCTTTGTGTCGATTTTCGCTCCTAATTTATGTAATGCTATTTTCTACGGAGGCCTATTTACTTATTATTATGTTATTAATCAAATTTATTATATTGGCTACATCCAAGACTGTAATTTAATATAAAAAAAAACATGTTTATAATGTAGTAATAAAATGACCGATTATTAAAATTGTAGTCATTAACTTTATTTATAGTGACCTCCAACTAGAACACCGATCATTTGTTACAGTTAAAGTCATAGTAAATAAAATTTATATTATTTATTTGTTTGGCTAAACCTCATAATTTTTCATGAAATATTTTTATTCCTAACAATAAATGATTATGTTTTTTGTTTACTTTTATTATGGTTAATGGTTCTAATGGTCTTGGGTTATGGTACAGGATAATTAGTAGGTACTACGTAATGGGTGGGCTGAAAGCTTCTCAAGTGGAGACCTGTCGGAAGTTGGAAGATTTGCAACGAGATGGAAAGACAACCTGATAAAGCTCGCTGGGAGTCTTTGGATGCGGGCGGCTTATAACCGGTCGTTGTGGAAGTCTATTTAGGAAGCCTTTGTTCATTAGTGATTATGATTATGATTACGATAATGATATGAGAGCAAAGATCGCTTCCTCCGCTTCCTCCAGACGTTTGATTAGTAATTGTGTCTGTTGTCTATACACCAAGGTTTATCGAAATTCGTCGAATTGTTGAAATTTGTTAGATGCAAATTTGGTTTATTTAATTTAGTTTATTCTCTAATTCTGTAGTTTCTCTCTATGAAAACATCAGTGAATGGGTTTATATTTATTAATTCTGTTATTATTATCTTATCAAATTCGAAATTTTGAGACTGAGAACCGTGAACTAAAAACTGAGTTATACTGGTTTCTGACACGCACTGAAACTCACTCACTGTATTGATATTATTTATATCCTGACATTTCTTGATGCTGTAAGTAAAGGTCAATACAACGCAATAAAATATGTAAAAAGTAGTTTTATTTCAATAAAAACTGACTGTTTTATATAGCCAAGATTTTTAAAGTCAGCTATAACACAAAAATCAATTTCAGACAACAAACTACTTACGAATAACTAATTGGAGGATTAATTTAAACCAGCAACACAGTTATAGTAGCTAACAAGATGAACAATGGGAACAGAACAGAGAACTATGCAGAACTGAAGTTTCTATTGATAATTACTTAGAAGCTGGGTTTCAATTCGACTTTAGATACCAATGATAAAATTATAGATAGATAGAATATTCTTTATTGCACATCAGAAACTAAAGCCTGCCTCATTAGTGTAGTGATCCTAAGTACGACTGCTTCATTAGAGGTCTTGGTTTCCATTCCCAGGTCGAGCACAGTGTTATTGAGTTTTGCTATAGTAGCAGCTCGGAGTTTGGATTTGTGCTCAGTTAATGGCAATAGGCTCGCCTTCTATTTCATGGGACCTGAACAGACTGGTGAACTGTGGGTGGGCTTTACTTTC
The DNA here is from genome assembly GCA_910591435.1 of Acronicta aceris. Taxonomy (NCBI): domain Eukaryota; kingdom Metazoa; phylum Arthropoda; class Insecta; order Lepidoptera; family Noctuidae; genus Acronicta; species Acronicta aceris. The sequence continues at coordinate 6,326,173 of OU342780.1, read as the reverse complement.
ACCTCTGTCTAATTCTTCGGACAATACGGACGTAATGGTATGTTATGATATGTTTTAAAAAAACTAAACGTAAGGTAGTATACAGTTATATATTTCCAGTTTATGCTGACCCCGAATTGTATTGGCTTTCAATACAATTAGAGGTCAGCTTATACTTGATAAGTACCTTGATGTGTAGTCGTGCGTATAATTACCGGTATTATCGCTAAAGGAATTTAATTAACAAGTAATCTAAAATAACAGGACCAAAAGCTAATAATGGCAACTTCTCGAAAAAGGAGAATGAACAAAAGATTTAGTAGCCTGTACTAAAATTATTACTATTCTTGTGTATATTAGAATAGATAGGGAGATACTACCCGAACTTATTACATGAAAAAAGGTCCCCTGAGGGCAATTTGTAACCGTAATACAAAGTTCTAATAGACATTTACGAATAACGTCTCCTCACTATTGTTCTCTTGGGACAATTTCTAGTAGGCAGAGTTTCAAAAAATTATTTAAATTGTATCTGGTTTATTTTTTGTCAAAGCTGATTTATTAATTGAAGGATTAATATAATATCTGGATCGGGAACTGTAAGTTTAGAGACAGAGTAGCATGTAGAGTTATTTTGAGGAACGGAGACTTACTAATCTTTAGTATCGATTCTTAGACAAAATGTGCAATAAAATTGGGAACCCTTATTTAAAAGATTGAGTGCATTGAGGAGTGGATATGACAAAGGAAATTAAATTTGTAGGATAGTGCTCGAATTTAAATATCGATGAGTCAACAAAAAATACTGAAATGCCAGCCATGAATAAGTAATAAAAGTACACCCATGTCCACGTCCATTATGAAAAAAGTTGCGTTCAAAGCTCAACACGGTAAAACTATTCAACTACTCGGGCATGTAGTTTCACAGTTGAGTAACGTGTAAACTGATGCCGTTCGATCACATAATCGGTAGGCAAAAGTCGGAATAATAAATTAAGGTCTGTGGATCAACCATTAAAAGTTGATCCACACAGGCAAAGTTTACGACTGGGCTGTTAAAATGGCGCTGTTGAACGAAACCGCCTAGTTAGATAAGACCTTAATCTTTATTGATGCGATCAAATTTCTTTTACTTGAAAGGTCTTTGTTCTTTATTGATTTTGGTGTTCCTAATATGACAACATTGAGTTAACAAGAAAATTGATATCGAGACAAAAGTACTGGTTAGGTAAACGGAAAGGACAAGGTGGAAAATAAGTTCATGAATAAAGAATTCTGGCTATTACCTATCTAGAATAAAGTTTATTATTAGTAATCCTCATTACTTAGAATGCTAGATTATCTTATTGGATTGTAGTTTAAATATTGTCAGAGTTTTTCAAATGACAATACATACATTAATCTATTAACTTGCGTGTTTAATCACTATCAAATATAGTTTCCATCATATTTTGTACTTACTGGATGATAGATCAAAATCTTTCATTTTTTTAATAATAATAATAAGCTTATTATATACACTTATTATATACATTATATACACTTTGCTCGACCTTGGGATCGAACCAGTCGCGCTTGGGACCACTAGATTAATGAGGCATGTATGTAAAGTCATAGGAAAAAATATTCTGCCTATCTACAGTTCAAGCTAATATTTTCATCAATAACCATTACATCACCTTCAATATAATGTTAATAGTTGGGACAATGTTAACCGGCGCACTTATAAATAAAATTTCTGGCGATTCGACCGCTACTTCCGTGACTCTCTCTAATAAACTTTGAATGGTACTCTTTCCGTTGTAGCGTGTACGCATAACTAATGAGGACGTAATACTATAAATCAGCTTTGCAAGTACCACTAGTAGTCAAGTGCGAGTTGGGAATAAAATAATAAGCTTAAAATTTTACGTAGCAACAGCACATCTGGCTTGAATTCCTCGAAAAGTTAAGCTAAGGTGTGGCTAGGAAATCTGTTAGCTTAGAACAATAAGTAATCTGTGTTTAATGGTTTTAGGTCCCATGTAATAGATTGCAAGCCATCTTGTATACCGAGAACAATTCCAATGTCCATGCTTCTATTGAGGGTCTCGTAACAGCAAAACTCAACAACACTCCGTAACTATGTATATCTTGGATAAAATCACAAGGGCTGAATATTATTATTATTAGGGCAGAAAATTTAGCGAAGAAAATATTGAAGATAAAAGTTGTACTTGATCAAGAGTACTTACTTACTTAGTATTCTTGATCTGAATTTATAGAAAATCTAGTAGGCAAGGAGAATTTAGCTGTAATTCAATAAGAACCATTGCAGAAAGAAAGAGAGAACAACTAAATACAAACGATGTTAAATCGGATAAAATCCATTCTATTTTATTTACCTTATCCAACTGCAGCTTTGTCTGCAAGAAATCACGTTAAATTTCAACAACATTTCTTAAGATACAATTTTATTGCAGTAAATAGATTTTTAGAAATGATTTAGAAGGTAACATTATGGGCAACACAGTAGTGTCTGCTCTGGGAAATTTCGGCAGGAATAATATTTTGAGGAATAATACAGAATGTTTAATTATAGGCATTTTAAAATGCTAATGCCAAATGATTCTAAATATTATTAAAAAAAATACACCGGAAATTTCTATTCGGTAATAGGCAACCTTACAGTTGTTAATTATGACTATTGCAAATATTTGGCCTTCATCTAATGACTAAAATACTTAGCCACTCCGTAATGTTGGCAACATATATACTACAATTTCTAGCTGTTGTATTAGAATTAAAAAATAAAACGCGAACATCTGTGACGGACAGATAATTAACAATCAACACTTCGATCCTATTTTCGATTACTAGATTGTGACTCACACTAAAAGAGAAAAGTATTTGGTTCAGTAAATTATGTGAAGGGTCTTGAATTGCCGACAAAAACGTAATACCGAAATAAATCGTAATCCGACAATATTCTATCAAATTATGTTATTATTTAGATTTGGATGCCGGTGATCTAGGTTCCTGCGATACTATTTTGTCTACTACTACTTCACTGGAAATAAAAGACCGAAAAATCGTTCCAAACTTGGTAAAGTTATAAAAAATTGCTTTCGCTTATATTTATTTCCAGTGAAGTATTTTGGACGAAATGGTAAAGATGGAACCTAGATTAACGGTATCGGAATCAGAATAATAACATAATTTGATTAAATTACGATTTATTTCGGTATTACGTTTATAAGAGAAATTCGGTCCGCCGGACTCTTAAATAATACATCCGGTGAACGTCGAGCAGAGGTCGACACACCATGAAATATAATACTTTGTTCACATTCAATACAGTTCTACATCAGAATATGGATCATGAAGCTTAAGTCGTTGAGCATGCTACATAGTAGAGATAGAGAGAAGCAAGAGGACTTGCTGGCAGACTATCCTAGTCATTGACTGGTAACATTTAATCGTAAGTAGTCCTAGGTAGTACGTAAATTCTGGATACAGCACAAGATACGTAAATCTTGGATACAGTACAGGTAAGTATGGGCTGAAGCTTATGGTGATGATACTGTTACTATCGCCATTTGGATTGTAATAGAGTTGTTTTTTGTTTAATTCGTCTATCCATTTCTATTCCTCTATCTCCCACTCTATTCGCTCCAGCAATTCTTCGTCCATTTTAAGACATGCTCTAATTTCATTTTACCATACACAAATACCGATTAATTCCACTTTAGAAGTAAGTTTAAATTTGGAGGTAGCTCTTTCTTATCCTAGTATCTACTGGTAAAAATGTACTATTTATAAATGTCGTATCAGTAGCCCCCGAAATAATAGTCTTTATACCAAATAAATTAGTTCTGTCCAGGTCCAGTGCTATTAATTACGGCTCTTACAATTTATTGCTGTTTCGTGCAATATTGCATCTAGAATAACAAGAACAATGTTAAGTGAGAATCAATAAATTCTTAATTTAATTTATTCCTAAGACAGGTCAACGCATCTGGTTTACCAACGATTCCTCCTCTGATATAAAGGTAAATCTAATCCAGTTTTAGTGGAGCTTCGAATATTAATCCCGAGACGTTCGTACCATAATGTGGAGGTGCCGACAAATTCGATTCACTTCGTTGTGGTAGTGAGTTTTATAGAAAATTGAAAACATAAATTTTATAAAGGAAGATTTAGATCGAAGTTTACTGTGAAGGAATTCTCTACAGGTCGTAGGTTGGCAATGTAGACATTTGGTTTGTGAATAGATACTTGAAGAGAGATTTGGTCAACGTTAATAAAAATATTGCAGTTAAAGTACAATCAATACCTTAAGATTCCTTGTAGGTATATTAGGCTCATATTGTTATGCTTAAAATGCGCTAGAATGGACACATTATGAAACAAAAATACTAATCCTTAAGAAAATACTAACCGACATTTTTCCTAAAAAAAAGTGGTTAGTAATAAATATTTCTGACAATACATTAATAACTATTTTTGCTTGCTATGGACAAACTAACAGTTGAAAATTAATACGAAAGTTCCAAATTAATTGGAACAACTCGAATCGGTTGTACGTCAATAGAAATAACAAAAGAAATAGTTTGGTATCCCAGAGAATTTCAATTAACTAGATCTTTCTTTAACCAAGCGGATTATTTTTCTCAAATGAACGCAAAACTACCGGAAGAATTTAATTTAGCACTGGCATCTGCAAGTATTACGAGAAAAAAGTAATTCAGTTCATGCAAATCTTCATTTTCTACATGGTAAATACGGAATACTATTCGCATATTATTCATACACAAATTACGATATTAAAAAAAAATTACAATATTTTTAACTATTACTATATATAATATAATACATAGTAAGTAATTATATATTTATATAATTTAGGTATATACTGTAGACATACATAAATGAATATGTCATGTGTATGTAAAATAAGATTTAAGACACAATTAAAAAATAAATATAAATAAAATAGACTTACTATACTTTAGATAAGTATTATATTCAAAATTTAAAAAAAAGTGCATAATAAAAAACACAAAATAAGTACATTAAAGTGTTACGCGTCAAAAGTACCTATGAATATTGAAATTTCATAAAATAATATAATCACATTTAAAGGCCCGCAAATTTCAGAGAAGAGGTCTATGGAGGGAGATACCTTTTATTTGAGTAAAAAAGAGCAAAATAATGCTTATTGCCATCCGTCCTAACATGGGTGTTCCCGAGTTCCGTCATTTATGGGGAAGGTGCCCATCAAAATCGTTGAGGCTTTTCAAATGTAGCGTATTGTGTCGGTATAAAAAGGACGATTTGGGGAATACACATTTTCATTTCAGCCGCACTTTTGGTGAATTTATGTAAACAGGTCACTCAGGGTATACTGGCAGGCATTTTTTTTTTGTATTTTGATGGAAACAATACTTTTTTCGTGAATACGTTTCGTAAACGGTAAGCCACTCACGATATTACTTTTAAAGTAGTACAATATCTCATTTATAATCTATATGTTTTGGGGGAAGTATTTTGACAGTTTGAGTTTTTTACAGAATTGTTTTTATTAAAAATCTTTTCTTTTGTGTTGTATACATATTTTTTTGTCATTCTGTATTTATTATGTGTTGTATATTATACTAGCTTTTTGCCCGCGACTTCGTCCGCGTGGAATAGTTACTTTGTTCCATATGAACTTTCATCCCCTATTTTATCTCCTTGGGGGTAGAATTGATCAAAATCCTTTCTTAATGGATGCCTACGTCATAACATCTACCTGCATGCCAAATTTCAGCCCGATCCCTCCAGTGGTTTGGGCTGTGCGTTGATAGATCACTATGTCAGTCAGTCACCTTTGAGTTTTATATATATATAGACTACATACCTATTATATTTAAATACATATATATTATATATACCTACTTAAACATGTTTTAAAAGGTAGGTAAGCAAGAGTGAAGGTTTGAGTTCTTGGTAATTATATATATTTTACCTTACCTATCCATGAAATTTCCATTCAAACGTTTTTTTCTAAAATAGAAAACTTAAACATTAGTACCTAAGTATTCTACGAGTATAATAAATTATAATAAATTATAATAAATAATAAATTTATAAGACTAAATATTTAATATTTCTGAGAAAGAAGTAATTTCGTAGAAGAAATTATTATAATTTAGTTCCAACTTATGCAATGAAAAATTTCAATTATTATTTGCTACCCAGCAGGGGACCGTAAAAACTTTACAACTATGTACGTTATGCGGGTAACTCTCGGTTTCAAAGTTGGGGAGTTTAAAAAGTAATTTTATTATTGCGTCATTCCCATTTGGGGAAATGGCTGAGGAAATTTCTCTGTGACCTTAAACCTTTTAACACAAACTATTAGAAAGATTTGTTTGGAAGTAAAATCTAATTATCCAACTAGATAACTACCAACATTCAGAGCTAACAGACGACGCTCTTAATTGTCATTTTACAAAACAATGAAAAAGAATTTAATGAAAGAGTGCATGCTTTATCAGAAACCCTGTTTGTGATTTTCATAGGGCTGTATAGTATGCATTTTTTCATGCGTTTCATCCTATACATAATATTCTGTATGGGATGAATTGCTTTCAAGATGACATTGATAAATCATATTTTTTTGGAATATTAAAATGAAGCTGAAAAATATCATTGTATAAAGCTACTTCAAAAAAGCACCGAAAGAACCCTACGTCTAAATACGGATTGATGAAGATGATGATTGAGAATAGACTACTGGTTGAGTACTTACTGACTACTTTCATGTTTTATTAAGGATTATAAGACAAGTATATTGTAATAACACACCATCTTCGGCGTTTGAGATTAAAAATATCAGCAAAAATGCGGCTCCTCTGGAATTTTTTTTAGCTTTAAAATAACATTAAATAATAAACTAATCATAAAAGTCTACTATCTCAAAAAATCGCTTGAAATTTTTACCTTACAATTCATCAACTAATAGATCCCAGTTCTATATTACAATAATTATGCTGTATTCTAGAATTCTTTAGACTAAGTACCCTTGAAATCTGGTAAGGACTTTTAAGAGTACCTCAAGTGTGCTTGTGAAATATACTGGAGTCTGGTAACTCGAGTGAGAGCTCGCAAATCGCTTCAGGTCTTTCAACCAACTTTGCTTTCTACCAAATAGTTTATTAAACTGGCAACTTTTGAAGTTCAGTTGAATTTGGAGTGTCGTTTACGTCAGTTAATTATTAAGTGCTTTTCATTTTGCGACTGTCTTCGCGGTATCATGTTATGGACCTTCCAACTAACTTCTGAATTAGGATCCTTAATTATTTAAGGTCGACCGTTCTTCATAATACCGAACAGAAATGTGGACAGAAAATTTTATCGCTACCTTATTTTTTTATAGTCAGTTAAATATTTTAAGTAAAGTAAACTTCCAAAGAGTCTGAAGTCCTTTTTTTTAAACGAACTTTTTGTGTGAGATTTTTCAAAAGGCTATATATAATTCATTGTAATAATTTTCTTCACAGGCTCATAACGAATTATGATTGGTACATGAAACTAACCATTTCCAAAACTTAAATAAAGTATAGAGAACAGTACGTATCAAATATTGAAATACAAGTGAAACACTAAAGTTTTAAATGCCCGCACAGAAAAAAAAGAACAAAAATACCAGCGCTGTAATTAATAACTGCTCGTCCATTGGCAACTAGCTCTTTGTTTACGTCACAGTTTTTTTCTATTTCTATACAGAGGATTGACAGCCCTATTGTCATTGTATTGTGTTCGTGTTTCGAGCACTTTTTCGGAGATAAATTTCTTGAGAAGAAAATCGAGTGCTTGCAACCCTAGCAACTTCATTATCTACGCCTGTTTCATCGAAAAATTTCATTGTTGGATTTGATTTTGTTCCACTTTTGAATTCACAAGAACTCGTGATTGCAGTCAATGATAACATTGTACCAGATTATAAAATTTAAAACCCCTGACACCGTGATTTGTTATTACCTAAAACAATTATCATCAAATATAGTTAGTTGACAGCAGAGGGTTTCAATTGATGTAGGTATATAAATATAATGTGAATATCGATGGCAAGATTGAATTCGAAAAATATTGAAACGAAGACAAATTTATGTATTTACTGTAGATCATACAAATATTTGCTCCGTGTGGGGATCGAACCCACAACACGTGGCGCAGAAGCCGATCGCTCAACCGCTACGCCAATCGTGTCGTCAAATTTCCAAGGCGAGTAAAGTGTTATTGGTTTTTTTTTATGAAATTCTCAGTAGCAGCTTGGAGTTTAGATTTGTGCCCGTAGGACCTAAACATACCGGCGAATTGCTGATGTGCATTAGGCACACCTCTGCCTAAAGGTTTGCGGTATACAAGTGTAATGGTATGTTATACCTATAAGTTTCTATGATTAACATAACATACCATCACGCCTGTATTCCCCGAAAGGTTAGGCAGAGGCGTACTAATGTACACCCACAGTTCGCCGGTATGTTTAGTTCCCATATAATAGAGGGCGAGCCTATTGCCATTAACCGGGCACAAATCTGGACTCCGAGCTGCTACTGAGAATTTCATAGAAAAACCCAATATCACTTTGCTTGACCTTGGGGATCGAACCCAGCACCTCTAGCATAGCAGTTGCGTTTGGGACCACTAGACTAATGAGGAAGTCTCTTTTCTTGTATATTTATAATTTTTCTCATACACACGTGCCGGTTGCGAGTACTACGCACCTGACCTCTTTGAAGGACCTTTTTTTATTTATCATGCTAAGAAAATACATAATTTGTTTTGCATTCAAGAATCGATAATAATTGATTGTGTTCTAGGTCAACCTTTGTAACAGATGTCAATTCTCAGGAACGTGTCTAGAAATAGGAAGGTTGATGGTAATTAAATAATTACAGTTCTCGGCTGTAATTTTCACAAGGAGACCTTGATAGTGTTGTAGGACAGATATTCATTTAATATACCGTCACGCTTGTATTTCCGGAAGGGTTAGGCAGAGGCGCACTATGTACACCTACAGTTTGCCTGTATGTTTACGTCCCATGTAATAGGGGGCTTGAAACAACGCTTACGTTGTGTTTTACGAGTGAGTGAGGATACCGAAGGCGCAATCTCCTATTAAAAGGCCAGCAACGCACTTGTGACTCTTTTGGTGTTGCCGGAGTCCATGGGCGGCGATAATCGTTTACCATTAGGCGATGCGTCTGCTCGTAGGGGGCAAACCCATAAAAAAAGATAGGGGGCGAGCGTAATGCTATTAACTTAATTATTCATTGAAATAACATATTAAAATTAATCCTAGTAATATTATAAACGTGAAAGTTAGTGAGTATGGATGGATGTATGGATGTTTTTTACTCTTTCACGCCAGAAAAGCTGAACAGATCTGGTTAAAATTTGGCACACTGATAGATTATAGCCTGGAATAACACATAGGCTACTTTTTATCTATTTCGGACCCAATCCTGAAATGGCAGACAAAGTCCCGGGCAGAAGCTAGTAAGTAATAGTTACTGAATCTCTCATTTCGATTTGTCGCATATTTCCAAAGTTATCCTGTATATCGAATATTAAGTTTGAAAATAAAAGGTATTTTCAAACGGTGTTGCAACGAAAATGTCATAATTAGACTGAAGTCGAAGTTATTAAAAATAGTTGTTATTAAATATGTCTCCCCAGTACAGTAATAACTTCCTTAGTTGTCTTTATTTCCTTCCTATCTCGTGTATCGGGCCATATCCTCGACTTTACTAATATCATCTATATATCTATCATTTCAACCAAGAGTCTATTTCTCATTTCATTCATATTTTAAAGGTCTAACAGGTGCGTTATTATATTATCATTATGCTTTTTTGCTTCTGATATTTTGTATTACGCGTACGATCTTTATCGCTACAATCAAAAATAGTATCGCAGTATTCCCATCATCATTAACTCATTTACTGTTCCACTCCTGGGCAAGGTGCTCCTCTTATAGTGAGAAGAGTAAGGCTATAAGGTCCATCACTCTGGCCAAGTACTGGTTGGCAGACTTCACACGATCCATGCCTTCGAACAATTCTTAAAGGGATCATAGGTTCTTCAGGCTTCCATATGCGTATGCGTTAATAGAGAACAATATATTGCAGCTTTATGGGAAAGCCGTTATTCCTAACTACATATATAACCGTTATTATACTCAGATAGTAGTTAAGGCACCAATACCAGGTTAACGTACTTTACATGAATAAAATAACTCGTAATTTAAACGATAATAGTAAAAAATAACATAACGGAATTCTGTCATGTTATTTTACTGTATTCTTATTATCATCTGTCATCATCAAAAAATGTTTATAGGTAAGAATAATTTTAGTAACGGTTATTGACCGATGTATGACCTCCTTGACATCTTCAAATAAGATCTACTTATAAAACAAAAATATTAATTGACTGCCTTATTCAAATTGAAGATTTTACGTGTATAAAAAAAAAATATATTAAAAAATGTCTACGTTGTTATTAAAATTCATATAAATCCTGATATAAAAAGCTTGATAAGTTCATGCAAAGGGCAAGAACCTTATAATATAATCTATGGATTTTGCATGTAAGGACATACGTCTGAAGAGAAAAAAATTTAAATAATTCTTATAGAACCTTATTTCCAGTAGTAGGTATATCTTGGTAAAGGGTTATTTTTTTTTAATGAATTAAGTCGGCAAACGAGTTGACGAGCCACCTGGTGATACGTAGTCATCATCGCCGATGGACACCAGCAACTCCAGAGGAGTTGCTGAAGCGTTGCCGACCCTTAAGAGCCCCTACGGACTCCAGACTGCCAGCGCTTCAACAATCGAGGAGAACTGGCTCTTACGCGCAAGTCGGAACACACACCAAGGTGCTTTACGACGTACGGACCTCTTGGGGTCTGACTGGCTGGCGACCACCCATACGTCGGACGTATGGGTGGTCGCCAGCCAGTCAGACCCCAAAAGGTCCTACCACCGAGCAAGTCCGATATTTTCACGCCTCATACTGGATGCCTCTCTGAAAGGCAGTGAGGAACAGTATACTAACTCGTCTCGGCTAACCCGTAAATTAAAAAGGTGTAGGTATTTTGTTTGGTTAGCTTGCTGAGCGGGGGGAAAAATGAAAGCTCTTTTCTTTTTCTCTATCATATTCCAAGTAACGTGTTTAGTATTTGATGGTAATACATACGTTTGATGTCTGCTTGTTTCCAAAATATTGATGAGCTTGACGGCGTTACGGTAACCTGAAAATTGAGAAACAAAAAACATTGTTACTATAAGAAATAAAAAAATAAAGTTTTTGAGTTCAGACTAAAATCGCTACTTAAACTAATTTTATTTTAAAAAAAGCTTACTAACAATGTGGTTCGCACATAACTAGTATTCTTGTTAACCCCTCGTACTAAGCTAAATGCTTGTGTTACGAGTGGGTTCACGTCGGTAGTGCACTGGGTGGGATGTGAATCGGCAACCATATACCGCCGCTTCTAATATACATACAATATTATTTATTGATAGTAACTGCCGCATTAGTCTTGTGGTCATAAGCATGACTGCAATGCTTTTGGGTTTAAGTCTTAGGTAGAGTTTGTGTGAGTTTTCTGTAAAATTCTCACTAGCAATTGCTACTGCGCATGGCGAACTGTAGATGTAAGTTTAGTAAACCTCTGCCTAAACCTTTGGAGAATATAGCCGTGATAATAATGTTAGCCGTAATGTTAAATAGAGCATTAAAAAAAACAGAGTGAACAAACAAACAAACAACCTAGGATTTTAAATCAGGTGGCACCAGTTCTAATAACCAAGTAGTGCGCGTCCATTGTGTCAATCTTCGACCTCATTCGAATCGACCTATGTATTGTAAACACTGAGGAAGAGACCGATTGACTGAGGTGCAGGTAAGTAATTTGCACTACAGTGTAACTATTAGTACTTATTGCGTCATATAGGTAGTACCTACGAAGTCTACGGACTCAGATAAAAAATATATCGTAGTTTAGCGTTTTTATATAGTTATACAGTGTGATTTCACATACTTACGTGAATACCTTTGGATAAAATTGCTGTCCCCATACAGGGTAACTATCTTAGTTTTTAATCATAACATAAAATCATAATCATTTTATAAAGCACAATTACATTAATTTTATAAACTCTACTAATAGTTCTAATACTGTTTTTGGGGGTCAATGTCTTTTCCGTGTATTTTGCTTTCTACATTATTACTATAGTACATGATATAATATTCTCATCAAGTCAATATCTAATGTATTTAAATAATGTTATTCATTTAAAGTCACCATGTAAGGATGGTGACGGTGCAATATTTGCCGAAACAACTAGTCTCTTTGGAATTGCATTTGCTATAAAAAAGCTTTAAATCGGATGTCTAGTTTTTGTTCGTGCTTGAATAGTGATGTTTTATTAATAAATTAATATATATCACTACATAGTATAAAACAAAGTCGCTTTCGCTGCCTGTCCATCCCTATGTATGCTTAAATCTTTAAAACTACGCAACGGATTTTGAAGTGGTTTTTTTTTTATTAGATAGAGTGATTCGGTAGGAAGGTTTTAAGCTACGACTCTTAGGAATGGGGCAACGCGGGTGAAACCGCGGGCGGCTCGCTAGTTAATAATAATATTATACATGGGTGGGTATATAATTATATTCAGGTCTGTCTCCTATTGAGGTAGATAGAGACCAAAGATTTCCACTGGCTACGATCCTGACTCACCACATTCGCTCCATTTACGTTCGTTAAATTCGATCGATGCGCAAAATTATTTTTTTACTTTAATAGACTGCCCCACACTGGATTTTTCTCCTGTATCGTGGGTCCGTTTAGAAACACAAATTTTCACATACGCAAACGCTCAGACCCGGAACAACTACCTGTAGATCATACAATTTGTTTAATCACGTGGCGCAGAAGCCGATCGCTCAGCCGCTACGCCAAATTTGTGTCGTCTATTTATGTATTATTTTTATTACAGGTTACTACTTGATTAGACGAATAATCTGAAACATTTAAATGATAAGTGTGATGGTGTGTTTTTTTATGGGATAGTAGGGCAAACGAGCAGACAGATCGCCTGATGGTAAGCGATTACCGCCGCCCATGGACACCCGCAACACCATAGGAGTCACAAGTGTGTTGCCGACCATTTAAAAGGGGATTGGGCCTACGGTAACCTCACTCACTCACGAAACACAACGTAAGCGTTGTTTAACGACGGTTTTCTGGGAGGCTGGTATCACTCCGGTCGAGCCGGTCCATTCGTGCGGAAGCATGGCTCTCCCACGTAAAGTTTGTGGATACTATCAATTTCAGCCTATATATATATATATACGTGGATACTGTGAAGGAGGAATACCCCAAATAGAAATAATCGGAATTTCCTGAAAATCTACTTCAGTGATTTTCAGGAAATTGGTACTGAAGTACCAACTTCAGTTTCATAAAAAATAGTGGTTTATATTTAACAATGTTTCAACATTGCTGCATACTAATAAATCGTTAAAGAGAGTTTACAAAGTTCATATAGCTAAGTACCGTGCAAAAACAGAACGCAATGACTATTCAATCACATAAAATTCTATAAAGTTAGTCATTAACAATTTATTAACGACTGAATTCAGTTATTTCTAGGAAAGTTAAAAAAGTAAATATGTTTTATTTCAATTAGACCAATAAAATATGTAAGTACTTTTGAAAAGTCAAAAAAAGCGGGATTGAAAATCCATAGTCACTCTAAAAAAATATTATTCTTTATAATTATTTTGTTTCGAATAGCTGTTGAGACTTTTTCACGTAAGAGTAGACTTGATGTGTAAAGAATCGATATTTCTGTGGTTTTTTTGAATGCCAAAGTTTTGACCGGTGATGTACAATAGTACAGCAGGTACGTTATAAACGCTATCATTACTTAGGAGTAGAAAAAGCATGTCCGGGGTCAAAGTATAGTTTAGATACTGTTGTTTTTCTAAACATGGAATGCTAATCATGTTGTGAGTAGCAATATAGGTAACAGTTTTATGGGAATGATTATGGTGAACCTATAGATAAAGGTTGCCTGGAAGAAACCGCAGACCGCGATAAGTTGTATATTTTTAATTAAAATCGTGTCCTATCTTTTGCATTTTTGTGATGTATATACAATAAAATATATAAGAATAAATATTGCTACTTTTTAATAATACCTACAAGTTAAAAACATACATACAACATCCTTCACCATCCATCTAGAAGGAAGACAATACGGTCGAAATAAAAACATAGATTACTATTTTCTTAATAATTATTATTATTTTTAATACACCATCCCTGTATGAAGTCATGTGAGACGTTTCTTTAATAATTAATATAAACTAACTAATATTTAGTTGGTTGGTTGGCGCTTCTTGGGGGAGGCCTACGTTCAGCAGTGGACGGCAATAGGCTGATAAGAAGAAGAAGAACTAACCTCTAGCGGTCAGAGTGATAATAACCGAAAAAATAAATAGGTATTCAGAATTTATGTAGATACCAAATACCAAATATGTCTGACTGCTGGTCTATTTAATAAGCAAATATTATGTAGCTTTTAGGTGTTGAAGATTTTAGAGTATTTAATTTTGGAGCAAAAATGTGGGACAGATTAAAAACGTATAGCTTTATGCAATAGGTACCCTATTTTTACCCTTTTCATAACAGTAAACTGAAAACTGTCATAGATTGGAATGAAAAATGTTCGATGAATTCTATTTTCCAATAAATAATACTGAATATACGTGGCATGGAAAAGATGATTCCGATAGCTGACCCATAAAAAATGGATAATCCATAAACTAGAAATCCATTGTTCTAGCAAACAGTGAACTCCGTTTAAATAAACAACCCTGTATTTATAATTGGATTAACTGCGATGAACCTGTTGTGTTATTACACATTGTCTATTTGTTTTTCAGTTCATTTTTTGTTTAAATGCAGTTTTAGATGATACGTTTTAGAACAGCATTTGTTTAATAAAAATTCTGTTGGAGCTTTTTAGATTATTAGGTAGTTCTTTTTTCTTTGTTACTCATTTTAGAGGAAAGAAAATTGGTTGTAGTTTTGCAAATGGACGCTGCGACGAGACTACATTGAGAATATGAAACAACTGATATTTAAGTGTTTATTTTTCTAGACCTACATACCATCATTCCTGTATTCCCCGAAGGGTTAGACAGAGGCGTACTAATGTACACCCACAGTTCGCCGGTATGTTTAGGTCCCATGTAATAGGGAACGAGCCTATTGCCATTAAACGGGCACAAATCCAGAATCCGAGCTGCTACTGAGAATTTCGTAGAAAAATCCAATGAAACTTTGCTTGACCTGTGGAGCGTACCCAGCACCTTTAGCGTAACAATCACGCTTGGAACTACTCGACTAATGAGGCAGTTTTCCAGATCAACTGCTTCATTAGTCTAGTCGTAAATGTAAAACCTACGCTAGAGGTCCTGGCTTCGATTCCCAGGTCAAAAAAGTGATTTTTCTATGAAATTCTCAATGGCAGCTCAAAGTTTGGATTTGTACCTGGTTAGGACCTAAACATACCGGGGACTGTGGGTGTAGGTACAATGTACATTGATCGCTGCCTAATTCTTTTAGGAATATATTTATATATATTATTATTTTATATATATATATATTTCTACATTAATGTGTGAAGCAATTAATTACAGATAGCGTAGAAAATCAATTCGTGCCGGTCGCCTGTAGTTGGATAGCACTTAATAAATTAAAAGTAATTGACTCAACGCGTTAAGTATCTACTAACATAATCTGTATTCATGATAACATGAATACCGTGTCGCTTAATATCAGGCGAACTAGCGGTCAGGCGTAAGCCTATCAAGAATAAAAAAAAACATTTTCTATATTTTTCAAGGATTTTTGGGATATGGCATTATAAAGTGATGGCTATAATATGTTTTCCATCGTTAGTCTAGGTGTAGCTAAGACTTAGTTGAAGATTTTTTTCCTAAAAGTGGGTATATATACAAATATAGACAAACCCACAGTAATTCCTCGAAAAAACGTAAGACATAATCACATCAAATTCTCATAACGATTTTTTCAATCTTCCAAGTATTCTTAAGCCATCAAAACCGGCAAAATTATGTATGCCTAGTAATAAAACATTTCTACAACCTAAAAAGACATATAGCTACTACGTCACAAATATAATTCCCTAGATTATTCTAATTTCTTCTTTTATCGTTAATTTCTACAAGACTCGGTCGCTAATCTCTTAAACTAAACTAATAAATTGTGCCAATCTGGAGTTTCATCAATTAAATATTCAAAAGCTCATTACCATATTCATGCTGGTTTGGCAGAAAAAAACATGGTAAATTACTTGTTATTCTGCTCAAATTTTGGAGATAACTTCTTTTGTCTTGTTTGATTAATCCTGGGTCGGGAGTCTCTTTTCGATTTTTTTTTATATTATTTTACTCCTAATGAGTTTATTCAAACGTTCACAGATTGAATTTTGTAGGCAATTGTAGGGCTTCAAGTAAGATACGGGACAATATCTTAGCCTTGAAAAGGTTCAGCGATATGTTATAACTAGTTTCAAGGCCCTGACCATAGGGTGAGGGAAGGAAAGTGTGGTTTTTAGTCAAAGGAATGGTTTAGGATTTTTTTCGGCATTTAGGGATGATCAATGAAACTACTGGGCAGAGTCTCCAGAAAGGTCTCAGATTTATATTCTTTACCATAATGAGATTTATAGACTTTGCATCGATGAATAAACCTTTTGAATTTTATAAAATATCGATAGGTATGGTAGGTACAGGTGAAGATTAAGTCACTCCATCTCTTAGAATAAAATCGGAAAGTTTACATACGGCCGAAATTAATAATCTTCCCCTGGATTGTTTTTCCTACTGGAGATTGAAATATGACATAACATCCAAAGATCGCTTTAAGTCCACTTTTCATGCGTACCGCTGAAATGTTGAA
Source organism: Acronicta aceris (assembly GCA_910591435.1). NCBI lineage: Eukaryota > Metazoa > Arthropoda > Insecta > Lepidoptera > Noctuidae > Acronicta > Acronicta aceris. The sequence continues at coordinate 6,309,156 of OU342780.1, read as the reverse complement.
ATATATATAATCTGGGTCTCTTTAAATCACGAGTGAATCGGTTTCTTCTAGGCAAGCGCGCTCCATTGTAGATCGCAGTGTCGCTTAACATCAGGCGAACTGGCGATCAAGCGTAAGCCTATCATGAATAAAAAAAAATACCTTATGTCAAATTTTCATCTTCAGTATGGAAAAAAATCCAGAGACAGGTTATTAATTCGGCAGGTTAATAACATAAAGAAAAATATCCCTATACATAAGAAAATTATCTCTATAGTAAGAAGTTCAACTTTTTTTTTTTTTAAAAAAACGTTGCCTCACACTAGTATTTTCTCCTGTATCGTGGGTGCGTTTACAAACACAAATTCTCACATACACAAACGCCCAGACCCGGAACAACTACCTGTAGATCATACAAATATTTGCTCCGTGTGGGGATCGAACCCACGACACGTGACGCAGAAGCCGATCGCTCAGCCGCTACGCCAAACGTGTCGTCAAACTGACACTAGTTTAGAAGTCCAAGTGTATAGGGTAAGTAGAAGTGGCTCCAGAATCGTTGATTGTTGTTTAGGAAAACTATCAGTAGCGCCATAGGTAGATTATTCTGAGAGGCCCTGGTGAAACGAAAAGGTTAACGTGACCAAATGTTAAGTGAAAACTCACTCTAAATCCCGAGTCGATTCTTATGAGCGCTATTGACGTTTTGGGAAATATAATAATACCCCTTTGGGAAATGATCCGCCAAAAGATTTTCTGAAGTATTAATAAAGGTTTGATGATATGTGTATTACGTAAACGATCGTTGGTATTAAGCTTTGTAGGAATTTTCTTTTCAATTGAATTTATTTTCCATTCCACATTATTTTAGTGTCAAGGGTTTTATATTTTATAATCATTAGGTACTAGATGCTAATTAAATAAATAGCATACTTATCTTGATTCTCAGTCGGCAGTCCTCAAATTTGATCCTCAAATTAGACTTAATGAAAATTTATACGGCAACGTGGAGGGGTGGCAAGTCAGCAAAATCTAACAACTTTGAGTGTCTAAAATTCACAATGCTCAAAAAATCTAGAATTTTTATGGAAATATAAAGAAAGAAATATTAGGTTTTGTAATACTATTTCACTGCTATGGCTAATTTTGTCATAGCGACTTATTAATATATTTAAGAATAGCTAGCGTTAGTAAGTATAAATTATAATTTAGTCACTTATTTAAAGGTGTAAGGGATTATGTATTTTTGTCTTATATTTCCCAAAACAGTACTTCAATATTTAATAAAAAAAATCAATCCGCTACAGATGGAAAATAATGGAATACATACATATATATGAAATACCTTCATAAATAAAATATCATAGTAAACGGATGTTACTACTTCTCTGTCTTTATGGCTTAATTTTTGTAAAGAAATTTGACCAGTATGTAGCCCACATAACATCCTATAAGGAAAAGGTAGTAAATAGAATAAGAGAAAAAAAAGAGAAGAAGAGGAAGGTAGTTTAAGTTATGGCTCCGCAAACATACTTTATATTGGATGGGATCATGCTTGATTACTGTGCTAGGTTTTCTTTGGAGCGACCAATTTGAGTCTATCGATTGTTATTTTATAGTAAAGGAAAAAATTCAATCGCGGGCAGGATTCGAACCTGCCTCTTCTGGTTTGATATACCAGACGCTCTGACCTCTAAGCCACCGCGAACCTTACCCGCATGATTGAAATTTTGCCTTCACATTCTGAATTTACGTCATAAGGTGACGTTCTATCGATTGTGTTCTAGAATATACTTAAATGTATTTCCTATATACAGAGCTGTCATTAAACCCTCATCAATACGTACACAAAGACAAGAAAGAAATAGAGCGGTAAATGCTTTTAGATACAGAAAGGAAACCATGGTACTAACATTTTACGAGCAGTTTATAAGCCTCAACGGTTATTGGAACGATCGGGCGATAATTGCCTTTAGTACCATTGAGATATTAAGAACTTCGTATGAATCTTTCGAAATGCGCTAGAGAGTAATATTTTGCTTCATTTGTACACAGGGAAATACCTAGACAAAGTATTATACAGCAAGCGAAGGAAACAGCAGGAAAACTTTCATAATAATCTTAATATGAATCGTCAAGGAGGATGGGGATAAAAAACAGTAGTGAGTTTTTTTCATCGACAAGAACTAAAATCATAAAAAGCAGTATAAAGTAGGTAGGTAATTTATTTTGACTATCAGATAAAGAGGATGCAATGCCCGAAAAATATAGAGAAAATAGACAAGAGAGAGCTAATTCCCAGGAGATGATGATGAAGACATTATTAATATTAACGTGGACAGAATTTGCAATGTACAAAGTTGTAGCTCTTACTCTACAACTCATAGAAGTATAACTCTCTTTGTGATATCTGTTATCAAAACGCTATGTACAATATAGTATACTCAATACTCAATACTCAATACTCAATTCGTTTATTGAGTATACTAGTAGTAGTATACTCAATGTTCAGTACTTATTCGGCTCACGTCGGCCCCATCATATTTTACTGCTACATTGTTTTAACAAACGTCAATGTTACAACCATTATAAATACTCACGTGTGTACCTGTGTTATAAGTATGCAAATTGATTCCCCAATACAGATAGGATTCCGGAATAACAAAATTGCGACAGGAATAGAAGAAATGTTTAATATCCTGTATTAAATTAACATTTTGGCAAGTAATAACGATGGTGTGTATAGACTGGAAGTTATTTCCAAACGTTACGTTTTTAATTTCCTTGAAATTATGGAATCAATCAAAATTTGCATGTTTTGGTGCTCCAGATCAAAGCGAGTCCTATGGTTAACATATTCGTATACTTACAGTATTGGAGTATTGCGTCATTAATATGACACTCATCAGTATTTATCACGGATGATCGATCAAATTCGAACGGCGTTTGTATTGATGATGGTATTGAAAAATTTACTTAAAATATTGATTTATTATAAAAATATTGATTTTTAAATACTTATAGCGCCATATATCATCCATGAAGTATGTGGAAGTATACTTGTCTTGTATATGTTATTAAAAAAAATGTTAGTCTATTGATAACCTCGACCCGTGTTTTATTATTTACTTCTTGCAAAAATTAGTACGTATTTGATACAGGTCCGGTAGCAATTACAACCTCTGAGGTAGTCTATTATTGTAAAGAACTTTAAATTAACTAGCGAATCCACTTTCAGTTATTGTACTAATAATTAATATTATGCTAATGGAGGAACAAATTCCTATGCTAATGGATATCATTCACAATTAAGTAACGCTTTCTGTTCGTATTATTTAGTTACTTCAATTACTCTCTTCATATTTGTATCTCTATAGCGGTTTATAGATTTAGAATTTGAAATTCCCAAACAAACACAAATAAACGCTCTTACAGCGGGAGCATCATCAAAAATAAACCACGGTCAAGACCAGAGTGGGGGGTGATGACGCAAAATATGATCAGCCAGCGAGACACTAGGGTAAACAATGGAGCTTAAGTCTGAAAGGAACTAATCGATCGGTTCGTATGCCAGTAAACATCGATTGTACTTGAATAGCGGAAAATATAACCTGAATGGACCGTTAATGGATACGGAGCGGTCGGACTTTCGTTGAATGGTGCAGAGGCTTCAACGAAAGCAATTATATAATAAGAATTAACAAAGTCACGTACTATGGTGTTAAAAATGACATGAGTACTCATTCAGAGAATGAAATATTGCGCATTGTCCATTAAAAAGTTCCATCACGGTTTTTTATTATTCTTCAATTGCATTACAACAGTAGTAGCATCTTAGATTACATAATATAAGAGGTCAATGAAGAATTTGTCGCAGTCAATATGTTCTGACGATGATGAACATAATAGAGATTTACGCGACGCACATAAATCGTTAGAAACATTCAATGTCCAAAACTACGCTGGTATCCTGTTACCTAATACGTCAGAGATTGACATAAGTGGTGCGAAACCCATCGAGGATACGTCAAGAGTCATTCACAACACTCCGAGACAATCTCACAGACCTCCAATTTGCAGGACTTATTTGATCGAGTTCTTGGTGAGAGTATTTCTTAGTGAGGATGGTTATGTAATAAATATTATATTTTTTTAAATTGACGCTAATTGAATTATCAGGACATAGTAATATTACATTATTGTTACGGTGTTTCTTCTATGGTTGAAAACTAAACTTATGTAGTCTCACTATATTTATTGTATGCCAGTGTTGTAAATCAAAGTAGCATAGCTTTTACTGTATTTATAACATCTTATTTCACGTATTTACCATTTTCGTCCTCAAATGAATATGTCTCTCTCTAATAATGTTAATTAATCAGAATATTGTTTGACTTACTTTGTAAGATAAAGAAATAATGTGAATTACTTCAGTGAAATTTGCCACTTAATGATGAATATTTGTATTACTTATAAATTATACACTGAAGTGGTAGTTTGTATTTTGGAATCATTATTTTCTTAGATATAAATAATTAGGTACCTACTTGTATAAAGCTAAAATTGTTATTGCATTTTTTTATGGAGATTCGTGGCCGGTTAATGGCTCGACTCCGCCATGGAAATTAAACATACCGATGAACTGTGGATGTCATTTAGTACACCTCTAGCTAATCCTTTATGGAATACAGGCGTGAATATGTGTTATGCTTGTATAATGCTTTACACGCTGCTTGCTGACGACCTTCCACATCTTGACAGCCAAGTGTGTGCTCAGCCTTAGCGGTTTGAAGTGGACTTGCTATCGCTCCGATGACGCGTTCGATAATCGAAACTGCATACAATTTTATATTCTGACGCAGGCGCCATGAGAATTTGTGACGCATACATTTTTGGATGAACTCAAAATAATATAGTTTGTCTAAACTACTACATTATTCATCAATAAACGACTCGAAATGTGTGGAAATCTTCATAGATATCTGCCTAGGTGAGACTAGGATTAATATCGAATAAACTACTCTTACCATAATTGAGATAACTTTATATAAGAAGTTTAGAAAAATCGAATAATTCCACTCACAATTTGTAGCTGCCTGACTGGGGAAGTACCTCCACCTTGCAGGGAATCATAACCAAATAAAACTCCGTGCTATGTTGTATTCCTAACGGTGAGTAAGGTCGCCAGAGCTCCGCTAGGAAGCGTTGTATTGGCAGTGGAGGGGACCGGCGGCGGCGGTGTTTTGTTACCGCCGCTGTCGTGCATGGCAGCATGTTTCTTATGCTGCCAGCCCAACTATTCCTCCTTGACTTACAGGGTCGACAACGCACGAGTGATACCCCTGGTGTTGCAAGCGTCTATAGGCTACTGTAACCGCTTACCATCAGGCGGGCCGTCAGCTTGTTTACCACCTTAGTATTATAAAAAAACTGACTGACTGATTTCATAATCTACTGATAACCTTCGTACTCTCTTACTAATAGCAAGTAGGAATTAATAATCTACAAATAAAATTAAAATTAACGTCTACGTACTCAATACTCAATTAGTTTATTGCACTCCACAATGTAACCGGTGTTAAAAATAAATATAAAAGTATCAATCATGGACCCTGTCGTAGTTTTGGTCTTATTTCTATCTCTAGTAGTCATCGAAAATAAATCGCAAACAAAACCAAAGTGAGATAGATAATGCAAATTAGGATCGGCAAATGAAACACTACGGTAAATTAATTAAATTTGACATAACCTCTATGTAACTTAGAAATCAGTCCAAAAAGTCTGGTCAATCAATTTTTTTATTTATAAATAAATAAAAAATATAAATAAAAAAATTTATTTTAAAAAAAGGAATCCTTGTATTAAAGAAGAAAACAATATTGAAAATGAGTCCGGCGTCAAAGTTGTCAACCTTGAATAGTAAGAACTTCAAAAGGTCGATGCATAAGTAATTTTCATAACAGCCAGTCTGTCGATCGACATTAAATATTCCGCTTTCCTTGGAGGTCTGCTGCTTGCTCCGGATATTAAACTGAAAACACATTTTATGATCTTTTCTTTTATTTCCATGAAATTGGACTGTAAGGAAGACAAGATATTTGATGGATTTTCTCTTAGATATCTGTCCGATTCTCTTATTAAAAATAAATCTGTCATCAGTGTCAAAGACAACTTCAGTCTAGAATGTCTTAAAAATATATTACGAAAAGGGGCTGAAAAGTAAAGGGCCCATTTGACCTCAAATTTTCTCTCAGGATAAGCTAGGCTATTCCAAATCTGTCCTTAGTTTTTAGTTTATACGAATACTACGTAAATAAATAGGGTTAGCTGCTTTCAAAACTTTTAGTCATAAAATCTGGAGCGATTAGTATACTTTGAGAAATCGGTTAAAGAAAATAAATATTGAAATTCTGTGGCTCCAGTTTATAAAATACTAGATATTGCGGTTTCACTCGACAGAAGGTAGCTAATGACATTTTCAAGGTCAAGTCTTTCTCTATAGGTACCATCATTCATTAAAATTGGTTTAGCAATTTAGGCGTGAAAACAGCATACAGACAGACAGAATTACTATCACGTTTATAATATTAATAATTATGGTTTGATAGAATAGGAAAACTGTTGTTTTTTTTTTAATAAGTACATTACAGAAGATAGTCCTATGCAAATTAAATTTAAGTCAAATTATAAAATATACTATAGTTCCCGTGCGCAAGTTCGCCTGCGTACTTAAGTAATTTTCGTTTATAAAATATACTGTGTCCACTGTACTCATACCTACATAATAGAGGTTTCATATCATAAAATATGTTACGGGTTGTGAAGTCTAATTTTTAAGGAAGAAAACAATTGTCAAAATGTCAACAGCGAATGACAGCTGTACATACTTGACGTTGTCATCGTTTAATAAATATGTATATGTGTGTGTGTGTATGTCAAACGCATGGTAGTGTGTGCGGACTTTCATACAAACTTTCAACCCTCTTTAACCACCTTAGGCGTTGAATTTCCAAAAATCATAGTGCTCGTCTACAGTGCAAAAGGAACCAGCATGCAAACTTTAAGGGATCTAGCTCCTGTTTTTTCGGTTGTGCGTAGATACGTCAGTCAGTCAGTCAGATTCTTCTTTTATATATATATAGATAGATATATAGATTACATTCGTCTACAAACTATTGATCTATAATTCTAGCAAATTCTTGTTCAGTTTCTTAATATGTGTCATATTTTATCGCCGACCTTTACCGTGGTCTTATTTGGTAGTGTCCGTGACATTTTATATCAGCGTTTGTAATAAAAGGGGGAACTATTTACAATTTGTCTTGACGTGCTAAAATTAATAATGGTGGTGTTTATGTCTAGCTCAAACTGTCTTTGTTCAAGTTTACAGAAATTGCAATGTTTACAGTCTTTGAATTTCAGTGTTTATAACAATAAGCAGAATTTATTAGTGTTATGAAATTAATTATTATGATGATATTGCCTTACAAGTAAAGTGGTGTAATTGACACATGTCTAATCTAGATTTCTAGATTGCGATGCGTGTAATAAACATAAATTATACATTTTTGTTATTTATAAAAACTTAAATTGGGCAACACCTTATAGGGAGTGAGCATCCGGGCACATATCCAAACTCAACCGGCACTGAGAATTTCATAAAAAAAAACAAATAACAGTTTGCTCGATGTTTGGGAATCGAGCCCAGGACTTCTAGCATAGCAGTCGCACTTAGGACCACTAGACTAATGAGGCATTTATGTCAATAATTATAAATATTGACATTATTTTTTAAACATTGATATTTATTGGCTCGAAGTTTGGATTTACGCCCGGAGGCTCACTCCCTATTTACATGGGACATATATCTATACCTTCGGATAATATAGGCATGGTATGTGATAAATGAATAATTGGAACAAAGTTCCTTATCGCGCGTTGGGACAGGGGGCTAGACGGAAAAAAATCTTACGAAAAGTTGTCACACTTTTTTTAGTACGCATTTTGTCTAATAGATGGCACTGTACTGTTGACGTCATAATCTGAACGGCGGTGTTAAGATTCTCCGCCGTTCAATGACCCCCGCAGTACAAAATTTATATATTGAGTTAAAATGAACTAAAACTGTAAAAGAAGGTCAAGTTCCAATAAACCTTTAGTTCAACGGTCGATTTGGTTTTATTTATTGCGATTTGAGTTCATCCCCAAACAGAGCTGACTTAATGAGGTCTGAGGAACTTCGTTCCATACGGGTGTCCCTTGACACCTCTCAAGTATTTTTGAATATGCAATAGACTATATTGACATAAATATTTGTAAGTTCTTTTAGCAGTATTTTAAATCCATATTTAGTTCATAGTGGCTATCAATCCTGCTTAATATCTTGAGAACTGCACTAAATTCCGATATATTATTGACTGAACCCTAATAAATTCACCAAGATATTTGCCAGTATTGGTCTTACGAGGCCTTCAGCTGTAATCTTTATTACTTTAAAGATGTTCATTCTAGGTCAGTGTTACATATTATTAGCTTCATTGATACCATTAAATATGAAATGTTTCATCAATTTGCCTCTAAACAAGTCTCACATATTATTTCCAGCGATATCGGCATCATATCAGCCAATAGAAGTCCACTGCTACACCAAGTCCTCGCCCAAAGACTTCCAATAGGACCGATTGTATGCTGCCTGTATTAAACGACTCCCAGCGACCTTTACCAGGTCGTCCGTCCATTCTCGCTGGAGGTCGTCCCATGCCGCTTTCCGGTCCATGGTGTCTCACTCGAGAACCTTTCTGCCCCAGCGACCGTCATTTCTACGAGCTATGTGACCCACCCACTGCCACTTCAGCTTGTTAATCCTTTGAGCTATGTCAACAAATTTAGTTCTTCTACGGATCTCTTCATTTCCGATTTGATCGCGCAAAGAAATGCACCAAGCATAGCTTGCTCCATAACTCGCTGAGTGACCTTGAGCTTTCTTATGAGACCCATAGTGAGCGAACATGTCTCTGTGCTACACAATGGTACATTATAAGAATGGTGGAATTCTAAGGGAAAAACAGGTAGGTATATTGAGCTTCACAAAGACATCAGTTATTGATGCTTTCGCTGTCTTCTTATCTTTCACATCGACCTACATAATTCTCAATTTCACATAACAAAATTGTACTTACAAGAAAAATATTGTAATTTTTTCAGTATACGAGTATAAAGGAGTGTGTATGGAATTTCTTACTGACTTTTCTACATAAGACTCATTATTTGGAATCGTGCAAAAAGTTTTTGACTACATTTCAAATTCAAAAATTTAACGGTCTAATTGAACATTTGTTTTTTTTTTACTTTTTTTTCGCAAAATGAAGGGTTTGTGCGTAGTCAACGCTAAGTAGAAACGTAAAAATATCTATTTACTAAGTAAATATAATGTATTATAGGTACTATTATCCACCCGTTCTCTCACGCTTCTTAGTAATTCGTTCTTAAGTTATTTCTTTGTTTTACATTAGGTACGATGATCAATCTACATATATTTAGTGGTCAAGTGCGTCAATAGTTTTTAATGAGGTAATTTTTGAATAATTACAGATATAGTTATAGTTTCTCAGTTCATGGCAATATCCATAATTTTAATTCCATTGTCACATACCTTGAAAGAATATAGAATTTGTAATTTTTATGTTGTCTTACTCAGGCGTTGTCATCTCGAGACGATAGTATCTAGTTATTGTTTCTTTGCCTAATATTTTGATTGGCTAAGTATTTTACCTTTAAGATCGGAACACAATGTTAACACATTATATTCTTTTTCTTTACATTATAACACATAACATACCATCACGCCTGTATTCCCGAAGGGTTTGGCAGAGACGTACTAATGTACACCCACAGTTCGCCGGTATGTTTAGGTCCCATAGGGGGCGAGCCTATTGCCATTATCCGGGCACAAATCCAGAGTCCGAGCTGCTACTGAGAATTTCATAGAAAGACCCAATAACACTTTGCTCGACCTGGGGATCGATCCCAGGACCTCTAGCGTAGCAGTCGCGCTTGAGACCACTAGTCTAATGAGGCAGTCATTATATGCAGTATAATAAAATGACTTAAGTTATGTCGTAAGTTAGAGAAATAGCCCATGTATAAGGAACTGGCTTTTATCTATTTCAACTGCAATACTAAGATATGCCCTACGTGATACTGCATTGCGTCCGTCACTGAGAAATTTCTCCAGTAAGTAAGTAGGTATCGTAGGGGCTAACTAGGTACTTTGAAAGATATTTTTTTTAAATATTAAGAAATATGTCTTTAAAAAGAATAAGCTATCATGCAAACCTTACATAGCAAAAAAAGGATATGTTTATACAAATGTATATATAAGCAATGTGTGTAATTATTTAATATTTATTATATACTTTATCGTACACCAAATGATACACAAGACATAACACAATGAAACAAAAAAAACATGCAATGGTAGGTAATTAGGTACACTTATTGGTCATTAGGTAGGTACTGTAATTTCTTCCCGGCAACCTCATACATGCATTATTCGCGCATAAAGTATAAGCCCTAAATCTGGCAAGTATTTAGACTCTGTAGTCCAGACTGTCTTAATCTACTAGAGAGCATGCCCCAAATATAAAGGCAAATTTACAACGGCTCTTTCCTAGTCTTAAACCCCGGTATGAATGGTCTATAAAATCAGTGAAGTTTATAGCGTCTGACGTAGCCATTATAAAAACTACGGCTACTGAACTTTGGTCATAAATTTTATTTTTATGTTTTTTAATCGGGTTGGAAACAAAGGTTTATAATCCGCCATTAATTTAGGCCATGCACGCTAAGATCACCAGTTCTACTGTGGGTGTATCTCCCTTTTTTAAGGTGAGATAGGCAACATGATGATAATTTATGTTAAAACAAATGAGTTCAGTTTAAGGCGGATCGTTTCGCTGTGCCCGTGAAATTAAAATTTCGAGTGGTTTTCGCAGTTTGTAGGTCTATAATAAGTTCTGCATTCATGATAATGGTAATTACGACATTAACTATACAAAATTCACAATTTGTATCTAGAACCATTGCTTAAAAATCATTATTGGAGCTAAAAGTAGTGTAAAATGTCAAATTTGATCAATTACACAGATTGCGCCAAGTATTTGGCTTGTTAAGGATTTATTAGTAAAGGTTTTAGTTCTCAGTTGTGAATGTTGTATAGTTGATGTCGCAATTACAACAACCATGAATCTAGAACTTGTTATAGACCTACAAACTGCGAAAAACCACTCGAAATTTGAATTTCGAAACGATCCGCCTTAAAGAAATTTATTTCTTATCACATTACATAGTTCACTTGAATTATGAGAAAATTTGCAATAAAATACTTATTAATTTAATCAGTACGTACCTACAATCTATCGGAAATATCTAAAAGTACTTGCATAATACTTGTTGTTAAACTACGCACACTAATGACGCACAAATATTCAATAATTTCATGTATTTATAGTTGTAATCTTACTAAGCCGTTAGCGACCAAAGGTGCTTGAATTCAAAATAAGTTGGTAATGATTACAGAAATTGACACGACAGAGACTGACACATTAGTCTAGTGGTTCCAAGTGCGTCTGCTATGCTCGATCCTGAGTTCGATCCCCAAGTCGAGGAAAGTGTTACCTATTGGGTTTTTCTATGAAATTCTCAGTAGCACATCGGAGTTTGGATATATGCCCGGTTAATGGTAATAGAATCGCCTCCTATTACATGGGACCTAAACATACCGGCGAATTGTAGGTGTACATTGGTACACCTCTGCATAATCCTTCGGGGATTACATGTAGGATGTTATGTTAGAAATATGTTCAAGACATTTAAAACGCCTGGTTTAGTAAATTTATCTTATCTTATCCAACGGTATCTGCATTTTTTTTAATGAAATCGATAAGACCATCTGTTGTAAAACCATTGATTAAATTATTGTTAGTAACTTAAAGTCAATGGACGAATCTCCGAAAAATTCAACAAAACTTGAACAAAGTTATCAAAGGCGTAACGTATTACAAACTTTTTAATGACTTTTTCCAGGCCATTGCTAGTTCTTTACTTTACTAGTATTTACCCGACTGTGCTAGAAGGAGAGTTATGTTTTTCGAGTGTATGAATGTATTTATTTGTCACGCTCCACAGTCTAAACGGCTTAATGGATTTTAGCTTGAGAGGCATCGAAATTATGAGAATTAAAAGTGGCCGATTTTTTAAGCCATAGAATATATGTCTTGAATTTATTTCATCAAAATCTATCGAGTGGGCTATCAAAATAAAGGGTAAAAACGTATATGTATAGATGTAATTTAGAATGAGTGCTAACAAAAAAGTGTTAAGTACAAAAAGTTAATTTAAAAAAAAAATCCGACTGCCAATAAAGATGGAAACAAGGTGACCTATCACATGCAGTCGGAATCAATAAATAGGTGTTCGGAGATAAAGCCGATACCTCTGGCTACATGAGATTAGTCATCTGGTTTCCATTTTTTTGGCAGTCGGGTTTTTACATAGATTATTTAAATTAACTTTTTTTTTCTTTTCGATTCCCACCTGAGATAAATAAGTGGATCCGGAGATACTTGTTAAGAGTCTGGATCTACTTTGTGTCAATTAGCTACATATTTGTAAAGTCCCCCCGCGACACAGAGCTTAATCCAAAATGTGGGAGCTGTTTAAAAAAAAATACAGTTTTTATAGAATATGGGATTTTGTCAAGGAGTTTTCTCTTAAGAGGTCCTAAGATTTCTGGTTGTTAGGCTTCTGAATGTTACGATTAATCCAAATAGAAATTTCAGTCGAACGTTCTTTCATATGTTCCTCTCCGTGTCCGTGGTTTTTTTTATGTGATAGGAGGGCAAACAAGCAGACGGATCGCCTGATGCTAAGCGACTACCGCCACCCATGGACACCCGCAACACCATAGGAGTCACAAGCGCATTGCCAACCTTTTAAAATTCTATTCTGGGATTGAGCCCTTCGAGTGGTTAAAAAAAGGACAGCCAAAGAAAGAAATCCCAAACTCCAAGCTGGTACTAAGAATTTCATAGAAAACCCAATAACACTGCTTGACCTGGGAATCGAATTCAGGATCTCAATCGTAGCAGTCGTGCTCAGGACTACTACTACTATTGAGGCAGTTTAATTTAAATATCTCACCTTAAAACAACAATTAGCCTCTAATTAGTGTGTGATTAGTCTGTTTGATCTGGCATGCTGGTGATAATTGACGTAAACTAAATCTCAGCCAAATGTTTATTTTTGTCTGTGGCATTTGGTTGGTATTCTTGATCGAAATTTCAGTGCCTTTAGAAACTTGTATTATATTATATATTGTGAATGATTTATAAAATGGTGGACTGCAAAAAATATCACCATCGTCAACCCATATGCAGTTATGTAAGGATTTTTCTTTTCTTTATTATTTACTAGCTGTTATAAGATTAACTTTATTACTATAAATCCGATTCTAGGTGTCGTATCGAGACGAAACATGCACCAGATTTTAAGTTAGACCTCTAGCAATACATCGGTGAAAATTGCATTAAATTCCAATTACTGTCTCATTAGTCCAGTGGTCCCAACCGAGACTGCTACGCTGGAGGTCCTGGGTTCGACTCCCAGGTCGAGCAAAGTGTTATTGGGTTTTTCTATGAAATTCTCAGTAGCAGCTCGGAGTCTGGATTTGTGCCCGGTTAATGGCAATAGGCTCGCCCCCTATTACATGGGACCTAAACATACCGGCGAACTGTGGGTGTACATTAGTACGCCTCTGCCTAACCCTTCAGGGAATACAGGCGTGATGGTATGGTATAAATAACATTAATTCATTAACAAATATTAATACATTTCATTACTCAGAAATAGTTAGATAATATGTAATAGTTTGTAAGCACTTTAATTGTAAATTTAACTCAAGTATTACCACTTTCCTTGACCTACTTCGAAAAACAAAAAATCTGAGACAGTAGCTACACTCCACAACGACGTCGTAGTTGCAGCGCTATCACAAGTTTCTGCATAAAGAAAACGTGTTAAAAACTTTCCTTACAAAAACGTATGCATTATAGCGAGAGACAACGTTAAGAAATAAAACACTTCCCGTTAAACAAGGAGGCAAGTTTGAAACTTCTTAATATCAAACTTTCCTACATCGCATCACGAAGCAATAAGGCTACGACGGAAACTTCAACACTTATATAACTCGACGACATTATTTAAATCGCTCGCCGCAATCACATGACATTGGCAATTATTATGCAAAATTTCTTAAGGAAGATCGCTTTGAATTAGAGTAGAACTGTTTCAAATGCAAAATCAATTCGTGTTGCGTTTATAACATGTAAATGCGGAGATGAGACGGTGACAAAAGCACAATGAAGCGCAAGGTTGTTGACATATTGTTCGTCTAAATTTAAAAGTAATAGTTTATCTATACTTATAATAAATCTGTAGAGAGGTCAATTCTGTACATGAAATATATTTCCAAAATAACTATCAGCGGGTGATTAGTGATCGATACTGACGCCAAAAATGCAATCAGTAAAATGTTTGTCTGTCTGTCTGTCTGTATGTTCGTTATAGAAACAAAAACCACTCGACGGATTTCAACGAAACTTGGTACAATTGTTCTTCATACTCCTGGGCAGGTTATAGTATACTTTTCATCACGCTACGATCAATAGGAGCAGAGCAGTGAAGGGAAATGTTGGGAAAATGAGTGATTCATGAGAAAGGTTTCAAGCTATAAAACATCACGCTACAAACCTTAGGAACGGGGCAACGCAGGTGAAACCGCGGGCGAAGAACTAGGGAACAAAGTAACAATTCCATGCGGACGAAGTCGCTGGCAAAAGCTAGTTTTTAATAAATATACTGCAGACTAATAAGTTTTATTGTCCCTTTACCTTCTTGCCGATAAAGATATGACATTGTAATCCATTTTTTGCACTCGTTTTTGCATGACATGAAAAATTTAATTAATTGCTACAGAATAAAAACGATAACCTGATTTATTGTTTTTGTTTGCATTGCATAGTTATCAATTTTATTTATAGTATATAATCATTGTTATATTGTTTTGTAGTTTACAGAATAATAAAATAGTGGCTTTTAAACATTGAAATCATTAAAAAAAAGGTTTCTAGCTATGTGGGTCGCACATTACTAGTATTCTTATTAACCCGTCGTACTAAGCTGAATGCTTGTGTTACGAGTGAGTTCACGTCAGTAGTGCAATGGGTTGGGTTTCGAACCGGCAACCACATGATTGCAAGTCCGACGGACTAGCTATTAGGCTACCGCCGCTTCAATTAGTAATTCATATTATATATGAATAAAACAAATGGTAATTCACTGATTACCATTTCAATGGATTCAAATGTACACAGGTGAAACTGTTTGTGGGTCGCTTCTACTCGTAGCAGTTAAAATCAGACAGTGGTATCCGCACGAATGTTCAGGGGTCTATTGATGAAATGGCTTAATACAGTAGGTATCACAAATAGCAAAATGGGACATAATGGGAAAATAGGATAAAAATGGTCAAGTGAGGTGAAGTGAGTAATAGTGGTAATTGTGAGGATTTTACGGCTATAGATCAAGCTAGTTTTCCAGTATAAGCTGACCTCTGGTTGTACGGAAAGCCTATACAAAACGAGGTCAGCTTAAATTGGATGTGTATAGCTTCAAGTGTATCTGTATTTACCTTACTAGATTAGAGACTACTCATCTGTACCAAAGATGGGATATACAATGTTTGACGACACGTTTGGCGTAGCGGCTCAGCGATCAGCTTCTGCGCCACGTATTGTGGGTTCGATCCCCACACAAAGCAAATATTTGTATGACCAGGTACAAGTTATTCCGGGTGTGGGCGTCTGTGTTTGCGAGAATTTGTGTTTGTAAAAACATCCACGACACAGGAGAAAATCTTAGTGTGGGGCGATGTTTAAAAAAAAGTAAAGTAAAGAAAGTAATGTTTACAAAAAACGTTTGATGTTAACCAGCGAAACGTCAACTGTCAGCGCTGAAAGTGCTAAACGTTGTAATATGATGTTATGCACTAATCTGTGAACATAAACACATTTTAGTTTATTACTCTGTAATTACAATCAGATATGATTCATAGCGGCACACAATGTCGCATAAAACTAAATTGCTGGGATATAAAAATAGTAAGACGTCGTCTTCGTCCTCGGTTCACCAATTATGTAATACTAGCCCTTGGCCGGGGTTTTACTCGCACTCCAGAAGACTGTATAAGACACAAGTCGTTTTCCGGATGCAATCTATCTCTATGCAAAATACCGAAATAATTTTACTGGTATAGGTGAGAAAAGATAATGGACGAATGGATAATAAGCATAATTTTCGCATTTATAATAATTGGTAATCAATTTTAAAGAACAATTTAGACATTATACGATAGATACAGGTGAAAATAAAAAAAAATATTTTCCAGTGTAGATAGATTCCTATCTCAGGAGATGACAGATCAAGGAACCACATTTTTTTTTCATGTTGAGCAAATTTACTGGCCTCCATCTATATCCTGCGGTATACTAATCGACTGTAGGTAATTGTTTGCAAACAGCAATTATAATCGGTAATGATACATAATTAAATGAACCCAGAGTTCACCAAACATTATAATTATTTCAATAAATCAGAAGAGAAAAAATTATCAAAAAAGGAACGGATAGAGCTAATGTTATTTAAATAATTATTACAAGTTTGTCTTACTTATATTTTTAGGGCTCCGTAGCTCAAAAAGTAAAAAAGGAACCCCTAAAAGATCACTCTCTTGTCCGTCTGTCTGTCTGTGTGTCACCACCGATTTTCTCAGGAACGAATGATTACCCTATTAGGTATATAAAGATCAAAGTCATGAATCACCATGGTAAAAAGATATGGGCATATTTTAATTTCGCGAAAACTTGTAGTTGTAAGTATCAAAATTTACCTTAATTTTCCACTTTTTTTATTTTTCGGTATGTCCCTTTACAGCCAATTTTATTACGGCGGTATAATGGGTGGGTACGGAACCTTCGGCGCACGAGTTCGACTCGCACTTCTTCCGTTTTTAGTAATGTATCGTGCATCATTACGACTATAATTTAACCAACTCATGTATCATCCAAAAATATTATACTTAATGCAACAGTTAGTCGATTACAAGTCGCGTCAAAAGATGACCTTTTTGACCGTAACTACGTAATTACTACACTGTTATTGATTAATAGAAAAAAAAGGAAAGATTGATGTTCAAATGATGTTTGACGACACGTTTGGCGTAGCGGCTGAGCGATCGGCTTCTGCGTCACGTATTGTGGGTTCGATCCCCACACGGAGCAAATATTTGTAAGATATACAGTTAGTTGTTCCTGGTCTGGGCGTTTGTGTATGTGAGAATTTGTGTTTGGTAAAATGCACCCACAATACAGGAGAAAATCCTAGTGAGGGGCAACGTTTTTTTTTAAAAAAAATGTCCAGTATACCTTGACCGGTGAATAAATAAGGAACTAAAGTTGACTGTACTGAATTTAAAATAGATTACGACCGTTTCCCTTTACTAGCGACGCCGCCACGAAGTGTCAATGTTTATTGGACATTATTATCAATTCACTTGTTTCTATTTGCACTTGACCTTGGTTACATTCCCACAAGCGCTTCATTTGTGATTGTTGTGTTATATTAATGTGTTTTTTATTTGTGTTTTAATGACCATAGTAAAATGAAAAAATACATTTGAGGCCTCTTTATAAATTGTATGTAATGAGATGATTTAGTTTAATGATGTGGTAGGGTATAACAAAAAAAAATGAGTAGGTGCTTTTTTGTATTAAAGTATTGTTTCTCATGTTTGTTATGTAAAATAATTAACTATACCATCACGCTTGTATTCACGAAAGCATTAGGCAGAGGTGTACTAATTTACATTTAATATATTTTTTTGTTCTAAATATAAGTTATTGTGTACCACTAGTACCAATAGTAGATTGTTTAGATCCCATGTAAGGGAAGCTTTTATTGCCATAAACCGTACAGAAATCCAAACTTCAGACTGCTACTTATAATTTCATAGCAAAAACCAGTAACACTTTGCTCGACTTGAGAATCGAACCTAAGATTTCAAGTGTAGCAATTGCCTGACTAATGGGGCAGTTTAAAAACAATGATATTTAGTTTATTGGTGTGTTTGTAAATAGTGAATTACTAAATAAAACTGAACTTTTTATTTGCCTTTTTTCTTTCAAAAGATGGCACCAATTTTCATTAAAATAAATTCATTGAATAAATTAAAATGTATTATACCTGCACCTTTGGCTTTCTGTTTTTATACGAATATGCATATTACTGTTCGTCTATTTTGAATTTACGTAAGTGCGCTATTCGTATGCGGTAAGTTCAGACTCGCGTGGTATGCGGCTCTCCGCCCGCTTCTCCTTCCACTTCCCCTCGGGCGCCCGTGTCGTACTGTAGGCAACGCAATTTTATTACAAGCGTAATAATACGTAGTGAGACATTATTATAAAATCGTCCTTTTCTAATTCAAACTATGAAAAAGCTTTGCTATTACATAGCAGTGTATAAAGATTAATATAAACCTAGCGCAACTTTCCCGTTCCCGTACCCGTGTACAACATAGGCAAAACTTTAAAAAAATCCAGGATTTTGTCTGTACTACAGACGAAATCCCGTGCGGAGTATTGTTGTGATATTTTTTGTGCACTATACAAGTACGCATTAGTGACGTCACTGCACTCAAGTCTCAAATTAATCAATATAAATCATTATGTCTGTTTTCCCCGAAGGATTAGGCATGATCGTAGGTGCACCAATGTTCCAGTTATTAACTGAAATAGGTACGATTAGGTCCCAGATTCCATCCATGAATCGGAATCGAACTCAAGACCTCTAGTGTATCAGTGATGCTTAGAATGAGGCGGTTACTTAAGCAGTAAAGCTTTCTCCACGTAAAATTCTGAATTCCTTTTTTAATCAGCGAAAAACTGTTTGAATATAATTGCCAATATAAAAAATGCCAATAAGAAACACATTTATAATATTATTATGCATCAAAACTTAGAAACGATTGTCCGAAATCTATTATCTCAAAATCACAGACCTTGAAAAACCCTTGTCGCCATTATCGATACAGCGACTTACACAGATTTACGTAAATTGTCGAAATAAACGTGTTTACCCATTTTTATTTGCACATTTCACAGATAAAGTGCTACCTGTCTATGTAAAAATTTTGATAATACGGTGATTCTTGAATAATGATCGATGACTGTAATTTGTAAATGTCATCTACAATCGATATAAGAGTGAAGAATTGGAAATGATTTTCCGATATACGGTTATTGACTTGACTCGGCGCCATCTTATCTTCGAATCATTTTTATTTATAAAAATTTCATAATCTATAAAGTAGGTATTATTACTATACCTTGTTAGTTTTTTTTATTATAATTTATTTTTTTAACGTGTTTTCTTGAGAACGATCCTTCCTTTATAATATTCACAAGATTTTTTTGCACAAACATAACATAAAAACATGTTATGTCTATGTTCTTGTATCAAGCTCTTGTTGTATAAATAATTTGTAATTTTGGGTTATTCTAATTTACAGGTATTCTATCATGATTAACTCTATCTAATGGCTACTAAAGAATTTTTTTTTTATGATAGGTAAACATAATTGAAATTTTAAATAGTGAAAGATACGAAACGGATGGACATTAATGATAAAGAAAATAACTTAAAAAAAGTAAAACCGCCTTCAAAAACATAAAAATAATTTGCTTAAAAGTTATTTTATTTCAAAATTTTTAGTAGCGAGTAGAATTTTACGTAAGGTACCTAGACGAGTTATCGTTTTATTATTTACAGGTTCATTACGTGTTATTGTCATTTTGTTCTTTTTGTGATCGGATCATGAACAAATTTTTAGGAAGCATGACCTACTGATCAACAACAGAATCATCAAAATCGGTTCGTAATTGGCGGAATAATCGCGTAACAGACATACAAAAAAAAACGTAGTCGAATTCTTAAGTCTTACTGATTTCTGACACTTACGCGAATATTACATATTGAAATAAAACTACTTTTTACGGATTTTATTGCGTTGTATTGATATTATTTGATTCCCGACGTTTCGGATCCTTTACAGCATCCTGGCCATTATAGATTCCATAAAATAAAAATCCAAGCCCAAAACTGCAAGACCGAAGGATACGGTGAGCTCGTTCTGCGTGAATCGGATCGCCAATAATTAAAAAAAATGTAAGGTAGCTGTTAGTAATTGTAACATTAAGACGTCCAATAACTTAGTCTACCCGTGACTATGGATGCTGTAAAGGATCCGAAACGTCGGGAATCAAATAATATCAATACGACGTCTTTTTGAAGTCGGTTAAAAATACCATTTGTTTAATAATTCTAAGACTAGTAGATAAACTATTTTATAATGAAGTCATCATCATCTCATCACTCTCATCATCCTTTACTCAACCATGAGAAAGAGAAAGAGAGAAAGATACCTAACTAATAACTATAAGATTTAGGCGAACTGACGGTCAAGCGTAAGCCTATCACGAATAATAAAAAAAAATTAAACATAAGGAACATTTTATACTAGATCCTTATTAATATTATAAACGTGAAAGTTTGTGATTATGGATGAATGATGAATAAAATTTGGCACATAGATAGATTATAGTCTGGAATAACACATAGGCTTCTTATCCGGGTCGGACTCAATTCTAAAGTTCACGCAGACAAAGTCGCGGGCAGAAGCTAGTACTAAGTATAAAAACCGGATATTACGTAAAATCTTCTTTTATGTTTATGTAACAGGAAATTTAAATAGCAAATTAGTAAAAATCACATGGACTATTTACATAGAATTTCGTTAAAATACAGTGACTTCAAACAAGTAATATAGTCAAGTTTTTAAATACTTAGGTACCTAGACGATTTCTATATAAGATTGCTTAAATTAATTTAGTTAATTACTTATGACTTGATTCGGATCGATCCATGAGGATTTTCAACATCGAAAAATTGCTATAAAATAACATAACATAAACATCACATACCCCCGTATTACCCGAAGAGTAAGACAGAGATGTATCTGCATCCACATTAATTTGACTGGTATGTCTAGGTTCCATGTAAAAGGGGGCGAGCCTATTTCCATTAACCGAGGACAAATCCAAACCTTGAGCTGCTACTGAGAATTTCATAGAAAAACGCAATAAAACTTTTGCTCGACCTGAGAATCGAACCTTTAACGTAACGATTCATGGTGGACATTCCGAAAACCCGAACGAAACGCTTTAAGTCCACTTTTATCATGCGTACCGCTGAAATGTGGTATGCGCTTTCCGAGTGGGTCTTCCCCGATAGATATTACCTGGGTGTTTTTAAATCACGAGTGAATCGGTTTGTTCTAGGCAAACGCGCTCCTTTGTAGATCGCAATACCGCTTAACATTAGGCGAATTAGCGGTCAAGCGTAAGTCTATCACGAATAAAAAAAACAGTCGCGCTTAGGACTAGACTAATGAGGCAGTGGTAATGCAAATGGAGACCAAATACGATTGAACATTATTGAACTTTAGATGCAAAGCTGTCATATACCTACGCAGATTAAGATTATAAATATAAATATTTCTGAGAGTTGATCATTATAGGATATACAACGTCGTTATCTCGATCATTTCAAGCGCAAAATACAAACTTGGTCATAACGAGAAATCGGACTGGAGGCATCTGAAGATGTTCACGAGTACAAAGACGACATGCCTACTTAGGCATATTTTAAAACTAAGCCCTGTTATTCGATTTAAAACAATTTTCAGTTGGATCAAAATTAATAAAATCTATGATAATAATCGTATTAAGAGTCCGGCGGACCGAATTTCTCATACAAACGTAATTCCGAAATAAATCGTAATTCAAACACAATTTAATCAAATTCTGTTATTATTCGGATTCCGATACCGTTGATCTAGGTTCCTACGTTACCATTTAGTCCAAAATACTTCACTGGAAATAAATGTAGGCGAATACAATTTTTGATAACTTTACCAAGTTTAGAACGATTTTTCGGTCTTTTATTTCCATTAACGGTATACAAATCCGAATGATAACATAATTTGATAGAATATTGGATACTGGATTACGATTTATTTCGGTATTACGTTTTTGCGGATAATTCAAGCTCCGAGAGTAAAATATTTTGGACGGAATAGGATCGTAGGAACCTAGATTAACAGTATCTAATTCCGAATGATAACATCATTTGATAGAATATTGTCTGGATTACGATTTATTTCGTTATTACGTTTGTGAGAGAAAATCGGACTCTTATGGATAGAGAAGGTAAAACAAAATGTTTTCTTTTCTTTTCTCTAAAATCTAGAAATCGATATAGGTAGCAGATAATTGCTTATTGTATAGAAAAATCTACCTAAATAATAACCTTTTGACCGCTTGCATCGCAATTATGCCACACATATTTCCGTGCCCCTACCGCGTGTGTCGTATTTCTACGATAGAGAACATGCTTGATTATTTCGTTCTGCTGGTTTCTGAGACTTACGCGAATATTAGACATTGAAATAAAACTACTTTTTACGGTGGTAAGACCCAGCCAACGAAACGGCGGTGTTTGAGATCAGCGAAAAAAACACATCGCTGATGTCAAACACCGCCGTTTCAAGAAGTCAGCAGTTTGTGAACATATCCTAGACAAGGCCCAGCACTACATTAGATTTGATAAACCACAGGTCCTCGCAAAAGAAACCCGATTCCTTCCCAGGATGATCCATGAGGCTATTGAAATTAAAAACATTCAAATTTCAATAGAGAAGATGGCTGGGTCTTACGACCTGCTTGGAACCCCATTATAGATTCCATAAAATCAAAATCCAAGCCCAAAACTGCAAGACCGAAGGATACGGTGAGCTCGTTCTGCGTGAATCGGATCGCCAATAATTAACAAAAATGTAAGGTAGCTGTTAGTAATTGTAACTTTAAGACGTCCAACAACTTAGTCTACCCGTGACCATGGATGCTGTTAAGGATCCGAAACGTCGGGAATCAAATAATATCAATACAACGCGATAAAATCCGTAAAAAGTAGTTTTATTTCAATATTTCGTTCTATTTTCGTCCTATTAACTGCGTGGTACAACTAAACCCATTATTAAATAGCGATTATTATTTACAACAATTACGTAATTCTTTTTATTAATAATTGATTTATCAATATTTTATTATTTTATCGATTTGTAGCCGCGTGTTAGGGACACGGCAATTGATATTTAGCCAAACGCTTAAAAGGTTATATATAATAAAATATAAACATCATTGTAACTGCCACATTGGTCTAGTGGTTGCAAGAGCGCCTGCTGATATAACGCTCTGGGTTCGGTTGTAGATCGAAAAAACTAACAACATACCATAACATACCATCACGCCTGTATTCCCCGAAGGGTTAGGCAGAGGTGTACTTAATGTACACCCACAGTTCGCCGGTATGTTTAGGTCCCATGTTATAGGGGGCGAGCCTATAGCCATTAACCGGGCACAAATCCAGACTCCGAGCTGGTAATGAGAATTTCATAGAAAAACCCAGTAACACTTTGCTCCACCTGGGGATCGAATCCAGGACCGCTAGTGTAGCAGTCGCACTTGGGACCACTAGACTAATGAGGCAGTCAATCGAGAAAACTAATTTTAGATCATACCGGTTCCTGACACTTACGGGAATTTTAGATTTTAAAATTCTCAGTAGAAGTTTGAAATATGCTAGAACTATGTAAACTAAAAGAACCTATATTAAGAAACTGCGTGTACTCATCTATAAACCGCTGCTTAAACCGTAGGAGTGATGACAATGTAAGTAGGTATGTAAACTTTTTGACCTTTACAGAAGCTACTAAAGAAACATCAATACATTTTTTACTCCATACATCTTAACTACACTAATAAAAATCAATTTAT
Source organism: Acronicta aceris (assembly GCA_910591435.1). Lineage (NCBI taxonomy): Eukaryota > Metazoa > Arthropoda > Insecta > Lepidoptera > Noctuidae > Acronicta > Acronicta aceris. The sequence continues at coordinate 6,285,112 of OU342780.1, read as the reverse complement.
TTAGCAAAAACACTACATTAAGTAGCTTTATATGTGTAATCTAAACAAAATTACATTTGATTTGCTAAAGGAATATGGAAACATCAAAGCATGTTTGTTTATGCTTTTGAATTAACACTTGAATGAATATGTAAATTGATAATTTAATAATAAAGATAGGACTAAATGATTGAAACGTTTAGTACTGCGGCAACATAAAATTGAATGCAATAATTTTTATTAGCTTCGTGGGCAAAGATAAGTCTCCCTACTAAAGATATAGGTAATACTTGATAAAGAATTCCGATATAGTTGTGTTCTTTAAAATATAAAATTTCATATAAAATGGATTACCTCATTAGTCTAGTGGTCCCAAGTGTGGTCTTGCATTTGATTTCCAGGTCGAGCAATGTGTTATTGGATTTTTCTATGAAATTCTCAGTAGCAGCTCGGGGATTTGTGCCCCGTTAATAGCAATAGGGTCACCCCTATTAAATGGGACCTAAAACATACCGGCGAACTGTGGGTGTACATTATTATGCCTCTTCCTAACCCTTCGGGGACTATAGGCGTGATGTATACACATTGTTAAAAGTGAGTCAAATGTCATAGTACTTATCAAATTGTGAGTAAAAATAATGCTAATACATATTTAGTAACTCTGTATAATAAATTGGCAGCCGATCATAAGAGTAGGTACTTTTTAGAAATTATTTTTTACCGGCATTTATGATATGGTCTGACTACGGTATAATCAAGCAAATGTATAATATAGTAACGTATTGGAAGCTTTTTTTAACTCGATAAAACAGCTAGGGCAATGTCACTGTAAATCTGTCTTAGAGCCACAAAGTTAATGACATTTAACAAAAACAAAACAATTTTGTATATTTTTTTCTCAAAGATAATGTAGAAGGAAGTGTCACTCAAGATCCCAAGGTAAAGATTAATACTACGCACTTTTAATATTCAAGATTTTATTTTATATTTTTCAACAGATGTACTGTATTAACTGTGACAAGTCAAGGTCAAGATATATCTGCGAAAAAGGAAAGTAAGTAAAGAAAACACTTTTCTGTTATTTTGAAAATTATTTCCTCACTGCATTACAACATAACATAACATCACGCCAGTATTCCCGAAGGATACAACAGCGTTGTACTCATGTACACTCACTGTTCGCTGGTATGTTTTTAGGTATCGTATTCCTGAAATATCTAAAAAAATATCGGCTGATTATTTTTTAGGGAAGGAAAATTTAAATTGCGGGCAAGATTCGAAACTGCGTCTTCTGGTTAGATGCACAAGACGCTTTGACCTCTAAGCCATCGCGGGTCCCAATTGGAATTTGCAAACCATCACTAAAAAACAATTTTATAATCTTGGCATGGAGAAAGCAAAAAAAAAAAAACAAAAAAAATATCGGCAGGTTTTTCTTCAATCAGTGTTTGGTCTATTAACGGGAAAGTTGTTTATTATTACGAGTAGATACTTTAATTCCTTGAAACGTTAACCGCGAGTTAAAAATCACCGCATACCTATATAAAGATTGTTTTACATCGTTTGTGTAGGTATAACCGACGTCCAGCAGATATCCGGTAGGCACCCATTATTCTTTTTAACTATGCGTATACACTAAGTATGTTAGATATAATTAAAACCTAAGTTATTCAGATATTATCAGTCTAATAAGGAGATGAACATAGAGGTACTAGAAAATAACACGTGTGGACACGATTATATCAACACATTAATCTAGAGATAACGATGCCTTAGATAATGAATTTCTTAAGATAGTTTATTTTCTCCTAGCAAATAATGTACATGGAGCAATAAGTAGTTTATCTAATTACAGATGTAATTAAAGTCAAGGAAAAAGATTGCCTGTGTACAATAATGCATTTAATTAAATTACTTTCATCATGTATTGATAATCTCTTAAACATTATGATATGAATTTATCATTTGATTAAATAGTAATGATATTAGTAGTAGTAGTCCCCCGGTATCGGGAGCAGGGTCCAAGCTACCGATGGTCAGGGCCCCAAAGAAAGGAACCTCCTAACAATATTCCTCCTAATAATATTTTATTTGTTTATAGTTATTTTTAAATAATTTAAGTAATAATTAATTAGTTTATTTTATTATATTATATTTATTCATGTTTTCTGTGGCCGTGTGTCACTGCTAGGGTGCCAACTGAAAACCAGCGCTGGGTATTAAATATGCCCAGCATAATGCTGAGCTGGCAACCCATTAGAGGCAAGCATGCCGACAGCATTTCATGTTGATCGTGTTTTATTTGCTCATTTTATATGTGTGTGTTGTACGGGAACTTGTCTCAATAAATTTATTTTTTCTTTCTTTCTTTCTTTCTTTCAATACGCGCCATATCCAGGAGTACCGCTTTCTGTATCAGGCCCCTAACCCAGCTGTCTAACGAGAGCCTCCATAGATGTGAGTCGAGGCTCTTGGCTATTAGACCATTGCCGGTCACAACTGTCGGTACAATGATTGCCGAGTCAACATCCCACATATCGACAATCTCATGCGCCAAGTCTAGATATTCAAATAAATTCAATGAACATAGTTTTCCAAGTAGAACTAAACAACGGATTGGCTTCAGAGTATCAAAACTAATAACATTTGTTTTAATATAACGTATTTTCGGAAAATACATTATGGAAAAGATTCTGATTAAAGTAAAACTGTATAATTTTTCATCAAGATCTAATAATTTTTGTTAAAGAAAATGTCAAGAGTTTGAATATAAAATATGAGTACCTACGAGATATAATATAATATTTATTTTATTATATCTCGTAATATAAATATGTTGATGATTTACAAGAATAAAAAGAAGAAAAACTGAATGTGATGTTATCACATTTCCATACAAATTGCCATACAAACTTTACAGTAACATTTTCTTTACAATTTCTGATATTCTTAAAATATTTTACTTCCCGTGTCATGTTTATTTGTGTCCTTTTAATTGTATTTTATTTTAAGTAGGTTTGTTTCAAGATTGTCACTATATCATCAAACATAGCGTCTTCATTTTAGCTTCACCGCGACATAAGACAAATAACATTTCGAATAGTATCACTACTATTACCACGCATCAAGTACTTGTGCATTAGATATTATGTTTGTATTGTCGTACTGTTTATATTATTGTAGCCACAGCGTGACCAAGTCCCACGCAGTACGTAGAATTGATGGAAACGCGCAACTCAAACGCAGTTATCGTTGTGTTTCAATTTGCGACATCTTAACAGATCAATTGAGTCTTCCTCTGTTTAGATGACCGTGGTGCTGGCGATTACAGCATCTATTACAATGTGTGCTTGTTTATTCGCTTTAGTTCATGCTTCGTTGAAATTCTCTTGGAGTGTTAATTATTTGTGTATTTCAGTATTTGCTAGATATTTGTTATCACATATTATAAGATGATACACAATTTAAAGCTTCCGACGAATTACTTTTTAATAAGAATGACAAGAGAATTTTAATGTTTTCCTTAAAAAAATATTATTATTGTGTCAACATTACGCAATAACAGCACTATCCTTACTAATATTATAAACGTGAAAGTTTGTCAGTATGGATGTGTGAATGTTTGTTACTCTTTCACGCTAGAACGGCCGAACGGATCTGGATAGATCGATTATAGCCTGGAATAACACATAGGCTACTTTTTATCCAGGTCAGGTCGGACCAAATCCTGAAGTCCACGCAGACAAAGTCGCGGGCAGAAGCTAGTTGGACATATGTTTATCAATATTGATAGTAATATTGAATAAGTTTTCACCTACCGTTGGGGTACATTTCTTGTAACGAAGTCTCAAAAGTGTCAAGAGCAAGTCATGTACAAGTAATAATGTCCTGTAAAAGAACTAAAGATATAAAGTGGATTGTGGTAAATTAATCGTCGACCAATGAGTTGTATTGTAAGTCATTAATTTATTCGCAAACTTCTCTGGCCAACAAGCATTGTCTTATTGATAACTTACTCTGCCAACTTCTCAAGACTTTTTTTAAGTGATAAGAAGTAAACGAGAACATTTCTCACACTCAAAACTACGAGCTGTTTATTTTATATTCTTCCTTGGTTTAAAAAACACTTGGTGTTTTTATTGTATTTGGCATTATTACTAACGCATACTAAATATTTTCTAACTAGCGACCCGTCTGCGGTTTCACCCGCGCTGCTCTGTTCTTAAGAACGTGCGTAGCGTGATGTTATATAGCCTATAATTAACACAAAAATATTTTTTTCAATTCGAACCAGTAGTTCCTGAGATTAGCGCGTTGAAACAAACAAACAAACGAACTTTTCGTCTTTATAATATTAGTATAGATATTATACTACGCCCCCTATAACATGGGACCTAAACATACCGGCAAACTGCGGGTGTACATTAAGTACACCTCTGCCTAACCCTTCGGGGAATACAGGCGTGATGGTATGTTATAGATACATACATAAATTTAATTGTAAGAAAAATAATAAAAAAGCTTACTACAGTTGCACATTACTAGTATTATTGTTAACCCCTCGTGCTAAGCCAAATGCTTGTGTTACGAGTGGGTTCACGTCGGTAGTGCAGTGGTTGGATTTTAAACGGGCAACCACATAATCGCAAATCCTACGCCCTAGCCATTAGGCTACCGCCCCTTCTAACCTCCAGCAAGATTTGAACCTGCGTCTTCCGGTTCGATACACTAGAAGCTATAGCCAAATAAGCATTCTTTACTACAATCACTAAAACTTACATCTTTAAAAGTCCCATTTGTATTATGTAAAAGTTAATTTACCCTACCGTTTAAGGTACCCTCATCTAATAAAAAATGTATGTACCTATTCTGAATACAAATTTAAATATATTGATCAGAAAAAATACTACACATCTTACCTGAATTTCAAATATGCGTACGGAATTTTTATACCTTCATGAATATTCGCAGAACAAAAATGTCTTGCATTTAGCATCGTGGAAATTTCATGAAATATTTCAAATACAATTGAGAGAGCTGAATATGAGGTATTTATTTTAACTTTAATGTTGGGCATTATCTTAATATACATACCATCACGCCTATATTCCCCGAAGCGCTAGGCATAGGCGTACTTAATTTACACACACAGTTCGCCGGTATGTTTAGGTCCCATGTTATAGGGGGTGAGCTTATAGCCATTAACCTGGCACAAATCCAGACTCCGAGCTGCTACTGAGAATTTAATAGAAAAGCCCAATAACACATTGCTTGACCTGAGGATCGAACCCAGGACCTCTAGTGTAGCAGTCGCGCTTGGGACCACTAGACTTATGAGGCAGTCAGGCATTATCATAACTTCACTCTAATTAATAATGTTACCAAATATTTTCATGTACCTACCCGTAGTGCTTGAAATTCCGAAGCAAACAACAAATGTGGAGTGTAATAACAACAAGATTTATCAATTTATATAAAATAAGGTAGGATTTAAAATAAGTATATCCGTTTTAACGTGACATGAGATAATCTATATACTCGTATTTTTGAAAAAAAAACATTTAAAAACAATAATAGAATAATCAAGGCTGCTAAAGTTGCGGTCTGAAATTACTATTTCCTGTGTAGAGTAAAATCAATATTATATCACCATTTAATCAATATTATATAGCTATAACAATCCAAAAAGTTATAATAAAATTATCAAGACTGATAAAATATTTGAAGTCCCAATTTAAATGAAATTTTCATTACATAAATTTTCGAAAAACGTCACCTAAGATTTATGAGACTTGTGATTTTCCTAGAAAATATTTCAGTAGGTAAAATTATTTTAATGTCAGAGGAAAATTGTTTAATGTTAATTTTGAAGATCTGTTTCATAATCCTATTGATTACGGAAAGTCTATCAATGATCTAGCCGACGCCTGTCTTAAAATAACAATTTGAAAATGATGCTGGGAAGTGGACGTGGCTATTCAAATAACATTATGAATATTTGCGTGAATTTAGAATGCACTTCGAACGAAAAGATATGTCTGATACAAAGAAAATTATTAGTAGCTTTTGTTGTGGGGGCGTTTATAAACCCAGTTTTTCATAATATACACCTGGAACAACTAACTGTTGGGCATGCGCATGGACTGCTATTGTCAATCTGCCAATGCCAAAGTCAGAGCAGCTCGGATATTTAGAAAGCCTGTGTATTAATATTTTAGAAAGAAAGAAACGAGTACCCGTCTCTAACATCTCAGGCTGATTCATTCTGTAAAATTATCCCTGGGATGGGAAATTATGATGACAAACAAGATCATTTTTCTTATTACCAAAATTGCACCAAGAGTATTGTGTTTCTGTTACTAACTTTATTTATTTAGATACATATTATTTATGTACTAATCAAGATAAAGACATCCAACTAAACAGTTGTTTAAATAGCTTTAAGAATGGTTTCCATTTCAACATGATAGCTCTGTCTGAAACACAAAATTAATATTCAATTTTGATCAGGGTCATGTCACCAGACTTTGTTTTTTTTTTAAAGAAGCGCTAACTATAGATTCGACCACGTTTCGAAAATTATTCTTCTTTATTCAGTGTAAAACAGTATCTACTTCATTGATGATTTAAGGGTCCGGCGAAGCTTGAATTGCCCACAAAAACGTGATACCGAAATAAATCGTAATATGACAATATTCTATGAAGTTATGTAGGTAATTATTCGAATTTGGATACCTTCAATCTAGGTTCCTACTCTACTCTTTCGTCTACTACTACTGGAAATAAAGGATTGGAAATTCGTTCCGGACTTAGTAATTTTATCAAAAATTGCATTCGCTTACATTTATTTCCAGTGAAGTATTTTGGACAAAATGGCAGCGTAGAAACCTAGATTAACGGTATCGGAATCCGAATAATAACAGAATTTGATTAAATTGTGTTTGAATTACGATTTATTTCGATATTACGTTTGTAAGAAATTCGATCCGCAAGACTTAATATAATTCAAAGTCTTTCGAATTATCTAGTTATCACTGAATATTTATAATTTTAAATCTATAGTAGTTAATATTATACAAATGAGTTTGTTTGTTTGTTTGAAGGTGCTAATCTCAGGAACTACTGGTTGGAATTGAAAAATTCCTTTTGTGTTCGATAGTCCATTTATCGAGGAAGGTTATGGGTTATACAACATTACGCTATGACCAATAGGAGCGGAGCAACACGGGCGAAACCGCAGGTAGGTCGCTAGTTATATATAAATAGATATATGTATCACTACTCCAAACATTCGCACTAAATCTTTAACCTTTACCTTCCTTTCTGAATTAATAACGAGAAAGCTTTGTGGTGACCGAGTTATCATCTATTAACCGTGGTTAAATCGATAGCCAACAATATTAAAGCGAGGCACAAGATATTGTATGGGTTACCACAATTTCATGAGGGAGGTGCTCTCATTAAAACTGTAATATAAATTGTTGAGGTAACGTGCACATGTAATTCACATAAATGACAATGCTGCAATCTTACTGGTATAATGGTGAACAGGAATATGAAAAGGTGAATGCATTCTATTGCTACTTATTCATGTTAATATCTAGAATTAATTCATTAATTAATTAAGTATTAATTTGAATTTATCTGTTGTCACGCCATAGCTCACGGAGACTGCAGTCTTCATGACGTATGGCTTGTGGACGGCTGACTCTGGTTTGATAGAATCTTTCATGGTTGGGGTCCAATTAAGGTCAATGAACTATAGAACAAGGGAAGGCAAGATTATTTTTTATTTGATATGAGTCAGGTAGCAACGATGTTGAGGATTTTACATACTCAAAAAAAGTCCTGAGAATATATTAAACACGGGTTCTTTATAATAACATTATTGTATACCTATTCCACTATCAAAACCTTCAATCTCGTTTAAATTTATTCTATCATCATAATCAACCCATTATAATGTCCCACTGGGCACGGGTCTCCTCTCAGAATAAGAGGGATTAGGCTATAGTCCACCACGCTGGCCTAGTGCAGGTTGGCAGACTTCACACGCCATCGAGAAAAACTCTCAGGCATGCAGGTTTCCTCACGATGTTTTCCTTCAACGTTTAAGCGCGTGATAATTAACTATTTAATACGCACATGACTTTGAAAAATCAGAGGTGCGTGCCTTGGGTTCGAACTAGAGACATTTGACTGGCAGTCCGACAGTCATACCACTAGGCTATCACTGCTTATAATAATTTATTGTAAGAACATTTGAAAATAAATCGTTTCTCTAATGTACAAGGATGATCTATTACCCAACAGTGTGATGACGCAAATAGAATTGAATTATCTGAGAACACTGCTCGCCAAAGGGACAAAGAACAAGAAATTGTAAAACATACATCCTGTATACATTTGAACAATATTTGTCTTAACTAACTCGTCTTCAAGTAGACGTATTGAAAACTCTTGACAAGTATCAAGTGTATTTACCCAATAAAAATAGTAATGTACAGTATTATGTGTCGAATTTACTATATATTATGTTATCTTTCTTTCGTTTTCTACCTTTATTTTTATTATCATTATTTACTGATTTCTGACACTTACGCGAATATTAGACATTGAAATAAAACTACTTTTTACGGATCTAGTCGCGTTGTATTGATATTACTCGTATTTGATTCCTGACGTTTCGGATCCTTTACAAGGTCTATCATCACGGGTAGACTGAGGTATTGCTCGTCTCAATGTTAAAATTACTAACAGCTACCTTATATTCACAAATATTATCGATAAAATCCGTAAAAAGTATCTTTTTGTGATTTTTTTGCATTCTCCATAACGGAAAAAATTAATAAGTAACGGAAAAAATTCAATCGTGGGCAGGATTCGAACCTGCGAACCTAAAGGCAAAATTTCAATCATGCGGGTAGGGTTCGCGGTGGCTTAGAGGTCAGAGTGTCTGGTGTATCCAACCAGGAGACGCAGGTTCGAATCATGCCCGCGATTGCATTTTTTCCTTTACTAAAAAATAATTCCGTAAAAAGTAGTTTTATTTCAATTATCATTATTTGTTTGACTAATAACTATGTGTGACTGTATTGTTTTGTTGATCGAACTCCTTAATAGACAAATGGATTTTCATGGTTTTATTTAACAGTGTAATGTTACTACCGGATCTATAAGACCGAGATGATATTAAAGTGTGTTTGTTTTACGTATATGGTTGTGGCAATTTCCTTTATGAAACTGCAAGCGATTTGCGAGTATCTTGCTTTACAAGTATTATAAAATGTATTGTGACATTTTATTAGTACTGTATAATTCAACCGATTAGATGCCACGTTTGTCTGGCTAGTCTATACGCGCTAAGAAATAATTTTGCCGTTGTTTAACGAGCCGAAACAATAGCTGCCCGAGACGAGATAATGTGACGATAAAAAATATCCCAGCATTATGTCGTAAAATATGTAAAATTATATTGGCCCTCTTGGTGTAATGCGTTTTCTCAGATAGAGTAATCATAACTTTATCCCCCACGCTCATCTTGTGTGGCTTTGGAAACTAAACTGAACATTCCTGCTACGGTGGGTTAGTTACAAATGTACACATCTTTAAAACTACTCAGAGTTATTTATGTGTAGAAGTTTCTTCGCAATGTTTTTCCTCGCATCTTACGTCTTTCCGTTCGAAATTACAAATAGTGACTACCAGTACCTACTCCAACAAAGTCAGAGTAAAAGTAATATATGGGACGCCAATACCTCACAACCGACCTAGTTTTCCACTTGTTCTTGATTAACATAAATCTGGCGCGGATCAATGGGTATCTGATGGAAGTCTAACAATTCTAAATAGATAATAACTGCATCACTGCATCCCTTCCACTTTCACTGTACAATTCACACTTTAAAATGCTATATTGTGTTGATACTAATTGATTTGTTGATACTATTTTAAGGTGCGTTTTGATTTGTTACAGTTATTATTATTATTCTGTTACTAATATTATATAGAGGTAAAGTTTGTGAGGTTGTAGGGGGTTAAATCTGAATCTATTGAACCGATTTTGAAAATTCTTTTTACGTTGGATAGTCCATTTATCGAGGAAGGTTATTGCCTATTTAACATCAAGCTACGCCTTTTAGAAACGGAGCATCGCGGGTGAAACCGCGAGCAGGTCGCTAGTTGTTAAAAGCGAGATAGACTTTTATAGACTGAACTAGCTTTTTGCCCGCGACTTTGTCCGCGTGCAATAGTTACTTTGTTCCATATGAACTTTCATCCCCTATTTCACCCCTACATAGGTCGAAATTTATCAAAATCTTTCTTAGGGGATGCCTACGTCATAGTAGCTATATGCATGCAAAGTCTCAGGCCGATCGGTTTAAAATTGACAAAGTTTCATACAAACTTTCATCCCCTATTTTATCCCCTTTGGGGTAGAATTTATCATTCAATTCATCAAAATCTTTTCTTAGCGGATGCTTACGTTATAACATCTACCTGCAAATGCCAAATTTCAGCCCGATTCCTCCAGTCGTTTGGGCTGTGCGTTGATAGATCACGATGTCAGTTAGTCAGTCAGTCAGTCACCTTTGAGTTTTATATATATTTGGATAGTCTGATATCTTATAGACTGAAAAGTCTGATATGTCGCGTATATAGCGTATAACGTAATAGAATAATAATCTAGCTCTAATTCTTCCTAGCAATATAAGCTCTGAAATTCTAGAAATAAATAAAAGTAAAGCAAAGGACCACTAATGCTAAGTCGAGTGTTTATAACAATAAATATTTTTTTACAATAATCAGTTTATGTGGTCAATAAATCTAATTTTGTTTCCAATTCATAAACATACCATCACGCCTGTATTCCCCGAAGGGTTAGGAAGAGGCGTACTAACGTACACCCACAGTTCGCCGGTATGTTTAGGTCCCATGTAATAGGGGGCGAGCCTATTTGCCATTAACCGGGCACAAATCCAAACTCCGAGCTGCTACTGAGAATTTCATAGAAAGACCCAATAACACTTTGCTCGACCTGGGGATCGAACCCAGGACCTCTAGCGTAGCAGTCGGGCTTGGGACCACTAGACTACTGAGGCAGTCAATTTCCAATTCAATTTCATTAAATGTTTTATTTTCCCTAGATATTATTGCTGAAGTCATAACAGAGTTTCCAATGACTTTATTTTAATTAAAACTCATGAAAACTATGATTCAGTTTTGATTAATTATAATACTTCTTCAAGAACTCCGATAGTAGCACTTAGTACAAGGTGACAAGTATTGATAATATTAATATTTTTATCAACCAATATCAATTAAATTACGTTGTAAGATTAGGAAAGTACATAACATTAAAATCTTTACATAACGTTTTCTTTACGTCTCACATTTTTCGTAGAGGAAGATATCGGGTCCTTTAGAAAGCTTGAGGGTAAATACCCTCACTCATTTCATCACTCAGTTCCAAAAAACATCCTAGCTTTAATCTTATATGAAAAGCGGTACCTACTAGCCAAAAATAGTTTGCAGCTACAGTGAAGGAGTAAATTCACGGAGTATGGTTATGTGTAAGGCCAAATATGATAGATAACATTATTTGATCTAACTAGTCTATATTCTCCCACTGCAGTGAATAGCCTCCTTTTTCTGTTATTTGTAATTAAATCTATGGATTTGACTGTTTTTTGAACTAAAACGTAATGTTACATATCCCGCAAAATTTTCCGCAAGAAAAGTCCGAAAGAAAAGTCCTCCGCAATCTTTAATATATTTTACGTACCTACGCCCGACTAACTATGTACCTATCCCTTTTCCTTTTCTCACGGGTTGTCTGTAATTCTTCTATGATTTATAAAAAAAATTTACTTTGCATTAGTGTTTTGTGTGCAATAAAGAATATTCTATTCTACAATAACTTGTGTCGAGTGATATTTTCCCTATGACTAATACAGTTTCTCTTGGTGAATAGCCATCTATAAGTCTTATAATTCTGGTTTTATTATGCTTCATTATATTTTATATTCATTATTCATAGTAGCAATCATAGTTTCTTCAAGTCCCACGAACATTTTTATTGATATTCTAAAGTACCATTAGTTTCCTTATGTAGATAATAGAATTCCCCAGTTAATTGTTCCAGCTTTTCTAGGTAGATTATCAGTCTCAGTGCTTACTTGGAAATAATGTATCTATGTCCGTTTTCTAATCATGAATGTTGAAGATTAAAGATAAACATTCATAATTATTAGTTTTTTTTATGGGGTAGGAGGGCAAACGAGCAGACTGATCACCTGATGGTAAGCGATTACCGCCGCCCATGGACACCCGCAAAACCAAAAGAGGAGTCACAAGTACGTTGCCGACCTTTAAAAGAGGATTGGGCCTCCGGTAACCTCACTCACTCGGCGAAACAAAACGTAAGCGTTGTTTAACGCCGGTTTACTGTGAGGCCGCGGTATCACTCCGGTCGAGCCGGCCCATTCGTGCCGAAGCATGGCTCTCCCACGTTTGTAAACCGCTTTTTTTTGTGTTTGTAGCCGAAGAAAGATAATTGGGAATATATTGCCGTCTCACTTTATCGACATAAAATTTACTAAGACGACATTAAATTTTAGAGGACTTATTAAGCTTCATTTAGAAATAACGCCTTTATTGAACAACTTGTAACTCGATATTTAATAAGTCGTTCAATAAAATTTAAATATATTTAGATATATATTTAAAACCTGTTGCGATTAAATATCTGACGATTCTGTAACCAAGTGCTATTACAAAACTTTATAATTATTATTACAGATCTTATCAATAGAACTGGTACCTATAACACGAACCTGGGGCCGTATTAATGCCATTATTTTTAGGCTGTAAGAAAGAGGGGGGCTATTTAATATGTAGAGCGGTATCTCTTTCTCACAACCTAAAAATGATCGCGATAACACGTTATCTGTAGCTAGAATGTTGTCGTAAATTGTATAAAATAAAATAAAAATAAACCCTCATGTAGATTTTCGTAAAAATAAAAATAAAACTAGAAGCTGTAATTGTACAAATTGTACAATTTTCTATCAATTTTAAATAGGTACAATATAATGAAATACAGCTTTTTTACGTAAACATTAGTCATACAGTATCAACAAAATAGTATGATACTACAATCAAATACAAAGGAAACTGATAAGAAAGTAGTGATACGGATAAATTCATTATCATAAACAAGATTAACACGAATGAAATTTTGCCAAAACTCGTCCTAGAGCCATCATGGTACTATGGACGTGTTTTTCTCAACATAGATTTAAGTTTGTTTGATAACGTCTTATATTTTTACTTGTATTTAAATAAGAGTGGCATCTTAAATACATGTATTTGCATATATCTTTCGAATGTCATTAGATAAAAAATCTGCAGAATTGACAATAAATGAAACCTGGCAACAATTTGTCCGTCTAGAGATTGTATTATGGTTTCTATATTTATTATCTTCTTCTAAAATAACTGACTGATTGGATGACGTATCAATGCACAGCCGAAACTACAGGAGCTAGATTCCTGAAGGTTTGCATGCTGGTTCCTTTTGCACTGTGGACGAGTACTAAGAAAGGATTTTTGGAAATTCAACCCCTAAGTTGGTGAAAAGGGGTGTCATTTTTTATTTTTTTATCTAATATATGAAGCGTTCCGATAGGTATGTGTATACGAGACGCCCCGTATGGTAATGTATTATATTATTATGTATTATTATAATATACTTGGCAAAATATATGATTTTTAAATTACAATGTTATTGCACACATACAAAATGACCGACCCCGACCCCGACACCTTTTTTACCGTAATTATTGGGAATCGGTTTTTTATCGGATACATTTCGGAGTGTGCAGCAGATCTCCACGATCTTATCCCCCCTAGCCCTTTCCACTATCGGACGACCAGAAGCACGAAAAAGCGTCATCGATTCACGGTGGACATTCCAAAAACCCGAACGAAACGCTTTAAGTCCATTTTATAATGCGTATCTACTGCTGAAATATGGAATGCGCTTCCCGAGTGGGTCTTCCCTGATGGATATAATCTGGGTGTCTTTAAATCACGAGTGAATCGGTTTCTTCTAGACAAGCGCGCTCCATCGTAGATCGCAGTATCGCTTAATATCAGGCAAACTGGCGATCAAGCGTAAGCCTATCACGGATAAAAAAAAAACTTTATCTTAGAGGAACACCCGAAATTTATACTCGTAAATAATTTCAATTTACCTAAAAAACCTTTGCGTTGTATCGCTTCCATACGGACTTTTTCAACTATTTACATACCTTATGACGAAAGAACTTGAAGTAATGGATTACATCACGAACACCACCATGACCTCACATGCCATTGATCTTTAAACACGGAATTTTACTAACGAACTACTTCTAAACATAATAACTGTTGTCTTGTAGTACGACTGTAATATAGAATTCGTCAAAGGGAACAACTTTGCTCAGAGCTAATATTTGCGAAACAAATTGTAGCTTCTTCTAGTGTTTGCATTTTCACTAAAGACGTCATGAATTTTGTATTTGGAAGCATGATAACGTATGACTGTATGTAATGATGAACGACCCATTAAATATTGAAGTTAGTTCTATATTTAAATATCTAGATTGTTTTATAACAAAGAGGTAAGTATGTGTTCCAGTATTTTTTTTATATATATTTTAGTTCTAATTTTAATTTTAATTAAAAAGGAACGTTTAAGCGTCAGGTATTTCTTTGTTTTAGAACGTGCGTAATATGTTCTTTTTCTTTAAATTGTATAGTTTGGTCGTATAATGTAGGTTTAATGTTAATTAATTAATTCGTCAAGGTACCGTATTATCATACACAATAGAAAAAAAATAGTCTTAGCGCCGATGGATCATACATTACTAATACGTTAAAATCCGAAACGTAATTATGAATCTTATACTAAATTCTGACACAAAATAAAACCGGTTTGAGTTAAGTAAATCCGTAAAAATCTTTTTATTTCAATAAATACCTATTTATGTTTATAAAATAGATTTTTTAAATTAAGTAAATATTTCTTTATCTTTTCTTGTAATTTTTTGTTTATCATTTTTATTATTCATTATTAAAAGTATAGACAAAATTTTTAAGGTAGAAAGGTACCTACTTACATTTTTTCAGGAAACAGCAAGTTTCTTTGTCCACAAACTGTACATCAAATTCGTCCGACAACACAAACTATTTAAACAATTTCACACTTAATATTTTATATCTATTATTTATAATTAAAAAATCTTAATTAAATATTATTTAATCTTATCAATGTCAATTCTTTCAAATTTGTTCGTCTGACGCACTTTATAGATAAGAAAGATAACTATACTTAAAACTAAACCAAAAAAAGCGATGTTCTATTTTTTTACAACACTGTCTTAGCCACAGCACTTCACGTATTTTTTTTATTTACAATCACATAGATTTCTCGTGTTCGTGTACATATCGGTGTATTAGTGAGACGGGCCGCGGGACGTCCGTTCGGGACAGCGATCGCGGGCCAACTGACGACTATGTCGAATACGATCGCTCTGCACCTGTAGCTCTGGCACATACTCTATGATATTTTCACACTTATCTAATGATAAAGTACCATCGACTTTTCATCAGTGACATTCTTTAGATTACATTTTAAATTAATGTTCATTTTTCAAATATACTACTTCATTAGTCTTGCTAGTGTTTACAAGCGCAACTGCTTGGCTAACGGTCTTGAGTACGATTCCCAGGTCGAGCAAAGTTTTATTGGGTTTTTTCTATAATATTCTCAGTTGGAATTTGGATTTGTGCCCGATTAAAGGCAATAGGCCTGCTCCCTACTACATAGGACCTAAACATACCGGCGAATTGTGAGTGTACATTACCTACTACACCTCTGCCTAACCCTTCGGGGAATACAAGCGTGATGGTAAGTTATGTTTTTCAAGTATATTTTACCTCACATAAGTATATTAATATTATTACACGGACAACATTTAATATTTTTGTCTATTTATACAACTTAATTTATCGGTAACTTTAAATTATTATGTATTATGAATCTAACAGAAAAGTAATTATTAAAATTAATTATCTTAATAAGTTCAATGAGAGAGAGACTTAAATCGAATTTATTAAAATTTGCCTTTGACACCTTTTGAGTATCTAGATTACTAATTAAAATATCCTTAAATTTATTATTTATAGGTACAAAATACTTGTCCTAGATTCGATTCCCAGGTCAAACAGTACTTTAGGGTTTTCTTTTTCAAAATTCTCAGTGACAGCTCAGAGTTTTCCAGAATTAGACTGGTTTACAGATGCAACTAAAAACAACAGCGGGATCTGTGGGTATGACATCACTTCTGCCTGACTCATACGAGAATACAGGCGTGATGGTATACAATACAGTTATGTTCTGTTCAATATGCAACAGTATTGCATAATGGCTAATGGCTAGGGGGTCGGACTTGCGATCATGTGGTTGCCGGTTCGAAACCCATCCATTGCACTACCGACGTGAACCTACTCGTAACACAAGCATTTAACTTAGCACGAGGGATTAACAAGAATACTAGTAAGGTGCGACCCACATCAGTAAGTTTTAAAAAATATATGTAAGTATTCATTTGTACTGAGTTTTTGATACTACCAAGGTGTCATTTATTTATATACACGCCTGTATTCCCAGAAGGGTTAGACAGAGGTGTACTATATTGTATCTATAACAATTTGCCAGTATGTTTACGTCCCATATAAAACGGGGTGAACCGGGCAGAAATTTAATCTCCGAACGGCTGCTGAGAATTTCATAGAAAATCTCAATAACACTTTGCTTGACTTGGGAATCGAAGCACGAGGCAGTTATTTTGCAATTTAATCATTTATTGTACAATTGTTTTAACAAGCTAAATCCCAATAGTATAGAGCAGATTTTTTACTAACTGTCAATTTAACCTACCTTTTTACTGAACCGCTTATTTCAAATAAGCTCTGAGTCCGACTGGGTCATTGTTTAAAAAAAAACATAAAAAGTTATTAGGATAGAATTTACAGTGTGAGTCGTATGCCGTTTCTAAGTTTAATTTGAATATAATAGCTTTTTTTTATTTTGTTGTTTTTTCTAGCAATATGATTCTATGTCTTAAATACAATCTTGATTTCAGAAATGATTGCTAGATATTATATTTATCTAAATTAGAATCTTTATTTACGTAATACAGTGCGACATGCATTTCAATACTTACTTCTTTTTCTATCTTTTTTTTTCTCTGAATGAGTTCGTGGGTAAGAAACAAAACCACCAAATTTTCATTGTAATCGAGTAACTAGTACTAGGAATGCATAGAGGACGCAGAAACAAAGAGAAAAGTAATTATTTAGTAAGTATTGTAAATAAATTTAAAAAAATTCGTTGTTGTCGCCAATCAATACATATATCTTATAGTAAGTATATGGAATATATATAAACTGCCTCGTTAGTCTAATGGTCTCAAGCGCGAATGCTAAGCTAGAGGTTCTGGGTTCGATTCCTAGGTCAAGCAGTTTTATTGGGTTTTTCTATGAAATTCACAGTAGCAGCTCGGAGTTTGGAATTTGTGCCCGGTTAATGGCAATAGGCTCGCCCCCTATTACATGGGACCTAAACATACCGGCGAAATGTGGGTGTACTTTAGTACGCCTCTGCCTAACCCTTTGGGGAATACAGGCATATCCCTATATTTATATTCTAAAATTAATTAACTATAGAAATAAAACTACTTTTACGTATTTTATCGCGTTGTATTGATATTATTAAATTCCCGACGTTTCTGATCCTTTACAGCATCCATTGTCTCATCTATATCACAGTAATATCAATACAACGCAACAATAATTCGCGTAAGTGCCAGAAACCATTATATGAACTAACTGCATTTTTATGTATTTATGATTTTAATTTATAATACAAAAGTATCGCGTATGGTCTAACAGGAGTTCTTACAGTCATAAAGGATATTTAATTACGGTATTTACCAATTATATAATAAAGTTCTTACAGTCATAAAGGATATTTAATTACGGTATTTACCAATTATATAATAAAGTTCTTACAGTCATAAAGGATATTTAATTAAGGTATTTACCAATTATATAATAAATTTAAAGCAAGAACGCATTCCGATGGTCGTATGGCAAATTAAAAATTTATCTAACGTGTATTCCGGGGCCTAACACATTGTAATACCTACGGAATCCGAGACAAGAAATTTCAGGAAAATACTAAATAATCGTTATTTCAAGCGACGATGGACATGCAATAACGTTATTAACTGCTCGTTGGCGTCCATTATCACAGTAAAATCAGTCATTTTCATTATGAATAACACTGAAAAGTTAATGTAAGGCAAAGCTTTTGATTCAAATGGATACTTAAGTATTTTATTCCTAGCATAACATGACATCGAAACTGCAAAATGTTATCCACATCCTTTCAGCCGTTTTTGCATAATTGAATAATAAACGTACAAATTTTCACATTTATAATGAGTAGTATTGTAAGTTAAGAGAGACGTAGTGCGTATCGTTGATTTTTGATAGTCCTATTTCAATAACGTTTGATTGAAAACTGTTTCAAAAGGGAAAACGAATTACGTATACTCTATCGTTGATTGAAGACTCAAACTGGGTTTTGAAAATCAGCCGAGCATGTAATCATTATACCTGTATGTTACTTACGTACTCGTATCAATATTAATTAATTAAATGTTAGTTACTTTTCATATGTAAGTATCTAAATGTATAAAGTAGGTATACCATCAGTCCTGTATATCTAAAGGGCAAGGCATGTTTTGAAGTGCCTAGCAATGATAACCTCTCTATTGCTATCATAAAATCCAGCCATGCCCTAATTCCAAATAAGTTGGTGTTCGACTTCTTGTCTAACCAGATACGGCTGAAATCAGTATTTTACAAGAAACGATTACGAACAGGTTTCCGTAAATATTTTTTTTACAAAGATAAACTACCGATTATAAGGTGTTAATTAATAAATCATTTCACGCGAGGC
Source organism: Acronicta aceris (assembly GCA_910591435.1). Lineage (NCBI taxonomy): Eukaryota > Metazoa > Arthropoda > Insecta > Lepidoptera > Noctuidae > Acronicta > Acronicta aceris. The sequence continues at coordinate 6,266,058 of OU342780.1, read as the reverse complement.
CGAAAGCTGAAATTAATCAATTTTAGTTTTTTTCAAATTCACCACGGAATTCTATTAACATGAAAAATGAATGGTCAAACCGAATTGAATAAATTTGTGAACACGCAACACTGATTAAATGATTTATAGAGGCCAGTGTCTTCGCCTATGATAATAAATTATTTTGATTTTTTTCGACGAGTCAGTGATTATTATTTGGGCTGATTAAGATCAATTGTGACTAACAGGGGCGAGTAGTTTTTAGTTTCTGTAACTCACGTACATTGTTTTACGCGATACAATAGAGATCATACATAATTGTACATAACATCACGCTTGTATTGATGCCAGGTTCGCGGCAGAGTGTAGTACTTTAAACCCATAGTTTGAGCCTAATGCCATTATAATAGTAATAATAAGGGGCTTACCTTATATGAATCTCTATGTCAATCGTTAGTGGTAGTCAGAAGCCCTAAAAGACTGATTTCTATCTTGAGGATGTCGATATTGCTCAGAAATTGAGTTACGATCTGGTTGGACTGGAAGCGTAAAAAGCTAGGAGGAGGAGAATGAAACAAAGAAATTATCAGTAACAATACAGTAAACTACTGAAAAAAGTACACAATTATAGGTAAACAAATAGAGGATACTGCTTTTGTTGAAATCGCTTATGTATCATTCAAAATTTTTAGTTGAAAAGAGAGAAGAAATGGGACAATCGTAGCCGCTTACTACGATCACTTGGGCTAAAAGAGAAATGCGATCTCCTTCCGTTTCTATTTACGTAACGATCCATTCATATTTCAAGTTCAAGTTCGCTATTTTACTACTTCAATTGCCAAGGTGAAATCGAATCGCGAACAGACTGATATACGGTTATTTCTTCCGACATTACGCCCGTAAAAATTTATACCCAAAGATGACATGACTCGCCTCCTACCATTTTATAAAATCTCACGGCAATTTTCACCTTAACGAGTCCTATTCAGGCTTTTCAAATCACTCCCAACATAAATCAGTTTTGAAGCGAGAATGGAGTGAATGCTGGTTCCGAAGTAGGTGTCTTTGACTACGTAAACTGAATTTATAGTGCGTCAAAAGCATTTAAAGAGGACCGATAGGCACCGATCGTTGCCGAAACTGAAACTTACGGGAACGGAGGAACACTTATTCATAAAAACGACTTTTTGTGTGTACCTACTTTACTCTACGTTCTTAGATTTATGTGCAGTAAAATTTGTATATTCTAGGCACAGTTGGTTTTTGATTCGATAAGATTTTTTGCTGGTTTTTGAGTTGGAGTTGGTTTTGATTTATAAAATCAGTATGGCTGTGGATAGTGGGCAATATTATTTTATATCTAGATAAAATTTGATGGGAAACTGAAAGAAATCAGTCTCAGTTTTTAATTTTGGTCACATTAGTAGCCACACGTCGGTGAATCATATTTTGATTCATCAAAACTAGCCACCTTAGCCGCCCTGTTCGCGATCTGGTTCATTCACGTGTCCGCGGATATTGTAGGAACCGGTATTTCTGGCTGTCATCACATCAATCTCTTTCAATCAGTGCGGCTTACTCGCTCCAAGATCAACAAATACTAATGTGAAGACAGGTCCGACTGCGCGCGGTTAGCGATGAGTTTAAAAGCGACTCTCAGATTGATAATAAAATTTGGTATATTTATTTAATTTAACGACACACCAATCACTGGTTAGTAATTATTTTAATAGAAGTGTAATTTTTGTAATGATATCCTGCTCATATAAGTCAGTTACAGGCTTTTACAGTTAGACAAATATCTGATTTCAATATAAACCGATTTCGATTTCTTTTAGGCAAGTGCGGTCCATCGTCGACCGCAGTGTCGCTTAACATCAGGTGGTCAAGTGCAAGACTACTAAGAATTAAAAGAATATCGTGAGGAAACCTGCACGCCTGAGAGACTTTCTCGAAGGCAAATGAAGTCTGCCAACCCGAAGAAGGCTCGCGTGGTGGACTATAGCCTAACCCCTCTCACTTTGAGAGGAGACCCTAGTCCAGCAGTGGGTATATGGATTGGTGACGATGATAAATAATTGTCAGATGTTGGACCGACCAGAGCATAGGCCTTAAATAGAAAAATAAAATTAGTGTGACCCCGGTACCGTAGTGACTACTATATTAATACTATTCAGCAGAATCCTACCTATTGTTTGTTTCTTTGTGTGATTATGAAGCTTTGTAATTGTGGATATTATGTTTTTTTTTATCCTAATTGTTGTGCAAGTCTGTGATTGATGTAAACACTGGTCTTTATCTCCCTCTTTGTTGTTTATCAATGTTTATATTGTTCATGTACCTTAATACATAAATAAATAAACTATAGAACACCTGAAAACAGATTGATAAGAATTGATTTATTTATTCATTTAAGGCACATCAACAATATAAACATAAACATTGGTTTGAAGCAAAATACAGAGACAAAGGCTAGTATTTACATAAATTATAGATGCGTACATTTAAGACATGTTGAGAATGAATGAAAGACGAATTAAAGACAGGAATTTATAAGGCGAATGTCAGCGTCAGCGTCGTAACAGGTCGCCCTAGAGGGACGTAAGCCGATCTTATTGGCGAGATCTTTCAAGGATCAGGTGCGTAGTACTGGCAACCGGCGCGTACGAACACAATTATGAGAAGTTGTATGAATATGGGAGAAGCAAAAGATGTGTCCAAGAATCGTAGCAGGTGGCGGGTTATAGGTTCTGCTTACCCCTGGAGAAAGGCGTGTTTTTTTTTATAGGATAGGAGGGCAAACGACCAGACGGATCGCCTGATGGTAAGCGATTACCGCGATTACCGCCGGGTGCCGCCCATGGACACCCGCAACACCATAGGAGTCACAAGTGCATTGCCGACCTTTTAAAAGGAGATTGGGCCTCCGGTAACCTCACTCACTCGGCGAAACACAATGTAAGCGTTGATCACTCCAGTCGAGCCGGCCCATTAGTGCCGAAGCATGGCTCTCCCACGTAAAGAAAGCGTGTATGTATGTATATACAACATTTAAGATGATATTAGATTGTATAAAAACACAGAAGATAATTATATTATTATGCCTATAATAAATAAACTGTTATTAATAGTGATGTAGGTAAATTAAATAAAAATTTGTTTAAAAAATTGATAGAAAAAGAATCGTTTAATGAATAAAAATCTAATTGATGTTAAATAAAAGTTCAGTTTCAACAGATTGATCAAATTGTTTGACGAAAGCCCTGAAGCAATTACATTGAAACACTGTTTCACTGAAAAACCACTTGCGAGTTAACGCTCGACGAAACAATAAAGTAACGAAATAGTTGCACTTTGTCCTGAACGTTTCAGTTAGTTCGTAAAACTGAATTGTTGTGACATTGTATAACTTTGTTCCGAATAGACAGCCTATTGGAGTCCCTATTCTGGTTTACTTTTTTAAACTTTGATGAAAAACGAGGGGTGTTGTAAAATTTTAGTGAAGAAAAAATTCGACCATGGGCAGAATTCGAACCTGCGCCTCCTGATTAGATATCCCAGACACTATGACCTCTAACCCACGCACTTGAGAAGCAAAGTAACTTGCTTTTCAATAGATGTCAAATTCAGAACGTGAATGTAAATTTCGATCTGGCGGGTGGTACTCGCGGTGGTTTATTTAACCAGCAGGCTTAGACAAGTGGCAAACGCTCCGTATCTATTCTATGTCGAAGAACGCTTACGCCTTAGCGATATCGAGAAGACGCGGGTTAGAATCGTGCCCGCGGTTGAATGTTCCCTTCACTAAAATAACTTTAGATATAATCTTAGCATGGAAAATGAAAAAAAATATATATATAAAAAGTGGTGGTGTTATAAGTTTAACGTGTGTATTTGTATCTCTGTCTCCACTCTCGTAGCACTCAAACGAATGGACCGATTTTGATTCAGTTATTTTTGATTGAAAGGTATCTTAATATAGAGTGTTCTTAACTATGATTTAAGAATGTCAGGCCGTTTGAAGATTATCAACTCTATTCTACTTGATGAAGGGATGTGAGCAACTTTCACGGGTCTAATCGATTTGAATTGTTATACAGATACTTCAAAGATATTGCAAGAACAATGTAACTATGACGTGATGCTGCGGTTTTTTAAATTTAAATTTTATGTAATTAAATATAAAGTTTATTTCAAACTAGCGGTCTGTGCGCAGCTTCCACAACCTGTGAATTAACATAACTGTAGAAGCTATATTCATTGACAGTAATATGGTTATATTAAGAGTTACTGTATACTCGAATCGCGCTAGATAATTTTATCGTTTACATTCTACGTATTTTATTACTGATCGAATAAGATGGTTTTGACTGTGTTGTGGAAATATTTATTATACCTATTAATTGCTAATGTGTCTGCACTAGCGTGTAAAGTTCTCAACAACAGCTCGGAGTACATATTCCGAACATTTTTATCGGAATTGGAAAGGAAGGAAACCATTGACATTAGCCAAATTGCGTTTTATGCCCGGTTCTTGGCAATCGGCTCACTTTCTATCATATGGGACCTAAATATACCGAACTGTGGATGTAAATTAGTATATCTACACCTCTGCCTATCCCTTCTGGGAATACAGGCGTAATGCTATGTATGTAAAACTCTCTAAACTCTCACTACGTGGCTTTTCCTTATATCAAAATCTGTAAATGCAGGATTAATTTCTATCCGTGTTCGTAACTTTTGAATCAATGCATCCCGCATAACATTAGTAATTTACACTGTACATTTTGTATGAAATAGTTTTAAATTTACGAGAACAGTGGGAAGATACACTGAGTTTATTTCGTAATCTCAAAATACGTAGATAATATTTACTTCTACTTCATGCTTTATTTTAGGACTATCTTCCACCTGCAATTTCAGTTGATTCACGAAAGCGAAATTGCAGGCGATGTTCACAATTAAACATAATCTATGTAAATGTAGCAGCTTTCTATCTTTTACGTGGGAGAGACCATGCTTCGGCACGAATGGGCCGGGTCGACCGGAGTGATAAAACGGCCTCACAGAAAACCGGCGTTAAACAACGCTTACGTTGTGTGTCGCCGTGTGAGTCAGGTTACCGGAGGCCAATCCCCTTTTAAAAGGTCGGCAACGCACTTGTGAGTCCTCTTATGTTGCGGGTGTCCATGGGCAGCGGTAATCGCTTACCATCAGGCGATCCGTCGGCTCGTTTATCCTCCTATCCCATAAAAAAAACATCACCTACTTATTGATTTCTGAGAATTACTCGAATATAACCGATTCCTACACAGAATGATTCGCAAGACGATTGAAATTAAAAAACACGTTTTCTCACTTTTTTATTATACATTCTATTAAATCTAATTACAAGCGTAAAACTGCAAAGGATACGGCGAGCTCTACGTAAATCGGATGACTAATGTTTGAAGTGGAAGGGAGCTATCTATACTTATAATAAATCTGTAGAGAGGTCAATTCTGTAAATGAAATATATTTCCAAAATAACTATCAGCGGGTGATTAGTGATCGATACTGACGCCAAAAATGCAATCAGTAAAATTTTTGTCTGTCTGTCTGTCTGTCTGTCTGTATGTTCGTTATAGAAACAAAAACCACTCGACGGATTTCAACGAAACTTGGTACAATTGTTCTTCATACTCCTGGGCAGGTTATAGTATACTTTTCATCACGCTATGATCAATAGGAGCAGAGCAGTGAAGGGAAATGTTGGGAAAACAGGAGAAATTACTCAATTTTTTAAGCTTCCGTCGCGTGTGCAGCCTTAATGGTTAAAGCTACACAGAAATCATGTATGACGGAAATGTTCTCCTTAAAATTATATAAAAAGTATTCCACGACAGCAAATATCTATCTTTTATGGTTGACTCACAATAACACGTGTAACTCCCGATAGCTTAGCAGTTCGGAGCTTTCTGATTATATTTGTCTACTCTTACGTTAGGTGACTGACTGACTGACTGACATAGTGATCTATCAACGTACAGCCCAAACCACAGGTTATAGTATACTTTTCATCACGCTACGATCAATAGGAGCAGAGCAGTGAAGGGAAATGTTGGGAAAATGAGTGATTCATGAGAAAGGTTTCAAGCTATAAAACATAACGCTACAACCCTTAGGAACGGGGCAACGCAGGTGAAACCGCGGGCGAAGAACTAGGGAACAAAGTAACTATTCCACGCGGACGAAGTCGCTGGCAAAAGCTAGTTAATAAATAAGACATCAAGACGCACAACACCTCAATCTGCCCGTGACCATGGACGCTGTAAAGAGTCCGAAACGTTGTGAATTTGTTAATAATGTAAATAAAACTCGATAAAATCCGTAAACTGGTTTAATATTATTGCTTTAAACTGGGCTCTAACACTTAAGAAATGTGTGTATTTGTTTGTTTTCCAAAATATCCTTACTATCATTACTAATATTATAAACGTCAAAGTTTGTGAGTATAGATGTATGGATGTATGGTTATGTGGATATATGTTTGTTACTCTTTCAAGCCAGAACGGCTGAACAGATCTGAATAAAATTAGGCACACAGATAGATTATAGTCTGGAATAACTTTCTTTTTAATCAATCAATCAACTGCCTTTAGTCTAGTGGTTTAGTGCAACGCATTCCCAAATCGAGCAAAGTTTTACAGGGTAGGAAATTCTCAAGCAGTTTTTATATTATCTGTGGCAGCTCTGGTTTAGATTTGTGCACGGATAATAGTAATTTTACAAGGCACCTACCGGAAAACTTTAGGTATACAGAGTGTCCACTAAGGGGTAGGCAGATGTGTACTGTCCTTCTGCCTACCTCTTCAGGGAATACAGTGTAGGCATGGAACATTTCGCAGATAGCATGTGAAAAATCACATGAAATCATTAATTGTCATACGTCACACAGCCTGCTCAAAATCGATTTTCATTTTGTTCACTATTTCATCGTAAGCAGCAAAATAGCAAGATTAGCGATAAATGAATTGGAATGAAAATTTATTGTGGACGAAAAGTAGTACGCTGTGAAAATTCGCATGTGAAATCGCTGTGAAAAATAATCTTAATTTCATCAAATGAAAATGAATGAAAGTTAGCAATCAATTCAATGCTTAATACAAAGTACAGACGCGATGGTATGCTATGTTATGTTAAATTCAAACTCCGAGTTGCTACTGAGAATTTCATAAAAACCTAATAACACTTCCATAATTTGAAATCGAATCCTCTACGATCTTAGCTTAACAGTCATTCTGAGAATGTTTAATTATTTTTAGCTTACAGGCTTTTTTGAGTTAATTAAAAATAATTTAAAAGCATAATAAACGCTGTGAATAATAAATTATCAATGCGACACCCTTTAATGGCCATCTCTAGAGACATTAAAAAAATAACATTAGCGATAATATTTTAAAAGCGTCGTCAAAGTGTGGAGCTTTGATACTAAATGAGTACCTACTATAACTTGATTGAATCGTTTAGCTTGATATAAATTAATTTGCTTAGACATAATATTTCGGACATTTATTTTAATTATTTTTACAATAAAGAACATTAGCTATAAATTATTATAAATACAACATCACGCCTATATTCCCTGAAGGGTTAGTAAGAGCTGTACTATTGTACACGCACAGTTCGCCGATATGTTTAGGCCCCATGTAATAGGGGGCGAACCATTAACTGTGCACAAATCCCAAATTCCGAGCTGGTACTGAGAATTTCATAAAACAATTGAATAACACTTTGCTGGACGTGGGAATCGAACCCAGCATCTCTAGCGCAGCAATCGCACTCAGGACCACTAGACTAATGAAGCGATTCCTACTCTTGATAGAAACCATGATAAAATGGACATCCGCCAATATTGTCGATTGTACCTACTTACAAGAGTGTTACTACACTAAGCTATGGCGCGTGCGAAATTTAATTTCATAGAAAATCCATTACGGGTATGACCAAGCAGAAATAGTCATGCTGAAAACGCCACCACCATTAGCGACCATTTAAATCTCCTTGTAAAGTACACGATTCAATTTTGTAATGCATTCAGTCATAGTCAAATTGACTGGAATAATTTGAATTTGAATTCAATTGGATTCGGTTATGAATAATTATCAAATGCATTATTGTTGTATTTATGACTTTGAATGGCGTTGGTATTTAAATATGATTTCGATCTAATCCCGGGCTTAGACGGGAGTCTATAACCCTTCACGTCCTACAGAGGGCTTAATAACTTTACTATCTCAATTAGCGATTTTCCTCTATAGATTGCTTTTTTTTATTCGTGACGCTTAACCGCCAGTTCGCTTGATGCTAAGTGGCACTGCGATCTACGATGGTGCGCGCTTGCCTAGAAGAAACTGGTTCACTTGTGATTTAAAGACACCGAGATTATAATCATCGGGGAAGACCCACTCGGGAAGCCCATTACACATTTGAGCGGTACGCATGATAAAAGTGGATTTACAGCGTTTCTTTTGGGTTTTCGGAATATCCACCATGAATAAAAATTAATGTCTTTATTACAATTTGTTCAATGATAGGATTATTGATTAATTGATTACTATGTATTGAACTTATTTTATAATAAATAAACTATTATTATAATTATTATATATTCTAGTAACTTAAAATGTTCAAGCAATGAAAATCGCAAGAAAAAAAAATGGAAAAGCAAGAATTAAAATATTTTTTTATTTTATTTACTTTACATTTTTATTTTATTTTAATCGCACTTTTTTTGGCATAGTACCACGGGTTATGGGTTAATCCCACGCACGTATTGTAGGTTCTATGACCTACATACATATAGTTTTACTGGTCATAGGTACCTATGTATGTTAGTGTTTATTATAGCAACCGTGATATACTCGTAGGAGAAATTCCTTTGGTTTTTACCGCGATATCTTTTAAAATTTTATAATGTCTACTGTTAACCTCGTTATGAAAATAAATGAAAAAATATTATAAAGCAGATGCTTATTTATGTGTATGTAAAAGCTAGTAAAAATAAAAATACAATTAGCCATCTGATTTGCCAGAGTTATGTAGCGATGCTAACTTGTATAAACAATCTGTATCTACTGCATCTTCAGTCTACCAGTCGTAAGCGCTCCACCCGATCGTCAGGTCCTAGTTTTGATTCCAAACTGGGACAAATTGGTTTTCTAATAAAATCTCAAGTTTTAATTTCTACCAGATTTATGGCAGTAGACTTGCCCTCTAAATGTACATAAAAACATAACAGCAATACATGTATATCTTCTGTGCATCGGTCCCTTCGGGGATACGGGGCGATGGTTATGTACATATGAAAAGGAATGATAACCATATCTTTTCAATTAGGTAAGTATATCTAAAAAAAACATCGAATTATTAATGTAAAATTATATTTGATTAAAATCTAAATAAGAATCTTTACAGTGGGATGAACATCATATATATCAGAAACTCATCGTGTGTGAAAATCTTTTATATTCAAATTACTCGTAAATCTTAGTAATTTACATTGAACGGAATCAAAATGTATCTTCAGTATAATAGGTATTATGCAATGATTCTGGGCACTAATTCAAAGTCTGAGCTTAGAATTTTTCAACGGAAAACAAATGAAAATCTCATGAACCTATATTCGGGCGCATTTTTTTCGATTTTACTCTTTTCCTGATGAAATACGAGTATACACCAGATGTTCGATACAAACTTTTATCTAAAAATTGTTGTTTTTACTTCTATTACTCTATTAAGAAGAAGAATATTAGTTATTCTTATATCTTTACAGTACAGACATCGGCCTTTATATAATTTTATTAAATGCATAGATATTATTTACTCGTAGGTGAAAAAAGGACGACTTAGAACGCAGTAGGTAATACCTACACGAGTGAGACAAACCTTCCAGTTCATCGTATCAGTACCTATCGAGGCCTGAAAGAGAACTGTTTCAATGGATAATTGAACAGCCCTATCAGTCCCCACTTGTATGGCATATAATTTAGAGTGCCTATAATTCGGTCTGGTGCTCTCCGTATGATGGATTAATAAATATATATCGTGTTCTGGCCGTATCGATTGTGAGGTCATGACCTGTAAATAAATTGTATTAGAATATACCTAGAATAGCAGTGATATGACCATAAGACTGCCAAGTCTCGAGTTCGAATCCAAGGCGCACACCTCTGATTTTTCGAAGTCATGTGCGTATTAATAGTTAATTATCATGGGCACAAACACTGAAGGAAACCATCGTGAGGGAACATGAACAAAAATTTTCTCGACGGCGTATGAAGTCTGCCAACCCGCATTAGGCTAGCGTAGTGGACTATAGCCTAATCCCTTTCATTCTGCGAGGAGACCCGTGCCCAGCAGTGGGCCAATATAATGGGTTGATTATGTATGTATGACGAGCAACCTGGTGGTAAGTAGTCATCGTCGCCGATGGACACCTGCAACACCAGATGAGTTGCTGATGCGTTGCCGACCCTTAAGAGCCCCTACGGACATCAGACTACCGGAGCCACATCAACCAAGGCGGAACTGGCTCTCACACGCAAAAGTTGAAATCCACACCAAGATGCTTTACGACAATAAATTTGAAGAATATTGACAGTTTGTGGGGATCGATTGAAGAAAGTTGACAGTTTTGGATACCATGTTGACCGTACCTTAAACATTTTAAAGAATTAAATTCTCTAAACTTAATCACTGTTTTCTTTATCGTTATTAATCATCATAATTACACAGCAGACAATAATATAGATAATATCTTTTCAAGTTTTGTCATAATTATAATTTGTATAGTAACCAAAGTTTAAATTGTCATTTTCAGATAGCAACTGAATAAATAAGCGCGATGTATTCGTAATATGCATAAGAGTCTTTTAATTTGCAATTCAAAGCAAATTGAAGGATATTTGAAAAATTTAAAATTGTAATCTTGAATTTTGTTAATAAATTATAAGTCTAGTTTTTAAACTGCCTCGTTCGGGTTTATCCCATGCCTCCAACTTCTTTTGTTCTCGAAAAATGAAAATTTCAAACTTTATGTCCCGTTGCCTCCAAGAAAAATATTAAATAAATATTAATATATCAATTTATGTCCCACTGCCTCCAACCGCTGAGACAGTAACGACAGCAACAAAAACTGGTGTTGTGTGTATAAATATAATATCTGTAATATAATTGGTTTCCCTTGGCAATATATCGATCTGTGTGTCGATGCTAGTGGGATCTACTAAGGGTAAATGTTAAAATGACTTAGAGGGGATTTCGTCAAAGATAAAATCGCGATCAATGGAAACTGAAATGTATCGATTAAAATATACGGAAGTTTGAATAAGTTATTTAAAAGAAAGTTTCAAGAAAAGCTATGAACATCAATGTTTTAAAATACAGTGGAAAAAGGACAAGTGCGATTTATTCAAGATGTATCAATGTTTTAGTAAAGAAAAACAAAAGCTAATTAAACGTGTTTATTTAAATATTTATATAATCGCTGGCATGAATATTTCCTTTAAGCTGGATACAAGGTATCGAGAAAAAATTGAAAATTTTGAAACAGTAAGAACATAGTTTACATAGAATTATCGACAAAATATTTTTTGTAGTATTTAGCGCCTAAATCGATATTACCTTTACTTAATCTAACCATATTTATGACAAGTTTTATCACTTTAATCAACCTTAAAATTATTAAACAAAAAGGCAATACAAATATTCCTAAAATAGCCATAAAAACAAATAGAAAAAATAAAAAAACAAATCTTATAAACAAAGTGATAATAAATCTAAATAGTTATATACTGGTTGAGCGCTTCCATTATTGTGATTGATTTCAGTTTGAATTCGTTTTCTATTACTTTTATTTTTTCATCTCTTCTTATTGATTTATTTTTTCGGTTATCGGTAGGGCAATAATATTTGTCGTAGTAATCTGCCTGTTCACTAAAAAAAAAAATTGCAAATTGCAAAATTACCAAAGCTGAATAAATGTATTATTTTTTGCGAACCATACTCTACCTTCATTTGTTGGAGGCAATGGTACATAACTTGATATTTAATTATATATTAAAATTTATTTTTGGAGGCACTGGGACAAAATTTTTGGAGGCATGGGATAAACCCCCTCGTTCGTCTAGTGGTCCTGAGCGTGACTGCTACGCTAGGGGTCCTGGATTTGATTCCCAGGTCGAGCAAAGTGTTAAGTATTAATTTTTTCTATGAAATTCTCAGTAACAGCTTGTAGTTTGGAATTGGTTTGGTGTCCGGTTAATGGCAATAGCCTCGCCCCCTATTATATGGAACCTAAATATACCGTCGAACTGTGTACACCTCTGTCTAACCTTTCGGGAAATACAGGCGTGATGGTATAATATATTATGTCTAGTTTTAATCTGGTTCCAGGTAGGTAGATATAGTACATACATAGTACACGACCATGCGCAGAATGGTATTTACGTATTTGAAAAGAAAAGGAAGATAATAAAAAATAGAAGAAAAGGCTGATCCAGCGAATATATTCAAAAAAAAAAATCGTTCGAGTGTTTTTCCAACTATGTTAGAATCGGCTACCATTTGAACCAGATGCGTTTGAATGTTAGTATGTTACAGTTTCTGGACAATACGGATAATCTATGGGTAACCTATGAGGATTCTAACTAGTGGTACTGTGATCGTATTATAACGTGTTAACGCCACCATTTTTAGGTTGTAAGAAAGAGATGAGGCTATTTAATATGAAGAGCGGTATCTCTAACAACCTCTCTCACAACCTAACATGATGATGATAAATGATCGCGTTAACACGTTATAATACGGCCCCTGGACTGACGGATTTACAGGCTCTCCGATGCACAGAGTGTTGATGTGTTGGGACTAGTCATCTATCCTCAGATTGACCACGAAATGGAAGCTAAGCCTTAAAAATTGATTGATCAGCTTATTTTTTTTTATTTAAAAAATCTCCTGTATCGTGGGTGCGTTTAACAAATTATCACACACACAATCACCCGGACCCGGAACACCTACCTGTAGATTATACAAATATTTGTTCCGTACAGAGATCAAACCCACTACATGTAGCGTAGAAACATGTGACGAGCAGACGCTACGCCAAATGTGTCATCAAAAATTATTACCTGTATTTAAATTAAAAATTGAAGTGTTGACAAATAAAATACACTGCGTCTACCTACCACTACATCAGTCTCTAAACAAGATACTTTAAACACTCAATAAATTGCAACACTATTTTTTATTTACAACTAGCGGGCCCAGCAAACGTTGTCTTGCCTTGTATCATAATCTTCCTGCCCTTTTCTTCCATTCATCCCTATCAGCCGTCATCTCAATCATTCATTCAATTTACCGTGTCTTACCCTGATAAAAAAAATTTTAGAACCCGATTACGGTGCCACCTACTGGCTCAAATTGTAAATCTAAATCATCCAGGGGGACCCATTTAAACATACACAAAAAAAAATAATCAAAATCACACCAGCAGCTTATGAGTAGGTCGGAAAATGCACAGAACGCCATCTACCGAAATAGAAACCTCACAGAAAACAACGCCATTTGTGTTCGTGTTTTAATTCTGTCAAATCTGTCAATCCGTTCCCGATACAAAATGTATGAGAAAATAATTTTTCTGCATGTTCTTTTTCTTTAGCGAATGTTTAGATATGATTGAATTTGAACTTTGTAAAGCGGTAATAAAGTGCAAATTGACTCTTTGACGTTAGGAACACACCTACATTGCTTAGACAACAATGAGTGCTTGTAATTTAATATGAACTTTATGCAATTGCAATAAAGCTCAAATTGACTCTACGTTTTAGTTAGAAAACGTTTGTATGGGAAAAAGAGCTGTTTTTAGGGTTTTTCCGGCAATTATTCGAATTTTTCTCGCCGTAAAAACCATCCTTGAACTTCAACGAACATTTAAAAAAAAGAATTGGCCAAATTGGTCCAGGCGTTGTTGAGTTATGCGCTTACCAACACATTTTGCGATTCATTTTTATATTATAGAAGATAATTTATTTCAATAAACGTGTTTTAAAAATAAAGTCCGACCAATTTATTTGTAAAAATATTTATGGCATACAATTCTAACACGGATCCTATCTTTATACGAGTATATTAGTATCGGACGTCATAAATTCATATTTTTATATGTAGAAATAAATTGATACCATATAATAGAATCTTAAAGCTATCTCGAAAAAATATTATTTACTCGAGGCATGATGAATAACTACGTAAATTCTTATAAACGTCATCAAATTATTTTACGTCAGAAAGTTTGAAAAGATCGCAGTTTCGGAGAAAAACTTCTGAGTTAGAGTCGATACGAAATATTTATTTTTAAATTTTATTTACTCAAAGAATCTTTACGAAATTTCTGTTTAGGGCTGCAAACAGACGATATGAATGTATTCGCGTGGTCGTTTAGTATGTTAGTGTCAATGTGACTTCTATTTCTTAGATAATAACGTTTAAATTCCTCGGACGGCGTTGACTGCGCGGTGACCATGTGACACTCATTAATACTCAATATACAATTGCGAGGAATTTAAATGTTGTTGTCTAGGAAATAGAATTCAATACGAGACCGCGACTCGACGGTCGCAAGTTGAACGCATTGAGTTGCCTCTATACGCATCCTAAACCCTGTACAAAGGCGCGTATAAATATGCCATGAATTTGTTCAAAAAACCTGGAAAGTTTTAAAATTGCAGCATGGTGATCTTAAGCTATGTTCTTAAGATTTAACTCATAGGACAATCTTTTAGTAAGGTCTTCTCGAGAAATTTAAATTATGTGAGTCCCCACATTGGCCTAGTTCGATAGATTCGTGAAATTCACCACGACCTTGGCAGGGAAACCTGGGCTAGTGAATACCTACCGACCAAAGTAAAAGTTAAAAAATAAAAAATGGGAATGTATGTGTAACTATAAATTAAAACATATTAGGTATATACTCGTATATTTAAATTCTAAAGTTGATTAGTCTTCACTAGACTTAATTGCGACTACAGAATAATGAATGAACTTGAACTTATCTAACCTACAATGCATAATCACCGTATATAAATAGACACTATGTAGATAAGATTCCGAGCCACATAATAACACGATATTTTATTTAAAACTAACATCTGCCCGCGACTTTGTCTGCGTGGACTTCAGAATTGGGTCCGACCTGGATAAAAAGTAGCCTATGTATTATTCCAGACTATAATCTATCTGTGTGCCAAGTTTCATCCAGATCCGTTCAGCTGTTCTGGCGTGAAAGAGTAACAAACATCCATACATCCATACTCACAAACTTTCACGTTTATAATATTAGTAAGGACTATTGCCGTCTATGTTTACTCATGTTGCTTATTTAATTCAGTATACAATACATATTATACAATAATTTTATTTGGGCATATATTTTGTAGATCAAAAACAGGGGCGCAATGCTTTTATTTCGCTAATAAGTATATCGCTGAGCAGTTATCTCGCGCTTAAACGGTGAAGGAAAACATCCTGAGGAAACCTGCATGCCTGAGAATTTTTCGCGACGGCATGTGAAGTCTACCAACCCTCATTAGGCCAGCATAGTGGACTATAACCTTATCCCTCTCATTCTGGAGAGGACAACTGTGCCTAGTTGTAGGACAATGTAAGTAATGGGGTAATTTTTTTTTTCTCTTGCTTTTAAACAATTTTTGTTGTTATGATATTCTTGTAACTTATTATTAACATCAGTGTACACTAGCGCAGGGGTCAGAGAAATCCATTATAATGTGTCTAAAACTTCATGACAATAAATATATATTTTTTTAATTATGATTAGGTACTTACATCATTGTTGTATTAGAACTAATGACACTAAATGTCACAAGGATTGGTAAATTTGGTAAATAAAACTGTATGTATAAAAAAATCAACAATTATTCCGAAGTATTGAAAGTCAATTTCGACATGACAAACAGGTAGCAAATCTATGTATTATCTTTCTTCACTCTTCCTTCGTATTCCTTACAATTCCAAGCAGTCCCTCAAATAAATCTATAGTTATTATTACATCCGTAGACGAATTTAATAAAGTCTAATTAGTTCGTCAAATTGTTGTAACTCTACATAATAAAACAATCATCGTGACATTACATATCTACATAATTAAGACGGAATGTCAGACGATAGTCTAGACAACAGCATTTATACCTATTATAATAAAATACAATATATCGTGGCAGGCATACCTACAAAGTACCTAGTACCTAGTACCTACGCTATATACTCACAGTTAAATGGGAAGTCGAGTCTATCGCCAAATAGGACTAGACTAAAAGTCGTGAGCTTCCACGAGCTTCTGTTATTATCTAGATAATATTGTGAACATGTTATGAGGTGACGACAGTCCAAAATGACTTTAAAATGAGCAATATGGATGCCGCAATTGCTTAGGACAGATGCAAATGGAGAAGACAGATATGGAGAGAGGAACACAGACGATGGAATGGATGAAAGATGGAAAAAAATTATATACTATTGAAATAAAACTACTTTTTACGGATTTTATCGCGTTGTTTTGATATTATTTGATTCCCGACGTTTCGGATCCTTTACAGCATCCATGGTCACGGGTAGACTAAGTTGTTGGACGTCTTAATGTTACAATTACTAACAGCTACCTTACATTTTTGTTAATTATTGGCGATCCGATTCACGCAGAACGAGCTCACCGTATCCTTCGGTCTTGCAGTTTTGGACTTGGATTTTGATTTTATGGAATCTATAATGGGGTTCCAAGCAGGTGGTAAGACCCAGCCATCTTCTCTATTGAAATTTGGATGTTTTTTAATTTCAATACCCTCACGGATCATCCTGGGAAGGAATCGGTTTTCTTTTGCGAGGACTGGTGGTTTATCAAATCTGATGTAGTGCTGGGCCTTGTCTAGAGTATGTTCACAAACTGCTGACTTCTTGAAACGGCGGTGTTTGACATCAGCGATGTGTTATATACTATTGTTATGAACAGCCCGTTCCAATTTAAGAGAAGAGTTCCATAACATGTCGACGTTATATTCAGCAAGTCTATTGAAGTGTTCAATCCTAAGTGAAATATCAAAGTACAGTCGTGTCAATTAGATTAGCGTGCTAGTAGTTGACACGCGACTTGTCCCACGGGTGTATCATGTTCACGATCCCAACTGTACTATCACGTTACGTTACGATCGTCGCGTTGCAGGCTAATTGGTACCTAATAGTTGGAGCGATGTACAGTCAACTCATTAAGTTACCACAAACTGTCAAATTTCCTCAATGGATAACAAACCCTATTAATTGGAGATTACATTTAAAATCAATTGAAGAAATTGGTCAGTTTTGTATACCATAATGTGATATTGACTGCACTTCGCAGATGAACGCTGGCAATAGATTAGTGATTATAGAACTGCCATCGGTCCTAGGTTCGATTCTCGAGCAGTGTTATTGGGTAGAATTCTAAGCAGCAGCTCGGAGTTTGTATTAGTCCCTTACTGTTAGTGACAATAGGCCGCCTATGACTGACATGGGACCCCCTTTAGGGCAACAGGTTTGTTGTTTTATATCTGTGTTATTAAATCACGGGTGAATCGGTTTCTTCTAACCTTCTAATCGGTCGCTTAACATCAGGTGAACTGGCGGTCAAGCGTAAGCCTATCAAGAATGAAAAAATCTTAACACGAATAAAAAAAATGTGTTTATAGATTCTGGAAGATTATTTTATTTTTTACTGGGTAACGAAAGACTTGGTTCTTTAATTAAAAGGTAAGGTGCGGAAAATCCTCATGGATTAACTGCCGCTACGGGAGGTAGTGGGGTATGTCAGACTTGTACCGACAAAACCGGCACGTTGACACGCCCGTGGGACTCGTGACATTATCCAAGACGAGTCACAATTACAACTAACCTTTATTATTATTATCTTAAAGTCGAAATTATAGACGGCTATCACCGACAAATAGAGTTGAAGGTCAACAGCTGGATAAACATGCAAGTCAAGTCTGATGATATTAGCATTTGAGCCTCGTATCAACACAAACTTAAGATAAACTTGTGTCAGAATTAATTATGTCGTTCCCTTCCGAATGTCCATCATTCCGAATAATTATACTATTCTGTTATCGATGTACAGTCAACAGCACATTAAGTTGCAACGAATTGTCTTTCCCCAATGGACAATAAACTCTATTATTTGGAGATTAAATTGAAAATCGGTTGAAGATATTCGACATTTTTGGATACCACGATGCTGTTGACCGTACAATAAAGTACATTCTTAAATGATAAACAATAGATAATGGTAGATCATTTGAAAGGCAATTTTTTTTTCTATTTGACCACAAAGGACTCTTAATATTGTTACGCCGAGTAACTATTAGTACGGAGATGGGCCACGAAGATTCTAGATAAGTCGTAGAAGCACGTAGAACATTCGAAGAAAAGCCGGGTTCAAGGTGAATGACCGTAAACAATAGACGATCACTTTATCGTCTATTGTTTATAAGTAGGTACTTAGGTACTTACCCACTCGTATTTTGTGGACCTATCGAGAATGTTCGATTCTAGAATCTTCGTGACTCATATAAATACTGGTCGTGAGGGTCGGCCGAGACAGTTTAGTTCTGAACACGGTGAAGTGAATATCGAAGTGAAGTTAAGTGATTACAAGTGCGACATTATAGTGCGATAAGTGATACTGTAGTGACTCTCTCAGTAATTTCTGTTGTGTATTTGTCAAGTTAATTAAAATATTTGTTGTTTCGGTGAAATTAGTGTTAATTAAATTTATCCCGAACCCCAGCTCGTAACAATATAATTTATATATTAATTGACTCCATAGACGTCTTATCCGAATTTCAATAAATCGTTAAAAATTCCCATAGGAAAAGCATTTTTGGCCAACATTTCCAATTATTATTATTATTCTTTCCTTAAAATCCTTACTCAGACCATTGCGAATTAAAAAAACAATACCCAAATCGGTCCAACTGAACTCAAGTGACTCTCACAAATGGACAGCATTTAATTTTTGTTTTTCCAATTTCATTTAGCTCAAGAGGAGGTGGGAAAACCGTAAGAAAACGCCAACCCAGGAAAAAAATGCACGAGAATGAATCAATGAAATTATAATATGTATTAGTAGTACCTAGCAGACTTTACCTAAGTATTTAACTACCTACGTAATAATTGTTAAGCATAGCGTTATAATTATAATGCAACGGTAAAGTTAACAAGAAAATTGTACAGCATCGGTCTTCTATTTCTAACGCCGTGTGTAGGATAATGAAACTTCACTTCCATTGTATTAATGATTAAAAGTTTACCTCACACGAGTTTACTACTGAAATTCATAATTTAAACATGACAGACGATAGCAGGGTTGTAGTGATGTACACCCACAATTTACCGGTATGGTGTAAGTCCTACGTAATAGGGGGCGGGCCTACCGCCATTAGGACACATATCACATAATGATTTTAATATACCTACTAATTAATATTTTCTAGTATTCAATTTTAAATTATAGAAAATTTAGTGTCTAATCTATCAATCATATAAATACGCGAATTTATAGTTAACAAAAATGTGACAAACAAAAAGAAAATATTTTTTCAAAATATGAATTCTGTGAATATTTTTGTGTGTACGTAAATTATAACAGTTAAATCTTTTTTATTTGATTTTCTTTTTCTACTTTCACATCTGATTATATAATTTATTTTGGAAAATGATCACAAAATTCACTTCAAAATTTATAAATAGCGTAGTAGCGTAGCGTGAATAGCTATCGAGTAAACAATAGTAGTAGTGACTATGACTGCATGTAAGGTTAGTAGATAATTTATAACAAAACTTTGGGTTTATTTTCCCTTCGACGCTTCTGTACATAGAATAAAGAAGTTTATTTATATCTATTACTAGCTTTTGCCCGTGATTCCGTCCGCGTGGAATAGTTACTTTGTTCCATATGAACTTTCATCCCCTATTTTATCCCCTTGGGGGTAGAATGTATCAAAATCCTTTCTTAGCGGATGCCTACGTCATAACATCTACCTGCATGCCAAATTGCAGCCCGATCCCTCAAGTGGTTTGGGCTGTGCGTTGATAGATCACTATGTCAGTCAGTCAGTCACCTTTGAGTTTTATATATATTTAGATTACGTATATCTTTAACTGCAATGACCTGATTTATAGGCCAGTATATGACCATTTTTTCTAGAGAAATACGTGTCTTTGTTATTACTATCTGCTAAGTAATTCTTATAATTTCTGTGCTTTAAACTTCATGACTGTTTGAATATGAATTATTATGTTATTGTCTTTCATGGAACAGTTGTCAAAATACTTGATGTGTGTTTTGTAATTTTGCGTTACTTTATTAAAGATGGATGCATTATTGTTTCTATATTTTAACTACGAAAGGTGTCGAATTGTGAAGTGGAAATAATTATAATACCAAATTTTATTATTTAACACATGAATATTGTGTCTCCTGTGTATTATTCTGCGGTTCAATTTATAAAATAAACGAGAGAAGTTTTATATCGGCTTCAATTTTAACGTGTCACGATGTTTAGTGAGTTCCACAAGCAGAGATATTTTGGCAAATTTTCAAACACAAAAAAATCTATTAATTAATAGGTTCGCTGAAAGAAAAAATGGACCACTGGTTGGAATCAAAGCTGCGTCTTACGAATCGGTACTCCGAATGCTTAGTAGCATTGAGCATTGTCTAGCAAACACATCAATATAACATACAATAACTTCATAAGTATATTTAAAAAATGTATCATTATATATTATTGTAATTTTTTCATATTTTCCATTTACTTTTTATTAAGTTTTTTTGCTGGGAGATATTATATTTATTTACATCAACAATAAACTATATAGATAATAAAAAGAAAACTATTAATATACACTATTTACATAAAATACATCAACGTAAAAAACTATGTATATTATAATGTCTAATTATAATATTATTATGTGGGTTCAAAGCCGCTGTATGTCACAGAATTTCAAAGACGTAGGTATACAAAATGACGTGCTTAATTAAAAAAATTACAAATACTAACTGTTGTCTACGGTTTTACTCGCATCCAAAAATACTTTTTGAGACACAAGTAGCTTATTTCCTTCTACAATTTACAAAGTCCAACCTATATCAAAATTCATCAAAATTTGTTCAACGAAAACGTACTTAACAAACAGACAGATAGATACTGATTTCTGACACTTACGCGAATATTAGACATTGAAATAAAACTACTTTTTACGGATTTTATCGCGTTCTATTGATATTATTTGATTCCCGACGTTTTGGATCTTTTACAACATCCATGGTCAGACAGATAGAGTTAGATATAGTATATTAAGTGATATTGATATAGGACTCTAGTCCAACTGTCCAAGCTACCAGTGACTAAGGGTCTAAAGAGAGGAGCCCTCTCACAATGCATGCCGTGTCAAGGAGCACGCTTCAATTACCTACAATAATTATTATCATCTCCCATAACGTTCCCGTTTTACCTGTTAAGTTTCAGCTAAGTCCCTGAAACTCCTGAACTCCGTAATGAGAAGTACTTTCATAACTCGTATTTGCGTAGTCCTATGTTTGTCCATCGCACCTGAAATGAGCGTCTTGTTAGTTACATAGTTGCATATACTTTAGTAATCATTAGTAAGTAATGAACTCTATGTAATTTTGTAATTATTTTAACATAACATAACATCACGCCTGTATTCCCCGAAGGGTTAGGCAGAGGCGTACTTAATGTGGGTGTACATACACAGTTCGTCTAGTATGTTTAGGTCCCATGTTATAGGGGGCGAGCCTATAGCCATTAACCGGGCACAAATCCAGACTCCGAGCTGCTACTGACAATTTCATAGAAAACTCAATAGCACTTTGCTCGACTAGACTAGACTAATGAGGCAGTCCTTAATTGTTAAACATTTTAAAGTTTATTTTAATGATTTCGATCGCATTTGGGTGTCCAAAATGCATAATGACCAATTACTTTATAGAATAAATTCACGATTTTAATCAATTTATACTTAGAACTCATATGTAGTTAAATCAAATCAAAATCATTTATTATAAGGCATCTGTGGCCCATACATACATAATAGAAATATTATAAAGTATATAAACTTAACCTATGTTAGTAAATCACTTCACTTTGCACTAGTCACCGTGACAGTGCGTTCTTGTGGCACTTGTCCGCGGAAGCGAAGGAACACTACGTCCTGCGGCCAGAAGTCCTCTTCCATAGAAGATCCTTAGCGATTTTATCATTTAAATCATGATTAGACCGGCAGGCAACCCCAGTTCCCAATATACGAGTAGTTGGGAAAAAGCTGGATGATGGTGAAGAGAATTGGCAATACTTAGCGTTAAATTAAATTTGACTTATGTAACAATGACATAATTATAATATAGTTATAGTGTAGTTATAGATCTAAATCCCGGATTCGAATTTCAGGTCTAGCAAAGACTGAGTTTATTTTATAAGAAAAAATAATGTAATTTTCATAGTCAAAGTCAAAATGTTAACCCCTCGTGCTAAGCTAAATACTTGTGTTACGAGTGGATTCACGTTGGTAGTGCAATCGTTTGGTACTAAGAAAACAAATTCAATTCAAAACTGAATTCGAATCAAATACGGATCACTTTTGAAACAAGCACCGACATCACTAGTCTCATAATGAATTGTTTTTAAAGATTGATCGTCAAATATTTTTTCGTGAAAGTCAGAAAGAGGTTTCTACCAAAGGTCGAGGAATTCGGTTTGGTCCTGAATAAATACACAGAAGGGTTATGGAGCAAAGAGAAAGGGCAACCTGTAATAACATTGCAATCTTTACCTAACACGCGTTATTTGATCAAACATATTTTTTTTTCTGCCATTTACTGGGGAATATGTTTGTGTTGTTTGAGATCGGCTACAAGAAACTTAAAGATATTATCTTTAGCGTTATTTTTAGAGTTCCGTAAAGGATCACTTTGTTTACCGTCCGTCCGTCCATCTGTCTTTCAAGAACCTTTATCTCGGGAACGCGTGGAGGCATCGAGTTAAAATTAAAACCATGTAATCTAGTCTACAGTCCCTTAAACCTGTGAAAAATTCAAATTTATATTTATATACAAAAACCATTTATTTTGACACAAGAGAATTAAAAATGTATAGGGTATTTTCCATTGAATTACTATGAAATTTAAAATTAATACAGTCTTATACTACAAGTATAGGGAAAAATTTGAAAACTGTATATTTGTAATTAATTATAATACCTGCTTATAAATTTGTACGGAACCCCCTTGTCCAGATTTTTGTTTTTTTTTTATTTGAACGTTTGTAAATTATATTTGGATTTTTCTATAGCAGCAATTGGTTAAGAGACCAATCGGAAGCGCAGCTGGTGAGTGTGAAGTCTTACGTGTCAGATTCCGAGAAGTGTAATTGTTTTTCTTTTTCTACCAACACAGTTCTGTGGCAGCTTGGAATTCGGTTTATGTCAATATGGTTGCTCCGTATTCCATGAGACCAAAACTATATCGGCGAATCCTAGTAGGTAGGTAAGCTACAGTTCGTACATTAGTACATATCTGCCTATGCTTCCAGGGAATGCAGTCATGGTGTCGAGCTACATATTATAGCTTTGTATTAAAATATATAGTACCTTGTAGATGTTGATTTGTACCCGTGACTTATACATTATAAGCTATAGTCCAAAACGCGTACCAATCTAGTGGTACGGGTTAGTGTGTTATAAACAAACAGATAGCATATTTTACGCTGTTTATCATACGACAAAAAGAAACAGTCCTTCTTACCCAACGTCGAAAAAGAAAGTGTAATGACTTTAACAGTCTATGTATAAATAAAATAAATTGTATTTATTTTCCACCACAGTTTGAGTACAACTATATATATTATAAACAAGTAAGTACGTTGAATTTACAGGTGTGGTCTGGAGCCTAAACTAGGGAAGCCTAGTATTTCAGGACTACAGGAAACTCGTCCGCGGTATCGGGTTGAGCAGGTGACATGTAATTATGGTTAGAGTGGAAAAATAAAATTAGAAATGTTCTTAGACCGTGCGCGCGCGTATGTATATGTGTGTGTCTCTATGTATAAAGTAGGTATTATTGTTATTGGACGACCAGAAGCACAAAAAAGCGTCCATCGATTCATGATGGACATTCCAAAAACCCGAACGAAACGCTTTAAGTCCACTTTTATCATGCGTACCTCTGAAGTGTGGAATGCGCTTCCCGAGTGGGTCTTCCCCGATAGATATAATCTGGGTGTCTTTAAATCACGAGTGAATCTATTTCTTCTTAACAAGCGCGCTCCATCGTAGATCGCAGTATCGCTTAACATCAGGCGAACTGGCGGTCAAGCGTAAGCCTATCAAAAAAAAATTACGACGGCATGTGACCACGACTATAACCTGGATACCGTGACAATATCTATTTATTTGAATTCAGTTAATTTGTCTATTAGAATGGTGACATAGGACTATTTCTTGTCCCTTGCAGTAGATTTTTTTCGTCGTTGGGTTTTAGTTTTTTTTAGCTTCAGTTTAAATTCAAAGCAGCGATTTTCTTGAGCTATCTTTTGTAGTAGGAACCAAAAAATATTACAGTAAGTCTTATTTGAAATGCATTAAGGTAATGCGCTTTGAATTATAAAACGATTTCCTACAACATTATCATCTCATTACAATCTGTTGACGAGTTGCTTGTGATGGGTTTATTAAGAACATAACAATGCAAATATGTAGGTATTATGTGTATAATATTATATTTACTTAGGTACTTCTTTACTTTTCTTGATATTCATAACATCATCATCATCAGCCTATAGCAGTCCACTGTTGGACATAGGCCTCCCCCAATGTGCGCCATTTCACCTTGTCCTCGGCTTGTCGCATCCAGCTTCCGCCCGCAACCTTTCGCAAATCATCACTCCATCTTCTATTCATAACATGGGTAATATTAAATGAGGTAAAATATTACATAAATGAATTACGGAATATAGGTACCATCACACACGTTTTCTTTGAAATTCTCAATAGCAGCTCGGAGTTGGGCTCTCGCCGTATTACATGTAACCTAAACGTACCAGCGAACTGTGAATGTACTATATTTACCTAGTATCTCTGCCTAGTGCTTCGTGGAATACAGGCGTGATGGTATGTTATGTTAATTCTTGTTCATTATTAGGTTATTGATAAATAATAGACTAATCACATTACTAAATCCAACTTATTCCAGCAATACAACTGTGAAAACCTCAGCCAATTTCGTGCAGTAGTTTTTACATGAAGCGTGTACTAATATATACAGACAAACAATAATTCCAAAAATAATTCATTTGATTTAAAAAATATTTTTGAGGACATTGTATCGACCTTAAGTAGTTAAAAAATATAGACGCACCTTTAAAGTATTAAAAAAAAGTGAAACTTACAAACAAAATTTTACTTTATAGTTCTTGAAATAACTTCAAAAAGATAATATTAATTAAGTATTCAAGTTTTCTTTTATTTCAGCTCCGTTTGATGGAAATGCACCAACTTAAATAAAATTAAATAAGTTTTAACTACATTAATTACATTTACATTGTTTGTGTTTAGAAAATATTATCAATAAAACAATTTACTTTTCAACTTATTTGTATAATATGAAATGATGTTCTGAATGTAGATTTGGCAAAAGAATTATGTGTCACGCTTACTAACAGATCAACGAAATTAAATAATAATTGAATCATGGCAACATTTTAGAAACCAGTATCAGCAAATAGTCACACTGAAAAATCTTAATTTTGTGCACTATAATATTGTATACGTTTTCAAAGTCAAAGTCAAAATTATTTATTTCAATTAGGTACACCATTAAAAAGGTACTTTTGAAAAGTCGAACTAATTGCACGCAAAAAGTGGGTCTTATGGAGAAGAGCCGGCAAGAAACTCCATAGATACTCTTTTAAAAAAACATGATTACAATATATAATCTTTACAACTTTGTTTTAAATAGTTTGACAATTATGCAGTTTGATATGTAAGATTTATTCAGTATAAGTAGGTGTTATATTTAGAAAGAAAGGGATTGCCACAGCAAGTAAGAGCCGACTAGTTCCGACAGACAGCACCCGATCATGAGCATGACGTGTGTAAAAAAGTAATAAAAAACGATGTGATCCATTATCACAAAATATTAGATATTTATTAAATTAAGTACTTATATCATTATTTTTTATTACACATCTACTTATTATTTATAAACTTTATTTTATTGTTATTTCTTAAAAACGTTCTCTGTCCTCCGGAAATACTGATTCCTTTTGAATAATTTATGTTATAGTTAATAAAATATATAAATAAGTCATGAACTTTCTTTCTAATTTCTTACAAAACATTCAATTCGGCCCTTACCCACATTATCCATTTCAACTAAGCGTCTACAACTTGGCTAGCTATAAATTTTATTTATGGCGACTTCCTACAATGTTAGTCATTAAACATTATGAACCTTAATACGCTATAAATAAGAGCCTATGATGTGGCGATAGCTTCTCCCATGGCTTGAGGCCAAATAGACGGGATGATGAATGCAAGAAAATAAACATATGACAATTTTACAAATCCGTTGAAACAAACTGGGTTTAATTTATCTTCAATGTATTTTGTCAAAATTTTGTATGTTTTAATTTCACGGAGTACCATATTTTATGCGTATTTTATTATGTCATAAAATATTTTCTATAATAAAAAAATATAATTATGTTAGAATGGTTTTCTTTAAAAATATACCTCATTATCCACAGTTATTTAGCATGTTTATTATTTTTCTTTTCTTGTTTTAAAGTTATTGTTGTCATAATTTGTTTCATAGCAGATGTAGGAAAGTTTTTATTAAAATGTCAGATACATAGACGCCAAAAAAAGTATTTCAAAGTGAGTTACGATTGGGCTGTGCCCTGAATGTCTAAGACCATTTTACCATCACCAGTATCAGCATCAGAAGCATCAACAGCATCATCTTTACGTGCTTCCCGAGGCACGGAGGGGTCTCAACAAAACCCATCCACATCCTGACCGCAGCAAGTGCTGATTATACTTGCAGATCGGTTGAACAGCGTAGTTATTTCTTAGCCATCGTGTCCCTCTTCCGATTGCCCGGAGAGTGATTTAAAATATTATAGACTAGCTGTATCCTGCGGTTTCATCCGCAAAAAAATGACGAAATAAATACAAACTTCACCCCCTTTTCCCCCCTTTAGGAGAAGAATTTCGGGAAATCCTTTCTTATACACACCCTTCAAGTTTCAGGTTCCTACGATCAGCGGTTTAGGCTGTGCGTTGATCCGTCTGTCAGTCATTCAGGACAATGATTTTAGATGTATAGATAACATTACTCGAAGCGTGTATTAGAAGCGCGCTTGTGAATAGGCCACACATGTTGGTTGAATGAGGCGAAATCGCTTCCATTTTCACGGAGGAATCAAAGGGAGCCAGCGTGGAAACTAGAACGGTGAAATATGAAGGCACTTTTACACTGCTACTGGATAAAAATCCATTGAATTGCTTTTGATAGTTCCATCCGTGTACGAGTTCCTATCCTGTTTTAGAAAATAAAGAAGCAGTTTTAGTTTTTTTTGTAATATTCACTATGACTTTTGTATGATAAAAGAGAAAGGTCACGAATTCTCGGTCTATACAATATTTAACCAGGCACGACGCAAACGAAACATACCTCAGTTTTTTTTGTTATTTTATGTACATCAATGATCAGGTATCTTTCTTTTGCTTTCCGTGGATGAATTGCCTTCAGAAGGAAAAATATTTATTCTACTTTGTGGTATTGTTACTAGATTTTTTAAATGCCTGGATCATAAATCTTCTTTATGTTTCAGAACGTCAGATCCACATGTTTTCAAAACTTGATTTAAGAAAACAGGGTACATGTTAAGTGTGCGAACAACACTGAAGATTTATTAACGATTTGTGTATAACGTTATTGGCGAATAATCTAATCTATTTGAAACCCTTTTAAAAATGCAGATGTCGTTCACTTCATGCAAATCTTCTGTCTAAGTAACTGTACTTACAGTTCGCTGGTATGTTATAAGTGCCATGTAATGGGGGGTGATTCAATGTGCCATAAACCGTGCACAAATCAAAACTCTGAGCATATTGTACGCCTTGATGATCGACCCCAGGATCTCACGCCCACCGACCTTGCTTGCAACCACTAGACCAATTATGCAGTCATATTTCAAGCTTTTTATTTGAACAATAGAAATAAATCTAAATAATGCAAGCAGTGTATTAGTTCCTTTAAACGAAGATGCATGCTTATTTCCTTTGCATATTCCCCGATGCAACCTCAAATAATGGTATTCCCAAAGGAAATAGGCTATTTGAATGCACCAGTAGGTAAGTATATTACAGAATTTATGTTCAGTTTTATTTCAGAAATATGATTTGCCTAAAATCAATACAAAGGTTGCCTAACGTCAGTAAATCTTTTTGAAATATTTGGACACATTAACAGAATCGAATGTCGAAGCTTCGGACAAAAACAATAGAACAATGTACAATAATCTTTGCAATTTCACTATTGTCGAATATCGACACTTTTTTTTATTGGTGATGTCGGCAAGCGAGAGGAACTCATGGTAAGGACCTCGTAAGTTGACACTCGTCTGATGACGAGTCATCGCCACCCATGGATCTAAAAGCGTTTCTAATGGGTTTCTGAGCCTTAAGAGCCTTAAGTAATCTCTTACTTAGGGCTCTTAAGGCTCAGAAACCTGTATGTTCGATCCTAGCTCAAAAAGTACTCATTACATTTTAACAAATGAGAGAACAGCGGTGTCCCGTCTTTAGTCGTGGTTGCATGCCGTCATCAATTCATCAATCAATCATTAAGTTAGCACCAACAGTCCGTAGCGGCATGCGACCGTGACAAAAACTGGACACCGCTGTTCTTGGACATAGGAAAATTCTGGACTTAATTCAGACTTTTCAGTTGTTTTTTTTTTGGTTTTAGTCGGATAATTTTCTCCTTTACCGTGGATGCGTATTCAAACACAATTTTCATGAAATTTTCAGTAGCAGCTCGGAATTTCGAATTGTGCCCTGTCAATAGCAATAGTTGCCTTTGCCTAATCCATCGGAACAGGCGTGAAGGTGTGTGTTTTGTTTCAGTTAATGCATTTTAAAAATAATACTTCTTAGCACCTGCCAAGATATACTGTTAGCTGTAAACATTCATTAGCCAAAAGATTAATCAACTTTAAATGAAGTTTATGTGTGAGTAAGTCATGTATTCCGATGAGTTGTTTTATAATTATGGAAATAGCCGGACGCAAACGCTAGTAATTTATTGTGAATCGTAAAATAAGGGTCACCCTTTTCATCGGTACGTTAAATGAGTTCAGTGCCCTCGTTTACCCCGGTTAAGATTACAACAAAATCTACTATTAATCATAACTGTTTATAATAACCTCAGTCTGAGAAAATCTGTTTTACGAAACGCGAATTTGGGCGTCGTAGTCTAGGAGTCGACCGCTTTTCTAGATTACAAGTTAATGTATCAAAATATTTTGTCTTGATGGTCGGGGTGGATGATCTAAGTGCAGTCGGCAATAAAATTAGGCAGTACAAGCTTTTTTTAGGAAAGCTTACAGATTAATTAAAACATAACATAACTTACCTTACCTTCATGCCTGTATTCCCCGAAGGGTTAGGCAGAGGTGTACTTAATGTACACACACACTTCGCTGGTATGTTTAGGTCCCATGTCATAGGGGCGAGCCTATAGCCATTACCCGCACAAATCCAGACTCGAGCTGCTACTAAGAATTTCATAGAAAACTCAATAACACTTTGCTCGGCCTGGGGATCGAACCCAAGACCTCTAGCGTAGCAATTGCGCACCACTCAGGCTGATGACGCAGTTTTCTGACAAAGGCTCTTTTTATTGATATAGTTTATTTAACTTAAAATGTTTAAACACTTCTTTCGAAAAAGTGCTGGTGGGTGTTATTGGGTGTTAACAGTGTTATTATTAGTGTAATAATGTTATTGGGTTTTTCTATGAAATTCTCAGTAGCAGCTCGGAGTCTGGATGTGTGCCCGGTTAATGGCAATAGGCTGGCCCCCTATTACATGGGACCTAAAACATACTGGCGAACTGTGGGTGTACATCAGTACACCTCTGCCTAACCCTTCGGGGAATATAGTTATAATGGTATGTATATATGTATGTAGGATACAGAACTGCATATCGTGCCAAACAAAAAAGATTTAAATTACGCATCAGATAAAACTGAAAAATAACCCTTGATTCCAACTTCTTTAATGCCCAGGGATTTGAGCGAGCTAAGTAAAGAAGCATTAAGTTGAACTAAACTACCATTTATTATGCTCCCGAGTGGCTACTGATCTGTTTTCTAACTAGGTCCACACAGTTTTAGTTACGACTGGATTCGGAACATTTTTAACCGATTTTCTAAAGGAGTTTATCATTCTAGCCTTTTCCCAACAATGTTGGCGACCGACGACAAGCAATGCTGCCAGTGGTTGAAAATAATTATTAACGTAATATGCCATCAGGCCTGTTTTCCCGAAAGGGCTCGGCAGGGTCTACTCATGTACCTACACATGTGCAATGTTATTGGGCTTTTCTATGTAATTCTCAGTAGCAGCTCTGAGTTTGTAATTTGTACTCGATTAATGGCAATAGGCTCGCCCTCTATTACATGGGACCTAAACATACCGGCGAACTGTGAGTGTACATTTGTACGCCTCTGCCTTACCTTTCGGGGAATATAGACGTGAAGGTATGTTATCCAAACTACGAGTTGCTATTGAGACTTTCAAAGAAAAACCCAATAACACTTTGCTCGATCCGCGAAAGAAACTCAAGGCCTCAAATGTCACGCTTCTGACGAGAGTTAGACCACTAAACTCATAAGACAGTTATTGTTTTTTCTAATTTCGATATTTTCCTAACTTTAAATGTCCCAAAATAGACAAACAATACCTTTTACTGCTTACTAATAGACACTCAGACACGTATATACGAGTATACCTTGACGTTAATAACGTTGAACCGTCAGCGCAGAGGCACGCGAAATTGCAAATTTAAACCGTTTTTAAATGAGTCGTTCCAAATGGACTAGCAAGAGACGGCGCGGCGTCTAAATGTGCTATTATAGTCTAGGAGCGAAATCTACAAAATTTTAG
This sequence comes from Acronicta aceris, assembly GCA_910591435.1. Taxonomy (NCBI): domain Eukaryota; kingdom Metazoa; phylum Arthropoda; class Insecta; order Lepidoptera; family Noctuidae; genus Acronicta; species Acronicta aceris. Next base: position 6,234,738 of record OU342780.1, on the reverse strand, counting down.
TACTATTTTAAGTAAGCATAAGGAAAGTTTTTCGTAGGATGCGGGCAGGGCATAGTACAGGTAGGGCATAGTGGAATCGAATAATTGGAGCTGCTTGACTAGGGAAGTACCTCCTACCTTGCAGAAAATCTTAGCCAAATAAGCTCCGTGCTATGTTGTGTTCCTAACGATCAGCAAGGTCACCAGAGCTCCGCGAGGAAGCGTTGTGTTGGCAGATAGGATAAGCATCACGCTATTGTCTCCTATGCTGCCAGCCTAACTAATCCTCCTTAATTTATAATGTCGGCAACGTGCGAGTGATGCTGTTGCAAGCGGCCATAGGCTACGGTAACCGCTTACCATCAGACAGGTCGTACGCTTGTTCGCTACCTTAGTGGTATAAAAAAAATATACAGATCTGATAACGTCTTATTGGCTCGATTTTTACAGTTAGCTCTTGCGCTATAAGATCCGGGTAATATCTTTCGTTTCCTTGAAAATTCTTCAAGTTTACGCCTTATTCAATTTCACTATGTTTCAATTTGTACTTCCTTTATTGCTTGCTTGTTTTCTATTGGGTTTTTAATCAAATTTAGTTTATGAAGACTTCCTTAAAAAGCTAATTTGGGAAGTAATTTATCCCATGTGACAACTCCTAAAACACAGTTCCTCAATTCCAGTCTGATAATATTTCAAATGAGGCGCGAAAATATCCCACTTGCTCTGTGGTAAGACTTAAAATTATAGTATTTATCTTATTATTACTACTATTTTTCACACTTCTGTCTATATTTCTTATTTAAACTCTCCTCTAGCAGGTCTGCTGGAAGAGATTTCTTTAGAAATAAGCAGTACCTTTGTACTTAGTAGTGCTAAGTTTTAATTTATTATTTTGTATTGTTAAGTGTGTATAAATAAATAAGTAAATAAATAAACATCTTTAGTGTTTGACTGGCTGGCGACCAACGTTACTTCGGAATCTGTTTCAAACCACCTTGGTGTGTGTTTTAACTTTTGCGGGTGAGAGCCACTTCTCCTCGGTTGCTGCGGGTCTGCAGATTGTAAGAGCTCTTAAGGCTGAGCAAGGCATGTGCAGCTGCTCTGGTGTTACAGGTGTCCATGGGTGGCAATGACTACTTACCCTCATGTGGCGTTTGTGTAAAAGAAAATAATTTTGTAAATGCAGGATACAAAGAAAATTTTAAGTATCTTGGGAAAGTATTTATTTAGGAACAATTAATATCACAGTCAATAACAAAAAAAAAACTACAGCTTTCACGAAAATGATTGAAAATCTTTTTTTATTACGTCATGCGTCATTTATCACTAGGATATGATGTTATATCTGCGTACTTTCGTATTTCATCATTTCCTTTGCTTCCGTCGATTTTCATTCATCGAGCACGCTGAATCATCGCTTTCAATGATATACGTCATAGGCATCTATAGACCGAATGACATTTAATTTTGCTGAAAATATGTTTCAGCATTTTATTATACCAACCTTTTTAGTGAGATCCTTAAAGGTCAGGTGTCTATAGTGCATTATTTAGTCAGTACTTAGTTTGCCACTGGCTCGCATGTGTCTGAAGTTGTCACCAAGTGGTTTTGAAGTGGTAAATATTAATAAAAATGTTTCTGTGTTTCGCATTCCTGTCTATATTACTAATTTCGATGTTTTTCCACGTGAAAATATTTTTCTATGTGAAATTTTCAGTAGCAGCTCGGAGTTTAGAAGTTGTGGCCGGTTACATGGGATCTTAACCTACCGAAGAACTGTAGGTGTACATTAGTACGCCTCTGTGTAACCCTTATGGGAATACAGGCGTGATGGTGTGTTATAATCATTCAAAACATTTTTAGATGCGCGGCTGTTCGGACTAGCTAACATCAATTCAGATTTACGATATTATATGAGAAGTTAGATGAACTTGGCAAAAATCAAAAAGTTTTATATAAAATGACCTCACGTAGCATTCTGCACTTTCTACTTACGAGTGTAGTTTATAGAAATATGTACTACTGGCCCCGAATATGAACTGGAGAACTAATCGAAGCAAATGTATTTAAGAATTATTATTTTTTTTTTACGTGGGACAGCCATGCTTCGGCACTAATGGGCCGGCTCGACAAAGGAAACTCGACACAGGAAAGTTTTATATAAATTCGTTTATCGATTCAAATAGTACACTGCTACTTGTCTCCAGCCAATTGATCTCTCGAATCACTTAATTTATTTACAAAGGTTTTGACTTTGTATTTGACCAAGCTGATAACTGTCAGGAGGGTGCTGACTGAAAGTACAGAGGTTTTATTACCCAATAAAGCAGCCTCATTCAATCCACCGATCCGAGCAAGTCATTTTATTCCTTTGTTTTATTACGGGAAACAACGATGTGTGTAGCTATATGTTGGCTAGTAGGTATTCATCTGTTATGCAAAGTAAGAACTCTGCTCCCCTAGATAAATAATATATTAAATATATTTATTAAGTTAATGTTCGAACCGACGAACGAATCAAAACAACATGAACATAAAAATGAGCAAATCGTTGTTTGACCGTAGTTTAAGAGTCCGGCGGACCGAATTTCTCTTACAAACGTAATACCGAAATAAATCTTAATTCAAATAAAATTTAATCAAATTGTGTTATTATTCGGATTCCGATACCGTTAATCTAGGTTCCTACGCTGCCATTTCGTCCAAAATACTTCACTGGAAATAAATGTAAGCAAATGCAATTTTTGATAATTTTGGAACGATATTCCGGTCTTTTATTTCCCGTGAAGTAGTATTATACGAAATAGTACCGTAGATATCTAGATTAACGGTATCCAAATCCGAATAATAACATAGTTTGATAGAATATTGTCAGGATTACGATTTATTTCGGTATTACGTTTTTGTGAGCAATTTAAGCTCCGCCGGACCCTTAAGGGCATATTTCTCCACCTCCGAGTAAATTCCCGTTTACTTGGTACTACTAAGTAAATGCCAATTGGCAGTTAATTGCATACAAATTCTATTCCTTTTTTAATTTACTTAGTGACTAGTGGCTACTCGGACGTAGTGAAATAACCCCTTAGTAATTTCCTTAAATTTTATTTTGATTTGTTCGTCTCACATTAGTCGCACTTACGACAAATAACTGCTTTAATAGTCTAGTAGTCTTAAGCACGATTGCTATGTAGGAGATCTAGGAATTTATTCCTATTTCGCGCATTGTTATTGGGTTTTTCTATGAAATTCTCAGTAGCACCTTGAATTTATGCCCGGTTTATAGCGATAAGCTCGCCTGCATGAGACTTAAACACTGCCGAACTGTGAGTGTACTTCAATACACCTCTGACTAACCCTTCGAAAGACAGGTCTGATGGTGTGTTATGTTTATGTGTCAACAGCAACAACAGTGGGGTGAATATAAATGTAGATTTAGATGAAAGAATCCATCATTGTGCTTACCTAAAAATATGATTAATGCAAGAAAGCACCTACAGAAAAATTACCTTAGATAAAGTATACGAAGATAAATAACCATTTTATTTATCCAGTGATGTGGAGACACATTTCACAAACACATTGCATACAACATGTTTTAGAGAACGACGTTGTATTAACGTTATAAAACATCAAAATGTTTCACGATTTACTTTATTGCACGTTTCTTACAAAGATATAAAGCACTCAAGACTTTTGTACGCGAATGTATTTGTGTGAACGCTTTATGACATCGTCATCGACTCGCTTTTGGACGCGTAATCGTTGCATACGTATTAGGTACAATCATACTATTAATCGTAATATTCATGATTTTAGAAGGCAGATGACTGACTTTCACTAAAAAGTGCCTACTACGTCCAGCAGTGGATGAATGCGAGCTCAGTAATCTCTGAAGAATTATTAAATCAACAACACAAACCGTAGTATTCAACTTTGAAGCCTTTTGCCTCGATATCATCGACAACGAGTAAAAACCTCGTAAGTGTCTAAACTAAAATTTCACAAGAGAAAAAATACTGTCTCCTAAAATTATCGAAACATTATTGTTATATAAGCTCTAATGTGCTCAAATATAAATTTCACAGGAGAAAGAAACGTCTAGGTATCCCCTGAAAAATCTTGAACGACAATTAAAGACACTGCTAGCACTTACAGGAAGATACCTATATGCTATCGTAATATAATCGTAAGTCCTAAAATAATAATAAACCTATTTAATCTAAATTGTTATTACGTAGTGATAGTAGCGGTAAATAGTACAATCAAAACCACATCATGGTAGCCAAAACTGTCAAATTTATTCAATTGATTTTCAATTTAATTTGACAGTTTGTGGTAAATTGATGATAAGTTGATTTGATGTGAATTTTTGATAATTCAGAACTTCAAGATTGAAGACATGAAAAAGTTAACCTCAATTTCACTATAATTTGCGAGAAACAAACGTGAATACTCATAAAAAAACCACTTAGGTACGTTCTATAGGAAGCTTCATTAGTTTTTCTAATAATAAAACAGGAGACACACGTTATTTCACAGAACAAATGGTAAAGTTTGAATTTTGATAAAAGCCAAATATTTCACTGGAATTCTATTGACAAGCGAGACAGTAGATTTATCTAACTGAAACATTCAGTGTTGGATAAACTGGAATAAAGTGTCGGCTGTCAAATGATAGAATTGTATCCACGCGACAAAATTGACTGTGCAATGTTCGATTGCAAACCACTATTGACAAATCAATTTGTATTGGTTGGCAGTCGAAACGATTTAGGTTGCATGACTTCTAAGTGCAAAGACGTAAAGTATATATTTAAATAATTCCACTGTACTTTTTAAATGCACCAGCCATATTAAAGATAATGTAAATTTGAGCATCATAATATGATAGTAGTTATTTTAAAGATATAAATGTCCATAATCATTGTGAAATGAAAATTCAATAATTATGGTAGTTATAAATACATACTTACTTTGATCTATAATATAGAATTCTATGCAACATACGGCACTTTAAAAATGCGTTTTTCTCAATCATGGTGGTTTTTGGAGAGTACTATTCACCGAACCTTTTTTTAAATTCTTGTCATTACATCATCATTTAATCGTAACGCAACCCCATAGCTCGATGTATTCGTTCATAATTCATAATTATTCAGACTTGTCGTCAAACTTTATCCCTTCCATAATTTGATCCTGAGTTTATACTTAGTATAACATAACTAAATAGTAAATTACTATTTCGAAGGTGTGTCAGAATCTTCAACAACCTTCATCGTTCTCTTGAGTCGAGAAAGTTAGACTCCCTCGCACTTTAGGAAACTATCTACTTTGATCGAGCTGCGCGCGGCGGCTAGTCAGCTCTTTGAGTTGCAGTTAGTTAGACCTTTGTCTTTTGAGACACAATCTATTGAGTCAGGCAGTAAGGTAGACTATACAACCTTACTTTTTGTTTCCTATAAATTGGAAAAGAGGTCATTGTACGAACCATTACGAGCAACTTTTATTAGATGAGTATCCCTGAAATCGCGAAAATCAGCTGTTTCATAAACTTTATCGAGCTACGTGAATATAATGTACCTACTAAGCGAATACGGGTTAGTGATGATGATAACTGATTTATTTCACAATTTAATACAAAAACTAAGGTTACATAAAGTCTTGTGTCACGTGACACTGGTAGAGTAGTCGACATGGACTCAACTGTCAAGAGAGAAGACTATAATTACTTCCCTTATTTTATGTTCGATTTTACATTCAAATTTTTTTTTACACAGTAATCGTCCATGTTTAAATTTTTAACCGACCCAGGAATGGGACACAAACCATGCCACCACAACCATTTTAAAAATAGTTTTGCCTTTCACCCATCTGATACTAATAATATTATTTTGGGTTGCTATTAAATGCTATTTCTACAGTTCTAAAATAGAGCTAATCACGTAAAATTGGTAACACCGTCACTTATTTATGTAGTGTAGTCCTGACGTGGCAATCGTGTAATTAAGTTCAAACATTGAAGCCTCGTTTGCATCTGCTCCCGACAGAGTTAATCGCGTTAGCTGAATTATGCTTGTGGGACTAATGTTTGGACAAATTCATAAGTTATAGCGAGTTACGAAGCTCACTAGGCAACCAATAAATGGACAGTATGTAGTATACACATCGACAACGACACACATCATGACCTAATGGCCGCTACAGAAAATGCTGTGCACGTAGCGGAATACTGGGCCAATCTAGTTTAATTTTCTTCAATTATTTCTTTTCTTTAACTCTTCTCCTTCCGTTTGCTGTCAATTCGATAAGAAGAAGATGGAGTGTTGCTAATTAATTAAAAATAGTTTTCATGCAACTCTCTTTTGTGTTAATGGTTCATCTTGCTTGACGATTGAACTTAGTCAAACAGTCTAAACTGTAAAAATTGCCTGATCCAATTGTCATTGTTCATAATAGATATGACCATTTGTTCTTTCGATTGAAATATTATGGGGAAATCCCTAATGATAGCTACTTCCAGCAATGATTTTGGAGTCAACCCGTTGCATGCTTGTTTATCATCTCAAGACAATAAAAAAATTAGTGTCTAGATTAAAAATAAAATAAACATGTACCTACCTCTATCTCCCCGCTGCCTCTTATAAGTTGATCAGAAAGTTGTAACACACGAGGCGTCGTGTTCACAGTTATGCATGCGACGCCCGACGTTTCAGCCGTCGAGTTGTCGACCTGAAATATTGTTGGAATATTAAAATTTATAAGTTATTCTCCATCTTTCTCAATACTATTTTTATTCAATAGTTTTTTTGTTGCTTTTCAACCAACTTCAAAAAGGAGTAGGTTCTCAATTTTACTGTATGTTTTTTTTTTGTATTTTTGTTACGCGATTATTTCGTCAATTATGAACCGATTTTGATGTTTTTTTTCGGTGAGTCATACTTTAGCGGTGGTTCAAGATCTGATCACAAAATTTAGAACAAAATGACAATAACACGTAACGACCGAGTAAATGATAACGTCGTCTAGGTTATTTTAACATTTTTAGCTTAGGAAGTCGGTGCCTTTTGATTTCGCTACCGACTTCCGAAGCTGTTTCGCACATAATATTATATTTATGTTTATGAAGGCGGTTTTACTTTTTCTTAAAAGTTATGTGTGACAATTTTCCATGACTATCTATCAATAAATAAATGTTTTTACTTTCTATCTTTCTTTTTTTTATGGGATAGGAGGGCAAACGAGCAGACGAATCGCCTGATGGTAAGCGATTACCGCCGCCCATGGTCACCCGTAACACCAGAGGAGTCACGAATGTTATCACTCCAGTCGAGCCGGCCCATTTGTGCCGAAGCATGACTCTCCCACGTAATATTATTTTTATTTATAATATCAAATACGTTTGATGTGCAGTAAAGAATAATGTACATCCGTCGCAGTTGGATTGTATAATTAGCTGTTTTACATAACCGCTAGCTATTTTACAAAACAGCTCCAGTATGTTTTTCATAATTGCTGCGGAAATAAACATGCGGAATTGTAAGAATATTTTGCATTCATCAATACAGCGAGTGAGTAGCCATTTCGTCAAACAACGTAAGATGAAACGTCGGATTGTCAATTTTAGTTCCAAAATTTGACGTTCATTTCTCTGTATGGCATAACAACGGTAAATTCAGAAAGTAGCTCTCGTCAAAATAACTTTAATTGCACAATGGTTACAATTTGGTTCGGATCATTATTGGCCATTAAATAGGGTGTACCCAAAACTGTGGTACCTAATGTAATGGATAAAGACGTTCAAATTTCAAAATTTAATCAAAGCATCATTGTTGTGTAAATCTTTTGTTTTGAGCTTTCTCTCGTATTCTCCACGCCGCTGGAATAGAAATAACTAGTTTAAAAACTTAACGAACTCTATCTTCATTGTAGACAACGTTGGAAACTTCGTTAAAATCCTATATTAGCTGAAGGTTCATCCTTTCGTCCAATTACGGCAGCCGAGTTAAAAAAAAACAAATGCTAGTTGCGCTCAAAAGGTTACATCCAAAATGTTTCTTGGAAAATTCGATGATGGCATGTAGTTATTATTTTTTTCGACTCGATATGCTACATAACAGCAAATTATGATATTTTTTTACTGATTAGTTGGGACTTCTTAAAGAAAACATCGGCGTCGTGTTTAGGGTATTACATTGCTCAATGACCTTGAGGATTTAGTCTTTGTGCTAGTATTTGTTTGTCACAGGCATTGCGGGGGTGCTTCACGAGGGGTGCTAGTGAGGTTTCAGGTAATTCTTGATTATTTCAAAATATTCAAAGAAATAAAATTTAAAAAACAATACAAATTGTTAATTACGTCATTACAATTTTTTTGTTATAAAATTCATGACTAACTATTAAGCCGTTAAAGAGAAAAAATACAAATTAGGTTAAAAAATTGGGGCAAATTTATAAAAATTTTAAACAATACAATTTGTTTGTGATAACCGTATAACATATATTTTTTATATGGCAAACGCACATAAGAATTCCACTAGAAACTTCTTTAAAGCTAGGGTGTTTTTGGATTTGAGCGATGTAATGCCCTTAAATGAAAAAGATATTTTGCGATTAATGATAGTGATGGTGCGATAAATCATGCACAAAGAATATACTTCTTCGATTAATATTAGCGCGAAAACAATCAATCTCCTTTTTAAGGTTGGTTAAAAGTAAATTAGATAATAATCTTATGGTGTAACTAGTTGCTGTTTCACTCACGCAGTTTCACTCACGTCCCAAAAAGACTAATATACTATAAGTCCGATTCTAGGCGGCGTATCAAAATAAAACATGCACCAGATTTTAAGTTAGACCTCTAGCAATACGTCGGTGAAAACTGTATTCAATTCCATGCAGTGGTTTTTACGTGATGCGCGTACAAACATACAGACAGACAAAAATTCTAAAATTTGTTATTTTGGCGTCTGTTGCTCTAGTATGCTCTATATTACTTTTTCTTTAATATCTATAATATTCAGACATTGGCCTATTACTATTTTATTATAGGTATATAGATGTAGGTATAAATTCAGCTGAATGCGCATAAACTTTGTTCCCAATAAACCCGCAAAATCGTTAGCTAATTAGTAGGAATGTATATAGCTGTAAATTCTGTTGATGTGTTTGTTTGAGTTATGATTTATTATTGTCTATATTACCTAATTGGGTCGGCCTATGATGCGTATTAATTGGAATCATACCGCAATTTGTAAATCCTTTTCAAAAAGCGCTTTTGGCATACCGATATTATAATTAATTTTACACCTAATTATAAATATGGATGATAAAACACACCATCACGCTTGTATTCTCCGAAGAGTTAGACAGAAGTGTAATAATGTACAACACAGTTTGCCAGGTCCCATGTAATAGGTAGGGGGTAAGCCTATTGCTAATTACATAACCAACCCATTATAGTCCCGTATTATAGTAGTAATGAGAGGGATAGTCCGCCACGCTGGCCTAGTGCGGGTTGGCAGACTACACACGCCGTCGAGAAAATCTCTCAGGCATGCAGGTTTCCTCACGATGTTTTCTTTCACCGTTTAAGCGCGTGATAATTAATTATTAATACGCACATGACTTCGAAAAATCAGTGGTGCGTGGTGGGTGCGTGCCTTGGATTCGACCTCGAGACCTTTGACTTGGCAGTCCAAAGGACATACCACTAGGCTATCACTGCTTATTATTGCTAATTAACCAGCTACAAATTGAAACTGCAAGCTGCTACTGAGAATTTCATAGAAAAACCCAATAACTATTTGTTTGATCTGGGACTTCAACCTAGGACCTTTAGTGTAGCAGTCGCGCTTAGGACTACTAACAAAATTTCTTCTAACAATTAAAGAAAAAACAATTAATTGAGTGGTCCTTTAAACACTATAATATATCTGTAACCCACAAACTGATCATTATAAATCATTATAAAAATTTATCCTAAAATTTCATAACTTTTCTCAATTACCCAGAAGCTTTATAAAACTTGGGTAAACCAAGTTTTATAAAGCTCGACAGGAACTTTCAGCAGGAAGCACCCAGACGCGTGAACTATACAATAGAATATTCTCGCATTGGCGCGCATGCTATGAAAAATATAAAAGCTTAAACGATTTACCTATTTAAATAATTGCAAACGTAAAATATTAACCTACATTTATTTATTCAATTACATAATACCTATAGCGTCACGCATGTATTCCCCGAAGTGTTAGGCAGAGCTGAAGGTACTAGTGAACCTAAGCCTGACTGCTACGATGGAGGTCCTGGGTTCAGTTCGTAAGTCGCTAAGCAAATTGTAGGACCGCCTTATTAAATCGGATTTAAAAATACGAGCAAACAGTGGGTGTAAAATGTACATTAATTAATACAAAACGTCTGCCTAAACCTTCGAATTAGGCGTGATTAAGTTCAGAATACTTCTAAATGATAAAAAATTGTTCGTCTGAAAATACAAAGATTACGAAAGCCACGTTGAGATTAGCATTGACAAATATGTCTAGGTACGCGAGCGGTCCACGGCGCATTTATCTCCGAAGCTCGCTGACCACGGCGATTCGTCTCGCCGCCCTAATCACATGAGACAAGATTGATGGCACAACAGAAAGTTGAATTTTATCATGGCGATGATAAAATAATAAGATTTCATTGAGGATAATGGCCCTTTTCTTGTACTAATGGCTTGGATCTGTGTAGATACATACATGTACCAAAATAGTGTGTTTGTTACGCATTTGCTAAAAAAATGGTCTAACTTGATACAACGGATGTATTCCCCGAAGGGTTAGGCAGAGGTGTACTAATTTACACCCACTGTTCACTGGTACTTATATTTAACTTCCATGTAATAGGCGACAAGCCTATTGTCATCAACAAGACACAAATCCAAACTGCGAGCTGCTATTGAGAATTTTATAGGAAAACCCATTAACACTTTGCTCGACCTAGGGATCGACCCAGGACTTCTACAGTAGTGATTATGACCATTATACTAATGAGGATATTATAAGACCCACTCGGGAAGCGTATTCCATTTCGATACGCATAATAAACGGGTTTTAGGAATTTCAACCATGAATCGTATTTGTAAAGAAGAGAAAAGTCAGTGAAAGCCCTAGAACTACCCAAATATGAAAATATTTTACAAGTAAGGTAAGTTGTTGTGTGTTTATTTCTTCCTATCCTACACTATTAATAATATTATAAAGAGAAAATATTTGTATTTTTGTTTATAATGAATAAACTCTAAAACGACTAGACAGATTTTAAATATTCTTTCACGAATACAATGCTTCATTATCACTGAGTAACATAGGCTATATTGTTAATCGAGTTAACACAACGTTACTTTAATTTGCGGGTGAAACCGCGGGAAATACCTAGTTTACCATATTATTATCATTTCTTTTACGCGTTAACAGTGGAAAATACTTTAATTAATGATTATGATGTTGTCTTTTTTGCGCCTTTATTGTTTTGGCTAACCTGCCTATTATACATTTCAATAGAAATTTTTGAATTGTGTTCGAAACAAACAGTATAACAAAAGAATATTTTTTACACCTTCGCTTAATAAATATTGGGATATTTTGACAGTTCATGAAGCAAAAACCTGAATAAAATTTATGTGTTTACGTTGAATAATTAAGTACTTATACCGTTTGATATATTTTGTGTTGATTTGCAATACGTATTTTGCCAAGTTTTTTGTACATTCGAAACTAAAAAACATTTGTCATTGCTATTTGAATGCTGAAGACGTCAGGAATAGAACGTGTGTGTTAGCAATTATTTTTATGTTCTGACGTGTTATTGAAAAATTATTTACACAAAACTGTATGATTGAGTATGATTTATTATCAGTTTCAAGATCGGGGTTAGGCATACACTCCACGCGATATAGGTTGTAGGGATTGCAACCCAGCAGCATTTTCAATCTAGCTGGATTTTTGGTGGATTAATACAATTACTGCTGGATCCAGTACATTTTTTGCTGCTGGATCCAACAAGCTAAAAAATGTATAGCATCTGGAGCAGGTGTTTGCCGTGTTGGTGGTGGAATATTCGAAAGAATATTCTATTATAAGAATATTAATATAAGAATTACTTATTAATATAAGAATATTCTAGCTATTACATAATACACCAATATTTCGCCGGTATGTTTAGGTCCCATGTTTATGATCGCAGGTTTATTTATGTCCCGTAATAGAGAGTGAACCTATTGCCATTAACCGGGCGCAAGTCCAAAATCTGAGCTGCTATTGAGTATTTCATAGACAAACCCAATAACATTTTGATCGACCTAGGTATTGAACCCAGGACCTCTAGCGTAGCAGTCGCGCTTGGGACCACGAAACTAACGACGCAGTTCGATGTTTGTTTAGTATTATTTTTTAAATGGATACACAAAAATAAATTATAAATATTTCATGCAGCCACAAAAAACTAGGTAACACAAGTTTCTGTTTCACAAGTTTTCAACTGTAAAATATTGCGTCATTTCGCTTAATGTAAATCATTACACGACGCCATTTATCACCGCTATCTCTGCCGGTGACATTCTGAGGCGACACCGCTAACGTTTTAGTTCGTCTGCCTGTATATTCTTCAGTTTCACTAAAGTTATTATGTAGAAGTTCAGTGATAACCTAGAGATTGGACCATTGGACTGGCAAAGGTCTCGAGTTCGAATTTAAGGCTCGCACTACTGCATACTTAGTAGATTTTTTCAACAGCGTGTGAAGTCTTAAAGAAGAATAATAAGAAAAATAAATCGTTTTCTTTCTTTCTTTCTAAGTCTACCAATCCGCACTATATACATATATATACTCGTAAGGTAAGGTATACGGTACTATATACATATATAAGGTATTGGTTTATTCTGTGATATTCTCACTAGCAGCTCCACTAGCGGCACACACTAGCGGCGTCCTATAATTAAGAAAACATATTCACAATTTTAATAGTATTTTTTAATGTGTAGTGTATTCCTTGTTGGAGATCCAATAAATAATTAAATCAATCACTTTCCATTATTAAAAAATATTAACAAACCACTTCTATGCGATCCTAAAAGATGCGGAGTTTAAAATAAGAACGCCCTATGAGATAAAAATAGGTTAAGTACGCGCAATGTTAAATTATGTAAATCCAATTTCGATACCCTCATACTGTTTAGGAAAATACGGTCTCATTGCGGAAGAAGTCCAAATTGAATAAATATGCAAATACGCAGAGGGAAATTCCCAATTTAGATTTTTTTCTTTACAATCTTACGTAGTGATTGTGATTGAGGTATTGTGTCGCTTCTCAATAGATTTCAATGTGTGTGAGTATTCATCATTATTTTTAATGAAGAGATGCTTTAGCAATGCTCAAAGAGCGTCTAATATGAAGCACGTGCGCACAGGGATACAAGTTTCATCGTTTTACGCGGCAGCAGTTCCATCCCCGTCATCTTGATGGTTGGCAGTCCACAACAGTGCGTTTCTCTAGAAACTTTCTGCCTCGCACAACAAAACTATATAATGAACTTTCGCCTGCAGTATTTCGGGACCAATACGATCTTCAAACCTTCATGAAAAGAGCGTACTCCCTTTTAAAAGGCCGGCAACGCCCTTGTGCCTTACCATCAGGCCATCCGTCTGCTCGTTTGCCCCCTATCCCATAAAAAGATACTTCAATCTAGAACAGGGGAGCTATCACGGCGACCTTTGATTTAAATCATGGTAGACAAAGTGCCAAACATATCCAGTATTAAACTGATCTGTCAGCGTATGAAAGTTTCCATTATAATCCCCCAGGTCTTCTCGAATTCATCTGCTTTGAATTTACTTATCCCTTTCTGGGTTGGCTTAGCTATCAGGGTTTTATCGTATACTTGGACGGCATAAATTCGCACAATTTTAATTCCACATAACGGATAATTCGGCAGGTTTTAATAACAATTGTTGTTTTATAACTAGTCGATTCGCAAGATGGTGCGAATCGACAATTCACAAATATAGAGCAAGCTATTGGCATTGTGTAGTAGGACTTCGACAAACCTATTGGAACTCCACACAAAAAAACTCGAAGAAATATATGAAAAGGAGGTTTCACATTTTTCTGTAAATTTTGTAATATTTTTTGTCTGGCTTTGAGTTAGGAGCACTCATCTATCCTAGTCTGACATTCGTTTATTTTCGAGGGAGGCTTGAAATTACAGAATTCGTGTACATAATAGGATTCCCTCTAGATAATATTGGAATGAAAAATATTTCATATTTATGAACTTGGTCATAAGCGACATTAATAATATTCGTTATTTTTTCACCCGACTGCTCAAAGATTGCTTTTCGTATCTATTTTTTTTTTGTAAAAAGTTTGAAGTTTTATATCTCGTAATACGTAATAGACTATGTACCTATATAGTTTCTTGGTATTAGGTACTTCTCCTTAAGACCCACTATTTAGAACCGTCGTAAGAGCTTTTTCGACGACACGTTTGGCGTAGCGTCTGAGCGATCGGCTTCTGCACCACGTGTTGTGTGGTCGATCCCCACACGTAGCGAATATTTGTATGACCTACAGGTAGTTGTTTCGGGTCTGGGCGTTTGTGTATATGAGAATTTGTGATTGCAAACGCACCCATGTTACAAAAGAAAATCCTAGTGTGGGGCAACGTTTCTTTAAAAAATCGAAATGCTTTTGACTATTCGAAAGTGCTTTCACGCTCTCATGATATTTTGACTATGACTTTGAATCAAACCGAAGACAGGTAGCAGCCGCGCCTTTGATCATTAAAACAATGCGACAGTTATTTACTGCTCATTCTGTTTTCTTTTGTATATGTATAAGGTAAGACCAATTATTCAAGATGCAATATACAATCTTTGATTCAATATCGAATCTTCACTGACTTTTTTTGTTTTTGTTTAATTATAAAGTACGTTAGTTTAAAAGAAAAACGTTGCCCCACATTAGGATTTTCTCTACCATCTACTCTGAATATACAAATTGCAGATAGCAGAAATGTGTGTGAAAATATATTTTTTCCTGCCTCACGTCTGTACTCCCCGAAGGGTTAGGCAGAGGCGTACTAATGTACACCCACAGTTCGCCAGGTATGTTTAGGTCCCATGTAATAGGGGGCGAGCCTATTGCCATTAACCGGGCACAAATCCAGACTCCGAGCTGCTACTGAGAATTTCATAGAAAGACTCAATAACACTTTGCTCGACCTGGGGATCGAACTGCTACGCTAGAGGTCCTGGGGACCACTAGCGTAGCAGTCGCGCTTGGGACCACTGTACTAATGAGGCAGTCTTTCATTCATATGTTTATAAGCCAACGTGTATAATTATGGTCAATATTACGCGCGAGCCACTGGTGTTGCAAATGAAATGAAATGAAATGAAATGAAATGAAATGAAATGAAATGAAATGAAATGAAATTATTTAGAGATACTTTTACATGTCAATGGTTTGCGGTTTTTTTTTTAGCTAGATGGCTTCGGCATTTCCTAACTGACGACCTCTGAGAAGAAACACCGAAACAAACTCAGAGAATCATGGTCTCTTTTAAAGTCCAGACATGGAAGAACACTTATATGTGAGTGGTACGATGTAGGGTAATGTCTGAAATGGCCTTTTGAGGAAAGAACCATTGCAGCTTTGAGTAGACCAGTCCCAACTGACGGCACGCATGCATCAGTCATCGTGTAGCTCAACCATAATTTAGGGAGCTCAACGACCTGTCGCACGACCATACCAGATCAGCAGGACATTCGTGGAGGTCTAATGAAGTTCCCAAAGCCTCCAGACTATAATAAGCTTGTTTAATTATCATGTATCAAAAGCCTACATGGTACTCACATTTACAAATTATATTTTTTTTTTTATGAAATCTCTTGAATATCGCGGCAAAATAGTAACAAATTCATGGATGTCAAAATTCAATTCAATAATAAAAGAGTAATTAAAATGTCAACAATTAAAATGTCAACAATTAAAATGTCAACAATTAAAATGTCAACAATTAAAATGTCAACAATTAAAATGTCAACAATTAAAATGTCATAACAATGAAAATGTGATAACAATCAAAATGTCATAACAATTAAGATGTCAACACTCAAAATAACATTGTCACATTACATTTCGGATACACAATGTCAAGTCCCAAAAGTGGGTCATGTGAAGAGGAACTATCAAGGAGTCCCAGACACCTAAAAAAAAAAAACATATTTACATCATTATTCTTCAATAACATTAACAATTCTGTTCTGTGTAGTTTGCATTATGCAGTTTGATGTGACCCAATAAATAACAAAACATTGCCATAGCAAGTAAAAACCGACCAGCCCCGACAGACAGCACCCGTTCACGGGCATGACGTGTGTATCAGCGCCGTTCGACTCAACCATGTTGTAGGGAATAAAACGGCCCGTCACACAACGACACCATCAGCAGGACATTTGAGTGAGCTTGACAAGCTTTGACCGCCTGGCAATAAGATAGCAAGATTAATTTTAGGGTTGTTATAAGTAGATGCTAAATGCAACATCAGTGGCTGCACAATACACAATACTTTAATAAAAATAACCCTGTTAACGAGAGTAGCTCAATCCCAAGCATTTTTGTCTTCCATATAGTCCTTAACTGTATAGTAACCCTTTTTACAAAGCTTTTGCTTAATGTATGACTTAAATTTATTATGACTTAAATGTTGGAAATGATCTGGGATTTTATTGTAAAAGCGTATACATTGACACTTAAATGACTTACTGATTTTCTGGAGCCTAGTTGGAGGAACAATGAACCTGTCTTTATTTCTAGTGTTAATATTATGGATATCACTGTATTTAGAGAAGAGATCAATATTTTTGTGCGCATACAATAAATTTTCATAAATATACTGAGAAATAACGGTCATTATATTAATCTCTTTAAACTTATCTTTGAGTGAACACCTGGGGCTTAGGTTATAAATTGATCGAATGGCTCTTTTCTGCAATACGAAGATAGTCTGTATATCGGCGGCATTCCCCCACAGCAGAATACCATACGACATCACACTATGGAAATAACTAAAATATACTAGTCGAGCCGTATCGACGTCAGTTAAATTACGTATTTTTTTCACGGCGTACGCTGCAGAACTGAGCTTCTTCGACAACTTATCTATATGTGGGCCCCACTGAAGCTTAGCATCCAAAGTAATGCCTAGAAACAAAGTAGAGTCTACAAGGTCCAACTCTTCGCTATTTATTAATACACTAGTTTTCACCTGTCTGACGTTAGACGTCGTGAACTTAATACATTTAGTTTTTTTCTCATTTAATAGCAAGTTGTTAGTATTAAACCAGTGCATTACTTTTAGGAGAGCGCTGTTTAAATCGTCATTTGCCATTTGTTGGCGTTTTAGTTTAAATAACAAAGAAGTATCATCTGCAAACAGCACTACCTCATGATTGTCCCTTATGAAATAAGGCAAGTCATTAATATAAATCAAAAACAAAAATGGGCCAAGAATTGAGCCCTGCGGAACTCCCATAGCGACGACTGACCCCGGTGATCTCTTTCCATTGACGTCCACTTTCTGAATCCTGTTACACAGGTACGAAGTAAGAAGATTCAGAGAAGCGTTCCTAACACCATAGTGGTGCAATTTCCTGATTAGAGTTTCATGAAGAACGCAGTCGAATGCTTTGGACAGATCACAGAAAATACCCAAAGCATCGTATGAATTCTCCCAAGCACTATATATGTGGCCTAAAAGTTCAACACCGGCATCGGTTGTCGAACGGCCCTTTGTAAATCCGAACTGCTTACTATGTAATAATTTATTTTTATAAAAAAACCTTTGCATTTGATCCAACATTAGTTTTTCAAAGATTTTGCTAAATGTAGGTAACACTGAGATAGGTCTAAAATTAGTTGGGTCAAATGTGCTACCTGATTTAAACAAAGGAATTATCTTGCTATTTTTCATAAGATCAGGAAATTTACCACAGTCAATACACTTATTAAAAATTATGGCTAGGGTAGGTGCTACGACCTCTATAATGGATTTGGCAACGTCAACAGAATGACCCCATAAGTCTGCAGTCTTCTTTATGTTTAAAGTATTAAACGTTTTTATTATATCTCTGCAATTGACATGACAAAATTGAAATTCAATATTACATACATTAACATTTTCTTTAAGTAAAGATTCAGCAACAGTGGGGGACGAGTTCAGCGATTTAGTGGTCGAAATAGGTATATTTGCAAAAAAATTTTCAAATGTTGAAGCAACCTGTGTGTCGGCTGTTACAATGTTATCATCTATTTTAAGACTGTAGTCACTATTTCGTCTACTAATTCTTCCCGTTTCACTTACTATAATATTCCAAGTCATTCTAATTACATTATTACTGTTTCTTATTTTAGAACTTATATAACGGGACTTGGCTATACAACACACTCTTTTGAATAATTTTGAGTAATTTCTAACATAGAGATTAAAATTAGGAGTGTTAACATAGATTCGTTCATTGTATAGCTCATAAAGACGCTTTCTGCTTATATGAATACCTGCGGTTGCCCATTCACTGAAAGAAACATTTCCATTTACCGTGATCGTCTTAGGTACAAAAGTGGAATCAAAATGTGTACAGTACGCTTTAAAAAAGGTCTCGTAACATTTATTGGGTTCATGCTCATAAGGCAATAACGGTAATGTATTAATAAGTTTAGTTTTAAACATTTCCAAACGACCTGCAGTTTTTGGGTTAACAATGATATCCATTTTAACCACTTCCATATTCCGATTCTGGATACTAATCATCTGTCCGGTGTGGTCAGAATCTAACATATTAATAATTTTCTTGTAGTTTGGTATAACATCTGTGTATATATTATCTAAGCATGTGGCAGTAGAAGCTGTTATTCTAGTTGGCTCCAGAAATAAGTTAGTAAGATTGTATGACAGGAAAAGGTTTTTAATCTTATTAGTTAATCCTGAATTTTCCAATAAATTGACATTAAAGTCACCACATATTAAGATACATTTATTACATTTACTAGCTTTGTGAAGTGCTTCATCTATTATCCTTTCAAAGGAATCATACAATCCTGAAGGAGGTCTGTACACACTTAATACAATAAACCGCTCTAATTCCACACTGGCTATCTCAATTGTTCGCTCAACAGAGAGGCTCACTATATCCTTGCGTTCCTTAAATTTAAGTTGATTACTAACTAGGATTAAGGAGCCACCATGAATGGCATTCTCCCTGCTAAACGAACTACCAACCTGGTGATTACTGTAGTTAAACATGATTTGGTGAGACTTTAACCAGTGTTCGGTAATACAAAGAATGTCAATGTTATTATAGTTCATAAATAATTCAATTTCTAAATCTTTATTCATCATTCCTTGTATATTCTGGTGAACCAGCTTGATTATATTACCTTTTTTATGCACTATTGAAGAATAATGTGGTGTAAAAGTATTTCCTAAATTTTCATTTTTCTGCAGTAAGTCAATGCAAGAGGTTGTCTCTATTGTCTTCATATCTAATTTAAATTATTTGAAATGTCAACACTGTGGCTAGCCAAATCATTGGCTGGGTCAATATAAATATCAATTTATATTTATATTATATTAATATAAATGTTCATAGGCTACGGTAACTGCTTACCATCAGGCGGGCCGTACGCTTTTTGCAACAAAAAAAAAACAGATTATAATCTTGAAATACGGATTTTATCGCATTGTATTGATATTGTTCAATTTATTGTTAGACTTCAATCTGACATCTAAAATTTCCCGTACAAATACATTGTGATTTCACTGAAACCGTCTTTTACACCTGTCTAGCCAGGTTTCAAGCTGACGACGATATTATCACTCCCAAAACTACCTGTACTGTCGTTGACGGTATAATGGTTAGAACTTAAAACTCAAGACCCAAGCTATTCTAAACTCTATCCTCGGAAAAACAAGGCTGTAAATTCGTATTCTGAAATAGTTTCAAACGTTATAAGGTTAGTGTTTGTGCTTTAGTGTTGTAATAAAAGCAGTCTCCGTATTGTTTTACTTGGTGATATGAAGATAAGGATGTGACTAAAAGGGGGCTGATATTCAGAGAAGCAACTTTGTAAAGAAATTACTCAACTATTTCCTGACGGGTAAATGAGTTGAGCTAACTCCTAACTACATAAGACAATGTTACTAGGCATTGTACGTTAGACAAGGCTCTCCATCTAATAAGGGATGTATAATTTATTAATTTTTTTTATTCGTGATAGGCTTACGCTTGACCGCTAGTTTGCCTGATGTTAAGCGATACTGCGATCTACGATGGAGCGCGCTTGCCTAGAAGAAACCGAATTGGATACAATTGAACAATGCCGGTGGACTTTGTGTAAATCGGGATTAGTAGTATTATTTTATAGATTAGCAACGTGATTTTCAATTCCTGGAATTGTTTATTCATTGTTACGATATCTTGATTTAAATTTGAATACTGAAACGGCACTCGAATGTTTCGCTGAGGCACACTCCGAACTCTTTGAAAAACGGAAAGCCGAAGGTGGTCGATGTGTAAAATTGAGATTGTCAAAATAAACTTACTTTTTCTTTTAATGTTAGTGAAAAGCAATAAAATAATAATTACGCGGGTTAGGTGAACGATCAACCTTAAAAGAAACTTACACTAGTATTATATTATCTGTGACTAGAACATCTGTACGCTTCGTTGTATGCTGTCCTGTGCGCTCCGCTGTACGCTCCGCTTTGTTTCAAGTTGCGTCCTTAAAGTTACGTCTGTATTGTATTCGTATGTCGCAGAATATAACCAAATTGTGTTGTTAAGATTGTTGCCCGTTAAACGTGATCATTTTCTAGGTGGGTTATAGTTTAAACTAAGTACCTACGTATATATTTGAGGAACTTTCTATATCCAACATATAGTAACACGGTATAATTTGCTTTCAATACACCTCTTACACTTATAACAGTTTATTGCAAAAGATAGGCAAAGAAAAAACGGGTTAAAATAGGCCCGTCAGTATTTAAGTAGATACCTCCTTAACTACCTTAAAGATAGATATTTACATAAAATCTTGGTAGGATAGATTGAAATCATCTTATGCTGAGTAACTTGTAATTTAATTTATATTTTTCTTATTTTCTTGTGAATTTTGTTTACAAAAATAATTACATATTGGGAACTCAGTTATACATAAAGCGGGTTAAAAAACTTAAGATCTCCTTTTTCTCTTCGTATCAATGGTAAAGTCATCATCATTATCAAACCATTCACTTCTCAATGTGGCACAATGGGAAAGGGGTTATGCCACCATGCTGGCCCAGTGTCAGTTGACAAAATAAACACCCGTGGAGAAAATTTCTCAGGCGTACATATTTTCTCACAATGTTTTCCACAATATGCACATTGTGAAAAGTCAGAGGCATTGGATCCGAACTCCGAAACCTATGACTTGGCAATCCAATGATCATATCGCTAGCTATCACACAGTACTAGATAAAGTATTTTTTTAAATAACAGTAGGCATTTTTTTAGATATAGCGCTACAAACACCGCCCAAGCCCAAACAAGATCAAAATATTTGTGTCCCAAGGAAAACAGTTCCATAAATTCACGCATAAAATAGAAATGTGATCTTGACCTCACGCCACTGAATGGGTGATAAAATTAGAACATCCGCGAATGCACTGCCACATCTGCGCAAAAGCTACGCGCGTTACACTGCGTACTAAATATATGCGTAAATTTACATATTACATACTAAGCAGTATCTAAATTTACGCGTCCATATTATCATCTGCGTTTTTTTTTATACCACTGAAGTGGCAAATAAGCTTACGGCCTGCCTGATGGTAAGCAGTTACCGTAGCCTATGAATGTTTGCAACAGCAGAGGCTCGCGCGCAATATGGACCACAATTATACACATTGGCTTATAAGCATTATGAATAAATGACTACCTCATTAATCTAGTGGTCCAAAGCGCGACTGATATGCTAGAGGTCCCGGGTTCGATCCACAGGTCGAGTAAAGTGTTATTGGGTTTTTCTATGAAATTCTCAGTAGCAGCTTGGTGTCTGGATTTGTGCCCGGTTAATGGCAATAGGCTCGCCCCCTATTACATGGGATCTAAACATACCGGCGAACTGTGGGTACTAATAATAATTATTACGCGCTTAAACGGTGAAGGAAAACATCGTGAGGAAACCTACATGCCTGAGAGATTTTCTCGACGGCGTGTGAAGTCTGCCAACCCGCACTAGGCCAACGTGGTGGACTATAGCCTAATCCCTCTCATTCTGGGAGGAGACCCGTGCCCAGCAGTGGGACAGTATAATGGGTTGATTATGTTATGTTATGTTATGTAAGCCAAAGTCGATACCAGAAATAACTCCAATCCCGTACTAGGAGCTAACCTGTGCTATAGGTACGGATAGTTCTACCACCGCACTTGTGGACTTGTGCTTACACAATCATCACATAACGTAGCTATAAGTATTTTGAGTCACTGAGCTCCCAAAATAGGCAAGCCTGTATGTTGGGTGAACATTAAGAACTCCTCTGCCCAACTCTTCATGGAATACAGGCGTGTTGGTATGTAATGAATGAATAGGTACCTATATTTAGATGGGGCTCCTAGACGGTTAAGCATGCTTCACGTGTAGGTGAATTTTTCATGCTTGGCAAACATTTTCACTGCTTGGAACATGTTTGACAAGAGAACTACTTGTACGCGCGATAATGCTAGACGAAAGTTTATATTTTTGCAATGTTTTTGTCGGGGATTTATTTTATTAATAACTACAAAATTTTACGCTTAGTACATCTTCCATTGGTACTTGATTGACTTTTATTAAAGTAACACACTAACTTTTGGATTATATTTCGGATTATAAATTGCAAACTTTTCTCATTGTTTGAAGAAAAGATTGCAAAGTCTGTACTTTATAAGCACTTACAAAAAAGAGCTTACAAGTTGGGGTATTCAATTAAAATTAGGTATTGTTGTGCAAAAACTGTAAAATTTTAAATAATAATTAAGGCAAAATCGCTGTTTACGTCTGTCTGTCTACTTACTAGCAAATTTAGGTCGCACATTACTAGTATTCTTGTTAACCACTCATGCTAAGCTAAATGCTTGCGTAACGAGTAGGTTCACGTCTGTAGTGCAATGGGTGAGTTTCGAACCGGCAACCACATGATCGCAAGTCCAACGTTCTGGTCATTAGGCTACCGCCGCTTCTATTCGGCGTGCTGTCATACAAATTCTATTCTACTTTTGAATTTATTCCGGGAGTAGCCGTTACTCCGACTTGGTGAAATACACCCTAAGGCCTCTAAATATTCCATACATTTAGGTCAGCCGATCGAGCTCTCGGCATGTAACTCAATTTTAGTGCTGCATCCCTGTTGCATTTTAATCACAGACTTCCACTAACTGCTATGCCTAAATTACCTTTGGTCAACTTTAGTTGGAATCGATTTTCGGTAGCATAAGTAACTGAATTTTGACCACTCTTAACCACTGGACTATCAATAGACAATAATTATTCCAAAACAAGTCAGTAGGAAATGGAACCCAGTATCCCACGCTAAATGTGGCGACTATTTTATCAATGACGACACGTTTGGCGTAGCGGCTGAGCGATCGGTTTCTGCGCCACGTGTTGTGGATTCGATCCACATACGGAGCAAATATTTGTATGACCTACAGGTAGTTGTTCCGGGCCTGGGCGTTTGTGTATGGAATTTGTGTTTGTAAAAGCACCCAAGATGCAGGAGATAATACTAGTGCGGGGCAACGTTTTGTTTAATATGAGCACTTTGGCAACTTGCAGTCTATGTATCTCGCTCATGCGCATATCAAATTAATATAATTCACCTAACATTTATTAAATCGAATACTTTATGGTCAACAAGAACAACGAAAAAAAATGAATACTAAAAATCATTAACTTTGCTCAAGAAAGCGAAAAGAAATTACAGCATTCGCACATTAAATCAAAATCTTTCAAAGAAAGACATAAAATATTTGCATTATAATGCATCATATTTATCAAAGACTTGCAAATGGCCGCTGTGCTGTAGATAACAAGTGAAAAATATGAACACAGCTATGCAAGCTTTGTGAATATCAAAGAAACGGCTATGAATACAGCTCTGATAGACTAATGAAGATGAATCTATGTTGTTCAATTTTATCGCTGTGAAAGGAATTCTTAGGCAATATTTTAGCTCAAAATTACAAATGAATTCTCACTACTCTAATTTTCAATATTGCGCAATTGTGCAAGGTTAAATTATACAGAGTCGGGGTCCTTAAGGCAAGAGAAGAAAAGTGTTGTTCTCGGTCGATACGAGATATAGAGATAGATAAATCCAGCCGTCTCCCCTGGAATATCTGTGCAACAATATTTGACAGCACGTTTGGCGTAGTGGCTGAGCGATCGGCTTCTACTCTACGTGTTGAAATGAAATGAAATGAAATTTATTCTGCAAGTAGATCTTTAGAGATACTTTTACATGTCATGGTTTGGGTTTTTTTAGCTAGATGGCTTCGGCATTTCCTAACTGACGACCTCTGAGAAGAAACACCGAAACAAACTCAGAGAATCATGGTCTCTTTTAAAGTCCAGACATGGAAGAACACTTATAAGAGAGTGGTACGATTAAGGGTAATGTCTGAAATGGCCTTTTCAGGAAAGAACCATAGCAGCCTTTATTCCGTGCTTTACTCCGTGTGGGGATCGAACCCACAGGTTCGATCCCCGCACGGAGTAAATATTTGTATGATCTAGGTAGTTATTCCGTGTCTGGGTGTTTGTGTAAGTGATAATTTGTGTTTGTGAAACGCACCCACGATACAGGAAAAAATCCTAGTGTGCGGCAACGTTTATTTCTTGAAAAAAAAAATTAACTAGTTATTTTTTTTTGCTTAATCTTAAATAATGCTTTGTCGGGAATGAAAAATTTGATTTTGACAAAAAAAAAATTCAGTATAGAATGTAAATATCTAATTTTTTACATAATACTTATCGTAAAGTTTACGAAAATTAAAAATACAGTTCTACGAAATGTCATGCGACCTTTCTAGTGAACGGGATTGCATAAGGATAGGTATGACGTGAAATTAGCGGGAGGTGGGGTAGTATCTTTGTTATTTGTAATGGGTATCATGAGAGAAGGCTTTTTTTTAGTTATTACCCTGTTCATCTAGAGATATTTTGATGGTGGAACATGTTTGAGTTTTGTTGTTAAGTACGTAGAGATGGTAGTCATACTATTTTATAAGTTTCAATCAGTAATAGTAGTGCATAAAAATCTGGTGTATACAGGCACCCTACAGAAATATTTTAAGTCTTATGTAAAAGAGGGCAAGCCACTAATCAGGTTGAATCTCTGAGCTGCTATAAATGTATTCCTTGCAACATGAATTTTGAATAAAACAAAATTACAGGGAAATCATCTATACTATTATTATTACTATTATAAAGAGGAAAGATTTGTATTTTGGAAATATAACGAATAAATTTAAAAACTACTGAACCAATTTCAAAAATTCATTTGCCGTTTGAAAGGTACATTATCACCGAGAAACATAGGCTATATAACATCACGCTACGTCTCTTAGGAACGGAGCAGCGCGGGTGAAACCGCGAGCGGATCGTCTAGTCATTTATATACGTACCTATGCCAAATACCTAAAATAATTGCCTGGTAGGTTCGATTTTTTTCGCCCCCCTTTTACATGTGATCTAAACATACCGGCGAACTGTGTTGATAAGTACACCTCTGCTTACAAATACCTATAGGGGTCAACTCCTCAGTGTTTACTTGACGAGATTTGAAAAGACTCCACGTAAGGACACGAGCACGAACGCATTGCATTGTTTGCTTCGCTTCTGAATTGAGTTAACCTGGAATACTATGAAATAGTTGTAGTTGTGTGTTGACTTTGCGTTTGTGTATTGTACTTAAATGTATTACAACTATCATACCATCACGCTGTACTCCCCGAAAGGCCAAGCAGAGGTGTACTTAATAATATACACCTCTACTTCGTTCGCCGGTATGTTTAGGTCTCATTTAGGTAATAGGGGGCGCGCCTATTGCCATTAACCTGGCATAAATCCTAAACTCCGAGCAGTTACAGAGAAAAACCCAATATCACATTGCTCATCCTGGGTATCAAACCCAGGACCTTAAGCGTAGCAGTCGCGCTTCGGACAACTAGACTATAGAGTAAAGTTCCTATCACACTATAATTACAGAACTATCATTTAAAAGGAGCTATGTATGTATCATTGCATTCAATTAGTACGAGTACGTATGCGACAGTCATAGTCCTCTACAGATACCTATTTATATTATACTTTAGAATGCAAAAATGTTGAGCTTATACCAAACCGTAATCCCTCAACAACACTAATTATGGAACAATATATTCCACACTCCACAATTCAGCTCACTGCAACGAAAACATCACTACCGCCTGGAAATGTAGCACGGCTCAAGCGAGTGATTGATCTGACGGGGCCAGTGACGTGACGCGAATGTTCTGAAGTGGAACAATGTTCCATGTTATAAAATAGCAAGACGTGGAGGTCTGAGAATTAAAGTGAAACGTGTAACGTAGTTGAGGCTAGGGAAAAAGGATTTAGTTACATAAAATAAATAAAAATAATTAAAATAAAAATGTTTATTGCATCAACTTACTTAACTTATTCTAGTTACAATTGGGAGTTCCTTATAAGCAACCAGTATGCTTGTATTAGGATACTCCGCCCTTCCCCAGGTTATTTAATTTTAACACAAGAATACTTAACATGTTTCATTAGATAAGTTGACCTTAAACAATTAAAAATAAAATGAAATGAAAAGAAATGAAAACAGTTATAGTAATTTTTAGGAGGCAAAAACAACAGAACATATAAAATCTAATAACTATCGCGCAGGTTGTGTGTAATGTGTTGAGGTGAAGTGTGTATGTGTGAGTAGTGGGTGTATGTATGTGTGGGTGTGAGGGTTGTAATTATGAGGTGTATTTGGTGTAGATTATTTGAAAGTTGCTTTGTGTTAATTAATAGAGGAGTTTAGCTAGCTAATCTTACGACAAGTCTTGGGATCGGAAGATACTGTGGGACAGTATCTTCCATTACCAGCTGAGGTATCATCACTTAATACTTTATAGTTTCATGGATTGCACCATAATAAAATATCATCACTGCATTCGCTAAATTGACAACATTTCAAAATTATTAAGCAACCAAAACAAAAATACTGTTTACTTTGTTATCCTATCCTGAGTTCCAAAACATTTTTATGTATTTTTTATATTTCATCATTTCCGAGAAAAAAAAAACAAGAAACGTTTGACGACGTCACTCATATGGCGGAAACTGCGTAAATTGAAATTTTGTCGAAATAATAGTAAATCAACAAACGAAATAGGTAATGTAAGGTTATGAATAATTATGATAGATGCTTTTTGAAGGGTCAGAAAAATGACGTCATGTCATCGTTTAACCCGTTTCACCATACAAATGACGTCATTTGGCACTTACGTCTGTTTAGAATAGAAAGAACTTCAAAGTCGAAAATAAATATGAAAATGATTGAATATCGCGTAAATAAAAAATACGGGTATCGTATTTTAGATCTAGTTTCAAAAACATTTATAAATGGATGAAATGCTGTCCAATCCAAAAGACGTCACACATATAAACGTAACTGGTGGTGGTTACCAGCCAATTAAACTCCCAAAGTTCTTACCACCGAGCAAGTCATTTAGTTTCTAGTCTCTTACGATGACAGATGCGATCTGAATAGCTGTATTCTAGCCTCTCCCAGTAAAATTGGTAGTTTTGATAACTGTCAAATGTGATGCAAAATTGTTAGATTTAAAAATTATGGTAGCAAAGTTTACGTGTTTTTGACACTTAATTTTCTGTGTTATATAACACCTTCAATAAATGTATTATATGAAAGGCGATAGCTTCGACAGTTTTGCATAGTAAAGAGACTACGTCATAGATGAGAATTACTGGACAAGGTTTTATTCTATCGCAGACGAACGACTTAATAAATATTTTTGGGCATCTTGAGATTAATTTACAACATCAAAGGTTGACTACCTACATGAGAGAGAAGTCTGAACAATAATATAATGTATAAGGTAGTTAAAGAGTATTGAACTTGTGAAAAAATTAACAGTGTTTCTCAACGCATTTTTCTTGCCTAATCGATTTTTAATGATATACAACCCCCCAAAAAACCGTAGGTATTTAAAAAAATAAAAAATTAAGATACACCTCAACCATTTCAGTAGCCCGAGTATCCTGAATAAATTGTAAAAATATTAGTCAGTAGGTATCATTTAACATTCTCAGTTATCAAGCCATGATCTATATCGGCCAGTTATAAATGGCGGTTACAGGTCGGACGAGTCGTAAACGAAACTCGGTTCTCAACATTTCCCGAGATATGCTACTCGAGTACCACCTTCTGTTTAACTTTATGATGGGTTCGCAATAAAGCCTTTTGCCATTAGCACTAAAAGCCTCGTAAATTATACGTTTTATCTATCTCCTTTACGACTCAACGGACGCTCTGCGGAATATTTTTTTGAAGCTCTTTAAATGTTTTGTATCAGTCGTATACTGTCGCTTTTACTACAACGCTAAAGAGATGATTTTGATTTGTAAGTGGTGAAGTCTTAGGTGTTGATACGAATAATTTAAGGCATCCATATTGCAAATGATTCTCTGAGTTTGTTTCGGTGTTTCTTCTCAGAGGTCGTCAGTTAGGAAATACCGAAGCCATCTAGCTAAAAAAAAAACCGCAAACCATTGACATGTAAAAGTATCTCTAAAGATCTACTTACTTGCAGAATAAATAATTTCATTTCATTTCATTTCATTTCATTTCATTTCAATGATAAACTCATTTTAATTGAAATCAGAGAGATATTTCATCATTATCAAATCAGGCTTCACAAGGATCGAATTATTTACTATATACTGGCTGCATCCAACGACTCCCAGTGACCTTAAGCTTTTTTATGAGACCTATAGTGTCATAAGTCATCACTGGTAACACACAATAGTTAAAGAATTTTAAAATAAAACCACTTATGGATTTTATCGCGTTATATGTTTATTTCAATATATCTAAAAAGTCTCAGAAATCAGTATAAACAGTTATGTCTTAAGGTTTATATTTACAAATACCTAGATATACCTAACTTTCGAATGCAACAAAATGCATCTACTTTTAACATACAGGAAAAATAATAAAGAGTTCAAATACTCCAAGCAAGAAGACGAGGCAATTTGTTTGGAGAAAGCAGACATCCAGGTAAACTGTCCTCGCGGGATCGTACAAAGTTCTAGATAACTGGGGAAATAACCATTTGTTCAAACGTTAGAAGTTTGCAATGACAGTCACAAATGGTTGCTAGGTACGTCGGCTATTTACTGTGCAATCGTTCAGTGCTCTAGACGTTTCAAGTCAGACTGTGAATGAACTTGCTAATCGAGCTGGGAGTATCACCCTTTTTTTTAAACTGCGGAAAATCTTCTTGGAAGTTCGGTACCTATTACAGAAAATAAATAATATATCTAACCGATACCTAAATAATAACAATACCGCTATAAATTATCCTTAAGAGTCCGGCGGACGGAATTTCTCTTACAAATGTAATACCGAAATGAATCGTAATTCAAACACAGTTTTATCAAATTCTGTTATTATTCGGATTCCGATACCGTTAATCTAGGTTCCTACGCTACCATTTCGTCCAAAACAGTTCACTGGAAATAAATGTAAGCAAATGCAATTTTTGATAATTGTACCAAGTTTGGAACGATTTTCCGGTCTTTTATTTTCAGTGAAGTAGCAGCAGATGAAATAGGACCGTAGGAACTTAGATTAACAATATCTAAATCCGAATAATAACATAATTTGATATAATATTGTCTGGATTACGATATTTATTTTTTATTTCGGTATTACGACACGATTGGCGTAGCGGTTGAGCGATCGGCTTCTGCGCCACGTGTTGTGGGTTCGATCCCCACACGGAGCAAATATTTGTATGATCTACAGGTAGTTGTTCCGGGTCTGGGCGTTTGTATATGTGAGAATTTGTGTTTGTAAACGCACCCACGATACAGGAGAAAATCCTAGTGTGGGGCAACGTTTTATAAAAAAAAATTACGTTTTTGTGTGCAATTCACGCTCCACCGGACCCTCTGTAATTTACAACAGCTGAAAATTAGCCAGTAGCCCCATCATACTATTTTGAGAAGCAATCCATTACTTAATAAGTTTTAAATTAGTTACAGAGATACATTTATTTCCATGGCTGGTTTGAATTTTCATTTTAATTCCAGAGAAGTTAAATAAAAACTAAATCGAAAAAAAAACAATTTAAATTCAAATGTGGAGAAAAACATTAGATAAAAACTTTCCATCTATTTCGAACTTGCATTAGTAGGTAAGTTCTACGTAGGGTTGCCAAAACATATAAAAATATTTGAACAGCATCTGCTACAATCACATTTGCATATTGCAAACTGTTTGAAATTTCCTCACAGCAAAACCCAATTATTTTGCATAGCTTTCCGAATAAACCTAGGGTTTACTTTAAAAAAAATATTAAGTTTAAAAAAAGGAATGTAATACAATCAAGTTAAAAAAAATACTGTTAATTCTATGGAAACGCGAATGAAACAATTTCGGGGAGTTTCGACAACAGTACCCAGTCCTTGGTTATTTTTGCCACAAGAAAATACGTTGCGTAGGTACAATAACATCAATAAATTAAATAGTGTGTATATTTGGGTAAAATTAATGGAAAGGCCATATTAAGTAATATTTCTGGATAAATATTTAGTACCAACTCCAGAAAGATTCTTACTAATTTTCAAATTTTAATATTAAGATTCATAAAAATTGCGACAGTTTAGCCCTGAAACATTTAGAATTACTACGTTTTCTTTGTTTGTACAATTTATTAATTTCTCAAAAAACGTATAAATAGTGTGAATATCGAATTGAATATTTGACAACCCTAGTCTCAAGGTTGCACGTTGCAAGAGATACGTTCCGCAGATTGCATCTAGCTCCTCTATATTTGAATGCACAAAATTCAACCCACAGTTTTCGGTATAAAATTTTACTTGCATCCTAAATCGAGTTTGTGCTTTGAAATATTTGTTGACTTTGAAAGAACAAATTGCTAGATGCATTGTTTTCGATTTGTTTTGCAAAATATTGTCGACGAAGTAAATATTAGGTACAATGAAATTAAATGAAATTCAAGATTTAAAAAGAAACTCGTTAGTGATAATAGAAAATGCTTACGTGCATTTAAGTAGATAACTACGTGAATGAAACAACTTTCTTAAAGATTATTAAATACTACGGAAACAGTCATGAACTTCTTGACATTTTTTACTTATCTATTTAACCTATGTAGTGTTTAATATAAGGTTCTTGCAATGACAACACCATTTATTTTAAAAGAGTGTCCATGGAGTTTCTTGCCGGATTCTTCTCCATAGGATCAACCTTTTGGAACCGTGCAACTAGAATCATAACGTTTCATAAACGCTTGTTAAAGCTTATTTGAATTAAAGACATTTGGCCTTTGTCTTGAACTTGACATTTATATAGTTAAAAAGAGGTAGACACGTTATCATCTTTCAAATGCGAATATTGTTTCGTGGGCAATGTGTAATTTGTAGAGTCACATACGCGGTTGACCGACCTAAGGTGCAGAAGTGTGTTTGACAGCGCTATTGACAACAATAAATTTTAATTTTATTTATATGTGCCGTCTTGTGCTGCGATACTGTACAAATTATTATACTAAAGTAAGAAAAGAGCATGGAGTATCTTATCACAAGTAAGTTAATAAATTCTTGGCTTCCGTACAATTTACTTAATTTTTTTCGTAGCAAATAAAATTTAAAATGAAAGAAAGAGTCAGCGCATTTCTTATTAGTATGAGAGAATGGGACCCAATACTTTTCATGTCACACGTTACAATTTACGGACATACTGGACATATCAAATGTGTCATATAACAACTGCTTAGTGCTAATTCATTCCATCTTAGGCTGCCTGTATCTATGCGCGCGATCATTAGGAAAGACTAAAATGTTTAGTTTTATAGGTATGGACATGTAGCGCGACTCAATTTTAAATAACATTTACTATGAACATGGCGTACCTAATAATATTATATCATTGGGTTCTTGGGTTCTTGAGTGTTTATTTCCTTGGACAAAAGACAAAAATAGCCTTCTTTGTAAGTAAAACCTCCTTTAAAATAAAATATACTGCCCGTCTAGCTTTACCTACCTACTAATTAATCTTTTAATCCTCGCAGTCTTCCCACTTTTACATTCAAAGGCGAATTCTCGAGATTACCAGGCTTAATTTAAATATTATCTCTCTTATTATTATTAAGTAAGGCAAGATTACTAGTATGCTAAGGCTGTACAGGTTGGTGAACCACAATGCAGGGGACTAATTGAGATAATGAAGAAACGTGATTCAGCCTAAGGCACAAAACTCCAAACTTTACAATGCGGTCAGCGGTGCGGCAAGATAACCGACAGACGCCATCTTGGATTATCAAATTCCGAAATTTTCCGTAGGACATAAGCCATTACTATACAGAACGGTGATTCTGTTAATTATAAACCGTTCAAAATGTAATTCCAATCCCGTCTCAATGTCGAATGGTAAGTCTTCTACATTATCAATCAACGTCTAACGTGAACAATTTAATATAATTTCATAAAATTGAACAACTGAAAATTCGACATTTATGTCCTTGTTATTAGATTGGAATTATAACTTTATCTGTGAAGTAGTTTAGACAATTAGTAGTTAAAACATATTGATTAAAATTAAAACAGCTAGATAATTAATTATATGAGAAAAAACTTGTGTATCATGTATTGGACCTATTTTGTATAAACACAAAATCGATGAATACAGAAAACAATCAAAATTCGCTTACCCGTCTTCCAGTTTGCATGTTCCACGAATACCCACTAGACAGCTATTCATTAGATAGAAATGCCTTTAGAATTTCAATAGGCACACATTTAACACGTAGATATGATCTAACAGGTATAACAGATCCACGATAGTATTGTGTATTACACCCGACCCAGTTCACACCACTAGGTGCTAGGGTTATTCACATGATAAGCTATGAAACCGATAGAGTAGGTGTTTATTAAGGTTTCGATTTCGTAATAATAATCAAAAATATATACAATAAAATAAATAAAAAAACCTCCCCTGGTCTATGATTGCCCCATTAGTTTAGAGGTCTGAAGCTCAGCTGCTGAAAGTGAGGTCCTGGTTGAGCAAAGGGTCACTAAGCTTTCCTTTAAAATGATCAGAACCTAGCTCGACGTTTGTACTTGTGCTCTATTAATAGCAATAGCCTCGCTGTCTATTGCTATTAATACTATCTACATGGTGTAGATCAGTACAATTCAGTTCACGAGGTACACTTTGGCTTGAGGAATATACCATAAAAAATACATAAACCACTGATTTTTCGAAGACGGCCGTCGATACGCAGGAGTGCACACGAAATGTCGGCGAGACTACTTGGAGGCTTTATAGACAGACTGTCCTCTGATAGCCACGAACATAAAAACCTTGACCCTTCGTGTCAAAAATGGAAGAATTATGGAAGACAGAGCAAGCTCTAGTTGCAAAACTGGTGTCTCTAAATAATTTGTAACTCGACAAACTCAAAACCCCAGTCCAGAACACACGTCGTAACATATTGGACATGTCGGTCGTTTTGCTTTCACAGAACTACATTCATTCACCACCTGTCAGAATACTGACCATGGTCGTCTTGAGTGTATATTTCAATAGACCTGCTGAATTTATAGCCATTATTTGACAGGAAGAACGATGTCTTTAAGATAGCATAGCGCGCATCTGTTGTGATCTCATTTTGTGATGTTATTAATTACTTATTGATGGTTCTTCTCCGTTTTACTTTTTTCTCTCTTTTCTACTATATTCTTTTCGGTGTTTAACCTTTTATAAACAGATTTTTGACACTTTTAGGTAATGATTTTATCCATTATTTATTGACACCGAGACAGATTAGTATACATAAATGATTCTGAATGCCGTAAAGGGCCCTGAAAATCTGACAATTTACACCGATGTCGACGATTCTGACAACATAAGTCAGGTGATTTGAAAAACATGTCATAAATCGAACCTTTGGGAACATTAATTATAAAATAATGACAATAAGCTGCTCGCTCCCTAATACATGAGACTTAAACATATGACCTAAACATATGTTTAGCACTATGTTTATTGGTACAGTAATACAGGCGTGATCCTCTTTTTAACTATATTATGTCATTGGGCGTGATGGTACGTTATGTTATGTTTATTGGGAACATTTTCAAACATATTGAACATATTGATTTGTTATTCTCTTTGTCAGACTCACATTTGACAGAGACAGAATGGCTTAGAGCGATTTATTTCCAATCGTAAAGTAAAAAGTAAGAGATTAAGGTTTTGTTCGCGATGTCACCTCTGCACCTCGTAATAATATTTATATATGTTTTTTTGCTTTAGTGTAAAAGTGTCAGAATTTGAAAGGTATCTATAATTATGAATTGTCAAAATGGTGTGACGTGTCAAGGTTTCAAAGAAGTATAAAATAAAGGTGGTTGTTCTACCCTTTGTGTTGCAGCGGATGTAAGGGAGCCGGAAGCGGGCGGAGCAGGAAGTGACGCACGTACGCACTCTCCCATTATACCGTATCTAGGTTAAGATTAAACCTATTTTCAAAATAATTTAGAGTAAGTAGCTGAAGCTTGGTTCTTGCAATTCTATTGAGCAATTAGCAGCTCAAATATAAAATGCATGTTGAAAACTGAAAAGGAGTCTTATTTACTTGCAAATTAATATAGGAGTAAATTACCCTAGTAAATTTTTCCATGTTTAACAAGTAAAACTCATTGATGTAGTAGTAACTAGTGCGCAGCCGTTGTCCAAGGGGAGCTCAGGTTGATTCCTAGATCAAATAAAGTGTAATTGGTATTCTGATTTTCGGATACCAAACAGGCATTTTGAGCTAGGAATAGCAGTTAGGAAATTCTCAGTAGCGGCTTGGGGTTTGAATTTTTACCTACTCGGCTAGAGGCAATAGGCTTTCACCCTATTACATGGAAACTAAAACACACCGGTAAACTGTGGGTGTACAGCAGAACAACTCTATCTAACCCATACAAACGTGATGCTACGTCTATTTTATGGAAATTAACTTTTATTTTACTAATGCTAATGCTATGCTGCTAATGGACATTCTGGCATATTCTCAAATCCAATCCATTTTCATAATAATTTTCTTCCATTCATGCGAATAAATTAATATCACGGCATAATAAAATTCATCTTTCTTCTGTCAAACTATAGACCCAAAGTCGTGAGAGTTAAAGTCTTTATATTGACTTTGTGTCAAATAAATTGCTATGTAAAGCTTCCAAATACCTTTCAAATTCATATATTTATGAATATTCATCATAGCCTTTTTCCAAATACATAATATTGACATCAGCTTTCAGTCTAGGCAGATGCGGGTGAAAAACATTATTTGCATTTTTTTATCATACGAGTATTACACTGTAACGTATACTAAGCATTTTTTTTCATAAAACTTGGAATGATAGATTGTGAAATTGTGTGTTAAGGTAACGTTGTGGCTTAAAAGAAGATTTAGTGACACGAATTGAGAAGAATATGTGGTTTTGGCTTGTCGAGAGAATAGATGAAAGCTGATTAAAGAAAGGGATTTATAAAGCGAATGGCAGTGGAGCCGCCGGCTGAGATCGCCCTAGAAACACATACAACGGCCTTATCGGTGGGATTCTGCAAAAAGGTCAGGTGCGTAATACCCGCAATCGGCGCGTATGTATGACAAGATGTATAAATGTGGATGAAGCAAAAGATGTAAGCAACAGTCGTAGCAAGTGGCGTTCTGTAGTTGCTGCCTACCCGAGATGAGTGTATGTATTAGCTTCTGCTCGCAATATGGTCTGCGTGGACTTCAGCATTGGATCCGACCTGGATAAGAAAGAAGCCTGTGCCAGAAGCCATGTGCTATTCCAGACTATAATCTATCTCTGTGCCTAATTTAATCGAGATCCCTACAGCCGTTCTGACGTGATTGAGTAACAAACAAGAGAGGTAGGGCATAGTGGAATCGAATAATTCCACTCACAATTGGAGCTGTTCGACTGGGGAAGCACCTCCACCTTGCAGAAAATCTTAGCCAAATAACATAGCTCCGACCTATATTGTATTCCTAAAGGTGAGAAAGGTCGCCAGACCTCCGCGAGGAAGCGTTTTGTTGGTTGTGTGACCGGTGGTGTTTTTTACCGCCGCTGTCATGCATGGCAGCATGTCTCCTATGCTGCCAGCCCAACTATTCCTCTTTACAGGGTCAACAACGCGCGAGTGATACCCCTGGTGTTGCAAGTGTCCTTAAGCTACGGTAACCGCTTACCATCAGGCGGGCCGTATGCATGTTTGCCACCTTAGTGATATAAAAAAAACCATACATCCTCTCATCACGTTTATAATATTAGTAGAATAGTAGGACAAACAAAAAAGGACAAAGGACAAAGGACAAACTTTTACTTCTACAGATTATATTTTTTGAATGTATATTTATTTTCCAAAATTTATAGCATCGAACCTCACCCTAAGCCCTGGCAAAGGAATGTTCCATGCTCACTTAAAAAATAAGATTTATATTCGAAATTCAAAATGATTCATCAAATTTTCATTCATTCGTTTGAAATGAATGAAAAAGTCGACAGTCATTCAAGTTAAATGACTTATGATTAACGATACTCCATACCTACTGCGAGTCCGGTATAAATTGGACTACGATGAAATAAGGAACTAAAATGTAATTGTAGTGATTGTAGACGAAAAATCCTACGGCTTAAACAAACAGCGCCAGTTAGAGGTGTCAATATACACTGGGCGCTCTGGATGACAAGCTTATTTATTTCTCAGTATTTTGTTTCTTAAATTAACGCAACAAAATAGAACAAAAAACGTTTTTCCTGTTCAGAATACTTTCCTATAAAATTTTGCATTTAAATTGGATAAAATAATTATATTAGAAATAATAAAATAAATCGAATAGGAAATACTCATCAAAGGAGTTTTTTTCTAAGAAAAATGTTGCCTTAAATTAGTATAGTTGGCCTATATGTTATGTACAAATACTTTTTCAAACGAGAATCGAACCCTGAAGACCGATTAATCAGCCATCGCGCCATTCCAAACATCATTTAAAATAAAAATGTAGTCTAGTCGTCCAGAGCGCGGTTGCTGATCGTAAAGTATTCGATTCCCAAGTCGAACCCAGATGTTATTGGAGTGTATTTTTTATGAAATTTCAAACTTATAATCATAGTAAAATCATACCAGCACCTTCGTATTTCAACTTGCGCCTTGTTAATGGTAATAGGCTCGCATCCTATTACATGGAACCCAAAAGCATAGCAGCAAACTGTGGGTGTACATTAGTACACCGCTAGCTAACTTTTACAAGGATACTACCTACTACTACTACCTACGGCCGTAAATAGTAGGTACGTTAGGTTCAATACATACTTTATATTCCCGCTGAAGAAAAAGCAACCCATCTCAAACGATTTTAAAGTTTCATAAACATGACACTAACATTTACAACACTTTCTTACAAAAAAATAAAAAGGAAAGCTATAACTTAGCCTTAAGAATTTCACGGACAACCAAAACTCTTCTCTACTATCCTCGTCACAAAGTATAATATTGAAGTTTCTTGTCAACATCAAAATAGGGTTCCCACCATTAGTTTACGCATAGTGCGTCCATAAAGAATTCAAGAAGGCGGTACAAACTCCGACACTTAGTGGAACCGTTAGTCAGACCCTAGGAATTATTAATAAGCCAACATCATTGGACGTCGTTTGTTTGTTGTTTCTCGACATCAACCCTAATTCACAAACGTTTAAGGGTAATGATGATGGGTCTTGGGAAAATGTCTCTTGTAGGGTAACAGAAGCTTAGCTGTAGAAAATACAGGGTTAAAACTTAAAGTGTTGCTGAAACTATTATTTTTTTTAAAGTTCAAATTGGTGAATTCGACATTAATTAAATTGCATTAATGTGTCGTTAGATATACGTAATATCTAATAAATTCCAAGCATATTATATACTATATATACTATAGTGGAAGAAGAATCTCAGGCAGGATTCGACTCTCCGGTTAAGTACACCGCTGTAATTAAGATACCGAGATTATTAGTTAAATATTTTTTGGTGGTCGTCCAGAAAAACGTTAATAATTTATCCCAACAAAATCGATAGTAATTATAATAAAAACAAGTAAACCGTTGCAAAATTTGTTTATCACCTGCGCCAATCTATGGACTCCAATAAATTAATTATGTCTTATCTGATGAATGCGAACCAATTATTTTGTGATGCCAAATCGTTTGGGGATTAATAGTTTTAAATGTTATTAGTTGTTTGGTTTTAATGGTTTTTGGGATTAATATTGTAGAATTTATTTTATATTCCTGTGAAACTTTAGTTGTGGTGAGCGTAAGGACAAGAATTCGTACTCAACCCATAGCAATATTGAGGTAAACACGCTTCTCAATCAAGCATTTTAAATTGTTTTTTTTTTTTAACTTGAAGTATGA
Source organism: Acronicta aceris (assembly GCA_910591435.1). Taxonomy (NCBI): domain Eukaryota; kingdom Metazoa; phylum Arthropoda; class Insecta; order Lepidoptera; family Noctuidae; genus Acronicta; species Acronicta aceris. The sequence goes on along the minus strand of OU342780.1, from coordinate 6,195,921 downwards.
TACTGTGAAGTTGACTACTAGGATTAAAATATACGTACCTAGGTACTTTTCTATATTGAATAGTCTTGCGTATCTGCCGTCGACGATAGAGAAAGCGTGTCTAAAGAGAATCTATTCACCTTCAATTAATTAATAGAGAAAAGTGTAGATATAGTTGATTTTATAAACCCCCTCATTCAAGATATCAAGATCAATCACCTATTGATCATAAGCATAGTTTTTCAATGAAATTCTCGGTGTCAATTCGGCGTTTGGATTTGTGCATGGTACCTAATATACTGGTGAACTGTGGTTGTTGATTACCGACACCTCTGCTAAAACCTAAGAGAAATACAGGCGGGCTGGTATGTTACAAATTTTAATATACAAACACCTTGTAACATATTAGGTAATCAGAAAGGCGAACTTATTAGGCAGTTCAGTCTAGAAACTATTTTCAGTAATTCTAGATTATCTTTACACATACCTTTGCCTTTACACACGACCTGTTACTTCTTCAATTCCAGTTTTCTTTTCTAAATAAGAAATAGTCGAATTATATTGAAATCCGTCGCAATCAATCAAATCCATAAATCAACTCTGACACATTTGTAAAAATCCTTCTCTACGTGAGCATTATTTTGCATTCAGTTCAAATTTATAGCTTTAACCATCACGCCATCTTCCCTGAAGGGTAAATCAAAATTATGTTGTTATCTGTGGGAAAGACAGAGGTGCATACTCATAGTTCACCGGTATATTTAGGTCCTATGTAATAGGAGGCGAGTCTACCACTAACTTTGCTGCCACTAACGGACACAAATCCAAACTCTTCTGTTTCGTAGCAACATCGCTTACAATAATTAGAATAACAGTTATGATAAATGTATAAGCACATTAAAAACGAAACGCAGCGAAACAAAGTCTCATGAATGACAGTAATGACAGTACTGATAGTAATGACAGTAGGGGAACATAAGCGAAAAGTACGTCGGTGAAAAATGTCGGTTTATGAAGCCATCGAACTAAATAAATTTTCAATGTCTACACACGATGACAAAAACAATTAGGTAATTGTCTACTTGGTTCAGGATTAAGCGCGATTATTAAACACAATTTTATTTTATAAAATTGTGTTTGACCCTTAATAATCGCGCTTAATCATACATAAAATAAAATAACACAATTTTATTTTATAAAATTGTGTTATTTTATTTTATTATTAAAATTTAATATTAAATTGTGTTATTATTCTGATTTGGACACCATTAATCTAGGTTCCTACCGTACGAATTCGTCTACTACTACTTCACTGAAAATAAAAGGCAATTCGTTCCAAACTTGGTAAAATTCGCTTACATTTATTTCCAGTGAAGTATTTTGAACGAAATGGTAAAATTATAATGTATAGAAAATTATACTCCTAATGTGACTCTTAATGGGATATCATATTTACAATTACCTAGTTATGTGGCAATCAAGATTGGGCAGCAAAATGACTCCTCTTAAATCAATATCTCACAAATGATATAGATACGCAACCAGTAGGTCATTACACTTCAGTGTCAAATAGCAAGAAATATAATAACTATCGATACCAATTAAATTAATAACGGTATTCAACAATAGATCGGCTGTCAACCCTAACTAATGTTCGGTTTCACCTTACGCCGTTCAACCCTCGAACGGGCTCCAAGACATCTGCCATAAATCCATCTAGGGTTGCCCAACACCGAAGAAAAACGTCACGTACTTTCTTGACGGGAATCTGATAAAATATCACAAGTTGGATATTAATCATTGACGTAAAAGAGCTTATGGAGGGAAAAAGTGATGGGAAATCTACTAAAAATGATTGGACGATAAAATATGAAAGGTGTGAGGATGACACGAAATTAGTGAATATATATGACATCATGATTAGCAAGTGTATGATGTCGGCAGAATGTGTGATCGACGAACTAAAAATAGGTTCACATAGTGGAACAAATCGGCGGGAAATGTTAGATTTTTAGGTTTGAAAAAAAAAAAGACTTGGCTTGTTGCGTCTGTTGGGCAAACTGTTAAAAATATAATATATACATAGGAGATCTTCAAGAAAAAAATAATTGAAAATCAATCAAAGCAGGCGGCATATAACCAAACCTTGTGGAAGACTATGGAATAGGCCTTTGTTCGGCAGTGGACCTCTTTTGGCTGACATGATGATGATGATAATAAAAATACAATTTTTACACACCTACCTACTTACAAAAAAGTGCTAATAAATTTTATCGCCCAGTATATTTGCGAAGAGATAGATCCAAGAATTAACAGCGTGAAAATGGCATGTTTAAAACAACACGAAAGCCAACAAACAACCAACTTCCCTTTCGCTAACTAAACGTTTACCTAAGTAGTGGCGCACGCTAATTTAATAAGACTTCAACTTAGGCGGCAACACTTCGTAAAACCTTGTTACAAGTTCAAAACACAGATGAATAAGCAGATGGAGACATCAACGCGTGAATCATCGCTACGAGGGTGTCAGACACTTGACATATTGCTGCAGCAGTCGCTATGCAACTGGCACAACACCTTGCCTACGTCGAATGACCGAGGCTTTTATTTTTAAAGCAATTTCAAAACTAATACAGTATTATATAGAGAGAGCTACAGGTAGACCAGAAGTGACTAAATATGGCTAGGCTCGGTTGTGGGTTCGACCCCGCACGAAACAAATGTATGACTTACAGATTGTTGATTGTTGGTACGTCAAATTTGTGTATTATAAACCCACCCACCCACGATACAGGAAAAATTCCTAACGTGGAGCAACGTTAAAAAAACATTCCTAGAATTAAAAAAAGTTGTGTTTGAATTAAATAATTTAATAGTCAATTGTTAAAAACATTAATAAATTAATTCATTCATTCATTAATGTTAACTTTCCATTTGCTTTCATCTCTGTAAATTATAACTAACACTTATCAATTTTGCACGCCAACGTTTTAAATGAAAGCAAATAAGCAAGTGTTGAATGTTGCACAGTATTCACACATGAACATATTTGCATGCAAATAGAGTTCATTTTTGCTGGTAATAGGAAAATTCTTGAAACTCATAAGTTCATAAGACTCACAAGCTCGTTGACTTCTTGTATAATAAATACCGAGACTACGTCTACAGGGTTGTAGAATAATTAATGTTGGAAAATACATATAACTAATTTACTTTACCTTAATGGAAGGAAAGGGACCATAATAAAAAAATTGCATTTTCCAAGCTAAGATTATAAAGTAATTTTAGTGGGAAAAATTCTGTTGCGGGCGGGCGAGACTTGCGGTCGTTCAATGGTCATAGCGTCTGGTGTATCTAACCAGAAGACGCAGATTTGAATCCATTCGATTTTTTCCTTCACTAAAATAACAGTAAAAAGATTTTTTTTTTGCACAGGACGCAATTAAGGATTTTCCCAAGCAAGTAATTATTTGGTTCTGCTTCAACTAATTAGCCTCATTAGTCTAGTGGTCGTTAATGTGACTGCTACATTAGAGGTCCTGGGTCCTATTCCCAGGCCAAACAAAGCGCTATTGGGATTTTCTATGAAATTCTCAGTAGCAGCTCCGAGTTTGGATTCGTGCCCGGTTAATGGCAATAGGTTCGCCCACTATTACTTGGAACTTAAATATAGCCCGGACTTAGGATGTATATTAGGACACCTCTATGCATCTCTCTATCTCTATCGGTATGCAAGAACGAATGTAGCTTGTTTAGCTTTTATTGAAAAAAAAAAACTTTCAATATAGATTTATGATACATTGGCGTATTATGGCGTGTTCCTATCACAAACTTTATGAACCAAACTAGCTTTTTGCCCGCGACTTCGTCCGCGTGGAATAGTTACTTTGTTCCATATGAACTTTCATCCCCTATTTTATCCTCTTTGGGGTAGAATTTATCAAAATCCTTTCTTAGCGGATGCCTACGTGATAACATCTACCTGCATGCCAAATTTCAGCCCGATCCCTCCAGTGGTTTGGGCTGTGCGTTGATAGATCACTATGTCAGTCAGTCAGTCAGTCACCTTTGAGTTTTATTTATATTTAGATTAGTCATCATTCTCAAACATCCTTATTTAAGATCTTCTTTCTGTTGTATATATTCACATAATATGAGGACCAACATTCCCACCATCAAACTACAAAGACTCAGCTGTTACAATGTCATTGTTGTAATGTTTTCTTCTACTTCCCATAAAAACGTTTAACAGAAAAACACTAAAATTGTAATTGTTGGAACAATTAGATCTGTTCTCTGAATGGTTTTATTGTAAGCGTTTTTGCTGACGACCACTATCTGTCCAATAAATTTTCAAAGCAAAACCATTGAGGTATTAACATTGAACGTCATGCATGATGCTCGCATATATATGTATATATGCGAAAATAACTCTGTCTGTTTGTTACTTTTTCAAGCATAAACTATTAAATAAATTTTGTTATATTTCAGTGTGGAAATTTCCCCTAAAAAATTATTTGGTATTCATGTGACAACCGCGGACAACAGCTAGTTTGTTTTTAAAACTTTTGTTATTCTCAGGAACATCACGTGTTAACTCTGCACTGACACTGGCTAATTAATAATAACAACATCGATCATTATTTCTTGTACCTCAATAAACTACATACCATTTTTGTTAGTCGGGTACAATTGTGGTAGCTTTCAACCGATAAGACGATAAATTGGGATCCGACTATTAGGATTTACACCCCATGATAATGGTCGCCATGGAGAGGGATGAAAAAATATTAAATGTAGTTTTTATGTACCTAATATCTTTACTGTATGGGAAAAAGAAGTAATTACATGTTTTAATATTCAGTATTCCAGAAAATAATGATTTCTCTGTCTCTTGCTACTGAAGTTCCTTTGGGGTAGTAGGTTCAACCACATTGTCAATTATTTTGCTGAATAATTAGCTAACATTATTGTATTCTGGTTTGAAGGGGGATGTAACCAATGAAATTACCTACTGGATAAATATGGCTGAACAAATGATGTCTCGAGATGACAACGTGCGAGTGATACCACTCGGACGTTGTTGGGTTGCGAGCAAACGTAGGCTGCAGTTGCTACTTAAGTATTATCAAGCAGCCCGCTTGTTTGTTTGTCATAATAATACGAATCATTTTTAAATACATAAATAAATTTTTACCATAATACAACTTAAGTCAATTGTTATTTCATTTTGAAATGACAAACAGATCACAGACATAATTTGAAAATAGTTTCACTATTTGTTAATAACATTGTAACATAAAATAATTTAGTGCATTCCTACCAAATGTTGAGAGAAAAATAATCAAGAGTATCAAGAGCGAAGCGAAAATATTAGCACTATTATTGCACTATAAAGTATCATTTGTTTGTCATAGTACAATTTATTTTTTATTTTATTTATTACAGGCTATAAGTGCGATCACTACAGTTGGCTAGTGAGTGTAAATAGTGCGGCACATAGCAAACATTTGACTAAAACTTGAGCGTCACATCCGAATGTTGTTTACCTCTGAGTCGAGCACTGACCAGCTGTTGAATGAGATAACAATTGGAAATTCATTTAGATAAGTGTGAAGAATTAAATTTATCTGACTTGTTTTACAATAATTATGTATTTCAAGACTATGCGGGAGGTTGCCTCAATACAAAGTAAGTATAATAAATTGACCTCAGCCATTAACATAACAGTGGAAAAATTAAACGCAACTGTCATAGCGTTTGACATTAATCAAAATGGCGACGTTTGAGCGACTTTAGTTCCAATTACGGCCGCGAGGCACAAAGAATAAGATAATAAGTACATAAAAGGTTAAATCTTGTTTAAATCGTCTAAAGATAATTATGCATAAGACTTGTACGTAGGACGGTGAGTTATAATTATTCCCCTGCCCTTATCCCAATTGACAAACCATCTCTTTTTCGTTTCTCACATCCCTTGTTATAATCTACAGTTATCTTATTATAGGTAAGATAGAAGTCAAGAGCAATCCCATCTATCTACATATATAAAATGAATGAAAATTATAGATAGTAATGCATGCTCACTATACCTAAATTATTTTTCACTTTTTAGCTCATAAGTTGTCTTGTAAAGTGAAATTTGTATAATTTCTTAAGACATTACAGAATCTTTAAACCGAAGTACATTTTGAGATAAATGTAGAACATATATTATAATATGGCTGAAATAGATAAATTAATTACTGTAAACATTAACTCATTCGAGTTTTATTCAAATTTCAAAAATATTGAGACGATAATAGGTACCTTTTGAAATTGCTTCAAACTTTTTCGTACTGTATAAAAGTTTGAACTTATCCCTGCCAACGCTGTACAACTCGAATAATTTGAGACACATTATTAAATTGAATCTGAAACTTATCTTAATGTGGGGGAACGCTTGCTTTTTAGTATTGTTACCAACTTTAATGGAGGTGCCTTTAATATTTACGCCTTAATCTTTTAACACTTTAAGTAATATCTGTGTTTATCCGAATGGTTTTAACAAAAATTTGTTATTATTTAAATAGATACATATGTATACTTCGAATGGATTATTATAATCACGTCAAATGCTAGTTGATACTATGATGATCAGAGGCAGAGGCATATCTACTAATGTAGACCCACAGTTCGCCGGTATGTTTAAGTCCCATCTAATAGAGAGTGAGCCTATTATCATTAACCAGGCAAAAATTAAACTCCAAGCTGCTACTGAGAATTTCATAGAAAAACCCAATAACACTGTACTCCACCTTGGAATCGAACCTAGAACTAGACTAAAGAGATAGTCGGTATCAGATACATAATAATATTTCATGTCGTATGTGTTGAGATAATATTTATATAAAGGTTTCCTGAAAAGAATAGAACATCTGTTTTAATATTATATTGTACCTGGGATATATCCTAATAGGATGTCATTTGTTGCTCGCGGTTTTGAAATTCAAAAACGACTAGATTTGTTTTCGAGACAAAAGATAGCCTACGGTTAATAGAAAAATATTCTAAACAAAACAAAACATTGTTTCATGACTGTTGAAAACTAATTAACAAATTACAATAATAAAAAATGTGTTTATCTGTGAAAAATGTTATAAAAGAAATAGTAAAGAAAATAAACGGACCTCAGTGACGGCGTGTAAAATTTCCCTATTTACTCTAGATATATTCCGCTATATCCGGGTTATAAATCTTAAATACAAATCATAAAATTTGATGTGGCGTATATTTTGCCCGCCAGCGCCATCTTGGCTGTCTTAAGAGTGCTCTTGCATTTCTCTGTGCATCGCTACGATAATCCGGTCGCTGTCACCGCACGTATATTTTCATTATTTAATTGAATCAAGGAAAATTTTATTTTTATTTCGAAATCCTTAAATCTTATTTATTTGTCATTTTGTTTTGTATTGTCCCTCCTATAACTAATTGAAAAAGTAATTTTGTTTATCCTTTTATGCAATGTGATTGTGCTGTGTGTCTCCTTTTTTGTATATTTATTGTAATGTCTTATATAATGAATATTTAAACTTTTGTGAAGTTTAAGATTTTTTCATCACACATCATTCATACTGACGACACGTTTATCGTAGCGGCTGAGCGATCGGCTTCTGCGCCACGTGTTGTGGGTTCGATCCCCTCACGGAGCAAATATTTGTATGATCTACAGGTAGTTGTTCTGGATCTAGATGTATGTGAGAATTTGTGTTTGTAAACGCATCCACGATACCGGAAATCCTAGTGTGCGGTAAAGTTTAAAAAATGAACCTAAAAACTGCATAAAATTATTTACAATGGGAAAACACATATCACGGAAATTAAACCTGCCCGTTCTCTTGATGAAATCGCAATTTGTTGTATTTCGATAATTATCAATTAAGCCAAGATAATCATTTCATTTAAGTTAATTTAAAAAAGTCTTACTACGTAACAATGAAATTACTTATTTTTATTTTAACACCTTTCAGCAGGGATTTTTGAATAATAAAACCTATCCTAGGTTAGGTTACAGCCTAACCTGTAAAATTTTATGCATGAATTTATAATCTAACCCTTAACCGCTTTCCATCAAACCAGCTATGACAACCCAAACCACAAAAACAGACAGTCCAAAATACAATTCTAATAAAAATTATCGCTATTATTTACATTCAACGAAGACACACATCGGGGTAGTGGTGTTGGCTGTATCTAATCTACACGGTGATAGAGGTGGCCGGGCTTATGAATATAAATCGAGAAGGATAACCAATTACAAGCCACGTTTTAGCTACAGAACTACACTAATAACCACACGGCTTATTATAATATTGAAAGAGTAATTATTATTGTTAGAACCTCTCCTTATTTTTAGTGAAACAGAAAACATTGTATTATATATATTTGGTTGTCATTAGTTTGCGAAAACGTGAAAAGGTATGATGAAATATTTGATTTCATCATACATGTTTTGGAGTGTATCATCAACCGGTTATGAGATATTTCAAACGTTAATTGATAAATGTAATATGAACGAAGTTTCTCCTTAAAATCGTGTTCACTGCACTCTTTAAAACTCTTTAAAACCGCGCCACGAAATAAATTTCGTGCCGTCGCTTATCTCGTGCCGAAACTACGGCTGGAGACGAGATGATGTGACGATAAAATTACATCGGAGCATGCAGGTTAGCTCGCAGGAATTAAGTGAGCGAAAGACGTTAGGTATCCATATATTTTTGTATGGATAACCTACATAGTTTACCGCTAGAGACATCATAAATAAAGTAAAACTATATAGTAATAGGCATGTTCTGCATAAGATGGCTCACTTACCTCCTGATTAGGCTAAAGGTTTAATTTGTTTCAAATAGGTATTATTATGTTCTCTAAAAGCCAGTAAAATAAAAACTGTCCATCCCAGTTGTCTATTCAAATATTTATTGAACCACGCCGACGAAGTTATAAATCTATACGGGCAATATAATATCTGTCATGAGAGTGTCATATATTGCGTTCGCATTGAGATAAAAAATATAATTGTACTAGTCGGCAGAAAAGATCAGTTTGTTACGCTCAAGAATTGCGGAAGTTAGCATTACAACTCATTCCAAGCAGAAGTCCTAAAATAAATGAATAATTTGTATTTTATACAAAAGTATGAGAATTTCGTATGAGCTTAGCGATTTCAATGTTGTAATGCGGGTGTAAAAAAAAAGACAATCCTTTCAGAGATTGGTTGTACGAGAGCCTCAAACGCTAAAAACCAAAATGTAAAATTAAAAAAATCTACAGATTCAACAATTAGAAGCTAAAACTGATAAAATATTATTTTTCGCTGAATTTTCTATTTTAAGGGCTCAACAGATTTTTGATGTGGCTTAATACATCAATGGTCAGATAGGCCTATCCTGTATATGTTCTGGACAAATGACCTATGAGGGTGACGTAGACCTAAGTAATGTTATCCGACGCGTCCGTCACAGTGGACAGAAACAAATCACTTGACGTATTATGTACAGAGAAATAAATTCGTGGGATCAAAGATATGCCATTTCATTTTTATAACGTCAATAATGTTATTACTGTACCCACGCATTTTGTATCTCAATTGCTTTTCTTGCTTAATATACCTTAATTAATTCTCCAAAGGGTTAGGCAGACATGTACTTACCATTGATGTATGACGACATCCATATACTATATTGGAAAGTCAATTGCTATTACCAGGACACAAATCAAGCTACTTTTATGAATGGCCAAAAATCCCAAACACTGTTCGAGTTGAGAATCGAATGTAGAACCTCATGCTCAGCCGATCTTGTGACTACTAGACCCACGATGGCACAGTTTATAAATAGTTCATTCATTAAGACATTCATGAAAATATTATGTAAAAGCTGAATATAGGACTTTCAATCAAAATGACATCTTCGCTTATTCCATAATACTGTAAATACTTATTACATAACATACCATCACTCCTGTATCCATGTAGTGTTAGGCAGAAGCATACAAATGTACACCCACAGTTCGCTGGTTTGTTTACCTAGGTTTCAGCAATAGTTGGCGAGCCTATTGCCAGTAACCAGGCACAAATTCACTCTCCGAGGTGCTACTAAGAATTTTAGTAGAAAAACTCAATAAAATTTTGCTCAACCCGGCAATCGAACCGTGGACCACTATCGTAGCAGTCACTTACAACCGCAGATAAAGTAAAAAATAACGGTTATAAGACCTTTTCTTATTGGCATAAACGTTTCTAATAACCCTGTACATACATACCTACCTACAACTTATAATTAATCCAATATATAGTCCAAGTATTTGGAACAAAAGCATGTCACTCATCGCCAGGCCCAATATTAGCATTCTTGGAACATTCGCCGATCTGCACGTTTCACGTCGACGTGACGTCAAAGTTGTGCATAAGCATGCCTTTGTACGCGTGCGCCGATGTGAATGACAGGTCCACGGGAAATCATGGCCGTAACCTCTATCATGGTAGACGAAAATTCAGATTCAATCAGACAATTTTTTTTTAGATAATTCAGATTTGGTTCCATTTTGGGGGCAAACGAGCAGACGGATCGCCTGATGGTAAGCGATTACCGTCGCCCATGGACACCCGCAACACCAGAGGAGTCACAAGTGCATTGCCCGCCTTTTAAAAGGGGATTGGGCCTCCGCTAACCTCACTCACTCGGCGAAACACAACGTAAGCGTTGTTTAACGCCGGTTTTCTGCGAGGCCGTGGTATTACTCCGGTCGAGCCGGCCGAAGCATGGCTCTCCCACGTAAAAAATTACGACTTACAACTTCCAACACTACAACTTCCATAGTGGAAGTTGTAATGGTAATAGGTAATGATAATATACCTCATAAATCATTACTTTCATTCCCTGAAAGGAAAACAATGAATTCAAAATCACTGTGTAGGTTTAAGATCATATCGGGCTCTTGAATAATACAATACCACACAGGTAAGGTATCATTTGTCGAAAATGGAAGCAATATCCACGAATGTTGCTCGAGGCAGAATGCTAGTGCATAATCTGCCTTTGCTAATGCGACGCAGCATTTGTGAAGATAGATAATACAATATTGTATTATAACGTTAAGCTGTAGTGAGTTTATTGAGATGGTTTCAGACACGCAAAGGAAATATAACATTACATAACAACTATAAATCATATCATAATCAACCCATTATACTGTCCCACTGCTGGGCAAGGGTCTTCTCTCAGAATGAGAGGGATTAGGCTATAGTCCACCACGCTGGCCTAGTGCGGGTTGGCAGCCTTCACACGCAATCGAGATAATGTCTCAGGCATGCAGGTTTCCTCACTATGGTTTCTTTCACCGTTTAAGCGCGTGATAATTAACTATTAATACACACATGACTTCGAAAAGTCAGAGGTGCGTGCCTTGGGTTCGAACTCGAGACCTTTGACTTGGCAGTCCAACGGTCATACCACTATGCTATCACTGCTTCTAACAACTATAAAAATACTTAAATAATTATGAAGGCTATATTTTTGTACGGAACAGGAATCGAAGTAGTGACTCTGACCCATACGCATCTACATATTGTCAAGCCTGTATTCCTCGAAGAGTTAGGCGGAGGTTTACTAATGTACATTTCTCCGATATGTTCTTGTCCGTTAAAATAGGGGGCGCGCCTATTGCCATTAACCCGGCACAAATCCAAACTCGGAGCTGCTACTGCGAATTTCCTGGAAAAACCCAATGACACTACACTACACTAAAATCGCGGGCAACTAAATAATAACAATATTTTTGTTTTAAATGCCTTATGCCAGGGCTATCTTAAGCCACATCTTAAACGACACGATTGGCGTAGCGGTTGCGCGATCGCCACGTGTTGTGGGTTCGATCCCCACACGGAGCAAATATTTGTATGATCTACAGGTAGTTGTTCCGGGTCTGGGCGTTTGTGTACGTGAGAATTTGTGTTTGTAAACGCACCCACGATACAGGAGAAAATCCCAGTGTGGGGCGACGTTTTTTCTTAAAAAAAAAACCTTTGGACATAACACCGTTTCGGGCCCTAATTATAGTAACAAAATTGGCCCTTACAAGCCGAGGGCCTGTACCCCGTGTGCCTTTATGGACAGACTTAGGACAGAACTGGAGCCTCCAGTTCTGTCTTATCTCTTACATAGGTCCATAGGGTGAACTTTGGTATGAGTCATTAGTTCAATTCTCCCTAATACTGCAGAAAATACTTACTTATAATGATTGAGAGTTTAAAACAGTTAGTTTAATCCTTTTGTCAACCAATCTTGAATATAGAAGATGTACATAAGTACATATTTGTATACATCCATGACATATATCACTGTCTACGCCTTTACGAAGTAAATGCTAATTTAATTATAAGTACACCACACAAATTTCGACTTATTTAATTACATTATTCTCACTAAATCTAAAATGTGGTAACTGGCTACATTAATCGAAGCAGATAAGTAAGTACTTACTACGATAAATAAAAATATAATAGAAAAAAAAATAGTTGAAAATTAGTAACAAAATATTCAATTTTATATAATAAGTGAAAGTTGTTTGCTATCACATGACTTGCATTCCTTGTAAGTTAAAAACTGAATTAATCATTGTATAAATCAACCACCACCATGTACAGTCAACAGCACATCAATTTACCACAAACTGTTAAATTTCCTCAATGGATATAAAACTCTATTATTTGGAGATTAAATTGATAATCGATTGAAGACCATACCTATAATACACATTGATTTTATGATTAATAAAAACCATATCAGTCCCGTGTTTCTATTTATTCAGCAATCAACGTCATTGAATCAATTTTTAATTTTTAACAAAGCACCCCAATACAACAACAAAGGAATTTAAACTATAGGCAATATTAACTTCACGGTATTCAAATATATTCATAACATACCATAGCATATCGTTTCCCTCGGCACGCGGCGTTTGAACTCCCAATTTTCACTTTGAAATGAAATTTCTCTCATATTTGCATTCGTAAACGAGCGGATATCAATAGGTAATAGCTACAAATATTGCGAATCGGACATCGGTGTAGTCCCGAATAAAGCCGGTGAACGGTGGGTTAACACGCGCTTGTCAATAACAGATTACACAACAGAAACATCAATTATTTTGCTCTTTTAAATAATTTTACCCCAGAAATTAAAATGGCTGTCGGATATATATGTCAAAGTTTATACAAGCAATAAATGATTAAGCAATTATGATTACGAACTTTTGTTATTATCATCAAAATAATATACCTACACAGAGACATTCGCGCTTCTGTATTCGCACAAATGTCTTTCGCCGTTTCGCGCACGTGTCTGCCGCTCGTGTGTCTATCATGGAAACGTCTTTTCGCACAAAGGTCATTCGCCTCATTTTCAAATCTGCGAAATGGATTTTCACTGAAGTATACCGCCAGTGGATTAAAATAGCAGCTTTTGATAATTTCTAAGCTGTTATATAAAATGCTATGTATTTACTATGGGTTTTAAATATGAATTAATTCCAGATGAATAGCTAAATGTTTTTAGCCACCCAAATCCGTAGACTAAAAAATATCTTGAGACAGGATGACTAACAAAACCGTCCAAGTAACAAATGGGAACGAAATCAGTGTCTATGAATAATGTGGGAAATTCTAGCCTGGAACACAAACGAGTGTCTGATTAATGTCCCGCTTTGGCCCCGTTAACGAGTCTGCGGGGAGAACCACACGCAGATCATAAAATCCTGGTAGATGTGACATACAGACACTTTTGATTAAGATGAGTATTGTGAACTACAGAAAAATATCCACAAAATCGATAAGTACTTACGTATGTTTACGTTCCATGTAACGGTGGGAGCCTATTGCTATTAACCGGGCACAAATTCCAGATTCCGAGCTGCTACTGAGAATTTCACAGAACCCTGCTCGATCAAGGAATTGTAGGACCGATAGACTAATAGACAGTGAGAGCCTAGTGATATGACCATTTAACTGCCAACTCAAAGGTCTCGAGTTCAAATCCAAGGCACGCATCTGTGACTTTTTGAAGTTATGTGCGTATATATATATTAGCGATAAATAATTATCACGCGCTTAAACGGCGAAGGAAAACTGCTCGCCTGAGAGATTTTCTCGACGGCGAAACTCGAAACTCTGCCAACCCGCATTAGGCTTACGTGTTGGACTATAGCCTAATCCCTCTCAGTCTGAGAGGAGACCCGTGCCTAGCAGTGGGACATTATAATGGGTTGACTATGTAGACTAATAGTAAGGAATACAGGCGTGATGGTATGGTTATGTAATAAAGATGTGATAATTTTGGGCATATTGAAGCATAATTAGAAAAACGATGTAGACATTTCTCTTAATTCATCAATCTCAGGTACTCTGATAGTTTTTTTTTTCTGTAGGTACTGTAATGGAGCGGTTTAGTGCTGCTACGTGCTTTTAATAACGAACTTAAGATTTTACTATTAGTTTGCATTTTCATCCTTTTTTTAGTAACCTCCGCGTTCTATTATTCTATCGTAAAGATGCACTCTAATTCAATAGGACACTCGAAAGGTTTTCTAAGTGCGTCGTATACAATTCATAAAAAAACTGGATATAAAATTTTTGTTTCATCATCATCAGAATATATTCGTCCACTGCTGGACTTAGGCCTTTATTTGACATCTTTATTGGGCCGAGTGTCGTGGGTTCCTTTCTTACCAAAAAAACGTGTCAAATATCCGTGGATCACAGAAATATTTGCCATTTCTGTGATCCGTTTGACGTAGCGGCTGATAACTTGGTGTTAGTAGCTGTTCCTATTTCTTGGCATTGCGTTGAAATTGGCTTGCAAACGGAATTAGTGTCAAGAACAAGCTTGCCTGGTGACGGATGAAATTTAGGTAGGTATTCTACACTAGATCAGCTGATATATTTATTGGGTCGTTCACTTTGCGATTTATATTTATTTCCCCGTGTGGGGACGGGTCAGAATACTATTCCTCACTGCCTTTCAGATAGGCATCCCGTAAGAGGCGTGAAAATATCTGACTAGCTCGGTGGTAGGACCTCTTGGGGTTTAACTGGCTGGCGACCACCCTTACGTTGGAGTCTGTCGTAAAGCACCTTGGTGTGTTTCGACTATTGTATGTAAGAGCCAGTCCCCCTCGGTTACAGCGGCTCTGGCAGTCTGCAGTCCGTAGGGGCTTTTAAAGCTCTCCAACGCATCAGCAACTCCTCTGGTGTTGCAGGTGTCCATAGGCGACGATGACTACTTACGACCAGGTGGCTCGACAGCTCGTTTGCCGAATTAATCAATAAAAAAAAATGGAGCATTCAATATAACTATATTATCTGCAGATTATGGCGTGAAGTGATATGCACCTAACTATAGAAAATACCTGGTTCCTAAAACACTATGCCTACAATTTCTCACTCTTGTCAGAAGAAGCAAACTGTCTTAATAGTCTAAGTGATGAAGTGGGTTTAATCTCCAGGTGGAGCAGTGTTATTAGGTTTTTCTATAAAATGTTTAGTTGGCAGCGAGAGTTTGTACTCAGTAGTAGGACGGAAAATGATCTTTATTGCTAAAACATTTTTTCAGTAGATTCGATGCAATTTAATATGGTATAAGAACTTACCTACATGAGTTTTCATCTTTGTCTATGAAAACCGCGTGATAATCAGGTAAAATGGTCACGGGTAGACTATTCGCGTAAGTGTCAGAAACCAGTACCTATGTTCATTGTAGCTTTTTAAAAAAAAATCCTTTTAATGAATTACAAAACAAATTATTTCCGATAAGGATCTTAATACTCTTCAAGTAACAAATTACGTACACAATGCAAAATTTATTGTCCTTGTGCCCTTTTTTAACACCCGTTTTTAACACTTGTATGTTTTTACACAATTTGTCTTTTGTTTTAAACTATTGAAACTTGACGACCCGTTGAAATAAAACTACTTATTACAGATTTTACCGCCTCGGAACACACTGAGGTGTTGTATGTATGTATATATGTATTGTCAAAATTATTAACAGCTACCCCACATTTTGTTAACTGTTGACAATACGATTCACGTACCTGCATTATTATAGTACAATTGAAATCATTTAGTATTTTTGATGCTGAACTCTAAGTTCTTTTCATACAAAAATGTTCCAAATAACATTCGGTGTTATTTGAAATTAATGATAAATGGCTTAACCCTTTGACCGCCACGTCAAAACAAAAAAGCGTGCCCTCAGCGCCAAGCTTCCGAATTTCCTATAGAAATCTGTCATTCAGTCATGACCGTGGCATGCTCGGCACAGTTTGGCTCGCCGTCTATGCATGACTGTGGCGCTCAAAAGGTAAAACTAGCGAAAAAAGTTGCTATTAAAGAAAAACAAACGATTAAACGTTGATATTTGTGACACAGAATTGGCATTACGATTTTAAAAAGCTGTATGTCCCCTACTGCTAGTTCCACTAAAGGCTCATTTCTATATCATCTCAGTAGATTTGCTTACTAGAGATAGAATTTTGACATTAAGGTCCATACAACTAATGTCAAAATCCTTTCTCCAGTAAGCAAATCTATTGACAGAATTGATGTAGGAAGCGGTATGCTGAGCTCCTGTTACAAAATCACGTTATACACTGCCTGTCGATACATTTTAATTTTATAGAAAATATATGTATCTCGGAGTTGGTATTTATTTTATGTAAAAGGAACAGTAACACACTACAGACTAATACACTATAATGCAAATTTGTTCAGCCTCACGCAATACTTAAATCTGAAGTCCAATTATAACTAAACACAACATTTATATATTGTATCCAGTTAAGTGCAATAAGCTGGCCCACTATTATATGGCACTTAAAAATATACCAAACTGTACAAGCGTCGATGTATGTTGATGTTATGTTGCACAATTAAAAAATAGAGAGAGTAGAAAATTGCAGATCGCTTCAAAAGTAATGTTCTGGATCACAAAGATCGAGTATATTTATCATCTTTACAACAGCACCCGGTTACCCGTCATCACAATTTCATAAAATCACACCGTTTGCCAACTTGGAAATGTTCCATAAATATCGCTTTTGAACCAAATCCATGTCTGAAATGGATCATTAGCTATCATTTGACGTTTTAGAGGTCGATACCCGACCAGTGTTCGGGAAGGCACTCAGCATCAACACCCGCCGAAGTGACCTTGATCTGGGGTTATTAGGAATATTGCGTCAGAATTTTCGTCGATCCCATTCATCTTGAATGGTTGCTATGACCTTGTAGCGGCGTCTTGGATGACAAGCAAAATTCTTGAGCAATGGTAAGTGTTGGAAGGTCAGTATATTGTTCGTTTCTTGTTTTTCTTCTTCATTCAGGCTGTAAGAATTCACAGCTGAGCAAACAGTCGTGTAATTACTTTCATCGTAAAACAGTATTTAAATAAAATATTGTTAAGTTCATTATTGTTCTTGTTATTGTAGACATGTCACTGTATTCCCCGAAGGGTTAGGCAGATGTTATGTAGGTACACCCACAATATGGCCAGTATATTTTAGCATAATAGAGGGCGAAACTGTTGCCATTAATTTGGCAGTAATCCAAACTGAGAATTTTCTAATGGTAAAACTCAATAACGCTGCTCAATCTGGGAGTCGAAAACAGGACTTCGCGTTCGTAGCTAGTTTCTGCAATGATATTTCAGAAAATAGCTGAACTTTGATCCGCGTTGCTGTGGCTTATTTTGATATTTATTCGACTTCTTAAATGTGTAAGATATCTAGAAAGATCACACATATACAATTTTAAGTTATAATTCTTGCAGTAATCTAAAAAAAAAAACATTGTAATCCATTGTGCCATTTCCGAGCCTATTCGATATCAACTTTGAGACAGTAATTTACGTTACGATTAAAAAAGACAATGTATGTGAGTATTGATTTGTAAAAATATCTTCAAAAGATCTATTTACAGAAATCAACAACACTTATCATGCTTCAAAGTGTACCTACTTTAAAAACTACACAAAAGAAATTACAGTACGACATATTGCGAGATACTTTGAATAATAAAATTGCAAAGTACAAACAAGTGACAAAGCACTGTATTTTTCTTAATTAGTTGTCTGTTTGCACTACCAGTGCGTGCATGCATGCTAGATTAAATGTGACGTCATTGGCAGGTTACACGAATCAACACTTTCGATATTTACGTTGACGTTTAAAAAACTAAATCCTACCATGTTTTCGAAAAAACTGTGGTTCCGTAGTCCGAATACAATCATATTATTTAATTTTAACATAAAACAACATATCATCACGCCTTTATTTCCCAGGCAGAGGTATACTAATGTGGGTTACGTTACAGAGCCATAGCTGTATAGCAATTAATCGGGCATAAACCCAAATTCCGAGCTGCTACTGTAAATTTCATAGAAAATCCCACTTTACGCGCCCTGCGAATCGAACCCAGGAGTTGTAGCGTAGCAGTCGCGCTTAGGATCACTAGACTAATAACGCAGTTATATTTAAATTCAATATTTATTGCTTTGATAATGAGTAAGTTTAAAGACTTGTCTGATAATCACTAGCTTTCAATCATTCACATTTAATTCGCCATACTTTTTATCTATCAACTCGTACTTACTTTATATAAAGAAAATGAGTGTTTTATCGCTGCATGTCTTCTTAAAATTTTACGTGTGAAAAATTCTTGGTTTATTGTCTTATTTAAAATAAAATTTTAAAACCTTTAATAATAATTATGTTTGCTTAAGGAAATTAAAATTGGATTAAAATGTATTTTTCCAGTGAACCCTAAAAGTGTTATTTTCTCGTTTTGTGTAGCAACATTTTGACATTTGAATTTAGATTGCCAATTATTTTTTACATTTTTAAATACCAGAGCACAAAATTAGACAGCAGTGTTCATTTTTTTGAGGTAGTTGTCCGATATTGCATATTCTCCTGCGAGTAAAACAAGCGCTTGGCAACGGATACTTTTTTAAATTGCACGTTACATTGTTAAATGCCAGCATTTTGCTTCGTTTTTCATTTTTTACTATTTTTAAATACAAATAATTCTAATTCTAATTCATTCCGATGGTAATTTTGCGGTAAATTCCTTGACAATTAAATAAGTAGTTCTGGGACCGTATTATAACGTGTTAACGCGATAATGTTTATGTTGTAAGAAAGAGATGAGGATTTTTTGATATGTAGAGCGGTATCTCTTTCTCACAACTTATAAATGATGGCGTTAACACGTTATAATATGGCCCCTGAATTGAATAGTAATTATTCTCTCGTCATTGCCTTACTTGATGGTTATAAAAGATTTTGTATTTTTATTACTTCAACACTTATTAGTGTTAGCTTATTAGCGTTATTAGTAGGTTAGTGAACGTCCGATTTTTCTTCCACAAATAGATCTTTAAAGTAGCAATATTTTTCATTTATTTTCACAGAATGATTTTCTTTGTTTATAATAATAAAAGTACTTACTCCATTATTTTTGTTCATAGCCTAGTGGTAGAAAAAAAGCAGTGATAGTAGTATGACTGAGTTCGAATCCAAGGCACGTACTTCACACGTATTCAACAAGAAAGAAAGAAGATTTTTTTTTTCATTGAAAGCACACGATTCACATGGTTGCCCCATGTATATGTATATATATGTATATAGAAAGACAAAAACATAAATAGTATAAATACACAAACAAAATAAAATTAATTCTTATTCTTAGTCCACGATCATACATCTTCTCATACACTGGAGACGAGGAATATGAACCTGACCTTTTCTGACCTTTTTAAAGGACGTCTTTTCATAATACTTTCAATTTCCAGATTTACAATTTCGCACAAACATGAATATTAATTACCTTTAACAATTATTACCAAGATCAATTAAGTGCGTTATCAATAGTATTGCACCAAACGGTTAATACAAACGATATCATAACGACCTGATCAAATTGCTTGTAAATTGTTCAGTCAAACGCACATCGGCCGGTTATTCTGAACAATACGATTATATCATGCCAAATGCGAATTGATGGTTAACTATGATGCGCTGGAATTAAACGTGCCATGGTGCTGTAACTCTTTTGTATAGAAAATTAATCCTTAAAGTAACTTTGCTCGGTGGTAGGATCTCTTGGGGTCTGACTGGTGTGCTACCACCCGTACGTTGGATTCTGTCGTAAAGCACCTTGGTGTGTTTTTCGACTTTTGCTCGTATGAGCTAGTTCCCCCTCGGTTGCTGCAGCTCTGGCAGTCTACAGTTCTTGGGGACTCTTATGGGTCGCCAACGCATCAGCAACTCCTCTGGTGTTGCAGGTGTCCTTGGGCGACGATAACTACTTATCACCAGGTGGCTCGTCTATTCGTTTGCTGACTTAACCAATAAAAAAAACACTATTACAGCAAAAAAATATATAGTTCGAATCCGATCGCCCGATTGCGAGATAGATATTACGTATAATTTACATGACACATTATAATGGCCGGCCAACCTAATAAACAAAATATTTTTATTATGCACTGATATTTATTTCTGTAAATTTTATTCTTTCTGGCAATAAGCTCAACCCGATTGCATGAATACATTAGAATACCTCTGCCTACCCCTTCGAGGAATGCAGGCGTAATGGTATATTTTGTTATTTATATATAGGTATATCTTTAGAGACAAAGTCAATGGTTTTAGGGGGGTGCGTCTCATAACGTATAAACTCATTTGGTCTAATTTCATTTTATTATCGTTCATAAGATATAATCAACGTGAGATATATCAACTGTTGATATAATTTCTTTACATATAACATTTATTTACTCTAAAACTTAATTTGTATAACGTTGTTTGATATAACGTTTATGTAATCGAAAATCATTAGGTCTAACGTTTAATATATACTAGCTTTTGCCAGTGACTTCGTCCGCGTGGAAAAGTTACTTTGTTCCCTAGTTCTTCGCCCGTGGTTTCACCTGCGTTGCCCCGTTCCTAAGGGTTGTAGCGTGATGATATATACATTGATAGCTTGAAACCTTTCCCATGAATCACTCATTTTCCCAACATTTCCCTTCACTGCTCTGCTCCTATTGATCGTAGCGTGATGAAAAGTATACTATAACCTGTGGTTTGGGCTGTGCGTTGTTAGATCACTATGTCAGTCAGTCAGTCACCTAACGTAAGAGTAGACAAATATAATCAGAAAGCTCCGAACTGCTAAGCTATCAGGAGTTACACGTGTTATTGTGAGTCAACCATAAAAGATAGACATTTGCTGTCGTGGAATATTTTTTATATAATTTTAAGGAGAACATTTCCGTCATACATGATTTCTGTGTAGCTTTAACCATTAAGCCTGCACACGCGACGGAAGCTTAAAAAATGGAGTAAGTTCTCCTGTTTTCCCAACATTTCCCTTCACTGCTCTGCTCCTATTGATCGTAGCGTGATGAAAAGTATACTATAACCTGCCCAGGAGTATGAAGAACAATTGTACCAAGTTTCGTTGAAATCCGTCGAGTGGTTTTTGTTTCTATAACGAACATACAGACAGACAGACAGACAGACAGACAGACAGACAAAAATTTTACTGATTGCATTTTTGGCATCAGTATCGATCACTAATCACCCGCTGATAGTTATTTTGGAAATATATTTCATGTACAGAATTGACCTCTCTACAGATTTATTATAAGTATAGATAAAAAACGTCATTATGGTTAACACCCCGACTCAGAGTACCCCGACTCGGATAGGTTAGGTTAGAACGCTAAGCCTTAGCCTTCATAGTTATTTTTTTTTAAACCATCCAGAAATAGGAGCCCCAAAGCGGGGCTCCTTCGACCTATCTTAGCGCAGGTGGTAATCAGTTACTAGTTATGTTTAATATCTACTTAGGTAACTGTTACCTATTACTACGATAGAACTTACAAAGAATAAATCAAAGAAAAAATACTACTATAAACCAAATACAAAGTTTAAGTAGGCGTTTTCATCATATTAGAAGAAGTTTTATATCTTTTGAGTTTTTTTTTATGGGATAGGAGGGCAAACGAGCAGACGGATCGCCTGATGGTAAACGATTACCGCCGCCCATGGACACCCGCAACACCAGAGGAGTCACAAGTGCGTTGCCGACCTTTTAAAAGGGGATTGGGCCTCCGGTAACCTTACTCACTCGACGAAACACAACGTAAGCGTTGTTTAACGCCGGTTTTCTGTGAGGCCTTGGTATCACTCCGGTCGAGCCGGCCCATTCGTGCCGAGGCATGGCTCTCCCACGTTAAAAATATAAAATTAACGTGGGAGAGCCATGCCTCGGCACGAATGGGCCGGCTCGATAGGAGTGATATTTATATTTAATGTATGTTATGCTCATAAAAATTAGTTATTTTAAAATTATATCAATCGTTCATTATATTAACTTATATATATTAAATAAAATTATTGGTTCCGTTGTTATTAGAGATTTTGTTGATATATCATCTATTACTTACCCGTTTTAGGGAATTTAGTGTTTTTTTTTGTCAAATGTCAGTTTTTCAAATTGGTTCGTATGTCTATTTCAAGTGGGGATACCGCCAATGAGTTATTAACTACATAGGAAGAACGACTTCATCTCTTCCTAGCGCAGAGGGGAGCCAAGTTTTACGAATTCATTTGTTATACAAATCCTTGCGGCGAAAGTGTAACTTACAGAGGCGTCCTTCAAGATTTATACGAGGTCGAATAATATTTGAATTTGAAAAGATATATTGATGCGACTGAAATTCTTATAGGCGCAAAAACATTTTTACATATCAATCTCTTACAACAGGGGTGGAATAATTCCGGCAACAAAGCGGTTGCGTTTTTATAATTTTATTGATACTGGAAAACGGCATGAGAATTCATGGATGGCATATTTCCTTATATCTGAGTATACCTATTCACGTTTCACTGTGATTTTGAATTAATAATTCCTTGAAAAATATTATCGTGTTCAATTGAAGAAATGAAAGGAATAAAGATTCAAACCAAAGATCTTAATTTTTTTACTATTTATTTTATATATAGGTAACTTTGTAATATTTAAAAGGTTTAACGTCCTTTTCACCCTACTTGATAATTAATAATTAATTATCCAGATGATTGTATGTCTGATCCTTACGTTTACGTAATAATATATAGAAGAACGGTTTCTCTCGCATCACTGTGATCTTGATAATGCTTATCACTACCAAATTGATATCAACTCTGGTGTCATTTTTCAAAACATCACATTTTAGTTCCCTCTTATGATCCTTCACCGTATTTCTGAAGTTTTACCATTTTGAATGGCATCTTGTTTTAAGTGTCACGCGCATGAACCAAACTAAAATTTTCTCCATTAAATGCGGAATATTTTCCAAACCATTTCTGAACATTTCAAAATATTTGTGCGCGAGTTTGAGCATGTTTATGTTCTATGTTAGAAATGTTATAGATATGGGGCAACTTTGAGATAACGACATGTAACATAATAATATTATATAACATTCAATGCACAGCTGAAAAATATCGCAATGCATGATGTTGTTACCCAAATTAAAAAGCTACAGATCGCTCTTATGATGATAATTAAATTCTGTTTTTATTTTATTTTTTATAGCTTCTGCCACACTTCTCTTCACACCCTTCGCATAAGTTTGTGTTGTTCCAGGTTATAAACTATCTATATGGCATGTTTAATGTAAATCCGTTTAGCCGTTTTGCGTGATTGAGTAACAAATATCCATACATACATACCTTTACATTGATAATATTAGTAGGATTTTACTTTATTTGGGAAACAAACTATTTATCATCCATATTATCAACCAATTTCAAAATAATTTTGAAACTCAGACAACAGAATTTCAGTTAACTGCAGTGCTTCCAAACATGTTTCTTGGTAACTTAACCCTTAATGAAATTACAGTTGGTACGAGTACCTCTGCTTGTAAATCATATTACGCTCTGCTAAAAGACTCTACTTGATAAAGTTCTACCTAGATGCCGAACTAAAACTTTCTTAATACAAGTTGGTACAAGATCCTCCTTTTAACGATGTAAGATATAAAAATAACAAGCAAGCTAAACCCTAAGCACACGCAATTCTCAGCATGAGCGATAGGCGATTTTGTGATAGCGTTGATGCTGTGTCACGTCTCATAAAATCTTGACGATCAAAATCCTGAATTGTGCAAGCAACACGAACAGAGAAACCGGATATCAACTGTAGGGCTGTGGCCCGACAACAGGCAAAACAGAGGTGAGAGGCTCCTCCCTTTGGTTGAAGGTGTATTGAACACAGCGCTACATCTCATTGCGATACGGTATGAGATTCACCATCATGCAGTCACTGCTACCTGCTACTAAAAATTTTAATCATATTCGAACGCTACCTATAGTTCGATCGCCGTATCGAACTTCCGAAAAGCGATTAAATCGCCGGTCGTCGATGCTAGAGGTAGCGTGTATACATGCGCCCTTATACATGTGCTAGACCTAATCCATGTTGTAGCTAAATGGACTGGGCCGTGATGTACGTATTAAATTTTAGAGCCCGTGGCGGACGTCGTCGGTATTAATCCAGATCTGGCTCTAATCTTGGTTGGTAGATGACGTGTTAAGGAGAGGTCGTATTGTTAAATATTAAAGTGTTTGTCTGAATAAAAAATAAGTGCAATACATATTAAATCAAATTTTAGAAAGATTAAAATTCTTAAAACGATAAGATTTTTAGATAGGTCTTTTATAATATAATAATAATAATAATTTCTTTATTTGTAATTTCTAATTATTTATTTATTGTAATTTCTAATTTTTATTTTTTATTTTTATTGTAATTTCTTTTTTTGTATTTGTACTATATATAGGTAGAGATTTATATCTTTTTCTAATAGTTCTATCGAAAAAAGGACTCAATCGTGAATCCCCCACGGGTTTGGAGGAAACAATAACATCCATAAAATAGTTACATTTCATTTTTCTTTCATTTGACTTTAAAAAAAGGCGAATATTAAAATATACCTAATAGTCATAAAACGTTCCGTGTGGTTTTATACGGATGATACGAAACAATAAAAAACAAGACTCTATTACGCGAGCATCTCGTTAAGCACCTTGTTAAATTTTGTAGGAAGATACCTTTTAAGAAATAGTTATTTTACTTACCTACTATATTCATTAACTAAACTCTTAATATCATACATAATTACTATAGCACAACGTTCCTTATTAAGCCGAGAACCTGTTAAAGATCGTTAACAGTGTGATCTATTCAGAACTTCACTAACAGACTTGTTCTTTGGACGAATAGCGGTTCTAACTTAGAAGATAATTTTACATAAAATACTGTTCAGTAGTGGTTCGCCTAAATGTACTAAAGTTTGGCTAAAGATATATGATCATTGTATTTTGTGAATTGAATGAATATTCTATATAGGTACCTACCTAGCTACTGTACTGCACATACGAGTACATCGCTGTATAAAGAAAAGGTGATATGCAGGTATACTGACTGTCCAGTGCCCAGGATGTGCAGGGTTACCCTTTAAGAGCCAAACAATCGCTTTGCCCTATATGGGTCATCTCGGAGAGTAGGTACGTAAAGACGTCGCGTCGGTCCCGTTGACAATCGTTATTATATAGTAATCTATAGTAGCCAGAAAGCCAAAGATTCTGGCAACTAAGGCAAGTAAAATACAGATATTTAGCCAAATCTGACTAGACGGGGAGCTGATCCCAATATAGTTGATAGAAGATTAAGAGGACATGACATGACATAGCTGGTCGAGGTTTGTAAATACGATTATTCATAGCCTTGTAAGCTAAGTTTAGTGACAAAATACATAGGTACCCCTATCGTTTAGTAAAAATATAATAACGTCTCCAAATAGCCACCCTTCTGGGTAAGTGCGGGTAGATAAACAAATTGTTATTCTATATATATTTGGTATTATGGCCGTGCCATCGCGATACTGTAGTCATATTTTTACGCTTCGGTGGTTACAATGTTATTCTATTTGGCGTTTCTCCAAGCGTTTTCTTTATACACAAATAAGTAGATATCATGAACTTATTTTGTAAGCACTTACCGACTTACTGATTTTTTATTTTGACACTGACGCGAATATAATTATGACATTGAAATAAATCCTTTTTAAACGGATTTGATCGTAATTGGCTTTTAGTAGCTTTTTCTTAACTTCCGTTAGAGATTACGTGGGAGAGCCATGCCTTTACGTGGGAGAGCCATGCTTCGGCATGAGTGGGCCAGCTCGACCGGAGTGATACCACGGCCTCAAAGAAAACTGGCGTTAAACAACTCTTACGTTGTGTTTCACCGAGTGAGTGAGGTTACCGGAGGCCCAATCCCCTTTTAGAAGGTCGGCAACGCACTCGTGACTTCTCTGATGTTGCGGGTGTCCATGGGTGGCGATGATCGTTTACCATCAGGCGATCCGTCTGCTCGTTTGCCCTCCTATCCCATAAAAAAAGATGTGACATTAAAGGTGATATTATTTTATCGAAAAAGATATCGCTATGACACCATTATTATTTTGATATTCGCGTCTTATATGCTCCGTTATTCCACTATAAATACAAATGAATTTAGTCTATTTACGATTAACAAACAAAAAACTGTAAAATTCAGTTATTTTGACATTAATTTAACACAATAACTGTTGTTATTTTGCTGTTATTTGTCTAATGCTAAAGTACCTAAATAACTTGCTGAATAGTTTTCCTCTATTTTTGTGCTACTGGATTTTTCTATGCAACTCTCAGTAGTTTAGTTTGGATTTGTGCTCGGGTATATAGCTTCAGTCCGGAAACATAAAAAAATACCGGTGAATTGAGAGGTTTACATCTGTAAATTCAGACGAAATACAGACGTGTTGGGCCTTCTGCATAACACTTCCAGGAAAAAAGCGTAATTTTTTTGTTGTTTAAAATATAATATCACGCCTGTATTCCCCAAAGGTGTACAATTAATGTTCACCTTTGGGGAAGGTGTACATTAATAGGTGCCGTTTGCCGGAGCTGCTACTGAGAATTTCATAGAAAAACCCAATAACAATTTGTTCCACCTGGGAATCGAACCCAGGACCTCTAGTAGTCGCGCTTTGGACCACTAGACTAATGAGGCAGCAAAAATATACAATATCTTAAATAATAAATTACTATATTATACTATAAGACTATCCTAAACTATACATAATTATCTAATATTAATAATTAATGGACTGTATTAAGTCACTCATCTGTATTACACATCATGAAATGCAATAAAGTAATGAGTATAAAAATGATTATGACATTTACTTATGACACAATCTTCGCCTTAACATAATACGGGATCGCAAGGATGTCGGGTGACCATCGCCGCTCAACTTGGGTTACTGTGACTAAGTGCTTCATCTACACATTACTTCAGACTTCCCTCTCAACTTCTCAATATATTGCACTCAGGACTCCTTAATGTTATGCTATCATAAGCAGAAAGAAAGAAAGCTTTTTATTTTAGACTCGCACATTACTTAAACATTATACATTAATAAAAAAAAATTAAAATACAGCGACAAAAAAACTCCATGAGTCCTGCGGACCGATTTTCTCTTACATACGTAATACCGAAATAAATCTTAATTCAAACACAATTTATCAAATGCTGTTATTATTTGGATTCCGATACCGTTAATCCAGGTACACTCCATTTCGTCCAAAATACTTCACTGGAAATAAATTTAAGCTAATGTAATTTTTGATAACTTTTACCCAAGTTTGGAACAATTTTCCGGTCTTTTATTTCCAGTGAAGTAGTGGTAGACAAAATATTAGTAGCAGTAGAATTTAGATTAACGGTATCCAAATCCGAATAATAACACAATTTGATAGAATATTATCTGGATTACGATTTATTTCGGTATTACGGGTAATCCAAGCTCCGCCGGACCCTTAAAGCCAAAGCATTAAAAAAGCACACCTGTATTTCTCGAAGGGTTAGGTAGATATGTACTTATATAGCTACACCCATAGGATGCAAACTAATAGCAATCTCAATTATAACAACGACCTTATTAGTTTAAGAGAGGTAGGGCATAGTGGAATCGAATAATTCCACTCACAATTTGGAGCTGCCCGTCTGGGGATGTACCTCCGCGAGAAAACGTTGTATAGGCACCGGTGGTGGTTTGTTACCGCTACTGTCATGCAGCATGTCTCCTATGCTGCCAGCCCAACTATTCCTCTTTAATTTACAGGGGCGGCAACGCGCGAGTGATACCCCTGGTGTTGCAAGCGTCCATAGGCTACGGTAATCGCTTACCTTCAGGCAAACCGTATGCTTGTTTGCCACCTTGGTGGTATAAAAAAAAAGTATTAAAACATCGGAATATTTACCAAATAAAATACAGGATTTGAGTGAAACAGCTATTAGAGAATATATTTAAAAATGTAAGTAAATACTAATAGACAAACATACAATGTAAACATTAGCTATGTATGTATACGCATACAACCAATTCAAAACTTTAAACGTACGAAGAACTGTTATTGCTTTAGAACTAAGTGAAGTTGATTCCGCAAGTTAGTAAAGAAATGCAATTACGTTTGGCTTGCAGTCGGAGCCCGCGCTGTACATACGTCGCCTCGAAGAAACCTAATGAATACGAGATTTTACATGTAAGAAACAACTTAAGGGATTTGTGTTCGGTTAATGATAATAAGCAGTGATAGCCTATTGATATGACCATAGGACTTCCAAGTCAAAGTTCTTAAGTTCGAATCCAAGGGTCCTCTGATTTTTCGTTCGTCATTTGCGTTTTAAACTTCTCGTTGAAACTTCATTATATACCATGACTACTCTGAGATCAGGTCATGTAATCAAAATAATACCCAAGGACATACAAACTTACAAGTGCATTAGAGAAAACTTCATTTCAAGTAATATATCACACTACACGTACCAGCTAAAAAGCGAAAGGGCCTACAGAGTCATACTACGTGGCCTCCACTTCTCAGAAGACACCAAACAGATTGCAGAAGAACTAACTGAAATAGGACACGAAGTCAGGCAAGTAGTCAATGTATTACATCGAACTTCAAAAGAACCTCTGCCAATGTTCTATGTAGACTTAGAGCCAAAACATAATAACAAAGACATTTTCAGTGTGAAACATATAAACAACTTAAAAGTTACATTTGAAGCCCCATACAAAAAGAAGAGTAAAGAAATTCTGCAATGCAAACGGTGCCAGAGATTCGGCCATACAAAAAATCAATGCTATAGACCCTTTAGGTGCGTGAAGTGTGGGGAAGAACATCCTACCACGACTTGCAATAAAACACCTGATACAGATGCCACTTGTGCTAACTGCCAGCAAAAACACCCTGCCAGCTACAAAGGTTGTAAAACCTACAAACAATACAAAGAAAAAATATTGAAAATTACACCTAAGGCTAAAGAAAATCAACAGGTTACAGAAACAACTGACAAAGTCGAAAAGTTTATCACACAAAACACTCCAAGAGGCAACAACATAAATAGAACATATGCAGAAGCAATTAAGACACAAATTGAACCAGCAAAACAGACAGAAAGCGCCACGGACATCCACAGCATTGCCCAGTTACTGGAAACTATGCTTGAAAAGGTTCAGCAGACAATGATGACTGTGATGGAAAAAATGATGGACAAAATGTTAAATAGCATTGTCCAGCTAGTCAGCAGTCTTTCCAGAAAATGATCGGATGCAACCTCCGAGTAATAACTTGGAACGCCAACGGCTTGACGGAAAGACGTCAAGAATTAGAAGTCTTCCTCCAAACAGAGATGATAGACATAGCCTTAATATCTGAAACGAGGTTCACAGCCAAATCTCACGTCGCACTTAAAAACTATATCATACACACAACAAATCATCCATCTGGAAACAGCCACGGAGGAACAGCGATTGTTATAAAAAATAATATCAAACACCATCCCTTGGAGGAATTTCGCACAGAAAAAATACAGGCAACCTCCATAAGGCTCACAAATAACAATACTGAAATGGTAATATCTGCAGTTTATTGCCCTCCTAGACATACAATATCTGAAAATGACTTTGAAAACTTCTTTGTTAAAATGGGTCCCAGATTTATCTGTGGTGGCGACTGGAACTCTAAGCATACACACTGGGGCTCTCGACTTATTAACCCAAGAGGTAGGCAACTTGTACGAGTAACAGAAAGAATGAAGCTTGAATGGCTTTCCACTAGCGAGCCTACTTACTGGCCAACTGACAGAAACAAGATCCCTGATTTACTGGACTTTTTTATTACAAAAAATGTTGACAGGAACTTTACTAAAATGGAATCGTGTGTCGACTTAAGTTCGGATCATACCCCAGTTATCCTCAACATTAGCACAAGGGTGACACTAATTGTGTCCCCCACACGAATATACCGTACGAAAAACACAAATTGGGAAATATACCAAAACGTCATAACCACAGAAGTAAAGCTAAATAAAAAGATCCTAACGGTCGAAGACATCGAAAATTCCGTCGAGGAGCTGAACATCATCATTCATAGAGCCGCCAACAAAGCAACACCTGAAAGCAAAGGAAGCCCCCTGAAACACAATATATACCCTAAAAATATTAAAGACAAAATTAAAGAAAAAAGAAGACTTAGGAAAAATTGGCATACCACTAGGTACCCAAGAGACAAAACATTATTTAACAAATGCTCGAAAGAATTAAAGTGCCTCATAGAAATGTTAACTAACAACAACCTACAGAACTACCTGTCAACACTATCACCCACAATAGATACGAATTATTCGCTATGGAAAGCAACCAGAACCTTAAAGAAACCTAAAGCTCAAATAACCCCTATTAAAGATAATACAGGAGGGTGGGCAAGATCAGATAAAGAGAAAGCCAGTACATTTGCTGACCATCTAAGCGCTGTTTTCCAACCATTCTCGGAGTCTGACCAGGAACACACAACAGACATAAAAGAGTACCTTAATTCACCTCTGCAAATGTGCCTACCGTTAAAAAGCATAAAGCCAAAAGAGATTTCGAGAGAAATAAGAAATCTCAAGGAAGGAAAAGCACCTGGTTACGATCTTGTAGACGCAACCCTCTTGAAATATTTACCACACAAGGGAATCATGTGCCTAGTCAAGATTTTCAATGCCTGCATTAGGCTTGAACACTTCCCAGCTCAATGGAAAATTGCTCAAGTCGTTATGGTGCCTAAACCAGGCAAACCACCACAAGAAAGGACCTCGTATAGACCTATAAGCCTTCTACCAGTTATTGGTAAACTAATGGAAAAAATTCTCTTAAATAGAATGAAAGAACACCTAAACTACATAATCCCGAACCACCAATTTGGATTCCGAGAAGAGCATGGAACAATTGAACAAGTACATCGTACTGTGGATGTCATCAGTAGATGCCTAGAAAACCGACTCTACTGCTCTGCTGCCTTTTTAGACATAAGCCAAGCTTTTGATAAGGTCTGGCACGATGGACTGGCATACAAACTTAAAAAGACACTTCCGCATTCATATTACCACATACTCTTATCCTACCTCACTCGAAGAAGCTTCCAAGTTAAATGTAATAGTGAATATTCTGCCCTATTCGACATATGCTCAGGTGTCCCTCAGGGCAGCATACTGGGACCAGTTCTATACCTAATCTACACTGCGGACCTTCCAACTAATGGGGACACAATAACTGCGACCTATGCTGATGACACTGCTGTCCTGTCAGTACATTCTAGCTCAGAAACTGCTTCATTGCAACTACAAAACCATCTGACCGAAATAGAAAAGTGGTTCAACCAGTGGAGAATAAAAGCAAACCAAACCAAGTCTACTCATGTAACCTTCACACTCAGAAAAGAAACCTGTCCGCCAGTAAAATTATACAACAAAGACATCCCACAAGAAGAACACGCAAAATACTTAGGTCTATACTTGGATCGAAGATTAACTTGGCAGAAGCACATTTGGACGAAGCGTAAACAGCTTGACAGCAAACTCCGAAGCATATATTGGCTAACAGGTCGCCACTCCCACCAAGGCAACGAGAGCAAAATGATGGTATACAAAGCCATAATTAAGCCAATCTGGACATATGGCATACAACTATGGGGCACAGCAAGCAATAGCAACATCGAAATTTTAGAAAGATTTCAGAGCAAAACATTAAGAAACATATTCAATATCCCCCAAAGTATAAGCAACAAATATATGTACCTGGACCTCAATATACTAACAGTCAAGCAGGAAATAAGCCAGCACAGCCTAAGATACCAGAAAAGACTTGCACAACACACAAATGAGCTAGCCCTTGCTCTGAGTGGAGTAGGAGGACAACAGCACACGAGGTTGAGGAGATATGACATCCCTAGTCTCAGCACCAGATTTTAACAGCGAGATCAGAGCTACGTACGACAATGGAAGCTCTCTCATAAAAAGAAGACTAAAACAGACTCGAAGTTGATCAACATAGTGGCTTATTGTTCTAGGACAGATTGCCATGGTGCAGAAAACAAAAGAAAAAAAAAAAAAAAAAAATGCGTTTTAATAGTTAATTAACACGCGCTTAAACGGTGATTTTCTCGACGGCTTGTGAAGTCTGCCAACCCGCATTAGGCTAGCGTGGTGGACTATAGCCTAATTCCTCTCATTCTGAGAGGAGGCCCGTGCCCAGCAGTAGGATAATGTAAAGGTTGAATATGTATGTTATGTAACGTCAATAGGCTCGCCCTCTATTACATGGGATCTAAACATAACCTACTTAAACCTAAACGCGAACTGTGGGTGTACAATATGTACATTAGTACGCCGCTGCCTATCCCTTCGCGGAATGGTATGTTTACCTGGCGTGATGGTATGTTTAAGCAAGAAATACAATGCAAACTTGGTGTACCTACTTATTTTTATTTTACTAGGTACTGTATGAGGTTTATTCACAAATGTAAAATACTGCATCGACTGGCCACTATTGCGCCAAGACTGAGATAGAGGATTCGATTCCAGGATCTAGATAGTCCAGTCTAGATCTAGATAGTCTTGAAAATGTCGAGATTATTATTTTTGGTAAAATATGTCTAAAAATATTAAGTTTGAGTTATACCATTGAATTTAATTGATATGACTATCTCGGGATCCCGGAATTGAATTGTTTAGCCGAGAGTCAAGGGTTTAATGCACTGAGTCCTGTGTCCTTGTCTCCCCGGGTCCTTTGCTCCAGCTGGCTCGCGCCGAGCCAAATCAGCCGAACCAGCTTTAAATCGTCCATAAATAATATTAAAACCCAGATTGAGACTTTTCTTACTGCTTCGCCTTAATCCGATGCCCGAATCCCGTTAGGAAACGCCCTTATCTGCTGTATAATTATAACCCAGACCGAGACGTTCCTTGCTACTCCGCCTTAATCCGAAGCCTGAAACCCGTTAGAAAACGCCCTTAGCTGCTGTTGCTTGGTTTTTATGTAGCACTTGAAGTAGGCATTCGGGTCCTCGCCACTAAGATATCTTTTTAAAAGCTTACTAGCAATGTGGGTCGCACATTACTAGTATTCTTGTTAACCACGCGTGCTTAGCTATATGCTGTGTTACGTGTGAGTTCATGCGTCGGTAGTGCAATGGGAAGGTTTCGAACCGGCACCTACATGATCTCCAGTCCGACGCCCTAGCCATTAGGCTACCGTCGCAGTCTGGTTGCATTATAAAGGTTCCGTCGAACCAATAACTAAAACCCGTCGTTAGTATCTACCTATCTTATCTTAGAATAGAATAGAATAGAATAATCTTTATTGCACACCATATGAGAAAAAAAAAAAAAAAAAATTTAAAGACTAAGGGTACAATGGCGGTCTTATCGCTAATAGCGATATCTACCAGACAACCTTTGGATGGACAGGAATGATATGAAAAAACGGGAGATTAAGGGTAGTCCATGGTGTACCAACCAGAAAAAAATCCTAACGATTTAAAAAGTAAATAAACTACATAAATACAATAATACATACATACATACATACATACATACATACATACATAAATACAAACTAATCATATAATATATATATATATATAATTATATAAATAAGTAGCGAAAAGTAGTAGCAGCGAACATGCAGCATAAGCAGCATTATCAAAAAGGAATTTACTGATAGAAGAGCAGATAAGAAAGTACAGAGAATGGCTTGATATATTATAATAAAAGGAAGGAGTAGTAAATTAAAGTGATAAGAAATGGTCATGTACCAGTTTTTTAAAACCCACTAATGACTGGGCACGTCGTATGGATACAGGCAATGCATTCCACAACCTGACAGCTTGAACGGTGAAAGATTTATCATAAAATTTTGTGGAATGCATTGGCATTTCAAGCCTCAGATCTTCCGATGATCTCAAGTACCTAGTGTGTGTGTCATGAAGGAACTTAAAACGTTCTTTGAGGTAGGAGGGGGCAGCGGGATTAAACAGAATACTGTAAAGTAGTGATAAAATATGAGCATTCCGACGAAGACGAATTGGAAGCCACTTGAGCTTGGT
The DNA here is from genome assembly GCA_910591435.1 of Acronicta aceris. Lineage (NCBI taxonomy): Eukaryota > Metazoa > Arthropoda > Insecta > Lepidoptera > Noctuidae > Acronicta > Acronicta aceris. The sequence continues at coordinate 6,161,316 of OU342780.1, read as the reverse complement.
GCGATAGTCGGAGATGTGATCATATTTGCGTAAACCAAATATAAATCTGATACAAAAATTTTGAAGTCGCTCAAGTTTATCTAATTGTGCTTCAGTGAGATCAGGGTAGCTGGCATCAGCATAGTCAAGGATAGGAAGAAGAAGGGATCTGGCAAGCTCAATTTTGGTGGCAGTGGGCAGGAAATTGCGTAGTCTTCTCAAGGACCCTCCCGCAGCAAAAAGTTTGCGACTTAATTCCTGCAGTTGTGGCCCCCATGAGAGATTTTTGTCAATGAATATCCCCAAATTTTTGACGGAATTACTATATGGAATTGTCGTTCCATCAAAAACAATCTGAGGAACTCTAGAGAAGTCTATCCTGGATGTCCACGTAGGGCTACCAATAACAATAACTTGTGTCTTTATGGGATTCACTTGTAATCCGTAAGCTGCACTCCATTCGGATATTCGTGCCAAGTCAGTATTCACCATTTTAACTGCTTCCGGTAGTTCTTCTAAAGGTGCCTGAGAATATATTTGCAGATCATCTGCATAAAGGTGGTAGGATGACAGAAGTTGGTTGGAAATAGAATTAATAAAAATTGCAAAAAGAAGTGGAGAAAGTACGCCCCCCTGTGGTACGCCGGCAGTGGTATTGCACCAAGAGGAATAAGACCCTTCGATACAAATACGTTGGCGGCGGCCACACAGATAACTACGAAACCAATCATTCGCTGTTGGAGATATGTTAAGAGAGCTTAGTATACCTATAAGGATATCGAAATCGACGGTGTTAAATGCATTGCTAAAATCAAGTAAGGACAGCACCGTCAAATTCCCATTCTCCATACCCATTCTAATGTCATCCGTAATGTTGATGAGGGCAGTTACAATACTATGTCCACGACGAAAACCGGATTGGAGAGGATTTAGGAGGTTATTATTACGAAGGAATGAGCTGAGTTGATTATGAATCAGGCGTTCTAGGACTTTGGACAGGAAAGGCAAAATGGAAATGGGGCGATATTCGGAGAAAGACTTTGGATTTGACTTTTTAGGCAGGGGAGTGATTTGGGCATCTTTCCACATAGTTGGAAAGACGCCACAGGATATTGAGTAATTGAGGATATGGCTAATCACTGGGAGGATCTCGTCGAGGATAGGGAGTACCATCTTACGGCTGAGGGAATCACTCCCTACAGCGTTGGATGTTATAGATAGTATGCTACTCTTAACATCACAATCAGAGAAATGACTAAAGAAAAATGGTGAGTAATCAGGAGTTGGAAAAGATGAAAGGTGATTAATTGTATTAGCTTTTGTTGTCCCATTACATTGGGACGAAGAAGAGAAATGTTGATTAAGTAAATCAATGTTAATATCCTTGGGAACAGAGTTTTGGTGCGATTTCCCAACTCCCATAGATTTGAGGAATTTCCAAACCTTGGTTGGATCCCCATTTTCAACGGAATTATGAATGTGGTGGCGTTGGGCATCCCTACACACCTTATTACAGTGATTGCGGATAGCGACATACTTTTCCCAGTTCACCGAGTTGGTACGACATTTATAACGACACTTTGCGGCAGCTTTTTTCTGCATTAAAGCTCTAATGTCATGCGTTAGCCATGGTGCCGGAAAGTGTTTCATCTTTACAGGGTGTACTGGAGCATAGATGTCGTACAGCTGGATCAAATTAGTTGTAAGGTGATCGACTTTAACATCAATCGAATCAGCAGACATAAGACACGACCAGTCGATGTTACCGGCAGCCCCCGCAGGCCCTCAAGGTCCATTCCACCAAAATTGCGCTGCATGAGTATCTTTGGTTTAGACTTAGGTGGACGAACTTTATATGACAGGTAAATAAGATCATGGTAAGAGAAAGCGTCAGCTGAGCATTGACCGTGCTTAGCAACATGTTGAGTTGAAGAAACAAGGATGAGATCTAAGAGTGAAGGAGTAGAGTTAGGAAAATGATGAGTAGCATCTAGTGGAAGAAAGCTCAAATTACAAGACTGTGAAACAGATTGCAATAGTGAACAACGGGAATCATTTTTCAGAAGACAAGTATTGAAGTCCCCCATTATGATCGTGTGACTGTAAGACGGTGCTAACTTTTCAAGGATATTCTCGAAAGAAGAGAAATAGTCGATACGCATAGAGGGACAGTAGTACACACCAAGCAGTATCTTCATATGACGAAGGCTAACTTCTAAGAAGAGATGCTCGCCGGCATTCAGCGGTGGTGGCTGTGATGACATGTCTATAACTGAGAAAGGTATATTAGCTCGAAGATATATGGCAACACCGCCACCACCCCTAGCCGTGCGATCATTCCTTATTAGTTGGTATCCGGGTAGTGAGTATGAAGTAGAAGGAAGGCATGGTTTCAACCAAGATTCTGATATAAGGATTGCATGGATATTCTTACAGTCAAATGTAGCCAGCATGTCATGGAAATGAGCCGGAATGCTTTGTGCATTAATATGGACTACATTCAGATTCTTGGGAACATCGGAAAAATGAGACTCAAGTGTATCGGCTAGAGAAGGAATGCTACTGAAACTGTCATTGCTACTAATCGCTGAGAAAAAACTATCACCGTCGGTCAATGACTCGCAGTCGCTGACATCCATTTCGCTATAAATTTAAATTTAAATAATATAATTTTAATATAAATAGGTATATATGTAGACTAAGTAAAAAGTTATGTCCACCTGCCAGTTGTGTGTTACAATAAGTACTTAATTGAAAAATTATACATTCACCACTACAAAAACCACAATCACTGCAAAATACAAATTATCTTATCTTATCTATCTATTTTATCTTTATCTTTATAATTGTTCTGTCCGTGTGTTTGTCACCTAATTCCTCCTAAACGCTTCCACCGATTTAGATGATATGTTGTGTGTATATTTGAGTAGGTTCCTGAATGTTTTGAAAATGCAATTGGCCCTGGTAGGTGGCACTGCAATCGGGTTTTGGGGTTTTTTTTATTTTCAGGTCAGGTCTGCTGGGTCTTTGCAAGTCTCATATAGTTTTTATTACATATTCATAGCCAATTAAAACGTCAGACGTAGGAAAAACTGATTTTTCGCTCGGGCTAACAACACTTTAATATTGTATGCTGGTATCCCGGCGTCGAGGGAAAATTAACCAGGGTAACCACAATTCAATTCTCTTTGTTAATGTTTAACATAACTGAAATGTACTCCGGCCAATCGCCCTGTGCAGTGTCATAACACACTTATTTTATACCTAACCCTGGCTATGCAAAAGAAATACAACAAAAAAAAAAGTTGTCTAGTAATGAAAAATGATTTGAAGCGGCGATAGCCTAATAGCTAGGGCGTCGGACTTATGATCATGTGGTTGCCGGTTCGAAACCCACCCATTGCACGACCGAAGTGAACCCACACGAAACACAAGCAAAAACGGAAGGGTTAACAGGAATACTAGTAATGTGTGACAAACATTGCTAGAATTGTTTATCTCCGGTCTAGGACCATAGATGCACCCATTATTTATTTAAATAGGTATACTATATTTTATAATTATATAAATACCTACAATCAATCAGGACATAATTGATTTAAAATTCAGAGCTTATGTTAGAGTACATATAATAACCATCTTGTGAAGAAATCGAATGCATAAAAGAACTGTTTGCTTCCGTATTTATCACAATGACATATATAACTCTTAATGCATTGCTGGTCAATAAAACAAAAGGACATAACTATATCAAAGACTATAAAACCCCCGCCACTCGAGAAGCAGGCCAATATAATAGGTGGGAGAAAAAGTTTTTTCGCATTTAATATGAAAACTCAAGACTTTTTTTTTTTCAAAGTTAATTTACATGTAATTATAATATATATGTACCATTTTGCTCAACGACTTTTTGCTATCTTGTGGGTAGTGACATGATCCCATTGTTGTAGAAATTTTGGGACTTCTGATCAAAAAAACGTGACAAGTAGTTTTGGCAGTCCTCTCTTGATGTTAACCTGACACTACCTAAAGAATTCTGAAGAGATCGAAACAGGTGGAAATCTGAAGGTGCAAGGTCAGGGCTATATGGCGGATGCATTAACACCTCTCAGCCAAACTCTCTGAATTTTTGCTGAGTGGCCAAAGATGTGTGTGGTCTAGCGTTATCGTGATGAAAGACCACACCCTTTCTATTGATCAATTCCGGCCGCTTTCTCCCAATTTCTTGCTTTAATCTCATCAGTTGTTGGCAGTAAAGATCCGAATCGATGGTTCTGCCTGGCGGTAAAAGCTCATAATGAACAATGCCCTTCCAATCCCACCATACACACAGCATCACCTTATTGCGAGTTAACCCGGGTTTTGCCACAGTCTGTGAAGCCTGACCGACCTTTGACCACGACATTTTTCGCACGTTCTTGTCGTACGTGTTCCACTTTTTATCACCAGTTCTCAATCTCTTTAAAAACGGTTCAGTTTCATTACGTCTCAATAAAGAATCGAAAATGAGTACACGGTTCATTAGGTTTCTTTAAGTGAGCTCGAGTGGCACCCAAATATCGAGCTTTTTTGTAAACCCAGCTTTTTTCAAATGGGTCAAAACTGTTTTGTGGTCAATCCCCAGTTCTACAGCTACGTCGTAACTACTGATATGCCGATATCTCTGATATCTTGCTCCACTTTTTCAAAAATTGCGTCAAATTTATCTTTAACAGAGTGACCAGAGCGAGGTGCATCTTTAACACTTGCTGACACTTCATCAGGTCCATAAACGTCACAAATTTTTTTCGCGGCTTGCGTTGCATTTTTCCCTTTTTGTAATAAACCTTTAAAATGTATCGAATTTCTTCATTAGATTCACTCATTTTGACAAAGAGAAAAACAAATGAAAAATAGCGGGAAAGAAATTTTTACTAATTTGTTTCTTTTTTTAAAATGTATTTTTTTATTATTATCAAAATCAGCCAGATAAAAATAGTACAGCCAAAGATTTTTTATTAAAAATATTTACATACTAAAAGCGAAAAGACTTATTCCCCAACCTAATATTTTACTTCACAGTTTAAGTTAATGCTACCTCTTTACTGAAACCATTTCAGTTCCAACCATGTAATGTAAGGCATTAGGATACTTCGTGGTGTTAAAACCGTGAAAGCTTCCACCATAAAGATTTTAAGTTCAAGGTAATATGACGATGGCTTACTGCGTTCTGCCAAATTTCCTTTAGGAAATCTTGGCCCTGTGCCAAGCAAAGTTCAAGTGCGTATTATACAAATATTCTGGCTTTAAGTAAATACTCCACATTAGCATGCTGAGGTTTGCAATAAGAGTGTTTGCCTATTCACATCAGAGGGACAATTTCAGGCTAAAAATGTGCCTCTTTCTTCTAAAGGTCATTTCAGAAAAGGGCCTACATTATAATGCTCAGAATGATCAATTTCTGCTGATAATTCTATGCCATCCTTTTACGCGTAATTTGTGTTGTGTAAAGAAATTAGGTTACCTCAGGATTTGCAATGAGACTTTTGTCATAAATGATATTGTACCTACATACGTCCTAGGACCTCTAAGTAAGCTTACCTATCTACATCCTTAATAACAGACTTGTTTGTTCGTCATTTAGGCGTAGTTTAATTAAAAAAGGCTGTTCAAATTTTGGATTCGAGGTCAAATTGAGAGAATATACGTCTCTAGTGCTCAAAGGAAATTCTATGCATATTATTTTGGTTGCTTAGTTTTGTTTACTTTGATATACGAACTGCTTTGTAAACACGTATTTTGGCCATAAATTCAGAGATTGCTTATCAGTTTTACATTTATTTAATTTCAGTGAAAAATAAATCTTAGGCAGAATTCGAACCTGCCTCCTTCCTGTTAAGTACACCTGAAGCTTTAGCCATTATTAAGCTACCGAGACCACTGCCTGTGAGGTCAATTTTCTTTTCCACATTCTATGTCTTAAGGTGACATCAGCGACATCTATTGAACATAATTGGCACATTACCATGTCGTTCATAATTTTATTATTTACTAGCTTTTACCCGCGGCTTCGCACGCGTTGATGTATTTAAATAACTGTCAAAGTTATAATTATTATTATTAGAAAGTAAATAATATAAGGGGAATGGGGGGGGGTACAAACGCACTTTAAGAATAATGGTTTCACACTAAGGTCAGTTACGTAGCACTCGCAACCGTCGCGTAGGTATGTATGAGAAGATGTATCAATGTGGAAGAAGCAAAAGAAGTATGCAAGAAACGTAGCATGTGGCGGTGCTAATAATATTAGAACGCAACCCTATTTAGTGATTTTTAGGATGGTGCCTCTCTACCCTTCCGTTTACTTTCTATATATTTTCCATGATTGATTGTTGTTACAGTACAATATCTTTGTGCTGTATCTACAATCTACATCGCAATCTTATGATCTTTATCGCACGTTCAATATCTATTAAATGTTTCTACTATCCGTGATCAACACGTAGTCGTTAGTATATAAGATGCACCTTTGGATAATTATAACCAGACTATACTACAACTTTGTCTCATTTATACCTAATCATATACTGCCAAGAAGTTTGGCAAATTGGTGACCCCGACGAACGAATACGCAGCAAGAAACATGGCACAATCACCATGCAAGGCGAACATAAATCAGCAAGGAACACTTGAAGTAGCTGCTGGCACCTCGGTTTTATCTCGCATTCCGGAATTTTGGAAAGACCAACCAAGATTATGGTTCACGCAACTAGAAGCCATATTAGCACCACAGAAGCAAGGAGACGAATACAAATACTGTACAGTAATAGCAAAATTATCCAAGGAAGAAATACTACAAGTTAGTGACCTAATCACTTCACCACCGACTACAGATAAATATAAAAACATCAAGGAACGTTTAATTGATTGTTACGAAGAAACAGAACAGCGACAGTTTCAAAAATTAATATCAGAGACAGAACTCGGTGATCAAAAACCCTCGCAGTTATTACGTCAAATGCGAGTCCTCGGGAGAGGAAAAATCAGTGACGAAACAATTAAACTACTATGGTTCAGGCTTTTACCAACATCAGTTACTACGGTTCTAGCAGTTACGGAAGACATGGAAATTGACAAACTGAGCCAAATTGCAGACAAAATAATAATGAATTCAAAAGTAACCGAAATATCAGCTGTTAGCAACGACACTTCAAACGACAACAATACAGCATGCATTTTAGCCCAGCTAGCAAAATTACAGATAGATATTGACGCAATTCAGCAAGGTCAATATGGCTATCGACCCAGCACGCACAATCATTTCAAGAAACGTCAACAATTCCCGATTATGAGGCCGAGAACAAACTATAGAGGAGCAAATCGATTTTGTTACTACCACGAAAGATTCGGAAAATATGCAAGGAACTGCATTAAACCATGCGGTTGGAAACCAATGACTTACGTACGGAACCAGGGAAACGAATAAGAGCACAGACAACGGCGAAACTCTGTGCAATCCACCCATCCAATCGCCTCACCATTACCGACCGAAAAAGTGGTATGAAGTTTTTGATTGACACGGGCGCAAATATTTCAGTCATTAGCAAGCAACAGAGATATTCAATTTTACAAAATGAACAATACACACTATACGCTGCAAATGGGACTAAAATTAGGACTTACGGCGAGAAGACGCTTACCTTGAATTTAGGACTACAACGATGTTATAAATGGAATTTTATAATCGCCGATGTTACACAACCAATAATTGGAGCAGATTTTCTAGAGCACTATAAACTATTAGTCGACATAGCAGGTCGCAAACTTATCGACAAAGTTACAGAGCTGACAACGCATGTAACTTCAGAAAAAGCGACACAACAAACAATTCGTACTATCGCAGTGGGAACGAATTCACGTATTACGCAACTTTTAAACAAATACGAAGACATCACGAAAGAGTCCTCTCTACGCAATGCGCCCAAACATAAGATTGAACACCACATTATCACTACAGGACCACCCGTCGCAGCTCGAGCAAGACCATTACCTCCAGAAAAATACGACATAGCCAAAAAGGAATTTCAAAATATGATAGAGCTCGGAATTTGCCGACCGTCAGATAGCCCATGGGCAAGCCCATTACATATGGTAAAAAAGAAAAATGGCGAATGGAGACCGTGCGGAGACTATCGAATGCTCAATAGCACGACAGTACCGGACAAATACCCACTACCAAGATTAACTGACTTTACATACATATTAGAAAATAAGAAGATACTAAGCAAGATAGATATACGCAAAGCATACCATTGTATTCCTGTTAAAGATATAGAAAAAACAGCCATCATCACACCTTTCGGACTTTTTGAGTACTTAAGAATGCCTTTCGGATTACGCAATGCGGCACAAACATTTCAACGATTCATGGATTCCTTATTTAGAGATTTAAACTTCGTATTTATATTTGTAGACGACTGTCTCATCGCATCGGACAACGAAGATTTGCATTATCAGCATTTAGAAACGGTTTTCAAACGTTTACACGAGAATGGAATAACCATTAATCTCGAAAAATGCGAATTTCTCAGAAGGGGAATAGATTTCTTTGGTTATCATATAACGAGCCAAGGAATACAACCTACCGAAGAAAATTACAAAGCAATCATGGAATTTCCCAAACCGAAAACAATTCAAGAATTAAGACGATTTTTGGGCATGGTCAATTTCTACAGAAGTAATATTCCACGCGCAGCGGAAAATCAAAGAATTTTAAACGAATATCTACATGGTTCAAAAAAGAACGATAATTCACCTGTTCCTTGGACAACGGAAGCAGACAAAGCTTACGAAAAATGCAAGGAAAGCATGAAAAACGCAGTGTTAACAGCGCATCCTTCCCGCAACGCATCACTAGCGCTCATGACCGACGCTAGTGCTACTTGCGTTGGTGGAGTTTTACAACAAAAATCCAGACGCAATTGGGAACCATTAGGTTTTTTTTCACAAAAATTGAGCGAAACTCAACAAAAATATTCTACGTTTGACAGAGAGCTGTTAGGAATATACATGGCCGTCAAACATTTTCACAGATTAATCGAGGGAAGAGAATTTACAATATTTACGGATCACCGACCTTTGACATACGCATTCTCCCAAAAACCATCATCAAACGATACACCGCGACGGGTCCGGCAGTTAGATTTCATTTCACAATACAGTACCAACATTCAACACATAAGCGGACGTGACAATATTACCGCCGATGCATTATCGCGAATAGAGGAAATATACGTGCCATCACCTATCGATTACGCTGAATTGGAAAAATGTCAATCAACAGATAATGCACTAAGTAAATTACGTGACAATAAAAGATTAAAATTCAAAAACATTACGCTTCCGGGTTCCACAATAAACATCACCTGCGACACGTCTACTGGAAAAAGCCGCCCCTACTTACCAAAGCAATTTCGCAAACAAATTTTCGATACCATTCATGGTATGAGCCATCCAGGAAAAAGAACTACGAGAAAAATGATAACCCAAAGGTATTTATGGCCGTATATGAACAAAGATATCAATAATTGGTGTAGATCATGTATAGCCTGCCAAAAATCAAAAATACAACGACATACGATATCACCTCCTGGTACATTTATGACAGCGCAACGTTTTGAACATTTACATATTGACATCGTCGGACCACTTCCGATTTCACAAGGGAAGAGATATTTAATCACAATCATAGATCGTTGTACGTCATGGCCCGAAATATTTCCGGTAGAAGATATAACTGCAGAAACAGTAGCCAAGACACTTTTCGAAGGATGGATTACTCGTTTTGGATGTCCATTGCGCATTACTACGGATCAAGGCCGACAGTTTGAATCAAGAATATTTGAGTCACTCTCACAATTTTTGGGAATACATAAAATTAGGACAACACCTTATCATCCGCAATCCAATGGAATGATAGAGAGATTTCATAGAACTTTAAAGGTGGCGTTAATGACAAGAGAATCCAACGAAAATTGGTTAAAAGAAATTCCAACAGTTTTACTCGGGTTGCGGAGTAGCTTGCGAGAAGACACAGGTTATAGTTCAGCAGAGATGACATATGGAACGCCAATACGACTCCCTGGAGGATTTTTTGAGTCATCAGCAGCACAGTTATCAACGTACGAAGAGTTTGTAAAACAAATTCAAAAGGACATCACACAAATGACATCAATTCCGAAAAGAAAAAACCACAACCAAGCTATATTTGTGCATCCCGAACTAAAAGAATGCTCACACGTATTTGTCCGGTGTGATAGAATTAAGAAAGCCCTGACACCGCCGTATGAAGGACCCTACCCAGTAATTAGTAAAACAGATAAAACATTTTGCATTAGAATTAGGGATAAAGAGACAGTGATATCAATTGATAGATTGAAACCAGCATTCATGATCAATGACGAATCAAACTACGTGCCAGATTCAAAGGATTCCTACAGACATTCACACACGTACACTACACGATCGGGACGTAAAGTAAAGCCAGTAGTACGTCTATAAAAATCGCTGATATAAGCAAGCTATTCATATATATATTAACATAGATCTTAACATATACCATTAATTCACAACTACTCGTAACAACAAGACATCTAAAATGGGAAATCAAAGTTCTAAGGACCAGATAACATACAATACGGACAGTTGCCTCAATCAAAACGAAGCGGACAAACTCCGTAACCTGATCCAGGAGGACTTACGGTGGACAAGAAATGTTGCAATGGGACAGATTATTTTAACAATCGGCGTGATCCTACTTTACGGCATAATGAAAACACTGGACAGAAGAATGAAGAGTTTAACAGAAAAAAATAATAAACACTCGTGCAACAGCTAAGTCAAAATTACATACGTCAGCAAATCACACCACAACAGGCGTCATCAAATTCCACCGCGTACAATAGCATTATTATTTATATACATCAGCAAATAACTAGTTAGGTTTAGGTCAAATTTATATTGTAAACACTATTACCATAATAATATTTTTCTTAAAGGGGGGTGTACTGTTACAGTACAATATCTTTGTGCTGTATCTACAATCTACATCGCAATCTTATGATCTTTATCGCACGTTCAATATCTATTAAATGTTTCTACTATCCGTGATCAACACGTAGTCGTTAGTATATAAGATGCACCTTTGGATAATTATAACCAGACTATACTACAACTTTGTCTCATTTATACCTAATCATATACTGCCAAGAAGTTTGGCAAAATTGTCTACTGTGTGTGTACCGCATTTCGCAATAAAACTAATTTACGTCTGGTGGCAAGCGTCTGGTGTATCTAACCAGAAGACGCAGGTTCGAATCCTGCCCGAGATTGAATTTTTCCTTCACTAAAATAACTTTATAATCTTAGCATGGAAAATGCAAAAAAAATCACAAAAAGGTAGTTAAAAGGTAAGGTAGCATCGTACGATATCAAACTAACTGTAAAGTAAGTCATGTCGGTTGAGGAGCAAGGTAACTTGCTTTTCAATAGATGTCGCCAACGTCACCTTATGACGTAAATTCAGAATGTGAAGGCAAATTTCGATCAAGCGGGGGGGACTTGCGGTGGGTTAGCGGACAGAGCGTCTGGTGTATCTAACCAGAAGGCGCAGGTCCGAATCCTGCCCGCGATTGAATTTTTCCTTCACTAAAATAACTTTATAATCTTAGCATGGAAAATGCAAAAAAAAAATTACAAAAAGATAAAACTAATTTGTTTATTATTGTTGTGTCTATAGTTTCTGTATGTATGTATGTTTCACGCTTTAAAATGTTTAGCTTTTAAATTAATTGAATGAAATATAAAAAGATTGCTCACCAAATATTGTGCAAAATGTTTGGTTAGGTTAGGTTAGCACTGCGACCTACTATGCATGATTCCCTAGCTCTCGGAGCAGATGGTCACCTTGATTGTTCTTGTTTTCTAAATTCTACGTGAAGATTCTTCTGATCGATTTATTTCTGCCAACCGGGCCCGTGATTAATTTTTAGACAGGTTAAATTGACGCTAAATAAAGGGTAAGAAGAAAGAAAAAAATGTTGACACCTAATCTCAAAAATATAAACATTAACTGTTGCATAAATGTGATAAAAAAATGTGATAGATTATTTTTTTTAAAAGTGCATCCGAAATAGCTGATGCTATAACTACTTATTTGAATTGTCAGCTGACTGTCGATATTTGAACTTTCGCAATAATTTAATACCATCTCCATGGTATTATTCTCCATAGTGAATTTGCTAAGAAATAGCAAACTGGCAGCGTACGTCAAGTAATGAGTTTTATTGGCAAATTTTTGATACCTTGGGTTACATTGTAATTTTCGTAGAGATTTATAATTAAGAAAAAATAAAAATACAGCCATAATTTTCTACACTTAACTATGTCAAAGGGATCTTATAGTAAGCTATACTATTTATTACTATACTCTTTGGTAAGCATTTCCACAGTAACCATCTCCATAGTAAATTTGATAGGAAATAACAAACTGACAGCACATGTCAAATAATGAGTTTTATTGTCAAATTTTTGATACCTTGTGTTTTGCTTGTGTTACAATATGTAATTTTCTTACGAATCTATAACTAAGAAAAAATTAAAATACTTCCTATTTTGCTCGCTGATAATGTAGCTTTCTATTGATGAAAGAATTTTTATAATCGATTTAGTGGTTTAAGTGTGCAAGTGTAACAAACAAACAAACAAACTCACTTTCGCATTTATAGTATTAGTTAGAATTAGGATTCATTATGCAAGCCACAGTGAGTGGACACCTTTCACCCAAAATTTATCCTGGGTCACAGGGAATCATTGAATGCACACGGCACATAATCTCGTTCTGAAAGCGGACCTTGTGAAAATTTATGGAGGAGGCTTTGCTTCTGCAGTAAACGTCTTTTAACTGACATGATGATGATAATTTTACCCAAAATAAAAGAAAATAATACCATTATTTTATGCCTGACATATAAATAAATTGATATCAACTTTACTTCTAGCAAAAATGCTCACAATTGCTGTTATAAGTATTGTAGTGTAATTAACCCTCCATTGGTGGCAATACATACCATCATACTATCACGCCTGTTTCCCTGAAGGGTTACGCAGAGGCGTACTAATGAACACCCACACATTAATTTAATTTGTATGGAGAGTTGTTATTTCGCCATTAGCCTATATTCGTTTACTGCTGGACGTAGGCCTCTCCTAGTGAACGCCACAGAGCCCCATCCTCGGCTTTCTTCATCCAGAGGTTTGCCCAGCCTAGTTAAACTATCATTTCCTATAGAGTAATTCCGTGGAATTTATTATGTTACCTGAAAACAAAATTGAGTGATATGTTTCCTTTTCTTGTTTAGCTAATTTTTATTTATATGCGTCAATTCTACGCAAATTTTATTTTCTTTCTTGGTTACATATCTTGTAGGTTTTAGCGAATTACATAATTAAATTACTTTATTAAATTTTACTGGCGCCGAACCCATACATGTACCGGTCTTACCTCATTCAGTATTACGTTTCATGTCGGCTACCCGGTTACGTCGTAAAAATACATAATTTAATAGCATTTACGAAATAACCATTTTTATACGAGTAACAGTTTAATCAAACACGGAAAAGTGTTATAATTGAAAAATGGTATTCTACATCGTAAAAAAACGACAGTTGATAAAGTATGGAACGTTCATCATGAAATGTGTAAAAATTAAAAATTGCTTTATCATTCTGATGCTTTTCATAATAATAATCATATATCTGTTATTCCGTTCTACGGATTTCTTTGGGACATGTTTACAAGGCGTGAATAAAGGACAATCTTCGTTGCACATAAAATACTTAGTGGTTCATATTGATTTAAAAGGAATGCCGCCGAAATTGAAATATTTGGAGAATCTAGTGGTTTCCTTAAAACTGTATGGAGTGAATGCTATCCTGATGGAGTATGAAGATATGTTTCCTTATGACGGAAGACTCGTCAATTTAAGCGCTAAAAATTGCTATGACAAAGAGAAGGTAATGTACTTACGGGAATATTAAACATATGAATATAAAACCAGATTACGGATTTTATCGCGTCATATTTACATTAAGAAAATTCCGACGTTTCGGACTCTTTGTAGCGTCCATGGTCCCGTGACCATAAAAATTGCGATAAAATCCGTAAACTGATTTTATTTTAATATTTTTCCGTAAATGGAATTTTATGTCCATAACTATAATTAAAAAATCCTAGGTCGATTTTTCAGTTCATGGCCATAATACGTCTACTTAAACTATACCAGCTACTGAGATAATAATATGAATACTACCAAGACCTAAGCTTCGAATTACGAATCCAAAAGGCACACTTACCTTTTCAAAATCGCGTGCGTATTAATTAACATTCGCATAAACGGTGAAGAAAAACATCGTGAAGCAACGTAGGTGCCTGCAAGATTTTTTCAATGGCGTGTGAGTCTGTCAAATCACACAAAGCCATCATGATGGACTATAGCCTAACCCATCTCATCCTCAAAAGATAACTGTGCGCAGAAGTAGAAGAGTAAAATGATTTGCTAATAGAAATGGTCAGAAAATATCAGTGTACTCTTGATATTGGTGTATTTTTCAGCTCAAAAACTTTATAAGTATGGCACATAAATCAGGACTTGAGGTTATACCTTTAGTACAAACCTTCGGACATATGGAGTTTGTCCTGAAGTTGAAGGAGTTTATGCATTTGAGAGAAAAGGTGATACATCCTTCTGCAATCTGCCCCAGCAAGAATGAGAGCATACAACTGATCACAGAAATGTTGGAACAGGTAAGCTACGTCGCTTTTATTTCAAACTAGCGACCCATGTGCAGCTTCGCTTGTATAATTTCTCCTAACTTCTCCGGCGAATTTTCAAAAAACAATTCTTTCACACAGACGTTGTCCTGGTAAATGCAAACACAATAAAATAAACAGCCCAATCAGCCCGTTCTCAACTGATCTTACAAATAGTTAACAATTGATTATTTTTTACATATATATATTTTTAATTTTACATAAATGCCTCAGCCCTCACGCTGTGACTTTCTCCGGTGTCGTGGGTGCTTGAATAAATTTTCTTACAAATTGTTGCGTGTGGGAATCGAACTTTCGAACCCTGACGTAGAAGCCAGTCAGCTAGATACTTAGCCAGTTTCATAAGTTTTCGCATGAGTTCTCAAAAAATACTTATGAAGAAATTCACCTCTTCCTAACCCTTCTGATAATACGGATTATATTAGAAATTTGCTAAGTATCTATTATGGGTTCTCAATTGAAATTGCTCAATGTTTTGACGCCGTGTGCTTAGCAATGCTAATGGTAAAATCGTTTATAGTAAAAAAAAATAGACAAACAACGATCCACGGCAGTCTGACAATCATCAAGTAACTAGGTACAGTTTTGCTTCTATGTATATTAAATGTAGTTGAAATGTCTGGGAGTTCCAAAGAGAAGTCTATCTTAAGTCTTGAATGAGAAGTGATTTTACTCTGACTCTTTTCAGGTAATACATTTTCATGCTAGTACAGTGCCATTAAATCACATACACATCGGTTGCGACGAGGTCTACATCATGAATCAGTGTAATCAGTGTCGTCAAAGAAAAATGAATGACATGTATGTTTTTGCTTACATATTGTTACGCCAAGTGGCTATTAGTACGGAGATGGGTCACGAAGATTCTAGATAAGTCGTAGAAGCACGTAGAACATTCGAAGAAAAGCCGGGTTCAAGGTGAATGACCGTAAACAATAGACGATCGCTTTATCGTCTATTGTTTATGAGAAGGTACTTAGGTACTTACCTACTCGTATTTTTTAGACCTATCGAGAATGTTCGATTCTAGAATCTTCGTGACTCCTATAAATACTGGTCGTGAGGGTCGGCCGGAGTAGTTTAGTTCTAGACGCGGTGAAGTGAATATCGAAGTGAAGTTAAGTGATTACAAGTGCGACATTATAGTGCGATAAGTGATACTGTAGTGACTCTCTCAGTAATTTCTGTTGTGTGTTTGTCAAGTTAATTAAAATATTTGTTGTTTCGGTGAAATTGGTGTTAATTAAATTTATCCCGAACCCCAGCTCGTAACAATATTATTTACTTCTTTACCGGTTTTGGAATGTTTATTAATCTAGTTCTCTTAGATTTGATTAATTTTGATTTGATTTGAAGTGTTGTTATTGGGTTTTTCTATGAAATTCTCAATAGCAGCTCGGAGTTTGAATTTGTGCTCGGCCTTATTACGTAGGACCCAAACATACTGACAAATTGTGTCCATTAGTACCCTTGACGTGATTGTATATTTTTTATGTGTGCCGGGATGACAGGAGCATGTTGCGGTCTGTTAGTCTACCACGGTATTAGCGGAAAGTTTCGAAGATCGAGAGTGGATCTTCCTCCTTTCTCCCAAACGTTAGAGGACCCGCAAAATCCTCCCGGGCCGTCATCGCGGGTCCAAGAGCGACTTTTCTGTAATATTTTATTAACTTCTCTTAATTCCCCATGCAAAAGCAGGTTCATATGCCCTTGGCATAATTACTCTCTAACTAAGTTTCATGGCAATCGGCTCAGTCGTTTTAAAAACACAACCCATGATACGAATTTTATTATTATTTTTTTAGGAAGAACTATTTCATTCAGATTTTCAACCATAATTAGTTACTATTATTTTTTGCAGTACGCTATTTTTGAACCACGTGAAGACAATTGACACTATAGTAAAAAAACTTAGTCCACACACAACGGTTCTTATATGGAACGACATGCTGATTAAAACGAAGAGAGCATTGCAGGATACGGAAATAAATTTAAGTAACATTGAACCGGTGTACTGGAAATATGAACCGAAATTCAATGTGGCTCATAAAAGTCTGTATGAGCAACATAAAGTTTTCAGTAATATCTGGGTAGCTTCAGCATTCAAAGGCGCTGAAGCGGATGACGCTGTACTCCCTAATCTCACTAGACGTTTTCTTAATAACCTCCAATGGTTAAAGCATATAACAGACTACAAGTTTGGAGGAGAAAACGAGGTATACCATTTTAAAGGCATGATTCTGACTGGTTGGTCGAGACGGACGCATATGGCCCCGCCGTATGAGCTTCTCATTTCTTCCATGCCTAGTTTGATGTTAAATCTCCTGCTAATAAAAACTGTAAGGGACGGAATCTGTTTGGGTGACTTACATCATATGGATAAATGCCGTTTTTTCGATAAATATTTAGAAAGAAATTTTTATAACACTTTTGAATTAGACGAACTTGTGGATAATAAAACCGTATGTTCATTTGAATGGATTAAATTCCATACAACAATTAATCAATGCTTCGATGTTGATACATATAAAAAACAACTGAAGAGAGTCAAATTCGTAGAATACAATTTTAGAATCCAAAACATAGACATATTTGATATGCAATATGTTATAAAACAATGTAAGAAGGTGATTAAGCAACTTTTACTACAGTCAAATCAAATAAAGGAATATATGAGTCCATACTACGAAGAAGATACTATTGAGGAATATATAAGTTATAAGATAGGCATTCATATAACTGATCTCAGTAATATGATAAGCATTTTACAGAATTACAGTACGATTCGCTTTTGGAAAAGAAGGCCTTATGTTATTAATAATTGAAAAGGTACCTGGGAACCATTAACATAAAAAGGGGTAATTTGGAGTCTCTTCTAAGGTTGAACAAGGGGTAACACAAGTTTTATGGCGGAGAGTTTGAAAAAACTTGCGTAAAAAGGCGAAACTGTGAGTTTGGCTTTTCTGTCTAATCATTGCCTAATGGGCGTAAACGCCACCCCTACGTTACAGGTCCTAAGTTCGATTCCTGGGTAGAAAAGACTTTCTATAAAATTTGCAGTATCTTTGGAGTTGTGGCTCTTGTCCATGTAATAGGGGTACATACCGCCGAACTGTGGATATACCAGTCCCCGCGTAATCTACTGAAGAGTAAAGGCTATTGTTTGGTTTAAAAAAAATGGATTTAAATTAGTTAGTAAAAGTATACAATATTAATTCGATCATTTCCAAAATCTCAATAACCATTCGAAAAGAAAAAAATATGGGATGAAAAATAAGCAAAGATGGACACAAAAATGAAAAATAACTTAGATGGACAAAAATTTACCCTTTAAAATCATCAAAAGGACTAAGGCGTAGTGTAAGTTTCATTTCACCAATTCGATTTTACGCTTAAACTGCGTTCTGCTGATTGGCTTGCTTCGAGATCTTCACTAATCTCCACCTATTAGAATGCCGAACGGGGTTTATGTATAAAATTACGATAGCGGTAAGGCTTGACGGTAAGGCGGTAAGGCTGAAATACTCGCGTTGAAAGAAAAAGTTCAAGTTTGGTTTTTGTCCCAGATAATATATATTTTTTTAATAATAATTATTCCTGTATCATTGTGAACTGAACTAATTAATGTAGTTCTTAATTATAATATGTAAATAACATTTAAAAGTACCACGTTTAGACTATAATTGTATGTAATAAAATATTTTTAAACAAGTATTTTTATTTATTACTTATTTTCCATAGACAAAATAATTATTTAGGAGCAATTATAATACCATGGAGTACCTGGTGCGTAAGCAAATCTTGTTCTGCCATAATGATACCTATATCATTGTCACTACGTATAAATAATTACATATTTGATGAAAAAATATGAACGAAAAAAATTTAAAATGAATTGCCAGTTACTATTTAGTAACTAGGAATTTAGTTAATTTGTTAATTTAATTTGTTAATATTTAGTTAATTTGTAATAATTTTTATTGTAAAACACAGCTGGATGGTTGTATTCGGTGTAGTTTGTGTTCGGGTTTGCAACCAGTAAAATTACTGGGCAAAATATAACTTAACGACTGAGGACTACCTCTGCCTAACCCTTCGGGAAATACAGGCGTGATGGCATGTACAACTGAGGTCTCAAAAATGACACCGCGCTAGTGATGCTACTGGTGTTGTTGGCGTCTATGGGATATGGGTGGCTGTCCGTAGGTAAACTTATTTGCATCTAATTACAATAAAAAAATATATATTACTAGAAATTACTAGAAATATCAACCTAATATATTACGACAGCCAAGTGCAGTGTTGTTTAAAGTTAGGGACTATGAACAGATCCCCCCTGTTCTGTTTGTATAAGTACTATTCTGTGTTCTAATTATTAATAGTAGAGCATTAATAATTAATAGAACCGTAATAATGTCATTATTAGAGCCGTTTTTTTCAACTTAAGTGATGTTGTTTTTTATCATTTTTTCACTGATTCAATATAAACATACTTAAATAGTACAAATTATACTGGTTTCTGACACTTACGCGAATATTAGACATTGAAATAAAACTACTTTTTACGGATTTTATCGCGTTGTATCAAGTTGTACATCAGATTTGATAAACCACAAGTCCTCGCAAAAGAAAACCGATTCCTTCCCAGGATGATCCGTGAGGCTATTGAAATTAAAAAACATCCAAATTTCAATAGAGAAGATGGCTGGGTCTTACCACCTGCTTGGAACCCCATTATAGATTCCATAAAATCAAAATCCAAGCCCAAAACTGCAAGACCGAAGGATACGGTGAGCTCGTTCTGCGTGAATCGGATCGCCAATAATTAACAAAAATGTAAGATAGCTGTTAGTAATTGTAACACCCGTGACCATGGATGTTGTAAAGGATCCGAAACGTCGGGAATCAAATAATATCAATACAACGCGATAAAATCCGTAAAAAGTAGTTTTATTTTAGTACAAATTAACTAAATTATTTCATACATAACGAAAACAAAAAGCTCTCACTATAAGGAAACACTTCCTGGTAATAGACGTCATTATTTTAATATATTTTCCCTTTGTTCTGTAGATAAGATTTCCTTCAATAATGTAAATAGATTACCAGATTTCTGACTGTTGCGAGAACTTTGAAGAATAACTTATTAGTAGATATTAAGTACATATCGTCACATTATTTGACTATACGAGTATAACCAACCTACTTAGTTCGAAAAGTTAAAAAGGACACACATAAGTACATAAGCTGGTGATGATACAAAATGAAAATGGGTAGATACGAATAAAAATACCATTAAATTTAGGCACTTACCAATAAATTTGGCCCTGTGAACAAATTGGTGTACCTACTTACCTACCAAACCAGAAGACGCAGATTCCCTGCTACCTAAAAATAGCAATGTTTATCGGACTCCATATATATCTCTCCCTCTCTCTGTATCTCTTGTCTTGTAATCACGGCCAAGGGCCACGGCCTGGCCCGGCCTCGCAATCTCACACACTCAAACACACGCGCTCCGCCTACTCTGGAAGCTTCGGCTCCTGTCTGACTTTTTCATTTATAACTTTATAGATACACTAGTGGACCCAGCAGACGTTGTCCTGCCCTGAAAATAACCCAAAACTCGATTGCAGCGTCACCTACCGGGTCCAATTGTGAATCTAAACCATTTCCAGATCCCCTTGAACACACACAAAAAATTTCATCAAAATCGGTCCAGTCGTTTGAGAGAAGTTCAGTCACATACACACTCACAGAAGAATTATATATAGATACATATTTGGATATCACTTTTCCATTTTTCAAAATACCTGCTAGCTGACGGTACATTGTATCCCCAATATTGTTGAAAACTCACGCCATCACAATTAATATTCTATCCGTACCGTGTTTAGGAATAAATACTTCAGTACGAAAGTCTAAGTGTCAAACCGTGTCGCTTTACGATCAGTCTACGGAAACCTTTCAATATTCAATATAGTAGGATAATCAATCAAGGTATAATACCACCGTCGGGAGCGAGCAACGACGGTGCTGAGAACAAAAGGAGAAATTAACGGCAAAACAATGCCCTGATAATGAACAGTTCAGATTTTCAAGCGGCATCAAGTTGTGCATCAAGTTTCTAGAAAAAGAAAACAGGCATTAAACATTTTGTGTTGTACCTGTGTTCAGAATAGTATTATATTTTGATCATTTTTAAGTACCATATTTAAAAATGATCGTAATTATTAATTCCTATCTATACTCAATGTCGTAAACATCAAAATTCGGGAATTTTTTATGGTTACATTTTGTGAATTCATTACACTATAATTGTTTATATTAGACGATGATTGGTAATTTAGAAGGAATACATTAGGAATTACAGTTTGAACGGTTTTTACCTAGATACCATAATTACCTCTCAGAATAAATGGTCAAACAAAACAAAGAAACATCGGATAATGCAGTTTTTCGGATAAAAAAATATAGACTGGTATATAAATATAAATCATAAGAAAACATAATTATATAGGTAATTTATTCTAAGTACAGCAGTGATAGCTTAGTGGTATGACCGTTGGACTGTTAAGTCAATGGTCTCTAGTTCAAACCCAAGGCACGCACCTCTGACTTTTCAAAGTCGAAGTGTGCGTATTAAATAGTTAATTATCACGCGCTTAAACGGTGAAGGAAAACATCGTGAGGAAACCTGCATGCCTGAGAGTTTTCTCGAGAGAGATTTTCTCGATGGCGTGTGAAGTCTGCCAACCCGCATTAGGCCAGCGTGGTGAACTATAGCCTAATCCCTCTCAGTCTGAGAGGACACCCCTGCCCAGCTATGGGACAGTATAATGGGTTGATTATGTTATGTGTATGTTATTCTAAGTACTCTACATCCAAGTGGATTCGGTATCCATTTCGTGCGAAACACTGTATGATTATAATCATTATCTAACATAACATTCCATCACGCCTGTATTCCCCGAAGGGTTAGGCAGAGGTGCACTAAATGTACACCCACATTTCGCCGGTTTCAGTCCCAAGTAATAGGAGGCGATCCTATTGCCATTAACCGGGCACAAATCCAGACTCAGAGCTGCTACTGAGAATTTCATGGAAAAACCCAATAACACTTTGCTCGACCTGGGGATGGAACCCTGGACCTCTAGCATAGCAGTCACGCTTGGGACCACTAGACTCTTTCTTTATAATAATATTTTTAGTAGCAGCTTGGAATTTGTAGTTGTGGAATTCAACTATTAGTACACCAGATTGTCTCAACTTTTGGTGAATATAAGCGTGATGATCTGAAGATGTGTCCTGCTAAAGATCTGGGGGGCTAAAAAGGCCGCTTTTAGTGAATCATATTATGATACACCGTAGAATATTGGTAAGGACGAATTGATTTATATGTATAAAGTATGAATTTAATGAATTATCACCGTTTTGCAGGATTAACACGGATAGTACAGACACCATTGTACTGTACATAGTTGAATTGTATGTATATAAAATATATGTATGTATTTAAGTATATATTAAATTATTGTCTATGTTTAGTCTGTCGCTAGTTACTCAAATATTTATTTTTTGTACCTATTATAATTTCTCCCAAACCCAAAGGTTGACTGGTAGAGAATGCCATATGGCATTAAGTCCGCCTTATGTACTACTATTATGCATAGAAGTATAAATAAATAAATTAGTTTTTGGTGTGCAAGAACATTCTATTCTATATTTAAAACCAATGATAAAACTTTTCAAACTTGTTTGAAACCCAATCCATGTTACATCTTTCGAAGGGCTACAAAAATCTATTATTATCAGTGCAGCCATCGAATCAGCTCGATTACAAGCGGCCATAATTAAATTCTTGCAAAGCTTTTCAACAGACAATGCACGAAGCCGCTTCCATTTCTGACAACAATGATTTAAAAAATATATCGAGAAACCATTCTGTTGGCTCAATGGGTTTTAGGTACATTGTCGCTTATTACGATAAGACTCGTATTCTTTGTGAAATAAAAATTGGATATACATGTATGTCTAACGAGATTTTTCTTCTCGTTCATTTTATGTTATTCTTGTCAAGCAAGATCAATTTATGGTAGCTAAAAGTTGCCTCAATTGCTTTACGGATTATAATTGTAACTTATTTTGACTATTTAGATTTTAGGAAGCTTTAACAATGAAGCCAATCTAACAGGTGAAAAAAACTTTATTTACACACACAGCAACAAACACGTTATAGGCTTTAATTAAATTTTTAATAATTAGTACCGATTTATCACGTATTACATGCTTACAGCAATAATATTACACAGCACCACGGATTGACTACGTTTTGTTACAGCATTGCAGTATCACCAAATATTTCCCTTTTAAATGGGAAATCAGATCTACATTGATTGACTCTGATTGATTGAAAAACTCTCAATATCCAGATCCCCATTTCTTTTTATTCAAAAATTATACTATTTAAACTTTTTAAGAGATCGCGATTACATATTTATCTATTTTTAGTATCATTATCGTCAAGCTCTTTACTTTTACTTTCATCCGTTTCACTTCTTGGTTTGTGCACTGGTACGATTTCTGTTGGAGGTGGCGTTATGGGTACTAGACTACCATCCTCTTCAGCCACTTTCAAACCAATAGTAGCACCGAGTTTTGCACTCGCCTGTTTGAATGTATTAGACAACTTCAATTGGACAACATTGATGAACATAGATGTAAGAGCAAAACCGAACACTAAGTATAATATAGATGCCATCATAAACATAGGGTGGTCGGGGACTAGATCTCCGAGCCCAATCGTAGATATCGATATAAAAATAAAGTAGAATGATTCGAAGAAATTCCACTTCTCCCATAAACTGTAAACGAATGCACCTATATTTATGTATACCAATAAAATAAAGACTGCGACAGAAATCGGTAAGTTAAACTCATCATCGATTTCGAAGACTGATGGTGCCGGAGTTTCTAGATCAGTCTCGATTTCTGGATCTCTTCCCAAGGTGCCAGGTTTTGGTGGCAGCGGTGGAGGAACATCACTTGGTTTTCTCTCAATAGGCGGTGGTAAGGCCCCGCCGGGACTTTCTTCAATATCCTCTTCAGAAAATATCTGCGATGGACGCCGAACGACATCGTACACGATATTCAGACCCTTCATTACCTCCTGAAACATAACGAAGTTTCACGTTATTTTTTTTTCAACTTTGATCCTTAAAACAAACGCTTCAGTTGAACGCAAACAAAGGTCCATGAGAATGTAAGAGAACATACAGCCCGGGGCGTAATCATTACTCATTTCTGTATAAAAAAGGAAAACATTTGCTTTGTTTCCCTTCACGGCCGCAATTTGAACATTGTTATCAAGAAAAACAGTACTTAAAATTTTCTTCTTGCTTAAGGTTTCATTAAAATTATCAAAAATAATGTGCAAATGGCTTTGCTGTTTTTAGAATATACGAAAATCACGTGTTATATCTTTTTATACCTAATTTGTAATATACAGAGCATGTAATTTACCACGGTAACAACATTTATTGGACATAATACTACTAAAACGCTATAATGCGCACTACACATTGGCGAAGCGTGCGGTAAACCACGTCATTACGGCGTAAACCGAATATGGCAGGGATAGCAAAGTAGCAAGCTTTCAAATGGAATTAACGCTGTTTTCTCGTAGCTAAGTCAATATCTCGAAAATCGGTTTTATTTATATTATACTATTATTACAGGTACATTTAAAATCCCAAAATCTAGTTGCATGTCAAAACTTATAGAGAAGAGCGCGCAAGAAACTTCATAGATAGAATTAATGTTAGTCGTTATGTGAATAATGCAGTTTGATTAAAAACATAAGAATAGATCAGGATCAAGAATTTCCTTTCAAAATGATAACATGTCCTAACATTTAGGAGTTTACCAGTTCCGAGAGAATTTTTGTATAATTTACAAAAGATAAATATTTTTGAATAATACTTAATATACCTAAATACTGAATCTAGAATATTTCTCGCGGTAACTTAGTTGATCATAGCGTCTGGTATAGTGAACCAGAAGACGCAAGTTCGAATCCTGCCCGCAGTTGATTTTTTTTTCACTAAAATAACTTTATAATCTTAACATGGAAAATTTTAAAAATGTCTAGAATACCTGCACAGGTGCGGTTCTCCTAACTTTCCTGCAACTCCTCGTGTAGTAAAACCTTCTGATGAACGCCCAAAAGAATTTGATGATTCTGGTGAAGAGTTTACCGAAGTCAGCCAGCAGGATCAGGAACAACGGGATCCCGATGGTAGCATACACTATTGTTGCCACGCGGCCATACGTGGTCTTCGGAGCTATATGGCCATAACCTGAAAGTTTAATATTAAAAATGTTCAGAACAATAAAGATAAATAGGTACATTATTATATTTTAAATATATACGATCAAAATGTGAAAAAATACATAGTAATAGTTGCGTGAGATGAAATAAAAGGATAGTGCTATTTCATTCGATTTAATCAAAAAACTACTTTAATAAACAAAACAAAACATTGTAGAATGTGGTGAGATTTGCAAATAAACTAGAGTGCTTCTATCAGGACTAAATTATTCCTGTTGTGCACAAGTTTATAAATATAAATAATCTGTTATTAATCTTACCGACGGTTGTGACTAACGTCAAGCAGTAGACGAAAGAGTTCATAAAGTTCCAAGATCGTTGACCACTATAAGATGTTACACCAGCCTCGTGTGCCGTATGCAGCTGGTTTTCAAATTCATATAACTTCTTTCTTGCCATGGATTTCCAATCCTCCTCACGCAAATGATGACTCCCTCGCCAAAGATTCTCAATAAAATCTCTTTTCACATTCCTTGTACTACATTTATAAGCATTTTCGAAAGATCCCTCTAATGTTTTAAACATCATTCCTCCCAGACCGCACACTATGATTAATATTAGTAAATCGCAGACACATTTGTTCCGCAAATTTTTAATTTTTTCGCAATTCACGCTTTGCTCTTGCTTAAACTGTTGCCAATTCGCTATGAGTTTCCATCTCGATCTAACAATTTCTTTTTTATTTTTGTCGTCGAGAGATTTTCTCTTTACTTTTTTATCAGGTGCAGGTTTTTTACTTTCCTTCTTCGGAATATTTTTGACATCGACTATTGATCTTTTTCTTAGTCCTGATTTTTGTTGAATTTGTTCAATTTCAGTGATATCATTTTCGTCTGGTGCTAAAATAATACCAGTCATCATCTCACGCCTGTCAACCTCTTGACTTAGTACGTTAAGTTTGCGCGTCAACTCTGCTGTTCGTTCTGATAAATCAAAGTCAAACTCATTTTCGCTCGGGGATGTTGAATAACAACTAGACGTGTATTCAG
This sequence comes from Acronicta aceris, assembly GCA_910591435.1. Lineage (NCBI taxonomy): Eukaryota > Metazoa > Arthropoda > Insecta > Lepidoptera > Noctuidae > Acronicta > Acronicta aceris. The sequence goes on along the minus strand of OU342780.1, from coordinate 6,135,089 downwards.
ATTGACTAGCATCAATGTATCCGGAACTTTGCCTACTATGTTTGTCTGTGTCTGTTTTCTGATTCTTCAATAAACCGGACAATATTTCTTTTTCACTAATTATCTGAATGGTTTTAGGACAGGACATGCCTCTAGATTGTCTCAATGTGACAGGAGTTTTATTGGGAGTCTTCAAAGTTTTGTGTTCAGTTTTGGGTTTAACTGGTTGCCGAAGATCGTCTTTAGGCATAGACAAGCTTCTTGCTCGAGCTTTTTGCATCAATTCGATAATCTCTCGACTAGTTTGACTCATACCTGTTCCAGTTTTATCTATCACTCTTACTTCTGCAGGTCGATTAACTGACTGTGAACGGTTTACTTTGGGTGACATTTTATTCTTCGTATACCGACGTGGCACAGGCATAGCTCTACGTTTTGTTGCTTCTACTGTGGCATGATGCTGATCCTCACTCATCTCACTTTCACTAGTTTTACTCTGTAAATGTTATTATGGGTAAATTATTAGTTGCTTCTTTCGTTCTACAAAATTATGGCATAACTATTTACATAGTGGTCATTCTATTGCATGGCTGGGGATTATGTCAATTGGAAATAAAGTGCGATTAAAAAAGCGACAAACAGTATAAAAAGTATTTTCATATAGAAACTGACCCCAAATCTTGAAGCAGATTTGCTGCGGGCCGGTTTGATGGGCGGTGCGCGACTTTGTGGTTCTTCTGTGACTTCTTTCTTTTTATGTGGCTGTTTTGCGATGATAGGTTTAATATCTGTAGATAATCTCCTGCTAGGAGTCTTGACAATTCTTTCTCTTACTTCTACATTAGGTTTATTTTCCGCCAAAATTTTTTTGCTAGGTGTTCTTTCAATTTGAATCACTTTAGTTACAAGTTCTCCTGATGGGCCTGGTGTTTCCGGTTTGGGTGTGGTAGCTCTCGCAGTTGATTTAACATCCTCAAATGTAAAAACATTTTCGGCTTTAACTGGTGTTTTTGGTTTTTTTGTCAAATCTTCTGATTTCTTTTCATCTGGATAAACAATTTCTTCAAGTTTTTTTGGAGTAGTTGGCAAAGGATATGGAAAATGACTATCTTTTGGAGAGCTACTTGCAGGAGACGGAGTAGAAAGAGTATGTTTCACCTCCTTAGGAGGTTCAATGGTCAAGGAATTACGCCGAGATGTATCTTCGTCTTTTGGAGTCAAGGCATAATTAGTTGATAAGAGTTTATTAGTTGGATCTATAAAGCTTCCTTTGCGTTCTAAAAGACACGCAAGTTCCTCTTTATCAGGTATAGCGAATGGCGAAATACTTCTTCGCCTACGCTCTTGGGCAGCCACTGCTCTTTGTTCAAGAACTTGGTCTGTGTCTATATCATACACAGGATCTTTAACATTTGCTTTCTGTTGCACGAGCCGTCTCATCTCTTCATATGTACTATCGGCTTCAATTTCCCTAGAGTTGCGTTGGGGTTTGAAATCTTCATCATCTGAAGTCGGTGTGTCCTCGTGAGGCATTGGAGTCCTACCAGGTTCAGGAGTTTTTTCTCTTTGTCTTGCAGCTGGACCTCTATTCTTTGACAAATTTCTTCTTTTTCGAATAGACATAGCTTGCTTTCCTTCTTCCATGATTTCTGATCCGTCTAATCTTATTTCAGGCGATTTTTCAACTAATTGACCGAGAGTTTGCGTTTCAGATTCAGCTGTTATTGTTGGAATTTTTAATGTCAATTTCACTTTTGCCTGGTTTTCGTTTTCACTCATTACCACTTTTCACACGCACACCGCAACTGAAAAAAAAAGTAGTGATATCACCACTGCTCACAATAGACTAAGGGAATTGAACTCGATCAAAAGAACCGAAACGATATCAGGCTTGGCAATGTGTAATCAATCCCCTGCCAATAATTATGACACAAATAAGATCAAGCAAGCCAACAAGATAAGAATTCACAAAGTGTAAACTTACCTCTTGTTAACGGTTCCAACAACTAACTCATTTATTATAACGGGGTCGAAGCAGAATTTCTAATAAAAGAATCTATTTTGGCCACCCCACAGTTTCGGACGTAAACAAACGTCCGATGATAAGAAATTGCAATCCATCTTTATTTAAGTTATATCACAGTTCAGACGGCGTAGTTTTACCGGCGATTTAATGTGATTTTCACTAGATTTGTGTAGGACTTTCGATGGGAAATATTGTCACAGTTTTCGTAATACACGTTGTGCGTTGTGACGCGGGAGAACTGAGCGGAAGAGCGCCAAGCCCGCCGGGCGATGTTCCAAATTTAAAACAACTACACCTAAATTCAGTCCAGTGCGTGTTTGCAATCGCACTCTAGAAAATGTTCTCGACATTTGCGACCATCATTATTTGATACCATCGCGCGAAAAGTTCAGCACTAAATTGAATGTAAATACCGATTTCAAACGGTCTTTTTATATCGGACTAACGATTAATAGCTAATATCTGTATCAACACTATATACCTAAAAGAAGGTGCTGATGTATTTACAGTACCTAGGTACGTGTTGTTTTATGTAATATTCTACAGAACATTTTTAAGATTGAAAATGAAAATGATGTAACTTTAACGACTTTATCATTACTCAAAAACGTGTGATGTAATGTGTAATGATTTCCATTTTTGGAAATAATGCATATTTATTTTAAACTAGCTTTTGCCAGCGACTTCGTCCGCGTGGAATAGTTACTTTGTTCCCTAGTTCTTCGCCCGCGGTTTCACCTGCGTTGCCCCGTTCCTAAGGGTTGTAGCGTGATGTTTTATAGCTTGAAACCTTTCTCATGAATCACTCATTTTCCCAATATTTCCCTTCACCGCTCTGCTCCTATTGATCGTAGCGTGATGAAAAGTATACTATAACCTGTGGTTTGGGCTGTGCGTTGATAGATCACTATGTCAGTCAGTCAGTCACCTAACGTAAGAGTAGACAAATATAATCAGAAAGCTCCGAACTGCTAAGCTATCGGGAGTTACACGTGTTATTGTGAGTCAACCATAAAAGATAGACATTTGCTGTCGTGGAATATTTTTTATATAATTTTAAGGAGAACATTTCCGTCATACATTATTTCTGTGTAGCTTTAACCATTAAGGCTGCACACGCGACGGAAGCTTAAAAAATGGAGTAAGTTCTCCTGTTTTCCCAACATTTCCCTTCACTGCTCTGCTCCTATTCATCGTAGCGTGATGAAAAGTATACAATAACCTGCCCAGGAGTATGAAGAACAATTGTACCAAGTTTCGTTGAAATCCGTCGAGTGGTTCTTGTTTATATAACGAACATACAGACAGACAGACAGACAGACAGACAGACAGACAGACAGACAGACAGACAGACAGACAAAAATTTTACTGATTGCATTTTTGGCGTCAGTATCGATCACTAATCACCCGCTGATAGTTATTTTGGAAATATATTTCATGTACAGAATTGACCTCTCTACAGATTTATTATAAGTATAGATAGATGTAGGCATTTAAAAACTTTAGTGCCTTTTTAATTCCTAAGAAAATTTAGAACACTCAAGAATGTTTAAAATACATTCTCCGTAACACAAATCAACAAAGTGCAATTTATATAACGCTGAATGTAAATAAACCTGATGGAAAATGAAACGCAGTTGGTACGTAAGTAATGAACAAGCAAGTGAAATTAGAGAATTCTCAGCAAAGCGAGGGAGTTTTAACTAGAATAAAGGCTTTATTTTCTAATGTATCTGAGCCGTGTTGTGTAAACTTGCTGGTACCGACATAAAAGGAATGCGTCGTCGCCGTGTTTCAGTTTATAAAAGAAAACAAATAAATTGTTCCCCTTAAAGCTTTGAACGTGTTAGCAACGAATACACTAGAAAAGGCGTCATTTTAGACTTATAAAATACAATTTATTAATATTTACTCAGACAGTATTTACAATAGGAATTCTTCAACTAGCGCCTAACAGTTTAGTGGTGCATTCAAACGTTTCATAAATATATTGCTTATGAAAAACTATCAGGCGCCGTATCCGCGTTTGAACAGGCTTAGCAATTGCTTTGGTTGGACCATAATACGCTGGGGTCCTGGTGAATGTAATCACAAATCTCATAGCCCATAGAGTAAAAGTAAATGCCGTTATTAGTGCCGTACGAGCTCGAAACAATTTGCCACTTCTCCTAAGGGAAGCGGAAGGTCCGTTTCCGGACTAAAAAGGCCATTCATTAGTATTTTTGTTATAAAAACGCACATGTTAGATTTTGGAGTCTCCTAATATAGGCATTACTTGCTTAAAGGCCGGCTCCAATCACTTATGTTCTTAAAACCATTAGGTAAACTATTTTGTATGTATAACTTCAGTGAAGAGATTACAGTACTGAGCTTTGAGTTGATGATGATGCCTAGATATATTATAACGAATACTAATTATAACTATACCTAATTACGTTAAGTACGTAGGTTACTGAAGTTGTTAAAGACTCAGACTACACACATTGGAAGTCAAAGTGAAAATGTTTTCAATGTTTTATTATTAGACTTTTAAAAAAGGTACTTTTGAAAAGTCAAAACTAGTTGCACGGTTCCAAAGAGTGGGTCTTATGGAGCAGAGCAGGCAAGAAACTCCATAGATACTCTTTAAAAAAAGATTACATTATATTTTTGTGATTTTTTTGCATTTTCCATGCTGAGATTATTAAGTTATTTAATAGTAAAGGAAAATTACATTATTAATCTTTGCAACTTTGCCCTTGCAGAGAATTATACAGTTTGGTGTGTAAGGTTTATCCAGTAAAGATGTTATATTAAAAAGAAAGGGATTGCCACAAAGAGCTGACCAGTCCCGACGGACAACCAAATCTAGAAAAAAAAATAGGTGATATAATGTAGAATAGTGATATAGATGGTAGAACTAAGTAAAAAATAATCATACAATGTGTATAATATTGTGTTCGGGTTTGAAGCCAATGAAATTACTGGCAAAATGAGACTTCACAACTGAGGTCTCCATGACAACGCGCTTGTGGTACTGAAGTTGTTGGCATCTATAGGTTATGGTTACCGCCTAACATCAGGTAGCCTGTATACTTGTTTGTCATTTTATTTATAGTAAAAACGCGACCTTCAGAGTACCTAGAAGGGCAATTGCATAGCAACTTTAAGATCGAATGCTTTAAATTTCTATCGAAATTTAATGAACCCCTTACCTATAGTAGTATAAATTGTGCCAGCGTAGAACATGGAGTTCCAGAACGTCCAAGTTTTCTTCCTCGTGTTGTTGTCGTTGACGTGTTTCATGCATTCTGTGTAGTTGGCCTCGTACTCCGCTAAATAGTCCTCTATGAAGGGGAACAGGTCGAAGTCGCTGGTCTGGTGACAGAAGAATTGGAACAATACTTTAATTACATTTTACATAACATGCCATCGTCCGATGAAAGGCGGAAGAAAAAGTAACTGCACCGGTCCCAATTGACTTGGGATAAGCTCAGGATGAACAGGTCCAAAAAAAAAATTGTAATATTGAAAACCAAACACCTTACGGATTCTATCGCATCAAACTCACATTAATAATCCTGACGTTTCAGACCCTTTACAGCGTCTATGGTCACGGGCAGACTGAGGTGTTGTGCGTCTTGATGTCGTATTCATTGACGGCTCCCCTCCACTTGCCCTCCCACTTTACTCGTTAGTAAATAAGTGGAGGGGAACTGTCAATAAATACGACGTTATTATACACGTATTCGCGTAAGTCTCAGAAATCAATATCTATAACAAATTGTAAGTTTGATATATCGCCGTGTGTACAACAGTGCTCACTCTGTTTTGTGCCCATTTAATGGCAATAGGACTCTAAAACAGCTGCTGAATGAGGGTGAAAATACGACAGTAAATATATCAGAGCTTTAAACCTTCGGAGAATATAGGCGTGATGGTATGTTACATGATCATCATCATCAGCCTATGTGGCCTAAAATGGCTACTTTTGATGAATCTGAATATGATTCACCGAGACACAGCTGCACAACGTACCCTTATAATCTAGTATACGCTGACCTTTAAGCCTAAGAAAAGCCTATACAATGCGGGATCAGCTTATACTGGAAATACATGGCACGTGTAGCCGTGTGTCGATAATTTGCCTATAATCCCCGAAAAGTTATTTTCCTATATGGTAACATATACCTACCTACTAACAAGTGTAGTGTACATAAGTGTGATATTTTAACCTATTTTCTCCAGCTGACCTTTCACGTAGCAAGCAACAGTTGAAATAGTGTGTATTAGTGTATGGCATAGTGCCTAATGTCGTACTTCTTTAAAATAACTGCATGTTTTTGTAAATGATACAAACATAACACATCATTTATGATACTTTATTTTAATATATTTACTAAGGTAGGATTTTGAAGCTGGAGGTCGTCGGGGTGGCAGAATATATGGCAAATATTACCGCTAAAAAATAATGTGCCAACATTATTGTGTTCCGGTTTGAAGGCCAATGTAGCCACTGAAATTACTGGGCATATGACACTTAACAACTGAGGTCTCAAGATGATAACGCACTGGTCATACTACTAGTGATAATAGCGTTTATAGGCTGCGTTTACGGGTTATCATCAGGCCCAGTTTCTTAGTCATATAAAATAATAAAAAATATATACGACTACATGCCACATAACATACCATCACTCCTGTATTCCCCGAAAGGCGGCAGAGATGTACAAATATACACCCACATTTCGCCAGTATGTTTAAGTCCTATATAATAGGGGGCGAGCCGAACCGAGCGTATGACCAAACAGCGAGCTGCTACTGAGAATTTCATAGGAAAATCCAATACCTACTTAACACATCGCTCGACCTGTGAATCAAATCCAGGACCCCAAGCGTAGCAGTTGCGATCACTAGTCTGAGGCAGTTAAATGTCAATCTTGCATGGAAAAGCTCTTTAGGAAATACTACATACCGCCTCTAGCGTTAACCTGAAGAACTAGGTTGTCCAGGTAGTTGTATTGTAGGTTATGAGTGTACAGTGCGACAAACTTATCTGTAGAATAGTACCAAACATAACGCATTGTATGTAACAAGTGACAGTATTGATCTCTATATTTCTCTAGAGCAGCCTTTCCCAAAGTGGGCGATAACGCCCCCTTGTGGGCGCTGCAAGCCTGAAACGGGGCGGTAAGAGACCCAGAAAAAAATGGGTGCGTTGTGTAGAGGCTTGGGGGGTGATTTGTAATTTCATCTAGTTAGGAGGATTCTTAGACACCCACCGAGCTCTCGACTCTTGACTACAACTTGTGGACTATCAACTAATATCTATTAATTAAGAGATTGCTTAAACTCGGTTAATTAATTTAATTTGATGTCATAGTGGTTTTTAAGTAGGTGACAAAATGGGGGCGCTAAGAAATAATTTATTCTCAAAGTGGACAGTAGACAAAATAAGTTAGGGAACCCCTGCTCTAGAGTAATATAGAGATCAGTGAGTGACAGGCACTTACAAGGGGATGTGTTTGATTCCGGACAACGATGTCACGTATCCTATTTGCCACTTCCCTGCGCACCTCTGTCAACGTCTGGTCGTACTTAGCCTCGTTTGGACCTGCAACAATAAATTCACAATTATATAACTTAGGTAAGAGGAGCTCGTGCGTAGCTAACGACTCGTCCCAATAACAAATCCGACAAATCTTATCTCTAGTAAGATTTCCTTACTAGAGATAAGATTTTGACATTACTTGTACTCACTACGTCAAAATTCTATCTTTAGTCAGCAAATCTAGTGACTGATTTGTTATTAGGACCCGCTGACTGCTCAACTAATCTGCAAGGTTAATCTGCGCTCGGCCCGGTTAGTGTTTGGATGAGTGACCATTCTTAACACATCGAGACCCCTCCGTCCCGGTTGTCATAAGAACATCTATAACAATCGTGAGATACCCAAAAAGAACATAGATGCCGAGATCGATTCCAAGTAACATTATCACTCCCTTAAACGGTGAAGGAAAACATCGTAAAGAAACCTGCATGCCTAGTAAATTTTCTTGACGCCGTGTGAAATCTGCTAAACCACACGACACTAAGTCAGCGTGGTGGATTATTGCCTATTTAAAACATACCCAAGCATAATTTAGGCGGATCTGAGAACTAATAGGTATATTAACCCCTTAGTAATATTCTCACTTTCCTTCATATCATAAAACGTAGTTTTCCACACACCTTACCGACACGTGAATAGAGTCTCATAATGTCGCTCGCCGGCAAAGAATGTGCTCAAAATATAAAAGGTTCGACCCACTGACCTATATGAATTTTGCTCTTGAAATAAGACGGAAAATACTTAATGAGTTCAGCGCTTAAATCTAATTAATAAATGCATTGGTAAAACTGCTTAGCTGATTCATAATCGCATTTTGCACGAACAAATTTATCATTAACCAAATAGTATGTTAAAACAAACCAGTCTGATCCAAAAGGATCTTAAAGGTATCCCAATCACATTATAAAATAATAATAAGAAACAATAAATATTCATAAAAGTAAACATACTAATGAAGTTTAAAATTCAAGGTCATCCTGCCCAAATAGTCACATTTACCCCAAAACCCAGATTTTTTGTTAAAGCTTTTTTTCGGAGATTATTTTTCTTGTAAAGTGAAAATGATAAATAGAACTTTAGAACATAACATTACCTTCACGGGTCGGACAGGATTTTCTTAATCATATTGTATACTGTCCCCTACTGGGGACTATGGGTTTCCTCTCAGAGTGAGAGGAGAGGAAAGAAAATCTCAGGTGTACAGGTTTCCTCACGATGTTTTTTTATAGGATAGGGGGGCAAACGAGCTGACGGATTGCCTGATGGTAAGCGATTACCGCCGCCCATGGACACCAGAGGAGTCACATATGCTTTGCCGGCCTTTTAAAAGGGAATTGAGCCTCCGGTAAGCTTTCCTCTCTCGGCGAAACACAATGTAAGCGTTGTCTGACGCAGGTTTTCTGTGAGACCGTGGTATCACTCCGGTCAAGCCGGCCCATTTATGCCATGAAGTGTTTTCCTTCACCATTTATGCGAGTGATAAAATAATATTAACACACACATAATTCCGAAATGTCAGAGTTGAACTCCGTGACGATTGATTTGACAGTCCAACGGTCATATAACTAGACTCTCATGACTTAAGTTACTAGCTATTTATATTTTTAGTTCCAATTTAGTATCACTCAAATAAAGATTGGCGGCTAAGTAATAATGACGCTAAGCAATCGATCTGGAAGGATAAACTGCGCTAGCTGTTATGGATGATATCGAATAGTTGTGTCTTGGACACTTACCTACTTGACAGCTTATGTATAACTATATATAACGACACGTTTGGCGTAGCGGCTGAGCTATTGGCTTCTGCGCAACGTTTTGTGGGTTCGATCCCCACACGGACCTAATATTTGTATTATCTACAATTATGGGCGTTTGTGTATATGAGAATTTGTGTCTGTAAACGCACTCACGATGTAGGAGAAAATCCTAATGTGGGGAACCTTTTTTTAAAAAAAGCTAGTCTATTACTGCTTCTTGTATTTTGCCATAAATACTTGCCTCATTAATTTAGTGGTCCCAAGCGCGATTACTACGTTACGTCCTGTGTAACATTCCCAGGTCGAGATAAGTGATATAGGATTTTTCTATGAAATTCTTAGTAGCAACTCGGAGTTCGGGTTTGTGCCCGGTTAATGGCAATAGGCTCACCCCTATAACATAGGACCTTTAACAGACCGATGATTGTGGAATACTCGTATATTAGTAGATACACCTCTGTCTAACTCTTTGGGGAATACAGGGGTAATGGCATATGCTTATTCATAGATACGAGACAAATCAATGTCAATATCACTTTATAAATACAGCTTTTTCAAATAAAACATGATATAACAATAATATCGCAAAGAAAAGAAATATATTATACACATCAATCAGACCATATCAAAATGAAAAACACACTATTGCAGTTCAATCTGAAACCCAGTCTAAAACGCTTAGAAGATGTATTGAAATACGCCGTATCTGAGTTTAGGTACGCATTGTAGTAGCGAATAGAAGGAAGATTAATTCCTGTTCCTTCCAGTGGCCTAGCATTTTAGCCGGGCCGAGATATCGACCATTCAACTAAGATCTGATAGTCAGAACAATAGATGCTTTTGTACATTATGTGAAGACGATTTGTATCACCATTTACATAAAACCAAGGCTTGTCAAGTTGGCAAACGAGAAGTTGTTATGCATTTACACCAAATAATATTTAAAAAAAAAACATTGCCCCATACTACGATTTTCACCTGTATCGTGGGTGCGTTTACAAACACAAATTAAAACATACACAGACGTCCAGACGTGTGGGGATCGAACCCAGAACACGTTGCGTAGAAGCCGATCGCTTAGCCGCTATGCCAAACATATCGTTATATATAATAGTAAGCTGTCAAGTAAGTGTCCAAGGCACAACTATTCGATATCCACAGCAGCTAGCGCAGTTTATCCTTCCAGATCAATTGCTTAGCGTAATTATTACTTAGCCATAAGTCTATATTTGAGTGATACTAATAATACCAATATTGCCAATAAGCCTGATATTGTGGTGATATACCGTTTAGAGCGTCGTGCAATGATTATTGACATCACCGTCTCACATGACGAGAACCTCTTAAATGCACAAAAAGAAATAAAGTATTTAAATTTAGTACCTACACAAGGTTGTCGACATGTGGGGGGTGGATTTGGCGATTATTGTACCAATCAGCCAATGGTTTAATAGCCAAGAGATCGACAGACACCTAAGGAGGCTCTTATTGGGTGGCTGGCTGTACTCTTAGGCCCGCATTTATAGGAGGTTTCTCTCTCTGGGGCCCTGACTACCGGTAGCTTGGACCCTACTCCCAATACCGGTGGACTACTATTTTTTTATATTTTTTTCTTATTTTTATAAAAATATTTATAAACGAATGGAATACCAAAATAAAAATTATAACTGGGTGATATCTGTACTATATACAACTTAGTTAAAGAATGAAAAAAATGTGAGAGGTCTTTATAAAAGCAATAGAAGCCAAAATAATTTTCTTTCGAATTTTTGTTTGTCTAAGTTTGTTCGCGTATCACACAATAACAGCTGTTGTACTGCTGGAAGTCTATCGAAAGAAAATCCTTTTCGGACGCGTAACTATATACCATCATGCCTGTATTCCCCGAACGGTTAGGCAGAGGCGTACTAATGTACACCCACAGTTCGCCGGTATGTTTAGGTCCCATGTAATAGGGGCGAGCCTATTGCCATTAACCGGGCACAAAACCAGACCCCGAGCTGCTACTGAGAATTTCATAGAAAAACCCAATAACACTTTGCTCGACCTGGGGATCGAACCCAGGACCTCTAGCGTAGCAGTCGCGCTTAGGACCACTAGACTAATGAGACAGTCTCGGAGATTAAATAAGTTAATTAAGTATATATTGAAAAGAAAACCAAAATTATCTAAATTTTACGAGAACATAATGCTACCATGTGACAATATACATAATCGATTATGGATGTAATCTCCGAAAAACTCATTCGCCTACACGATTTGTCCATTTTACACAAAAGGAAAAGAATGCCTTTTGTTACCTTTAATGGATTCTCTGAAATAATCATTTAAAATTTGTAACAAAGCATCTTTTCCGATCTGGAAAATTTTCGTTCGAAATTTCATTTTATTCAGAGTAATTCTAAAAATACTAAACTATATTTGAAAAAGGAATGTTTATTTTGTAACCGACTTCAAAAACGGAGGAGGTTCTATGTTCGTCTGTCTTTATTTTTTTAATTAAATAATCGGATCACAGAGTTTAGTGAACAATGGATGTCCCGTGCCTTCTTGTATCCTTTTATATAAAATTCCCGCGTGCTTGTGTTCATAATTCTTCTCATTTTTTTACTGATGGGGTCACCTGGATGGTTTCTACTCGGACCCGGTAGCTAGCGCTGGTGTTCGACATCCTTTGGGGTGCGAGAAACCGCGGAATACATCTAGTACCTACCTACATGTAATGATTTTATAAAATAATGACAAGACATTTATATAGGTTTCCTTATCACGAGCGACAGATGGCGCTTGTAGTTGAACTATTCGTTATTAAACGCCCTTTTTATTACAAATTAGTCAAATATAAGTAGGTGTTATATTATCAATTTGTCTGTGTAATCAATTTATAACTATTGCTAAATTTAAAGTTAATCTAATGTATTTAAATTAATCAATTGATCATGCGTACTGTGTACTTCGCTCTGATTGGTCTAACCCAGCTGAGTGTTTGCCTACGTCTAAGAGTGGGGAACATTCGGCTGGTAATAGATCAATCTGTACTGAGACATTCTATTCCGAGGCGTTGAGCAGTAGACATAATATCTTATAAGCCAGTGCTGTTGTTGTATAATTGTTAATAAATATTGAGCGATTAAGTGATAAGTGATTGTTGATAATTACATACTGTTGGATGAATAAATACTTGTAATACTCAGTCTGAAGTGTATGATTCGTCACATTTCAGAAGTGGGATATGCCTACAAGAAAATCCACAGATACAGTAATGTTGAGTGACGTATGTCTAGAGGTTATGTGTGCCTACAATAGAAAGCCAAGTGTGCTTGAGTTACTAGAGGCTATGTATGCCTATTGAGCCATGTGTGCTTAGATTGTTAGAGGTTATGTGTGCCTACAATAGGAAGCCAAGTGTGCTCGAGTTACTAGAGGCTATGTATGCCTATTGAGCCATGTGTGCTTAGATTGTTAGAGGTTATGTGTGCCTACAATAGGAAGCCAAGTGTGCTCGAGTTACTAGAGGCTATATATGCCTATTGAGCCATGTGTGCTTAGATTGTTAGAGGTTATGTGTGCCTACAATAGGAAGCCAAGTGTGCTCGAGTTACTAGAGGCTATGTATGCCTATTGAGCCATGTGTGCTTAGATTGTTAGAGGTTATGTGTGCCTACAATAGGAAGCCAAGTGTGCTTGAGTTACTAGAGGCTATGTATGCCTATTGAGCCATGTGTTCTTAGATTGTTAGAGGTTATGTGTGACTACAATAGGAAGCCAAGTGTGCTTGAGTTACTAGAGGCTATGCATGCCTATTGAGGCATGTGTGCTTAGATTGTTAGAAGCTATGTATGCCTATTGAGCCACGTGTGCTTAGATTGTTAGAGGTTAATTATTTTTATTTTATTTATTTAATTTTTATGAGGTACATATTAGGTCTTACGAAGTAATATAAGCCCCACAAAACTGTACAAACAGTTTGACTGTGGGATCAATTTTAGTCTTAATAACATGTAGGTAGGTACATAATTAGTAATGGAGTGCACAATTAATGTTTTATGGTAGGGTATCTATAAGTTATTTTATTTTTTTTATTTACACGCAGTTTTATAAATCTTATTTGGATATTCTCCAGTTTATCTATATAGGTTTTTAAATGTGAGGCCGTAGCAATCAAGAGCATAATCCAAAATAGATTCCACTAAAGAAGTATAAAGTAGTTTTAGTATACCAGTAGGAATAGGAGTTATGTGTACCTACAATAGGAAGCCAAGTGTGCTCTAGCTACTAGAGGCTATGTACGCCTATTAAGCCAAGTGTGCTTAAAGATAGTAAGCCAAGTGTGCTTAAAGTTATTTTGGCCAAGTGAGTCAAAAGTTTTGGGCCAAGTGTGCCCAATAGGAACGGAACTATCCTCAGACGCGTAAGTAAAGCATGATCTATACTAAGAGAACAATTAAAAGAATTATTATGCGACTAAGTGCGTTGCAGATAGTTGTGTATATACCCTCTATTAATTTTATAAATTGGAAATGGGAAACATTTATTGGAAGACGTATATTTTTGATTGATCTTTTCATGCATAACTTCGAATTTATGGAGCTATTAATTTTAACCAGTTCGAGTAGATATTTTAGTAATATTAAATGAATTTAATAATAATAGAAAAAAAAAGGAGTTTTTAACTTGTTAGTGTCAAATTGAAACAATACTTATACATTTTTATGTTTTGAGGCCATGGAATCTGATGATACCAATGAATGATGATGAAACCAATGAATGCATACTCCAGACGAAGAGCCGCCAGTTTAGTCGTACAACCATTTACCAAATGTTATACCGAAGTTCAATCCCTCCAGTAAATCTCAGAGTATTGAAGGTTGTTTATGAAAGGTAAGTGTGTAATATATGAATGGGACGAGAAGCAGACCATACATTTTGCCCGACAAAAACTTGTCGGGCTAGCAAAAAAAAAAGGAAAGGTAAAGAAATATTGGTACGTACAAATTCAAATTCAAATCTTTATTGTTTTCATATATAATTAGGATGTTACGAGTTACAATAATGTGTGTCAAAATGAAAAGGTACAACATGAAGTAATGAAAGTTTACGTGAATATTTTTATGATAAATTGATGCTGATATACAAGCTGATATGATATTAGTGATAAAAAGGCTGTAGGTTGTGCAACTCACGGCATTTATGATAAATCCATTAGAAATGGAGCTCAAGCTTTAAATTGTAATGAACCGGAAAGACTCGCTACATATTCTCAGTTCTCAGCATACCTAGTTAGAACGTCGAAGGAAGTGTTTATCTGTTGGGATTAGAATTTAAAATTGTAATAGACCATAATACGCTCCGAACCATACTAACCAAACGAGTATAGACCCGGTATTCGTATGACACATGTCGATGCATTAAGCCGAAATAACATTCTCTGCCTTCTGACATTAAAGACGAGTCTTCTGTTAAAGTATCGAGACTGACAATTGGATATTAACACTACAAATGTAGATCCAGACATTTCGCGTATACTTAAAAATTCTTAAGCCTGAATCTGACGAAGAATCTAAAGATATTAGGAAAAATTATGTTATTAAAAATCATAGAGTATAAAGAATTGACGATGAAATACGCCTAGTTGTCCCTCGTAGTGCTCGCTGGAAAATATGCCGTTATAATCATGATGATATTGGACATTTAGGCATTTCTAAAACGACTGAGAGAATTCAATCTGTCTTTTGGTTTCCAAGGCTGCGGCGATAAAATTCGGTGCATTCGGTACGCTTATAATAAAGATGATGCATCCAGACAAAAGACTGAATAATTGTATCCTATAGAAAAAGTTAGCGTCCCATTCCATACAATTCACCTAAACCATCTTGGTTCGTTTGTAAAGAGTAAAAACGGCAATGCCTAAATTATTGCAATAGTTGATTGCTTTACAAAATATATATATGTGAAAGCGGTAAAAGACACGAAAACAAAAAAAAAATGACTTTGGCTTACTATCTCCAATAATACCTGATCACGAGCTTTTGCGACAGTCATAGCACTAAACATGTCCCTATCGCTGTAGTTTGTCGCAGGGCAAAAAGTCAAACTGAAAGATATAACCAAACCATCTTAAACGCATTAGCAAAACATAATGACGGAAATGACGAACGCAATTGGGAAATGTGTCTTGGCAAAATCCAATGGGGTGTAAATAATTCAATTAATTCTTCTACCAAAAAGACTGCCATAGGGGCTTTATTTGGCACCACAATAAAAATACCTCGAGAACTAAAAGATATCCTAAATGACGATGTATTTAAAAACAGACTAAATAAACACCTATTACAATAATGTTATTACATGTACACGCTAAGAGAATTCTTTGAAGATAAAAATAAAAGATAATTAAATTATAATTAATAACAATAAAATCTTTGTGCAATAAAAACAATTACCAAAATAATAACAATACCTTAAATTTCTGTAAATTGACTACCTAAATGGTTATTTAATTTTAAGTAAAAGTTTATAATTTTATTTTCTAATATTGTAATTTGTTAAATTATAATTATGTAATTAACTTGTTAGTACCCATGTATTCTATGCTGTGCCCCAACGGGGTTTCATGTTGATACTTACCAAACTAGAGATCTATGTATATTTACACATGAAGCAATAAAGAACTTTGACTTTGACATTCAGAGATAGTTAGAGTAATAAGTTCGATGTTGGAGCTGACATTATACAAAACATGTTACAAAGCGTAAGAGATGAGGTCGTACTAATACTAAAGTCGCGAAAAACACTATTATGATGCCGGTAGCACCCCTAGAACCTATAAACAAGGTTATTTGACTAAGGTTACCAGAACTGACTATAAAAATAAAGGCAATAAAACTTTTTAAATTCATAGATCTGATAAAACCACAGAAGTTTTGGGCAATGACAGATATAAAATCACTGAAATTCCGGTTTTAGCAAACGTAGAGATTCATTTAAGAGTGTCGTTTCCGCTGATCGTGTTAGACCTTATAAAATATAAATAAATATAATAAAAATGTAAATATAAATATAAATTCGCCTGACCATAAAGATTCATCAGATCGTAGTAGTAGCCCATCTTCTGAAAGCAATAATGATAACGACAAACTATTTCATAGAAAGGAGTCGGACATCAATGAATAGCCGAATGTAATGATTTTGCATTTTTGATTCGTGTTTGTTCAAACAGTTTAAGCATGTAATATTTCTGTATGTATGACTTATGTTATTGAATTACGATAACGTGCGTCAGGAGATCGCACGTTGTCGGATGGCCGAATGTAATGATTTTATAAAATAATGACAAGACATTTATATAGGTTTCCTTATCACGAGCGACAGATGGCGCTTGTAGTTGAACTATTCGTTATTAAACGCCCTTTTTATTACAAATTAGTCAAATATAAGTAGGTGTTATATTATCAATTTGTCTGTGTAATCAATTTATAACTATTGCTAAATTTAAAGTTAATCTAATGTATTTAAATTAATCAATTGATCATGCGTACTGTGTACTTCGCTCTGATTGGTCTAACCCAGCTGAGTGTTTGCCTACGTCTAAGAGTGGGGAACATTCGGCTGGTAATAGATCAATCTGTACTGAGACATTCTATTCCGAGGCGTTGAGCAGTAGACATAATATCTTATAAGCCAGTGCTGTTGTTGTATAATTGTTAATAAATATTGAGCGATTAAGTGATAAGTGATTGTTGATAATTACATACTGTTGGATGAATAAATACTTGTAATACTCAGTCTGAAGTGTATGATTCGTCACATACATAAATGGAAATACCTCTAGTGGTCACATGAGGAGGTAAAATCACCATATCTGCTAAAGACGCAAGAAACTATCGCTTTCTAAACTTCCAGTTAGTAATGAGAAAGTTCAAATGGCAGCCCAATAAACCTTCACAATTAAACATGCTCAGTTTTTCCTGGTTTTAAACATTCATTGTCTTCGCTTTTTGCTACACGGTTACCTCTACAAGGCTAGGGGACTAGCAAAGCCTGGATGTCAGCATTGTTTATGTAGACGCACCCAAGATACAGAAGAAAATCCTTGTATAGAGCTACTTTAACACAAAAAAAATTAAACGTTTTTTTTTTCAAGTTATTGATATTATTGTGCAGCTAGCTGATCCGACAAATGTTGCCCCGTCCTAATCCTACTTTTGCAGCATTTTGTTGTTCCAGAATTTTCCAATATTTCCATTCCATTGTATAAAAATCACATCTAATATTCGCGTAAGTCAGTACAAAAGAATTATCTGACCTTTTCCCTCTTTATTGGACGTCGGCAAAATATTTTTATAGCAAGCCGCAATGCAATATAGAATGCACAATTTACAGCTACCTCACGTAGGCTGTGATAATAAATGAAGGAATACGTAAGCCGGCGGTGAGTGCATGTGTTCTGGCTTCACTAAAGGGTAGTTACAATGGGAAATTTTTACGACAAAGGTTATTTACCTCGACCCTCGTCTCTTATGTCTTCTAAGGGTCAAAGTGGATACGCTTGCTGAATTACGCATGTGATATCTTGGATTGACGACACGATTGGCGTAGCGGTTGAGCGATCTGCTTCTGCGCCACGTGTTGTGGGTTCGATCCCCACACGGAGCAAATATTTGTATGATCTACAGTTAGTTGTTCCGGGTCTGGGCTGTGTGTGAGAATTTGTGTTTTTAAACGCACCCACGATACAGGAAAAACCCCTAGTGCGGGGCAACGTTTTAAAAAAAGAAAAAAGAAAGATTTGGACGAACACTTCATACAAAGGTTGAACTGAATGATATCTATAGAAATAATGGTTAATAAGTTATATAGAAATAAATAAAAGCTTGTAAAAGAATCTCCATTATTATTGTAAATACCTATTTTCGACGCCCGATAAATGACGGTGACATACATGTACACATCGAGTTCCAAAAAAATTAGTTACCTACACAATCGATTTATCGTATGTAATTGATTGAATAATGTAAGATGAATATGCTCACAGAATACCATCAAACAACGCTTACGTTGTGTTTCGCCGAGTGAATGAGGTTACCGGAGGCCCAATCCCCTTTTAAAAGGTCGGCAACGCACTTGTGACTCCTATCGCATGAAAAAAAGGGAATATAAAGTTATATCTACGAGTAGATGATCATAATTAAATTTAAGAGATAGATTATTTTCATCAAAGTGCAAATTTAATACCTATCAAAGTTTATCTAATCATAAATATTGAGCAATTTAATTTTACATAAATATTGATTGATTGCGCTTAAACTACCATTATAAGAAATAATAAATGTAATTCTTTATTATCCTAAAGAGCAAAGACGCGTTTACTTAAAATTCATGACACTGATGAAATTGATATCGTTGACAGAAGCGTTTAAATTGAATCCACTAATTGAAGTACCTATTGATGACGTTTTGGGATGATTGGCGTTTATTAAGTACTAGCTGTCCCACGTACATAAGTTATAATGCCTCTTTTTTCGTTCATAAACAATTTTTTCCCGGTATGCAAACAACAAATCACCAAAGTTTCATCACAATAGGATGAATGGATTAGCAATGCATAGAGGACAAACAAATAAACATTAATTTTTATTATCTTTTTGTGATTTTTTTGCATTTTCCATGCTAAGATTATAAAGTTATTTTAGTAAAGGAAAAATTCAATCGCGGGCAGGATTCGAACCTGCATCTTCTGGTTTGATACACCAGACGCTCTGACCGCTAAGTCACCACGAACCCCACCCGCCTGATTGAAATTTGCCTTCACATTCTGAGTTTACGTCATAAGGTGACGACGATTCTCAATAGATGTCGCCAACGTTATAATAAATATATAGATATATTAATAGATAGACAGCATAATGCGCTTTAAAAATTATAAAATAGAAAAATGATGGATTTCTTCCGGAAGTTTTGTATGTAAAGGCATTGCATTGCACCCGTGTGTAGCCAGGTTGAGCTGGTAGTCTATATAAATGAATGTTTGTGTGCATGTCTTAAAAGGTTTCAGACGAAAAATAAAAACAGGCAACGCATGCCGGGGACAGCTATTAAATAAATAAATTTCGATATAACGATAAATAATTCGATATATACTGCTAGTTATACCTAGTACAACCTACCAAGACGAACTTGCAACAGAGTTCTACCTTTTTTTGGGATGCGGAAAATCCACGAGCATCGTCATATGTAAAAAAATCGCACTTGCTTTCTTTCATAGTCATGGCCATAGAATTCAGGACATTCGCTACAACCACGACAGGACAAAAATCGACTGGTACATGTAAACTCAGCCTAACTGCATCCCTGTTGGCCCAGATGCAAGCTTCCCGCGCGCGCCGGAAACATTCTCAGCAGGTATTAATGCATATGTGGCTGTAATAACCAAGGAATTGCGTGTATTTCTACACACACCTTCTTTATGAACTTCACGTGAAAAAAGTATCTTTTTAATAAAGACATTAGGGATTTTATCATAACATAACATACCATCACGTATGTATTCCCCGAAGGGTTAGGCAGAGGTGTACTAATGTACACCCACAGCTCGTGTATATTAACATTGCTCAACCTGGTCACAAATCGAACACAGGATCTCTAGCGTAGCAGTCACGGACCACTAGACTAATGAGGCAGTTCGTTTCCTTTCCTACATTTCCTAGTTTGGGCTGTTAGAAAGCACAAAAAGGGTCTAAAATAGAGCACATTCTGGCTCTCATACACGTCGGAATACAGTGAAACTGCATGAAGACAGTCGTGTTGCCAATAAACAAAGAAAGCTATGGATCACTGTGCCAATCTCAAAGTCAACTCATAATTAGACATTACTTGACACTGTCATATTTATTCCCTGTGTTTAGTTACCGTGATATAACGATTTTTTCACGTACACATGGCGACACATCAACCTATACAGTTTGCCCTTTGGACAGCCCATATTTCGTTGCAATAGCGGTGATTTTTGTAGAGCAAATGCATAGCATGACGTGCTATCGTGTATACAAATGCTAACGTTTCATATAAAGCAATATAACGAGAGCCGGAGGAAAAATTACAGGTCACTGTGAGATATGAATAGAGTGAATTACACTCAAATGAAAGAGTTCATTTTGGTTAATTCCAATGTTTATATACTTACCAGCTTTGATGATATTTTTAACTTTAACAGCAGGGTATTGATAAAATTCCAGACATAAGAAAGCATGTGAGCAACCTTGTTAGCCCATGTCTTTAGCATGGTAGAAGAATATTCCTAACGCACAGGCATTCTCTTTCCGTGACGGCTCGCGGCGACGGGACCTCACGAATTTCACGATTAATGTTGACATTGATTAAGAGCTTCAATATCAATAAGGCATTTTTAGATCATTGCGAATATAACATTTTTTTCTCATGTTCTTCGTCTATTTAGGTATATAAAAGTAATCTTTAAAAAATACTATTTAAAAATTCCACCAATAAAGAAGCAAGTCAGAAAAAAAATGCATCTTGCTCGGCTTATTACTTTACACATACTTAGTGGTATCACATCGACCCTAGCACGGAATATGAATATTTCATGTTTCAGAGTATTCGTGTATGTAAAAATTTAGATTTAAATGTAAAACAAACCGATAGTTCAGGAGAAAACGTTTTTTTAACGAGTTACGTAAAATATATTTGATATAATATCATAAGAATTATGTAACTACAATAGTTTAAAAAAACTGGCCATAATGTAAAAATAGATAATTCTAAGAACTTGCGTATTATAATTAAGCTAGCTATTTTTAAGGTTATGTTTCAGACTACAATGCACAGAGTGATTAATAGGTACTTCAATAGTGTCAGTACTTATTGTACTATATGATTTAATGTTAACTGCTAAAGGTCAATAACCGAACCATATAATAATGTAGTTTAGTTTAATATAGTTTATTTCAAGTAAATACTTATAAATGGTACCGTGATATATTAGGACTAAAAATGATAATAGCTTGCTTGTAAATTTGAGATACCCTTTACTTACTGTAGGTAGAAGTAAACTAAAAAGTTGTTCTAACAAAAATAATTGTAAATTTCTAGATTTTGATATTGTTTCACTTAGAAAATTATACTTTTCTATAATAAGCATCTACAAATGGATCATGAGATGAGCATTAATTATAAGCTACATCATGCCAAGTGTTTCTGGGAAGTTGGGAACTTCATTAGACCTACACGAATGTCCTGCTGATCTGGTATGGTCGTGCGACAGGTCGTTGAGCTCCCTAAATTATGGTTGAGCTACACGATGACTGATGCATGCGTGCCGTCAGTTTGGACTGGTCTACTCAAAGCTGCAATGGTTCTTTCCTCAAAAGGCCATTTCAGACATTACCCTACATCGTACCACTCACATATAAGTGTTCTTCCATGTCTGGACTTTAAAAGAGACCATGATTCTCTGAGTTTGTTTCGGTGTTTCTTCTCAGAGGTCGTCAGTTAGGAAATGCCGAAGCCATCTAGCTAAAAAAAAACCCATACCATTGACATGTAAAAGTATCTCTAAAGATCTACTTGCAGAATAAAAATTTCATTTCATTTCATTTCAATTTCATTTCATTTCATTTCATTTCGTTGGCGGCTTGGAGACCGGTAAGCTTGGTAAAGTTAAGTCTCCGTAAATTAACCTATCACCATAATAAATGCAATCCATATTTGCACTGCCTCATTGGTCTAGTGGTCCCAAGCGCGACTGCTACACTAGAGGTCCTGGGTTCGATCCCCAGGTCGAGCAACGTGTTATTGGGTTTTTCTATGAAATACTCAGTAGCAGCTCGGAGTCTGGATTTGTGCCCGGTGAATGGCTATAGGCTCGCCCCCTATAACATGGGACCTAAAAACATACCGGCGAGCTGTGGGTGTACATTAATTACGCCTCTGCCTAACCCTTCGGGGAATACAGGCGTGATGGTATGTTATGTTATGTCCATATTTGCAATTTGTATAGTATTTGTATAGTTTCGCTAAACAAATTAAAATCTAATCCGTAGGTAGCGAAAAGATCACGATTCGAGTTTCAAAATTTCGAAAAAAATTCAGCATTCAAAAAAAATTCTGAACGGAATCTGACTGACAAACGCCAGATGCATTCAATTACGTTCAGGAAATATCTTCAAAGTTACGAGTACTGTACGAGTTACTCATATGAATAAGCGCAGTCGGTTGACATTTCACATTTGGAATTCCATCAGAATCGTATGCGCTGCAATATTTGGATCTGGACGCTCGTAAACTTCATAGAATAGAAATTCTTTCAAAAGATTTGTTATTCTCTTCTATTGAGTAAGTAAGTTTTGCTACTTTGTTAACAGAAGGTCGGTATTAATTCAAGGATTCTTGTGGATTTTTAGATAGCTGGATTTCAGATAAGTTTATTTTATAAACTAGAGTTCAAGCAAAGTGTTCTGGTTGATAGATTTTTGTTCTGATCTGAATTATTTTCAGAATCTTTGTTTGTCTTTGTTTAATCAGAATAGACTAGACTACGCCGATATCGCAGTAGGACCTGCAACCGGCGCGTGTGACAAGATGTACGAAAGTGGACGAAACAAAAGAATTAAGCAGGGATCGTAAGTGCGGTTCTGTAGTTTCATTTTTAATTTTCTGCCTACCTTTGCGGAAAAAAGGTATGGAGGTTTGTATGTATGAAAAAAAATATCTTATATAAACTCGAAGACATCAAGCATTCTAACAATATTTTTTTAATCTAATTATTATGTATGTATTTGAATCATACAAGTGTTTACTTATTGCGTTAGATTTGAGCTCTACACAATAAATCAAAAATAAACTTTATATCAAAAGAAGATGATTGATAGTTTAAAAACAATCCATTTCAATAAACTTTACCAAGCTTAGGTAAAGTTCGAATAAAGTTTCATTTTTCTTAAATAAATCTTTCTTTTAGCGCTTATATTATAGTTTGTGGATGACTTAATAATTTGGAAAATATTTATATTGAAATGAAATATGGAGAAGATTTGGCAGACGGGCACGTCATCCTTAGATTCGGTCTAGACAGCCTTTTTCAATTCAATGCCAAAAGTTGTAGGTGTCCATAATTATATTCGAAATATCGAATAATATTTATTTTCAACGTTAGTTTTTTATTTGAGGTCATGTAGATATGAGCTCCGCAAGCCCAATAACTAGATATTCTTATAGATGATAGTAAATTATTCTTACTAATATTATAAACGTGAAAGTTTGTGAGTATGGATGTATGGATGTTTATTTATTTATTTATTTATTATACTCTTTATATATTGTAGTTACACCAAAAATCTACAAGAGACATGACAAATGTAACAATTTAACATACAATGGGCGGCCTTATCGCAATTTGAAATTTCTTCCAGGCAACCATAGGATGGACAAACTGGAATTGAACTTAAAAATAGGGTTGAAAATGGTGCAAAATTGATGTTTGTTACTCCTTTAGCCAGAACGGCTGAACGGATCTGGATGAAATTTGGCACAGAGATAGATTCCACCAATTCTGAAGTCCACGCAGACAAAGTCGCGAGCAGAAGCTACTTATTTTATATTTATGACTTGAGTTGACAATGTGTTTTTTTTTTGTAAAATTTGCCACTGCAAAACACTTGCTACCTACAGCCACTTAAAGGGGCTGTAGACATTCTCAATATTCTCTTGGTTTGAACGCATCTAGAAAAGTTAAAAAATACGGGGTTGACATTTGAGCACGTTCTGTTCGAAGTGTCAACTGTCAATCTGCTGTCAGTCAAGTGCCTCGACAAATAATATACCATTTTTTTCAGTAACCAAACTAAGATAAACTTCATTTATGATCTCAAGTTATTCACATTCAACACTTTAATCTCAGGAGCATACCCTTATTGCACAATTTTATCTAGACTTTTTACCATACGTCACGAGAAACGACATTACAAAAGCATTCGTCTCTGTCGTCTTACAGACGTTTGTTCAAGTGCTAAGTAATAGGTAAAAACATATATTAGGTAATAAGGTAAAAGCTTTGTATTAATCAAAGTTAGATTAGAAAATTGTAATGGGATTATATTAGGGATTTTTGTTCCACGAGTTCCATTATTCCATGATTGTCATTTAAGGCACTATTCGGTGGTTACTAGTGTCTAAAATCTGGAAATTAACATGCATGCCACGACATAATTATAATGACGCATTTTTTCGCCTCCAGCCCTCTATTTAACTATATAATGCCATTGCCTCCAGCCATAATTTCGGCCTGAGATATGCAGTGACAAAAATATTTTTTTATTATTTTACAGTTTTTAGCATGTGAATTGAACTAAAGCCAATTAGTATTGTTAATTAGTGAGACAACCTAACGTAGCCTCACGCCTGTATTCCCCATAGGTCAGGCAGAGGTGTAATAGTGTACACCCATAGTATGTTTAAGTCCCATGTAATAGGGGGCGAGTCTGTTGCCATTACATGCCATTCCTTTTCAACTTACTTCTCAGCACCAGGTCAACCGAGCACAAAAATTCAATGTCCAAGTTGCTAAATACTGAGAATTTCATAGAAGAATACTTTACTAGACCTGGAATCGAACATAGAACCTCCAGCGCAACAATCGTAGTTGCGACCATAACTAAAGAAAAAGTTGGAGTGGAGATCAAAATGCCTAGCGAGTTAGTGTAGGGATCATTTTATCAAAACAATCGTAATTTTATAGATTGACTAAGTGCACTTCATTGTCCTCGTTATCGAAGTCGAACGCCAAACAACAATCCTAATTGTGTTCTTATGTTTTTTTGGATTATTTATTTTATTACGTAACCGTCACTTCGATTTTTAACCGACTTAAAAAAGGAAATTCTCAATAAGTCTGTATTTATACAACTTATTTTTTTATATTTAACGTAAAAATTTAAGGGGCCGTCATTGTGAATAACTTTTATTTTGGAAAATAATCAACATTCTAAACATTTATGTTAATTCAACTCAACACAATGAGGACGCAAAGTGCGGAAAAAATGGAAATCCAAACCAGGACCACATCCTAAGCTAGATTTCGAGCAACGTGATAATGGATTTTCCTATGAAGATTCGTGGCCGGATAACAACAATAGACTCGCTCCTGTTACATGGCACCTTTGTACGTACCTGTATCATTTTGGTGAAAACAGGTGTGATAAATAAACGTAATAATACATAACGTTTGTATAACACAAATAATATATATTATTACGTTTATTTATTTATCATTAACCATTAACTAGCTGTTGCCCGCAGTTTCACTCACGTCCCAAAAAGATTAACATACCTACTATAAGTCCGATTCTAGACGGCGCATCAAGATGAAATAAGCACCAGATATTAAGGTAGACCTGTAGCAATACATCGGAGAACACTGTATTCAATTCCATATTGTAGATTTTAGGTGATTGGCGTACAAACCTATAGACATACCGACAAAAATTCTAGAAAAAATATTTTGGCTTATGTTGTTCTAATAAAGACTCCCCATATTAGTTTTTCTTTAATGTCTATAATGTACAGACATCGGCCTGTTACAATTTTATTATACCTAGTTCTATAACTAAGTACCTGAATCTATATTCAAAAGAATGAAATGATCAAATTCGGTTCTTAAATAATAATGATGTATTGGGTAATAGTTTTGTTTTTAAATTACCGACGATTAATTTTTTGTAGCCTTCTGTTTTAAGTTGGTTAGTAAAAAATCGTCAAATAAGATAATATAGGTAATATCTCCTTAATTATTATACAAGTTGTTCCCCGCGGTTTCACTCCCGACCTAAAGCGATGCTTAAACTGTCACCTTTCTTAATGTTCGTCTACAGTGCAAAAGGAACCAGCATGGAAACTTCAGGAATCTAGCTCCTGTAGTTTCTTCTGTGTGTTGATACGTCAGTAAGGTTCTTCTTTTATATATGTATATAGATATAGATAGAAGATAATATACAAAGATTATATATGTGCTTTAATGTTCTGTCATTCTTTCAGAAACAATAATTCATCCGCGTTAACAGAACTCTCAACTTTCCTACTCTCAGCGTTTTATACATTCGTCATAAAATGGTGCCGTAAAATGTTTATTACTTTAATTATATATTTTATGATTTATTCTTCTTTTGAAGGGTACTTGTAGTTCCGTAGCAGCATCCAGCAGGATCACGTTGGAGTCAACTATTGGTCTTTATTAATCTGAGACCATCCACAACGTGTTATTACGAATAAAAGAGAGATGCCGCTCTACATATTAAATAGCACTATTCCTTTCTCACAACCTAAAGACGGTCACACTGGGGAATGTACTGGTAAGGCTTCTGTCACTGAACTATCATATTTATGTAGATACAACTCAATAATACAGATAAAACACACAAACATAATTCTTAAGGTCTTAAAAATATCATAACACGTAACATAATTACATCACGCATGTATTCCCCAATAGTTTAGCCAGAGGTACCTATACTAATGCACGCCTACAGTTCGGGTTTTTCTATGAAATTCTCAGTAGCAGCTCGGAGTCTGGATTTGTGCCCGGTTAATGGCAATAGGCTCGCCCCCTATTACATGGGACCTAAACATACCGGCGAACTACGGGTGTATATTAAGTAGGCCTCTGCCTAACTCTTCGGGAATACAGGCGTGATGGTATGTTACACAAAGATAAATACAAAAGCTGAAATACTATGGAACCGACCCTGAAATATGAAAAAAAAAATGTAATACCTACACTATCAAAATGTATGGAACAACTGATTTCTTTTTTTGCATATTTCAGGGTCGGTCCCATAGTAAAAGTTGTTCCTATTCATTAATTAGTTCGTTTTACTGCGGAAAAACAACCATTTAAATTTCACGTTGTATATAATACACCTATGTGCTTATTTTGTGCGATTAACTCATGGAATCCGGTAAAGTAGAGTAGCTTCTCGGTAGCGAGAATTTAGTATGCAAATCTTTAATGTGAACATTCAAGTGAAATACCTTTTGATAGCATATTTCAGAGGAAATTGACGTGATGAGAATTTACCGAGGGTTTATTCAAAATACATAAGCTTTATTTAGGCTTTCTGCCGCACTCAGAGATATAAAATACATGAGTTGTATTTAGGCCATCTGCCGCACTCAGAGATATAAAATACGGGAGCTGTATTTAGGCCATCTGCCGCACTCAGAGATATAAATTACATGAGCTGTATTTAGGCCATATACCGCACTCAGAGATATAAAATACATGAGCTGTACTGAGGCTATCTGCCGCGCTCAACGATATAAAATACATGAGCTGTATTTAGGCCATCTGCCGCACTCAGAGATATAAAATACATGAGCTGTATTTAGGCCATCTGCCGCACTCAGAGATACAAAATACATGAGCTGTATTTAAGCTATCTGCCGCATTCGGAGATATAAAATACATGAGCTGTATTTAGGCTATCTGCCGCACTCAGAGATATAAATTAATGTGAATGAATTTTAAATATTGTTATCCATTTTTATTAATTATGAATTATTACTGGATGTCTTCCTTGAAAATTGGAAAGAAGTAAAGTACAATCGCAACCGTTGGAAGTAATAGAATAAAGGCCTCCCGCCTTTGCCCAGCAGTGGAACAGCACAGGCTAATATAATAATTATTATTAATAATAATTATATGTTAAAGCGACCAGGACCGAGGTCAACTGCTGAAATACAGAAAAATTGTTTAAGATACACTAACTGTAATAACTATTTATTAACATAAATTGAAGTCTGACTGCCTCATTAGCCTAGTGGGCCCAAACGCGACTGCTACGTTAGATGTCCTGGCTTCAATTCCCAGGTAGAGCAAAGTGTTATTAGGTTTTTCTATAAAATTCTCAGTAGCAGCTCGGAGTTTGGAATTTATGTCCGGTTAAAAGCAATAAGCTCGCATCCTATTACATGGAACTTAAACATTAGTGCACCTCTGACTAACCCTTCGGAGAATACAGGCGTGATGATACGTTATGTTGAATTAAAGTCTCTGAGTGTGGCAATAAAGAAGCTAATAACATAACGAGTCTAACTGTGTCTATCTAAATCTCAAGAAAATACATACAGTACCTACTTCTGCTTCTTATGTCAATGGTCAAATAATATCCGAGTTATATGAGGCCACCTCAATGGCGCTAGGTGTGGCCGCGTAGAGATCGACCCTCGTGCAAGTGTACACCTGCACAAGGGACGATCTCTACACGGTTAACACAGGACGCACCAATAGATGTGACATAGATTGCTGTGGGTCGCCGCAGTCACATTGGGCTAGATTAAGATATCTGAATCCCCATTTGCACATATTGGTTCTGCATCTGCCAATCTAGGTACAAAGTCGATTTAGGGACTTCAAAACCTATCTACTAAATGGTGTCGTATCACTTATTATTATTACATTAATGACGATTGATCGCCTATCAAACTAGTTCAGTATTAAAAGTTAATGTCATATTAAATCATGACCAAATCATGACGATGCCATTTTATTTTTCACATTAAATTATATTCTCAAAATAACATTAACTTTTCAAAGAGAATTTAAAGAAAAGGCTCTTTGTGATAGGACCATAAATAAAAAGTTTATTTTTTAATATTTCAGCACGTCCAAACTTTCGGGTTACAAATCATAACTTGGACAATGTCAGCGTGCAGAAAAACATTAAGAAATGTAAACAAAAACATTAGAAAAACGAACGGATTTAAAAAAAATACATATTAAATATAACACCTTCACACCTCTATTTCTGTTAAGGTTAAACACAAGTATCCTATGTACCTACATTCTACAATCATGGCGGTTAACCACTTTTCACTCTTATTATAAGGAGAAAATAAGGTTGAAAAATAATAATCATCCGCAAAAGATTGCTCATTGTATATTTATGTCCACATTGTCCACAATTTCGCTGAATGTTATAAAGTCCCAATTAATAGGGACGGGCACGAATGCAAACTCCAAGCTGCTATTGAGAATTGGGCACTTGACTGGTGTTTGATTTATTAAAAATAACAGCGTTTCTAGTAAAAAAATGTAATTAAATAGAAATAATTTAAATCGGCTAGTAATATTTCAAGATATGGAAAGGGGATGCTTTGTCCCTTTCCAGTAACACGAGTGTTACGAGTAGTATAGGATTTGTATGTCACAGTGAGTTATGACGTCACAATTCTTTATAATACGTTCTCTGTCACCCAAACTCATGCAAGCGGAGGCTTCATCTTAAATATTACTCCAAGGACCTATTACCTCCGACTGCATAAGGTTGGTCACCAACTGATTTCCATCTTATTTGGATGTTGGGTTTTTTATTTTTTTAATTATTATATAATACACTTTTTAGTTACGAATATTTTATATTATTTATCACAATAATTAGATCTATACCTTTACGATTATATTAGAACTATAAGTATCCTATTAAGAAATAAATTGGGAATGATTGCTAAGAAAGTTTAAATCGTTATAGATCCGAAACGGTCTTTCGAAATAAAAAAATGATTAAAGAAACTTATAAGTGATTTTCAAAGACCTATCCAATGATATCCCACTTGATATATTTCGTTGACTTAATAATATACTATACTCATACATACATGCACTCGAAAAACATTACCCTCCTTCTGGCAGTCGAGTAAAAAAGGATAACCTAGTTACCGTCTTAATTAAGTAGCTAATGTAAGACTCAAGTTGTTGGGTGGTTGTTATAGTTGGGACCTAAACATACCGGCAAACTCTGTGTATACAGTAGTACCTGCCTCTACCTCTGACTATCCCTTCTGGGAATACAGGCGTGATGGTATGTACAGGCAGTTATTCCAGTCTGGGTGTTTGTATATGTAAAAATGTGTGTTACCAACCATTCAGGTGAAAATCCTAGTATTGTGTAAAAAAAGATTTACGTACCAGTACGTAAAGTAGCATTGATTTAGAACTAACCTATTAACTCTATAAGAATGCGTGTAAACGAGCTCGTCTGGTGCAGACACTCGACTATTTCGAGAGCAGCGATAAGTGATCGTTAACTGAATACTCGTAGTTCGAAGAGATAATTGATTTTGTTAAGTTTGCATCCTAATTAACGGCAATTCTTGAATTTTATGCCGCTTTAAGATGTTTAATGAAAGTAATTTATTGTTTTTTGGATACAAATGCAAGCGATCATCGAGGAACAGACGCCGTACTACAATATGCTAAGAAATATGCCTTTGCCAAAACCTTCGGGGAATACTGGCGCGATGTTATCTTATAAATTATTATTTTTTCTCCTCTTCTTCTTCTTTTCGTGTCAATGGTTAAACAATATTCGAGTAGTATGTATTTTTTTTTAAACATTTAATGTATTTACAAATCTATACTTATAATAAATCTGTAGAGAGGTCAATTCTGTACATGAAATATATTTCCAAAATAACTATCAGCGGGTGATTAGTGATCGATACTGACGCCAAAAATGCAATCAGTAAAATTTTTGTCTGTCTGTCTGTCTGTATGTTCGTTATAGAAACAAAAACCACTCGACGGATTTCAACGAAACTTGGTACAATTGTTCTTCATACTCCTGGGCAGGTTATAGTATACTTTTCATCACGCTACGATCAATAGGAGCAGAGCAGTGAAGGGAAATGTTGGAAAAATGAGCGATTCATGAGAAAGGTTTCAAGCTATAAAATATCACGCTACAACCTTTAGGAACGGGGCAACGCAGGTGAAACCGCGGGCGAAGAACTAGTTCTTATAATAATTGTGTCATTGATTTACTAATTTCGAATACTATCTAATGGTCGTAAACTCCAAGAGCAGCACTACTGAAAACAAACCCACGTATGATCAGTTGTTATACGTAGGTTAGTTTTTCGTCGGATCGAAGTATTTTATTCAGATCACCCTTGTATCAAGTAAAATACGTTAATTAAAGTGAAAAAACCAATAAGCGACGTTAGTTTACAAAAAATAAGCATATTACCATAAAATACGTTTTTACATACCATCATACCACCACGCCTGTATTCCCCGAAAGGATAGGCAGAGGCGTACTAATGTACACCCAAAGTTCTCCGGTATGTTTAGGTCCCATGTAATAGGGGGCGAGCCTATTGCCATTAACCGGGCACAAATCCAGACTCCGAGCTGCTACTGAGAATTTCATAGAAAAACCCAATAACACTTTGCTCGACCTGAGGATCGAACCCAGGACCTCTAGCATAGCAGTCGCGCTTGGGACCATTAGACTAATGAGGCAGTCAAAATACGTTTTTTATGGATTAATTCGGCAAAAAAGCTGACGAGCCACCTGGAGTTAAGTTGTCATCGTCGCCAATGGACACCTGCAATACCAGAGGAGTTGCTGATGCGTTGCCGACCCTTAAGAGCCCCTACGGACTGCAGACTGCTAGAGCTATAGCAACCGAGAGCAACTGGCTCTTACGTGCAAAAGTCGAAACACACACGAAGGTGCTTTACGACAAACTCCAACGTAAGATTGGTCGCCAGCCAGTCAAACCCCAAGAGGTCCTACCACCGAGCAAGTCAGATATTTTCACGCCTCTTACGGGATGCCTATCTGAAAGGTAGTGAGGAACAATATTCTAACCCGTCCTCACACGGTAGACGTTAATTTTTTTTCATCCAAAAGCCTTAACATAACATAACATAATCAACCCATTATACTGTCCCGTTAGTCTACTGAGGCTGTCATTGACTGCCTCATCAGTCTCACTAGAGGTCCTGGGTTCGATCCCCAGGTCGAGCACAGTGTTATTGGGATTTTCTATGAAATTCTCAGTAGCAGCTCGGAGTCTGGATTTGTGCCCGGTTAATGGCTGTAGGCTCGCCCCCTATAACATGGGACCTAAACATACCGGCGAACTGTGGGTGTACATTAAGTACGCCTCTGCCTAACCCTTCGGGGAATACAGGCGTGATGGTTTGTTATATTGTCCCCCTGCTGGGCACGGGTCTCCTCTCAGAATGAGAGGGATTAGGCCACCACGCTGGAATAGTGCGGGTTGGCAGACTTCACACGCCATCGAGAAAATCTCTCAGGCATGCAGGTTTCCTCACGATGTTTTCCTTCACCCTTTAAGCGCGTGATAATTAACTATTTAATACGCGCATGACTCCCTAAAAGTCAGAGGTGCGTGCCTTCGGTTCGAACTCGAGACCTTTGACTTGGCAGTCCAACGGTCATACCACTAGGCTATCACTGCTTATAAGACTGCCAAAACTACCTATTTTATTCACAAGCAAATATAATAATATACCTCGATCCCGATGTCCATTCACTGGTTATGATGCGTTTGAATAAATATTTGGATTAGCTGAGCTAACCCAGCAACCGTAGGGTTAAAAATAAACATAAATATTGTAATAAGGCCCGCTTTTAACCGGTTATTTTTCGATTTACGCTAGGCTGATTGAAATGCTAATGTTTTTCACTTCATGAATATTTTTGGGTTGATAAATCTGATTTAGTAAAAAAGGAAACTTGTTAGAGTCCTCTCTATATTTTTTTTATGTGCGGCAGATACAATAAAAAAATATTGGTATCGGCAATGATACTGTTATATTATTATAATGGGGGAATGTTTTAAAAAATACATTTCAGGAATTTTAGAACCGAATTTCTTCATCTTGATACTATATTACCAGTTAGACTACACGTAATGCACGGTCAACATAGCTATTATATTTTTTGAGTATTGTGTGTGTTTAGATACAGCATAATAACTGTGACGACGACATTGTTGACATATAAATTCCCTGGAATAAAAGCGGAAATCAAAAACTAATAGTCCAAACGGTCCAAGAGCCAGCAACAATGCAACGTTAGTTTTTTGTCTCTAGCGACAGGTTGTCAATGTAAAACCTCCATGGACAGTTTGGTTGATTGCTCTATAACTAGGAGAATCCGGATTATGGAAATCCCCTTTTCTAGCGTAGTCGTGGCAATGAAAGGATTTTTCCTCATGACATTTACAAAAATATTGGCGAGTAACCAGTTTTCAACGTTTAAGTACGCGACTATAATATTGAGTGTTCAACCGTTCACATATATTTCAAGGATTGAATTGATGTCTAAATCCAATTACTTTCATAAGGAAATGTTGTTTTAAATACACGTAAACCCCGTAAACCTAATGTGTAATTATTGAGAATGAATTAAAGAGTGGTTTATTCATTTATAGCTACAGTAAGAAAGAAAAATTAACAATTCAAATAATGACCCATCGCAAATTTACCTATTTACTGATATCTGACACTTACGCGAATATTCGTCATTGAAATAAAACTGTACTTTTTACTTATTTATCGTGTTGTATTGTACTTATTGACATTAGTTAATTAATTCCCGAGGTTTCGGATCTTTTACAGCATCCATGGTCACGGGTAGAATTAGAGCATCCACAGTTACGTAATTAACAAAAATGTAAGGTAGCTGTTAGTAATTATAACATTATGACGTCCAACAACTTACTCTACTCGTTTATTTATATGATCTACAGGTAGTTGTTCCTGGTCTGGTCGTTTGTGTATGTGAGAATTTGTGTTTGTAAATGCACCCACGATACAGGAGAAAATCCCAGTACGGGATAACGTTTTTTTATATAAAAAAATATATAATTATCTTTGAAAACTTTTTTTTTTATCTCAAGGCAATTCACAAAACAGATTTGTTTTGCACTTTATGCAACTTCAAAATTATGTAGACGTCTGTAACCTTTAAAATAGCTCCGCTGTTCTATTTAACACTTGATTTACAACGACAGGCTGTAATCTTAAGTATGTTACACAATTATTTATCTAAGCTTTTATTTTCCTACGGCTGATTTAACTGGTAAGTAATGGTTTCCTGAACAAACAGGCAATCAGTAAAAACAATTCACTCCTACACCTACAGGGGGCATGTATGGGGCCTGGTTGAAATTAGGGATGTGCATTAATGACTTTTTATATCAATGAACTTACGGCTTGCCTACTTATAAACAGTCATTAATTAAGACGACACGGTTGGCGTAGCGGCTGAGCGATCGGCTTCTGCGTCACGTGTTGTGGGTTCGATCCCCACACGGAGCAAATATTTGTATGATCTACAGGTATGTGAGAATTTGTGTTTATAAACGCACCCACGATACAGGAGAAAATCCTAGTCGGGCAACGTTTTTTAAAAAAAAGTAATAGGCAATGAACGCGAGTAATACCAGGAGTATTAGGTATCTGTCGTGGTAAATGTCAGGGGAAGGCAAACGACTGTACTGTTTTTTTATTAAAAAAACCTTCGGGAATACAGGTTTTGGTTGCATTACTGCGATTGAGCTAAATAATTTTTATGCACAGTCGAGTTATTTGTATCATAATTTTTTACTACTAAGTAAATTATTATTATAATATTTTTATTTTATTGCACTGTATAATAAATACTGTGAGATAGATTTACTTTTTGTGCAAAATAATTATTTATATTCTCTCTTTCTTAATTTCTCAAACTTGCGACCGCGATCGCAACTGTATATTTTGCAACTCTGTGAATCTCATGGCCCTACCTATAGGAGATTCGCGAGCGCGCTTTTTTCGTCAACCCGTGGGGATCTTTCCCAACCCTAATCGCGAAACGTGTGACAGTGATCAATGCCAATGTCACCCAAGTTCACGTTCACAAAACATGTCGGATGGCCATAAATCATAGCAGTGTGAACACAATTTTGTTGCTTCTTCCCCATGATCGATATCGTTGGAGACATGTAAGTACTATGTTCAATACTTGGGCCCTTCAATCAAATTCTTATTGCCCTTGAGTACCAAGTTTTGAAGGTTGTCTGATTGCAATGTAATCCGCACTTTGGCTCGAACCGTAATTCGTTAGTTGAATACTGGTTTCTGACACTTACGCGAATATTAGACATTGAAATAAAACTATTTTTTACAGATTTTATCGCGTTGTATAATTATTATTTAATTCCCGACGTTTCGGATCCTTAACAGCATCCATAGTCACGAGCAGACTCGACGTCGGGGACTAAATAATAATAATACAACGCAATAAAATCCGTAAAAAATAGTTTTATTTCAGTGTCGTTAGTTGAAGTTTAGTAATGCAAACCCTTTTTAAATTAATAAATGATAAGTACTAAATGATTGTGTACATTAGTACACCTCTGCCTAAACTTTCAAGGAATACAGGCGTGATGGTATATTTATGTGTGTAATTGATTTCCCAACGCATTCAACTTCACTCTTAATCTACTGACTTGCTCATAATTTGACAAAACTAATACTGGGTATCAAACAATACTAGGAATCAATGAAAAGATGAATTACCTATGTTATTTATTTAAATTAATGACAAAGTTACTACAGGTCTTGCGGGAATTGATTATGTTCTCAACTCTTAACAATATTTATCACAAAATTAATAATGTACGTATCAGTTTTTTTACTTTATTCATAGTATATTCAGAACTGAAAGTTTGAAATTATATCTATGTAAAAGACGATGCTCTAACAACATAACTTTCCAAAAAAACTGTCCTAAGCTTTTCCACAATTTACGAATTATTCCATATTTGAATACGTCACAATTTATTTTAGTTTAGTAGTTTTTCTAATTGGAAGCCATTTGATATTATCGATTTTTATAAAATAAATATCTGTTCTTGCTATAATTTTGTGCTAGGTAGTTAAAAGTAGGTTTTTCGTAATATGTATAAGGTAATTAATATCTTAAGAAACAATATCTAATATGAAAATTCACAAGGTTTTATGATGACACGTGTAACAACTAAAAATATATATTATATTGTTTCTCCATACTTCAGTTACAAAATACAGTAGGCAACAAAATAATTGACATCTCTATGCATTCCCTCAGTTATGAAGGAAAGCCGTAGGAACAAAAGTAGCTAAACTTTTATAATCTGAATTTTGCTTTCCGAAATATTGATATATACATCATCACTACTTAAGAATAAACTATATATATTAACCGTTGTCGATGTTTAAGAGCAAAAGACGATGCAGGTGCCGACCTGGCAGGTAATGTAAGCTAGTCCCATGCACAGGTAACAGAGAAGAGGTATGGTTCTAGCCACGATAATTAGGAGATATCCCAGAAAAAATTGTACGTACTCGTTAAATGAATACGACTTCGATGCTCGACGACCTTCGCAGATATCGTGTTCTTTATAAGCTAGAATAGAAAATAAGTATTGGTAGATAGCATTAAGTATGACCAAAAGTATTTAAATATTATGACTGTTATACGAGACAATCACGATCAAAATCGTAAGGTAATAAACCCCTTGTACATTAGCCTGGCAAAGAAAGAAATCAAATCAAATTGGGATCAACATTTTCTCAAAAAGTTCAAAATATATAGTATTTTATGGAGCGGTGAGGCCTCACTGGCATTTAGAGATTCTCTGGGTTCTGACTGGCTGGCGACTACCCTAAGAGTCCATACAAACGTAATGTCAAAATTAATCGTAATTCAAATACAATTTAATCAAACTGTGTTATTATTCGGATTCAGATACCGTTAATCTAGGTTCCTACTCTACCATTTCGTCCAAAATACTTCACTGGAAATACATGTAAGCGAATTTAATTCTTGATAACTTTACCAAGTTTGGAACGAATTTCAGGCCGTTTATTTCCTGTGAAGTATTAGTAGACGAATTGGTACAGTAAGATAGACCTGGATTAACGGTATCCAAATCCGAATAATGCCACAATTTGATAAAATTGTGTTTGGATTACGTCTATTTTGGAGTTACGTTTTTGTGGGCAATTCAAGCTCCGCCGGACCCCTTAAGTCGGACTATGTCGTACGCTATCGTACGCACGTAATAACCAGTTACCCCTGAGTTGGTGCGGTTCTCTCGGCAACACATCAGGAAGTAACTCCTTTGGTGTTGCAGGTTCCATGAGCGGCAACGACTTCTTATCGTCAGGTGGCTCATTAGCTGGTTAAAAAAGGAGCCCAAAAAATGAAGCAGTACCACTATCCGAACGAATTTTGGTCTCAATATTGGTTGATAGCTTCAAAAATATATATGCTGGCCATAGGATAGGTACTTTATATATATGTAAGCTCATCCTTTCTGCATCCCTCAATGAGGAGAATGTGTGTGTGCCTAACTGCTAAGTGTGTCTCCATAAGAATATTATAAAACTTACTGGCCATTGTTCTTCAACATCAGAAACAGCTTTAATTTTTTTTCAGTAATTTTGGTTGTGTATGGTTGAATATTAAAGTTTTTTTTTCATGTTTTGATCCTATTTAAATTTTGTATCGTAAATGAAATTCATGATTTCTTCAAAAGACACAACATTATTTTGACAGAGTTTGTTTGATTTGTTGGCAGGTTAAGTTCCTTAGCAACCAGTGGAAGGTTTTTAATAAAAATATCAACGACAAATAAGTAGATATGACCTATTTATAAAGAAGTAGGTCATTTGACGGCATTAAATTATCGTCGTTATTTAAGATAATTAAATTAGCTATGGAATAACCTGTGGCACTATTCCCGAATCAGTAGGTACGACATGGGGGCCTTCATAAAAGGCCGGCAACGTATTGGTGACAGCTACAGTCGCTAATGTCCATGGGCGGCGGTAGTCACTTACCATCAGGTGCCACGCGTGTTAGTTTGTCCCCTCTGATATAAAAATAATACCCAATTGATACAATTATCGCTATCGCATCCCTACATATGTATGCCAATTTTGAAGACCGTATTTGGATAAGATATATCTTTTTTTATGGAATAGGAGGGCAAACAATCTGACGGATTGCCTGTTGGTAAGCGATTACCGCCGCCCATGAACACCCGCAACACCATAAGAGTCACAAGTGCGTTGCCGACCTTTTAAAAGGGGATTTGGCCTCCGGTAACCTCACTCACTCGGCGAAACACAACGTAAGGGTTGTTTAACGCCGGTTTTCTGTGAGGCCGTGGTATCACTCCGGTCGACCCGGCCCATTCGTGCCGAAGCATGACTCTTCCAAGTAAAAAAAAAAATTCTTTACACGAATGGCACAAAACATCCGTAAAATCCGCTGGTATCCGCCGGTAAAATTGGACTGTGGATAGTGATGAGTATTTCTGTGAATATAAACCCAAACGAAACAGAAGAGGAGAGATAGAAGACACTTCTAATCTAAAAGATTAAGAAATTCCTACTTACAACATAATTTCCCATATATTCAGTCGTAAAAAGCTTTCATTAAAAAACTAGAACTGTTTTAGTCTAAACACGATTAATTCCATGGCCTCTCTAATAGATGCAGCGAACGATACGTCTGTCTGCAAACTATCGCAACTATTTCGATCATATCCCACGCTTGCAGCTAAGATTGATGATCATCCGATGGTTTTTTGTTGATTGATTGACACCCACGTAAGATTTGATACAATTTTGCATAAATATGATGCATTAGATGACTCTTACTGGCACATGACTCACGCCTGCTAACTCGAAAATAGTACCTAGTGTATGTAATATCTAATATGAATATTGCCAACACCAAAGGAGTCCCGAAGACTCGATAGATTAATCCAAAAAGTTGAAACGTATTCATTTTCATATATTTATTGCAATCCATAATTATACATATAAACAATTATGGAGCCTGTCGGGCACAACAAAATTAATAAGTAGGAGAGAGGAGGAACATTTTGATACTTAGCCATATTTATTAATTTATATTCAAATTTATTATTATATAGTAGTAAGTGTATTTGAAGTAAATTATTATTTTTCTATTTATTTTAGGCTTATTTTATATATTCATTTCAATTTTTTTCTATTTAAAAATATTTTTATTTTTATATCATCAGTTTTATTTAAATTATTAATTTAGATTAATTTACGTTTAAAAGAGCTTAAAAAGTATAACCACTTTCTTAACCTGTGGAGTCAAATTCCGTTCCCACAATCCCACAGGATTCCATATTTAAAACTCATTGAACAAACATGGAATTTTAATAACATCAGAACACTAATAAAATTCATACCATAATTAATGTACCTAGTAAATTTTATCCCCACATTAAAAACAACGTGAGCAAACCTGAATATTTTTTTAAAAACATTTTTACATAAGATTTACTTTATACAATAAACCTACAATTTTAAACTGTTAATTTTGAATATCATAATTATTATGCATACATCTATGTTTTAATTATCTAAAATTCATAAAATATCATATCCATTAAAAAAAAGCCAAAATCATTAGTCTAGTCGTCCCAAACGCGACTGCCACGCTAGAGGTCCGGGGTTTGAACCCCAGGTCGAGCATTGTTATTGGGTTTTTCCATGAAATTCTTAGTAGAGGCTCGGAGTCGGAGTATTACATAGGATAAAATATACCGGCGAACTGTGGGTGTACATTTAATTAGTACACCTCTGCCTAACCCTTCGGGGAATACTAGCGTGATGATGTGTTAATAAGCCAAAAAATCACCACATAACAATGGACGCTGATTAACGCTGTCTTACCTATATTAAATTTGGCATATAGCAGCATTCCATCTTACGAATTCTGTACAATGATGCCAAAATTCAACAAAAGTAAAATTTTCTTCCCAAAGTATCGCTATTATTCAAAAGTTATCGTAAAGCAATTTGCAAGTACCTATTCATGAAACTTTGTGAAATTTAAAATTATTATTTAACATATGAGATATGATTCGAGCCGCAATAAAATCGCTATTGAATTGATTGCCATTTTCTAGGGTTCTCGTACATTATATTTGTTTCATGAAATCATAGATTTTATGCAATACAGTACATAAGTCATTCTTATCGGTGAAACTACGCTTGTTGGGTTCGGTCTATAAATAAACAAATAAAAAATATTTCATATCAAATATTATCCATTGATTCACATTTCACATCACATAGCTTAAAGCTGTTACATAACAATAATATAAACAACATAAAAATGAATTCTGTTTAGATTAAATTAAAATAAAATAAATTAATTTTATATTCGTAATTATTAAATTGAAAAAGAAAACAAACAGAAAGACTGAATCAATCAGTTAATCAGATTAAGCCATTTTAACTACATTTCTGTCACAGCAATGCCTAATGTAAGTGAAGTAATATAATGTAAGTAAGACAGCATTAGTGCTGGCCCTCACCACGCGCACCAAAGACTCGCATCCAAGGAGGTGGTGTGAAAACAGTCGGTGCGCGCTTCGGTAAACATGCCCTGCAGAAGCGGGCCTACTGGACTCTGAGGGCACTGTAACTAGTTTGTATGTAGTTTGCTTATAAGCTACACATGTAAAGGACGGTCTATGGACGGGTGACCTTTCTCAGGAAAGAGAAAGAGACCCTCTGTTCCGTGTATCGGAGAGCGTGTTAAATGGTCGGTCCCGGCTTCCATACGAACACCTATAGGAATCGTTAGTTGTAGTCAAAAGTTTAGACCTGTCAACCAGTTTTTAATTAGGGTATCAGACTTGCCCACAAATTGAGTCACACAGGTCTGATGGCAATCACTTCAAGTAAAATTCTTAGGTTTATCTAGCCGCATCGAAATCGATAGTCATTCTATCAGATGGATGGATATAGAGACGAGAAGAATGAAGGAAAAATTTATAAACTTGTTAAGGGCATTACATCGCTCAAATCCAAAAAACACCCTAGCTTTAAAGAAGTTTCTAGTGGAATCCTTATGTGTGTTTGCCATATAAAAAATACAAGTTATACTTAAGGTCATCACAAACAAATTGTATTGTTTAAAATTTTTATAAATTATTATCCAAAATTGGGGCACAATTTTGGATAATAATTGAAGTAATTGCGTTGTGTTTCGCCGAGTGAGTGAGGTTACCGGAGGCCCAATCCTCTTTTAAAGGTCGGCAACGCACTTGTGACTCCACTTTTGGAGTTGCGGGTGTCCATGGGCGGCGGTAATCGCTTACCATCAGGTGATACGTCTGCTCGTTTGCCCTCCTATCACATAAAAAAAAGAGAATGTCCGTTTGTATTAACTCCTACTATGTACTGCTCCGAAATCTGCCCATAAAATATGTATACCTAGAATTATTCCCAATTTTCCCCATCTTACTTTGAAATGTTTACATTATATTAAAACACGATGATTTATATAAGCCAGAGACCGTTGAAGTTGTTGTTACGTCAACCGTCAACATGGGCCGAAATGAGATAGGCACAGGTCGTATAAAAATAAATCGTCATCCTCATGAGCCCTGAGAAAATAGTTTATATGAATATACTGACGAAATGACTCATCTCCTTTCCAAATATATGAATTTAGTCAGTTTTCCCGAACGAAGTCATTCGAACCGAATTTGTCACCCAGACTTTAGCGATGACACTTACGAATAAAAATATAATTCAACTACCTTACTGAGTTACTCTACAGATCACAATCATTTTAGAGATATCGAAATAGTATCTAGTAATGGACTCTTTTGAAATATTAACGACACCGAAGTAACTATATCTAC
The DNA here is from genome assembly GCA_910591435.1 of Acronicta aceris. Taxonomy (NCBI): domain Eukaryota; kingdom Metazoa; phylum Arthropoda; class Insecta; order Lepidoptera; family Noctuidae; genus Acronicta; species Acronicta aceris. The sequence goes on along the minus strand of OU342780.1, from coordinate 6,093,181 downwards.
GGGCTAAGTAGAACTTTAATAAGTGATTTCATTGGCTGTTAGTCCCACTATCCCTACTGGTGGCAAAAGACACTTTTTTATATTATTCCCACTGATCACATCTATCTTCATATTTTTATTATTATATCGGAAGATCAGTAATAAACTTACAAGATATGGGAAAATAGTATCCACCAGTGTGAGGCAAGTGGATAGAGGGCAGAGGGATTGATGCACAGAGGAATATTATATTTCTTAAAGCAGTACAATATCATTATTGGTCACCCATTTATTCAGTTTTAGGAGCTATCTTCAATATCCAATCCGCAGCATTCAATAAGGCAGATCTCACACTGCTTGATAGTCGTAGACTTCACATATGTATTAGCTATATCTTAATGATTTAATTCGAAATGTTCGCCTACGCCTTCTTAACTAACGCATCCCTCCACAATTTCTCCTACTAATAAAAGCAAGCTAGCAACCTGTTAATTTGCGTCAATATCGTTTACGAATGCATTTGCAAAATGTGTGTTAAAAGTTACTTCTAATTCTTCTTCCATTTCATTTATTTTTTTAAGGATTGTAAGACTATGCAGTAATGTTTATTCGCTCCCGAAATCTGTGTCCATGAATCAAACGACACCGTTTAGAATTAGTTTAGTAGATTATGAGCTCACAAACATTCACGTAGGACACATAAATCACTTCTGACTTTGGTATAAAAATAAAGACTAACTTTGCTTTTCTTGTTTTTACAGCTTCGAGCTAATATTTCGGTACATCACATTTTAGCATTTTTATAGAGGTGTTTATGTTGAATCTTTAAATCTCCAGCACTTTGATATTAATGATGTTAGGAACTTTACAGTGACGTAAAATATGAAGAAATCTATAAACGATTAAATACGGCTTATAGAACTATGAGCTTAATTGAAATATTTCTTTCTTGCGTAGGTATTAAGACACATATACTGAGATACACTGCCGTCACCCCTCCTAGAGGAAGTGAGCTCTAATGGCTGCGAAATAGTTTGGTATAACTACTGTAGCTGTTATCGTGAGTACACAACAAAATTGTAAAAGAAAAATGTACCAATAAACTATAAACTATTACTGTTATACTTAATACATTGTATATAATATGTCAATGTTTCATTACGTCAATTTTGGTCTAATGATGCAAGTTCGATTCCCAGGATGGACTAAGTAAATACGGTAAGACCCGGAGTTTGGATTCCTACTTGGATTAAACTCTCTCACTCTCAAACTATCATACATATTTAGATATGTATCACAATCTATGTATGGTGAATGACCGGATTTCGGCTTTATATTGTTGTAAGTATAAAGATTGAAAGTTTCCAACCGCAAAGACTGTAATTTGTAAAATTTTTATGCCAATTCACTTGACTGATATCACAGTCTCGTTGACCTAACTTTTAGTTGCAACATCGTAATCCTAGTTCTGTCGTTATTCCAGATTCTTGCCAGAAACCGCTTTGCTTGAATGAGCGCTCATTAATTCCGGTGCATGATCACGTCCTTCGTGAATAATTTGACGAACTACTGCACCGAGAATTTGGTAATTTACATAGGCATAAATTTAACTTAGTTTCAACAAAAATGCGTATAGTACCTAAAGTTTCTGGGGCACAAAGCAATAGATTTTGCATTGTGTCTGTAATTTGTTATTTGAAGGGTTAAATAACGGACGGCTTCCAGGCGGTGTTTCGCAAAGAACGGCCTCCCTGTGGTCTCGGGTATAGGGTAGCACCAACATGCTTCTGAACGCGGTATCAGACAGAGGATAGCCTAATCTTGAGGCATTGGTCGATCATGCATGTCCAAAATAATTATTATTTTAAATTTTACCAACATAGATATAAGTACAGTTTTTTAAAAAAACGTTGCCCCACACTAGGATTTTCTCCTGTATCGTGGGTGCGTTTACAAACACAAATTCTAAGATACAAAAACGCCCAGACCCGGAACAACTACCTGTAGATCATACAAATATTTGCTCCGTGTGGGGATCGAACCCACAACACGTGTCGCAGAAGCCGATCGCTCAACCGCTACGCCAATCATGTCGTCAAAACTAACATAATATGGACTAGTATCAATTATTGTGTGCTTGGTCTGAAATAAATATTTTCATTTCATTTAAAACAAATAAAAACAAACAGAACAGAAGATAGAGTGAAAGTAATCTGATTCAACCATTAAAAAGGACATTCTGAATACATCTATAATTTTTTGCATTAATTAATCACCTCGTATCTACGAGTATCATAAAAAAATCAGCGTGTTGTGCTATAACAATGATTGAAACATATCATAAAATTACTTGATTTAACAAACTTCAATAAAAATAATTATTATCTATTTGAATTTCCTTAAATCGTCTGAAATCGTTTTCTTGTAGCACAAGATAGTATTAATTACTACAAAAATGGCTCTTCTTCATTCGGTTTCAAGAAGATTCAGCTATCAATATCGACGACATTGATAACTCAATATGTGTCGTTCTTAAAATCGCAGACAACCTTGAGAGTTGTCAGTTTAATTATTTAAGCTTTTAGTATTATTTAAACACTGCGATAGGCTTATTATAAAAGTTAACCGTCAAATTAATTGTCACTTATTTGATACGTAAAGAAAAATACTAACAAATTCGATAATAAACGATGTATGAGCACCCTAACGTCGTACTAAAGTACAAAAGCTTACACATAACTCATGTAAATGATCGAAATAAATCTAAACTTCAAATCACTTACGATCTTGCCAACTTTATAATAAAGTTTAGTATTTTGTTGTGTTAAGTATTGTAGAAGTTACTGTCTCCATAATAAAATAAATCTTTTTTTTTTGTCTGAGCGACATAATAGCTCAATGTTGAGAGACTTTCAAGACTACGTTACGTGTTTATTTTTTACTGTGGCATTGAATTATCTATATGTAGGACAAGGGACTGGGTTAAAAATATAATTAGTTAAATAATGGTCGACCGAAATTAGAGACGTCATCTGGAAGACTTAATAATATGTATAATGATATATATATATATATATGTATAATGACTTTGCAGAAGTTACCGCCTCACAAAACTGGTATCTTTAAATTCAACCTTTTTTAAAGTCAAATTTATAAAGGTGTCTCCATAAATAAATAAAAGCCCAATTGGTCTAGTGGTCGTAAGCACTGTTGAGCAAGAGATTCTCGGTTTAATTCCCCAGTAGAGTAAAGTAATTGGGTTTTTCTATGAAGTGAAGGGGAATTTGACCCCCTATTCCATGGGACCTAAACATACCGGCGAACTGTGGGTGTACAACAGCAGAAAAACTCTACCAGCCAACGTGGGAGAGCCATGCTTCGTCACGAATGGGCCGGCTCTGCCGGAGTGATATCACGGCCTCACAGAAAACCGGCGACAAACAACGCTTACGTTGTGTTTCGCCGAGTGAGTGAGGTTACCGGAGGCCCAATCCCCTTTTAAAAGGCGGGCAATGCACTTGTGACTCCTCTGGTGTTGCGGGTGTCCATGGGCGGCGGTAATCGCTTACCATCAGGCGATCCGTCGGCTCGTTTGTTCCCCTATCCCATAAAAAAAACCAGAGGTCCTCATCAGCATCCCGCTGGGATAGTTCCTAGGATCAGTTTCACAGTAATTTTACAAGGCAAGTTTTTCCTTTGAAAAACTATCTGAATCAGAATACAAATTTTAATGAAACAAAACATCACAAGAAACAATATAGGTACTAGGTAGGTAATAGTGACAATAAAAATACCACAAACATTGACATAAAAAGAAATAACGACATCGTTAATGGTATATCTTATTCGATAAAAGTAAAGGATTGTTTGTACCATAAGCGAATAGGTGTATTACAATAATAGACTTTATTCCATCGTTACACGGATAAATAAAATATTTTTTATGAAATGTGCCCAGAAAGGGTGACCACGGTTTCCTTTACAGCATGTAATTTTTAGTTTATAGAAATATAACACATAACATACCATCACGCCTGTATTCCCCGAAGGGTTAGGCAGAGGCGTACTTAATGTACACCCACAGTTCGCCGGTATGTTTAGGTCCCATGTTATAGGGGGTGAGCCTATAGCCATTCACCGGGCTCAACTCCAGACTCCGAGCTGCTACTGAGAATTTCATAGAAAAACCCAATAACACTTTGCTGGACCTGGGGATCGAACCCAGGACCTCTAGTGTAGCAGTCGCGCTTGGGACCACTAGACTAATGAGGCAGTCAGATGAAATAAAATGTTTATAGAAATATTTAATATTATTGCAGTTCAATAATTTGAGCAAGGTCGCCAGAGCTCCGCTAGGAAGCGTTGCATTATAGGATAAGCAGGCTACGGTAACCGCTTACAGGCAGGCCGTATGCTAGTTTGCCACCTTAGTGGTATAAAAAAATAACCATCACGTTATTGTCTCCTATGCTGCCAGCCCAACTATGCCTTCTTGATTTACAGGGTCGGCAACGCGCGAGTGACCCTTGATGTTGCAAGCCTCCATAGGCTATGGTAACTGCTTACCATCACCATCAGGCAGGCCGTAGGCTTGTTTGCCACCTTAGTGGATAAAAAAAATAAGCATCACGTTATTGTCCCCTATGCTGCCAGCCCAACTATTCCTCCTTGATTTACAGGGTCGGCAACGCGCGAGTGACCCTTGATGTTGCAAGCCTCCATAGGCTATGGTAACTGCTTACCATCACCATCAGGCAGGCCGTATGCTTGTTTGCCACCTTAGTGTTATAAAAAAAATAGCGCAGTTATTTTTGAACATTGTGGTAAGGAGCACTGCCTCGGATTGATATTCAGGTTAGCTAAGGAAATATATGTCAACACAAATCTCATAAGAGGAATAAAAAATAAGATCATATGGTCAACCTACTTCCAGCCCGTGTGGAGTTATTACAACTACAATCTTTGGCGGCGAACCGGAGGTTAGGGAAATATAAATAAACATGGAAACATACTTTCTATCGCCATAAACATAAATATATAGATAGTAGATCATCATGGACATTTTTTAGAGTATTCATACCTAACTTATTTTTAGCTCTAAAAGGCTGAATGCTGCTGATTCATTTTCTTTATGAAAATACAGATAAATTTATTAGCTCGTTATTATTTTTCATAACTATTTGAAATTATCATCAAAGCTTTGATTCATTTCAATTCACAGAATTTAATAAACCGTACGTAATGAGATAAATTATGCGAATAACTCTTCAATATTTAAAAAAAAAGTTCTTACAAACTCCATCGGCCGTGATTCGCCCACGTTCAAATAAAATTTTATTGGCATTACATATACCTACTGATTTAAAGATAGTATCGTATGTTTATTTTTAACTGTTTATTAATAAATATCTAATGATTACTGAATCACCCTGCGTGACAAATACTTTCGAAATCAGTTTCGTAATATTTTTAACACAAATTGAAAACTTAATCATTCTTCACACACAGTCATGCTCGCATTGCCAAAAAATTTGACTAACTACTTGATGGTGAAACTGTTTTGTCTCCGCTTGAGTACTCTAAAGATAATTCTAATACTTCCCGATCTCCAAATTGAACCCAATTACTAGACTAGCTTGCTTTTGAACCAGCTCTATCAAGCCAGCAATGGCAAATAGGCAAAAATAAAAAACAAAAACGATTTTCCGCCATCGGCTTGAGCAACAAAGTCGGCATTTTGGCAACTAATTAGCAACAAATTCTCACATATATTTTTGCCGATTTGCCACTGCTAGCTTGATAGAGCTTTTTGAACCACACTTTTAATTGAAGAAATAAATCTAATTAGAACAGTTACGAATTATGCTTCGCGGTTTCATCCGCTTGTCCGGGTCTTGGCGTAATGTTAGGCTTAGGCTATACTTTCCGCGAGGATTGTGCTATCAAAGCTGTTGCAGATTATGATCTTGCTGGAGATGTGTTCTCCAATAAAACACTTGCACTCATAGTACACCGTTTATTGCACATTTTCACAATGATGACAACAATAAATGATTGAAATGACAAATTAGTATAAAAACAAAAATTAAAAAGATTTTTTCAAATCAACTGGGAGTTCCGGAGATTCAAAAAAACAAACTCTTCAGCTTTATTATATTTATAGTATAGATAGATACTCCATGTTTAAAGTAAACAGTTTACAAAACGTATAAAAATAACAACTAAACGACAAGGTGACGTTATGTAACTAATACCTTACAGTATTAGTCAAGGGGAAGTGTAATTTATTAATACTTACTACAAAATGACAGCGCCTTTTCTATTTTTGAACGACGAATCTAAAAAAAATCTGGAAACTATAAATACATACATACTTATCTACGAAACTGAAAACAAGTGTGAGAAAAGTGTGTTAAAAATATAAACAGTTCAATTAAACTATATACTGAATTAGATTAAGGAAAAAATCTGCTACAGAAAATTAGGGTTCCTTGACAACATGACAAACATGGTACTCGTGTAAATATACCGACGTACTTCCTTTTCACCATTTATACACCATCACGCTTGTAATCCCCAAAGGGTTTGGCAGAGGCGTACTAATGTACACCCACAGTTCCCCGGTATGTTTAGGTCCCATGTAATAGGGGGCGACACTATTGCCATGAACCGGGCACGAATCCAGACTCCGAGCTGCTACTGAGGATTTCATAGAAAAACTCAATAACAATTTGCTCGATCTGGGGATTGAACCCAGGACCTCTAGCGTAGCAGTCGCGCTTGGGACTAGACTTCATTAGTCTTCAGGCAGTCTTCCTTTTCATACAAATTATAAAGTTAACTTAACATAGAACACTAAATAAGCACTGGCCGCCAAAAGCTACACTCTTTAAAAATAAAGCTTGACAGTGACATAAGAATAAGCGCGAAAATGTTATGATGACAATGATGATGACATTTCCCTTCCCGCGCAAATTGTAACATGGCATTTGAGAATATTCGTCATTCGTTCGCTTCGTAAAGTCTGAGTAAGCTGCTTTGACGGATGATCTTTATGTCTCACGAAGTTTAAATGGAGTTATGGAACTTGAACGTGGAAAATTACTTACAGCAATAAATTTCGAATTCTATTAACCGTACCACGTTAAGTTAGACAGTATGTAAAAAGAACAGTCTTTAGCGATCCTTATTATAAATATTAAAGAAACGTTATCTGAATGTACGCTGTAAGCACATGGAATAAACGTTCTTCGAGGCTATCGATATTAAAGTTTAACAGAAAATGGCGTTAACGAATTAAACTTTGCATGTGAGCTTAACGTGTTTCGAAATTTTACTTGTTAGAAAGTTCTGAGACTATTGTCGGTGCTCCGCTGAACCGGTGATGTTTGTTGACACGCATGAAACCTATGAATATTTAGTAACTGGTAAATATTAAAATAAAACTAAATACTAACTAAATTTTATCGCGTTGTACTGATATTATTTAATTAATTTACGTTTCGGATCCTTTATATCAATGTCTAATATTCGCGTAAGTGTCAGAAACCAGTAAACTAGTATCTAAGTATCTCAAATATTGCATTTACGGCATTATTATTGTGAGGAGGGCCGTGGAGGGCAGTTACGGAGGCTATAACTAAGCCTGGATGGAGCCAACGGATGCTCTGGATAGTGTTTAAGTTACGAATTTGGTTCAAGATTTCAACTTGATAGATGCCATTGTAAACTTTATATCAATGAATATGCAAGCTTTTATCCTTTGGTGACTCCGATGAAGATTTTTGACAGTGACCTCACCTATTAATCGTTACTGTATTTATACGTGGGTGGATAAATCGTTACTGTACTTTGAATGCATCTTTGAAAATGTGACTGGGCACCAGCACCACATTTTTTTTTAGATTCTATTTTAAAATAAGATTCACGTCTTTCAAGGAACCGAACTTTTACGATCTCGTATTCACTCGATTTGAAGCCACGCCGTCCGCTTCATCAAACGGCTGTGGTTTCCGGAGACCAATTTTATATTACCCTTAAAAAAATAAACAGAATTGTGACCCGTAATGTTTCTTTTGTTTAGTCGTTGTTGGTTTCGCTTTTTTAGTGGCCACACGTTTAGGTGCTTCGAAGTTTAGTTCTCGTCTCGCATCATATGTTCGGGATATAAAAACTTTTTAAATATCGGCTCGGATGAAATACGCTCAAATATGCCTAGACAAAACCTTTTCGTGCGATATTTTTGTACGATTTTTAATATTTTAGTAATCAATGACAGTATAAAATTGATTTTTAATTCACCATTTTCCTTTCAGGGGATGAAAATACTCATGACTATAATAATAATAATCATTTATATACCAAATAAAGATTATTTTTTTCTAAAATATACATATGAACTCCACACTAGGTCAAGCCTGTCTTGTGGAGTCCTGGAGTGGTATTACCATAATTATATTAGCAGCATTCTGAGGAGATACTACAGATTATTACTACGAGTATAAACAACAAGTCTTTAATAAGTATAAGTCTATAATTTCTGCCTATCCCTGTGGGAGAAAGGCGTGAGTGTATGTATGTATGTATGTATAAACAACTTTCACTAGACCAACCCTGAAATATCGAAAGAAATAGCAGCTGTTTTCATCGTGTAAATAGAGTATTTTTGTACGAAACAGCTTTAGAATTATACACCATCATGCCTGTATTCCCCGAAGGGTTGGGCAGCCACAGTTCACCGTGGTTTTGCCGGGCACAACTCCATACTCCGAGCTGCTACTGAGAATTTCATAGAATAACACTTGGCTCGACCTGGCAATCGAACCCAGGACTTCTAGCGTAATAGTCGCGCTTAGAACCACTAGATCAATGATCAAGTCTTTCTTGAGATTTTTCTTTGTTCTAAGATGAACTTTATTAGGAACAGTATTATTAGTTCTTAAGTATTTAATTTTAACGTCTTTCTTTTAATGCATACCGGAAAGTCCGAAAGAAAGAAGAGTTAAGTCAAAGAAGTTGGTTACGGAATGATCAAAACTCGGAATATTTTATCAGTTTTTGGTTTGAGAGCAATTAAAAATGATACCACAGAACCAGCGAAACATTTTTAAAGCAAATTTCCTACTATTGGGCTACATGTAGGTACCCTTTTACTTTCAAACTCTTTAGATTTCGAGAGTGCTTTCAGTTCTATAGCTCTTAGACCGATAAAAATTAAGTGCCTCGAAGAAGTTTGAGCTTTTTGAACTAGAATAAGGTTTATTTTCCTGAGTGTTGATAAACTAAGTAGGTGCTTCCCTTATGGTAACCGACTGGGGAATAATTGAATAATTCGGATACTAAAAAAATACTTATTTAAATTGATTAATGAAGTACTAAGCTAAAAGGGGGAATCGAGAGATAAGTCCTTTGCCCCTTTGCCGCAAAACGAATGTTTGTATAGAATATGTATGGCACACCTGATTGACGTCATCTCTCATTCTAGCATAAAATTTAAATTTGTAAATAATTACAATATGTACGATCTGAAAGGAGGATAAAGGTATCCCAATGACATCACGAAATAAAATAAGAAATATTAAATATTCATAAAAGTAAACATATTAATGAAGTAAACGATTATCGTGCCCAAATTGCCGTAATTACCCCAAAATGTAGCAAAATTTTGCAAATGTGATAAAAGCATCATCGACCTTAGTATGTTTGGCACCCAGGGACGATGTCCCTGCCATATGAATTGCTATTTCAGTTTCTTCGTTTTGTAGTCATTTGAAAACGATTAGGCATATTAATAGAATCGGATTTCGATACCTAACGATACCTTTACGGGTTGGATAGGGTTTTCTTAACACATTGTATAATTCACTGTTTTTTTATGGGATAGGGGGACAAACGAACAGACAGATCGCCTGATGGTAAGCGATTACCGCCGCCCTTGGACACCCGCAACACTAGCGGAGTCACAAGTGCGTTACCCGCCTTTTAAAAGGAGATTGGGCCTCCGGTAACCTCACTCACTCGGCGAAACACAACGTAAGCGTTGTTTGACGCCGGTTTTCTGTGAGGCCGTGGTATCACTCCAGTCGAGCCGGCCCATTCGTGCGAAGCATGGCTCTCCCACGTTGTAAAACGTTACTGTTAACAGTGAATTCAAAATTACAGTGTATGGTTCCTCGAAGTGGGTCCTTTAAGCACTAAACAAGCATGGGAAATGCCTTAAGTATGTATTTTTCATAATATCGTGTTTGGTTAGACTTTTAAGTACACTAGCTGTGTAATTCAAAAAGTACTTTATTTTACCAACCCAATCTCGTAGGAATACCCCAAAATTCCCGTCTCAATGCTCACCTACCTACATCATAATAAGGAACTTGCTGTGTGCGTTATCTATCGGTCAGTTACTGTTACAGTTTTGTTTGTTTTTTTTTATGTATGTATTTGTATGAATGTCGAATCTTATTACTTGTGCAGACGTAGAAAATGCTTAAAAAACGCAGTATGCTACGCTTACGGTCAGGTCAGGGCAGGTCTACAGCTTACGGTTCGAAGTTAGTAATAAGAGTGTAGCAAGTCAAAAATGTAGCTTATAAAATGGGACGCATTTATTTTACTACACTAGTGAGGGGAGTGTTTTCTTTCTCACTTTAATAAAACTTTGCACGTCTGTTGACAAATAAATGTGTCATTCTTTCTTTCTTTCACACTAGGATTTAATCCTGTATTGTATGGGCGTTTACAAATTTCACATACACAAACCCAGACCCGGAACAACTACCTGTATGTCATACAAATTTTTGATCCGTTCGAAGATTAAATCGCGACACGTGACGAAGTCGAACGTTCAGCCGCGAAGCCAATCATGTCTCTTTACCTACGACTATAAAATACACTTGCCAATTAAATCATAGACCCTATTGCCAACTAAAATCGTTTAACTTAGTAACTAAGTCCTAAGTAAGTACTTAATATTAGTTCGTGAACTAAGATCGTGAGCTTCCAAAATATCTTGGCATTAAGATATTGTAACTAATTTATAAAACATTGATTTCTAAGTAATAGATTTCGAATTATAATCCAGGGCCTGTCATTTTTCGAAAAGATATGATTCATGACATACTAGCTGTTGCTCGCAATTTCACTCACGTCCCTAAAAAATTAACATACTATAAGTCCGATTCTAGATGGCGTATCAATATGAAACATACACCATATTTTAAGTTGGACCTCTAGCAATAAATCGATGAATACTGCATTCAATTCCATGCAATAGTTTTTGCGTCATGCGCGTACAAACATACAGACAAACAAACAAAAAGTTCTAAAAATTGATATTTGGCTTCTGTTGCTCTAATACAAACTCCCATTTTAATTTTTCTTTAATATATATAGTATACAGACATTGACCTGTTACAATTTTATTATAGGTATATAGATTATGTAAATGATAAAGGAAAACATTATCACGATACCTGATCAATTTTCTCAACGTTGCGTGAAGTTCTGTGAAATGCTTGTACAATTATATATTGAAATGAAATGATATTTTATTCTGCAAGTAGATCTTTAGAGATACTTTTACATGTGAATGGTTTGGTTTTTTTATAGCTTGATAGTGGACTATAGTCTAACCGCTGTGACATATTTTGAGAGTAGATTCCTACCAAATAGTAGAACCGTAAATGATTTGATAATGAAGAAGAATTAAAATAATAACTTATACGGCTTTTGATATTAAAAAACAAGAAAAAATAGTAGTTATTATTTTTTCTTGTTTTTTATACCAAAAGCCGTATAAGTTATTTGTTTTTATTGTTTTAAATTATTTATTTAAGTATGTCTTAAGAATTTGTCGTAAAAAATCAATTCAGAATTTGTAAAATGGCAGACAATCGCCATGATAATTAACAATGCCTGGTAATTGAATAAAAAAATATTTTCTTCTATTTATAAACTCTCTAAATAATTAGGTATACGAGTATAAAGCACTGATGAAAAGTCGTAGATACACTCTTGCAAATTAATCTTCACTGGATAAGAACTTGCACGAAACTCCCTGGATATTAATTAATTATACACTCGGAACAAAGTTCGTGTCGTTTTTATAATGTTTCAATAAAACGTAAAGTGTTTGCTAAGTAATGGCAAGGTGCTTGCATAACATAATTATTTCAGCCTCTATAGAAGTATTAGACTTTCCGAGCGCAGCTTCGCCTGCGTAATTGAGTAATTTTCGATTCTAAAATATACTGTGCCCATTGTACCTATACCATGGAGGTTTCATATCCATAAAATGTGTTAAATCTTATATAAAAGAAAGAAAACAATTCTCAAAATATTAACAGCGAATGACAGCTATACATAAATCTTGAGGATCTTGATCTGAGATCTTGACGATGTCATCCTTTATTAAATATGTGTGTGTGTATGTCAAACGCATGATGGTGTGTGCGGACTTTCATATAAACTTTCATGCCACCTTAGGGGTTGAATTTCCAAAAATCCTTTCTTACTGTTCGTCTACAGTGCAAAAGAAACCAGCATGCAAACTTTTAGGGATCTAGCTCCTGTAGTTTCGGCTGTGCGTTGATACGTCAGTCAGTCAGTAGGTCGGTATATATATATATATATATATATCCGGAAAAATGACGGAACGTAAATTATAATGACGTTAATGTAATAATAGTATTACATAACATTAATAACATAACATAATCAACCCATTATACTGTCTCACTGCTGGGCACCCCTCTCAGAATGAGAGGGATTAGCCTATAGTTCACCGCGCTGGCCTAGTGCGGGTTGGCAGACTTCACACGCCATCGAGAAAATCTCAGGCATGCAGGTTTCCTCACGATGGTGTCCTTCACCGTTTAATTAACTATTTAATACGCACATGACTTCGAAAAGTCAGAGGTGCGTGCCTTGGGTCCGAATTCGAGACTTTTGACTTGGCAGTTCAACGCTCATACCACTAGACTATCACTGCTTTATTAATATTTTATTAGTATTATTATCAGGAAATAAACATAATTATACGAGTAATGTTCATCGGAATAATTTAGGTATCCTACCTACACCTAAATACAGGCATTCATAATTTCAGATGTTACAATAATTTGTGAAACATTTTGTAATACTCATTATAAATGCTGAATGAACTGCATGTATTGATATCGTTTTGCAACTAATCAATGAATTTGTAATATATTTAATCAATATATCTATTAATAATTTTTAAAATTCATTCGGACAAATTATAAAGTCAACATTTCATTTTAGTTCAGCCAATATAATTTATGTTATATCCTATTTAAAATAAGGAACAGGAAACTTACCTTCAATTGTCATAAATACAGCGGCACCAACAAAACTGTACAACACCAAACACAAACTCAAGAAGAGATGAGTAAACCACTTCCTTGATAGCAACTTTAACTTATTATAGAACCAAAACGCTGTTTTTTCACCAGCACTTAATCCATGCTTTGTCGTATTGATAGTGAAGTCTTTGAACCCTTCAAACTGTTTGAACATGAACTCCGAGGCTTTATTGTGATACATGTGCATGAAGGGGTTGAAGTACGGATTGCCGTGGGGGTCAGACACGTGTGACCCTGGCGTGCCCGGAGGCTTCCCATGATACCTCGAGTGGCCCCAGTATACCGAGGTTCCAGTTGAAGGGCCTCTAGGAGTCATTGGCACAGTTGAATCGGGTATCTGCAGAGTGATCTTAGGCCGCACCGGCCTCGATGGCGGAGGCGGCGGTGGATAGCAAGGCGGAACGTCCAGACTGGCCATTTTCACTGTTTATAGAGCTTTTAATAACACTACACTGTTTATTGAGTGCAGTACAGAGCGCGCGCACTCGCGAGCCAATATTTGCGTTAGCGCCGGCGTCCAAATACTTCGCACCTTGCAACGTTACATTGACATAATATTTTTCGCGACGTGAACTTTTGGCGGTAGACGTGCGCGGGAGCCCGAACTGGCTGGACACTGATTTTATAAATAAAGCGGGAGTTAGCGAGTGCTTCCCGTCGTGTCATCGGCGGTTAGTTATCTGTGAGGCCTAATCATTGCCAATACCATTTGGTTCCGTGAAGTTGAATGCGTAACGCACTGAATCTTCTTTCCCCGAATGGGGTGAGTAGGTTTGGATTTATGTAGAACGCAACGGGATTCAGCTGAACTTTTCCGTTTCATGTTTCATAAATTTTATATACATATGTACTTAATATACAAACGTAGGTATACAGAATTCATTATTTTCGAAACTTAATATCCCAGCATTGGTTTTTATTGATGCTTTTTACTATTGACAAATTTCAAAGGCATTCAAACATAAAACTCTTACAATTGGATTGTCAAGTTTTTATTGCTATAATTATTCAAATGTAGGTACGTATTAGTGATTATTTAAGGGGTGCCTGAATACTGAACTAACTACACAAACGAATACTAAGAAGTTAAACGTACAAACACACTTAATAGATTGGACGAATTCATTATCTACTTTATTAATTTTATTAGGTTATATTTGATAAAAACTGAAGATTAGTACAGAAAATAGACTGTTTAACATTGAGTTATTAGCTATTTATTATCAGCACTCGAAGAGCCACATAAAATGAAACTTGTAGACCTATGAAACATCATCTGCTTCTACATCAAGTTACATTAGAAAAAATTGAATTTACGACTTTTATAGGGGATGAGACGTGTATAGTTGCTTATGGTCATAAGGCATTTTTATGTACGTTATCGCATTTATTTAATTGCTTTGTTGAGTTATAGGCGTTATAGCGCACTAAGTACTCTGCAATTCGTGTAGCAATAACTCTCACTCGTCTGACAGCGCTGTTTTATACCTCAATGTTTTGTTGACAAAATCTTCCAAGCCAATATAAATTGAATGAGTTAGTCACCGAAATATTCTCTTTATTTTCATTCTTTGCTCCATTTTTACGCGAATTTTCGTGAAAAGCTACTTACAATAATATACGTTGGTTGGTCGTTACCCTTTGTATGTAAGCCTTTTGATATAATTTCGTGGAAAGCTCAAGTTGGATCACTTTGCTCTTGTAAGATAAATCTTGATGAAATAATTTTGTTGGAATAAGAGGAAACAGTGTCATACCGAGCATTTGGTGGTAAAATTAATAATGATATGATGAAAAAGGGAATAGTTATATACCTACATATTTTTAGTAAAATACTGAGCGGTTCAGACCCTATTTCAACACTACCTACTGCTTCGATTTAGAAAGTTAAGCTATGCTAGCCGCGCTCGGTCTTTGGAAGGGATCTCAGTGTTACAAATGATCATAGTCATTTGTAACACTGAGATCCCTTCATGCAAAATACCATGTTTAGCTGTCGTTCCCGATTAGTAATATAATTCCCTATCGTAACAGTGTGACTGAAGCTGAAAAACATCAGTATTGCCCAGAGAGGCCTGACGATAGTCGCTTCGTCTAAGATACTGGTATTTAGCCGCATCTGCATGGTACCTCTCAGATAGTCATGCCAGCCTAGTATCTGTCTGTTGCTGGAAGCCCGAGATTCGGTCAAGATTTGTGATGACCCCGACAAGACTAAATATTTAAATCCGAACTCTCTTGCCATTGAATTGTCATTTCTATATTTAGATGTAACAAAAAGTTAGCTTATTTTTAAATATTTGTCAGCAGCATTTGATGACAAAATTACGTAGGTATTCATTGTGGCATGGCGCCGTAATAAATATGTCAGAACTAACACTCTTCCCTATTAATTGCATCATTATTTCTTAAACACTATCTCGTATTAATTTTTTTAGGGAAAAAATATTCGGACTTGTTTTCTTAATTAGACTTATAAAATGATTTGCTGAATACCCCCACTGATCTTGACATCGGTATTACATAAAATAAAAACTAATGAGACAGTCTTATTTTTACTAAACTAGATACTGGTGCCAACCACGGTCATCACACACACACAACAGTCATCATCATCGCTGCTGAACCAAGGGGTCCCTCAAAGACTTCCATATGCATCCAACGGCTCCCAGCGACCTTTACCAGGTTGTCCGTCCATCTCATTGAAGGTCGTTCCACACTGCGTTTTCCGGTGCGTGGTCTCCACCCGAGAACCCAACGACCATGAGTTCGTGTATCACTCTTGAATTTCAGAACCGCTTATGAGGCTACAAAAACGGTGAACTGTCATGTGTGTGTAGGTACATCAGAACACTTCTGCCTTACTCTTCAGAGAATACAAGCGTGATATAATTATAATATCAGCCAATAGAGGTCCACTGCTGAACAGAGGCCTCCCCATTCCATTTTCTCTTTTAGCTGATGTGATGATGATTATGATAATTTTTAATCACCACATTTTTTTTTACCTTAACAATACAATTCTAGCTCAGTGTTAGAACTGAACAGTCTAGTGGTCCTAAGTGCGAGTACTACGCTAGAGGACCTGGATTCGATTGCCAGTACTAGGAAAGTATTATTGAGGTTTTTCTATGAAATTCTAAGTAGCAGCTTGGAGTTTGGATGTTGGCAAAAGGCTCGCGCCCTATTAGGGATATGGGAACGCGA
The DNA here is from genome assembly GCA_910591435.1 of Acronicta aceris. NCBI lineage: Eukaryota > Metazoa > Arthropoda > Insecta > Lepidoptera > Noctuidae > Acronicta > Acronicta aceris. The sequence continues at coordinate 6,076,616 of OU342780.1, read as the reverse complement.
ACCACGGCGAACTATAGGTATACAATTAGCACACCTCTACACAACAACAACAACCCTTCGCGAAATACAGGCGTGATTGTATAATTATGTTAGTCCAGTTTTTGCCTGATCGTAGATAGTGTGTTAACCGTCCAAAATCGAATATGACTGTTACGACTTCAGCCAAAAAAAAACAAGACACACTGTCAGCTTCGACTACAATCAAAAGAAATAGAAGACAATACAATAGAAATAGTAAAAGTAAAATCTGTGGAGCAGTTAAAACGAACCATTAGTTGGGTGCTTGCCTTCGCCAGATTGTCATTTAGCCTGTCAAATCTGGCATAGAGCCAGAATTATTGACATCGATCTCGCTGAAAATATTTTGGAATGTGAAAGCGTTTTGGAATGCGTCTACGAATATTTATTTAAGGTTATTTGTAATAATTAAAATATTCGTATTGGTTATATCTCTTATAACATAAGTACATACACATCATAACACCTTCCTTGAAGGGTTACGCAGAGGTGTACTAATGTTCACCCACATTTCGCCGGTATGTTTAGGTCTCATGTAATAAGGGGCGAACCTATTGCCATTAACCGGGCACAAATCCAGACTCCGAGCTGTTACTGAGAATTTCATAAAAAAACCCAATAGCACTTTGTTCCACCTGTGTATCGAACCCAGGACCTCTGGGCAGGAGGCAGGCTCTTATAACTTAATTTTAAAATACTCCTGAAATAGAAAATACCAATTACTTCTTTGCAATATAACGGATACCCTTATAGAACGGTCATATAGGTGAAATCCCTGTGTAGGTAATTACATAATTTCCTTCTTTTCTTTCTCTTTCCATGAAACGTAACATAATATAATACGTAAAATAATGTCCTACCTTCAATTATTAAGAACATTCTATTGCATACCTATCTGTAATACGACAAACTCAGTGGTGTTCATGTAGGTACATAAATAAAAAAGAAACCCCAAATTTCCTTCGAACAATACCCCAAATACAATGTCGGTTTGTATAAGAACATTTGCGCTAGCGAATATAATATAACTTAAATGTAAACGTTATTTTAGTGAAGGAAAAATTCGACCGTGGACAAGATTCGTACCTGTGTCTTCTGGTTCAATACACCAGATGCTCAGTAGGCTTACTCTTTAACTCAATTCCGATATATCGACATTGGAATTGTGTCGTTTCGTCAAGTTTCGTACTCTTGAATACGAGACTACCACCAAATTGTTTCAATATTGCGCGGTGATTGAGTGAACTAAATAGGATTGGGAAATGACCCAACCATTGGCCAATCAGGGATGCCGATACAAGGTTAACGGATTTGTGCTCAAGAGTACGAAATCGTCCGACAGCCAAATTGACATTGGAATCGGATCACGTTTGGATTGGTATTGTCTTCAAGAGTAAGGCTGCTGATCAACTAAGCCACCGCTAGTTCCACCCGCCAGGTCGAAATTTGCGTTCACATTCTGATTTTACGTCTTGTAAGGTAACAACGTAGCATGGACGAGCATAGTAATTGTTATGTAAATGTTTTAGCAAAATAATATAAATTAGAATTAACCAAGTTAGTCCTCAAACTAATAGAACATTTAAAAATAAACAGTAATAAAATACTAGCAATTATCTAGACACAATTCCACGCTAGGTGACCTAGGTTCGAGTTGAGGGGGCGTGAGAATTCTAAGCAGCTCTTAGGTTTATCATAACGATTCATGTGATCATATCGCTTGCCGTGCCAACTATCTCATAATCATTAAGAATGACGAATTATAATTTGTGTAGTCTCATACTCTTCTCAGTATTGAGATTAGGTAAATGCTAGTGAACAAATATTAAAATATCTGATTGGTCTAGTAACCGCAGGCGCGAACGGATGTTGAACGCAGCCCTTGGTTCGGTTCCCCGTCGAGAAAAAATTCATTTCGAAATTCAACAATACAAACCGTTAAAAAATATTTATTTGACCTCCTCCCAAATTTTAATTTCAGAATCGATTGGCAACTATTCTGAAATTGCAATGAACTAACCATAAAATTTCTTGTCTAAGATAATCCAATATAAGAGTCCGAAATTCTCACACAAACGAAATACTAAAAGAAATCGTAATAAAAACAGAATTTAATCAAATTGTGTTATTATTCGGATTCCGATACCGTTAATCTAGGTTCCTACTCTACCATTTCGTCCAAAATTGTTCACTGAAAATAAATGTAAGCGAATACAGTTCAATTACAATTCTTGAGAAGTTTGGAACAATTTTCCGGTCTTTTATTTCTTGTGAAGTAGTAATATGCGAAATGGTACAGTAGGAACCTATATTAACGGTATCCGAATCCGAATAATAACACAATTTGATAAAATATTGTTTGGATTACGATTTGTTTTGGTATTACGTTTTTGTGAGCAATTGACGCTCCGCCGGACCCTTATGACGCTATCGTAGATTATTTTTGCTATCCAAAAATCTTTCAAAAGCTCTCCTATTTGTTATTTCTGTTCAGTTTACTAAATACAATTTCTGAATCTCCGAATCGCATTATCCTGAACAGGGAATGCGTTTGTGAATTCACGAAACTCAAAGGTAGGTTTCGACATAAATATTTCCACAACAAACTTCCAAACAAAGAGGAAGAAAAGTAAGTCACAATGATGAACTACACAATGATGTACCTGTGCAATAGACTACTTATACTAAAAATAGATCGAATAAATTATTTCAACTAATAATGTCAGTTCCCTGAATAAGATTACCTGTGAATGCCACATAATTCAAACGCCTTGCCAAGACGAACATACCTACAAGAGAACGTACCTATTCATAATGATATAATACAATTATTTAGTATTCATATTATTCGAGTATTATAGACGAAAGTTTATCTAGAAAATCTAGATTTCAAATAATTTATTCATCAAAATTTAATTTTTATTCAGATTATATTACTTATTTGTTTATTTAAAATTATTTGGGAAGTCTGTTTGTTATGCAAAACATTCTACGAATGGAAAAATTAGTTTACTTATAACATATTTTTTTAAACATACGAGGTTGCGTGCCGAATCTGTGTATGATAATAAAGATTATTGAGTTATAATTAACGTTAGGGCGAGTCCAGACTACCAATTTATTCCATGCAAAATGCTTAAAATTGTTTATGAATGTGCACTTGTAGACTGAATTACAATGTTTTCTAGTAATCTTAACAATAGATACTATAGGTACATCAAAAGTGATTTAGCGTAATATATTTCACATACATAAACATCCTTACTAATATTATAAACGTGAAAGTTTGTGAGTGTGGATGTATGGATGTTTCTTACTCTTTCACGCCAGAACGGTTGAACGGATCTGGATAAAATTGGGCACACAGATAGAATATAGCCTGGTATAACACAAAGGGTACTTTTTATCCAGGTCGAACCCCTTCAGGATTGGGTTCACGCAGACAAAGTCGCGAGCAGAAGCTAGTTTTTAATATAGGTACTAGTTCTGGACTTATTGCTACATTTTACAAATCGAAGGAATTATTAATTATAGGAAAAATTAGAAAATTTCAATCTTCTAACCTTCATGTGAATTTAGTCGTACTCCTTTATGCCGTAAACCAATTCATGTTTTATTGTTATAATTTAGCTGCATCATTAAAAATTTCAATAATATCACTACGTACAATATATAGGTTGCTACATTTAAAAGGTTGCTAATATAGTTGTACCTACTGGAAATGGAAAAAGGCGGGAATAGAGAACAAGGCGGCAACAATAAAAAAAAGAAGCAAAGGAAAAACCTATACAGCCCACAATTGAAAGAGTCCATCTCCAATCCAACCCTCGTATCACATAAAACACCCGCAGGTATCTATAACCGTATTATCATCGCACACAGAAATAACGTAGGTACAACATTCAAGGTAAAATTACTTAGGTCAAAAATTATACACAGACGCAAATCATGGTCAAAGCCAGTCCGAGCTCCGTGTGTTTCCACGGAACAACGAATACTACCTACTGAGATAACAACTCGATAAACTATTCATCTATTTGTCATTGGATAACAATATATTGGCGAGAAACTAACGTGATGTTAGTAATGGTATCGGAAATTGTGTCTGTTTTGCATCGTCGGTTGCATAATCGAGCCTATATTATTTTTGCCTCAATGGCATATTAAATGGAAAAGTAAAACCGAAATGAAATCATGAACAAAGCTGAAAAAGTCCTCAATGGACAATAAGTCTTCTAGTTGGAGATTTAATTGAATCTCAATTGAAAAAAAATTACAGTTTTAGACACCATGATGTGCTATTGACCGTACTTACATTCTTGAGGAGAATAATATTTTGAAAAGAAAACCATATTATTATACAATATCGAGTCTCAGAACTTCTTCTGATTGTTCTCTTGTCGCTGGAGCGGTCACTACTATTTTTTAAGATTCCGTACCTACCTCAAAAGGTAAAAAAGGAACCCTTTTAAGATCACTCTCTTGTCCTTCTGTCAGTCGACCGATTTTCTCAGGAACAGGTGGACCTAGCCAGTTGAAATTTATACCGAGGTCTATAGTCCTTATTAGGTGTATAAAAAGCAAGATACTGAGTCAACACGATAAAAAGATATGGGCAAATTTAGATTTTCGCGAAAACTTAAGTAGCAAAATTTACTTTAAATTTCAACTTTTTTTATTAGGTACGGAACCCTCGTCGCACGAGTTCGACTCGCACTTGACTGGTTTTTTATCCTCTGCCTTTACATTTTCCCTCTTAAATTTGACTCGATACCCGATTGAAAGTTTCCCTCAAGTCTTCTTCTTCCGCCTTCACTTCCCTTTTTTTAATGTTTTTTTTTAAACTTACAGGCAATGTGGGTCGCACATTACTAGTATTCTTGTTAACCCCTCGTGCTAAGCTAAATGCTTGTGTTACGAGTGGGTTCACGTCGGTAGTGCAATGGGTGGTATTCGAACCGGCAACCACGTGATCGCAAGTCCGACGCCCTAGCCATTAGCTAGCTACCGCCGCCGAGTTGTGTTAATAACTTACAAAAGTAGGTAACGTTGTTTCCAATAAACTTAACGATTTGGTTAAAAATAAAGCTCTACGCTAGTTACTTACGCGACTTACGTTACGACTACATTAGAGGTTCGGTTCTTAGGTTGAGTAAAGTGTTATGGGGCTCAGTAGTACCTTAGAGGTTGGAATTGTGCCTGGCTAATGGCAATAGGCTCGCCCCCTATTACATGTGATCTAAACATATTGCCAGTACTGTGGTTGTAGTACACAATATGTGAATTAGGTATTTAGGTACCTTTCGGGGAATACAGGCCTTAGTAGATAGGCCTATATAAAAAGTCCATTACCCATTGCTATACCTACTAATTTCATAACAAACATACCATCACGCCTGTATTCCCCAAAGGGTTAGGCAGAGGTGTATTAATGTACACCCACATTTAGCCGGTATGTTTAGGTCCCATGTAATAGGGGGCGAGCCTATTGCCATTAACCGGGCACAAATCCAGATTCCGAGCTGCTACTGAGAATTTCATAGGAAAACCCAATAACACTTTTCTCGACCTGGGGATCGAACCCAGGACCTCTAGCGTAGAAGTCGCGCTTGGGACCACTAGACTAATGAGGCAGTTCAATTTCAAGTGGTTTAATTTCAATAAAATTTAAAAAATGAGCCATTGTAATCAGTTCTATTTTTTATCTGAGATTAAAAACTAACTTTATCTAGTTCAGGTCATTTGGAACCAGAGCTACTCGTACGTATCTGATCATAACGTCACGCTATTGTCATGCCGTCCGTCAATACAATGGCCGAAGATCACAGGCTGACACATTTTACGATGGCCATCTGGATTTAGTGAGCAATCAATCTATAGTTAACTGGTTGTTTATGGCACTATTAATAATTATTGACGTGAAGTATATGCAGTGCGTGTTACCGTGCTAATTACCTAAGCGTTAGCCAGGGCTTAACGTTGTGCTGTTTATATAATTTAGATAGTACTTAAACCATGCATTAGAGACGAGAGAAAGTAATCAGCTTTTTCTGTTGGGGTGGCCTCCATTTTAACCAGATGCGGCTAATAACAGAATGAAAGTGATCAGCTTTTCCAATTATGTTGGGGTCGGGTTCTATTCTAAGATATGGCTGAATATTAAAAATGATATTCAGCCATATCTTAGAATGGAACCCGATCCCAGAGAGGTAGGGCATAGTGGAATCGAAACATTCCACTCACAATTGGAGCTGCCCGACTGGAGAAGTACCTCCACCTTGTAGAAAATCGTAGATAGTCAATTAACATAGCCCTGTGCTATGTTATGATCCTAACGGTGAGCAAGGACGCCAGAGCTCCGCGAAGAAGCGTTGTGTTGGCAGATAAGATAAGCATCACGATATTGTCTTCTATGCTGCCCGCCCAACTTTTCCTCCTTTATTTAAAGGGTCGGCAACGCGCGAGTGATACCCCTAGTGTTGCAAGCTTCCAGCTGCGGTAAACGCTTACCATCAGGCCGGCCGTATGCTTGTTTGCCACCTTAGTGATATAAAAAAATATATTAGTATTCAAACGTAGCGATTGCTGCTAGACTCCCACAGCCTAACTAACTTCTGGATAATACCGATACTCTAAATTTTAATATAAACTGGTTGTCAAGCTTTTTCAAGTTTCTGCACGAGTCGTAATCGACCTGCTAAGTAAGAATGGGCACTCATCGGCAAGCAAGCCACGGGCCAGGATTGGATTGAAAGAATTGCCGAAGAGTTTCATTGCAAAGTCACGAAGTTCTACTTGAAGTGCTGGGTTCAATTTCCAGATCAAGCAACGGTTTTAGTTGATTTAGGTAAACGGTCCAGTTGATTGGCAGGCAGGCTCACCACTGCGTATCTACAAGGAAATATGTACATAACTAGTACCACTACCAATAATAGGCGTGCTGATATCAATGTCAAAGGTATTTTGCATAATGTAGCACCTTGGTAAGTACCAAAACATATGTAGTATTCTGTGTTTGGAAGTATAACACATATTATACCTATACCGGCTATACCTACCTCCCAGGTTGGTCAAAAACTACTTACTTTAGCATCGGCTGTAATTTAATGGATAGCGCCACTTAACTTTTAAGGCGTGAGCTTGTGGACTAGGATAGAGGTATGAAAACTGTGACGTGCTGCGCTACCAATGTAATGTAAGAGGTAGGTACCTACCGACTCTTACAGTGCCCCTTAAATAACAACGCGTGTGAATTTAGCCGTTGCGAACAGCCATACAATATCGTAATCAGTAACGACAATAATGACGAATTCGTAACAATTACCTACTACCCCAACCGTCTTTACACCAAGTTTTTATACCTATCTAATAGTTATCACGGCAAAACCACTTGTGGATAACTTCAGACGCCCGTTGTTATTTTGGGGGTTCTATACACTACTTAAATAAAGCAGACGTAGTGAAGCGATAGAATTAAGTCTTTCAAAAAATAAATAAAATACAACTCTGGCATCGTTATAGCAAAACGATCTTTTCGTGCAATTATCCAGATTAGTTATTATGTAAATGGGAATACTATAATAAATAGCGTGCATTAAAACTGATTATTTATTATCAATTATACTATTAGTCGATTTTCCGATTCATAGGTACTATTTTTTATCTGTGCGAGAACAATAATCTTGACAGTGACGTTGTCATTTCTCAGTCTGTCATTATTTGACGTATCTGCAAATGCGATAATGCGAAGATTTTGCGATTCTTCTTAAATTTTATTATTGATTTTTCTGAGCAATTAGCAATTAAATTCATAGAACAAAGAGGCACCTATTATGAAACGAGTGTACGTTTACAGAAACAAATCAGAAGAAAATGGAAAAGTTGTGGCCTTGGAAAACACGTTTGAAGCTCTAATATCGGAAATTTCAAAACAGTTCATAGAGAGTCCTGAAAACTTGCGATTATATACAACAAACGGCTGTGAAATTGATGATGTGAGAGTACTAAAGGACGAAGACAAGATTTATTTATGTACCGACGGTGATGAGAAGTCTAAAAGTTGTGATAGTATAGCAAAATCAATGCAACATTTGAGTTTAGGTGATAGTAAACAGGGCAAGGTTGTGTCTGACTGGATCACGTTAAACGTTGGTGGCAAACATTTCACTACTTCCAGGGCCACACTGTTGGCCAAGGAGCCTTTGTCAATGTTGGCCCGAATGTTTGCCGATGACAATAACATGTACTTAATGACGCCAAGTGCTACTGATTTGACAGGAGCATACCTCATAGATCGAAGCCCAGAGTATTTTGAGCCTATATTAAATTATTTGAGGCATGGTGATGTGATATTAGATAAGCATGTGAACCCAAGAGGGGTGTTAGAAGAGGCTGTGTTTTATGGTGAGTAAAATTTTATTTCTAGGTCAGAGATTAAATAAAGATATCCTAGCTTAGTGAAAGCATCTTGGTAGTGATGCACATTTTACTTAACTGCTTTATTAGATGTGTGGTAGCAAGCTAGCAGGTGCATACTGAGTGCGATGAAGCAATACTATTGGGACTTTTTATGAAATTATCAGATGTTTTTAATTAGATTTCTAGTATATGGTCAATAGACTTGCCCAAGCATAATGACTGAAACTGTTGGTTTACAACTAATAGTCGCCTTTATTACATCACTGGTAATTTCCATGTGGGCTAAGTGTAAATGACCTATATTGTTTATTATTTTGACCATTTTCCTCAATTAAAATCTGCTTGCTAAGGTTGCAACTGATTGATAGACACAGGAAGAAAACAGGTTGCACTTTCCTGCACATTTTTAATTCAATTCATTTATTTCAGACAATTTACATAAAACATTGGCTATAAGTAAAAATTAATTTTACATTTTGTAAAGTTACACTTAATTTACACAGTGGTGGTCCCAGCCAAAGATTTTAGGGGGTCATAGTCAGAGAGTAGGTAATTGTGAGTAAGTAATAGGTTTGTTAACTTAACATGTACCATTTTGGGAGAGGTCATGGCCTCCATGATCCCCCCCCCCCCCTCCTAAACCACCACTGAATTTACAAAACATGTTCAGTTGACCTCAAGCATGCTCATTGGTTAAGGGCAAGAAATACTCAGAATAATATCCATTTAAATTCGAAATTCCAGGTATAGACTCAATGATACCACAATTGAACCTTTTGATAGAAGAGTCTCGGAGCAGCTGTGGAATTAACCAAGCTCTGACTCGCATGGATGTTGTGCGCTCCATCATAATGACACCAACTGCCTCAGAATTGAGGTTTCAAGGTGTGAACCTGTCTGGAGCTGACCTTAACAGGTTGGACTTTAGGTATATTAATTTTAAGGTAGGTAATAGTAAAATAATTAGTACATTTTATATATTTTAAATCTAAAGAATTATAAATATAGATAGCTTTAGAATAAGCAACCTTAAGTCTATAACATATAGTTAAATTTTCATTGCAACAAGAGTAGTTATAAAAACCATTTCTAAACATCTCCCATATCACATTCTAAAATCAACTTAGTTTTCTTACATAATAGGTACCTAAATGTTTCTATGAGTTCTAATAACAGTTTAACATAACATACTATCACACCCACATTCCCCGAAGGGTTAGGCACAGGTGTACTTATGTACACCCACAGTTCGCCGGTATGTTTAGGTCCCATGTAATAGGGGGCCTATTAACAGTTTATTAATTCCAATTGGATAGAATTTAATTTCCTTTATATTACATTATTAACATGGGATGTCAACTGGAATAATTTAAATGGAAATGGGAATAGCTGGCAGCAGTGTATATTGCTTACTTAGAATCTTGATAAACTAACAATTATTATATTATATTAATCTTCTTTTTTTAATCCTTTTGAAATGCAAGTGAAAATGCAGGCAACCTCTAGTCCTAACATATTAAAACAAAGTCCTCAACTGTGTCTGTCTGATAAACTCAAAATCTACTGAGTGGATGTTCATGTGGTTTTCACCAATAGCCTGAGTGATTCATGGGAAAGGTTTCAAGCTATTAAACATCATGCTACAACCCTTAGGAACAGGGCAAAGCAGATGAAACCGTAGGCGAAAAGCTAGTTAATTATTATAAGAGTCAAGTGCATATCTTGGATTCAACCTAGAAACATCATCATCATACATCATCCTTACCAAGGATTCTTTATTTCATTCACATCAATTTGTTTTCTGATTTTCAGTATGCTTGCTTGTCCCGATGCAACCTAAGTGGCGCTAACTTATCACACTGCTGCCTGGAGCGTGCAGACTTATCACATGCAAACTTAGAGGGAGCTCAGCTGTTAGGCGTTAAAGCTTTATGTGCCAATATGGAAGGTTTGTATAGGTTTGCGTTAAGTTATACATTATATTAAGATGAGTCCACCCAGAGTGGGTGACCTACCGAAAACGACCACATGAGTGTTTCGCCTCACTACTTTTTGCTGTGGTTACGGGAGCGAGGTTTCTTTTCTCCGCGATGGAGGACATACACCAACCTTATAAATTATAAATTAAAACTACTTTTTACGGATTTTATTGCGTTGTATTGATATTATTTATTATTAATTAATAATTATTTATTAAAAAGTAGTTTTGTTTCAATGTCTAATATTCAAGTAGTGTCAGATTTACATATTAACATTAATGGATTCTCTGAGTATGTGCAGTAAGATGTATTGTTTTTAATTTCAGGTGCCAATTTAAAAGGTTGTAATATGGAAGATCCATTGGGATCAAGAGCTGTGATGGAAGGTGTTAATTTAAAGGGTAATTAATTAAATTTTTCGTATAGGTATAACTGTCTAATAATTATTTAGTATTAAACACAGTCAAGCCTTTTGTGTCAAAGCTTTTCAAACATACAATAAATTAACTGACAAAAAATACACCAGGATTAGTTATTTGCTCAATTCACACCTATTGCTTGAATTGCTTTTCCCAAGATAATATATTTAATGGTCGCCAAATTGTTTGCAGGTGCAAATCTCGAAGGGAGTAATATGGCGGGTGTTAATTTGCGGGTGGCTACATTGAAGAACGCCAATCTACAAAACTGTGATCTCAGGGCCGCTGTCCTTGCCGGAGCAGATTTGGAGGTAATACCATCATCATAAATAGAGACATACATACCATCACGCCTGTATTCCCTGAAGGGGTAGTCAGAGGCGTACTAATGTCCACCCACAGTCCGCCGGTATGTTTAGGTCCCATGTAATAGGGGTGAGCTTATTGCCATTAACCGGGCACAAATCCGGATTCCGAGCTGCTATTGAGAATTTCATAGAAACACCCAATAAATAACACTTTGCTCGACCTCGATCTAACTCAGGACCTCTAGCGGACCACTACACTAATGAGGCAGCAGTAGCAAATAGATAGATAGAATATTCTATACAGAATTCTTTTCCTTTCTGCACTCCGAAAACGAATGCTAAGTATATTAGTTAAAAACAATGGTGTTAAGCGCCATCTGGCCGCGGCTGCGCGTAGCACCGCACCTAATTACTATAGGTTTTTGGTGCCTTGGTACGCGCGGGGGCGACTAGATGGCGCCGCGAAGCATAAATATTATTCTATATTCTATATTTTTCTATGGTTTAAAAAATAAAAGACTGTCAAAAAATATATTTTTTTCTGAACTTCGAGCAAACTTGTTTTAATTAGCACATTCAAATATAATTATAATTAGGAACTGAGACTACTTTTATATAAACGAAACGAAATATACAAATGGTACAATGGGCAGTCTTATCGTGTTACCTTTGAACTCGAGAGAAAATAAATCAATACAAGATACCTATTTATAATAAAACACACAAATTACACTAGGATTTTCTCCTGTATCGTGGGTGCGTTTACAAACACAAATTCTCACATACACAAACGCCCAGACCCGGAACAGCTACTACCTACCGGTACTTGTAAATCATACAAATATTTTTTCAGTGTTGTGACTTATCAGGCAGTGATCTCCATGAAGCGAACCTCCGCGGTGCCAATCTGAAGGACGCGGCGTTCGAGCTCATGCTTACACCGCTTCACATGTCCCAAACAATCAGATAATGGATACATGCTTTTTAATTTATGTTTAAATAAATGCTTATTGCATTGATGGTGTCATTTTTATTTCAAACTAGCTACCCGTGCGTGCGCAGCTGCGCTTGCATCTAATCTAAGTTTTTTTAACCTTTTAACCACTACTTCGTTTTATATCACGTGCAGTGCCTCCAGCGCCCGGCTCAAAAATGGACTAATAAATACCCACGATCAATAGGGTCGTGCAATAAAATATCGATATTAATTATGATGTGTTTTACTGCGTATAACATTTGTGTGACTTGAAGTTATTTATTTAATAAGATACCGTCAGACATAACGTAGAGGTAAATAATTCATACACCATTAAAATATAAACCTAATTACATTGACACCCATATAATTTCAGTAAAAGAAATGTTTGCCATCTTTGATTTCAAAATTAATGCAATTTTCGTTATTAGCTTCCTGAGAAACCTCTGATTTGATATGTATAACTGTATAACATAATATGAATTAAAAAAGAATGTCCACCATCTTGGATTTAAAAACAAATTCGCCAGTTGCCATTGCCATTCAAAAACAATTACCCTTAACTGGGCACAAACCTAAACATCGAGTTGCAACTAAGAATATAATAGAACCCTCTAACACTACCTACCAACTGCGTACCTACCAAAGCGTAGCTGTCACATCCAATCAATACTGTTGTCTGACTTGTCTAGTCGTCTAACTCAGACGTCAGACAGAGACATCTTTCGCAATCAATGCATTAAAAATCCCTTACAAGGGATTTTTAATGCATTGATTTGGTCTATGGTCGACTGGTTGAGAATGCATATAGCATTAAGTCCGCCTCTATACAATATTATGCCTAAAGTATTTTTTTTTTAAATAACATTGCCCCGCACTAGGATTTTATCTATGTATCGTGGGTGCTTTTACAAACAAAAATTCTCACAAACACTAACACCCAGACCCGGAACAACTACCTGTAGATCATAGAAATATTTGCTCCGTGTGGGGATCGAACCCACAACACGTTGCGTAGAAGCCGATCGCTAGGCCGCTACGCCAAACGTGTCGTTTATATAAATTTAAAAGTAGGTATGTTGGACAGATCGGAAAGAACAAAACTTATAAAATGGATACGGGTATCGACCGTGACATTGGTGACTCCGATCCGATAAAACAATCAAATGCAAAATCCGACGCATAGTGAGATTGGTCTGGTAAACACGCAAATAGCGTGTTTACATTTTATTCACGAGTTCGCATCAATCCTGTTCATTTACGTTCTACCTATAATCTGTGTGTAACAGTTCCATTTTGGCGTAGAAAGATTTCATTTTGCAAATTAATCTTGCAGCTTTTGTTGACATCACTGCAAGAGTTAAATAAAGAGTTCTGAAAATTACAAAATGCTCGCGAATTACAGTAAGTTCCATAATTTGTTATTAAAAATGTTTTGTTTTAAATTTTTTATCGGAGATTTTTAGAAAAAATATTTTATTTTGTGTGACATTCAAAATAGACGCTGTTTCATACAGCCGCGGGTAGGTAGGTACTTAGGTACATATTATGAGTCAGTGGCATCGCCTTAAATTTAACTCCAAAGATCTAATGCCTCCGCCTGCATGAGATTGGTCATCTTGTTTCTATCTTTTTTAGCAGACGGGTTTTTGATTTTTTTAACTAGTATCTACCTACTAACTTACCTACATTTTAAAAATTAGGTAGATCTTGGGATGTCGCGGTAAGTTAAGCACGACAATCGTATATTTTAACTTCATTATTATGTTTAGGTACCTGCCTACTTTTTTATATATTTAATATTTCTAATTTTATTTGGTGATGTGATTGGGATAGGTACCTAATATGTCCCTTTCTGGTTGGACAATAAGACTCTTTTTAACCTAGGTAGGTACTCAAAACAGTAGTTTTAAGAGTTCAGGAAAATAGGGCTATATACCTAATTCGTTGAGTTAAACAGTGTTACCAGACCACATTTACAAACAGTACCTACGTAGGTGGGTACCCTTTTATAAAATTCCGTAACTTTTTGGTAAACCTGTCGTACCTACTTTTTAGGAAATTCATACTGGCAACGCTGGTGTTTGGTGCATGTGTTTATGCAACTCCTGATAATAAGCCGTAAGTATTTTCTTATATTTTATTTACTAGCGGTGCCCCGAGGTTTCACCCGTTTGTCCGGGAAACATCTCGCTATCACGTTCATCATCACGCTACGACCCGAGCCGGCTCCTAAGGGTCGTAGCGTGATGTTAGCATGATTACCATCCTCAAGAATTGAAATCTGACTGGTTATAGAAACAAATATTTTACCTTTATCGTATAATTATGTAGGTATGAGATTGATAAATTTGAAAGTAGAAAAATATTAATAAATCTTTATTTCAGACTATATCAGTCCATATCGGTTAACTTGATTAATATACTACTTACCTATTTATAAAAAATGACACTGACAAAAAAAACAACAAACGTAAACATCGTAACAATGTACTATGGACATAATTTCATTTCATACCTTCAGTATTAGTCGGATCCGAGTCTGTTGGAATGTTTTGCTTAAATATTAGAATTAAGTATACAATATTTTTTTTTGCGTAAAGTCCCGTGGTATAACCTAGACACAATGCAAAATCTTTTGTATTGGACGAATAGGGTACTAAGGTACTGATACAGGTAATGTGACGGAATCGCCAGGGATGGACCACTCCAAAGCTCTGATTAAAGCCTATAATAAAAGGCACACAGGCCTTTTACTAGCGCTGAGCAGGAACAATCTGAGCATTGTGAGTATTGTGACGGGATATTGTTGCTTAAACAAGCACATGTTCAACCTAAGGTTGAGCAATACGCAAACCTGTCGATGCTGTGAGGAGGCTGATGAAACGCCACTTCACCTTTTTGGGGTATAACATAATACCTAATCAACCCATTATACTGTCCCACTGTTGGGCACGGGTTCTCATCTCAGAATGAGAGGGATTAGGCTATAGTCCACCAAGCTGGCCTAGTGCGGGTTGGCAGACTTCACACGCCATCGAGAAAATCTCTCAGGCATGCAGGTTTCTTCACGATGTTTTCCTTCAACGTTTAAGCGCATGATAATTAACTATTTAATACGCCTTGGGTTCGAACTCGAGACCTTTGACTTGGCAATCCAACGGTCATACCACTAGGCTATCACTTCCTTGGGGTATGCGAATCGGTAATACACGAAAGTAGTTTCATCTAGGGAAACACCTTAAGCCTGGATGAAATAAAGGAGGCCAACCCTAAGAAAATCGTGCAGTTCATAGTAGCTGCAGGATTCAGCGGTGAACTCTAACTCAACCAGTGGCGATCACAATAAACCGACTGCGGGCGCAGTGATACTATAGCCGCAAGCAATTAAAAAAAAATAGGGCAACATCACATTGTATATGCTTTTCATACACTTAGAGGTCAGCTTATACCGGACACGTGTGACACGTTCTGCACCCGTGTGTCGCAGAATCATAATTATTGTGTTTCTTCAAAAGTGGGCATTCTACTACTTGATCCAGGCAATTGCAATTGCAAATTTACACGCACAATGCAAAAGATTTTGCATTGTGTCTGTTAATTGTTACTTGAGGGTTAAAACTTAGATTTGTCTCATTCCAGGTATAGATTCACAATTCTACTGTAATCTTGCCGGTAGGCACTTAACACATATGAATTTTAAGGTAAGTAGTAATTTTTAATAAAAAGAAAAACTATCATTTTGGAAAGTTAGGAAGGTATTCACGGTAGTAGTGACACTTACGTTACGCCGAATGTCATGCAGAGAGTTTGATTCAATCCAAAGATAAATTTGTATCGTAGTATTATATTACCCAAAGGTTGACTGGTAGAAAATGCCATATGGCATTAAGTCCGCCTTATGTACTAAGTACTATTGTGCATAGAAGTATAAATCTATACTTATAATAAATCTGTAGAGAGGTCAATTCTGTACATGAAATATACTACAACCCTTAGGAACGGGGCAACGCAGGTGAAACCGCGGGCGAAGAACTAGGGAACAAAGTAACTATTCCACGCGGACGAAGTCGCTGGCAAAAGCTAGTAAATAAATATGTTTCTAACTGCACCATGACACAACTTCTTCACTAATGCGTGACATAGCTTACCGGAAAGGGAAATTAACCGCATCCAATCTAATCCGTTGAGCTACTGAGCCACACATAAGTGTCAAAATCTCCCTGCAGTTTCAAACCAATGTTTATTATTGGAATGATTTTCTATTTGCCAGTATGCGCAATTGTCCGGATGCAACCTGAGTGGATCTAACCTGCAAAACTGCAACTTAGAGTACGCAGACTTGTCAAACGTGATCATGTCGGGTGCCCAGCTGGCGGGCGTCCAGGCTACAGGTGCCAATTTCCAAGGTGATCCAAATTAAACATTTAAAAAACTCCCCACAGCATCAATTCATGGTTACCATGTTCTTGCAATATCATTGAAGTAACAAGATACCAAGTTTCAAATCGATCAGACTTGTGGAAATTGCTCATATCCATTCATGAACTAGAAAAGAGTTGATAATCCTCAAACGGCTGGCCAGGTTTCCTCAAAATGATAGCTAAGAACATTCTTAATTATGTCTACTTTCAAACTAAAAAAAGGATGCTGGGATCGATATAGATACAAACACTCGAAGTTACCGTTAAAAATTGTTTTTAGGTGCAAGGTTGCAAGGTAGCATTATGCAGGGCATTAATTTTCGAAATGCAAATCTGAGAAACACAAATCTACAAGGTTCTAATCTTCAAGGTGCCATCTTTTCTGGAGCTGATATGCAGGTATTGTATAAATGATATAATTGGGTAGGTACAGTCGAGTTCATTAATATATGAGCCCTTCCAGGCTTCAAAAATATATGAACGTCAAAAAAGTCATGTTAGGTAATATTGTGACAATTGTGGTCAAGATTTATATTAATTATATGTGACTGCTATTTTTCAGTAAAATGTATACAGCCAAAGGCATATTAATATATAAACAACTGTAGGAATCGCACATGAATCAATAATAATATATCTGAACAACTTGAAAAAGCAAACGTGAGGAAAACAATGGAAACTACTGTCATTTCAGTAACAATATGAACTATATCTTATTTGTTCGAGCATATATGTAATTGACTTTCCTATGCATATAGACATAATTAAGAAGATGCCTGCTCAGATATTTTGAAGCCAATAAAGTTTAGATATATTTTTGAAAACAGTCATCACATATTATTGCCTTATCCACACATGTTTGAACCGTTCACATGAGGACATATTTTTGATCTATAGGTTCTATAGAATTTACCGAGCTTTCCAAAGCTTACAATATTTTTAACCCTTGACATTGCCAATATATTAATGAACTCGACTGTACAATTTAATTGTAAATGTTTGACCAGCTCGCGACCACTCTTACGTCGGAGTCTGTTGTAAAGCACCTCAGTGTGCGTTTCGATTTCTGCGTGTGAGAGCCAGTTCCCCCTCGATTGCTGCGGCTCCGGCAATCTGCCGTCCATAATCCGTCCATATCTTCTTAAGCATCGGCAACGCATAAGCAACTTGTATGATTATGGGTGGCAATAATTACTTACCATCAACGAGCTCGTCTATACGCTTACCTATACAAAAAAAAATACAGAGATAGGTAACGCTCCATACAACTTGATTCCAACTAATTTTCCTTTTAAACGTATATTACTGTAAAATGCTGAACTACGGTCCTGGATCCTTAGATTTTACACTTTTTTTTTAAAGTCCGAATCATCCACCATGGTAAACTAACCTATCTGTGATAGTAAAAGAGAATGAAATCTGTAAATATAAAGATTTACCGAAGTTTGGGCTTTAACAGCAATATAATATATAATTACCAAATAGCAAGTCAAGGTAAGCATTATGGCTGAGCACTCGAGCTGCCATGTTACAAAAATGGATCCTTCGCTAATTCGAGTACTTAACTATTTTCTGAACTATTTATATACCTGTACAGGGGTTATTTAGTAGATACATTCACCCGTTGTTTGATTAGAGACGTTGATATTAAATGTTGTAGGTAGGTAGTCTAGAATAACCCCGCGACTGACGTTGATCTAAAGCAACGTCGATCTTTTGAGTAACTCCATAATCACATATTCTTTTACACGTGTTTAATTTTTTAATTAACTTCTTTTCTTATGTTTCAGGGTTGCAACTTAGGGGGTAGTAATCTTCAAGGCGCGGTGTGGTAGATCTATCATACTCACTCGGATTCGATAACTTCGCAAACAATCAAATGATAGATGATTATATTAATTATTTATTTAAATATCTTTTTTTACGTTAATGTATTTTATGTAAATAGTGTATAATAATAGGTTTCGTTTTATTATGTATATAGTTTATTGATGTAAATAAATAATTATGAAGTTAAAATTTGATTTTCAAGGTCAAGTTCAAGTTCAAATGTTTTTATTACAAATAAGAAGAATATTTTTATTTTTAAGAAGCGTTTGTGAAACGTTATGATTCTAGTTGCACGGTTCCGAAAGATTGATCCGGATATGGAGAAGAATCTGGCAAGAAACTCCATGGACACTCTTTTAAAATAAATGGTGTTACAATCTTCACTGGTACAATATTGCGATATGAGGATGTGTGAACATTGAATGTCAAAATTGGACTAAAGTCGATAATTACTGGAAGGTTCTCAGTGTTTGAGAACTCGATGTCATTATCTTCTATACTTATAATAAATCTGTAGAGAGGTCAATTCTGTACATGAAATATATTTCCAAAATAACTATCAGCGGGTGATTAGTGATCGATACTGACGACAAAAATGCAATCAGTAAAATTTTTGTCTGTCTGTCTGTCTGTCTGTCTGTCTGTATGTTCATTATAGAAACAAAAACCACTCGACGGATTTCAACGAAACTTGGTACAATTGTTCTTCATACTCCTGGGTAGGTTATAGTATACTTTTCATCACGCTACGATCAATAGGAGCAGAGCAGTGAAGGGAAATGTTGGGAAAACAGGAGAACTTACTCCATTTTTTAAGCTTCCGTCGCGTGTGCAGCCTTAATGGTCAAAGTGACGGAAATGTTCTCCTTAAAATTATATAAAAGATATTCCACGACAGCAAATGTCTATCTTTTATGGTTGACTCACAATAACACGTGTAACTCCCGATAGCTTAGCAGTTCGGAGCTTTCTGATTATATTTGTTCTCTTACGTTAGGTGACTGACTGACTGACATAGTGATCTATCAACGCACAGCCCAAACCATAGGTTATAGTATACTTTTCATCACGCTACGATCAATAGGAGCAGAGCAGTGAAGGGAAATGTTGGGAAAATGAGTGATTCATGGGAAAGGTTTCAAGCTATAAAACATCACGCTACAACCCTTAGGAACGGGGCAACGCAGGTGAAACCACGGGCGAAGAACTAGGGAACAAAGTAACTATTCCACGCGGACGAAGTCGCTGGCAAAAGCTAGTATGAAAATAAATGAACTATGTGGTAAAATACACACATCATCAAAGCAGGATATAAATTAGGACTCCACTCAGACATGCCACAATGTACACACACTTACAGGTTCAGTTGAGGTAAACAGTACTAACCATATGAAGACATCTCAAAATGTAATGAATACAAATTCTGTGAAAACTATGTTCATGTATTTACTATAGATACTAAATTGGGAGGACGATACACTTTTCCCGAATATCTTATTAAATCTTAAATTAAATATTTTTGCCCAAGCCACATTCAAATTATTCATGAATCAAAATAAAATCATATATAGTTATAATACAATACGTACCTACCTTGCACAAACACAATAACCAGGTAGGTAACGCGACCCCACGCTGCTCCGTTCTAATGAGGCGTAGCGTGATGTTACATAGCGTTTAACCTAACTCGATAAATGGACTGTCCAACACAAAAAGAATTTTTCAATTCCAACGCTATGATGTCGCACACCCAGGTCAACAAAGGCGTAAGTATGAATACGTCATTTTTTTGCAATTTCAAATAGCGCAAGTAAAGATACATATGCTCAATTATTTCCGTTAGAATTTGACTAAAATAAAGGTTTTTACCAAATAAGGAATCATCAGGTCACATAAATTTAAAAAAATCAATTATAAAGGTGTTTCATAAAAATACAAGTAAAAGCCTATAATCAGGCATAAGCATTAGGTTACATTTTTTACCTAAAGCAAAAAAGGGCGTAAACATTACTTAGCCACCGTATTTTTTCATAATACATAAAATTTCGTAAAATATGACAAATAATAACAGTATAATAATTAATTAAAAAGCAGTGATTGGAGTAAATGTCATTGTCATGTGAAAATTGATCTTAATAAAATAAGGAAAAAGTCTGTAAAACAAAATATGAAATATTCAATAACAAGATAATTTGAGATATCTGATCTCAAATAATAATAACACAAGATATAGGATTAAAAACCGATTAGATAGGTATATCAGTTTTGGGGTGCGATCCGTATTGTAGAACTAAATACATCCTCCGTCGGATTTTCTTGTAGGTAAATGAATATGTATTTATTTGGCTGGTAGAGAATGCTAACTCCGCCTCATTAAAATATAAGGCATAAATTATTTAATATTTCATAATGATAATATTAAATATGTTGGAGAGATCGGAAAAAACGAATCTTATAAAACGGATATGGGTATCGACCGTGACTTTGGTGACTCCGATCCGATGCAAACAATCGAATGCAAAAAAAAAAAAATGTTGCGCGGTTGGTCTTATTTGCGCGTTTACTTTTTATTCAGGAGTTCGCGTCAATCCTGTTCATTTACGTTCTATATTTTGTGTGTACCAGTTCCATTTTGGCGTAAAAACATTTAATTTTACAAATAATTCTTGCATTTCTGTTGACATCGATAGTATCATTGCAAGAGTTCTAAAAATTACAAAATGTTCGCGAATTACAGTAAGTTTCACAATTTTTTATACTTGTGCTATTTTTAATTTAAAAAAAACAAAGATTTTTAGAAATATTTTTCAGTTTACTTTTCAGTTTCACTCTGCGGGTAGGTTAGAAGTTTCATACTTATGACTTTACGCTGTTTTAAATTGCGTATTTTTAAACCGGACTGTGCCAAAAGGAGGGTTTGTTTTTTAAGTGTATGTTATGTAGCTATGTATATTTGTATTTGTCTGTCTCTGTAGCCTAAACGGCTTGATGGATTTTAGCTTGCGAGGCGTCGTTATTTGTCTCAATTGTGAGAGTAACCTACATTAAAAACTAAAAACAAAAACAAAAATGGAGTAAGAAAAAAAACCCGACTTACAAAAAAGATTATCCAGTCTGTGCCTCTGTGGCATCGCCTTAAATTTATTTAACTCCAATGACCTAATGCTTCCGCCTGCATTCGATTGGTCGTTGATTATGATGATTCTTTTTTATTTGAAAGCTGGTGCTTCCCGTGTGGTCCCATTTCAATTTGGTCCAGTTCTGACGATGGCATCCATGAGAAAACTATATACATGTCAAATTTGCATTAGCATGTGCGTGACAAATGAATGAACAACTCAATATCACGCCAACCGATTTTGATGATTCTTTTTTTTATCGATAGCTCATACTTCAGAGGTGGTCCCATAAAAATTTGGTCAAGATCTGATCACAAAATTTAGAACAACATGACAATAACACGTAAATGATAACGTCGTCTAGGTATGCGTGAAATTTTACTCGCTACTAAAAATTTTAACAAAAGTAAAGCCTTCAAAAAAAAAAATGCAAACTTAAAATAAGAGTTTCGGAAGTCGGTGGCGAAAACAAAAGTTCAAACCAAATCGAAGGCACCGACGCGGTCTGAAACTGTTATTTTATGTCTGCATTTTTTTTTTGAAAGGCGGTTTACTTTTTGTTATTATTGTTATTGCAGAAGGGTTTTTTAATTTAAATTAAAAATTAGCTAGATTTTGGAAATTACGGTAAGTTAGGCACGACAATAGTGAAGTACTTTTAAACATAATTATCCTAGCTACTTTTATGAATCTTTTAATATTTCTAATTTTATTTAGTGATGTGATTGGGATACCTAATAGTTATGTCCCTTGCGGATCGGACAGGGTCTTTTTTACATCGCTTAAGAGTTCAGGAAAATCGGGCTAATTCATTGAGTTAAGCAGTGTTACCAGACTACATTTACAAACAGTAGGTACCCTTTTATAAAATTCCGTACCTTTTTGGTAAACCTGTCATACCTACTTTTTAGGAAATTCATACTGGCAACGCTGGTGTTTGGTGCATGTGTTTATGCAACTCCTGATAATAAGCTGTAAGTATTTTCTCGTACATACTTTATTTACGGTGGACCGGGGTTTCACTCGTTTTTTCGGTTCAAGGGTCGTAGCGTGATGTTAGTCTATAATCATCCTCAAGAATTAAAGTCTTACTGGTTATTCTAGATATTAACGTATTCAAATAAAGAAATTCTTTACCTTTATCGTATAAAGTAAGATAAGGTAGGTAGCTAGGTACCGCCTTCAGTAAGTGACTGCCTCATTAGTCTAGTGGTCCTAAGCGCGACTGCTACGCTAGAGGTCCTGGGTGGATCCCCAGGTCGAGGAAAGTGTTATTGAGTTTTCTATGAAATTCTCAGTAGCAGCTCGGAGTCTGGATTTGAGCCCGGTTAATGGCTATAGGCTCGCCCCCTATAACATGGGACCTAAACATACCAGGCGACATACATTAAGTACGCCTCTGCCTAACCCTTCGGGGAATACAGGCGTGACCGACCTATAAGATTGATAAATGTAAAATTTATTTTGAGTTATTTTGTTTTGAGCGTATTAGGTTCTAGGTATAAAGAGTAAGTACAGCATTTAAGGTTCCGTATTATACACAAAGCTTTTGTTTTGGTTTCCGGGGGTTATTACGTACGGGTGTTGCTGAATGAATCTGCTGAGTTTAAATCAAATTAGTTTAATGAATGAAAAACGATTACCGAAAGGAATTTATAAGGTTAATGTCAGCGGCAGTGTCGGAAGGGTTGTCCAAGAAGGCCGTAAGCAGATCTTATTGGCGAAGTCCTTCCAATAGGTGACGTGTGTAGTATTCACAACTGGCGCGTACCTATGTATGAGAAGATGTACGAATGTGGAAGAAGCAAAAGAATAACTTATGCAAGAATCGTAACAAGTAGCAGTCTATAGTTTCTGCCTATCCCTTTGGGAGAAAGGCGTGAGTGTATGTATGTAGTTTAAATCATCATCCTCCTAACCTTTTCTCAACTATGTTGGGATCGGCTTTCAGTCTAACCAGGTTGCGACTGCCATCAGACCTTACAAGACTGCCGACTCATAAGACTGCCTCATTAGTCGAGTGGTCTCAACCGCGACTTCTACGTTAGAGGTCTTCTCTCTAAATTCTTAGTAGTAGCTCGAATTTATGCCGTATTGCCGTATGCCGTCGTTCATGTTCTGATTGCCATAGCCGATCCCGGTGGACAGGTATTTCTTCCGCTCTCGCCATCGAAAGAACAAAGTAACATGAATCTTGTACCGAAGGATTGAAGGATAACAAGTGCCGCGCAGACAATGACGATGTACTTAACTACAGTTTAAAAGTGGAAAAGTTACATTGTACGCAGTGAGAGGTACAGCCGCGGATGAGTTGCATAGCCATAGTCACTACTTACAGTGCGTAAACAAAGCGTGACGTAACAAGGTCGCCGGATGCACCGATCGTCTGAAATTATACCCTCAGAAAATATAAACAACTGTCTAAGTATAGTAACCTACGGCGTCGACACAAACAGTGTGTATCTGTCTCTGGGATCGTAACTCTAAAACGCATGAACCGATATTGATTAAGGTTTTTGTTTGAAAGGCGATTTAATCGTAGAATTACGCACGTATTCCCCGCAGGGCTAAGCAGAGGTGTAATAATGTACATTTAGCATGTAGCAGTCGCGCTTAGGATCATTAGACTAATGAGGCAATTTTATAGATAAACTATTACCTATTTACATTACCTACCATGAAGTATTTTTAGGGTTCCGTACCGCAAAAAGAAAAACTGGAATTCTTATAGGATCACTTTGTTGTCTGTCCGTCCGTCAGTCTGTCTGTCAAGACCCTTTATCTTGAAAACGCGTGGAGGTATCGAGTTGTAAAGAAACAATATTCACTAATGTGACAATATTTTTTCATTCAAATATAATATAGGATCTTTTAGGTAAACACAGTTCAAGCCAGTTCCATCTGAACCTAATTTATAGAATTTTTACAAGGTAACTAAAGACTAAATAGTTTTTGCCTCTAGTGACTATATATGTACTATATACTACACTTTGTGCGCTGTAGCATGGTGCGGGTAACAGCTTCATAAAATTTCTTTTCACACTTGAAGGTTGCCGCGATTTACAAATTATGACTTAGTATTTTAGCTGTACCACATTCGTAATATATTAAATCAATAATAACTGTAAAATAAATTAAATGAACGTCATATAGGCAACTGTCACCCGCACCATGCTACAGCGCAAAGAGTGTAGGCTATATACTAGATAGGATTAGCCAAAATGTTATAAATCTAACTTATTTATTTTAATTCTGTTAATATCTTATTTCTTTAATATTAAAGATATTATACATGTACATCCTCCACTTGCCCACATGGATGCGAAACATTTACGGAGCCTTCTTCTGACTTTACACCAGTTTTAAATGAACTTTCTTGTTATCATAATATTACCTGCGACGAACAATACGAATTATTAGTATAACCTCCATTATTTAGTACTATGTACTACTTATATATGCTCCCATTTGCATATTTACATTTTTTTAAATAGGGTATTACACCCATTTTTGGAAAGTGCCTCAATTAGAATCTATAGTGCTAATAAACCACAAAAAAAAAACACAACATGTTTATCCTATCCATAAGTGCTATAAAAATACATCGCTTAAGTTAACGAAAACGCTGGACGCAGTGGACGCTATATGGCCACAGTATAAATATATGGCTCTTCCGTGGTTATGACGTCAGTAGGACAGCATACTGACGTCATAACCACGGAATATTTAATACAAATATTACATTTTTAAATTACAAACAATTACGTTTACACAGGTAAACGTAACTGTTTGTTATTTAAAAATGAGTTATTATTCTACTTATAGTTGGTGTGTCGTTCCTGAATGCTTATTATAATGAAAACAATAAAAGTACAAAGCCAAAAGTACGCTGATCAATTGGCAGTTGACACTTTTTAGTTGAGTTTACACAGCCGTATGACTTAATAACATGGCCTATTTGATGTTAAAAACAGATTAACAGAACTGAAAACTTTGATTTGTATTTTAAATTTTATCTTGTTATTTTATGAACTAAAACTAACATTTTCCGACCGAAGAATAATATTGAGATTCATCACTACTCTCTATCTCGGTCTTTCCTAGATTGCCATTCTGCGAATCTAGGAAAGACCCAGAGCACAACAACAATATATTTTGCATTGTGTCTGTAATTTGTTACTGGATGGTTAAAAATTAGTTTTTGTCTCATTCCAGGTATAGATTCACAACCCAACTGTAATCTTGCCGGTATGGACTTAACGCATATGAGTTTTAAGGTAGCTATGGATAATTTAATAAAAAAATCTATTCTTCTGAAATGGTAGAATGGTACCTACCTAATCAAGGCTTGTGGTGATACTACCGTTGCGCCGAGTGTCTTGGGCAACATTATAGTTATATTCGTCATGAATTTAATTCCTACCAAACATAATATTGTATGATCCACACTTACCTAATTGTTTCGAGACTGAGTGTCAATCGTCTCTTTTTGTATATTTAGAACAGTCTCCGCGACACAACTTGTTCCCTAATGCGGGACATTTCTTTTTGAAATGGGAAAAATAACCACAACCAATAAAAGTTATGTTACCATAAAAGTATATTTACCATGTTTATGAGTTACTAATTCCAGAGAGACACATAGGTGTCAAAATCCCTCTACAGCTTTTTTATTGCAATTATTTTCTCATTTTCTAATTGCCAGTTTGCGCACTTGTCCGGATGTAACCTGAGTGGATCTATCATGCAACACTGCAACTTAGAGTACGCAGACTTATCAAACGCGATCATGTCAGGTGCCCAGATGGCGGGAGTCCAGGCTACAGGTGCTAATTTGCAAGGTGAGTGTTAGATAACCTTTAAAATCATAAGACAACAACCTGATACAACTTAAATTTAAAAAAATCCCGCAGGATCAAGTCATGGTTACATGTTCTTGCAACATCATTAAAGTAACAGGATACTAAGTTTCAAATCGATCAGACTTGTGGAAGTTGCCCAAATGCTCACATCCCTTCATGAATTAGAAAAGAGCTGATAATCTTCAAACGGCTGGTCAGATTATCTCACGGCTAAGAACACTCTCGATCAAGTCACCTTTCTAAGTAAAAAAATTAAATAAATATCGGTTCAATCGTTTGGGAGCGATGCAACAGACAAATACACAGACACAGTTGCGGTCACGGTCCAGGCTAGCGCAGGCTTGTCTGAGGACTGACGCCAGCGTTACTGGCTTCGTGTAAACCTTGCATTACACAGCACTGGATGTCCAATAATAAAACAAATGCAACTTGGATTGAATCAACTCCACAAAACTTAATATTCTTAAAGAAGAAATTATACGAATAAATCTAAACGGAAAATCTATAACGGATCACCAACAAATTGCTGAAGCTTTTAAAAATCACTTTGTTAATCTTGTTAAACCTACAATTCATATCATAATAAAAAGCTTACATTGATTGATAATAATTATTTAATAACTCCTTATTTATAAGTCCAAATTTTTTTTATATATAAAGCTTACTAGCAATTTGGGTCGCACGTTACTAGTATTCATGTTAACCCCTCGTGCTAAGCTAAACGCTTGTGTTACGAGTGGGTTCACATCGGTAGTTCAATGGGTGGGTTTCGAACCGGCAACCACATGATCGCAAGCCCGACGCCCTAGCCACTAGGCTACTGCCGCTTCGAATTCCAAATGACATATTTAAAATCCTTAAAAAATACACACAGTACTGGATACGATTATATATCTACGTCAATTATAAAGTACGTCGCACCATCCATTGGTCAGGTTCTAAGCTACTTGATCAATCTATACAATCCACATCGGAAAATTTCTTAATAAGCTAAAAATCTCAATCATCAAGCCTTTGTTCAAGAAGGGTAAAAGGGAGGATATTTCTTGCTACAGGCCAATAGCTTTAATCCCTGTTTTTTCCAAAATCATTGTACAAGTAATCTATAATAGCATTTATAACTATTTTGAAACCATGATCTTTTTGTCTGCGAACAAAATCAATTTCGTAAAAGCAAGACGAAGAGGTCATCTACGATCTTCTTACAGGATAACTAATAGTAATAATAAATAGTTTTAGTATCGAACCCTTTCATTAATTGATATACAAACACGCGAAGTTCAAATTACAGTTAAAAAATATTTTCAGATGCAAAGTTGGAGGGTAGCAATATGGAGGGCATTAATTTTCGAAATGCAAATCTGAGGAACACAAATCTACAAGGTTCTAATCTTCAAGGCGCCATCTTTTCTGGGGCTGATCTGCAGGTATTGTATGGATATGCCTAATTAGGTACATTTTAAAAATAATTGTCTGACCTGCTGGGTGGTTGCTCCTCTTGGAGTTCGACTGACTGGCGAAGGCGTCCAGTCGACCACTCTTACGTCGGAGTCTGTCGAAAAGCACCTAACTATGTGTGACAGCCGTCTGGCTGTCACACATAGTTAGGTGCTTTCACAAAGGGAAAGTTATATATATTGACGTTCTAAGGGTCTCCTTAGAACGTCAATATATATAACTTTCCCTTTGGACGTCAATATGTATTACAGGGTTTTATTATGTAGGCAGTAGGTAGGACGTCATTTGGTTAGAGACGTTGATATTAAAAAAGCCAAACCTAAGACTACTACTTGAATTGTATCAGAATGGTCGTCCAATGGTACAGATTTTCTAGACGAAATTGTTAAAAACGTCGATCCTACATGACTACTAAATGGGAGTATAATTGCGTGGATTATGTTATCCTTTTACACGTGTTTAATTTACTTAAATTCCTATGTTTCAGGGTTGCAACTTAGGGGGCAGTAATCTTCAAGGTGTGGTGTGGTAGATCATACTCACTCGACCTCGTTATCTTCGCAAACAATCAAACGATTAATTAATTATTTCTTATAGTACTTACTTATAATTTAAGCAGGTTTTAATTCTTACTGTTTTTTTTAGTACAAAATATTTCGTGATGGCCCAACTTGTCTCATTCTGTTAGGTTGACGCTTAAGTTACGTACCCAAAATCGTTAGGACAATATGAATTATAACCGACTCTCTCAGAAGGCTATGTATATTTAAAAAAATCATTTGGTACGAATGTGTGACGATAAAAATAAAATGCATATTTTACATTACATTACATTACCTACTGAAATTAGGACTTGAGATTAATAAATCAGTAACTAGGTTTTATCTGCATAAAATTAACACCTAAAATTACCTACTTACGTACTAACATTATGATAGATACTATAAAAGTTATAGCGCTTATAAATCGGAATGATACAAGAACTTCTTTTCTTCTTCTATTACATGAGACCTAAACATCAACCTAAACGGTATAGGTATTTTAGTACACCACTACCAAACCCTTCGGCGATACAGGCGGAATAGCATGTTATGTTGAGTCGATAAGAAAACGGATACGTGAATCGGATAGTCGCTACCGCTAGTCGGTCGATCAGACAATCGCAAGCATTTGACGTGTATTGTATTGCCACCCTTATATCTTTCTTGGCAGGTTGGTTGCAAACAGTTTTTTAATTTTTATGCACGACTTCACGTCGATCGCGTTCATTCGCGTTCTATTTTTGTGTGTGACGGTTCCGTCTGGTGAAGAAGGTTCTCACTTCGAATATAATTTTGTTAGAGATAAATATCCTTGCAGAAGAGCTCCTGATTGCAGTAAATAATCAAAATGCTTGCAAAACACAGTAAGTTTTTTATTATTTTATATTTTGTTGAATGATGGCAATAATCATTCATTTCTAGAAACAATTTTAAGTTAGTTAATTCTAATAATACTAAAAATGTGAAAGTGTCTCTGTCTGTTTGTTGCGTTTTCACGCCTAAACTACTGAACCAACTTATTAGTTGTAATTTACGAATGCGGGCCTTGTGATTTCTATGAACACTTCAAGAAGTTTATGTAGGTTCACATTCAACACACAAATATACTAGAAATTCCAGGGTCCTAGAATATTACCTCGGGGTACCCCTATGATGATTTCCTTTAATAGTGAGCGCAACGGCATAGTTTTGGTTATTAGGGCCGTTCTGGGTCCGTCGCTCTTATTCCTTTGTTAGATAGTTATTTAAAAAATATTTTTATGCCAGTACCTACCGCTAATGACAAATGATTTCTGCAGTTGAGGACTTTTGAAAGAATAAAATACCTACTAAGTAAAGTTTGGGAAGTCATTACCTGATTATATTTACATGTGGAAGACCAAAGGTCCTAGAAATAAATAGAAATCCCTACCAGTATTTTAAACCTCTCGTAATTTTTAGGTAATTCTTACTGGCAACGCTGGTGTTTATTGCAGCTGTGTTTGCAACTCCTACTAGTATGTAGTAAGTATTCTAATGTATGTTGTATAATTATTTGTACTATTGTATAATCTAGACCAGTTATATTAGCGCGAGTAGTTAATTTATAAGCGTACCTAACAGGTAAACCTCTTATAGATAATACTTCTATTTGATACTGTTTATTTAAGATTACACAAACCATACAATTACGGGACACAAAGTTAATCCAAACTAGAACAAATATCCATGGAACTCGTTGAAACTATTTTTTTTAACCATACATACAGTAATTTCATATATGCAGTAATTTCATGGATTTAGTCTGATGGGTCCCATTGCCCAGTAATTTGATTGCTACCACCGAAAGAACACTACCATGCCTGAAATCACCGCAGAGATAGGTGTACGTAATGATGTAGGTACCTATAGGTACACACATAGCTTGCCGGTATGTTTTAGTTCTCATAATAGGAGACGATAGCTCGAGAGACTCGTGGCTAAGTAATTACTAAGCTGATAGCTCGTAGGATGATGAATAGTGGACTGATGGTTGCTATTAACCTGGTTCATTTGAAATCTCTAGCTCCTACTGAAAATTTCTTAATGGAATAAAACTGCTACAATATTGTTATTATTGTGCGCAGTGACTCAACTGATAAGCAGGTAGACGGGTGAGGCGGTGTCTGCGAAAACAAACTGTGTCATATAAGGTCAGCTGATATATAGGTTCTTACTTGATGACTAATTGTCTGGAATACCTTCAGTAATCAACAACGTAAAGTACCCTCGAGATAACAACCCGCGTCTGAAGTTATCGTGAAGTGGTTCAGCCGTGGTTTTTCTTTATTTATTTTTTATGGGATAGGTGAACAAACGAGTAGACGGATCGCCTGATGGTAAGCGGTTACCGCCGCCCATGGACACCGGCAATACCAGAGGAGCCAAAATTACGTTGCCCGCCTTTCAAAAGGGGATTGGGCCTCCGATAACCTCACTCACTCTGCGAAACACGACGTATGCGTTGTTTGACGCCGGTTTTCTGTGAGGCCGTGGTATCAATTCGATCGAGCCGGCCCATTCGTGCCGAAGCATGGCTCCCCCACGTTAAATTTTAACATAAAAACTCGGCGTAAAGACAGTTGGGGTCGTAATTGTTTCATCATCATCATCATATCAGCCAATAGAAGTCCACTGCTGAACAAACGCCTCCCCCAAAGACTTCCACAGGGACCTGTTATTTTGTTTCACATTCGTGAATATTGTCCTTACTGATTTCGATATTTTGCATGAACACTTATTTAAGTTATTTGACCAGGGGCCGTATTATGACGTGTTAACGCCATCATTTTTAGGTTGTAAGAAAGAGATGAGGCTATTTAATATGTAGAGCAGCATCTTTTTCTCGCAACGTAAAAATGATGGGGTGGCTGTTCGCAACAGCTAACTTCAGACGCGCATTGTTATTTCAGGGGCACCGTAATTTACATTTTTAAGAACACCAACATAAAACTTTAGTTCATAATTATAATTCTTACTTCTATTGTAGCATGGAAGAACTTAAAATGTACGAAAGTAGCAGGTGGTTCATTGGCATAATAATTAAACCTAGTGTATTAATTTTTATGAAAGTTTGAAGCGGAGCGGTGACGTTATACGACTAGACCTGGTTTTCACTATATATATACTCAAATAAAAAACTATTTAAACTGTATTTGGATAATGTCATAACTATAGGTATTTTATTATAAGTACTTACCTACAAATATTTCATTTGTTACCTAAAGAAATTTAAATAAAATATTCAAATCATACAGTATGACAATACCTACATACTTAGTAGCAGTTAATAGTATTTAGGACCCCGAAAGGCTCGTTAACCAGTTCATTATTAGGATGTCGGTAATGCCTAAAATTGGGTTGGGGACAAAGACTGATATTTTATATCTAATACTCGTAATGACATAAAAATTTTTGGGTGCGTAGGTCTGACAATAGTCGCTTCGTAATAAACTAAACAAATATAGTTAGTAAGTAAATTAAATATCCTATAGCAAACTACACATATTATTAACAATTTTTACCATTAAAAAATAAGAATAATATAGAATAATAAATTAATGAAGAATAATGACAAAATAAAACTTAACATAATTACTAAAAAAAACGCTCCTCTCTTCTACTAGGTATATAAACTTTGCTGTGCCCAACAGAGTCCATAATTGTTTCCTAATTTTAAGTTATCGATCTGTACAGTTCGCGCGACATAAATTGGCCGGACT
This sequence comes from Acronicta aceris, assembly GCA_910591435.1. Lineage (NCBI taxonomy): Eukaryota > Metazoa > Arthropoda > Insecta > Lepidoptera > Noctuidae > Acronicta > Acronicta aceris. The sequence goes on along the minus strand of OU342780.1, from coordinate 6,044,523 downwards.
GAAGTTAGCTGTTTGTCAGTTTTTGGTTGCGCAGTACACAATTTTTAACGTAAACAATCCACTGCGCATTAAAACGGCGAACTTCACTCCGGCCAACTTATGCCGCGCGTACTGTACCTACCTACACATCATGGAATCCAATAAAGTATTGAGTAAAATGCCGATACACAACCACATCTGACATTATGACGTCAAGCCGACCCAGGTTGGTGACTTGATGAGTATGCGTAACTATAAGTACCTAGGTAGGTACTAAAGGTAAAGGTGAAGTTAAAAATGATTTAATAACAAACATTTCCGTTTCGTACAGGCCTTGAGCTGCATAATCTGACTCATCGCGTATTCGCGACGTATATGTCTGAGTCGCATTTGATATTCAAAGGAAAACATTCTTTGTGACCTCAGAGCATGCTCCAAGATTGTGACCATTTTCCTTTACAATAACATAGTCATTAAACTGTCGCTTGGTGGTATTATTTTTCACTGTCGCCAGCTGTTACATTATCATTAATTGATGAAACCTTAAATGATTTATAAGCCAGACACGGGACCTAAAAACATACTAGCGAGCTGTGGGTGTAGAGTTACTAAATGTACGCCTACATCTAATATTATATCAGCAGGTTGAGCAGTGTTATTGCGTTTTTCTATGTAATTCTCAATAACAGCTCGGAGTTTGGGATTTGTGCACGGTTAATGGCAATAGACTCGCTTCCTATTACATGGGACCTAAACATACTGGCGGTACGCCTCTGTCTAACCCTTCGGGGAATACAGGCGTGATAGTATATTATATAAATAGATATACCAGATTATAAGTTCATAATGTTCTGTCTGATTCCAGGTATTGATTCACGAATTGACTCTAGGAATGACTGTAACTACTCCGGGAAGAACTTAAGTAACAGGAATTTTATGGTAAGTAGCGGTAAGCGAAACCGCGGGCACGCTTAGTTTATCATATCTATAATTATGATCTTTGAATTTTTGGATGATTCAACATCCCGAATAGCCAGAAAACTATTAAAACATGAAAAAAAAACGAAAAAAGAAAATTGTTTTTCTCATAAATTTTGTATCGGGAACGATTTGACAGAATTGACAGAAATAAAGCACGGATAGAAATGAACATGGCATTCTATTTTTTATGGAGTTTATGTTTTATGTGGAGTCTAGATTTGGTTAATGGCAATAGGCTCGCCCCCTATTACATGGGACCTTAAACATACCGGCGAACTGTGGGTGTTCACCTCTGCCTAACCCTTCGTGGAATACAGGCGTGATTGTATGTTAGTAGGTAATATGACCATTGGACTGTTAAGTCAAAGGCCTCGAATTCGAATCCAAGGCATGCACGAACTGATTATAACGCGTGATTATAATTTTAAACGGTGATGAAAATCATCGTTAGGAAGCGTGCATGCCTGAGGTATTTTCCCGACGGCGCGCAGCGTGTGATATCTGCCATCCTGCATTAGGCCAGCATGGTGAACTATAGCATAATCTCTCTCATTCTGAGAGGAGACCCGTACGTAGGAGTGGGACAGTACGTATAATGAGTTGATTATTTATGTATGTATGCTATGTTCTATGTACATTACCATATACCTGCTTTAGTCCTACTTCTGAACGTTCACCATATCTTTTTCTGATTGCCAGCGTGCCTACCTGGCTGGATGCAACTTTAGCGGTTCTAACATGGAAAAATGCAACTTTGAGTACGCAGACTTATCCCACGCGAACATGGCTGGATCCCATATGCTAGGCGTCCAAGCTACAGGTGCTAATTTAGAAGGTTAGTAGCTTCTCTTTAAAGTATATAAATAAATCTGTAAAGGTAAGTGTAATGTGATAGAGGTGTGATAAAAAAGATTTCATAAAATATTGATGGTCAAATACTCGTGCTGTTTGTACCAATTTGAGTACACAGTTCGCCATTATTGTTGGGGCGCGAAATAGAATGATTACATCTTAGGTGGTGAGCCTATTGCCATTAATTGGGCTCAAATCCAAGCTCCGGACTGCTACTCAGAAATTCATAAAAAACCAATAACACAGCCCGACCCGGGAATCTAATCTGAGACCTCACTCTCAATAGCCCTGCTTGCAACCAATAGACCACTAAGGCAGTTGAAAATCAATTAACATGAAATTTAAAATTACTTTCAGGTGCAGTCATAAGGGGTAGTAATATGGAGGGCATTAATTTTCGTAATGCCATACTGAGAAACGCAGATCTGCAGGGTTCTAATCTCAATTACGCTATCTTGTCTGGAGCTAATACACAGGTAATAAGGATATGATAAATTACAATTTAATTTAAGGGGATTATCTGGAATTCCTCACTGCCATTCAAATAGGCATCCCATGAGAGGCGAGAAATATCTAACTCGTTAGTAGACTCTCTTGGTCTGACTGGGTAACGATCACCCTTACGTCGGAGTCTAATGGTAATGCACTTTGGTGCTTGTTTCGACTTTTGCGCGTGAGAGCCAGTTCCCGCTCGGTTGCAGCGGGAACGGGCTCTCACGCGCAAAAGTCGCTGTCAGCAACTCCTCTGGTGGCTCGTCTGCACTTTTGCCGATATAATCAATAAAAAGAGCAGACATACGATTACAGAATAACTACTTAATTGTACTACATAAAAAATAGTAACTCTCCCTCCTCCGCCCCTCCCAAATTGAGATACCCCACCCTTGTTCGGACTCCCGCACTTGCTCGGTTGTAGATAGTATTCGTTGTCACTAAAAACAAAGGTCAGCGGACGACGAACGAACGAACAATATGCAAACTTATGAACATAAAATCAACCCTAACCCCTCTTTTTTACGGAGTTTTCTACTCAGCGCATTTCTCCTTGTTCAAACGAGCGTTAAAAAGAATACTTCTAATAAAATAGAGCGCGGGGCATAAAAAATCGCTCACATGCGAACACACAAAACAAGTGAAGGCGTTAAAAATAACGCACATTAAATTATTAAAAAACGCTCCTCTGAATATACGCTTACTGTGTTCTCACACATTTACTTGTGTGCAAGCGCAGGTTATCTTGCTAATATATTTATAGAAGGCATCTCACACTCTCTTCCTCTCCTTGTCGTCTTCGCAAACTGATCTCTGTATTTCTCTATGCGATAGAGGTCGGTATCTTCGCATTACATTTTCAACGATAAATATTGAGGTTTGACAAAAAATACATGGGTAGGTAATGATACAATACACGGCCTAGTTTTTTTGTTAAAATGTATTTTTTATTCTTTTGTTATTAATTAACTCAGCAGAGAAAGATTAGTAAGCATAAGAGGTAGTTACCGGAGTACAATAACTGGTATAACTGATGGGGGCAAAAAGATTCTCGAGAAGAGACCACTCACGGGAAGGGAGTTGTTGAATGTAGGCGCATTAAGCAATGTGGAAGTCTACTTCCACACCGTTGTTTAGCGATGGACTTCTTTTGGCTGATATGATGATAATGATATCTAATTAACTAGTTAGAAGAGAAGTTAAGAAGTTGGATGAAAGAAGACTGCATGCAGCGGAGATGAGAATTTTAAAGAACGAGTAGTTATATAAGAGGAAGTCCGAAAGTGGCGCCAGTGACAGAAAAGATGACAGGAAATCGTTTGTCTTGGTATGGGCATGTGACGAGGAGGGATAAAACGCATTTCAATACAAGAGTAGTGAATATGAATGTGCCCTGCGCAACAGAGGGGTAGATGGGGACCAAATAAAAGATGGATGAATTGTGTTATAGCCGATATGATGGGAAAGGGAGTGAATGATGAGGTGACGGCTGATAGAAGTAAAGGACATGCTGCGCCGATCCCAAATAAATTGGGAAATGGGTAGGAAGATGATGATTAACTAATTAACTCAAGTCTTTGTCTTTTCAGGGTTGCAACTTTGCGGGCTGTAACCTTAACAACGTAGTGTGGTAACCAATGTCGTAGCTCGGGGCTGGCTAGACGAGCGGGTGCTAGGGGCACACACCCGCAGCTCAAAGACCACTGGAGCATGCTCCCAAAATTAATACACTGCCTGATGTTATGCCTATTGTTTTTCTTTTTATACACGTGTTCAACAAAACGGGACACCTGGATAAATTGCAAAAAAAATTGACGAAATACTTACCTATCTCTTTTACAGTTATAGCCGTTTAAAGTTGTGAGTATCATCACTATAGATTCCCATAAAAGCAGCTGTAACATGTAAACTAAAAGATTATGGTTGGAACATTTGTTTATATCTACATACGCCTTTAGCTACATGCTATGATTCTTGCATAGGTACTTGTTTTACTTCTTCCACATTCATGCATCTTCTCATACATTTTTTTAATTCATGGTTATTGAGAAAAAGTCATGAAAAATACAAACAAATTTAATACAAAACTATAATGTGTATGAATCATGTTATGTAATGTTTATTAGTAAGTAAGAATTAATGATATCAACATATTATATTACACTTTCAAAGTTATTGTGTTGTTTTTCTTCCTAGAATAAGTATCAGGGACACTGTGGCTGTATACAAGTGGCTATAATTTTTGAAAAAAAAAAGACAACATAGCCGGCAAAACACAAAAAGGAGCTCGAAGAAAAAATAAGTCTTTAAATTTGTCTTGGCCCCCGGAGTATAGTACGAATATTTTTTTTGGTTTTGTGGGATAGGAGGGCAAACTAGTAGACGGATCGCCTGATGGTAAGCGATTACATAGTAGACACCCGCAAAACCATAGTAGTCACGACTGCGTTGCCGACCTTTTAAAAGGGGATTGGATCTCTGGTAACCTCATTCACTCGGTGAAACACAACGTAAGCGTTGTTTAACGCCGGTTTTCTGTGAGGCCGTGGTATCACTCCGGTCGCATGCATGGCTCTGCCACGTAAATTTTACAGGACATATGGAAAGTATCTGCTGTGACTTTCTTATTACTAGCGCCATCTCTTTAAAACGAAGTACAATTTATGTTTAGTTCCATGATCGATTGAAAGAGACTGTGAAACTTTTATTTTGATTTGGTTTTGATAGTGAATGAAGTTAGCATGAGCCACCAAACAGTGACAAATAAAAACTAAAGCTTCCAAAACTCAAACCCGAACTCGTCACGTCGCCAAACTCGTCTAAGTACGAAAAATATAACTAAAAAGTATGAAACAAAATAAAATCCTCTGTCCAGGAATAGTTGTATCGAGTTTATAGCCTTACAAATTTAAGCATAACTATAATAATATTTACAGAAATAAAATATCATTAATTTTATTTCAGAGGTTAGCAATGGTTTGGACTTATCCCTTTCTTTATACAAGTTCAAAACAAGAAATAGGAAATCTATACTTATAATAAATCTGTAGAGAGGTCAATTCTGTACATGAAATATATTTCCAAAATAACTACGGCGGGTTATTAGTGATCGATACTGACGCCAAAAATGCAATCAGTAAAAGTTTCAAGCTATAAAACATCACGCTACAACCCTTAGGAACGGGGCAACGCAGGTGAAATCGCGGGCGAAGAACTAGGGAACAAATTAACTATTCCACGCGGACGAAGTCGCTGGCAAAAGCTAGTCTTAAAATAAAATATTTATTTTCTGCCGATTGTAAAAAGGAATTGAAAACGACTGAGATCGCAAGAAAAATGGAGACTTGAATTAGACAGTCGCTATTCGGTCTGGATCCGACAATCGCAAGCATTTGTCGTGTAGCGCCACCCTTATATTTTTGCTGGCAGGTTGGTTGCAATGTTACAATCGATTGTTTATTTTTTATGCATAACTTCACGTCAATTGCGTTTATTATTACGTAGTAACAACATAGTCTGTCCTTTCATTCTCGTGTGTGACCGTGTCCCGTCTGGTGAAGGACGTTGTCATTTCGAATATAATTTTGTCGATATCTTAGGTATCCTTGCAGAAGAGTTCCCGATTCCAGTAAATAATTAATCAAAATGCTTGCAAAACACAGTAAGTTGATTCTTGTTTCACATTTTGTTTGAACGATGCAATAATAATTTATTTTTTATTTAAATAACAAGAAGCGGTCGCGTAAGTGTTAGAAACCAGTATTATAATAACAATTTAAAAAAAACAGTATTTCATTAATTAATTTAGGTCATTTGACTGCAGGTGTTTACTTTATGCCGAATCACCCAAATATTTGATAACCAAATAAAATATTCCATATTACTATTAATACAATTATTGTTAAAGTAACTCTGTGTGTTAGATTATAATGGTTTTACGCCTAAACCGCTGAACCAATTTTGGTTTATTTTGGTATAGAATCGAAGACAAACTTAAAAAAATATATAAGTATAACCGCATATAACCGCGGGCAACCTCGAATTTTCTTGCCGGATTCTTCTTCATAGGATCAACTTTATGGAACCGTGCAATTAGACTCGTTTCATAAACGCTTGTAAAAGCTTATTGAAATAAAACATTTGAACTTCTAACTAATATCATAAATGCGAAAGTGAGTTTGTTTGTTTGGTTAACATATGAATTTTGACTTGTTCAAAAATGTCCTAATTTAACACCGTCACCATATTTCCGATGTTTTCATAATTTCCATTTTTTAATTATTTTTAAAACTCATTTTTTTATAATTTTTACTCCCAATTCTCTTAGAAAATATCCCTACCAATATGGTATACAACCTATCGTAATTTTTAGGTAATTCGTACTGGCAACGCTGGTGTTTGGTACAACTGTGTTTGCAGCTCCTACTAGTATGTAGTAAGTATTCTATTATACGTAGTATAAATAATTTTGCTAATGTGTATTCTAGAGTCAGGGATCGCAAGTCTCCTACTTCAATTGTATCAGAATGGTCGACCAATGACACTAAAGACATACGAACTGACAGTTATCATAAACAAAACTGTCAAAACTCAAAAATTCTGAAGTCATTTGCGATTTTGACACAAGAAAATAACAAACTTGGGGCCCAGATATATCGCAAGTAGTCAATTCGTATGCCTGATAAACCCCGTTTATGTAATACGTCTATTTGGTTCTGCAACTACATACATACACTCACGGCTTTCTCCCACAGGGGTAGGCAAAAACTATAGACCGCCACTTGCTACGATTCTTGCATACTTCTTTTGCTTCTAACACATTCATACATCTTCTCATACATAGACGCGCCGGTTCAGCAACTAAGTTTATTAAGACAGCTACCTACCGTTTTAGGGAATAAGATCTATGTCGTAGGACCATCATAACTAAACAATTAATAGACTCAAAGTACACACAGACTCGAACAAATATCCGTGGAGCGAGTTGAATTTTTTTTTACCTTTGGGAAATAATAAAGAGGCCCACGTCATGGTAGGCAGTACCTCATCATGGTAGGTACCCTCATTCTATAGACGCAGTCCAATGAGTTTCATGATAACATTAATAACATACTTACATAATAAACCCATTGAAATAAAACTACTTTTTACGGATTTTATCGCATTATATTGATATTATTTGATTCCAGATGTTTCGGATCCTTTGCAACATCCATAGTCACGGGTAGACTGTAGACAAGACACGTCCAACATCTCAATGTTGGACGTCTTAATGTTAAAATTACTATGTTACCTTAATTTTTTTGTTAATAATTGGCGATTTGAGCCAAATCAGATTTGATAAACCACTAGTCCTCGCAAAAAAAACCGATTCCTGCCCAGGATGATTCGTGAAGCTATTGAAATTAAAATAACACCCAAATTTCAATAGAGAAGATGGCTGGGTTTTACCACTTGCTTGGAACTCCATTATAGATTCTATTAAAATTAAATCCAAGGGGAAAAATGCAAGACCAAAGGACACGGTGAGCACGTTCTGCGTGAATCGGATCGCCAATAATTAACAAAAAATGTAAGGTAGCTGTTAGTAATTTTAACGTCCAACACCTCAGTCTACCCGTGACCATGGATGCTGTAAAGGATCCGAAACGTCGGGAATCAGATGATATCAATAAAACGCGATAAAATCCATAAAAAGTAGTTTTAATTCAATGTCTAATATTCGCGTAAGTGTAGGAAACCAGTATAATAAACCCATTATAATGTCCTACTGTTGGATACGGCTCTCCTCTCAGAATGAGAGGGATTCGGCTATAGTCCACCACGCTAGCACTACTTCGGGTGGGCAGACTTCACACCTGAAAATCTCTCGGGCATGCAGGTTTCTTCACGATGTTTTCCTTCGCCGTATAAGTGAGTGATAATTAACTATTTAATACGATGAGTCTCATTGCCCATTAATTGTAGCTAACGCTAAAAGAATACCATCACGCCTGAATACACCGCAGTGTAAAGATGTAGGAACTAGGAACCCACGTAAATTGCCGGTATGTTTCAAATCTCTTATAATAGAGGTGATTGCTAAAAACCGAGCACAATTTCAAAGCCCTAACTTCTACTGAGAATTTCCTAATGGAATAACACTGTTCGCCCTGGGAACCAACACAGGATATCACGCTCAGTAGCTCATCAATGGTAATTTAACTATAGGTACATCGTATACGTACAATATCTTTATTATTGTGCGCAGTGATGCAGGCGATAAGTAGGTAAACGGGTATGGCGGTGTCTGCGTAAACAAAATGTACTTGATGACTAACAGTGTGGAATATCCCTCAGTAAATAACAGCGTACACAACTTTAGATTTATAAGAGCACTGCTATAAAGCTTAAATTCAAATAATTCAGACTGGTGACTTGATGAGTATGAATTATAGGTACTGTGGGTAAAAAGTGAAGTTAAAAACATAACATACCATGATGCCGTACCTTAGTACGCAGAGGGGGACTAATGTACACCCACTGTCCGCCGGTATGTTTAGGTCCCATGTAATAGGGGGCGAGTCTATTGCTATTAACCGGGCACAAATACCAAACTCCTAGCTGCTAGAATTTCATAGAAAAGCTCAATAACACTTTGCTCGACTTGGGAATCGAACCCAGGACCACCAGCGTAGCAGTTGCGCTTGTAATCACTAAACTAATGAGCAGTCAAGTTAAAAAAAATACTCAATTTCAGACATTTCCATATCGTATCTACAGGCCTTGAGCTGCATATTCTGACTCGTCGCGACATATTGTCTGAGTCGCATTTCTTATTCAATGGAAAACATTCTTTGTAACCTCAGAGCATGGTCCAAGCTTGTGACCATTTTCCTTAACAATAACATAGTCATTAAAGTGTCACTATAATTAGGTACCTACTATTTCCACTGTCGCTGTTGCACTTTCATTATTACCTAAAAGATTGATATACTGTCTGCCTCATATATATATATATATATATATATATATATATAGGTAGGTACCTTTTTTTGTTTATGGAAGGAAACGTTCCAACAGTTGTCCGGTTACACCGAAGAGTGTGTGATTTTTACCCATTAAAACTCCGGTGGCCACCATCAGCACTGTGTCCTCTTAAAAGACCACCCTAGAACCCCTCCTGTGGGGTATTTCCACTGCGGTCCAGGAATGCATTCCACTGTGCTCCAAGCTTTTATCAATTATATTATTTTAATAAGTACCAAAATGGTTTCACAGCGCTCCAAAATAAAATAAGTAGAGTCAGCATAAAAGGCAAACCATAAGTTGTTTGTTATACACAAATATATGTGTTTGTGAGAATTTGTGTTTGTAAACGCACCCACGATACTGGAGAAAATCCTAGTGTGGGGCAACGTTTTAAAAAAAAAAATAGAAATATCTGTAGTATTTTTTACCGTGGATTCATCTCGTGTGTCAAAAATACTCAAGACCATGTACAACGGTGCGCTTACGCACCGGACTAGAACAATCAGAGAAGGTTTCTTATCTCTTCGGACTCGACGAATGGTGGAAAGTTTTATTCCATTTATCATTGTAATACGTAAAGTGGCCAGTTGTCCTTCAAATGTTTAATTGCAAAGGGTTGTTTTAATTCTGTGTGATATATTTTGTCCGTGATCGTGTAATAAAGTTCAAGGATGCATAAGTACCTGAAGATGATGCAGACCTGCCAGGTCCTAGCACGGCCACGCAGTTTTCATTTATCGATGGTCCAGGTAAAGAACATTTCTTATTCTGGTTCTTTTTTATACTTACACTAGCGGCCCGCCCGCGGTTTCACCCGCGTTACCTCATTCCCAAGAGCCGTAGCGTAATTTTAAATAGCTTAAAACCTTCCTCTTGAATAACTCTATCTATTAAAAAAAACCGCTTCAAAATCCGTTGCGTACTTTTAAAGATTTAAGCATACATAGGGACGGAGAGACAGCGACAGCGACTTTGTTTTATACTATTTACTGATTACTTATTTTGGTATTTGTGTTGTAGTTTTTAATTTAAACTCTCTAATCTAAAGCTGTGATTCATTCTTTGTTCTTTACTTTATTTTTAAGAATAACAGTTTGTTAGATGTGACGTGGTTATGAATGAATCGATAAATGATTTGAATAAACATATTCGATATGCAGTTTTTGCTTTTTTATGATATTCGATATAATAATGCTTCATGGTCATTTTATTTTTTTACTATCTTTACTCACAACTTCTTGGAGCGCGGTGGAATTAATATACCTATTGAAATATTAAAATAATAAGATATTACTAAAAATTCTTGGAGCGCAGTGGAATCAATGTAATTATGAGAACAATGGGTTTTGGAGCGTAGTGCAACTACCCTCCTGTGCAATGCCTGTTATTTTGGTATATTAATAAACACACCTAACTAAGAATATATACCTACTATATATAACAATACCTAACTACACTACATACTTAGATGTACAAATTCATTCTATCCTTTGTATGAAGTATTGATGTTATGCTTTGTTGGTTGGCCATAAATAAAAAATTGGTAAATTCTTTCTTCATAATAGTTATAAGTACATAAGTCTTTTCCCAGGTACAGATTCACGAATTGACTCAAGGAATAACTGTAACTACTCCGGGATGGACTTAAGGAACATGAATTTTATGGTAAGTAACTACCTATTTAAAAGTAAGTAAAAAGATCAAGAGGACGGAAAAATTTATTAAGTCAAATTCATACAATAGTAATGTCATTTTAAACCATTCAAGCATTTAATTTTATCCAATTTTTATACTACATATAAATTCTAAATTAACTCCGTTTATCTATTACCTTTTGAAATCTAAGCGTGAACAGATTTTGATTAGACTTGGCATTTATAACTTTAGATAGATCTCTATTTACTCTTTTAAAAAATTGAAAAAATACCTATTCCTTTTGGTCTGCGAGTGAAACTGCGGGAAAAAGCTAGTATAACATAGGTATCTAAATATTTTGGAAATCAATAAATATCTTATGAAATTGGAGTTCCAGGCAGAGGCTACTTGATTCTATGGAAGGCACTACTATAAGTTTGACACACTTTTTTACTCAACACTTCTACCTTTTAAATAAAAAAAACGATTGTTAATTCTTTAACTAGCATTCGTTTATTCTTTCAAGGGGTGGTAGCCTAATGGCTAAGGCATCGGAGTTGCGATCATGTGGTTGTCGGTTCGAAACCCACCCATTGCACTACCGGCGTGAACCCACTCGTAACACAAGCATTTAGCTTAGCACGAGGAGTTAATAAGAATACTAGTAGGTAATGTGCGACCCAGATAGCTAGTAAGCTTTTTAATTAAAAATAAAATTAAACAGCCAACCCGAAGGAATGCTGCCTCTACCATTGACCTATATATTACTGTCCTGAGAATAGAGTCACTTGGAGGTCATTAGATACTCTTTGCGCCGACCTGTACAGTATCTACCTACTTAACAACTTATGTGATCCAAATTTTCGAAAATCGAATCAATTTTAAAAGAGCGGGCTAGGCATCCCTTTATGTCGATGCTTCTCAGCTTTACCACATTTTTTTCTAATCTCCATATTATTTTTCTGATTGCCAGCATGCTTACCTGTCCGGATGCAACTTTAGCGGTTCTAACATGCAACAGTGCAACTTTGAGTACGCAGACTTAACCAGCGCGAACATGGCAGGTTCCAATATGCCAGGCGTGCAAGCTACAGGTGCCAATTTGGAAGGTTAGAGTGCTATGATAAGAAATATGTCAAAAAATATTGATGGTCAAACACACAATCGCTACTCAACCTTGCGCTGTTTATTTTATTTTTATTTTATTTTATTCCTTCAGAAAACTTACAGCTAAAAATACAGATAGTGAAGTGATTAGAAAAAGAAGGCCAATTACAAGTTTTCACAGATAAGTTAGATAAATGAGTCCAGATCATTCAGCATAAATTGGTCTGAATATAATTAAAATAAGAAAAAGAAATGAACTTAGTGTATGAATGAACATAATAGAAATAAGGGCATGTTATGCAACAAAAAGAGTTTAAAACTTGTTACATAGTCAGGACTCATCTTGACAGAATAGAAAAAAATTACAGTAGGTAGGCAATGGACCTCAGTACAATAATAGAAGAAGAACATAATTACTTATTGTACTGAGCACCAGACAGACAACAGAAATCAAAGAAAAAAGACAGTTAGTCACAAGAAAAAATTTTATTACTTAGTATCTTTTTGAGCTTAGACACACTGGTGGAAAATAAATCGATATCAACACTCTGATATACCGAATTGTATGCTCTGCTAGTCTTGTACTGTATCTATATACTTATATGTCAGTATCAAACTAACTGTGACAGTAGTAATAAATAATAACTATATTATTATGACAATTTCCGACTGGCTGTGGTACCTACCCACTGAATTCTGTCAACACATAGGTACAAATAACTAATGTTTTGACTAATTTAATTAAGCAGTATCCTATGTTCATAACACATCTACTATCACGCCTGTATTGCCGAAAGTTTAAGCAGAAGTATACCTGCATACCGAATCCACAATTCGCCTTTATGTTTGAATGGGGTGAACTAGGACTGTTACGTCCTAGGGGGTGAGTCTATCGCCATTAACAGGCATAAATCCTAGCTTCGCGATGCTTCTCTGAATTTTATTAAAAACCAATACAACACTTTGCTCGACATGGAAATCGAAGCTGGCCTTACACTTGGCAGCGCTGCCACAATAGACTATAAAGCAGTTGAAATAAAATAAAAATAAAAAAATAAAATCAATTGCTTAACATAAAATTTAAAATTACTTTCAGGTGCAAACATAATGGGTAGTAATATGGAAGGCATTAATTTTCGGAATGCCATATTAAGAAATGCTAAACTGCAGGGTTCTAATCTCAATTACGCTGTATTATCTGGAGCTAATATACAGGTAATAAGGATATAATTGATTTTTTTTTAAGTACTAGGTACTGTAATCTTGTGGGGACGGGTCATAATACAGTTCTTGTCTGTCATTCAGATAGGCATCTCGTAAGAGGCGAGAAATATCTAACTCGGTAGTAAACCATCTCGGTCGGACTGGTTAGCGACCACTCTTACGTCGGAGTCTATCGTAAAGCACCTTGGCGTGTTTCGTATGGCCTAGTGTTTTCTTAAATTTGTCTCATTATTCTTTGGTTAAGTACTAATTAACTCAAACAGCATAGTTGCCGATATAGCTCAAAATATTAGCAAGCTTAGTGGCAGTGGGCGGAGTACATACCTAACTCGTGGACGCTCATTGCGGCAAAAAGGTTGTCGAGTGTAGACCTCGCACCGCCAAATGCTGTGTAGGACGACCTCTAACGAGATGATCAGGCGACCTGGTAAAGGCCGCTGGGTATCGTGAGATTCAGGTGGAATATAACCGGGCCTTAGGGAAGTCATTAGGGGAGGCCATTCTTTAACAATGGACCTCTTTTAGCTGATATGATGAATGTCCAATGAATTTTTGAACTTTATGGTTTTCAGGGTTGCAACTTTGCGGGGTGTAATCTTCAACACATAGTATGGTAGCCAGTGTCGTAGTAAGGGGTACCTACAACCCAAACTTGGCACACCCACATCCCGAGGACCACTGGGGCACAGGCTCCCAAAATTAAACACTGCTAATTAATTAATTAATTAATACAGTTTTCCACAAATTCATAAAATTGAAATTATTATTAAATAATTTCATCCTATATACAGCAACAAATATAAACATGCTATAATATGTATACCTACCTAATAGTTCCATTATCACTACACATTGTGCGATATTAATTTAATAATTGATTGTGATAATTAACTGATCATTGTTCTCAATTGCATGTATAACTATTTCTCAATAATGTTCTCCATAATTGAAATGATCAAAAATCCACCCTAAGTACACTTAGTTTGCAATAAATACTTTGAATTTGAATTTGCCTGAAAAATATACTTCTAATATATGTATTTTATTAAATGTACGAACTTGTATTGTTTTCTTTCTATACAGGGTGATCATGGAAACCGAACACCTACTTAAATGGATGAAAAGGCATTATAAAATGTAATAGTACCTACCTACAGGGTAAAATGCGACGAATTTGACGACACGTTTGGCGTAGCGGCTGAGCGATCGGCTTCTGCGCAACGTGTTGTGGGTTCGATCCCCACACAGAGCAAATATTTGTATGATCTGCAGGTAGTTGCTCCGGGTCTGGGTGTTTGTGTTTGTGAGAATTTGTGTTTGTAAACGCACCCACGATACAGGAGAAAATACTAGTGTGGGCAACGTTTAAAAAAAATTAATAGACGCGACAAATTAAAATACTTATATGATTCTATGTGTAACAAAGAAAACTAAGAACACGTGATTAAGGAAAATACTTTTTAGTGTTGTAAAGAGAGTTTGGCAACGTCTCGTGCGCCTCTTTTACTACGTTTCTCGTGAATAGAAAATATTGGTAAATCAGGTAAATGGTAGTAGATATTTATGCACGTAGTAACAACTATCTGCGTAATGGATTGACCGGGCGCGCCGCGCGAATATTTTGATGCTTGCTTAAAATTATTTGTTTGTGTATTTTCATTAAATACCGATATTTCATACCTACATGATGACAATAGCTTAGTTTGCACTATCTAAGATAAAACATAAGATAATTTTTTGGACAATTTAGATAATTGAAAAATACCTATTTGGTCATTTATTCAAAAACCATGAAAAACAAAATATATGTATTACAAACATACTATATACCTACATACAAAATAATGTATTCGTGCGTATTCATTCATTTTATAGGTACTATATCATATTTAAGCCGGTGTCCCGTTTTTTTTTAAATAAGTACATACCTAGTACTCGTAGTAGTAAGAATGTTATCAACATATTATAATAATATTTTCAAAGTTATTGTGTTATTTTTCTTCCTACAATATAAGTATCGGGGACACGAAATTCAAATCGACGCTGGTGGCTCATCATGTCGCCCACAACAATGAAATAATTAATTGATCCTTACTAATATTATAAACGTAAAAGTTTGTGAGTATGGATGGATGTATGGATGTTTGTTACTCTTTTACGCCAAAACGGCTGAACGGATCTGGATAAAATTTGGCACAGAGATAGATTACATTAGATCTGGAATAACACATAGGCTACATTTTATCCTGGTCGGATCCAATTCTGAAGTCCACGCAGACAAAGTCGCGGGCAGAAGCTAGTAACTTATAATTATCTCCTTCCCATTCCTTTATCGGCTTAGTGTGTGTGATAGGTAGGTATAGCATAACCAACACAAAAAGATACTGCAAGGTATCTTTTTTTGCAAATATTGATAAGATCGTCTAATCGATTGCGTCTTTATGCACCTTGATTCCGATAGATGTCAGATTTTGGCTTTCGATAAAATCGGAACCGATTCGGATAGCGGTCGAGTCAACCATTTGTTTGAACAATCCGACCGATTCCGATACAGCAAGCACATTCCAAAGGTTCCAATCTGACGGCTGAGGGCCCCGAATAATTAATACAAATAGTACTAGAAAAACAAAAAACGAATATATAAATATAAATAAAGTAAAATTAAATAAATAATGAAAAGGAAATTATCTTTAATAATAAATAAATAGTAAATACCTATAAATAAAGTGAAACTAAACAAATAAAATTCAAAAAATCGATACAAAATGTTTTTATTTCAAATAAGCTTTTACAAGCATTTATGAAACGTTAATGAGTCTAGGTGCACGGTTCCAAAAAAGTTGACCCTATGGAGAAGAATCCGGCAAGAAACTCCATGGACACTCTTATTAAAATAATTTGTATTACAATCTTCAAGTAGGTACAATAATGCAATAAATAACAGGATGTGCTGACATTGATTTAATGTCCAAGTTGGCCCGAAGTCGATAATAGAAAAACAAAGTTCTCAGCATTCGAGAACTGAATGTCATTATGTATAAAAAATTAATAAACTAAGTGGAAAAACACACATAATCAAAGTATATAAAATTTGATGTCCACTTAGACATACTACAATGTACTCATATTTACAAGTCCTGCTAAAGATACGTAGTAGAAGTAAACAATATCAACCATGAAAAAAATTTGACAGTATAAATCCCTATTTTCAATAACCTCCGGTTGCCAGGGAGGCCCCAGGTGGATCCGTATTTAAACACCACACATTCTTATCATCAATGTAGTCTTTGATTTTATAATAGGCTCTCTTAACAAGAACAGATTTACGTGATTTTTAAATTTCTTGCCCTCACTGGCAGACGCATCGGTGACAGATTTTGGTAGTTTATTGTAAAAACGCACACAATTTCCCAGAAAAGATTTGTTTGTTTTAGATAGTCTAAATTTAGGTACCATTATTTTATGTTTATTCCTAGTATTAATGTTGTGAAAGTCACTATTGATGCTGAATCTTTGCAGGTTTTTTCGGACGTACATGATGTTTTCAAAAATATAGAGTGACGGCAGTCTAAGTATATTGATGTTCTTGAAAACTTCTCTTAAGAATTCACGAGGGCCCATATCGTAGATTGCGCGGATGGCCCTTTTCTGTAAAATAAAAACGGAGTCTACATCTGCAGCTGATCCCCACAGCAGAATACCGTAGGACATAATGCTGTGACAGTATGCGAAGTATACTAGTCTGGTAATCTGTCTTATTTTTCATACTGCATATGCAGCGGAACTTAACCTGCTATACAGAGCTGAAACGTGTGCGCCCCACTGCAACTTACTATCAACCATAATACCTAGGAAAACAGTTTCATTGATTGTAACGAAAATTTTAGACATTTTGTTTTGCTAGCATTAAGTAGTAAGTTATTAGCAGTAAACCATTTAGATAGGGATTTTAGGCTCTCATTTATATTAAAGAGATCACTGTCTTTTCTATCGATTTTAAATATAAGTGAGGTATCGTCGGCGAATAATACTATATTCGATAACTCGGACATCATATAGGGAAGGTCATTTATGTACGTTAAGAAAAGAAAAGGGCCTAAAATAGAGCCCTGTGAAACACCCATTTTAACTCTGTAGTTAAAATGGGTGTTCCATTTATACCTACTTTTTGTCACCTCTCGGAAAGATAGGAAGATAGAAGCTCTAAAGCTAGCCCTCTTATACCGTAGTAGTTCAATTTACGGATAAGCGTGTTGTGATCAACGCAATCGAAAGCTTTCGAAAGATCACAGAAGATGCCTATGGCATCCTGTGATCCCTCCCAAGCCTCTAAAATGTGAGAAACTACCTACCCTTCGTAAAGAAATGGTAATTACCAAATAATATATGTAGATACTATATTATACACGACAAGACATAAGCCTTCCTCCTCTCTCCTACATTGCCGTGCCCGACAGGGTCCATGATTGATTTTTTAACACCTGTTAACATTGTGGAGTGCAATAAACGAATTGAGTATTAAAGTTTCGACTGACGGATCCGAGAGCGTTTTCGTTTCGTTTGCGACAATAGATGCAATTTTTGCGTATTGATTTCTAGTTTTGCGTATTAATTTCTAGATACGAAAAATCGGATTTTGTAATTTTGTTTATACGTGGATTGCATCCATTTGAACAATTCTTTAAAATTGAAAAGTTTACAATATTTCAGATGAACATAGGCTATGCAGGGAGAATCCGATCCTTATTAACGACTATCGGGTTCGATTCAGTTCAGTTCGATTCGTTGCTAGTTGGCACTATATTGATTTTACAAAAATCCAATGATGTATTTTTACTGTTCATCATAATTTTATCCAATTCAAGTCCACTTGAAAATTTCAGTAGCTGCAGTTGCAATATAAAATACAAAATAAAAAAGTATAATATTCTATTCAGCAATAGGATTTGGACAAATTGGTTAATTAGATATAGACAGAAAAACGGATAGATTCAGAAAAACGGATACGGTAAACAAACGTAGGTATTATATACCTACTTATAAGTATCTACGTCATTAATTAAGTACCTATAATGAGTCCGATACTTTATCTTTATTCCCGTCCTTATATTTTTGTTAGCACGTTGGTATGGGTTTGTTTACTATATAAGTATTCGTGACTATACGTTAATCGTATTCATTTGCGGGCTATTTTTGCGCGTGACAGTTCCGTTCGGCAAAAGAATTTGAGTTGCATATAATTTTGGCGGATTTCATTTAAATATAATCGAAGACGAGTTCCCGTTTGCGGTCAATTCAACAATATGCTTGCGAGATTAAGTAAGTTATAAATCATATTCACTATGTTCGCGAACCTCATGCGCTCCGCGCTCCTGCAACAGCTCCACATAGTGGATACGTTCCCGCTCCTGGAGCGTGCAATGGTGTGCGCTCCACGCTCAGCGCTCCAATCGGTGGCAGTTTTTGGGCGAACACAAAGGAGAGCTCTGTCTGTTCGTTAGTTGTTTCTTATGGAGATGCGCGTACCGTCTTCATCAGATCGGTTGCAGATGCACGGAGCACAGTTGGTTCGCGAACATGGTGGATACCCGGCTTTATTGTTAATTTCTAGCTTTTATTTTTAATTTTTGAGAAAATTATACTGCTTGTAACTATACGTACTTACACGTGCATTTTAAATTATTGAAATAAGCAAAATATATACATACCTACCATGCTGACCCATAGATATGCCTAAATAATATTTCTGACCCATGAATATTATGTATGTATATCTGACGACACGTTTAGCGTAGCGGCTGAGCAATCGGCTTCTGCGCCACATGTTGTGGATTCGATGCCCCCACGGAACAAATATTTATATGATCTACAGGTAGTTGTTCCGGGTCTGGGCGTTTGTGTATGTGAGATTTTTTTTTTGTAAATGCACCCACGAGGAGAAAATCCTAGTGTGGGGCAACGTTTTTAAAAAAGAATGAAAGAATATACCCATGTGAAGGTATTGTAAGGTATCGAGCTTTGCCTCTATTTATTTAAGTAATCATTTACACTTTACAAGAAAAAAAAGTATAAATACAGTACCTATGTATACATACTCGTATAGTAGTAATGTAAAAGTTACTCTGTTGTTGACTGAGATTTCGATAAAATTAGCCAAGGATATAGATTGCATCCTAGGACATCGTCTACCGTTTCATTAAAAAAAATTTGTAAAGGTTCCTTTTGGGATGCGAGTGAAATCGCGGGCAACAGCTGGTGACTACTATATAACTGGGTACAATAACAACCGCGAAGTATCATGTTAATACATATACGGGTTTTTAACTGTTACGTTAAGCGGCAGGGTAAATAGCGCATTGTCCCATACTGAAACGTCATTGTAAATGATATCAAGCAAACATATTCGTACTTCCATGATAGGTTTTTTGAACTTCATTTCACCTACACAAATGTCCTGCTGACCTGGGGGCTTAATCTTGAACTCAATTCCGATACATCGACATTGGAATTGTGCCGTTTCGTCAGGTTTCGTACTCTTGAATCCAAGACTAGCGCCAAATTGTTTCAATATTGCGGGGTGATTGAGTGAACTAAATAGGATTGGGAAACGACCCCAACCATTGGCCAATCAGGATGCCGATACAATGGATTTTTCTATAACATTTCAGGGTTAGTCTGAAAGAGGTTTAAAACCTAACTAATTTCACCATCTGAAAAGAAATAGTGAATTAAAAGTCACCGTGTATAATTTGTGTATTATTCGGTAGCTGACTCATCATTCACGTTGTCATTTTGTCTTACACAAAAATAAACGATTAATCAGCTTTGAAAATTCTGAAAGAAAATTCTCCTTTTAAGAGAGGTAGGGCATAGTGGAATCGAATAATTCCACTTATAATTGGAGCTGCCCGACTGGGGAAGTAACTCCAGTCCTCCACCTTGCAGAAAATCGTAGCCAAATAACATAGCTCCGTGCTCCGGATGTTGTAACGGTGAGCAAGGTCGCCAAAGCTCCGCGAGGAAGCGTTGTGTTGGCAGTATGGGGGCTCGGTGGTGTTTTGTTACCGCCCCTGTCATGCATGGCAGCATGTCTCTTATACTAGCCCAACTATTCCTCCTTAATTTGCAGGGTTAGCAACGCGCGAGTGATACCCCTAGTGTTGCAAGCGTCCATAGGTTACGGTAACCGCTTACCATCAGGCGGGTCATATGCTCGTTTGCCACCTTAGCGATATAAAAAAAGTAATGCAACGGGATGTTAATTTTATACATAGTTACATGATCCTGGCTGTCACACTACTTTCACTTCATCTACGTTCATTAATCTCCTCATGCATGCATTTTTAATTTTATGTCAGATGAATTTAATCAAAAATGTTTGTATATTTTGTCTTATTTTTTTATTCCAATTTGGCAATAGCTATTTAAATACCTACCTACTTTTATTTTTTACGAAAATACCGACCGTTTATCATGTCAATATCGATTGTAACTAGCTGTACCTACCCCACGGTTTCACCCGCAAAAAAATCACGTTGTCCTATACAAACTTTACCCCCGTTTTTGAGCCCCTTAGGGGTAGAATTCCGGAAAATCCTTTCTTATCGGATTCCTACGTCATACAAAGAACACACCCTCCAAGTTTCAGATCTCTACGATCAGCGGTTTAAGCTGTGCGTTGATCCGTCAGTCAGTCATTCAGGACAAAGCATTTTATATGTAGGTATCGATAATGTCTTTAAATTGTATCTATAGTACCTATAAAAATAAGATAGATATCGATAGTATGCAATGATTTTCAAAGCTGATTAACGAAATTAATTAATTATGTTGTTTATAATCATGAGTACTTTAACCCTCTGAAGGTTAACAGTGAATTAAAAGTCACCGTTTATAATTCGTGCGTTGTTCGGTAGCTGACTCATCGTGTCATTTCGTCTCACACAACACTATATGGACGATTAACCAGCTTTGAAAATTCCGGAAGTAACGATTGCAACGGACCTTTAATTTTGAAAGTGATGATACTTTATTTAATTCTTTTTTGGATTACTGTCTCATAATATATACATTCTTACCCGACTGCGCTAGAAGGAGGGTTATGTTTTTCGAGTGTATGAATCTATACTAATATTATAAAGCTGAAGAGTTTGTTTGTTTGAACCCGCTAATCTCAGGAACTACTGGTTGCAGTTGAAAAAATATTTTTGTGTTGGATAGTCAGTTTATCAAGGAAGGTAGGCTATATAATATCACGCTATGACAAATGGGAACGGAACAGCGTGGGAGAAACCGCGGGCGGGTCGCTAAGTAACCCGTCTTAAGACGCACTGTAGCATAAACCGCTTTATGTATTTTAGCTTGCGAAGCGTTGTTAGATTCGTCTCAATTGTCAGAGTGACACTGGATATATTAAAAACCAAAAAGTGAAATAAAAAAAGGCCTACCTAATTTAAACACCTACCTACCTAATTTAAACACCATAAAACTCGATTGCCAAAAAAGATGTAAACAAGATGATCCATCTAATGCAGTCGGAGGCTTTAGGTCTTTGGAATTCAATTTATTATATATGTAAATACTCCAATTTGACAATAACTAAGTAGGAGTGCATTCCACATTCCGCGTTACGCATGATAAAAGTGCACTTAAAGCATTTCGTTCGGGTTTTTGGAATGTCCACCATGAATGAATTCGTGGCGGATATCACGAATCCCAAGTCCGTAGACTGAAAGGCAAGTGTTCTGTGTTTAGTCAGTACGAGTCCGAAATACCCGGCCGCCTCCCCAGGCGGAGGCCGATCCACGAGGAAGATCCTCGTGGATCGGCCGTACTATAAAACTATAAAAAATAAAAGTAAGCCGTACTATAAAAAAGTAAAAGTAAGTTTACGTCAATGCAGCAGCGTTTATCATGTCATTTTATATTGTAATCACGTCTTTATGTAGATTTTATCTATATCTTAATCCTGCAAAAGTGGCTTTTTAGCAATTAAATATTCCCTATCTATAACGGATAAAGTATTTATCATGTCATTGTCTTATGCCATTGAGATAAATTTTATTTTTTCGTTTGTTATTTATAAAGAAGCTCATAATTATCATCAAAGATAAGTATCTATTGACTTTTGGTGTTACGGGTGTCCACGGGCGGCGGTAATCGCTTACCATCAGGCGATCCGTCTGCTCGTTTGCCCCGCTATCTCATGAAAAAAAACTTAAGTCTTTTTGCTTATGGGGAGTCGTTAAACCTTCGAAAGGCGACCGGCCTTCAGGGATTAGCCTTGGGAGTATGGGATTTTTGCCCACCAAAACCACCTCGGTGGCCACCATCAACACATGAAGGTAGGGGTGGTCCCAGCCAAAGACTACCGCACATTGTGTGAGAATACCTAGGTACATAATATTATCCATATCATTGCAAAGTGGAAGTAAACTGTTCTTTAATTTTGCTTTCCAACGAAGTTTCATGTTTATGTGTTTAATGTATGTAATGTAATGTTTGTGTTGTTAAACAAAAGTTATTGTGACTGTGTGTGTATTATGTGTGAGGAGGGAGCACTGGAAATCAACTATAGGTAGGTAAACGATATGAGTCAAAATATTCATAAATATTCTACTTCTTTTCTTATCTCTCTCATTCTCTTAACCTCTTTTAATTTTCTGTTATCTTCCTTTCTTCTAACCGCTTGATCTCTGTGCCTTCCTACCACCTGCCTCAAAAATCAGCTATAATTATCCTGCACCCCTTCTTTGCTGTGGATACTATATTCGAAGCGGCGGTAGCCTAATGGCTAGGGCGTCGGAATGGCGTTCATGTGGTTGCCGGTTGGCAACCCACCCATTACACTACTGCCATGAACCCACTAGTAACACAAGCATTTAGCACGAGGGGTTAACAAGAATACTAGTAATGTGCGACCGACATAACCAGTAAGGATTTTAAAAAAAAAATTTTTTACCTCATTTTAAAATAATGATAACCTGAAGAATGTCCCTTCTAAAACATCCTACGACAAATACTCGAAAGATGCGAAACACGTCCATGGACAGTTTTCTATTTATAATTTATGATACATCCTTGGAGAGTCTACCATTGAATTAATTGTCGTGGCCATTGAACCATGTAACTGTAATTCTGAACTATTTCGAACCTAATACTATGTTCAAAATATAAATCCATTCCTCTTTTAAATTATCTAATTATAACATAACATAACATAACATACCATCACGCCTGTATTCCCCGAAGGGTTAGGCAGAGGCGTACTTAATGTACACCCACAGTTCGCCGGTATGTTTAGGTCCCATGTTATAGGGGGCGAGCCTATAGCCATTCACCGGGCACAACTCCAGACTCCGAGCTGCTACTGAGAATTTTATAGAAAAACCCATAACACTTTGCTCGACCATCGAACCCAGGACCTCTAGTGTAGCAGTCGCGCTTGGGACCACTAGAATAATGAGGCAGTCAGTATCTAATTATTATGAAATCCAATCTAACCTTGACACAAAAGCAACATTTGTGACGTATGACACATGCTCAAGCAAAATTATTTATACCTACCTATATGGAAATTTTTTTTCAGTAAGGCCAACAGCACAATAAGGTATTCAAAACTGTAAAATTTCTTCAATCCTTTTTCGATTTAATCTCCAAATAATAGAGTTTATTATTCATTGGGGAAATTTTACAGTTTGTGGTAACTATGTGCTGTTGAATGTACAAGAACTTGTCGCAGCAGCAAGAGACATTTCTTGCCGAGTACAGAGTGCTCTGAACACATGACTTTCAAACATATGTAACATCAACAAGACCTCCAGCGGAGCAGTCATGCTTACGAAAGCTACACTTAAGCATGAGTCTCTTGTAAACAAAATGCGAACCATCCGACGAACCCAATTCATTCATTTTCCTATTCTTACCATTTCGTTTCCTTGTTCATTCTATTTCTCACAGAAAACTAAACCTATAGATCGCAGTGTTGCTTAACATCAGGCGAACTGGCGGTCAAGCGTAAGCCTATCAGGAAAAAAAAATCCTCTTTAGTAAAACCGTTTCTTTTTTTAGGTAACTCAAGCTGGCAGCGGTGTTTGCTGCAGTTATGCTTGGTATTGCTGCTAGTATGTCGTAAGTATCTTTTTATGATTGAACTAGCTTTTTGGCCGCGACTTCGTCCGCGTGGAATAGTTACTTTGTTCCATATGAACTTTCATCCCCTATTTCACCCCTACATAGGTCCCTTAGGGGTGGAATTTATCAAAATCCTTTCTTAGGGGATGCCTACGTCATAGTAGCTATAAGCATGCAAAGTCTCAGCCCGATCGGTTTAAAATTGACAAAGTTTCATACGATCTTTCATCCTCTATTTTATCCCCTTGGGGGTAGAATTTATCAAAATCCTTTCTTAGCGGATGCCTACGTCATAACATCTACCTGCATGCCAAATTTCAGCCCGATCCCTCCAGTGGTTTGGGCTGTGCGTTGATAGATCGCTATGTCAGTCAGTCAGTCACCTTTGAGTTTTATATATATTAAGATTAAGATAGATATACTATTATCGAGTTCCACTAGTATCTAGTGGAGATCTCTCGAAGTCTCGATTAGAACCTACTCCTACTATTTGGTAGCTTGTCGCATTAATTTTTGTTATACCAGATCTTTGCGCAGCTGTCGAACGATACCATAGATCACCACACACGTTACTAAAGAGATTTAAAAGGGGTATAGATATTTGTAACATTTTCCTGGGAAATTTTCCTCAGATCCCATATTATTGATTTGTTTAATCTCTTTGTCAAGCTCACATGTCAGCGAGACAGCGAGACTGGAAAAAATTAAAAGATTACAATTTTGTTCGTGATACCTGACGCTTGTAATATTTAATTGTCTTTGTTTGATACAATAATAAATTAAGGCTTATTCTGAAAGAAGTGCTTAGAAATAAATGTTGATTTACAGAATGATTTTTAATTCACGGGCAAAAAATACGTTACAGTCTGATTCGAAGGTTTACCTTATCACAAAATGTGTTTTCAATGAGTCAATCAGCTGATAGCTAATGTCCTGATATTACACAATAATAATCGCAAATTATCAGTTTCAAAAACAATTTTAATTAAGTAAGTACCTACAACCAAGAATGAACGTTACGTTTAAAAAAAAAAAAAGAATATGGCTTGAATGGTGCAGTTGCTGACGTATCGGCTTCTACGTTACAGGTTGTGGGTTCGATTCCCGCACGTAAAACATTCATAAGGCCACAAGTCGAAGTTAGCTGTTGTTCCAAGTCAGAGTATTCCTACTAATGTAAGTAAGTACATTCGAAGTTCTTCTCTAAGTTTAGGTCCCATGTAATAGGGGGCGAATTGCCATTTTGCCATTAACCGGGCACAAATCCAAACTCCGAGCTGGTACCGAGAATTTCCTATAGACACCTAAAACCACTTTGCTCTTCCCGGGACTCGAATCCAGGACCTCTAGTGTAGCAGTAACGCTAAACTAATATCAGTACCTAGTTAACTACAGTATGTAGTATATAGAATTAAATATAGGTAGGCGCCTTTAAAATAATGGGCGGAATGGTAGAAACTACTTTCTATGATAATGTTGGTCAAGAATCTTAATGTTGGTTAATTTCTATTTCTCTATTTATTTCAATACGTCAGTCATGACATTCTCCTGTCTATCCCAAAAATCTGGTCTTTCCCGTTGAAAAGTGTCAAGTTTCTGCGATTTGGGGCCAAAACCTAGTTATGGGCTAATATGACAGAATAGAGAGATGTCGTGACTAAGTATTTTAAGATTCGTTAAGCAAGGTCGCGGTCAATGTGTGCCATTTTGAATACATCGAAGCCTTGCCTTGAAGAGCACGTAAAGCCGTCGGTCCTGATTGTTTTACGAAGACCAATGACAATCGATAATGGTAATTAGAAAGCCATCTAAAGCTTCTAAGGGTCTAGCTAATCGCCTAGAAGTTGGGATGCGGAGGTCTATTGGCAGTTGGCACTGTTTCAAGGCTCTTCCAATATTCTTACACATAGTTTGGTAAATGCAGATATGACCAAGAATTAATTACGTATGTTTCTTGTGTAATTTCAGGTATAGATGCACGGGCTCAAC
Source organism: Acronicta aceris (assembly GCA_910591435.1). Taxonomy (NCBI): domain Eukaryota; kingdom Metazoa; phylum Arthropoda; class Insecta; order Lepidoptera; family Noctuidae; genus Acronicta; species Acronicta aceris. Next base: position 6,018,120 of record OU342780.1, on the reverse strand, counting down.
CAGAGAAGAGTAGCTGTAACCTCTCTGGGAGCGACTTAAGGAATATGAACTTTAGGGTAAGCAACAGTAAAAATATTGTACCATGTATACATACCTCAAATACCTTCCTTTGTAGTTGTATGATAATTTTATTATTAGTATAGTTTTTTCTGAAATATTAGACATAACATAACATCACGCCTGTATTCTCCGAAGGGTTAGGTAGAGGCGTACTAACGTAGTTCGATTCAATTTCAATGAATTACTCAGTAACAGCTCGTAGTTTGGATTTGTGCCCGGTTAATGGCGATAGACTCGCCCCCTATTCCATGGGAGCTAAACATACCGATAAACCTTTCAGGGAATACAGGTGTGATGGTATGTATGGTATATACTTTTATTATATACCATACATACCATCATCATGCCAAGTGAAGTGTTTTACTAACATAGGTTAAGTTTTTAAACTAACATCTATTGATATTTATTTAATATATATGTTAATGTGTAAGGTATATATCTATGGGCCATAGATGCCTGAAAATAAATGATTTTGATTTGATATACTTTTATTATAAAATTTTCTGATTGTCTTTCCAGTTCGCGAACTTGGCCGGATGCAACCTTAGTGGGTCCAACATGGAAAATACAATTTTTGAGTACGCAAACTTACAGAACGCGAACATGGTGGGATCCCAGATGGCCAACGTCCAAGCTACAGGTGCCAATTTGGAAGGTCAGTTAACCAAATAGATATAAGTTTTAGTATAAGAAAAAGGAGTCGTTCCCAGGTAGCAGACGAAAAAATGTGGAATGATAATGGAAAATGGATAGATGTGGTAATATATGCTAAAGCGGCGGTAGCCTAATCTCTAGGGCATCGGATTTGCGATCATGTGGTTGCCGGTCCGAACCCCACCTATTGCACTACCGACGTAAATCCACTCGTAACACAAACATTTAGCTTAGTACGACCCACATTGCTATTAAGCTTTTATAAAAAAAAGGGTCAGAATATAGGTAAGTATTATAACAATTACAAAAAAAACCATCTACCCATTCCTCACAGACTGCAGAAATAGAACAAATAGCATTAGTGAAGAGCATTTGTGAAGTGAATTAATGATCAATTTCATGATACGGTACTTACTTAAAATTATTTTTAGGTGCAAGAATAATGGGTAGCAATATGGATAGGATCAATTTCCGTCACGCAAATCTGAGGAACGCCAATCTACAGGGCTCGAATCTTAATGGTGCTATCTTCTCTGGAGCTAACATGCAGGTATTGTATGGACATCATTATTGCAATGTCATTTATTGTGCTAACTATCTTCAGAAATGGTGAGGCGATGAGCCCAGCCTTAACCCTTTGACTTATTCACGATTGGGTGACACCGTGGCGTGCTGGATACATTTTGGTTTGTCGTCTGGAATGGAATGGAGGTCTGGAATGCGAGGTCAGCGTATACTGGACAATGAATATAATTATGGCACATTGTGTAACTGTGTGACAATCATATCAAAAGCTATAAAAAGACAAAAATAAGTAGTTTCTCTTTTTAAAACATCGATTTAATGTCAACCGTTTCGATTGGTCGTTCGTTTATCATGTTTCGTGCTATATACAGTCAACAGCACATCAAGATACCACAAACTGTCAAATTTCCCCAATGGATAATAAACTCTATTATTTGGAGATTAAATAGAAAATCGATTAAAGAAATTTTGACAGTTTTGGATACCGTAATGCTGTTGACCATACGTAGACTGCAATTGTCAGTTGGTAAATTCACACGATCGACATTTAGGCGCGGCATCCAATATCGCTCGGCTTCGGTGCAGCTCGGGTAGCATTTTCGTGACAAACACGTCGCAGAACAGACACTTATGGTTCACCGCGCGCGCCTCCATTAGCTTGGCAACACCCAGAGGAAAATAAAAGGCAACAGCCTCATACATAATTACACGTATATGTTCGTTTTATTTGACGATGACAGAAGAAAAGTTGTTCATTAATCAAATTACGAAATTCACCGAAAGTACATGTTTCATCACCACCCAAAATCTTTTTTGCCTTAGCTCCAAGTATCACTTCTCCTTCAGGAAGATGAACAATGAGAAATAAGTCAATTATAAATACACACACACACAACTGTTTTCACGTAACGTTACTACTGCTCTGCGACGTATCTGCCACCCGAACTATTCTTTGCTTTACCGAAGCTACCCGAAACCATCCTCGGCGTCCTTAGGTATGTATACGACTGCCGAGGCAGCGCCCAGGGGCCCAAAGCCGCCCGAAGCAGCCCTCAGGCGCCCGAGCTGTACCGAGCTACACCGATGCCGACCGATAGTGGGTGCCGCGCCTTAATCGGTTTTCGATGATCATAGATTGCGAGGATTATTCAATCGATCAACGACGATCATAGACGTACCTACCTACAACATGCCATATCAACGTCTCCTTATTATTCACTACCACCGATCGATGTAGACCAGCTGACCAAGAGTGGCCAAATGGGCAATGGCTTGAGTTGAGGTAGAAGTCAGTCATATTATAGGAATGGAACTGCTCAATGGCTAACAATAAACACACCGAGTTTAGGCTCCTTATCATTTGAACAATGAATTATCAATCCATCGTATGGTTGGGTACGATTTATAGCTATTGTATAGTTAGGTGTCTGTGCTATACTTAATACATTCCGTAGAGAGTATCATAATATTCTTCGTGCTAAAGCTACATTACAACCATTACGTAAAAAGTATAGTCTCCTGTTTTAAGTCTTTTCTGCCATGTTTTTTTTATAACCATAGCATATGACACTCATACTGTAAATAATAAATTGATACCTCATTTGTTAAATTCTAATCAGTAGTTTTTGAGCTGCGATCTAACATCCATTCGTAGACACACTACTACTCACACAGACTGTTAGACCGACTCTTCCTTTTCCGTAGTTCGGTAAAAAATACGGTAGGTACTCAAAAATAAATTGAAACCTCTTCCCGTTGACCTAGAATTATGAAATTTGGTAAGAAGCAAGTTCTCACAGTACAAGTAAGTAAAGGAAATTATGAATTTCAAGCAAGGTCAATTATTTTGCATTCGATGCGCGAGATAGATACTTGTCCGGATTTTATTATCTAGGTAGGATTTTATTAATCAGGTTTAGCTCAAGCTAACGTGCAGTAAGTACCTATAAGTAATCGTAAAGCGAATGTCTACGGTACAAATCTGAAAGACCATGAAAGACGCATTGAAAATATGTAACTATGAACCACATTGTATCAAAAATAATCAGTTAATTGAATCAGAATGAAGAAAGTTCCTACAGAACAAAAGCTGATGCGGTCACTAGTCAGATAATAGAAAAGCAAAGAAAGAAGAAACAACAGGGATTGGAAGTCGCCCAGAAACTTTTTCTGAAGATATACATTTTTGCGAAAGAAAAATTCGATCTCAGGCAGGATTCGAACCAGCGTCCTTCCGGTTAAATACACCAGACGCTTTACCCAGCTAAGCTAACGAGACCACTGCCTGTAATGTTGAATTTCTCTTCCACATTCTGCATGTTAAAGCTATATTGAGACGAATTACTATGTCATTCAAGCATTAATCCATTTTCGATTGCCAGTATTCAGTCTTGGTGGGATCCAACCTAAGTGGCGCTGACTTAGCACACTGTAACCTAGAACACGCCAACATGCAAGGTAAGCTAAGCACGGTATGATTTAAGAAAGAGCATAAAGTAAATCGCAAAGCAAAAACAAAATAAAGGATCTTATTTAATTAAAAGATCTCAGCGCTAGGAAAATCCTGCAGTTCGTAGTAGCTTAATGAAGTAGCGATCACAATAGACCAACTACAGTCGAAATTATACTATAATCGCCTTAAAATAAATAAATATAACGCAAAGTGACTCACTACAGAATACCTACAGAGGCCATAGTTTTCAGATTCTGTGATTGTTACGTAGATTGACGCAGATGTTAATCGAAAAGCTACAAGAACGAAATGGAACAGTCTTGGATTTACTAGATGTCTGACGATTATTATATTGATCAATGCCACAGAATATTAGGAGACGTCGTGATGGATCAGATACACATGACTAGTAAAACCAGATTCATACTCTAAGAATTGCATAAAGAAAGAAGGGAACCCTCTGCTCTGCGGTGGAATTCCTATCTCTTGGGGCCAAAAATATGTTGAGCTTTTTTGAGCTATGCGATGACTGAAGCGTGCTTGTAATTTTTTAAGATAGGTTCAGTCAAAGCTATTATAACTAGTATTTAAATATCACAATAGACCACCAAAAAATGTTATCATATTTTATGTAATGAAATTACTAGGAAGCCGTGCAGACCGTGGGAGAGCCATGCTTCGGCACGAATGGGCCGGCTCGACCGGAGTGATACCACGGCCTCACAGAAAACCGGCGTCATAACAACGCTTACGTTGTGTTTCGCCGAGAGAGTGAGGTTAGCGGAGGCCCAATCCCCTTTTCGAAGGTCGGCAACGCACTTTGACTCCTATGGTGTAGCGGGTGTCCATGGGCGGCGGTAATCGCTTACCATCAGGCGATCTCTGCTCTGCTAGTTTGCACTACTATCCCATAAAAAAAGGAAGATATCAGATCTGTGTGACACAAAATCACTGTGAAAGATATTGTCCATTCGAAAAATTGATTGCAGGTTCAAATCTAGAAGTAAGTAATATGTCGGATGCAATTTTGAGGAACGCTCAACTACAGGGCAGTAATCTCAGGTCAGCTGTCCTTACTGGGGCTGATATAGAGGTATTGTAATCATACCTACCTAATGCATGTGCATGGATTAATAGTTACTACCACACGAATGTTCTTACTAACTTAAGCTATATTTTCATTATTAATTGTAGCCTTAGATTATCATCAAGGGACAAGGGCAGAACCCTTGTCCCAATTTATTTAGTTTAGCAAGTACTTTTTTCCATTTATCCCTGTAAGCCGAAACCTCATCATTCCCTTTCTAGTCTTCCTTTACCCCTCCATCCCTCCACATTGCTTTTCACCACTCTTTTAGCCACATGCATTTCATCCCTCTTCATTACGTGACGTACCGAGACAAACGATTACTTTTTTGCAATACATAATTATCAATGGTCCTAACTGAAAAACATATTTAGAACACATGTCGAAAAAGCCTGAGCCGAACGTCTTTACTGCTAGCCATTGAGTAGGTACGTTGGATTTACCTCCATAGGTGATCACCTATCACTGCCATCAATAATATTATGATCATTGGTTATACAAGGTGGACTATGGTTGCTTTGGATACTTTACTATCTATACCACAGTAGATATAAGTACAGGGGGTATACTAAGAAAATCTAACTTGGAAACTTCCGATAGAAACGAAACAATAATCCGCGCAACGAAACAACAATCATTTTATTTTTATTCGTGATAGGCTTACGCTTGACCACCAGTTCGCCTGATGTTAAGCAACACTGCGATCTACGATGGAGCGCGCTTGCCTAGAAGAAACCGATTCACACGTGATTAACTACCGATTTCTATATCTGTCAGTAGATTTGCTTACTAGAGATAGGATTTTGACAGCAGCTGTATCATAAGGAGCTTATGTCAAAATTCTATCTCTAGTAAGCAAATCTATCGACAGATTGGATATTTAGAACTGGCCGATAAAGACACTCAAATTATAGGCATCTATCGGGAAAGACCTACTCGGTTAGCGCATTCCACATGTCAGTTCCACGCATTTTTATTCCGTAATCTATGAAAAACTGAAAAACACACTCAGTTATTCACTGTTGACTGCAGAATGGAATTATCTTAAATTCTTGTGTTTTTCAGGGCATCAACCTAGTCGGCTGTAATCTTCAGGGTGTGGTGTGGTAGATCCAATCTTTATAAGCTTTATGCTCACACGACTCCGATTCTATATAATGAAAAACCATGCCAAAATCGATTAAATAATTAATAATTTAATCTTATACCGTTTACCTACATGTTTACTATTTTTTCAGTTAGTTATTACAAACTTTATGTTATTCGTAAAAATATTTTAATTTTTTGTTCATTTTCTACATTATAAAAATATATAAAAAAAGTTCAAAACCATCATCAACCCTTAGGAAATAACTTTGTACTTATATTAAAATATATTAAATTAATTTAACAATCTATGACAGTTTTTTATTAATACTACTTACCGTATAAAACCTAGGTACCTTTCTATCACTATGAAAGTTATGGCTGTAAATATTTTTTTCTGTCTTCTAGAGTTCAGACTGGACTACAAGACTTAACTAATTAGTAGATAGACCTAAGTACCTTTTTTTATCACTTCGGGGAAGCGGCAGGATATGTCGGACTCTTACCGACTAAAAACCGTACTTACCTTCCTTGCCCTATGGTCACGGCCATGGGATTCGTGACACTCACCACGGCCATGACAGGCTGCGGTCCAATATTCGGACCTCTTTAAAAGGCGAGGCTCAGCCTCGCATCCTACTCGCTTGCGCGGACCCAAATTTCAATTTTTTTGCTATTTGCCGATGATATGAAAATATTCCAAATAGTTAATCATGTTCAGGATGCCAAATTTGCAGGAGGACCACCAACGTCTCGATTTATACTGTTATTATAATACACTAGATTTGAATACTTCTAAATGTTTCTCTATGAGTTTTACACGTAAACGCCAAGTAAATATATATAGATTTGACTACACAATCAAAAGCCATAACTTAGAGAGGAAAATTGTTTCTACAGATCGGGGTGTGGTGCATGATACAAGGCTTTTATTTGATCAGTATGTTAGCCAATTAGTCAACAAAGCCTATAAGGCCTTAGGCTTCTTGATACACTGACGCCAATGACTTCAGAAATATGAAAACTATTATAGTACTATATTGCTCATATGTATGAAGTCACCTGGAAATACACTTCACAGATTTGGAACCCTCGCTATGCTTGCTACTCCAATGAGGTTGAGCTGATTCAAAGAAAATGTATTCGGTATTTAGGTTTTAAATTTCGATTGTTCCACCTAGCCGATCTCACCTATGAGCAGCGCTGTATTAAATTGCATACTCTACGTGACATAATAATTTTGAAATGTTATCAATTGAATCCTGATCCTCAGTCAATTCGTTTTTCATAGAAGACGATGCGGAATTTGTCTTTTTGGTTCAATGACTACTCGCAAAGCGGCGCTTACTTAAGCGAAAGCAATGGTATTCCAGCAGTATTGCCTCTTCCATGCATCGAAAAAAAACATCGATGTTTACGAATTAAATCGATATATTGACACTATTACATGAAGTGTTTTTAATACGTCGATGTATATCGTCCAACCCTACTACCACTACCAACCAAAATATTTTTTTGTGGCGGCACAACATGGCGGCTATTTGCTTTTCTTTCTGTGTTTTTTTATTATTTTCTATTTCCATTTATTCAAAGAGTTTACCATGTGTATTTTTGGGCCGAGAAAACATTAAATATGTGCATTTTGTGATAAAGACGTAATGTGATAGAGACGTTTTGTAATAGGCATATTGTGTTAGAAACACTACCTTGTGAACTGTGGTACTTTATGTAACGCTAATAAATAGCTTTTAAAATAAAAAATGATAATAATTTTGGTGTTTACTTTTCACCCTGTTGTCATTTCTTTCAGTGAATTAATATTGTAGGTATGTATATCGTCCATGTTGTGGCAGTTTTATATAACATTGTGCAATTTATTACAAAATCGATTATAGAAATAGATTTTTTAGTAAATTTTACTGTGTTAATTATGTACATAGTTAACTTTGCAACAACATAGACAATATACATGACATAGGTACGTATCTATCTATATAGGTAGCTATACGTATTTATAGCTATACATATCTATATACATAAACGAGTTCACGTTAGGATTGGGTGATACAAAACGTATAGGTAAAGATATTGAAACTATATATTGTATAAATATCGTTTATCTATATATCGATCTTTGTAGTAATTATATGTATATCAAGCATCGTCGCAAATCGGTACGATATCGAGCCACGATATCTATATAAATGTAGCCAGTCCTAAGTATGGGTAAAGGAAAGTTCATTTTAAGATTATTGTAATGGCGTCTAAATCCGCAATATTTATGAACGATTTGTTTGAGACACAAAAATATATGCTAAAAGTACAAAGTATTCAGTATTGAAATATCTAAATCATTACCATATTGAGTTATATAAACAATAAAGATTCATAAAATATATAGTTTCGGTATCCGATATCGCATATTAGTATATAGTATCGATTTGATATTTAGAAATACCTTTATCACCTAACCCTAGTTTACGTATCTATCTAAAGCAATATGTAATAAATAGCTATATATATCTATGTACGGATCCGGGGCCAACCGCCAGGCGGCGCAGCGGTTGTTGTCAAACAGTTCTGCCTCCAAGAGGGCTCCCTTTTTCATATTGAATTTTGTGTTAAGTCTGACAGATTCAACAGATTGTTTTGTTATATAATCGAGTTGATATATTTAACTGCGTTCGGATTTGGAAATGAATATTATAGCTACTTAGTGTTAAATAAAGACTGATCTTTTTAAGTTTCATTAAGTAACTACTTATTTCGTACGATCTTCGCTTCGTTATGAACTCTATTTACGTTTTAGGACTGTACCTTAACTGTGTTGAAATTTAGCAGTTGCTAAAAATAGCTATTAAATGTAAGTGTTCATTATTATTAGCATTAGCATTTAGCAGTGTTATTTTTTTTAACGTTTAAGCCCATCTCTACCATTTTGTTGAGTGAGTTTAAGTCAGTGACAGTTGTCAAATTTATTTTCAACTATCCAGCCCGCTCGTTTCAGAACCTTAATTATATTCCTTAGAGCATATAACTATGAAGACGGTATAGAAGCGAATCAACAAACAGGAATGGTGTTGTCTTAGGTTTGGCCCATAATAAAGAATGATGTCCAAACTTGCATTCTATTTTAAATTGTATGAAACATTCGGTGACTGTTATTCGGCTGAAATGTGAAATGCGCTTCCCAAGTGGGTCTTTCCCGATAGATACAGACTGAGTGTTTTTAAATCACGTGTGAATCCAAATCTTCTACCTAGATGACTTGGTTTCACACTGCGACGGAGCGCGCTTGCCTGGTTAGGCAAGCGCGATTACTACTGCTATGGATTTAAAACTTGATAAAGACCTACAAACTGCGAAAAATCACTTGAAATTTGAATTTCGCGGGCACAGGTGAACGATTCGCCTTAAGTAAATTTTATTGCCCTCAACCATAACGGGGTTGTTATGTTTAAATGCCTCAAATAACTCGCCGATAAACATCTTAAAGGCAGAGAAAAGTCATCAACTTACTGATATAAATAAGGCATGCTAATAAATAATCACCATGTTGTAATGATGGCAATTTCTTAAAAATATATCCAAGATTCCTAGAGCTTGAGTTGATTAGAAAATATTTAGTCGATTTATAAATACTCGAATAATTTTAGTAATATTTACAAGCGCAACCCTAAAACGTTTTTGTTGGCAGGTTGGTTGAATTTGTTTTTTATTCACGACTTCGCGTTCTATTTTTGTGTGTGACGGTTCCGTTCGGCGGAGGATTTTATTTTGCAAATAATTTTGATGGTTTGCGTTTAGATCATCTAAATCCCTGCAGAAGAGCTCCTGATTGCGGTAAAATATCAAAATGCAGAACGGAGACGGTACGCCAACCGCCACGGAAATCAGTAAGTTTCACATTTTGTTAAAAATAATGGAATAACAATCATTATTCCACTGTTTTATTTACATTTTTATAGAATTTCTGGCGGATAAAATGTAAAATATAATATCCAGTATAAAACCGCGTGTTTTTCGATATACCCACATACAGCCGATGGTGAAAATTATTCTGTTTCTTTGACGCTGTTATTAAAAAACTAAACTGTAATGGATTGCAATTGAAATTTCACTTGCGTTTGTGTTTCGCGCATCGATTACCGCGATTTGGGTTGTTTCCTCGGCTTGTAATTATTGATACTGTGGGTAGCTTAATTGGAGTGTGAAACATGACTCACATTCTTCTGCCCACCTCTTTTGTAAAAATGCAACTGATTTATTAGGCTGTTGGATTCGCCGAGTACAATGTACTGCCACTGACCGCCGTATCTAGTCACATGAAAAAATGCTAGAAAGTTGGAGTTGTGTACTGATTGAAATATATTTTAATGATCTACCTTTAGAATGTGCATGTATGAGGTCATTTTAGATTTTCTATTTGCATTGAATCATCTATTTGAAGGTCTATTACCTCATTCTATCTTTATACATAGAAGTGTGTGCAATTAATGGTTACTCTGTAAACTTTTTTGCATATTTTTTTATATCTACCTACATTAGTGGGACAATTTATTTAAGTGTGGGCTGCATAGGTCATGGATGAATTATTTATCAGTTTGTCAGGTCTCCTGATTATTTAGTTGTCTTAATATGTTTATCGATAATAAGCATTATTATTACATGATTAGAGTACAAAATTGAAATGAGATTGAGGGTCCGTCCAACATGTGCTCTTGTCTATTATGACTTAAGAACTTTCGTTGGTATAATTTTATATTGGTTACAAAGTATTCACTATGTATTTTTTTAGATTAGGACTACCTAATTAAAGTAAAAAAAAAACTGCTTTTGTATGTAGCCGACACATTGTGTCTAATAATAAATGAATGGAACAGTGTTCTTGTGTCCCGGGGCTTTAAAGAAAATCTTTAAGATCCAATGTACATAACATAACATACCATCACACCTGAATTCCCCGATGGGTTAGGCAGAGGCGTACTTATTGTACACCCACAGTTCGCCGGTATGTTTAGGTCCCATGTTATAGGGGGCGAGCCATTAACCGGGAACAAATCCAGACTCCGAGCTGCTACTGAGAATTTCATAGAAAACTCAATAACACTGCTCAACCTGGGGATCACGCATCTAGCATAGCAGTCGCGCCTGGGACCACTACACTAATGAGGCAGTCAATACAATGTACATACATGTAGTAATGTATGTATGTATGTACATGTAATGTTCAATTTGTTAATGAGCATCATAATTAGACAAAGGCTTTGTCTACTTTCTGGTCAATACAATTATTGTCTTGGATAGAAGCCACTTGTGACAACTTTTTCATCAACATAGCCATGCATTGGTCATACCGATGTTGAATCTCGCTGGGAACATAATAAAAAAATCTGTACAAAGTAAATCAAACTAAAATATTTAAAGTAGATTTAATAACATTTATTATAACTTTAAATGCAATGAATTCATACATACTCATGAAATGCAAAATCAATGTGATGTAGAAAACACGAAATCTAGGAGAAATTCTGTCCTATAAAGTTCTTTCTGTGTAGTATGGTTCCACATTTTTAGTACGAAAAATATTGTTGGTAGCCATTCACTACAATATTTATTTTGACCTTTATCAAAGTTTTACATTGGCTAATTATAACGACCGCCAGTTCCTCCTTTTTTCAGTATGTATCAATATTAATGAATTAACATTTTTATTTTAAAACAATAAAATGAAAAAATTGCACACAGGTCTTATTTATTGAACACACATGTTAATAATGAAGCAATGGTTTCCAGGTTGAAAAACAATGGTTTATAGGAACCAACATAAAATTAATAATAACTGCTGGTTTCTGACACTTACTTGAATATTAGACATTGAAATATTCCCGTTTCCGGGAATCAAATAATATTAATATTACGCGATAAAATCCGTAAAAAGTAGTTTTATTTCAATAATAATAACAGGTTGAGGTCTGTATGTTAATATATATATATATATATATATATATATGTATATGAAAAATTAATATGAGGCAAGAGAGCAAAACAATTCTCTTTATAATTTGTTTTTTAGGTTTATCTGTCTGTCGGTACGTTTGTGTGCGCAAACAGGTACAGGGGCCGTATTATGACATGTTAACCATCATTTTTAGGTTGTAAGAAAGAGATGAGGCTATTTAATATGTAGAGCGGCATTTCTTTCTCACAACGTACAAATGATGGCGTTAACACGTTATAATACGGCCCTAGGTTTCCAGCTTGAAAAACAATGGTTTATAGAAACTAACATTAAAAAAAATTTAATGGTTGATGTCTGTATCTAAAAATGTAATATGAGGCATCTTTATAAGAGCCATACAAGCTAAATTATCTTGAGAATGTTTGTTTGTTTGTATGTATGTTTCACACACATCACGCAGAAAATACTACACTAAATTCGATACGGTTTTCACAGTTGCATTGCTGAAGGTCTAACTTAAAATCTCGTGTAACTTTCATATTGATACACCGCCTAAGAGCCGAGTTATCAAGATAAAATCCTTTTGGGACGCGAAACCGCGGACAGCGGCTAGTTGGTAATAAATCCATTTTAAGTAAATATGTTCCATGTTTTGTATCGTGGCACAAAGAACAGGTGTTGAGTTACATACATTGTCACCTTGGCTGGCACTAAGTTTTCTATGCTCGCATGTTTACTATGCAAACAGTTTTTGTATAGTTAGCGGACTATGTCTGTGAATTGCTTTGGTTTTTCAAATTGGAGGGTTTGTCCCAATTTTATTCTACCAAATGTTAGTTTTTAACATTGCGAGTCATATTATTCTAGTCAAGTTTCTGCTGCCAGGAAATATGAATTTTGTTTGATATAAAGGCTCATATTCAGAGATAAATACCTACCTACTTGTACTTCTATGATATTTGACATAGGAAAGCGAGCGAAGGAATATTACATATACACATAATTTACACGCGAAATCTTTTGTGTCGTCAGCGGACGCCCTTAGATTCGTTTCTGAATCTCAACTCAGACATATTACCCATTTAGGCATTCATATAGGTACCTCTACTTTGATAGACTTGTTTTGTGTTTGGAACAATAAGACGAAGGATAGCTGCAAATTTTAAATCCATTCAATGTAGGTACGTACATAGTTACGGACGAGCATGTTTCTGTGAACCATTTGACCTATTAAAACTACGTCATAGCATGAATTAAGGCAGTTCGCTAGCAACGCCTAAAGTGTACGACAGAATTTATTACAAGCCTCCGCGTAACGTGTACCGCACTAGATATTCAGACACAGAATAGATAAACGGCAGGCTGACGCATCAGCGTAGTACTATTAATTTGTTTATGCTGTGGCATTCGTTTATTTGACCGCCAAAAGGTCGACTGAGGAAATCTATTGGTGCTGGCCAGTCATAAGCCCCAAATGTTAAAGCGCGGTAAATTAAAACAAATCGTCCAACGTTATAGGAGACCACAGTAAATAGGTCTAGCAGAGAAAATAACACGGTCGTGTATATTTTTGGCAGCAAAAATATTTACACTTAGGTATTATTATTAGATTTTTTATCTAATACACGTAATATTCCGCAATATATTTTGCCGAAACAATTTTTTATTTTTTCATTTAGTTTTTACCCTTTAGATTTACACATGTCTGGAGTCTCAGGTCGTTACTTAAGTACAGGTTAGCTACCTTCTGTTTTTCCCCTTTTAGATCAACTTTGCAGTGCGATTATAAGCATATTGAAATTGATCTAAACTTTGAAATGGTAATTTAAATTTTATTCACTGCACATTATTATCTCGCCCATAAAACTTATACACCGATTCAATATTGTTCCTATTATGGACTACAAAACACGTCTAAGCAATTTACGGTTTTACAAATCGCCATATGAAATACCAACTGTTGAATACACCGGTCATTTACCTTACTTTATGGGTTTATTTTATAAATATACTATGAACGATTTTCATGTACTTTCAGCTGCGACCTCATTTTAAAATCGCGATTTATTGATGATAGAAATGCCTATTGAATTTAATTTTACAGAATAAGTAACCGAAATAGAAGTCAGCTTGAATATAACGGTGGGAGTAACCTCGACCTAGAGTAGTAATGGTTTACTCATCGACAACAATATAGCAAACTATCCATCGAACTTGCCAAAAAGTTCAAAGACCTTTAATAAAAAAAAACCCAACCAACTTTCAGCCAAGAAAACGGTGCCCGAAGAGATAACGAAGCATTCGTTTCGGCTGAAGGTATGGCGCCACTTGGAGACCAACGGATTGGCGATGTTCCCACGCCCCGTCTACAACAGGATTCCCAACTTCAAGGGGGCTCCGGAAGCCGCGGCTAAGTTAGCTGAACTGGATGTATTCAAGAATGCTAACACCGTAAAAGTGAACCCTGATAAGCCTCAGGAGGCTGTGAGGTAAGTGTCTGTTGTAACAAGCATTTCTTTGACCATCCACAGGAACTTGAAACTGCTGCATGTTAGTCGGCCGATTGAAATGCCGTTAAAGAAAAATATTTTTATAATAATTTCTTTTATTCAAGGACTTTAGATAATAAAGAATGACAGATAGTAGGAAAGATTGGTAATTATTTTATCGTTATTCCAAGCAAAGAGGCTTATCTTTAAAACCTGCATTTGAATTGCATGCCGAATTCACATAATATTATGATAAATAATATACCTACCAAGTAGGTATACCAACTTATATTTTCTTAATCGATTTTAGTCAAGCACAACACAAAATGAAGTGTGCATAGCTGTCGAATCTGCACCTCTTATATTATCCTTTCGTGCAGTTTGTTCGTTCCGCGCCGCTAGTTGATCGACGGCTCACAGCCTAGAATCTTGCCAGACTAGCGAATTAACTGATACCTTTATTTCGCGCCATGCAGCGTTAGCTAGTGAGCACGGGACAAATTCCAGAACTCGTATAAAACACGGCTAATTTTAGACTATAGCGTAGAGGTGTCTCTACGAACCGCCATAATAGTCTGAAAGAATTAGCTACAGTTTTCAGTTAAATGTACGCTCGTAATTGAAAGTGATAAAAGAAATTGTTACGCTGCACAGTTTTTTTTGCATTTCATGTCTGACTTTCACTAATTAATGTAATATTTCTTATTATTATGTTTATTTTTGCAAACAAGGTCAATGTCCTCTGTATTGTTCATTTGAAGTGTTTTCTAAACTCGGCAGTAGTTTGGAAATAAAAACTTGGTTGTGTTTCTGGATTTATTGCGGTGACTTAAAACTATTTTCAATTTGAGCAAAATAATCTAGACATTTTTGATTCTTAATTCATTCTCGCAAATGTTTGAAACGTTTAAGAAGGACTCATGGTTAAGATTTAACTGAAAACCTCTGCTTCGGAGAATACGCTAAGCCCTCAGTCCCTATTGTCGTACAAATAACAACAATCTTTAGTGCCAGTCAGAAGCTCGAAAATCCAAAAGTTTTTCCTAAGAATCGGTATTCAGTTATACAAGACTTAATCCGACCCTGGTATTGCTCGGCAATTGTGCTGGGGTGGTCTGTTAGCAGTCGCTTCGTGTAAAATACTGATATTCAAACGCATTTGGTTAGACTGGAAGCTGACCCTAACTTAGTTTGGAAGAGGCTAGGATGATGAAACGTTTCAACCCGGAAACAGTCTTGAATGGATTCTTCTAATAGACCATACATTTTTCAATTAAAGCGCTAGATTGAAACTGGACGATGAATGGAAGAACTCGCTTTGTATTACAAAGCAATACCTACCTTCATTGGCAAATTATGTGTACATTATATCTGGAGAAGCATCATGCATGACTGGCTGCACTGTCAAACTAAATTGTCTTTAGTACACTCCAATCTTTTTAACACTGCAATTTATAGCTGAGATCACGATTACCAAAGAGTTTCTAGTTTCAGCAGACCTCTTTTCTCTTTAATAGCATCCGACTGATTTTCTCCTGCAATGTGGGTATGTTTACAAACACAAATCTTATTAGTAATGTATACTGTAATTTGTAAGCAGGCCATACAAATATTGGTTTCAAGGGGGCGATTAAAACCTTGACTCCTGGCACAGCAGCAGATCAACTGACTGCCCCAATCGACCCATCAATTGAAATATTACGGCCGAAATTAATAACCTATCTATGGATTGTTTTCACTACCGGAGATAGAATTTTGACATAAGATCCATAGAAGTAATGTCAAATTTCGATCTACAGTAGTGAAAACAATCTAACGATAGGGTGGGTATTAATGCATCTAAACTGCGTAGAAATCAACATGGCAGTGTTCAAGTGCAGTACGTTGATTAGGTACATACTTATGAAACCATGACCGATGACTTGAGTAACGCATTCCATACTCAAATGTTTTATAACTTTCTGCTTTGTTACATAAACGCAGGCAAACGCTGAAAATTTACACGTTCTGCCAACTACAATTTAATATACTTATAATGAGCACGTTACGTCTGCGCGGTTGCAGGATTTTTCACAAATATTATTATAAGTACTTGGTTACATATATGATTATAATTTTGTTAAGCTACTTTCATGTGATAGATTTATTTATCTTTCATGTTCATGTCTCATTAAAACTTGTCCAGAAATTCGAATCTTTAAGGCTTTCTATTTTCAACTACTAATTATTATTATAATACTTCCTACATTTATCTTGTATCATTTTTAAGTTCAAATTTACAAATATCCTTATCATGGTTCAAAGTGACAAATCAAAGACTAAATTCCTCATGTTTAAGTAGATATATTTAAAAAGTAAGTAAATATTTCTTTGTTTGATTTGGTGTTACGTATTGTGTATAATGCATTCCGACAGTAATTATAAGTTTGACCCTGTATATTAATCGCTGTGATAACTCGGCTATGTAAGTAATGCTAAATAACATTAATTAGTGAAATTATGTTTATTATTGAATTTAGACTTTCGGATTCGATCCTTGTTATTTGACCTTGACAGATGAAATATAAAAACAAATATACTTATTTTATATGCATTATAATTTACAGAAACATAATATAAGTACTTAATTATTATATCAGTACCTACTTATCGATTTTTCTAAATTTATACTTGGAAAAATGTATGGCTACTCGAAAATCTGAAGCCATCCCATCCTATATCCCACCATTAGCATCACAATAAATACCAGCTGCCTATTACAGATCTTCGTAGCAGCTCATAGTACCCGTTATTAAAATATTGTCTTAACTGCAGGACTTATCCACAGATTCTCATTTAACTTGCACCATATTTATTACCTTATTCACTTTCATAGCCCACCAAATTCCGATTTATTTATTTTTATAGCTATTTTTTACGTTAAAGGGTCCTTGGTTGTCATACATTCCCATCATGCATCGGGATAAGAAAGCATGCTGTAAACCAGAAAATAAATTGAAGCAAAGAAATCGCTGCCTTAGTCTAGTGTTCCTAAGCGCGACTGCTGCGCTAGAGATCCTGGGTTTATTTCCTTGGTCGAGTTGTGTTAATCGGTTTTCTATGAAATTCTCAGTTGCAGCTCAGAGTTTGGATTTGTCCTGGTTAATGGCAATAGGCTCGCCCCCTACCTATTATATGGGACCTAAACATACCAGTTGCCTGTGAGTGTACACCACTACCTAACCCTTCGGGGAATACAGGCGTGATCGCATGTTATTATTTAATTCAAATTAGTTTCTGTTGCCCGTAGCTTCACTCACGTCCCAAAAAGATTAACATACTATAAGTCCGATTCTAGGCGGCGTATCAAGATGAAACATGTACCAGATTTAAAGTTAGACCTCTAGCAATACATTGGTAAAGACTGCATTCAAATCCATGCAGTAGTTTTTACATGATGCGCGTACAAACATACAGAGAGACGGACAAAAATTCTAAAAATTGACATTTTGGCTTCTGTTGCTCTGATAAACACCCCATATCAGTTTTCCTTTAATATCCATAATGTACAGATATCGGCCTCTTACAATTTTATTAAAGGTATAGATTTTTTTCATAACACACGTCCCTTAAAGAGGTTCAATTTCAAAAGCTTGCTGACCTTTTTTGACATGTACTGTACCTAATGCTTTGTCAAAAGTGTAAAGTATTTTAGTAACTTGCGTGTCTATTAAAGCAATTACAATTCCTGTAGTTACGTTATGACCAATACTTTGCACAATTGGTATTTAGCTATATCCTGATGATTGCTTTATCACTAATAGACAGCGTGTATAAACGTCAGCCGTCAAGGTATTATTGTTTACCACTATCAACGCATATTGGGTTATTTCAACCCAATATGTGTTGCAACACCTCTTTAAACCCCTACGCAAAAAGAGGGGGTTATAAGTCTGTCTGTCTGTGACCGCGTAGCCTCCATGAATGGAGCCATTTAGATTTTTTTTGTTTGATAGGTTACTTAATCGAGAGTGTTCTTAGCTAGCTTATATAAGGAGATCTGGCTAATTTCCTAGCCAGTCTTAATTTACAGTATTATCGCACGACACTTGACATCTTAGTTTTTTTAAGCTTATTACCAATGTGGGTCGCACATTACTAGTATTCTTGTTAACCCCTCGTGCTAAGCTAAATACTTGTGTTACGAGAGGGTTTACGTCGGTAGTGCAATGGGTGGGGTTCGAACCGGCAACTACATGATGGCAAGACCGACGCCCTAGCCATTAGACTACCGCCGCTTATTATTAATTGGAAAATAAGTAGCTGATAGACATTTTACTTTCACAATGTTCATGTTTAAAAGGCGACAGTCGTATGAGATAGGTGAGTTGTTGAACTTGGAGATCACGCAACACGGCAATAATGCATGTTTGCGCAGTGACATATTTACTTTTGCACCTACAAACTCATCGATCAATATGCGACACTGTCGATAGAGTGAACTCGATGGTTCAGTCGATTGAAATTGCATTGATAACAGAAGTAACACCAAAACATTCTATTTAACCTGTATTCCTTGAAAGGTTAGGCAGAGGTGTACCAATGTATACCCACAGTTCGTATGTTTAGGCACAAATCCAAACTCCGAGCTGTTACCTAGTGAGAATTTCATAAAAAAACCCAATAACACATCATGTTGGAATCAAAATCAGGATCTCTACCGTAGCAGTCTCGGTTAGGACCACTATAAATTTTCATTCATCATTCATTTCATTAATTCAAATAAATTTAGATTTTAAATGATTTATTTATTGTCTAGTAACAGACTCATAATAATTATAAATTCACAAAGTCAATACTTAAAATAATATAAAATAAAATACAAAAAAATTCAATCATCATAAAATCATCAGACTAAAATCATGTCATCATAAAAATTAAAAAATAAAAACAAAAAAACGTGTGATGACGTCACTTATACGGCGGAAACTGAGAAAGATTGTCGAAAGATTAGTAAATTAACAACGCAATAGGTAACGTAAGGTTATCAATAATTATGATAGATGCCAAACGGACATAAGACAATTTTTTTAAGAATCATAAAATTACCTCTTGTCACCTTTTAATGATAGTATGTTTAGAATAGAACTTCAAAGTTGAAAATAAATATAAAAATGATTGAATATCGGAAAAAAATACGGGTATCCTATTTTTCGATCTAGTTTTAAATAAAATTATAATATAATATGGGTGTTAAAGAAAATAAATGTTGTCAATTATGTATATTTGCTTGAAATGTTTTTTTGTATGTATTTGTAAATTTAAATACCTACCGATAATTCATGCTTATTCACGTCTCCCATTTCGATTTGTCGCATGTTCATCCTGTATATCTTGGTACCTACCCAATAGTTTAATTCGTTGGTCTAGCCTGCAAAAGATTGGGATGAATTGGCAAATGCAAAATCCTTTTTCCACTAGTATAATTGATTATGTATCTTATCCCCAGGGTCATATGCCTGGAGCAACAGAAAACTCTCTACGTGCCGGTGCCTCGTCTGCAGAAGGGGTTCCTGAATCGGCTGGAGCTGCCTGACGGGGAGACAGGCCCATCTGCCATCAGGAAGGCCGTCTCGCGTAACGGAATGGAGTCTTATGGAAAACCAATTGGTGAGTATCCTACTTCCTATTATACTCATATTATAAACTTGGAAGTTTTGTGAGGATGTATGGACGTTTATTACTCAATCATGTCAGAACGGCTGAACGGATCTGGATGAAATTTGGTACACAGATAGACTATTTTCTGGAATAGCATATAGGCGATAGACTTTTTATCCAGGTTGGATCCAATTCTGAAGTTCACGCAGACAGTAGCGGAAAGAAGGTAGTATCATAATATTTGTGTTATCAGGCCTAAAGCAGACCATGTCTGAGGAGTTAATTCTTATTTGTTAAGAAGCAACTGTATTTCAAAAATAATATTTTATAGGTGAATCACTGCATAGCGGCTGTTGGGCGTCACGTCCTGATTTCGATTCCCAGGGCGAGTAAAGCGAAGTGTTTGTGTTTGAGTGTTTTATATGGGACCCAAAATTATATGCGGGGACTAGTTGACTAAATATTTTTTATGGTTTCATAAAAATGTTTACCTTAAATAAACTGGATCAACAAAAACTACGTAGATTAAAATCGGTTAAAATATTAGGAAGATATAAACATTTTTAATTTTATGATAGACAGAGCGCACTATATCGGTTTGTAACGTCACAGACCGATACGCCTTACAAATTCTATATTATATTTCACTCGTTTTTCGGGAAAGGGACAGAGCATCCCCTTACAATCGCCACCGAAAACTTTAAACGCTTATATCAAATTTTATTAGCCGATTTAAATATTTTTTTCTGAATACCTAGTTTTATTTGCACTTTTCACGAATCCTGTTATTTTTAATAAATTCATCACCAGTCAACTACCCTATCACGTCTTCGTCAACAAAGCAGGCGAATTTATTGATCGTAATATGACGTCATGAGTAAACAGGTGCATATAGATCTAACCTACACTTTTGTTAAAATTGACCTTGCACAAGCAAAAAGCAGTTTATTAGTTCTTCCATCTATGACGCATTGATTCTTACATATTATAAAACGACTTGTACCCACTGGTCTGTTCTCATTGATCAATTATATATTTTTTTTATACCACTAAGGTGGCAAACAAGTATACGGCCGCCTGATGGTAAGCGGTTACAGTAGCCTATAGACGCTTGCAACACCAGGGGTATCACTCGCGCTTTGCCGACCCTGTAAATTGAGCAGGAATAGTTGGGCTGGCAGCATAGGAGCCATACACGACAGCGGCGGTAACAAAACACTGCCAACATAACGCTTGACAACCGAGAAGCACTTCATAATGGAGCGATGGACTTTTAATCAAAGTCCATAATATATACAAGATCTAGATTTCTTTTATTCATGCGTGGAGAGATTTGACCTTCCCAGATGGTACCAATTTACTTTTTTAGTGGTAAAGTCGAATAGAGTAAGAATTGCTGTGTCGTAAACACTGCGACCTTGGATGGCCTTAAAAGAGTCTAGTTTAGATTTGTTGGAATTTCAAGAAAAACTGTATAATGCATTGCTCTAACAAAATTGAGTTGTAACAATTTCGTTATGCATTGTTGCATTTCGTGATATGTAGAATGTTTCTGATTTCTGTTGTACACTAACGGCTGGTTTCTATCAAACCTGTCAGTGGAATTGCTTGTTAGAGATGGGATTTTGACATAAGATCCATACGACTACCAAAATCCTATATCGAGGAAGAAAATCTACTGATTGCATATACAGGGTTACTGGTATTTCGTCACGATCCTGAGTGAGAGTTGTAGGATACATTATTCTCTTTATAATAAACCCATAAAGCATTGTCCAAAAATTTTTTGTCAAAAGAAATGAAAAAATTATATAATTTTCAGAGTTTTTGACCCCTAGTTAAAAACTCTCAGCAGATTATTTTGATTTCATAGTTGATTTGATAATGCTTTGTTACTATTTTTTTAATTTGTTTAAGAGTTTTTTTTTTGGGAGATGCGTACCTATCCCTTACTCGAAGACAAATGTAAAAAATCCATATCTCAGGAATGGTTCATTTTTGGACCTAATAATAATAATGTCTCCTACAACCCTTTCACGGGATCGTGACGAGTTACTACTATACTAACCCTATAGAAATCGGCCGTAATATTTAGATGCTGTGATCAAGAATACCTACTGTACCTTTATGTGGACATTACTGGAATACTGTAATTGAGTCAACGTTTATTAACTTAAAAAAATATTGCTTCCTATCAATATTCCCTCGCTACAGCGCTACGATCACTCACGCGTTCACAAACACAAATCCTTACTTAGGTTATTTGCTTTGAAATTGTTCGAACGCTCTGCCCACTGCGTCATTCGTGCCATCAAATTCATAGGTATATGCTCCGCTATGTACCCTTACAAGTTCCCTAGTAAAATATATGGGGTTTTATGCAGTTTTGAATGCTACAAATAAAAAAAGAAATTATAAACAATCAAAAACATACAGATAAAAAAAATATGTATCATTCTATTTCTTGCAAAACGGCAATCGACGTAGATTTCAGGGAATAAGCACGTCTATTAGTTAGTGTATTCTGTATTATTCTCCACTCTTTAAAAACATATGTCTTTTCTATTGTACTTATAATTTTGTCATCAGGCATTGAAGATTCCGTTTCGCTAGACTTGGTCGTCATGGGGTCAGTTGCCGTCTCCAAGGAGGGATATCGCATCGGCAAAGGAAGAGGTAAGACTATCAGTGATACTTTATTTATCTCCGTCTTTCTGATTTAATTTCGTAAGAAAGAAACCACGCGTTAGGAATGTATTTTCAGCTTATCATAATTATAATGTATAATATGGATGAAATTCCTCTATGTTAAATGTTAATGCAATTGCTTGCTAGTATGTCTATTTGGTAGAAATAATTTCAATAGTGATGTTGGAAAATAATAGTTTACGCATGTAAGTGTCGCTAGCGTAGGGGAATTTCAGCCTGATGAATACGAGAGATGGCGTATTAGCTGCCGGCCGCGTTTTTATTATTGGAAAGCTGCTAAGGGTCCTAAAATATATAAATTGACTAGAGGAGTCGCTAATTTGGATTTTATAGCCTCATAGGAAAGGTTTAAGCTCCAACGGAGTATATAACGATGGGTCATAACTTTACGTAACAACCTTGAACTCTGTAGCCTTAGCACGAACAACTTGCGAAAAAGTATTCGTATCGTCACGATAGAGGCGCTGGTCCATATCTCATACAAATTGGTCTCCATGACGATGCTAAGGCTACTGTTCAGTAGCCTTAGCACGAACAACTTGCGAAAAAGTATTCGTATCGTCATGGAGACCAATTTGTATGAGATATGGACCAGCGCCTCTATCGTGACGATACGAATACTTTTTCGCAAGTTGTTCGTGCTAAGGCTACTGGTAACTTAGAAATTCAATCAAGACGAACTGACTTTTTCTGTGAGGATTGTATGATTTATGATGTGTATTGTATAGGCTATGGCGACCTGGAGTTCGGTCTGATGATGCACATGAAAGCCATCAAGCCTAACACAGTGGTCGCCACGACTGTGCACGATTGCCAGGTAAAAATAATATGATGGACAAGTTTACTTGCTTAGACGTTCAGAAAAAAAGATCTTAAATGCCAAATATTTTGATATTTGATAACGCACGCTATGAAGCAACGAACAAGATGAAATATTGCTCAATAAACCTTTATAATATAGCTTTTAATGTAGATAATTGGCTCGTTCATGTTTATGTAATTATGGTAAACTTCTTCATTAGTATGTGTTTGTGTGTGTGATGAAATTTTTCTTTACAGTATCAATCAATTTTGAAGCTAAGCTTTTTAAAATTGCACAGGCCATAAACAGTTGGTGGAATTTCTAAATCGTTATCATGTAATAGTAATCCATATCTATTGTCATAAAGTAATAATAATAATAAAATATCACGCTTCATGAGTAACTGTAAAACCACCACAGCACGTTAATGGCTATTGGTTTTAAAAATGGCAGATTAGGTGTATTGCATCTCACTTACCCGCTTCAGTTTAGTTGCGTTTTATCACTGTAAATGAAATGTCATCCTTATGATTTTGTAATGAGAGTTGAAAATTGTATTACAAAAAGAGGTGACGAACATTGCTCGTGTCACTTGTATCCGATTTTCAATGCTATCTGAGTAATATAAGGATGATTTTTCAATGAAATGATTCCAACCCTTGACGACTGACCCACGAAACAACTGCCAGCTATACGACTATACTTACATTTATAATTATATCCGTAGTTTCCCTGTTCTGTTTCCTCCAAAGTGTAATATGTTTTGTTCTATTATAGGTGTTCGATACACTGCCAGCTGATCTCTTCGGACCTCACGATGTCCCCATTGATATCATTGTCACACCAACTCAGGTATGTCTGAGCGATAGAAGATTTTTGTACAAATTTCTTCCAACACACGTTGAAGCTGGTAGTTCCAGACCGCTAGCGTTCGGTTAAACAAAAAACGGACTTATAATATTTATTTAATTAATATTTACTAATACTGTAAAATATAAACGGGCAAACGAGCAGACGGATCGCCTGATGGTAAGCGATTACCGCCGTCCATGGACACCCGCAACACCATAGGAATCACAAGTGCGTTGCCGACCTTTTAAAAGGGGATTGGGCCTCCGGTAACCTCACTTACTCGGCGAAACACAACGTAAGCGTTATTTAACGCCGGTTTTCTGTGAGGCCGTGGTATCACTCCGGTCGAGCCGGCCCATTCGTGCCGAAGCATGGCTCTTCCACGTAAAAAACAAGTTAAAAGAACATATATAATGTTGCCGTGCTCTTTTTTGCGGAACTATTAATATAGTGTTGGTGTAATTCGCGGTGTAAGAGTCAGATAAACGTATCTACATTTTCTCAATTTTACAGGAAAGCAAAAATACTGTGAAAATTCGGCTCTTTAAACTTTACCAGCTTTTTAATACCGATAAAATATAAGTGAAGAAAATATTTTTTTCCATATATTGGCATACTCTTAGAGCTTTGAAAAAGTGAGAAATTATTGATTTATATATGCTGACATAGACGCAATATATATATATAATTTTCATGCGGTTGACATACGTTAGTGTGGCCCTTAATTATTTTCAAACTTATGTTGTTATCAAACTTAATACGTTATTTGTGAAGTTAAGTTTTATTATGTATGGATGAAATGAGTAATAAATAAAACAGGTAATAAATCAATAATCTTTATATACTCCTGAAATAGTACAATTTAAATAATACAACCTGTAATCAACACAATTATCAGCGTTAAGAAAAATATTAATTATCTTCGTCTTCTGTTGTTGGTGTTCCAACTGAAAACCCTTTATAAAATTATGGTATTACGTTGGAATGATGCCTTGTCTGCATAAGTCTTGTAAATCGTCATACTTTTCACATCTTTTCATTCTTTTCACTTTTCCAATTTTGTAGGTGACGGTCCAGGTTAACAAAAAACAGAGAGAGAATCATTTTCTAAAGTTGTCGTTAAGTTACTAAAGGATGGTTGAGGACAAGGGCTTAAGCAATTGTTGATTTCTTCAACGGCAGCATTGCAGACTATGGTTTCGATTGAATGAGTTGGTTCCTGAGACAACATAAAACAAATTATTCACCTTTAAAGTAAATAATATCATAGCTGTAGGTATAGGTACTTAATATTGACCCTAATGAGTAAAAGGGTTTAGTTTTATAAAATTAGTAATTCAAATCGCAAATTACACACATTTTATAATACAAATAAGACAATTATTGTTACTATTAGTATTAACCGAGCTCAAAGTCAGTTACACTTAACCTTACCAGGGAATCGAATCCAGAACAGCACGTTCAATGCAAATTAATAACAGTAAAGACTAAAACATAGGTATTAAAGATAACTCACCTGTTCAAAAATCTAATGGAATGCGTCGTGAACCTGAAATGGTTCTCTTCGTTCCAACGATGCCAAAATCTTCCAATTTCTACTGTTTTTGTTTATTTTACTGAATCTATGTTATTGTCACTTAAAATCACTATTACGAAGTAAAAAGCAAACAAAGTATTCTCCTAACTTCAAATTAGGGGGCTCCCCGCACTGCGTGTTTGAGACATCAACTTTTAGGTGCCAAACTAACGTAGGTTTATATTTTGTCAATGAACAATAATACTTATCAAACAAAATAGTAGCGCCACAAAAACGTAAATCACAAATACATCGTTTTGGCCATTGACTTGTATTATTTATCTAACGAGAATGTTTGTGCCAATGAAACGTAATTATATAAACGTTGCTCTGGTTCTTTAAACTAAGCATCAAAACAAAATTTTGTAACGCCAAAACAACGTATAAGCTTTTACGTTGATATGGTTCGTATAATATTGCCAAACAAACTATACTCTACGAATAAAAATATTGTTTTTACAAATACCTATAGCTCTAACGAGGTAGGAAGATAATTAGAACTGTTTAAACGGTACTCATAATACGTTTTCTTCTTAAGCATTTTAGTTTTTGTTGGAATTTGTTTAATATTGACCATACCGTTACGTCGTTTTGGCATTTCATAAAGGACTATATTGTGAACCGTTTTATGAAAAAAAACTACTTTTGTTTTTTTTGTAGATAGGTTCATCTGGTTCTTATACCGCGAATTACTGTGTGTACGTGTGTGTACATTTCGGTTTAGCAAAGTGTTATTGGTATTTTCCTTGAAATTCTCAGTAGGGTAGCTGAAAGTTTGACACATCTATCCGATTTGTAAACATACCGGTGAACTGTAAGTGTACTTTAAAAAAAAAACGTACGTACGTACACATACACAACCGCCCAGACCCGGAACAATTACCTGTAGATCATACAAATATTTGCTCCGTGTGGGGATCGAACTCACAACACGTGACGCAGAAGCCGATCGCTCAGCCGCTACGCCAAACGTGTCGTCCGTCGCCAAAGGGTTAGGCAGAGGTGTACTAATGTACACCTCAGGTCACCACATTAGTACACCTCTGCATAACCCTTCGGGGAATACAGGCGTGATGGTATGTTATGTTTTTAAATTGTGTTTTTGCACAGGTGATATCAACTCAACGCATGAGCCAACGTCCGCCAGGCATTCTGTGGCATCTGTTGTCCAACCGCCGCATCGAGCTGATGCCCATACTGGGACAGCTGCGAGAGATCGAGATGCTGTGAGTATACTATATCATCTTAACCCATATGCTGCGGCACGATCAGCATAGTAGTTGAGCTGTGCATCACGGGTTAGATATTGAATTGAAATAAAACTACTTTTACGGATTTTATCGCGTTGTATTGACATTATTTAATTTCCGACGTTTCGGACCCTTTACAGCATCCATGGTCACGGGTAGACTAAGTTGTTAGACGTCTTAAAGTTGCTAATTACTAACTTACATTACTTATATTTTTGTTAATTATTTAATCAATAAAATTCATTATCGCGATAAAACGCGATAGAATCCGTAAAAGTAGTTTTATTTCAATGTCTAATATTCGCGTAAGTGTCAGAAACCAGTTTGATACTGAATGTTATGAATAACTATATTATTCAGTACATAACATTCAGTATCAAACTGGATGATGAATATGTCTATAACGCGTGCTATTTTAAATATTACAATTAATTGGGTTTTTCGGAGTTTTTGGTATTTGTGCCCGTTTAATGGTAATAGCCTCACCCCCAATTACATAAGACCTAAACATACCGGCGAACTGTGGGTCTACATTTGTACAACTCTGCCTCACCCTTCGGGGAATACAGGCGTGATGATTTTCCTTTTGTTTTTTAATTCTTGATAGGCTTGCCCTTGACTTAATAGGTTCGCCTGATGTTAAGCGACACTGCGATCTAGGATGGAGCGCGCTTGTCGATCTACGATGTTACTGTTACTAGCTGCCATTGCCCGCAGTTTCACTCACGTCCCAAAAAGATTAACATACTTTATGTCCGATTCTAGGCGGCGTATCAATATGAAACATGCACCCAATTTTATGTTAGACCTCTAGCAATACATTGGTGAAAACTGCATTCAGTTCCATGCAGTAGATTTTGCGTGATGCGCATACAAACACACAACAGACAGACATACAAAAATTATAAAAATTGTTATTTTGGCTTCTGTTGCTCTAATAAAGACCCCCATATTAGTTTTTCTTTAGTATCTTTAATGTACAGACATCGGCATGTTACAATTTTATTATACGTATAGATACCAATGTTTCCGTTAAATAAAAAAGCTTATTCTTATTTTGTTTAGTGCGGGTCGTGCTTGTACGCTGAAGGAGGTGGACACAGACGTAGAGGAGCGCGCTGCACAGCGACCGCGCCGCCCCAGGAGACGTACTCGCTCG
Organism: Acronicta aceris; assembly: GCA_910591435.1. NCBI lineage: Eukaryota > Metazoa > Arthropoda > Insecta > Lepidoptera > Noctuidae > Acronicta > Acronicta aceris. The sequence goes on along the minus strand of OU342780.1, from coordinate 5,989,817 downwards.
CACAAGAGCCACAGTGAGGGAGAGGTACACTCTGACTCATATTTACAAATATAAACTAATTGGGTATTTGACTCGTGTTTGCCCAGTTGGACATTATTGAAATTTTAGTAGGAATCCCTAATTTTTTCTAGTAATAAATGTAGTCTATGTTACTCAGGGATAATGTAGCATTCTAATGGTTAAAGAATTTTTGAAATCGGTCCAGTAGTTTTGAGTTTATTCGTTACAAACATTCAAAAATACAAGTATTTTGAAAAAATAATTTAATTAGGCTAATAAAGTTCATAGATAAAACATTTCAAGTTTTTGGTGGGGATCGAGAGGGGATGCTTTGTCTCTTTCCCGCAAAACGAGTGTTGGCATGGCTGGTGTATAGCGGAGTGAGTTGTGACGTCACAATTCTCTGTAGTGTGTTTTTACTAGCAATATAAGGCGTAGTATAACGAGGTCTCATTAGCCTAGTTGTCTGAGCGTGATTGCTATGCTAGAGGTCCTAGTTCCGATTCCCAGCTCGAGCAGTATCATTGGGTGTTTCTATGAAATTCTCAGTATCAGCTCAGTATTTGTGCCCGATTAATAGCAATAGGCCGGCCCCCTATTACATGGGTACTAAAAATACCGACCTGTGGGTATACATTAGTACGCCTCTGCCTAACCTTTCGGGGAATACAGGCATGATGGTATGTTATAACGAAGTGGTATGGTTTAGGGTAACACAACAGAGGGCGAGGACGGCAAGGGAGGCGGCAAGGCTCGGCGCTCGGCGCGGCGACGCAACAGTCACAAGTCGGCCAGCAAGGACAAGGACGAGAAGCCGCGCCGCCCCAAGCGACAACGCCCCGACATTGACTTCTCTGTCAAGGTGATCATATCATAATTATACACATTTATTAGATTCTGCCCGCGACTTTGTCTGTGTGGACTTCAGAATTGGGTCCGACCTGGATAAAAAGTAGCCTATGTGTTATTGCAGACTATAATCTATCTCTGTGCTAAATTTCATCCAGATCCGTTCAGCCGTTCTGGCGTGAAAGAGTAACAAACATCCATACATCCATACATCCATTCTCACAAAGCAAAACATTTAAAATATTAGTAAGGATTATGTATTTGTTATTGTGACATTCTCCTATACGCCTTTGCCCAACAACTTAGTCGGGCAAAGGCGTAGTCGGTTCCAAGTCTACCTTAACAGGGAAAGGCGTGAATGTATGTAACATTCCTGCCTTTCCCCACAGTGGTAGGCTACAGACCGTCTCATGCTCCCATTCTTGCATACTTCTTCCACATTCATACATAACTAATCCAGTCTAACTAGTGACCAGGCAATCAGCATCTTACACGTAGCTATCCATCCATGCTATGAGATATTAGACAATTTCTGGTCAATACTAATTGTCAGACTGGTTGCCAAATTGATTGGGTTGCTGACTACCATTAGCGATTTTCATAGGTGTTTTGATGACAGCCGAAAACGACGACTTTACGTGCTCTCCGAGGTACAGAGAGTCTCGGTTGTGTTTGTTATTCAATTATTGTGACATGTTTATCTAATGTTAACTGGTTCAAGATTCACACGAAATCTTGGTTTTATTAATATTTTTTGAGAAGATACCTCGGTTTTATGTCAACAGTTTCCTTACAAAATAATATAATTAAGTAATATAAAAAAATATAAGTAAGTTAATTAAATAAGTACATACTTTTTACTGAAATTATTGTCAAGATTATTGCTGTTGCTGTCAACCATTCTGCTGTACATTGCAACCTTTTGGATTTAGACGAAAAAGTTAACTAGCCAGAAGTCTTCTCGATGCGATTCCTAAATTATTTTTTTAATTTTTTATTAGATATCCAACATCAGTCCTAACACTAGAGTGCGTGATCTGAAGCAGGCGCTGTCTGAACGCGGAGTCAAGCCACAAATCATGGTCTGGAAGGTAACAGTACAACCACAAACTATTTTGAATGATACTGATTTTTTTTATATCAGTGACGTCACAGTCCTTGTGAACTGATAAACTCCCCGACTCAGCCGCTTCCCGGCGGCCGGATATCATTTATTGTCTCCTAAGTTACAAGGCTACAAAGCAATGAAGTCAGCAGTTCAGAAAAAGTATTTAATTTCTAATTTTTTTTTTCAGGGATTCCGTGGCTTCTGTTATTTACACTTCTTCAAACCCAGCCCGCAAAAAGTGAGTACAATATATATTTTTTCTTTTTAAAGTTTACTAGCAATGTGTAAGTTCGTTCGTAATCATTCGTTTTTATTCATAGGTACATATTTTCTACGTTGTTTCGACGTAATCGTCTTTAAAGTCTTTATGTATAGTTTATTTTTTATATATTACAAAGTTATTTAGTGAAGGAAAAATTCAATCGCGGACAGGATTCGAACCTGCGTCTTCTGGTTAGATACACCAGACGCTCTGACCTCGCCACCGCGGGTCCCACCCGCCAGATCGAAATTTGCCTTCACATTCTGAATTACGTCATAAAGTGACGTTGGCGACATCTATTGAAAAGCAAGTTACTTTGCATCTCAACCGACACGACATTACAGTTCGCTGTCGTACGGTTGTGCCTCATGTAAGGAAATGTCTGTCAGGGCGAGGGCGACAGCGGGTCTGGGCTGAGCATGGAGAGCGTGCTGACGTCGCTGGCGCAGATGTCGCTGGGCGGCAGCGGAGCGCCCGCCGGGGAGCCGCCGCGCGACGACAAGCCGCGCCTGCTGTGCGTGGAGCCCGCGCCGCCGCGCCAAGCGCCGCAAGCGCCCGAGGTAATGTGCACTGGGCCGGTGCCGGTGCCGGTGCCAACATCATTATACACGATTCCTTGCTACCGGCACCGGTCCCATAGACTGGTTGAAACAAACAAAATTTAATTACATTTATATACATACACTCACGCCTTTCTCCCATAGAGGTAGGCAGAAACTATAGACTGCCACTTGCTACGATTCTTGCATACTTCTTTTTCTTCTTAATTACATTTTGTCCCCCGAAATTAATTTTGCTACTTACTACTCATTATTATTAAATTACTCATATATTCTACTGTCATGAAAAACACTGATAATCATTTACTGTTACTATTATTAGTATTAACACACTTCCACTACATAGCAAATTTCTGATAGCTATGCGTACATCAATGCAAGCTGACTTTACACACGTGCACGCGCAAATGTTTGCGTAAACAGGGTTGCCTCTATATCAATATTCTTGTTGTTGTCTTTATGTACGTTAAACTATGTGCATAGAATGATATCCTGTTAAGAATTTTCTCGCCTGTTGATCCTTAATTTTGTGCCGCTAGAGTGAATCCGTGATTCTTTTTTCACACGTCAAATAATGTCATGTGTTTTATAAATATCTATCCCAATATCCTTTTCTGACCTACAAATATTGTATCTATGATAGGAACTTCCTTCCGATCTTCGTATACCCACTTATATTATGTAGATAATTATAACTAACACCAAACATTCTATTACAGGTTCATTGACTTCAAAAGCCGTGGACTCTAAAAATATATCCCTAGATATTTTGTTAACCTTATAATTATTTCTAAAACACGCATATATCGTTGCTCGCTTGGTTGCACACGGACTGACGGGATCCCTGTCGCATTCCGATACTAATTTGTTTAAAGTTAAGGTACATTTTTCTTTGCGCCGGCCCGAGAATTAACGATAGCGCGCGCACTGCTTACTGCATTCATTCCTTGTTTAGTTGCATCCATCACTATGGAATTTTTCACCGCAGTGTCTTCTTGGAGTGTACACTTTGTTTTCAAGTTTTGTGCTACAAAACAGTTAATGTTGCTTCATCAGTTAGACGCGCATCTTTGTAGTATTTCACTTCCCTTTTTAGCAATGGTGTAATAGGCAGCGCGCGCGCTTTAACCGAAGTAGAAGCGAGGAGGTTCGATTTTAGTTTGTGTCGATAGTTCGAACATGTGTTCGCTCGATGGTTTTTTGTTCTTGTTTGGATGGGCCGGCCACTAGAGTGAGCTATATTTATACACTTAACGAAAATTATATCTTTATGAATGTTTTAGTTGTCTCTAGTCTAAAGTTAGCATGTAATTCAACGTTGATTCTGTAAACATGTTTACGATTCCGCGTTTTTTCAATGCAGATACGTTATAAGCATTCTTCCATATTTATATTACGAGAAAAGAAGCTATATTTTTTAGTATATGGTATAGATTGAACTAAAAAGTTTATATTTAATATTGTAAGGTGCTTGTAAGAACAGAGCCCCGAAAATTGTTTAGAAATTAGTTTGAAAGGATTTGATTAGTGTTAAGAGTATTTATTTTAATTCGAATCTTGGGGTTCTGTTTTTTATCTAGATGTATATTTGTGCCAACTTTGTTTGAATCCAAGTTGTTGAAATTTCGCGTAATGGCCTGTAAGCTGCACGTCGTGGCATTTTAACGTTTGTCTTAATACATTTTTACATTTAACATATCGCCTGAACGTAAGTTGGTATAAATATTTGAAACCCTTTATGAATGTCAGTTACTTTTTCAGTATTAGGTTATCTGTAATTTAAGACTTGAAAAGTAATATATTAATGACATAATAAGATATATTTAAAACTATATTTCTATTAGAGTTAGCGAACCTAATGTTCGCACCGCATTGGTCTCTTTTAGCGTAACAAAGTGTATTTTATATAGAGAGAACTTTATTAATGTATTTTTCGAAATTTTTAGTTATATCGGATTGCATAATATTAAAAAGCTTTGTCGATTACATTTACAGGCATTTCTCGTAACTGTTAGCGTACTGTACACTCGCACACAGAAGCGTTACTGTGTCCTTACGTTATTGTTATTTCTCTTGGCAATTTTAAGCACTATAAAATATATATTTATGTATATAACTTGTTAACACATGCTATTTACTAGTTTATTTTGTAATTTTATAACGTTGGGTAGCAAGCATGGACGAGCGTTTTTTTGTTTTGTATTTTTTTTAATAAATTTATTAAACACTTTATTTCATGGCTTTTTATTTTTATTTGGGCACGCTTTAAAATGTTGTTCTTGTTGTTACTACGATCTAGGTACCTATGTAGCTAGATTGAAATGATATGGATTTACTAATTCTATTATAGTAATTCGAAAACTTAATGTTGTGATTGTATTTTAAAATTTTGGCCGCTTAGAGGTTGAGGGTAAATTAAATTCTATTTTTCTAGCCGACTCACTGGTTTTATTTATACAATTTAAAAATAACGAAAAAGGAAACCTTATGTATAGGATCACTTCTTCCGTCTGTCAAGGAACTGTTTTCTGAGGAACATTTGGAAGGTATTAAGTTGAAATTAATAGGTAACAATCACTTAGGTCTACTTAGGCCCTTGGAGCTGTAAAATTAAGTTTCTAATTCAAGGTACCTAACGAGAAAATACGGCAATTATGCCTTTCAGTGATTTCAAACTTCAGTAATGTTAATTATACTGGGGAAAGTAATGGCAAAACTCGATGTGCGAATGACGATGAGTGAGAAACTTGTACGGCTTTTTTTAACAATTGACAATATTTCAAAATATTAAGCCACCAAAACAAAAATAGTACTGTTTCTTTGTTTTCCTATCCTGAGTTCCAAAACATCGTTATTTATTTTTTATATTTCTTCATTTTGGAAAAAATAAAACGTGTGTATGATGACGTCACTTTATACGGCGGAAACTGAGAAAAATATTTTTTGTCAAAATAATAGTAAATCAACAACGAAATAGGTGATGTAAGGATAAGAATAATTATGACAGATGCCAAACTGACATAAGAAAAAAAATTATGGTTTCAGAAAAACGACGTTTTAGCCCTTTTAAACGTTACAAATGACGTCATTGGGCACTTCTGTTTAGAATATCGAAAATAAATGTGAAAATTATTGAATATCGGGATAAAAAATATGGGTAAGTATCATATTTTTCGAATTGGTTTCTAAAAAAAATTATAATATATATAATATAATAATTAAAAAAAATAAATGTTGTCACTGGGTCAAGACTCAAATGGGTCCGGCGGAGCTTGAATTGCCCACAAAAACGTAATACCGAAATAAGTCGTAATCCAGACCATATTCTATCAAATTATGTTATTATTCGGATTTGGATACTATTTCGTCTACTACTGCTTCACTGGAAATAAAAGACCGGAAAATCGTTCCAAACTTGGTAAAGTTATCAAAAATTGCATTCGCTTTCATTTATTTCCAGTGAAGTATGTTGGTCAAAATGGTAGCGTAGGAACCTAGATTGAACGTTATCGGAATCCGAATAATAACACAATTTGATTAGGTTGTGTTTGAATTACGATTTATTTCGGTATATGTTCGGTATACGTTTGTAAGAGAAATACGGTCCGCCGGACTCCGTAACGTGTAGAACATACGTAGCAGTAATTTGTATGGTACCGTTGAGTATGACTCGAACTTATCCGGTTCTTTATTACTAGGTATGTCTACTAGATAATATTATTATAATTAACTTTAGGTACTTATTGACACGCTGCTATCACATACTAATTAACTTATTATATGTTTAAAAAACACATTGGCGTGTGATGCTATCATGGCAGGCAAATAAAGTGACATGTTTCAACATATCTGATGGGGCACGTGATGCATAACAATGTAATAAATATATCGAATACTCATTTACGGCTCATTTTGCAAGTAACAATTTATCGATAACTGGTAACAATGATTCTATTAATATTATTTTATTTGGTACAGTTTTGTGGATGTCAGATGCCTGACGTGGTAAGTTTGATTAACTTTTATCTCCTGTTAGCATCTTATTTTTTTACCTACTCTATTTTGAATCTTTTAACTAGGTACCCTAAAAGTACCCCCTTATTTTCACGAATGAAAAGGTAGTGGGTATTGTAGCAAAACTTAAGTAGGTATGACAGGTACAATCACCCCCCTTTAACAGGTACCTACAGGTATTATTAAATCAGCAGCCTGTAAATAAGCGAATTTAATTTGCGAACGCACAATGCATTCCTAATTACGTGAATTGGCCCACAGACAAAGTTGCGAGCAAAAGCTCGTACCTATGTATCAAATATATATAGCTTTATACCTAAATTAGCTTCTGCCCGCGATTTTGTCTGCGTGGACTTCACAATTGGGTCCAACCTGTATAAAATTTCATCCAGATCCGTTCAGCCGTTCTAGTGTGAAAGAGTAACAAACATCCATACATCATACTCACAGACTGTCACGTTTATAATATTAAGTAAGGATTATCAAAGGTACTAACTAACAAAAGCCGTTATTTTCTTTCTAAGTCGTATGTGGTGAACATGGACTCTCAAATGGAGTGTTGCGACGAAGAGAGTCAGAGTTTTGTGGACGTATCTGACATATCAGTAACCCATTACAACGAGACGGTCACTTACATGACTGGTAAGATCAGGTTCTTGCAGGACGTGGGAGACGATACAATGGTAAGTTTAACTGGCTAACATACTGGTTTCTGACACTTACACGAATATTAGACATTGAAATAAAACTACTTTTTACGGATTTTATCGCGTTGTATTAATTGCTATTAGGTAGGTACTAAGCTAAGCTAAGCTAATTACCTACTAACAGCTAAGGTAGCTGTTAGTAATTAGCGTGGCGTTCATTAGGAGAGGCCTACGTCCAGCAGTGGACGAACATAGGCTGATGATGATGATGATGATGAAGGTAGCTGTTATTAATTGAACATTAAGGCGTCCAACAACTTAGTGTACCCGTGACCATGGATGCTGTAAAGGATCCGAAACGTCGGGAATCAAATAATATCAATAAAACGCGATCAAATCTGTAAAAAGTAGTTTTATTTCAAAGTCAACTGGCTAATCAGAACTAGCTAGTTGACTGATATTTTTAATGGTCTCATAACTTAAGTATAACAAAACGTAAATCCGCCTTCAAAAAAGTAAAAATAATGTTAGGTACACAAAAGTTTCGGCTGTCGGTGCCTTCGTTTTGGTTTGAACTTTTGTTTTCGGCACGGACTTCCGAAACTGTTGTGCACCTTACATTATTTTTATGTTTTTGAAGGCAGTTTTACTTTTTGTCAAAAGTTATTTTATTTCAACATTTTGAATGGCGAGTAGAATTTTGCGTTGGTACCTAGACGATATCATCATTTCTTCCATTTGTACCTACGTGTTATAGTCATTTTATTCTAAATGGAGTCATCAGATATTCACCAAATTTGTATGGGACCTTGGGAGTATACTCTTTTAAATATATATAAAAAAACGGTCCCCAACTAGCGAAAATATCGGTGAACTTGAGTAGGTAGGTACCCAAAAAAATACAGACAAACATAGAACCTCCTTTTTTAAGGTCGGTTAAAAACTCAGAGGAAAGTGTCAGAAACTCAAACACAATCATATCTGTTAAAGGAAGCTATAGGTACTTAAAGCATTTTAATTGTATGCTAGACAGAAAGTTACCTTCTACTATAGCACGTTGTGACGTCAAACCGTTCATGCGTCATACAACTTCTATACTGACATTCGTTTTGCGGGAAAGGGACAGAGCTTTCCAACTCAATCCCACCAAAAACTAAAGACTAAGCTAAGCTAGTTAGAACTTAATGAATCGAGTTAAATTCCAACTAGGGAAATAGGGATAATTAGATTAAACAAGCAGTACCTACTTAAATATATTTATTTACCTTACTCACCGTGCAAACTTTAATTACTTACAATCTATTTGATTAAAATTACAGCAAATGTATAAATATATATAAAAAATAAACAATAACAATTAATACATAATCTAGAATATAACTATTAATAATAAATAAATATATGAATATTAATAAATAAAATGAATATAAATCTACACTTAAATAGGTATTATTTACCTACTTAAATATCTAAATAATAATAAAGTTATTGAGTATTAAATTATTTTTTCAGTCTAGCAATTATTTTTAATAACATTTTTCACTAGGACGATAGTTTTTAATAAATCAAAGACCAGTCAACCAACCCTATTCTGATAGTGGGTACACCTACAGATAGGTACTGTTTTTTTTTTTTCATCGCAAAATGATTATCGGGTGACAGGTGATGAGGGGACGAGCACATTAAATAGTAAAAATTTTGCAGACAGGTACCTTTTTGTATAGGACTCGTAGGAAAGAAACTACAGGTATCTAATCAGGCTCGGATCTAGGATTTAGTTCCTACTACCTTAACTTTCGAAACCGTTCCACACAGCAATGAAAAATATTAGCACCAAATATATGTACTTACTCGTACTTATCTACTAATTTTATCGCCGAAAAACTTTACGGGATTTATTATTATTCTATCCTCTGATATTTACTACTGATGGATTTGAGTAGTTGCCAGTCTATTCTTGACATGGGTCTTAATTTTTTTTTAGGTAGAAGTAATGTTGCAAAAAGAATCATCCGGGAAATACGAACCAGTGTTTATGCACGAGATTAACGACCTATGCGACGAGGTGACGAAAGGTGAAGATAGCGTTTATTACACCTACCTGAAATACTTTGGAATACCCGACAAATGTCCATTTGCAGCGGTACGTGCTATCATATTATTTTTATCAGTAATAGGAATATCAGATAACTGCCTCATTAGCCTAGTAGGCCTGAGCGCGACTGCTACGCTAGAGTTCGAGAGGGTTCGATTTCCAGGGCCAGCAAAGTGTTATTGGATTTTTCTATGAAATTCTTAGTAGCAGCCCGCAGTTCGGAATTTGTGCCCGGTTAATGGCAATAGGCTGTCTCCCTATTACATGGGACCTGAACATACTGGCGGCCGATCTGTAGGTGTGAATTAGTACCGACGCCTTTGCCTAACCGTTCAGGGAATATAGGCATAATTAATGGTATGGATTATCAGATACATAGTTATTTTGGTAATATCTACTGTCGTAGCGTTTCCTTCGTTGCTTGAAGTGGGCTCCTTGGTGTCATGTCATAGCATGTCATTTCTGTCTCTTGGGATACAGGTAATACACCTAGTCCAGGAGGCAGGACTCCTTTGAATTGTTAAAAATAGATAAATAAAAAACCGGACAAGCGCGAATCGGACTCGCCCACCGAGAGTTCTGTACAAATTTGTAGGTAAAGGTATTATAATTAATTACAAATGTATAGTTTTCAGATTTTTCCCTATACTTGTATTATAAAACGGTATTAATTTCCAAATTTCATAGTTCTGGGTCCAAGGAAAATATAAATTTTGGATTCCCTCGAGAGTCAAAATTTACGTTTTTTGCGGCAGAAACGGCCGTATCTTTGTTTTACGTTAATCTAGAAGTTTGATTTCAAGACAGCTTCAAGATACCTACTACAGATCTGAGTACCTATATGGTTTTAATTTCAACTCAATACCTCCACGCGTTCTCGAGACAAAGGGTCTTGACAGACAAACAGACTGACGGACGGACGGTCGGACAACAAAGTGATCCTATATGGGTTCCGTTTGTTCCTTTTAAGGTACGGAACCCTAAAAACAGCACCTAGTCCATTATGGGGCCGGCAGAGCTGGAATTGCCCACAAAAACGTAATACCCAAATAATCGTAATCCAGACAATATTCTATCAAATTATGTTATTATTCTGATTTGGATACCGTTAATTTAGGTTCCTACGGTACTATTTCGTCTAATACTACTTTATTGGAAATAAAAGACCGCAAAATCGTTTTAAACTTGGTAAAGTTATCAAAAATTGCATTCGCTTACATTTATTTCCAGTGAAGTATGTTGGACGAAATGGTAGAGTAGGAACCTAGAATAACGGTATCGGAATCCGAATAATAACAGAATTTGATTAAATTGTTTTTGAATTACGATTTATTTCGGTATTACGTTTGTAAGAGAATTTCGGTCCGCCGGACTCATATGTCCTTTCCACTATACTTTCATAAGTTATTTTTTGTACAGGGCGAGTATCCAATCAAAGAGTTTGTAATGGATACTGATGAGGTGCCTCTAAATAGCAAAACTGCGGGCAGGTACCAAGCTTTAATGAACATTTACAAGCAACCGGAAAAAGAAAACCCAACTTCAAGAAAATTTATGTGCTGCCTTATTATCAAATTGATTGTGGAAATGGAATAAAACTCCATAATTCTGTTTCCTGTGCATATTTTGACTAACCTGTACGCGGCTGAATATCTATACCTACCTAATATTAACAATATAGGCATGTACCTACCTATGTTACTAATAAAAAGTTGCTCAAATTAAAGCTTTTTTCTATATTGCTTCACTGATCTCCATATTACTCTATGCTTTGAGGATAGTACCGATTGTGGAGGTCAGGGAGCATTGCTTTCACCATAGATATCCTTAAAAGATTTTTTTTGTGATTTGTTCTAAAATAATAATATTAGTAATGAGTACCAAAACAATACAACAAACAATACCTAACAATTTTCATTCATACTCTCACAAAATCTCAAAGATTCACGGAACACATTCATCAATCGTGATGCAAGCAGACTCCACTCTAGTGGAGACGTCAGAATTGCATTATGCATAAAGCACGCACGAGAGGGGGGAGTTGGTATATGCTACTGGGCATGCAGAACGCTCAGCCAATAAAAAAAGTTTAATCTTCAGCTCAGCTGGGATAAACAGCCTTACAAGCTGGGCTACTACATCTGGACAATCAGATTTCACTCGCATGACCTGGCAGACAAAAGCAAGCATGCAGAAAGTTATATCTCTTTGTATGTGAGAGTTGCTTCGTTGCTAAGTATTCTCAGGAATGCTTTGTTGATAAGACGATGCAATTTTCAAATGTTTCTTGCATTGATTTACAAAATGAAACTCGATTTAAATTATTTATTATGATTTATTGACCCAGGATCTATTCATTGTCTGGTTCGTTAACATTGTCATCGGGACTGGACTCGTACGAGGCAGGGTCCGGTTTCAGCTGGCCTCTCACTTGTATTTCTTCTGAACTTTCCTTAGACACTGTCTTCTTACTACTAGTCTCAGTTGTCGCCTCCGCTTTTGCTTTATGTTTCTTAGATTTGGACTTTTTCTTGTGTTTTTCTACCTTCTCATCTGATTTACTATGCTTTTTCTCTTCTTTCTTTGGTGGATTCTCGGTAGTTACTTTAACATCTTCAGTGTCCCCGTCCGAACTTGAATCTGACTCTACTTTTTTGCGCGCTTTTTTTGGCTTTTCTGGCTTCTTTTTGTCTTCGCTAAAATAATTATTACGTATGGATATTTCAATATTTTAGGAATTAAAATTTAATATAATTTGTTTTTGTAAATTTATAGCACTGCTTACTTTAGTTGCCGCAAAATTTTTTTCTCTTCTTTGGTGACACTGCAAATTAAATTAAATTTTTAATAAGTTCATAACTTATTTCATTTGCACATCATGTTATTGTTATACTTACCTTTCGTCTGATGATTTGTCATCTGCAGCACTGCAAAGACAAAATGTTAGTAGTCCGTAACTTTACATTTATTTTAAGCTTTATCTGATGCACCCATACAAAGTGAATGCACATAAAGCGTAGGTACTCCATAAATGTAAAGTGGAGGGGCACGTAAATTTAGATTAGAGACTTAGGGTACGGCGGACCGAATTTCCCATACAAACGTAATACCGAAATAAATCCTAATTCAAACACAATTTAATCAAATTCTGTGATTAATCGGATTGCGATACCGTTAATCTAGGTTCCTACTCTACCATTTCGTCCAAATACTTCCCTGGAAATAAATGTAAGCTAAGGCAATTTTTAATAACTTTACAAAGTTTGGAATGATATTCCTGTCTTTTATTACCAGTGAAGTAGTAGTAGACGAAATAGTACGGTAGGAACCTAGAGTAAGGTATCCATATCCGAACAATAACATAATTTGATAGAATATTGTCCGGATTACGATTTATTTTGGTATTACGTTTTTGTGGGCAATCCAAGCTCCGCCGGACCCTTAAAATTTCGCTTTATGGTCTTAAATGTTATAATGCTGTTGTGAGTAATAACATCCTTATTCAAACCTTTCCGCGATTTCTGCAGGTTTCTCGTCTCTGAAAAGTCATATTCCATATTAATGAGGATTAAGTTTATACGAGCATTAAATCATCAATTAAAAACTAAAAATGATGCATTTACCTATTAACAGGAACGTCAGCAGCATCATCGTCTTCACTGAAAATATCAGCATAAATTACATAATTATTGAATCTCATAAAAATTTAAGAGTGAAATAAGAGTCATACTTACTCCTCGTTGTCCCAACTAACCGACCATTCTTCATGCGTTATACCAGAACGGAATACTCTTCTGCAGTTCTCTCTAAATACAAGGAAATAAAAAAGGTTAAAGGTTACCTACGTCTAAAAAACCGTGTTAAAATGTTTCAAACATAGTCCAAACCACTTACTCAACGTCTTTGTGAATGGCGCAAGATATAAATTGACGGTTTCTATAGATAGAAGTGTACAAGAAGGGACCGTGGCAGCTGTGAGATTTGGGGTCAATTTTGCAGGCCGATATGACTCCAATTACCCTCTCTTTGCCTTGGTATCTTACTAACAAAGGTCCACCGTGATCGTTCTAAAAAGAAGAAACAATTAGGTAGCCAATCTATGAGAGTAACATTATGATAAAGAATGATGACGAACCAGATGAGCATGAATGATGGATATGGAACAGGTCGATTAAAGAAATTGAAAATTTGTTTAGAATAAATAGAGAAGGGAGTTTCTCGAGTTATGAAATGAATGAGAGAAGCAATGACATTATATAGATAAAATAGTAATATTGGATTATCGGAGATAAGCATAGATTTTGCGTCGACATTCAGCGTCGAAACAAGGCGGAAAGACTATCAAATTGATTTAAAAAACCTAATTTATATCCTTAGACTAGACACTAGTCTAAGTTTATATCAATTTAATAATCTTTGTCGTTTCAATACAGCCATGATTAATTACCTCACAGAAACCTCCTTGCATAGAGGATCTTCTTGCTGTATAGTCATTAGGGTCTCTTAGATGTCTTCCCAAATCCACGTTGACTGTTTTTGTTGGAATTTCTACATCTTGGTGCCGTCTTGATTCTACATCCGTGCAATTGGCGTATTTCTTCTATGAAATAACAAGGGATTAAATCTATAATTGAATGTATCCAATCGTTGCGTTGTTGCCGATCCATCATCGTAGTTGTATGCCCAAATGATCTTCCCTTACGCCCTTACTATTATCATACATAATCAACCCATTATACTGTCCCACTGCTGGGCACGGGTCTCCTCTCAGAATGAGAGGGATTAGGCTATAGTCCACCACGCTAGCCTAGTGCGGGTTGGCAGACTTCACACGCCATCGAGAAAATCTCTCAGGTATGCAGGTTTCCTCACGATGTTTTCCATCACCGTTTAATCGCGTGATAATTAAGTTATATTAATACGCATATGACTTCGAAAAGTCAGAGGTGCGTGCCTTGGATTCGACCTCGAGACTTTTGACTTGGCAGTCCTATGGTCATATCACTAGGCTATCATTGTTTATTACGTTATTAAATAATAAAATTGCACGATGTTTTCCTTCACCATATAAGCGCGTGATAATTAACTATTAATACGCACATGACTTCGAAACTATTATCGTAATTTTGGAAAATTAACTTTTCAAGTGGAAGCTATTGACCTTAATACAGTTGGGGAAAAAACTAGGCTAGGTTGATACTTCAACACCATTGCGTAGGTACTCACGTCGCATATCTCGCTAAGTCTTTTCATGACGTCTTTGGTGCAAATCATGTATTGCGTGATGATTTCCCTGAACCTTTGAGCCCATTTCTTGGCACATTGTTCGTTGTCCATAATGCATACTTTGGCTTCTTGAAGACATTTGCTGTTCTTCGGAATGTGAGGTTCTTTTTGTCGACGGTATACACCCTAGCAGGAGAAGCAATTAATCAAATTGTATAGCAATGTAATGTAGGCTCGCCCCTATTACATGGGACCAAAACATACCGGCGAACTGTGGGTATACATTAGTACAACTCTGCCTGTGATGATCTGTGATGGTATGTAATGTTATGTGAAGCAAAATTACGAAAGAATTTCAAACAGAAGATAAAGAAAACAACGATTTTTGAAAATTATCAACTAATGACTTTTTTTAATCTTGCAAGTGCAGTCGACTGCACATCCGTTGAAACATAATAGAACCTTCATTAAAATCCATTTAGTTTGAAACTAAAACCTTACCTCTCTGAAGTTATTACCGCTGCCCCACCCAGCAATCCAGCCCTTGGTTCCAGGCTTCTCCATCTCTCTACTAATGTTGTTGTACATTATGAGATCAGTGCCAAATTCGCATCCCTTCTCTTGCACACCGAATTTAAAAGACTTATCTACTTTAACTATTGCGATATCGTTAGAAGACCATTTGATGCTGTCTTGGAAATCGAATTTGTAGTCTAAAAATGAAAAGAACGGGCTTAAATTTACCATGTTACCATGTTTTTTTAGACAAAATGCATTGCAAATAATAGTGATTTTTGAATAGGATTCCAAAGTGCCTATCACTTTGCATAGTGATAGGCAATTTTTAAAGTTTTGGATTGGCACGTTACAATATAATTAAATACCAATCTGAAAAGAGATTAGGTATAGATATACTTAGTTAGTAATTCGTAGTAATGACCATATTTGTTATACAATTTTAAGAAATTCCAATAATTTTTTTTACGACTAACTTGTCGAGAATCAGACATTGTAGTACCTATCTACCAAAATAAAATTTAACATAAGAGAAATAAGGTTACTTCAGATTTATTGGGTGACTTCAGCATTTTACCATCATTTCTTGTTAGAAATGGTCAATTGCAGGTAGTTAGAAGGAACTTACTCTTAGGGATACACTTCCATACAACTTTGCGCCGATGTTTGCAAACACACTCGTCGTTTTTGTAATCGAAGCTGTCGACGAATTTAGTGGTACCGGAAACAATGTAGAATCTGTCGGCATCTTCGACGCACGCAGCTGATGTGAGAACGTAGTAAGGATCCACTATGACGCCACCGCATAACCAACCGCGGTATTTGTGTGCTTTGGCAGACTCTTTCGTCAATTGGAGGTATACCTGCACAAGTTCATATGGACTAATTCAAGAGAGATTTCATAGACAAATTTAGTTGAAGCTATCGGTTTAAACCATTAAAATGGCGGAATATTATTATTTTTTCGTTATAATAAAAAAATCATTTTTTGTAGTTATTTGGTCAGTGGAGTATAATTTGAGAAGATATTGATGTATCCATCATATCGATATTTTGGAGATTTGAAGAAGTAGGTACCTATTTCTTCAATCTTATCGATTTTGTGACGTTTTTGACCTCATTCAATATTATAAAATATAATTCTGAGATATTATTGCTGTCAAATTTTATGAAATTATATTTTAACCTATGCAATTGAACATTTTTGTTACCAGTCATGTCTTACTCATTTTAATATTGAATATACCTACCATATATGGTCTTTTCCCCTTTTCTGTCCTCTTACTAAACAGTATTCTCCTAGTGTCCACAGTCGTGGTATTTTCATAATTCCAACCTTCGTCAGCTATTTCATCGACATCGTCGTTGGTGCCATTGCTACTTTTGGAATGATGTTTTGAGTGATGAGGCTTAGGAGTTGTTTCGTCAGTTTCTTCCTTTTTTGACGAATTAGACAAAACCGGGCCTAGAAAAGGTTTGATGGCAATTTTCATTAGTTTTAAACACGATATAATTGACTTTGGAAGAATTTTAAACAAAATCTTACCTAAAAGAAGAAATAGCGTAGCCAGTAGCAGGCAATAATTCGTCATTTTGACTCACGGTCCGATCCCAGAAGGACCGAAAAATTTATTTGTTCAATCACAAAATGATGGAGATTGAGGAAATTAATGTTTTGGTCAATCTCCCGACAGTAACGCTTCGGTGAAGCCAATTATCCGTTATCCGGAAACCGTATTAAGTTACATACAATGTAATTAATTTTGTTGGAATTAATTGAACGAGTATAGGAAATTGTTTACGATTTTTAGTAAACTTTATATTGACAATTTCTGATTTCTTCGGGACCCATAAACAGTAAACATGTCTTTTTTTCTGTTGTAAAGCTATATAAAGCAATTCAGTTTAATTTTATAGCGTATAAAAATCATACCTAGACGTAGGTAATTATTAATTTACATTTTGTTCTGTAAATTAATAATTACAAAAACAAAGCTAAATAAAATTTAAGCGATAACTGTCCCATCCCTATAAAATACTTATTATGACGTAATGATTACACCTAAGTAATATGTGCATTATATATTTCTTTCATTTAGCAACACTGCTACCACCGCCTATCCTGCTGTCATTTCTGTAAAGTTGGAAGCTAGTATTATTTAATAAATATATTTGAAGTCAGACATGAAGAAACGGAGACATGAGAATAGCATGAATAGTTTGCCAGTATGTCGGGTAAATGGGCTGGAATGCCCTATACCCTTATATGAAAAGGTTACATTTTTTAGGAAGATCGGGGAATTACCGACACTGTTACATACATTTATAAAAGCAACTAAAATACAAATATATTATTTCAAATTAACTTTATTCACAATTATTAACTTAATTAGACTGTGCTTTAATTTGGTTTATTCGTAATTAGTATCTCAACTTTCGTGTCGTTATGAGATCTTAAAAAAAAGCGCTTTATGCAAAGATCTTGTCTTGTTTCTGTACGGGTGTTAATTCTTCGTGAGCTCGGGTGACGGGCATAGGGGTGCTGCTAAGGCTGCTGCGGCATCAGCTTCAGCTGCTAATACCGGTAGTTCTGCCAGTTTTTATTTAATTTATTTATTTGGGACAAAAAATAGTAATACGTTATAATATAAAAGAACAATTTAAAAATCTTACATACCAAACGATAACCCACACTATTGTCCTCGGAATAATATCAGACATGGAAAACGAGAAAAGACGACGGAAGAGCATGACGTGAATTTAGTATCAATGTTATTTAAAATTTGAGTACCTACCTACTCAAATTTTTAAATAACTTTGACGTATATAAATAATTCATATCATCATGGTAGTCCGAGCGAAGCGGAGTGGAAAGGCATCCGTCCTAAGAGTGGCGAAAGAGAAATGCATTAGCCATAATGGATACCGCATATTCAAGCTGGGAGAAGACTAAAGCCTTATAATATAGGAATAGAAATGTAGGAGGTTTTTTGAAGTCGTTGAAAGACCGCATAACGAAACCATACATCTGAAAGGCTTTATACATTATGTTACATAATCAACCCATTATACTGTCCCACTGCTGGGCACGGGTTTCCTCTCAGAATTAGAGGGATTAGGCTATAGTCCACCACGCTGGCCTAGTGCGGGTTGGCAGACTTCACACGCCATCGGGAAAATCTCTCAGGCATTTTTCCAGGCAGGTTTCCTCACGATGTTTTCCTTCACCGTTATTAATTATGTAATCAATGTGTATGTCCAAGTGAAGTTTAGTATCCAACGTTACACCGAGGTCCCGTGTGTAATCAACTCTGTTCAGAGGTACGTCATTTAAAGAATATGCAAAATTTACAGTGCTTTTATTTTTAGATTAAGATATGTAATGGCATTTTGGTAAACTTAGGTGTATATTGGCTATACATATTGTGAGTCTTATTAAATCATCTTGGAGTAGTAGACAATCCTGAATATCTTTACATGATTTGTAAATTTTAATATCGTCAGTATACATCAAAAAATTTGAATTTATTTTACGAGACTTGATATCGTTTACGAGTAAAATAAAGAGGAGAGGACACCGATATATACCGATCCCTGGGGTATTCCAGACTCAACACATCCATATTTAGATTCATGGCTGATTATGCTTCGATACTCGCTGGTTTGGAGTTTGTTGTAGCGACTACCGAAGCATAATCAAAGGCGTTTAATGACAACTTTCTGAGTTCTACGAAAAGATGCAAACCAGCTAAGTAGATTGCCTCTGAAGCCATTGAATGCTATTTCGTCCAAAAGTAATTTGTGGTCCACCTTGTCAAAAGCCTTTTAAAAGTCAGTGTATACAGCATCAACTTGTGTCCCATTGTCCATGTTCTCAAATAAAAGCGGAGTAAAAATCAAGAGGTTTGTGGTGGTCGAAAGGGATTTCGACAAAGCCGTGTTGTTAAGGTATTATGAGATGACTTACTTGTGGGAGTAGTATGCTATGCACTAGACTTTCAAAAAGTTTGGACAAGGTGGACAGAATAGAAGGAAATAGGCCATATCTTCAATGTTGCCTCTGTCACCACTTTTGCAAACAGGCGTTACGAAAGCGCTTTTCCACGTTAGGGAATACACCTTCACTTAGACGTTTATTCAATAATATATGTAGTGGACACTGAATAATAGCCGCTGTGAGTTTAAAGAAGATTGGTGACAGACGATCAGGACCAGATCCTTTAGTTAAATCTAAAGCTGTCAGCGCTTTAAGTATGTCACTTTTTAACATATATATCAGGAATACATGACGATTTATTTGCGAAGCTTTTTGGAGGTTGCCAATTCATAGGACCGAAGGTGGAAGTGAGCCTTCTACCACATAAACAGAATTAAAGAAGATAGAAAATAGGTGACATATCTGGCTGCTGGTTGATATATTTCCGTAGTACATATTTGCACCAGAAGTATTTGACATTACAAGGAATTCATTCCTCAACTGAAGCTAGGTTTAGACTTTTTGAATCACAGCTCATATTGCAAATTAAACCGTTTGCGATACTTGGAAAACTTTACATAATCTGATAGGTTACCGTGTTTCTTCAACCTGATCCAAGCACGTTCCTTGTTCTCGAAAATATTAAAAAACGAAGCACTGAACCAGACGGGTTACTTGGATGTTTTGGGCCGTGTGTATCTTAACATCTGTTCGAATCACACCATAGAGATAATCGTAAAAAGTATTAACGGCTTGTTCACAAGAAAGGTCACAGAAAAGGTCATTCCATTTAATCGTACTAAGCTCATTGTTATCATTAGCTACTGTAGTTGGCTTTGTAATAATTAAATTTTATATAAGACTGAGATTTCAATGGAGTGAACTGTATTTCGAGGGATGTTAAAATAGAATATGGAGAATGGTGATTATCAGGCTGAAGTAAATGTATTGTATCCGACTGTGTTTGATATTCTGCGTTACTGATAAATAAATCAAGAATGCGACCAAGATTATTTTTGGAGTTTTGCATTGTGAGCCATTTTTTATATACAATAAATTCATAAAGGGGCGGCTGACGGGGTTAACTGGCTGAGAATTCACATAGTTATCACAGTCTGGCCACATAATTTCAGGTAGGTTGTACGAGTAGTAGCCCGCTACATAAAGCGATTCGATATTATCATTAGTGAGAGTGTTTTCTAATGTGTCCAAGGGAGACAAATATAATGTCCTCCCGTGTGCGATGGTATGTATGCGGCGCTGACAATATGGTTTCTGTTTCAGCGCGACGCGAGCAACTTTACCATTACGTCAAAGATTCTTTACATGCTCGATGCCACTGTGAGAAGGACGCATAGATAACCTTACAGGCCGGAGTTCGCGCAATGCAGCTATTAGAACACCCCACCCTCACACTTGTTAGTGGCAATACGATCTCGGTCGTCTCCGAATACTAAGTAGCGGTTGTCAATAAACTCAATATCCATAATGTTAGGTGTTAGCCATGTCTCAGATAATATAATTACAGCAAACGATGACGACAGAATATTCATATAGGTACAGTGTATGTAGTGCGGATACCTCTACAGTTTTGGTAGTAAAAGGACAAACTATTACTATGCATTGTGCATAATTTTTACATAGTATAAAACAAAGTCGCTGTCGCTGTCTGTCCGTCCCTATGTATGCTTAAATCTTTAAAACTAAGCAACGGATTTTGAAGCGGTTTTTTAAAAGATAGAGTGATTCAAGAGGAAGGTTTTAAGCTATTTAACATTACGCTACGACTCTTAGGAATGGGGCAACGCGGGTGAAAGTAGTTTATAAAAGAGTAAATAAAAGGGGAGAATTAGGAACAATATCGAGTAAAAAAAGCCTGGAGCCGACGCACAGTAACTTGAAGTGACGTGTTCGTGTTAGGTTGTAAAAAACACTAATAGTAGGTAGATTTTAAATTATTAGGATAAACAAACGTATGGCATTTGAATCATTTATTATTACAGTGTTGATAAAACTACGGAAATTATAAGTTAGCAAATAACAAATAATATAATGATGTGCTTTTATCGTCTAAATGTGTGCCTATACTGTGATCTTGGTTTGCTAACCCTGTCTTTTAGCGACAACAAACGCTACACCAATGTACTGGACGGGTTATTTAAAGTTATTTTTTTAATAAACATGGGTTGTGTATATGGTAACATGACCGATATGAGCAGTACAAGACAAAACAGTACAAAACTAAATCGCTTCAATATTTTTAACAGTAGTATATTATTTACTAACATAGACTATGTGTACATATGAAAAAGAGGATTTATTAAGTAGGTTTATAATGAGCAATCCTGAAAATGTCATCATAGCATCGTATAGGGAACGTTTGAATTATCTGTTTCCTTATGCAGAACAGCTGCGCAGAACAGTAGCATTTTTGATCCAAACTTATTTGAAATTATGTTTTTTAGCTATATCACGACATTCACGAAATAAGTTTTTATTATATAATGTGAGATGCTCATTAATATAAATAGTGTGGAGGGTACCTGATATAATAATGTGGTCTGAATTTAATTTTTTTGTCAAACTATAGGCACTTAGCACATTGCTGTGAAGGGTGCGTGACGCCAATTTGACTATGATGTCGGGTCGGTTTTTTGGGTTGCTTTCCTGAGTACGAGCGTACGAGGAATAGCCAGGATGTTCTGTCTGGAAATAGGACATTTGAGTGCCAATGTTTTTCGAGTAGATTGCAAATTTAAATACTGCAATGGCGTGTTTGTTGTCATAACGAAACTCAATTTTCTGCCCGAGGCTGGAATATTTATCCTCTATCCGATTAACCGATAAGGTACAAGTATCAATTACATCCACTTTTTTCTTCAGTTCATCAAATTGGTCGGAGTGATATTGAAGCGAATGTTCAATTGTGGATATTTGCTCTTTGAAGGATGACTGTACAAAGCGTAATGCATTGATATCCTGTTTGATTTCGTTCGTGGCGTGGCGTCTCTCTTATGATCAGCTTTGAATGTTAGCAATAACCCTCGTCAGCGTTACATCCAATTCGAAACGCAGGTCCTTGAGTGCACTGGCGCAGGCAGCCACAGAACATTCGCAGTCTGGTTGCTTCCTTTTTCGAAGCGTTGCACCTGGTTCCCTCGAATCACTCATGGCAGATAAATCGGGGCTCGAATGGGTTTTATTAGGAGATCGCAGCATGATCTAAGTATTGATATTGTAGAAGAGTACTGGGATGACTACAGTAGATAACGAAAAATAAAACGATTGAAAGTCACATACACTGCACAGAAAGTAAATCTTATGTATAGAGGATATGGTATCTTTTTCACTGAGTATGGTTCAAAGTGGCAGCACCAAATAATTAGTAGTGACACAGTCTATCATGACACATCCGTTATCATTGGCTCTGAACGAGTGAATGTTTTTCTGGAGGTAATTCATTCTTTGCAGGCCTAGAAAAGTAAACGATGTTATTAGAATTTAATTTAGTCTGATTGATTTGATTGTAACTGATCACCGCAGCAACGTCGGGTAATTACGTAAGTAACAAAATTATCAGGTAGCAATGACATATATAAATTTTCTTATGCTCAAGGAGTTACTTTAATTACTTGCTATTGATTGTTTATTATTTTGGTACTTATCGTGCCGTGTTATCAATTTTAAGGAGTTTATTCTATTCTTAAATTCAATTAGTTAAATAATAGGAAGTTACCCATCTGGATGATTCACCCATGACAACACTTGCTCCTCGTGCGTAACGCCTGATCTGAACTGCCGCCGACATTTAGGCCTGTAAATAAAAACTCTTTTAATTGAATGTAGTGACAGAATCCCCACACGGAGCAAATTTTTGTATGATCTACAGGTAATTATTCCGGGTCTAGTCGTTTGTGTATGTGAGAATTTGTGTTTGTAAACGCACCCACATACAGAAGAAAATCCTAGTCTGGAGCAATGTAGGTATTTAAAAAAAACAAATGACGTCCCAGGTAAGCATCTATAGGCTACGGTTACCGCTTTATGGTGGACCATACCTATGCTTTATTTCTACATTCAAGGGTTATGATAAGAAAAAACTGAAAAACTAAATATTTGAAGTTGGAACTTACTCAACGTCTTTAAAAATGGAACAGGATATGAACTGCCTGTTCTTATATATGCTGGTGTAGAGGAAGGGCCCGTAGCACTTGTTAGACCTCTCTTTAACGAGGCAGGCAGAGATGACCCCGACCACGATGGAATTTATCCCAGTACCGTAAACTAACGGACCTCCATGGTCGTTCTAGAAAAAAAAAGATATAAATATACCAAATTTTTGTGTTGATAGGTGAATCAGAGGGTAGCTTAAATAAGTTTTATAAGTTATATACTAAACAAAAATAATATAGCAAGGTAATACTTGGATGATTATGGACAACAATCGTTGACTTTAGCTCGTCATGGAAAATTCCATGGCTACACAACAAATTCCATGGCAGACAATCCACGAGGATTTTCCGCACCCCAAAAAAGTCTATTGGATATTAATTGTATTTTTTTTATTCGTGATAGGCTATTATTATTATTTAGTATTGATTTCTAGTCTAGTCTACTAGTTACAGATTTTACGATTTTATAATGGTACAGCTAGCAGCCCGTGATTGATTTTTCATTTCTCTTGCCTAGTCGATCCTCTAAATCTGTGCTCTGAAATTATCATACTGACCTCACAGAAGCCTCCATCGGTTAACGATATAAATTTTCTTCCAACATTAGCTAGTGTGTTGTTGATCGTTTCGTTGTGGTACGCAGAATGCATCACCAGATTAGTAGGAATCTTTTCAGTTTTTGTCACGTGGGTATCTCTTCTCATATCATCTTCGTCCGAGTAGTTTATTTCTTGGCAATCTACGTATTTCTCCTGTAAGTATACATACAATTAACCTAATAATAGTAGTTGTATAGTAGTTCATGTTGATGAACATTATTACTATAAGTGACACGAATAAAGAACATTAAATCACTAAAATACTAAGTTAATTTCAAAAAGATGGATCAGAATAAATATTAATTTTTAGTTCGATGCAATTAATAATTAAAACGGATAAGTAAAAGAAACAGATAAATGTCATTTAGAAGCGGCGGTAGCATAATGGCTAGGGCGTCAGACTTTCGATTATGTGGTTGCCGGTCCGAATCCCACCCATTGCACTACCAACGTGATCCCACTCGTAACACAAGCATTTAGCTTGTGTTACGAGTAGCACGAGGGGTTAACAAACATACTTAAGCTTTAAAAAAAATTCTTTATCTAAGGCGTAGTATGAAAAGAAATTGCTCTAATTATTAATCTACTGCTAATTATATTAATCTAAATATATGGAAAAATTAAACCATAAAGATTGTATTGTGGATGATACAAAAAAACCTATGTGTAGTGAAAATACGTACATTACAGATTTCAGACATGGACTGGCCAATGTCCTTCGTGCAGATCATGTAGTTGTCAATGATGTTGTGGTATCGGGATCCCCAGCGGCGCTTGCATCTGTTTTTAGGAATGATTTCCACACGAGCTTCTAACAGATTCTGTTGGTTTTCTTTTCTTCTATTTACCCACTAGAAATATTGGAACTCTAGCAATATAGTGGTAATGTTTATATTATATAGGTATTATCATGCATAACTATACCTACATCATTATATCTGGATGTTGTTCCCCATCCAGCTATAGAGACGATTGTCCCCGGATTCTCCAAGGTCTGACTCTGATTGTTATAGCAGATAGGCTTGGGAATAAAGTCACACCCCCTAATCCTCCTAGTGAAATCGAAGCCGTCTTCAATTTTGACAATAGCAATGTCGTTATTCATCCATCTGATATTATCATTCTCGTGTCCATCGAATACGTAGTCTGAAATTTGTTTTAATGTTTATTATTTTTAACACCAAATTGTAATAAAAAAAAATTAAGTGCTAGATAAAAAGTATCTAGAAGTATTAAGTTTCACAAACACATTTTCACACTTTTATTCCACTTTGAATGTCAACGAGGCATCGTTACAACCGTAGGCAAAATTTTACCGAATCTTTAGTGAAAATCAATGTATACCTACAGAAATGTAACCTTTATGGCTCAAAAGTCGTTAAAATCCGTATGTAGTAAAGGATCTGTTACGCTTAAAGCAATAAATGCAAGGCTAATGTATTCGTAGATATGTGGGTCTAAAGTCGTGTTTAACTATTTTAATGCAAGAAAAGCTATAAACACAGTATGGCAGTATATAATTATTGTCATTAGTAATGTTTTTATTTAAATGTCTGATAAAGTGGTAGGTAATAACTCACTTTTGGGAATGCACTTCCAGATAGCTTTCTTGGCTCCGTTTTTAATACATGGATTATTATATCTATCATCTTCATCTGCATATCTGCAATTAAAACCAGTTGTCTTTTTGAAATATTTCGATTTTTTTTATTTCATTTCAAGTTTTTAGATTTATTTGATTGTTTCTTTTTTCTTTTGTGTTCTATACCTACTTAATTTTATTTATGTTCTTAAATTTTTAATTACTATTTTACCGGTGTTACAATTTGATGCATGCTTTGACTCCTCAAAATGTTGTGCATTTACTTCTATTATAGTAATTATATTTTAGATATAAGAAACATTGTAACAGCTACTGGTTATCCAAATAAATAAATATTTGCTGTAAGTCGACTTTTAATATTAGGTAAAAGAAAATGTATAAATGTGAGTAGGGTCTTGGTGCTAACATAAACACACAGTTTTTAAATGGCTGGCGGTTTTAAGATTCAAATTTTATTTAACTAGCTTCTACCAACAACTTCGTCTGCGTGAACTTCAGAATTGGATCCGACCTGGATAAATAGTACCTTATGTGCTATTCCAGACTATAATCTATCTCTGTACCAAATTTCGTCCAGATCCGTTCAGCCGTTCTGACGTGATTGAGTAACAAACATCCATATATCCTCACAAACTTTCACGTTTATAATCAGTAGGATAATTCATTTACAGAAATAAGTATAATTCTTAAATCGCATATAGGAAGTGGTCAAAAATATAAATATGTTTTTAAGTCTTACTTGTACGTCCCAGAAACGATATAGAAATGTTCAGCGTCTTCTATGCAAGCAGCGGAGGTTAATATGTAGTCTTCGTGGACGATCACGCCGCCACACAACCAGGTGCGGTAGTTCCCTTGCTTTACGTTACTCCGAGGTAGCTTTAGGTACACCTACATAAACATAACATACATAATCAACCCATTATACAGTTCCACTGCTGGGTATGGCCCTCCTGCCACAACCACATGGTGTTACCTGCTGCGTCAGGGACTATGGGAAACAGATAATTCGCTCGCGGTCCCCGACTGGAGATGGATCTATACATACATAAGGAGGGCGTGAGGTGTTGGACTCCCCCCCACCGCCATTGAGCGTCACGGGTGGAACACTACTCGCCACCGCCTCGGGTCCTACAAGGGGGAATGGACGCGGGGAGGCTGGAGGAGGGCGTTGTCTGGCCTCCGCTTACGTCACCCGGTGCGTCGGCTGCGGGTCGGGTCAGTACTGGCACTCTCCCTCTCCCGCTCCGCAGCAGCTAGATATAGCTAGGCCAACATTGTGTCTCTGATAGATGAAATAGCCGTAGCAGATCTAAAAAGATAATCATCTATCCTCCATTCTTATCTTACCATATACGGCCTGCTATCCGTAACTTCTACTCCATTCATAATTCTTCGCGAATCATTCAATATTGTTTTCACTTCTGGTGGTATGTGTGTGGCTACTTCTATAGCTGTGACATCTGGAAATATTTTTAAATGACAAACCTCTTAATCATCTTCATCAATATATACCTTCACAACTTTTAAATTTATTTAAAGAGTCACTACCTTATAACACTATACCAAACCTTAAAGACATGCAAATAGTTTTGTCTTGAGTTTTATACTTCTTAGGAAGTAGAGTAAGAGTAAGAACTGATTGATATAATCATATACATATTACATAATTATCTTTCGGAACAGTTTACTTAATGATTTACACTATGATTAAAGTATAATAAAATTACCTATAGAAACTAAAATTGTAATTGTAAGGAATATACTTATAATAGTCTTCATTGCGGAAAGACACAATCAAAACGATCGCTTACATTGAAATTAAAAGAATTCTATAAAAAAAGCCAATTTCACGCAACATAGGAAGAATTTTAATTCGAAACGTGACATAAAGGTACGATATCCGGTCAGTTGTCACACTTATATTATAATGAACATGAAGTTCAAGTAGAAACGACATTTAGGAAATCGATTACAGACCATTAAAGAATTATTTACCGTTAACAAAACACTGCTTTACAGTAATCGTAAAAACCTTTAAATATAGTATAAAAATGTATTAAACAATTTTTGATTTATTGATTTTTGTTGACATAAATGTATTCTTAATTATTTTTATTTTATTGCGGTTATTCCGACTGTTAGTCACTAAAACATTACCTGTAGCGTATGTACCTACTATTGTTAGAAAATTGTATGCGAGTCGCTTAAGGGTCCGGCGGAGCTTGAACTGCTCAGAAAACGTAAAACCTAAATAAATAAATAAACGTAAAACCTAAATAAAAAAATAATAATAAACGTAATACGTAAATAAATCGTAATCCAGATAATATTCTATCAAATTATGTTATTATTCGGATTTGAATACCGTTAATCTAAGTTCCTACGGTACTACCTATTTCGTCTATTACTACTTCACCGAAACCGAAAAGACCGAAAAATAGTTCCAAACATGGTAAAGTTGTAATCAAAAATTGCATTCGCTCACATTTATTTACAGTGAAGTATATTGTACGAAATGGTAAAATAGGAACCTAGATTAACGGTATTAGAATCCGAATAATAACAGTATTTGATTAAATTGTGTTTAATTACGATCTATTTTGGAAGTTTGTAACGGAAATTCGGTCCGCCAGACTCTTAAAATTTATTGTTAATGCAAATTTATCCCACCTAGCAAAAACACTCAATAATCGTATGTATATATTTTTGGGCAATTAATTCAAGTATTGTTATTTTCCAACATCAGTGTTGAGATTGAAGGGGTAATAGATTCTGTAGATTTGCAAACTTAATAGTAAAATTGGAGACCAAAGAGCAAGACGTACTCGTACACTGTGCTAAGGACGATTTCATTGAAAAGCAAGTTAATAATGAGGTGTCGCTGAGACTGAGAGGTGTGACTGATACTGGCATGGCTACTATCAGGGATATGAATTTCGATTTAAGAAAAAAATAGTCGTTATTTCGTCTAAATTTGACGCCAAATATCAGAATTAGTCGGTCACTGGTTCAAAAGTTATAAGGGTTAATAGGGGGGCGATCTGGAGAGCGCCTCCCTAGCTTAGCCCATTTAGAATCTCAAAAGCCAGGGCACCTAGCGAAGATCTGTTTTTTCTCAAATTTAGTCGCTAATTAGTCGGAATCAGTCGCTAAATATCAGAATCTGTCGGAAACTCGTCCTAAAGTTATAAGGATTTCTAGGTGCCGACCTAGGGATAATCTCCCCAGCTTGGCCACATTTTTAACTCAAAAACAAGGTACATAGCGAAGATCTGTTTTCTCCCAAATTTAGTCGCTAATATAATAAGATACAATTTTTAAGGTATAGTCCTAGAATAGCATCTAAAAAATATAAATCGAAGTTTACGAAAAAGGCACTCACAAAGGAGATTATCACCTAGAAACGCTTGTAACTTTTAAACCAGTGACTGACAGATTTTGATATTTAGCGACTGATTCCGACTAATCAGCGACTAAATTTGGGAGAAAACAGATCTTTGCTAGGTACTCTAGCTTTTGTAATTCATAGTCCCATTTGTCAAGCTCACTTTGTTTCTGATAACTGGTTATTTCAAATGAGTTAACCTTAGACTTTTTACGTACGACCGACGATATTAGTACTTTGGAAAATAACCCAAAATATACCACCGCCATAGTGATTCGATTATTAATTTTGCCAAATAAACTAATCAGTAGGCAGGTATCTACAGATATTTACGTATATAGGTTAATACGATGCTAATAATATACAAACACACACTAAATAATAAATAATTTAATCAATGTTGGTACTATTTGGTTTTGATGTCACTTTGTCTGTGTAATTGATGGACCTTAGAACTACTCCGCTGTGTTGTTGAGCCAAATCTATTAGGGTCTTAGGATGGAGGGTCGTCGACCAATTAGTTTCTGGTATTCGGTTAACGTCGAATTGACGCCGTTTCTTCTGTTCTTCTTTTTGTTTTTTTATTTTTTCTATCTCGTTTTTAGCAGGACTGTTAAAGTAAGAAATTTTTTTTTAAGCCTTATGTTTATTGCCTGTCACGTTGAGCTTTATCCAGTCGCTTAGACGTTCAACGAAAACATCTTGGGAAAATCTACTGCCTGAAAGATTTTCTCAACTGCGTGTGAAGTCTCCCAGCCTGCACTATGCTAAAGTGGTGGATCATAGTACAACCCCTATCATTCTAAGAGATGTCTAGCAGTAGAATAGTAAATGGGTTGATGATGGTACTGAATAAGGTGCTGTAACTATCATAGCGTAGGTAGATACGATTACTCATAGATTGTAGCTCCAATTTTACACGTATAATTCTATTTTATTACTTATAATTTTAGACACGTGAACTCAATTTGCATTCAATTAATTGTATCTGGCTGACTGCCTCATTAGTCTAGTGGTCCCAAGCGCGACTGCTACGCTAGAGGTCCTGGGTTCGATCCCCAGGTCGAGCAAAGTGTTATTGGGTTTTTCTATGAAATTCTCAGTAGCAGCTCGGAGTCTGGATTTGTGCCCGGTTAATGGCAATAGGCTCGCCCCCTATTACATGGGACCTAAACATACCGGCGAACTGTGGGTGTACATTAGTACGCCTCTGCCTAACCCTTCGGGGAATACAGGCGTGATGGGATGTTATGTTATGTTATGTTAATTGTATCTAATATTTTGCAGACCGTAGCTGCAAAAGTTTTGGACGGTACCGGGTAGTAGCTGGTCATGAAAAAAATAGAAGTAGAAATCACAGCAGATACCTAAATATACCAATGTGTATCGCTTATCTAACGAAGCTATTACAAAGATAATTATGTAAGAGGGAGTATGTAAAAAGTAAATTACCCATCAGGATGATCAATCCAACTTATTTCTATGTCTGTGTGGGTTGTACTTGATCTAAATAATTTGTCACAGGTAGATCTGTCAAAATATAACAATAAGTAAATTATTATAGTACCATATTAATTCGTAAACGTGGATGTGAATAATTAACCATGAAATAGGGCAATGATGGTTTCGTGGTGATCATAAAAGAGATTGCGGATGAACCATTGAAGAATGTTTACTATAATTTCACAATCGGCAACAGAAACATCCCAATTTTGACGACACGTTTGGCGTAGCGGTTGAGCGATCGGCTTCTGCGTCACGTGTTGTGGGTTCGATCCCCACACGAAGCAAATATTTGTATGATCTACAGGTAGTTGTTTCGGGTCTGGGCGTTTGTGTATGTGAGAATTTGTGTTTGTAA
The DNA here is from genome assembly GCA_910591435.1 of Acronicta aceris. NCBI lineage: Eukaryota > Metazoa > Arthropoda > Insecta > Lepidoptera > Noctuidae > Acronicta > Acronicta aceris. Next base: position 5,958,941 of record OU342780.1, on the reverse strand, counting down.
ACGCACCCACGATACAGGAGAAAATCATAGTGTGGGGCAACGTTTTTTTTAAAAAAAAAAATCTACTCGTTTCTGACATTTACGCGAATATTAGACATTGAAATAAAACTACTTTTTACGGATTTTATCGCGTTGTATTGATATTATTTGATTCCCGACGTTTCGGATCCTTTACAGCATCCATGGCCAGTTTTATTTCAAAAAAAAATCTACATACTGTACTGGCCGTACTGTAATTTAAGTAGCTGTGTATTCATTTAATTGGGATGAAGTTTCCTTTAGGACCCCTTGGTCATTGAGACTTACAAAAGCTGTGTTAGCACCTCTGATAAAACTAGTAATTCCAGCAGCACCACTCAAAATTTATTCATGACCTTTTTTGAATATACCTACTTATAAGACTCCATGTATCTCTCCAATATCCTTATGTTCCCAATCTCACGAGAATTTCTATATATCCTTTATTATTGTTAAAAGTTTTCAAGTGTATTCTTTATAGTTTTAAATTCTCGTATATGATATTTCATGATAGTCAGAGTGAGTAAGTGATATTTTGCTCTCATATAAATATTTGAAAGGATACTTACTGTGCTTCTTTAAATATAGCGCAATTGATAAGAACCCTGTTCTTATAAACGCTCGTATAGAGGAAAGGTCCGTAGCACTTGTTCGTATTTTCTTTGACTAAGCAGGCAGATATGATGCCGATGACTATAGAGTTGACGCCCTCTCCAGTGACTAGAGGACCGCCGTGATCATTCTGGCAATCATTGGGTGTATAATATAATAACAAAGAACAGAGATAGAAGATTTTTCAGAAATACTGGAGAAAGATAAATTGGCTCAATTGTTTATTATATAAAAGACAAATACCTCACAAAATCCTCCACTGCTTATGCTTTGCCTTCTGCCTGACTCATTGTGATAGGCGGAGTGTAAGACCAGCTGGTTGGGGCTCAGTACTCTTCTTCTGTCTTCTTCTGATCCTGAATACTGGACGTCTGTGCAGTCTACGTATTTTTCCTACAAATATAACTTCTTTCAACAATTAATATCTTTCTCTAGAATACTCAAAACTATGGATACTATCTACGAAACTAAAAGTACAGTTTATTTTGTCGGAATAAAAAATGGAAGGCTTTTGCCTTGCGGTTCCCAAATTCTGGAAAGTTCTTTGGAGCTAATCTGGCATTTTTTTTAAATACTGGACTAACGTTCCATGCGAGTTACAGCGTAATTTTTTTACGCGAAGATTTTTTATATGGTCTTTGATGGATAAGAGGACTCTATAGTTTAAATTTTATCAGTCAACAACATTAAACGCGGTGGGTGATGTATTTTTTTACCCGATTACGAAAAAAGTTAGGGTAATGAGTATTGAATGAGAGTCTATGTATGTATGTACTAGCTTGTGCCCGCGACTTTATCTGCGTGGACTTCAGAATTGGGTCCGACCTGGATAAAAAGTAGTTATAAAGAGATAGCTCTTTGCCGTTCTGCCTTCTGACGTGAAAGAATAACAAACATCCATACATCCATACCTACATACAAACTTCCGCGTTTATAAGATTAGTAAGGATATATGTATGTATGTATGTATGTATCGTATGGATGTTCGATCCTAGCTCAAAAACTATCAAGCATCAGATTTTGGCAAATGAGGTGTCGATTGATAGCTTATTATAGGCTATGAATTTTTGAAAAAACATGACAACATAGCCGGCAAAATACAATAAAAAGGACAGAAAAGAAGACTATTTTAATAAATGAGGTGACGTAAGATTTGTCTTGATACCCAGCGGTACATTGTACTACAGGAAATCCATATAGTACACACTGGACTAATGAAAAGTGTACCTGCTTGGACGACCTTACTACTACCGCCATCTCTTAAAAACTTATTTAGAGAAACTGGAAAGGAAAGCATTGGCAGTATCATGAGACAACATTTGATCTTAATTTTATCGGTGAACTTTATCAGTTATTATATAATATTTAACGATTGAAAGCTAACTTTAAAAATAATCATTGAAGTAATTTTCATATAGTATGTACTAGACTTGCAAAGGTTAAAATATATAACAAAATAAAGCATATTCGAAAAAATGCAACAGCAAAGATTAAACCAATTTTAGAGTTATGTAAAGAAGTAAACAGTGTGTAAATATCTCTAACAATTAATACGATGTCTACACTATTACCTCATTGAATACACACTATGTTTAAATAAACTGACGATCCGAAAGGGGCATTTGCTTAAGTATCCCAATCACCAATACAAGAAACATTAAATATTCATGAAAAAAAAAACATATATTATGGAAATTCAAAATTAACGATTGTCGTGACAAAATTAGCGCAATCTCCACAAAATATAGCAAATTTTTCAAATGTGATAAAACCATCATAGCGACGCTGTGTCGCTGCCACTGTAAGTATTACCATATCAGTTTCCTTGGTTAATTTTTTTTTTCGGGGTTTATTCTTTTATTTGTAAAGTGAAAATGTGTGTGGAAGTCTTTAGGGAAGGCCTTTGTTCAGCAGTGGATTTCTATTGGCTGATATGATGATGATGATCCATACGAATAATTACCTACCGAGCATACTTCCGACAGATCTGGCTGGATGTCTTTTGTACAAATCATGTAGTTGTCTATAATATTGTGGTACCGGCGACCCCACCGCCTTTTGCAGTGATTTTTTGGTATGATTTGCACGGACGTCTCTAATAGATTTTGCTTGCCCGCATCTGGGTTCAAGTTCTAAAATCAAAGTAGGTACTTAATTGATTTGCTCTGATAGGATCAGAATTATAAAAACTATTGGAACAAGATATTACCATTCCTCCTGCATTCCTATCACTGCACACTGCTATTATTTCTTATTTTATTTAGATATCCATTTTTTTGACTGTTAAGTCTGATTTTACTATTTATTTGTTCGTCAACATTATTATCTTTCTTCTTTTATCATCAGTGGTAAAGAAGCAATTAATTGGAGGACGCCTCACAATTTTTTATAGATTTCTTGCAAAGAAGATTTTCAGACAAATAACATCAGTAACATCGCGAGGGATAAATAATCCTGAACGAAACGCTTTCAGTCCGCTTTTATCATGTGTACAGCTGTAATGTGGATAGTTCTTCCTGAGTGGGTCTTTCCCGATAAATATAATCTGGGTGTTTTTAAATCACGTGTGAATAGGTTTTTTCTAGGCAAGCGCGCTTCATCGTAGATCGCAGTGTCGCTTAACATCAGGTGAACTGGCGGTCAAGCGTAAGCCAACACGAATAAAAGAAAACAAAACTATCCAGTGCAAATAAAAATCTAGATAAACTACGTTTTTTACGATTTTTACGTGGGAGAGCCATGCTTCAGCTCGAATTGGCCGGCTCAACTGGAGTGATACCACGGCCTCACAGAAAACCGGCGTCAAACACCAATTACGTTGTGTTTCGCCGAGTGAGTGAGGTTACCGGAGGCCCAATCTCCTTTTTAAAGGTTGGCAACGCACTCGTGATCACTCTGGTGTTGCGGGTGTCCATGGGCGGCGGTAATCGCTTACGATCAGGCGATCCGTCTGCTCGTTTGCTCTCCTATCCCATAAAAAAAACTATACATTTAGAAAACCATGTAAACTTTTGCATACTTACATCATTGTATTTGTCTGTACTGCCCCACCCGGCAATGCTGGCTACATTACCGGGTTCTTCTAGCTTGCTGCTCTGATTGTTATAACAAACAGGTCGGGGAATGAAATCGCAGCCTCTTACACGGCGGGTAAAGTCAAACTCATCTTCCACCTTGACGATTGCAATGTCATTGTTCATCCATCTAATGTTGTCGTTCTCGTGCCCATCGAACACGTAGTCTGTAAATGATTTGGAAATATAAATGATTTAGATGTTAGCTCTCATTAAGAGCCTATTTTTGTAGTTCCCTATTATAGGTTTCTCACAGTTGGGGACTGAAATTCCACATAAGCGATCTTTACAATCCATTCTTACTACCTAGTCAGTCAAATTAAAAAACTAATATAATTTTATAAACATGCAGTTTAGCTATCTATAAAGAGTTGTTCTAAAAATAATATTCCGTATTCTTATTTTGCGACTCTCATGAGGAAAGTACTTCTAATTGTAAAGCATTGGAGCTCTATACATGCGTCAAGAGTAATTTTTAATATCAAGTAAAATGCAAAATAATTACTAACATAGATAAAAGCTGTAAGTAGATACCTACTAACAATCTATGTTTTTTTTTATGGGATAGGGGGGACAAATCGAGCAGACGGATCGCCTGATGGTAAACGATTACCGCCGCCCATGGACACCCGCAACACCAGAGGAGTCACAAGTGCATTGCCCGCCTTTTAGAAGGGGATTGGGCCTCCGGTAACCTCACTCACTCGGCGAAACACAACGTAAGCGTTGTTTAACGCCGTTTTCTGTGAGGCCGTGGTATCACTCCGGTCGAGCCGGCCCATTCGTGCCGAAACATGGCTCTCCCACGTTAAAAGTTACTCCGAAATAAACAATTTATTATTATTATTAGTAATCATAATAATACATTGTTTGCTATTTACTTACTTCGGGGAATACATTTCCATATAGCCTTTTTTGCTCCGTTTTTTATGCAAGGGTTAGAGAACCGGTCGTCGGATTCATCGTGCCTAAAATTTTAAATTTCATTAAAATTTATAGAGCATAAAATTCATAGAAGTTGTTGGGCTAAATGGGGGTAAAGTAATATAAGTATAAACTGCAAGTTTGAAATAATTGAATAAACCTGTAAGTTCCTGAGACAATATAGAAATGCTTGGCGTCCTCGATGCAGGCGGCCGACGTAAGAATGTACTCTTCATGCACGATGACTCCACCGCAAAGCCAACGACGATAATCTTTGTATTTAGGATTGTTTGTGGGTAGCTTCAAATACACCTGTAAAAAGATTTAAGTCAAGGACAGAGTGTCCTCAGTGCAGAGTATTTAAATTGTTAAAGAAACGTTATGTTATGAATATAATTTTTATAAATGATTTAAAAATAGTTTATTAATATATGATAGATGGCGCCGCACGCCATTTTGGTATGCATTATAATTATAAGCAAGCAATATCTGCAATAGGTTTTTGAAGGAAGACTGAATTTGTCCTCCCAAATGATTGGATTTAAGAATTAATTCATAAAAATCCCATCATTTCTCATTTGTCTCCCTTCTCAAGGGAGCTTCACCTTCATTGTGATCTACAACGTAAATTACTAGTCTTATCGGGATAATGTTGTAATATATAGAAAGAAAGAAAGAAACCTTTTTATTTTGGACTCGCACATATAGGTAAGTAGGTACATTTCACAATAATTTTAAGTAAATACAGCGACCCTGCGCGAGACCAAAAAAGGTCCCAGTCTCAGCACATTGCTGTGACATTAAAAAAAAATAACAATGCCGCAGCGTTGGCTTTCAGACAGGGCCATCGGATATAGTGATGCCACGGGCAGCCACGACCACGACGCGTAAAAACACAATTAAAAGGCAGATAGCAGGTTGTCTCCAGATGTTATTCTTTAGCGCTATTGCAGTGGCGAAGACCAATGCCAACATGAAACGTTAATAAATCGTAGCCCTCAATGCTAGACTATAGGCCATTTTTACTGCAGCATTTTTAGGTATATTGACTATGTTTAATTCGCTGGAGTCATTAGGTGCTATAATACTAACCATATAAGGTCTATTATTTAACACTTCAGTTCCAAGCATAATTCGTCTTGAATTATTTAAAATATCTTTCACTTCAGTTACGTTAGTTTTCTTCAATATATCTTCCACTTTCTTTGGAATAGTGGTTGCTGTTTCAATAGAATATACCCCTGAAATCATGCATGGGTGGATACTGATATTTTGTACTGTTAGATACTATTAATCTTTTCTTTCTTTCATCCTTGGGAGATTCTTGACGGAAATGAATGCACTTTTTTATACGTGTAACAAATATTAATAAATATTTACAAATCATAAGATACCTCGTACAATATATAGAATATACTCAGGGGAAGACCACGCTAGCAGATTCATAATTAAAAGTCCTTAATGCTTTATGTTTTCGCCAGGCCATGCCTAAGACACAAACTCTATTTAGTAATTTCTGATTACTGGAGGATTAGGACTATTAGTACTAGGAACTACTGAAATTATCTACATTGAATACCAATTCCGTCACTTACCTAAAGAATAACATAATACGATTATGATACAAAATACTATCCGAAAGTAAAATGTTAGCATTGTGATTAATTTTCTAAAAAAGAGTTTAGGAAACCTACAAAATGTGGTAGAAATTGAAATTCTTGCTCATACAATTTCACGGTATAATGAAACGTTGATTGTTAATATTTTAATTTTTATACTGCCGGTAGTGTAGTAACTTCGAAAGCCTAATTGAAATAACTTGACAGACATTGAAAATGTAACGGTTTGAATGTTAGAATGAATATTTTCGGAAAATATTATAATTCTCGTATGTACATACATACACTCACGCCTTTCTTCCCACAGGGGTAGGCAGACACTATAGACCGCCACTTTCTACGCTTCTTGCATACTTCTTTTGCTTCTTCCACATTCATACATTTTCTCATACATACATACATGTTTGTAGTTTTTTAAAGAAACTATAATTATTATTAATAATTACGCTTGCATGGACTAACTTTATTGACTATGATTTTCAAGATCATGATTTCGGTTTTATGTGCGCATAGGTACGTCATAATATATTATGTTCATGAATTAACATTCGTCTGGCTCTGGCAATCAAAAATTAGCTACCATTATTACTTATTATCATAGTAACGCCATGCGTACTTCGGGATTATTGTTGAACAAGTATTTTATGATCTATTTCAAGTAGGTAAGCTAAAAACTTTTTGCTAGATACCTAGTTTGTGGTGATAAGAATTTATATGACCTAAACAAAGAAATCGAGACAGAGAAAAATCAAATAAAATCTAATATAGGTCGATTTTTACGAGTAGTAAATTAGTGTTTTACTTATCACGAATATACGACATAAACAAACATACCTATTAGCTTCTTTAGTTTAATGGCCAAGATTTGCAAATAGATTGGCAATTCGATTTGGGACTCTTGACTGTGTACAGTCTTTGTTGTATTTATTTGCACACATAGATAACGTGATAGTCTGTATGTATGCAAATAAATTAAATGGTAGAAATATTATTCGGTATCATCGAAAAAAATATAATGCACAAAATAATAGTTATGATACTTTATTATAATCTGTTTTTATAGCTTTAGGACTACGGCATCCGTTATGGTTGGAGGGAATGAAATCTTCCGTGGTGTTGGCTTGGTAGTCGTGGTAGTAGTCTTTTTTTTTTCTTCGCCTCGCCTCGATATCGGTTTCTCCCCTTTCGGGGGCCTGCAAATGTCACATCTTAAAGAATGACAGCATAGGATATTCTGAGATTAGATCTTGAAGTAGTAGAACCTACTACACACTACAGTTCGTCTGGATTGATACTACCGCATTGCCAAAAATTCTGCTGCTAAGCAAAATATGATAAATTAGTACCTACTAAATAACTGAGGAAATGAGTCTTAACAACTGAGGACTGAGGTAAGTCCCACCTAACGGAATGTGACATTCGACACAGCCAGAGGTGTATGTATGTACACCAGTAGTGACCGTTTGTGGCGATGAATATTATTCCGGTCCTCCTCTAGTTTAAAGATGCAATTTTTTTTTTCATTTCCAAATGATAATAATTAAAATATTATTTACCCATCCGCGTGGTTAGTCCAGTCAAAAATTACTTCACTCATTGGAGTCTTAGATGACCTAAGCAACTTTTTGCAAGTAGGCCTGCAATAAAGTAATGGTATAATTGAGTTACATAGGTACTACATACCTATATACACTCACTTCTTTTTCCCATAGGGGTCGACAGAAACTACAGAACGCTTGCTTCGTCCACGCACATACCTACGTATACCTATAATAGGTAAGACACATTCTAAACACAGAGATCCCTCTATGTCTCAAAGCAAGTAAATCCATTGGTACCGCTTATCATGTCAATCCTTAGTGGTATTCAGAAGCCCAAAAAGCCTGAGAACCAGTCTCGATTATTGCCCTTAAATTGGCTTGCAGAGTTCTATAGCGACGTGCAAAATAGCTATAGGTACTTATACTAGCCCCCAGATGAGGGTTCAAATGGTCAACTCTGATGACTCAAAATATTTGGGCGATTTTAACCCCCTAGTTAGACTGGAATCAGATTTACGGCCAAAATAAATAACCTATCTCTGGATTGTTTTCACTAGTGAAGATTGAAATTTGACATAAGATTCATAGAAGTAACGTCAAATTTCAATCTCTAGTAGGGAAAACAATCCAGAGATAGGTTTATTAATTTCGGCCGTTAGGGAAAAGGATAGGAAGAGGATAAAGAATATTGTTTTAATGCCAAACACACTACACGTACCCAAGGTCCTTGTCAATAGCACAAGTGATGAGGTTTTTATAATAGTAAACGCTGGTGTAAAGGAAAGGCCCGTAGCATTTCATGGTAACGTCTTTAGTGAGGCAAGCCGACATGATACCCACCACCACGGAGCTCTTGCCTTGACCAACGATAAGTGGTCCTCCGTGATCATTCTGGATACAAAATAAACAATATTATTAATGACAATTTGATTTTCACATATTTTTGTCCTGGGCTCTCTTTTTTATAAAAAGTATTTAAAAATGAATACAGGGAATAATTTGTTTTTACAAATTACGTAGGTATTCATAGTGACTAGAAGTATTTATAAACCCAAAATCTAAACACTAAATTGAATCCGAATTCTAGTATCCGAATAGTCCGAAGGCATAGTAGCATCCAACGGGCATCCTCGTGACATATGACTCGGGAGTCATTACACCCACCGTGTTACACGCGGCTGCTACACTGCAATTACAAAGTACATTAAAGGGATGCACAATATACTGCCTCATTAGTCTAGTGGTTTCAAGTGCGACTCCTATGGTAGAGGTCCTGGATTTGATTCCCACCAGATTGTGTGTGAGTTGAGCAGTGTTATTGGGTTTTTCTATGAAATTCCAGTAGCAGCTCGGAGTTTGGAATTTGTGCCCGGTTAATGGCAATAGGCTCGCCCCCTATTACATGAAACATAGACATACCGGCGAACTGTGAGTGTACATTAGTACTCCTCTGCCTAACCTAGCCTAATATAGGCGTAATGGTATTTTTAATATAGGGATGCGTGGAAGTATCAATCATATTATAATTTAAAGAAATCACCTCACAAAATCCGCCAGCATGGATCTTGGTTCTTCTGGTATCGTCGAAGTGAGCGGCGGTATGGACGGAGAGCTGATTGGGGTCCATCATCATCCTCCTATCTGGCGGCATTACCGGCAGCGGCGGTTCATCCAGTGCGTCATCATCATCATCATTTTCATCCTGTTCACTGTAAACCAGCTCCTTGCAGTTCACATCACGCCCCTGAATTAAAAAAAACCTTAAGTAGGTAGTTGTTGTCCTAAAATATCTAAGATTTTTGCTATTTCGCACAAATTTTGTCCTTGACCTTGTGTTAGTATTTTTTTACTTTCCTTCTGTATACTGAGAAAGTTGATTTGGAAGGAAGACACCAAAAAATAAGGAATGCTTTTCTATAACCGTCATGCCATCTGCAGCGACATCGACCGCGCTACATACAACCTAGACGGACAAATCCTGAATCACGCAAGTGAAATTTGCAACGCAACTTGAATATATACAACTGCCCGACATTAACCGTCGGGCCGTGGCCTGCGAGGCAAAACACCCGCGTTGTCGGAGGATCCTCCCTTTGGTGTGAGGGGCAACAGTCCTCGCCTCTCCACTATTTAGGGCACAAGATTTTAACCTTGACCTTGTTTGTGTAGATTTGAATACGTTAAGACCTTTTTTGTAAGAAACTATCTGCTACCCGCGGTTTCATTCGCTACCCAAAAGAATTTACTATATACATAGGGTTCTAGACGGCGTATCACGATGAAATATGAACCAGATTTTAAGTTAGACCTCCAGCAATACGACAACCGCATCCAACATCATTTTTAATTTCAGACAGACATAAAAAAAAATACGTTTTGGTTTCTATTACTCTAATAAAGCCCCCGTAGGTAGGTATTAGTTTTTCTTTAATATCTATAAATGTACAGACATCAGTCTGTTAGAAGTTTATCATAAAGGGTAGATATTAAATTAAATCAATAATTATTAATTAACACTAGATTTTAAGTATAACGTTACTAACCAACTATGGACTTTATCTGAAATAAATATACATAATATTATATTATTATTAGGTATATTATATTATATTAAGATCCTTACCGAGCAAATCGTACTCATGGCTTCATCATCAGTGCCGTCTTTAGTGCATATCATGTGTTTATCTATGACGAAGTGGTAGCGAGGCTCCCAGCGCTTCTTACAGTTCTTCTTGGAGATCAGCTGCACGTCTGTTTCCAATAGATCTGGAGAGTTTACTGTGCTTCGATACTGCAATTTGGCAAGTTTATCTTTTTTTAAATTTATAATGAAGGGAAAAATTAATGTTTTGTTTTTGGATTTTCCATGCTAAGATTATAAAGTAATTTTAGTAAAGGAAAAATTCGACTGCGGGCAGGATTCGAACCTGCGTCTTCTTTGTACCACTCATAAGTACATAATATTTTCAGTAACTCCGAACACAAAATTCCATTGGCGACGCAAAATTTAAGACAAACACTTTGTTCGATATTTTTGTCCATTATGAAATTCGCAATACACACTAGATAATAAGATCTAACTAAAAACAGCATTGTATTTAATCCAAATAACAGATGCTCTCAAAATCCGCGCAAAATGGAAAACAGTTGTGTCAATCTAACAACAAAAAAATTAACTTCGAACCATAAACAAATCATCCATTCACGATACTTTTTTGACAGAATGTGCATTAGCTTAATTACCAAGATACAGCATTCAATTGGTAGCCTTATTCCTTATTATAGTATCTGTCTCATTAGTCTAGTGGTCCTGACCGCGACTGCTACTCTAGAGGTCTTGGGTTCGATCATTCGATGCCCAGGTCGAGCAGTGTTATTGGGTTTTTTGAATTTCTCAGTAACAGCTCGGAGTCTGAATTTGTGCCCGGTTAATGGCAATAGGTCCCCTTTACATGGGACCACCTCTGCCTAACCCTTCGGCAAATACAGGCGTGATGGTATGTTATGTTATATATATTATGAAATATATAAAACTCGATCTTTGGTGAGGAGCAAACCTACTCAGGGAATGCTAAAAGGCCGATTTTTTTAGTAGGTACCTAGTTTGTTATCACAAGTTACTTACTTGATGGAGGTTACCCTGAAAATAAATACATAAATTAGTAAAGAAATCATGGTTAAATATGAATGTGAAAATCCCTATTTCTGGAAGGATTTGACAATATAAAAACTCCCAGGAGTAACGATAAAAGGGCTGAGGGTTTCGGTAAATCGTTTGCTAAGTAACCATTAAAGAGTGTTGCAAAAATAAACAAACAACCTCTCACCCTAAATGTATCTTCTACGTTCTGTAGTGGGTAAAAATTATGAGCGGACACTATCGCAAATCTTTTACTAAAACGGTAAAGCGACTGGTCCTTAGTGTAACTAGGAATCTCTTACTAGCTGGGAATTTACTGAATGTCATAAAAGCCAGAATTGTTCTTACAAAAACCTATAAATAGACACGAGTATTCTATGTTAAAATTTGTGGTGGATGTTCTAAAGAGATTTAAACCATGAATAAATTTCACTCTCTGTGTCACCCCATGTAGGTACTCACATCTCCAAAATTATCGCTTGTTCCCCAACCAGCAATGGACCCCACGGTCCCCGATTTCTCTAAGTCCAAGGAACGGTTGTTGAAATCCACTTTCTTAGGTATAAAGTCACAACCTCGGACTCGTCGCTCGAAGTTAAAGTTGTCTTCCACTTTCACGACGGCTATGTCGCCAACCATCCAACGGATATTGTCGAAATCATCTCCATCGAAGTAGTAAGCTATAGGAACACAAAATATTATAATCTTTATAACTACTTTAAAACTACATATTTACTGACGACTTCAGTTTGTTCAGTATTATCTTTTTTATAAAGAAAGGAACAAGGTAGAAGAAGAATAAAAGAAGAAGAAAGTGTTTATAGTTTTTTTATTTAGTAAGAACTAAAGTAGGTTATCGATACCTACTTACATTTAGGTACGCATTTCCAAACAGCCCTTTTGGCACCATTGTTAATGCATTCATTTGTTGTGTCATGAACTGGGTGCCATCTGCAAAAACCATGCAGAGTATATTTCCAATTCACCCTCTGGTGTAATGACACTATATTACTGATAATTAATGAATTATTCATTATGGTTCCAGCGGAGGCTGAATTGACCTTACAAGCAATTTTTTTTATGGTATAGGTGGGCAAACGAGCAGACGGATAGCCTGATGGTAAGCGATTCCCGCCGCCCATGGACATCTGCAGTACCTGAAGAGTCACAGCGTTGCCGGCGTTTTAAAAGGGGATATCAAAATAAATCGTAATTTCGATACCATAAATCTAGGTTCCTGCCCTACCATTTTGTGCAAAATACTTGCACAAAAGTAAGTAAATGTATTTTTTGACAATTTTACGAAGTTTCAGTACAGTTTTTCACACACAACTTGTCAATAGACTTCTGCAACCCAATTTCTGGGGAATACCTATGAATATAAACTAATTGTTAGGCGTTCAGACTTCTGACTGCCATTAATGATCGACATAAAGTTCGTACAGCAACTGAGACGGACGGTTTAAAGTACTCTCCGTAATTTGGCTTAAAAGTGCTAATTATGGTCTACCATCAGCAAACTGGTCGTAGCTTAAACTTCGATTGATCAGTTTAAATCTTCTTCTTTCTTTCTTTCTTCAGGACTCCTCATCGTCGAAGCCCTTTTTTCTATCAAGTACTATTATATAATTACTTGTGTGTTCCGGACACTACATAGAAGTGTTTGGCATCCTCGATGCAGGCAGCTGACGTAAGGATGTATCTCTCGTTGATGATCACGCCGCCGCAAAGCCAGTTTGTCTCCAGAATCTTCGCGTCCGCATTAGGAGCTGCTCTTAAGTACACCTACGTATGAAAAATAAATACATATGTACAGTCAATTTTTTTATAGACTGAACTCGTAATTAATTGTTACATAATCTTAAGATTCTTTGTTGAAGTTTTGGTTTAAAAGTAAGTACTACCGAAACCAACACAGCTCCTGAATTGGTGAAATATATTATTTTATTTTGAGTGATATGGCTGTAAGCATAGGGAAATTGAGAGTGAATCTCTAAGGATTTTCCGCCCTATAAAAAAGGAAACTCTTCAAAAATATGACATTAATTTCTCTGTGACAGAGAGTTCGTTCGTTAATTTTGTAAAGCAAAGTCTGACAACTGCTAAGACAAGTTTTACCGTCTCATAGCTCGAAGTGTGAAGAGAAATGGCTTACCATGTATGGTCGTGTGTCGCCAACCGCACGTCCTCTTAGTATTCGTCTAGTCGGTAGTATAGTCCCATTTATATTATAAGGCATAGTGTCTATTCGTCCAGTTGGTTCTGGAATTAGCGACAGCGTTTTGTTTATTTAAGTACATTTACAAATAATATGTATATCTGTAAAGATATTAGCTTCTTGAAGATGTTCCAAATGTTTCAATTTAACATGTATCGTTTTTAAAGATATTTCCTTGAAAATGCTACGCAGAAAAAGATGAAAAACACTAGGCGTGGTTAGAAGAGCTAGACAGAGGAGGAGTCTTCTTATCTACTTTAAAGTTTTTCTAAATGTCAAAACATTTAGATGAAAAATTTATTAGTATACCTACTTTGTTTTGTCATAGCAATGAACAAACAATTTTATTTCTTGTTTTTTACTGTAACCAAACGCTAGAATTAAATGTGCTAGTTTTGTACATAATTATAAAATCTGACGTTCAATCGGTCGATCTATTAGCCGTCATTTTAAATAGTCTTATTCCAATTCTGTTTGCAACACTTCCCAGCGCCCAATAAATTATCTCAATATCCCGCGAGTGACTGATGACGAGATAGTCCCACATGCCAGGCTAGTAAACCCAAGCTCGTGACCGGCAGCAACATGAGTATCGCAACAGAAATGACTGCGGCCACCAGCACATTGGCCCTGTGGCGATTAGTACCTACTAGCATTACCTTTTTTTAAAGAGGTCCGACGACTGGGTGAACTAATACTGGCCGCTAAGATACTAATGGCCGAAAACTTAAACGCATTCCAATTTCAAGAGACATTTAAATTTCGAAACCAGTTAAAAGATAATTATGGGTATCTTAACCCATTCACGAGTGTTGTTATTTTTAAAGATTTCTTCATTCATTAACGTTTAAAATATGGTCAGTTATTAATTATAATAATTTATCAAACAAAACTGAGAGATAAGAAGGCATGCATAAAGACGAATCCATAACCTCCTCCTTTTTTGAGGCCAGAAAAGAGGTAGACATCAAATACCGTTCAGCTTACCGGCTGCTACTGCAAGGATACACATTACTAAATTAATTAAAAACATAATTTTATAGCAAAAGTAACTTCACTTAGTTGCATAATAATTATTCATGGATTTTTTTACTTATTCAAGTCACAAAAACGCGAACCTCTGTTTACAATTACATAAAAATAACACAATCCAATATCACGGCTGATTGAATTTATGGACAGGATTTATATGAGAACCAACGTAAAGGTAAAGATTTACTTCTCCGCTAGCGGTCGCATGATTGTGTGGAGATTTTAATTTTAGCCGTCGTTGGAATTGTTCTCAATTTACGTAGACTTTCTTTAGGCTCATTATCTGCCTGCAAATCAGCATCGCAAATCGGCGGCTACTTAGCGCAGCGTATCATCGAATGAGTGATTGACTATAACGTAGCATCAAGACCTTTTTATACTAGGATTGTAGCTATCTGCTATTAAATATAAATATTGACTGTAAGAAGGTATATGGAAATCTGTAAATAGTTCTTCATGCGCAGTGTTGAAATTAAATGAATTTAAATAATTAATTAAGTTTTAACGATTTTTATTACGGTTATAAAATATCGTCTCGCCTTATAAAATAACTACCTCGTTAGTGTAGTGGTCCTTGTTCTGTGAGTGGTCCCAGGCGCGACTGCTACGCTACCTCTACTGTAGCGAACCCAGGACCTCTCCTGGGTTCGATCCCCAGGTCGACCAGTGTTATTGGGTTTTTCTATGAAATTCTCAGTAACAGCTCGGACTTTGGTATTTGTGCCTGGTTAATGGCAACAGGCTCGCCCCCTATAACATGGGACCTAAATATACCCGCGAACTGTGGGTGTAAATTAGACGAACAACAGACGAGGCACTGGGTGAAATGAATCCCACTTATTGGCAGACGCCAATGCGGCTTTATTATTGGGGTTAAAACGGCTAAAACCACGCACAAGTAATAATATTACTTGTATAAAATATAATATTACCACTGCAAACTTTGAGGACGTTTAATAAACACTACGTGGTACTAGATGGCGCACCGTAAAGTACATTTATATTCTCTACTCACCGCTAGGTGGCGTCATAAGTCCTTATTTAACATTGAAAATTTGCTACAAGTTGCTTATCTATCGGACATTTTATTACCATTCTTATACCTAATTCTTGTAGGTACCTATAAGGGTGATGTTATTTTTATATCTACTAATCGGGTACAAATCCAAACTCTTAGTTGCTACCTACTAAGAATTTCTTAGGAAACCCAACCCAATAACACTTGCTCAATCTGAAAATCGCAACCAGGACCTCACTAACAGCATCGCACTTGTGACCACTACACTAATGAGGTTATAAAATTAAAACATTATATACATTAAGAGCCGATTTTAACGTCGTCAGATAACTTTTAACTGAAGAATAAAATTGACGTTTGACGGATTTGTATAGAAAAACTATAAAAAAATCGAATATATTCCTCCAATAAAGTTATCTGGCGATAGAAAAATAGGCCCTAAGATACTTATACGAGTAGACGTACATACTTGTGTCGTACTTCATCTGTCATTATAACTTCGGTTAGTATTAAAAAATTTAAAATAAGAATGAGTTTCCCGCTGCGGTTATTTTTACCGTCATAACTCTTCGATTGCGCGAAAAAAGTTCATACAATAATTGCCCCAATTGTAGTCTTGCTAGCGTCTGTAGGATGCTATTCGTAAGTGCAACCAGTAGACCAATGAGGCAGTCCAATTTCATGAAGTAACATTAATATATCATATTGGAGTTAGGATTTGTGTCCTGTTAATAGCAATAGGCTCGCCCCCTGTTACATGGGACCTAAACATACCAGCGATTTATGGAGGTACAGGCTACATTAGTACGCTTCAAACTAACTCTTCGGGAAATACATTTTAGCATTCTCTATTGAAAATCTTTGCCTAAAATATGAAACAGACAAAACATACAAAAAATATAAAGGTAAAGATTACATACATACAGGTCCAGTTGATGACGTCTTTTTTAAGATGGTTAAAAAGATATTCCATTACCTAAAAATAAAAAGTCTCTGCAATGCAAATCTAATGTGATTTAAAATGCCTTGTAATTATTTGTACCTATGTTATGTACACATCATAAAATTATCAAAACCGTACGTCGCAAGACAGATGATTATAATGTATTTATAATTTTCTACGGGGTATCGTAGAGTTTCTAAGATTAAAATTAAAACAACGAAAATATTAAAGTGGAATGGAAATTGAATTCACCTTTAATATGATAAATCTTTTTAGCTTAAAGATCTATTTTATTACCGATCCAGGAGTGGTTCAATGGGAAAGTAGGTACCTAAAGATTCTCCAGATGAAAATTCGGAATGTGAGAACGGAAGAACAAGGAAAAATATCAAAGTAAGACACTTTTACTAAAATATTAGATATTATTAATATTAATATCATCTTAAAATATTGGATTTTACCTGATTGTAGAACTATACTTATTAAAATTATTTTACTATCTACTTATTTTATTATCAGAACTAGCTTTTTGCCCGCGACTTCGTCCGCGTGGAATAGTTACATTGTTCCATATGAACTTTCATCCCCTATTTTATCCCCTTGGGGATAGAATTTATCAAAATCCTTTCTTAGCGGATGCCTACATCATAACATCTACCTGCATGCCAAATTTCAGCCCGATCCCTCCAGTGGTTTGGGCAGTGCGTTGATAGATCACTATGTCAGTCAGTCAGTCACCTTTGAGTTTTATATATATTTAGATTTAGATATTTTATATGGTTAGCTATTACAAGCTAAGGACTTAATATAACATAACATACCATCACGCCTGTATTCCCCGAAGGGTTAGGCAGAGGCGTACTAATGTACACCCACAGTTCGCCGGTATGTTTAGGTCCCATGTAATAGGGGGCGAGCCTAAAGCTAATACTTCACATAAATATTATATTTATGGAAATTTATATCTAGTTTTACTCAAGTAAAATCTAGATAACTCAACTTTTTATTAGGAGTTCCGTGGGGGTCACTATTGGGGCCAATTTGTCTTCCTTCTATCTTTGAAGAAATAGTAGGTATAAGTAGAAGCCAAAAATTAAGAACTCATTTTTTAGTTTGTATTGTGTCATAGCTATAGCGTATAAGCCTGTAGGCATTGTACGCAGAGCTCCTCCCCGTTTTAGTACCCTGCATGGAGTCAAATGCCTTTGTTGAAGCAATGAATAATACTTTTTCATATCAATACTCAATATTTATCCTCTAGGAACGGTTTTTTATAGTATGGTTAAGAGATTCAACGTTATAAATAATTCAATTTCTATAAGCAAAAAATCAAAAAACTAAGTTTAAATCCCATATTTCTTTAACTAAGAGAACAAGAACGCCCTTCTGTTGTGGTACTAGACCAGTGCGTAACAGGATCGATGACCGTGGTTAGAAAAAAAGATTGTACTTATGATAAATTAATAAATAAATGTAGGTACCTAATTAACGATCATACTATCTACTATTTTATGAATTACGTGTATGTTCTGGATGTCAAATTACTGGACCATGTTTAAAGCACGTACGATACTTAGTACCTGCCTACTAACGCGTCCTGATGAGGCGGCAAAAACATATTTAAAAGGACACCTCATTGTTATAGGCTCAGAAACTATAAGTATTCAGATGCCGATCAAATACCTATAAGAGATAAAAAAATTATAAATCGAATATCAAAAAAAAATAATTCGCGACCATGCCTAAGAAATACCTAAAAGTTCATCATCCATCTAAGTGTACGTATTGATAACTTTGTCCTTTTTTGGGAAGTAGGCCGAATTAATGTATCTCTTAGAAAATGCAAACATTATGGGAAGCGTTTACCGAAGAGCGCTGAAGCTTATATTAATTTATTATCGCTTTTAGGACTTCTTACATCCAGGCCAAACTTAATATTATATAATAAGTACTCTATAACTCTTTTATTAGACAATAATAACAAGAGAAGAAGCAAACCAATGTCAAAAGTGCCACGAAAATGGTTGTCTGGGCAAGAGGGACAGCTTACATGAGAAAAAAAAAATCTACTGACCTGGGGAGGTCAGTAGATTTTTTTTTTCTCATGTAAGCTGTATTGGGCTGATTACATTGGGCCCTGCCCAATAAACCAGCATAACTCAGAAAATTTCAAATTCGATATAACAATGACGTCATACCTTTTACAGTGATCAAACATAATAGCAAAAGGAATAAGCATTCCTGTATCATATAAAACCATAATCTAACACCCTTTACCACTCCAACTGTCGGATACAATACTATAAAGTAGCTATCTTCAGCAATACATTATCCTTACTTATCTATGGCCATAACATGAAACTTGGGATCTATTTTATTATAAAGTGCATTGTCTACTATAGAGGAGGTCGGTCGACCGCCGAACGTAAATAATTTAACTGTCTTAAAAGATTCAAAAATAGTTTCCTAACATTGCCCCCCTTAATATGTACACCATTTGTCAGGCCATAACTGGATTTAAACGACGCGTTACAAGAAAAAGGCCACGCCCCCTGACAAAGATATAGCCTACCTACTCTAACACACATAGAGGCTTTGCTAAAGTTTCTGTCTGTCTCTATCACTCGAATATTCTTGGTCGTGTTTACCTTGTTATAAGACAGCTAAAAATGTGTCAAAGACCAAAATGTGCCGCAGGATTATGGGCTTTATTACTGAATTATTAAAGCTTAAACTACTTTGTTAATGGCATCATGGGGGGGACTCAATTGAAGCGAGACGACCCACGAAAGGGACGCAGCGAATCGTTCTGTTTAAGTTAGTGAGTCCAAACGAGTTTTTATGTTTGGAAATCGTATTAAGCTTTTGTTGGAAACTGTTCCACTCAACGGGCATAGTTGAGGCGTTTGTGCGGTCAAACTATCGCGTTTGAATTTCGAAAAGCGGAGGGGATACTGCTGATTGGCTCGTTTTGGCTGATACACTGTATAACGATTCGGTCGCGTACGGTCGAGCGTAACGCGCCAACTGAGCTTTTTTCAAATAAGAAACTCGAGTTCGTATTACATTCTTATTTCGGATTTCGAATCGTATTGATCTAATTTCAAAATAAGTGTTTGCTGGAAAATGTTTTGTAACAAAAACTGCGGTGAAGACTAAAATTTAGTGAGTGTTTTTATAAACAGTTTTAAAAACTCAGTCAAAATGTCTTCGGTGCATTCTGATGATGACCAAGAGGAGATTAACGTGGACTCTGACAGCAGACTATCCGGCCAATGCGACAGAAGCATAGCTTCAGAGGATCGAGATTCAGAACACAGTTACCATGATAGATACCACGATTCACCGAACGATCACATGACTGACACTCAACCGAGGGTGAATTTACCATTCAGCATATCTCGGCTTTTAGGGAAACAATTTGAGGATATAGATAAGCGACGAAATTCTGGGGAAAGTGACGATAGAAGTGATCAGGACACTGAATCAGAGAGTGCTAAAGATGACGCGAAAGACAATTCTGGTTTACCTTTGAACTTTTCTCATACACCCGGTTTATATCCTAATTCTGGACTGTTACTGAGACCTGGATTGGGTATTGGTGCAGGATATGGATTCTCAAGCAATCCTGGGGTTGTAAGAGTGCCTGCACATAGGGCTCTGGGTGCGCTGGGGGCTTGGGGAGTCACCATGGACCCGATGCGACAGGCAGCAGCGGCAGCCTTCGCTCACCAAATTGTTAAAGATAGATTGAACGGTAAGCCATATGATAAGTGGTTTACTAACAATTTTTAACAAAGTAGAAAAAAATATAACTTAACCCTAATTTGTATACATTTCTTTTTGTCATTTGATTTCATCTGTCATTTATAGCTCGGCACTGTAACGGGTTAAATTATTGATTATTAATAATACCACTTAATTGATATAGGTAGGTAATATGGTAACTAGATGGCCCATATCATAGGGAATATTTATCTAAGAGAAAAAAATATTATAATTCGTATGATAATAATATACTGACTCATTAGTCTAGTGGTCCCAAGCGCGATTGCTACACTAGAGGTCCTGGGTTCGATCCCCAGGTCGAGCAAAGTGTTATTGGGTTTTTCTATGAAATTCTCAGTAACAGCTCGGAGTCTGGAGTTGTCCCCTGTGAATGGCTATAAGCTCGCCCCCTATAACATGGGACCTAAACATACCGGCGAACTGTGGGTGTACATTAGTACCACGCCTCTGCCTAACCCTTCGGGGAATACAGGCGTGATGGTATGTTATGTCGTATGATAAATCACGATTTTTTCAATTCTATATGATACGCTCTAATCCCTCTCATTTTGAGAGGAGACCCGTGCCCAGCAGTGGGACAATGTAATGGGTTGATTATGTTATGTATATTATAAGTTGCATGTTAAATTTCCGATCTAATTAACTCAAATTTATTGATGTTATTTATAACGTTAAAATGAATCATGTTAATAATAACATTAATAAATTACAATTTATCATAAACAAAATGTCGTATGTCAGATCACTTAAAGGGGTTAATGGGACTGATATGAAATAATTATAATTATTTACGCATATCACTTCATATACATCCTTCTTTGGTGTATATGAAGTGTAATAAATTGTATTATTAGCTAATTAATAATTCCTCTGTTTATCACTAAGGTTGACCTAAATCATTTATAGGTATATGGTAACGTTAATAACTACCAATGGCAGTTCTAAATTTATAATTCATTACGTAATTGATTGAAGACTTACTGTTTGATTTGGTATACAGGGTGACTTTGAAAACTTGCGACAAATCGAAGTTCAGTAACCATTACGTATTTATTTTATAAAATGTTATTTCAATTATCTAAATTGTAAAAAAATATCTTTTCGTTCATCTTAGATAGTGCAAACTAAGCCATTGTCTTCAGGTAGGCGTGAATTATCGGAATTTATCTAAAAAAACACAAATAAATAATTTCAAGCAATTATCAAAATATTCCCACGCGCCCTATCAATGAATGAATTGATGTGCACCCTAGTAACAATCTGCATCATTATGCAGATTGTTACTTTTGTGAAATGTTGCACTTACTATCATTTACCTAATTATTTCTATTCACGAGAAGAGAAACAGTTGAGGCGCACGAGACGTTGCCAAATTCTCTTTGAAATATTAAAAATGTATAATTATTTTTCAAATTAATGACCTGCGGACTACTGTGAGCTACTGATGAACTACAAATTTAACTTTATGTTCCTTCTATTAATTATGTTTCAACCATCAAATTTCATTTTGACATACTTTTTTATAAAACAGTACGTGTTTTATAAAAAAGTTAAAATAGATACGAAAAATCTAAGTTTACCAAAAAAATCTTTTTCATCCTTCATCCTTCCTAAATCTAAAATTCCCAAAAAACTCGAATAATATTCCAAACATATTTTTCCTTCTTTGTTTTATAAAAAAGGGGCCGAAAATCGGGTGCCAATGTCCTTTGAGCCAATTACCCTCGCGTGCGAACCGATGACACACCTAGAGAACTATTTCTTTTTGCCCTTTTTTGCTTTTTTTGGTCCTTCGAGGCGAGATTGAAGGCGCCCCGTTCTGTAATTTGTCGCGTCGGCCGCCGCCGGTCAAGTTGGGGACACATTTTTTATTTTGTTACTCATCCTGACAGAAAATTGGTTGTTAAGTTGCACGTTTGGTGTAACAGTAATTGGCGATGAGAATTTTTCTTATTGAGCCGGATGCTTAGGTAGTTAGTTTTATAAGCGACTAACGCAAGGTTTGAAAATTCAATATTAATGCTCATTATTATGCCATTATAATTATAAGTATGGTACGTCGATATTCATTATTACTAAGGTTTTAATATCATTTCTTTTAAGAAGGAACATAGTAGAAAAAAGATAACACGACTCGTTGCTAAAGTACGCTGACTATGAAATAATTACCTACCAACATCAACACTAAGCGGAAATTTGAGTCACTTTAATTGTTTTGTTTCAATGTGGTCCATTTGTCCGAAACGAATTAAAAAAATCATCCGCAACCCGACGCGTGCAGGACCCCTGGAGTTTTGGCGACCACCGGCAAAGAGGAAGCGGTAACAGGGCTACACACTATAATTGAGACAATAGCTACTCGGATCTCGGGGTCTTTAGATCCGTACGTGCATCGGAAATACTTAAGCGGTGACAAAAAAGCAAAAAAAAAACAAGTTCGGCGCCAATGAGGTTTTTTATGACACTATTAAAGTTTTTATTGCTTTAAAAAATACTGAAATACTTTTCCGTTACACCATTTAAGTTATATGGATCATTAAAATTAGATTAATATAATCTTTGATTATCCGTTCAGTTTATAGGTAAATAGATTGCAATCCATTAATCTAGAATTAAATTAGCATTTTTAGTTAAAATGTAAAGATTGCTAGCGCTTTTTATCCATAATAGTGATCTCATTTAGAAACTCCATGATAGTCTAGGAAATGTTAATTAAATTTATATACATACGTAGCATATTAAATTTAGAGTAGATAAGTTACACTAAAAGGCCATTTGTGAGCTGAATGTTTTAAAATATTAAAGTGTATTATTTGTTTTGCATAACTATTTAAAAACGCACCTGACAGAGAAAAAAATATTATTACTACTATTTATTATTTCTAGTTGTGTAAAAAAAATCATATCTTGATATAAAAAATATTCTTTGCGTAAGTAGTGTTATTTTTACTCACATTATGCGTACTATCCTTTACAGAGTTTAATTTCTAAATAACCTAAATTGCGATTAAAAAATGATCCTTTATTGAAACTTATAATTAAAAAGTGGTCCTTTATTGAAAGTGACAATGAAGAAGTGGTCCTTTATTGAAAGTTCGAGACTAATTGTGACGTAAAACCAACAATTTGCCATAAAATTCTTTAAACATTATCTTACATAAATACAGTATTTCTTATAACTGTATAGACGTGATTATGACGGGATTATGTGCTCAACAGTGTCGTTGTGTAACCACGCCGTTTGGAGCGTATCGTCGCGGATCAGTTTCCGTCGATTTGTGGTTATTACACTTTGTTTGCCGGCGGGTGGAAGCCGCGGGCGGCGCGGCGTTACTTTTTGTCTTATTTTCTAGGTATATAAACAATTTGCTTTTGATTTATCTAAAAACTTCCACTTGGTAATGTCAGCCTTGTAAGATTAAATTAAGAAATCAAACGATTTTACAATGTAAGACCGCCTTGTCTTCTCAGTATAAGAATATGTAAGAAATTTTATTATACTAGCTTCTGCCCGCGACTTTGTCTGCGTGGACTTCAGAAGCTTCTGGAAGCTATTCCAGACTATAATCTATCTCTGTTCCAAATTTCATCCAGATCCGTTCAGCCGTTCTGGCGTGAAAGTGTAACAAACATCCATACATCCGTCTATACTCACAAACATTCACGTTTATAATATTAGTAAGGATTAATTAATTAAATAAGGATTAAGGATTAAATCCAAACATTATTAAAACTTTTAAGAGTTAAATACATCTCTATTTTATCATTTTTTTTTACATCATTATACTTAATTAATTTACCGTCCCACCGCTGGGTACGATTTTACTCTCAAAACAACAGGTGTAAGTTTGAGAACACGATGTAATTAGTGAAAACTAGCTGTCTTCCGATTTTGACTACATAGATTAATAATTATTTTTAAATAACAATCCGAAAATTAACAAGTACAGTGCGACCTTGGTTTTCTTTATCTCTAAAGTTTCTATTTAAAAATGTAAAGATCTCTTTAGCTTTGCAACTTTATGTTCTTTGAGTTTGGTGGTCACCCAGTTCAAGTTATTGTGGTCAATATTAACAACAATGCATTAAAAATAATCCCGTTGTCCCATGTTCAATCACTTTAATCAATGATAGATATTCTGGCTATGCCATGCAGGGTCAATATCGTGAGGAAAACTGCATGCCTGAGAGATTTTCTCGACGGTCGCGGTGTGTCAAGTATGCCAACCCACATTACGACAGCGTGGTATACTATAGCCTAACCCTTCTCATTCTGAGATCCGTGCCCAGCAGTGGGACAGTAAATGATTGTTGTACGATGTTTTTTATACCTATATAAAAAATATAAAATAAACAATGTTGCCAAAACTACAGTTAATAAACACGTCACTACGAAAAAAATAAGTTCCATAATTCAATGTTAAGCAACTAACCTTAGCTATTGATTGTCGAGCGTTTAGAAAGGCGAGCCAGTTATCTTAACAAAAACGGCGATCGCTTTGCGAAATCAATAGAGAGTGTAATAAGTATCATAAACCGCGGTCTTTCTAGTAATGGTTGTAACCATTTCCGGCTAAGCCCTCATTATTTTACCGCATAATTTTACCTAATACAACCTTTTTGTATCTGTTAGTGGCCATTGAGCTGTTTTATTATCGCTTTTTTATATTTCGAAACGGTTTTGTCTATGCGCAATGGTTGTCTTTTTGGCCAGTATCAAATGAGTGCCAGTGCCCCCGCTACAGATCTTAAAAGAGGAGTCTGGTGTCCGCAACTCCACTTAGGTTTTTTTAATTGGATCGGCAAAGTCGGAAAACGAGCACGCGAGCCACCAGTTGGTAAATAGTCATCGATGCCCATAGATACCTGAAACATCAAAGGAGTTGCGTTGCCGAGCCTAATGAGCCTCTGTAGATTGCAAACTGCTAGATCTGCAGCAACCGAGAGAGAACTGACTCTCATGCGCAAAAGTTGAAACACATCAAGGTTCAAGGTGCTTTACAATAGGCTCGTTTTAAAGTGGGAGAGCCATGCTTCGGCACGAATGGGCCGGCCCGACCGGAGTGATACCACGGCCTCACAGAAAACCGGCGTCAAACAACGCTTACGTTGTGTTTCGCCGAGTGAGTGAGGTTACCGGAGGCCCAATCCCCTTTTAAAAGATCGGCAATACACTCGTGACTCCTCTGGTGTTGCGATCCGTCTGCTCGTTTGCCCTCCTATCCCATAAAAAAACACTTCCAACAGTTTTATAAATGAGTAATTTACATGTTGTTGAATCAATAAAATAATCAAAAGAAATCTCGTAAAATAGTTAACACGTAAGGAAATATTCATCGTTCATTAATAGAACTGGTTTGCTGTTTATCTAATCTTCTATGTAAGATATCGGATTGAGCCCACTTTTAAATATAAATGAATAGGTAAATCAAAATTACAAAAAGAAATATACTTATAAGAATTTTAAAAAAATCCAGCATTTTTTCATCATCATCAACATCAGCCTTCTGCTATCAACGGGTCTCCTCTCAAAGTGAAGTTAAAGCTAAAAAAGAATTTAACACATGAATTTTGCACGATTCTGTGCTGTCATACTCTATACCGGCAGTAAAGACATCAACGAGGCGACGCGAAATAAAATTTGGCTATTCTGCTGCCGTTTCGATCGAATCCCAAAGGATTTTTCAGACAAACATTAGTCTATGACCTTCTACTTCTATAGCAAAATTCATCAATATCGGTTCAGCGGTTTAGGCGTGAAAACGTAACAAACAGAGACACAATTATTGTCGCATTCACATTAGTAGCTATGAATGAATAACGCAGTAATGAAAGTAGCAGTGATGTTAACTTAAAATGTAGATTAGCTTTAACGTTTCTACATTAACAGATATAAATAAAAGTGACCACCATTGGCGTTGGCGAGATAGTTTCGATGGAAAAAATCATCATATAACACACACAATATAACAAAACAAACAATACATAACTATAATGGAACTAGTTGGCGATTAAAACCAGATTGTACTGGTACTTGGTACCTACTGATAGTTAAACTCTTATTATTAAAAGCATAAGGTCGAAAAGTTGTCAACTGCCAAGAGATTGTAAGGCACAACATCTCAACTGTCCTTGGGAAGTACGAAAATATTCAGTTCAGTTTCCATGATGGCCATTCAACCACAGGCTCACAGCCTTCCAAATGTTTAACACTTTAATTCATAGTAATTCAGCCCGGTTGTAAGTCGGCACGAATTTGAATTATTCCATTATTTTACTTGATGAACGCTCGCAAAATTAGGTCAAGGAACCCAAAGTGATTGCGGTGGTGATGGTGTAATCATTTGTCATTATTTTATAACTTTATGTAAGAAACTTAGCTTGCCGTGAGAACGATGTCTGGAACCTTATTAGGTATAGATTAAGTATCTTTATTTTAAACTAGAGATCCACATTTATTGTGCAGATATCACGTAACAAATTCCGATATTTCGGGCGGATTTAAAAAAATATTCTTTCATAATTCCTTCTTCTTTCTAGCTATTTTTTCTCTCTCCTTTGGTGTTTTCCGTATTTTTGGTAGCAGTACTTACTTGTACGTTGTTCACAGATTCTTTTTACATTACTCAGTCACTTATAAGTACTTACGTGGAGACCTGTAAATAGCTTTTTTACTTGTAATGATTAGCTGCAAATCTTCCATAGAAATTAAATCTAATATATAAAAATCTCGTGTCGCGGTGTTTGTGATCGCACTCCCCTAAACGGCTCGACCGATTTTCATGAATTTTTTTATGTATATTTGGTAGGTAAGTATAATTCATACCGTTAGGTGATTAGGGTAACCCTATCCAGAAAAGGAATTTAAAACCAAAAAACGATAAAAGTGCTATTGCAACGCATGCTGGGGGCTAGCTAGTAAATAAATAACAACCGTGTCCGAACAATAAAAAAATATAATCCAAATCTGTCGAGCCGTTCTCAAGTGATGATCTAACAAACATGCGGCATTGAGTGAATCATATTGTCACTATTTTAGTCCCCCTGATGCAGCTGAATATCAGATAAACTTACACACCTACATTATATAATTTACTAGCTTTTGCCAGCGACTTCGTCCGCGTGGAATAGTTACTTTGTTCCCTAGTTCTTCGCCCGTGGTTTCACCTGCGTTGCCCCGTTCCTAAGGGTTGTAGCATGATGATATATACATTGATAGCTTGAAACCTTTCCCATGAATCACTCATTTTTCCAACATTTCCCTTCACTGCTCTGCTCCTATTGATTGTAGCGTGATGAAAAGTATACTATAACCTGTGGTTTGGGCTGTGCGTTGATAGATTACTATGTCAGTCAGTCAGTCACCTAACGTAAGAGTAGACAAATATAATCAGAAAGCTCCGAACTGCTAAGCTATCGGGAGTTACACGTGTTATTGTGAGTCAACCATAAAAGATAGATGTTTGCTGTCGTGGAATATTTTTTATATAATTTTAAGGAGAACATTTCCGTCATACATGATTTCTGTGTAGCTTTAACCATTAAGGCTGCACACGCGACGGAAGCTTAAAAAATGGAGTAAGTTCTCTTGTTTTCCCAACATTTTCCTTCACTGCTCTGCTCCTATTGATCGTAGCGTGATGAAAAGTATACTATAACCTGCCCAGGAGTATGAAGAACAATTGTACCAAGTTTCGTTGAAATCCGTTGAGTGGTTTTTGTTTCTATAACGAACATACAGACAGACAGACAGACAGACAGACAGACAGACAGACAAAAATTTTACTGATTGCATTTTTGGCATCAGTATCGATCACTAATCACCCGCTGATAGTTATTTTGGAACTATATTTCATGTACAGAATTGACCTCTCTACAGATTTATTATAAGTATAGATAGATAACTATAGATACTTGCATTATATATCACTTGTCCTGTAACACTTTAACATACCTATCATCATCTTCTATTGGAAAAAAAAATTATGACCTTTTACATTGATACTACCTACTTACTAATCTTGATATCTCAGAAGTAGAGATATGCTAATGCCCAGAATAGATTAAAAACCAATAAAACTTACTCATTAATGCATGTTTTGAGTGTTCATCAGTTTTCATTTTATGTCATACTCGTATTTATAGATTTAGAAGTTAGGTACCCGTACCTTATAGTTACAACTATTTTTAGTATACCATTTTTAACATACCATCATACCATCGCGCCTGTATTCCCCGAAGGGTTAGGCAGAGGTGTACTTAATGTACACCCACAGTTCGCCGGTATGTTTAGCCATTAACCGGGCACAAACCAGACTCCGAGCTGCTAATGAGAATTTCATAGAAAAACCCAATAACACTTTGCTCGACCTGGGAATCGAACCCAGGACGTCTAGTGTAGCAGTCGCACTTGGGACCACTAGACTAATGAGGCAGTCAAGATATCATATTATATCACATTTTTTTAAGTTGTAAATTGTAATACAGAGCGTACGAGGCTTTTTATGGAAATAAACTTAATAAAATCTATTCTATTCTACTTGACTAAACATGTATGCTTTGGAACGTTTTACATTGTACCTAGATACTTGGAAAATAAATAGCTACGTAACTATACATTTTTACTTTAAATAAGCTAACTTTAGGATACCATAAACAAACAAAATTACTTCACAGCTGCACTTATATTCTATCAACTCAATAACATTGATGGCGCGTCACCAAAATTTTATTTCGTCGTCACTCTTACCCGTATTTTATCGCGCCATTCTTCGAACCTCTCAAATGTGCCACAAAATCATCGATACACTAATACACATGTCTAATATCGCTCCAGCCTCCCCTCGAAAGCCTCTCGCCCGCATTTCCCGCGGGGAGGCGCGGCATCGTTGGCGTTATGAAAATTTGACGCCAACCAATATGCGATGATACCTTCAGGGGTTATGTTTCGTATATTATTTTGCACGTGTGGAATTACCCAGTCTCCCCTCTTAGTGGGTGAGTTAGGCTTTACTTAATCATTTGGCTTAAGTTTAATAATTGTTTATGGTGTGTTTGAAATGTATACCGTCTGTTAAAACCTTCTCAACTTGCTTTAGATATTAAAGGGTTTTAACCACATTATTAGCTGAGTAACTATTTTGATTTTAAATTCAAAATAGTGAAGTGAGTCAGGAAAAATATCAAAGTAAACGCAGTACGATAATTTTGCACGATTTTCTGTCTGAAAGGTCAGGTCAGTTAACTTTATAATAGTTTCGTTGATAAATACAAGATCTTTCTCTTGATAGAAATACGATACATACGAACGATCCGAACATACAGGTCCAGAAGTGCAAGTCACAAGTTGATATGTTTTATCGCCAATCCATAACGCGCGATGCTATAAAAGCGGCAATATTTCAAATGTGTAAATATATGAGAGCGAACGCCCCGCTTCTCCCCCGAGCCGCGTGGACCCGACTACATAAAATATTATATTGCAATTTATATTTTTCGCTTGAAAAAGATTAGAAGAATCCCGTTTATGTTAAGTGGTATTGCAGTTGTATTTATGTGTGTATTCTATAGGAGTGCCAAAAAAGCAATATTTAACAATTCATAACATAACATACCATCACGCCTGTATTCCCCGAAGGGTTAGGCAGAGGCGTACTTAATGTACACCCACAGTTCGCCGGTATGTTTAGGTCCCATGTTATAGGGGGCGAGCCTATAGCCATTCACCGGGCACAACTCGAGACTCCGAGCTGCTACTGAGAATTTCATAGAAAAACCCAATAACACTTTGCTCGACCTGGGGATCGAACCCAGGACCTCTAGTGTAGCAGTCGCGCTTGGGACCACTAGACTAATGAGGCAGTCGTATTTAACAATTCCTCCGGGTTCAATTCAACCAGCACTTTAGCAATCTTCAAATATGAATCGTATCATAATATTATGATTACTAGTCTGCTGCCTGAGACTTCAGAATTGAATCCAACCGGGATAAAAAAGTATCCATGTGTTAATCCAGATTACAAACTGTGTGTCAAATTTCATCCAAATCCGTTCATCAGTTTAGCGTGATTGAGTCACAAACATACAAACACACATTTATTTATTTATAACTAGCTGTCCCGGCAGACTTCGTACTGCCTCAATCGATAAATAAAATTTAATTCCAAGCATTTTCATATTTATTCACCTTTTAAACCTTCTCTGGACTTCCACAAATAATACAAATCCAAAATTAGCCAAATCGGTCCAGCCGTTCTCGAGTTTTAGCGAGACTTACGAACAGCAATTAATTTTTATATGTATAGATAGATATAAGATATTACGTAGTAGGATATTTTTTTACGCTAACTCATTCAGTCAACTGTCCTACTACTGAGCACAGGTTTTTTCTATTGTTGAGAGGAGCTAGCTAGAGAGAATTCTCCATCTCTTTGGTACCTATCACCTCGCTCAAGGTAGCCCTGTGTCCACTCTACCTACGAGTATATACACAAGGGGATAAATATAATGACCACCAAATTTAGTAAATTGATCATCAAAATGCTTACCAAAATGGATAAATGGTCACCAAAATTAGGTTTAGGTTAGGTTAGAACTTATTTTGGTGATCATTTACCTTTTTTGGCAATATAAAGTGATTTTTTGCCATAAAATTTGACTAGATCTGGTAACTAACCAGTTAAACATAAGCCTACTTATACAAAATATCGTGACTAAAAACTTGATCGCAAAAGTATGCATTTTCAATACGAATTTGATGACACGATTGGCGTAGTGGTTGAGCGATCGGCTTCTGCGCCACGTGTTGTGGGTTCGATCCCCACACGGAGCAAATATTTGTATGATCTACAGGTTGTTCCGGGTCTGGGCGTTTGTGTATGTGAGAATTTGTGTTTGGAAACGCACCAACGATACAGGAGAAAATCCTAGTGTGGGGCAACGTTTTTTTTTTTTTAAAAAAAGTATAGATATCCGGTAGACTTTTTACACATGGCATATAATAGTTATAACGATTTTACGTAGCCGTAGCTAGATATTTTCTGTTATGGAGTCGTGACTACCAGACGATAACCAACAGTTGGTGATTGGCTCTTAAAGAAAATAAATAATTTCTTGTATGTTTAGCTCGATATAGGAATATAGGAAATTTAGGTCATATTATTACAAATTTGGATACATATTCCTTTATCACTCTCGCAGGCGATTCTCTCGAAAATGTCACTATGAAGTTTGTCCTTTTTAAAAGAAAAAAAAATCCTTATGGATTTACTGCAGCCAGAGGAGGCACCGGGGTACGCCGGACTCATACTGACTGAAAACCACTTGCTGTCCATTGGCTATGGTTGGGGCCATGGGATCACATATAGAGGTCCCAAGCGCGACTGCTACCTCCGCTAGAGGTCCTGGGTCGATTCCCAGGTCAAGCTGTGTTATTAAATTTCTCTGTGAATTTCTCAGTAGCTCGGAGTTTGGATTTGTGCCCGGTTAATGGCAATAGGCTCACGCCTTTACCATCTCACCTCCCATTAAATGGGACCTAAACATACCGGCGAAATCTGTGTATTTCTTCTCATCTTCATCTTCATACCTAAGTATGCCTCTTGGCGTGTTTTGTGTTTTATCAAATACCTACATTAATTTGTCCTGTTTTTTGAGTCAGCCTCTTTAGGAGGTTGTTCTACATGGTTCACGAGAAACATAAGTATCTACTCTGTAATAATTTCTTCAACAGCGCAGAAAATTGTTTCGAGCATACATACAATGACAAGCTTTTAATGTGTTTACGGCCCCGAATCATAAATTGCTTAATAGCGTATCAGACTACAATGCGACATAGCCACACTTCATTTTAATGTTGGATGAAATACAGGAAGCAATCACGAATATGAAGTGTCGGTTATTCACCATTTTTCTACAACTATCCAATATTAATATATGCTATATTATAAATGTCAATAACATTATGTTAACTATTTCTGTCGAATCGCGTTGTTGTTTGTTGCAATTTATGAGCACAAAGTTACTTCTTAAGGATAAATCGATAAGGTTTAAATTCAAATAATGATGGCGCTCATCTAAAATGCAATAACTATAACATTTCCTATCCATTCTAAAATGCTCATACACTGTCCAGTGGTTGGTAGATTATCCGCAATTAGGCAGTGACACGTAACCCCAGTGGTCCAACCGACGACAGCGTAGACAAAATTTTAATGAGCAAAATGAGCGAGCGTGCGTGTAATCACACAGTGTTTCATGTGACTGTCCCACGAACGTGGGAGCATTATTGAGGTATTTCCTTGTATTACAAATCACAGTGAAAAGATAAGGCCGGTTTACATTTTATTCTGTCTTGTTCCGTCAATAGAACTATGCCTTAAATAGAAAATTTATCACGCTCGTCAATATTCTGCTCTTTATTCTTAACAACTTGGTTTTAGTATAGTACATTGTATATATGTTTCTTCTTAACGCAATGCACTTCGAAAAGAACAAACCTTCTTTATTTGTAGCATAGCGTCGAAACACAGCTTGAATATGGTAGACACTACAATGATGTTCTAATACCTCTGCGTTACGTCATGATTAGTATCCTGGAAGCTGATTGATGTATTTGAAGTATGATTCGATTGGAATGCAATAATCTATAGGTATAAAGTCACGACCTCTTGATCTTTAGCTGTCAGAATAATGTCACTTTATGATTGAAAATAATTGAATTACTTTAATATCAACAATAGATATTTGCATATGATATTCGTATAATTATTATAAATCAATTGATCAATGATTTAGGATAGTAGATAGACTAATAAATCATTAGCATACCATACATAGCATGATATGCAACATTATTCACGGAAATATACGTCACCTACAGATTATTCCATACTTCTAATTTTGGGACACACCCTATACTTTTTTAATCAATGACAGTATAGTTTAAATTTAATTGTAAACTAGTGACCTGAATGCTAAACTTAGTTTTAAGTGATTCATTTTTTTTCAGTAGGTTTATAGAAAAATCTACCATACAAAATTTATCCTGACCATAACTTTATGAATAGAAGAAAAAACAGCCAAATCGAAAAGTCTTTCTCAAGCGATGATCTTTAATACATGCTGCAATTGATTTTTATTTAAATACTTGAGATACGAAGATAGCCTTAGCTTTTCTCATAACAAAGACCCATTAAAGTATTTAGTTATTTATGCTTTTGTTAAAGTAAATTGCAAGACACTATACTAAGTTAGTATTGTTATGTTCAACAATTTATTATTTATCGTCGATAATGCAAGATAGCGAGAAGTCACTTTTGCATATCGAACTATGCGTATCTTAATGTATGTAACATGATAATGTTATGATCAAATAAGGCATGCTTTGTATTGGAATTGTAATGTACTTTAAGCAATAATAATATTACCGTAAAACTAATTTACACTAATAACATTGAGAGTTTTCCGCGAATATCTATTAAATTTGCAGAATTATGTCCATAATACTTGAAATTACCTAGTATAGGTATTGAATCACGATATAATAAAGGTATAAACATTATGTTATGATATATGGTAGATAGTTTCATCTTCTATCAGGTACACTATAATTTTCATCGTTTTAAAATATTCTTTTACCATAATTTTAACTATCAAAATTATTTCTACGTTATTCCTAGAATGTTCCTATCAGTATTTTCAACAGAGTTCCCATAACATGCAGAATGTGGCCCACAACATAAAAACCGATACCAACATAGCTAGACCAAAACATTTTTCTACAAACACGAACCGAAATGAAACATTCTTCGTACACGTACCGTACAGGCGTACATGGATTACGACACAGGAACAAAGGCACTAAAAACACAACATCATAAAGCCGGCGGGCGAACGAGTGCAACGTTTGAAAATGCAACCTAAACCCGTATCCCGATTGCATTTCAACCAATGAATTTTCCATGAGATCGTGCCGTATCCCCGATTTCTGTTCGTTTGGTAGCATAACTAGTGGGAATTGGTATTCGCTTGTTGCGTGCAATATGTATGAGATTTTGTCCGTTTATTTTTTCGATTCGCACCACTGTCCGGTGTAATTGAGAAATGTTTACCTACGGTGCACATAGTCGGTGCTGCAGTGGACCGGATAATTGCATATTTATGATGCCGTGCAAATTGATTTGCAAAAAATTGCCGAAAAATTGAACATTTTATTTTTTGATACGGTATTCACAATTTGAATGCAAATGGCGCCAACATTACTCTTCCTACAATATTTTTTTTACAAAACGTTAGTCTCTTTGCCTTTACTGAATTTTTGGATGCACGGTGTGCAAAAATCGCGGAGGCGCGGACAAATGTGTTTGTAGGAGTGATGGAGCGGTACTGTGTAATCCCCCGTGACGTCTGCGTCCAATTAGGCGTCAGGCATTCGTCTTCCCGTCCTTACTTTTTCACTTCCCTCACATGGGGGCGGATTTGCACGAAAGTATGAGCGAGAATTTGTCTCATTTTAAGTGAAAGCTTCACTCGGAGGCATTCTGTATCGCTCGTTGTATTTTATACTGTATCATGTTTTTTACATCCTACTTCTAAAGCGAGATACAGTATTTGAATTCCTGATATCTCTATCGCTGTTAGCACGCTGAAGCTCTGTAATACCAGCACAGAGTATTACAGGGCTTGTTTACAGCGTAATTTGGTTATATGACCACCAATGTTATTAACAATTACATTTTGGCATTTCTTTTAATTTTTATTGCAATTAAATATTTCTTTCTTATCACGTTGGTGTCTATAAATCTAATTTTTTTAATGTTGTATGTACTATGCTACTTCTTCTAATAATAAATAATTTTCAATTTGCTTCTATTTTTTAAATAGCATGGAAATTACTACACCAGCTATTGTAATTTTCATGAATATTAATAATATTCTTCAGTACAGTAGGTTAGCCTAATCAGTAAAGAAGGCAATGCAAAAATTGGCCTCCGCAATCATAGAAAAAAACACTGTAACTATATTTAAATTATTTATCAAATACCTACCTTATTCTCTTAACATTCGTAACAAAACTGTAGGTTTCAATAAACCGGCATAAATAAATGTGATTCACGGTGAGTGGGCATACCGGAGGGCGTAGGGTTGGGTAATATCATAAAGGGTTCACCCCAGACGGTTAAACCTTTCAATGTTAATTTGTTTGTTAATTTTTCTCTAACTTGCCTCTAACCTTTCTCTCTTTATAACTGGTATAATTAGGTTTTTTATTCTAAAATTAAGGCTTATGATTTTTTATTGTTTTCCTTGATGAGGAAACGATTACCTTTCATATTTAACGTTTCTTGAAATTGTTTCTAACGAAACAAATTGTTTTTTCACTCCAATCTGAGCCGCGAAAAAAAGTGTCATATAGTGATTAGTGTTTACTATTACGGATCGACTGTGACACGGTAAAAAAAACCATGTGCTACCATCCGGTAAAAGTTACGGTAAAGTAATTGTCTCTCAGACTAGACCGAAGAAGTGTTCCACATACTATTTGTGGTCAAGGAACATCTAAAGGAAATCGGGGAATTTTTACACAGCAGCAGATCACGCCAATCATCATTCAACTGTTTTCCTAACTATGTTGGGATCAGCTTCCAGTCTATCCAAGCTCGGCTTTATATCAGTATTTTCCACGAAGTGATTGTTATCAGTCTGCTATAACTTGTTTCTTTTTTTTTCACTCCAAATATATCAAGCTGAGCAGGAAAGTAACATTGAGTGTCTTACAGCGGTTAGTGTTTGCTATTATGGTCCACTGTAAAAGGTAAAAAGAGCCATGTGCTAACATTCTGTATAAGTTACGTAAAAGTAATTGTCTGTAAAGTAATTGTCTCGTATAGACTAGACCAGCGTTCCGCAAACTTTTGTGTTCTAAGTAACATCTAGTACCTATCATAGATTAGTATTTTACACGAAGTGACTGATATCGCGCGCGATCTACTTTATAAGGAATAAGATAGAATGGTTGTCTTATCAGATATTTCAAATTTCAAATTTAAAAAAATACTTTATATTGCCAAAAATAGTAAATTACCACCAAAATGAAACCCCATTTTAGCGTGAAATTAGCAACTTAAAGCAACCAATTCCAAATTATGATTACCTAATCCAAAAAAAAAACAAATAAATTCACCAAACAAGTATAATATTAGGTAGAATTCGGCTCTAGCCGCAGTTCTAACCGAACCTAAACCTAATATTTGGTGACCAATTTACTAAATTTGGTGGTTATTGTGATATTTATCCCCTAAAAATACATATGTACTTACATCGAAATATTACTGTCACCATTTTAATATTTAATAGCTACCAATATAAATACATACATCAATCATAATAAATTGTTATTGTAGGTAATTGAATTTAAAAGCACTTAATGCATTATAAATATTATCTGTGCTTATGTAATTCGTAATTCAGTGTACCTAGTAATAGTATTAACATATAAGTACCTACTTTATTAATAAGAAGTATTAATAGCGACATAATATAATAATATATGTAGTAGGTACTCGGTGTGGTAAAAATTAAAATCTTCTTTATTTTATTATCATTTTAACGATTTCCTTGTCTTTGTTACCTTACGTTGTCTAAGCTTTGTATATATTTAGTCTGTAGTATAAATAGTTACGAGGCTCATGCCTTTTTTGTAGTTTTTTTTTTATGG
The DNA here is from genome assembly GCA_910591435.1 of Acronicta aceris. Lineage (NCBI taxonomy): Eukaryota > Metazoa > Arthropoda > Insecta > Lepidoptera > Noctuidae > Acronicta > Acronicta aceris. Next base: position 5,921,796 of record OU342780.1, on the reverse strand, counting down.
GATAGAAGGGCAAACGAGCAGATGGATCACCTGATGGTAAGCGATTACCGCCGCCCATGGACACCCGCAACACCAAAAGAGGAGTCACAAGTGCGTTGCCGACCTTTAAGAGAGGATTGGGCCTCCGGTAACCTCACTCACTCGGCGAAACACAACGTAAGCGTTGTTTAACGCTGGTTTTCTATGAGGCCGTAGGATCACTCCGGTCGAGCCGGCCCATTCGTGCCGAAGCATGGCTCTCCCACGTGTAAAGTCCGTTCCGTGTGTAGGTACGGAAAGTCCTCACGGATGGACTATAAACCGTATAACATAACATACCATCACGCCTGTATTCCCCGAAGGGTTAGGCAGAGGCGTACTAATGTACACCCACAGTTCGCCGGTATGTTTAGGTCCCATGTAATAGGGGGCGAGCCTATTGCCACTAACCGGGCACAAATCCAGACTCCGAGCTGCTACTGAGAATTTCATAGAAAAACCCAATAACACTGCTCGACCTGGGGATCCAACCCAGGACCTCTAGCGTAGCAGTCGCGCTTGGGACCACTAGACTTGTGAGGCAGTATAAACCGTATCTATTTAGTTATTTGGCTCTTCTACAATGCGTACACTATTACATAACCAAAGAAAACATTTCAACTTGTGACTAAGTGCCCCGTTACTTAGAGAAGAATTAGATTATCTTTTTGCATATTCCATGCTAAGACTATAAAGTTATTTTAGTGAAGGAAAAAATCAAGTCCTGTGTTCGATTCCCAGGAAGAGCAAAGTGTTATTGGGTTTTTTTATGAAATTCTCAGTACATGGGACCTAAACATACCGGCAAACTGAGGGCTTAGGTACTTAGTACGCCTCTGCCTAACCTCTCGGAGAATACAGGCGTGATGGTATGTACGTAATTATTTTTTTAAAACACATCGTCACAGCACTTTTTATTATGAAGGAATACGAGCTGTCGGTCCATATGAAGATATGAAGTCTCCCACCATCAGACGATGTCAATGACACAACCAATGCCAGTGCGACAAGGAAATGAATACATTATCATCAACCCATTTATCGTCCCGTTGGTGGATATGCGTCTCCTCTTAGAAGAGAAGAGGTCTCCTCTTAGAGGGCTTCTTAGAAGGCTGTTTAGTAACTCCCTCAGGCATGCAGGTTTTCTCAATATGGTTTCCTTTGCCATTTAAGCGCGTGATACATAGTTACGTAATTAATAATACACACAATGCACTCGAAAAGCAGAGGTGCCTTGGATTCGAACTTTGACATAACAGTCCACTGGTTGGAAGCGGCGGTAGCCTAATGGCTAGGGCGGATTGGCGACCATGTGGTTGCCGGTTCGAAACCCACCCATTACACTACCGACGTGAACCCACTCATAACACAAGCATTTAGCTTAGCACGAGGGGTTAACAAGAATACTAGTAATGTGCGACCCACATTACAAGTAAGCTTTTTTTTAAAAAAAAAAGGTACGGCTAAGGCTATAATTGCTTTAAGCTTCATTTTTATCATTGCTTTCCAAACCAAAGAAACGAAATTATAAAAAGGAAACGTAACTATTCTAAAAAACGCGCTTACCGAAAACCATCGCAGCCCTACTTTGCAAAACTGTAACGTTTACGTAACACAAACCACGCCGCCCGCGGTTAAGGCGCACGCATGAATCATATGGCCTTAACCGAATTACGACCCGCAGAATCTCGTTACCGCACCCTTTTCCACCCTGATGCCAACAGACGGGAAATTTGTTTTACTATGTAGCTAATCGTTTTTATATAGTTCTGTGGCGGCCACGGGAAGATTGAAGTTCGCCTTGAAGATTGAATATGATTTTAAGATTGATGAATTGGTTACGATATTACATGGGGAAAATTGAATTCAAGTTATGTACGTATCTAATAGATAAGTACACTATGTTTCTTTAGCGTCTGACTCTGAAAATATATTTATGTACACTTTAATTAAAGGTGTGTAGCAAAATACTTTCGAAAATTCTAATGATACCAATAGTTTTTCATAGTTAATCCTATAGAAATTAGTTACAGTTTAACAATAAGACGTCAACTAAGTTCCATGAAGACAATTATTCCTTCTAAAGTTTAATACGTAGGTAGAAGTACTTCGTGCACTGGGAAATGAATAATCCGAAAGCTTTACCTTTAAAGTTAAATTGCAGGGGGAACAAAAGTCACTAACAATCTTAAACTACGACCAAGTTACTCCCCAGCAATTGCTACATAATTTGCGGTCACGTGAGGCGGCCATTACGCTGTCGGCCGACCAATGAGAGCGCGCCGTTTAATACGTTTCCATATTTGAAAAGAATTTATGAATGTAATTTTTAATTCAGGATAGGGCACGAATGATTCAGTGCATAGTGACATAAATTACCACGTTGTATTTAAGCGTTAAATCGTTGTAAAGAAGTGTTAATGGTTTGACATGTGTGAATTAAGACAAATTTATTAAAGGTCATGTAAAAGGTTCATAATCTTGGAAAATAAATTAACAATATTGTAGAAAATTTATGCTGGTGAATATGTTCATATAAGTACCTGAATTGTATGTTACCCAAGAATGTTAGGTGGAAATTCTGTCTTGTTTTTTTATTAAATAACGTTTACTTACTTTTCACGGTTTAGTAAATACGCAGATAGGCTTAGAAAATTATTGAAGTAAATGAAATATATTGTTGTTTTTTGTCAAATGTTTGGTCATTATATTTATGGGGATAAATATAATGACCACCAAATTTAGTAAATTGATCACCAAAATGGATAAATGGTCACCAAAAATTAGGTTTAGGTTAGGTTAGAACTTATTTTTGGCAATATAAAGTGATTTTTTGCCGTAACATTTTACTAGATCTGGTGGTTAGTTAAACATAAGCCAAAAAAAATTAAATGTGCTATCAAGTCAAATACCCACAGTATAATATGGATATGACATTGAAAACAATATAGTTACATATAATATGATCTCATCTCACGGATCATTTAATGCAAATCGATCTATTACGGAAAACACCAGCCATTACCGACCGCCCGACCAATAGCATCGCGCCGTTTAAATAGTAATTTATTGAGTTTCGAATTTTAAAAACGTGATTACGCCCGCCATCTTGGATGTAATTTTGAAAAGAGAACGTGCAACAGCTACTTTGAAACCATTTGTAACGATTACCGCTTCCTTTTTTAAAAGTAAGATAACTTGCGGTTTGTGTATGGTCAATCTTTTAAGGCGGGTTTCCATCAATGATCATCAACATGTAATCTTACATTTATTATGGATGGAAAACTTTGATTATGCGATGTAATCACAAGGCTTCGTAATACATACTTCATAATAACTATGCGTATTATTAGGAGTATTTTAATGAGATTTTTATTTATTCATGAGTTTTTTCCGAGATCTGCATTGTTCACGTTTACATAAATCGTGATTTCAATTACAAAGATAAGATGTAAATGACGCGTAATCGTTGTAATTGCTTGATGGTTTCAGGTTCATATTAGATTATGTAGCAAAATTTGAATAAACCTATTACGTCGATAGTTTAACCTACCTATTGTGGCTTAGTTTAATAAACATGAATCTATAAAAACAATATTGAATGCAAATAATAACATACTGGCATTCACTTCTGCATTAATTCATCTTTTATTGTTCAGTCAAGTTGTATTATTTCTTCTATCTTTGATCTCTCATAACTTGATATACAAATATCTTTCTTGTAGATTGAAGCAAGCATTATCGTCCAAGATTGTTGTTTTCAGAAAATATAGGTTGTTATTTAATGATGTGCGAATGAAATTTAACCATAGAAGGTAATGTAATGTTAATGTAGAGATGAATAGGTAGGTAGTCATCTAAATAATTCGTGTCAATAAAATCGTAGCATCACGTCTATCTATTGCCAAATTCCGAGCCGAAACTGCGTGTTCTTCATGGAAAATAATAGATACCCTATATCACTTTCTAAGACCTGGGAATTGAGCTTAAGACTTTCAGCAGTCGCCCATGATACCACTGTTCATAGTAGTCACACTTTAAATGATATATGTTAAGCAACTCAAATTGCTCATAAGCAAAAAAATCATTCCACTTCAATCCAATCTGATAATATGATATATATTTTTACATTCTGAACCCTATTAACAGCTACAAATTTCTATTTCAGCATCATTTCCCATCACAAGGCGGATCGGGCATCCTTACCAGAACCGAACGCCGCCAAAACGCAAGAAGCCACGAACTTCTTTCACCCGGTTGCAGATTGCTGAGCTGGAGAAGCGGTTCCACAAGCAGAAATACCTTGCGTCTGCCGAGAGGGCGTCATTGGCTAAGACGCTGAAGATGACCGACGCACAAGTCAAAACGTGGTTTCAGAATAGACGGACGAAGTGGAGGTGAGAATCCTGTTTTAAACTCCCGAGGCAAAAAGAGGGATATTATAAGTTTAACGTGTGTATCTGTGTGTGTGTCTGTTGCAGGGTAATTCCCAAACAAATCGACTGATTAATTTATTTTTTTTCTGAATGAAATTTGATTCTATTTTATTAGTTTTAAAGGTGACTTGATGGTTGCTTTCTTAACTATGATTTAAGAAAATCTAGCCAGCCATTTGAAGATTATCAGCCCTTTTGTAGTTCATGGAGGGCTGTGAGCAACTTCCGCAGATGTGATCAATTCGAAATTTGGTACCCTGTTCATCATAATTATCATCATCATTTATCAGCCAAATTCTGAGCCGAAACTGAACTAACTGCCTCATTAGTCTAGTGGTCCCAAGCGCGACTGCTACGCTAGAGGTCCTGGGTTCGATCCCCAGATCGAACGGTATTACAAGAATATTTCATTTCACAGAAAAACCCAATAACACTGCTCGACTCAAGACCTCTAGAGTAACAGTCGAACTCAGGATCATTAGGCTAATGAGGGAGTTGAGTTATGTATCCTAGTAATTATGCTTTATGAAATATATACGAAACTAGTGAAAAATACCGAGCGGTAGGTATTCAAATATGCGGGAAGTCAAGCAAAACATAATTTCATGCGTTAAATGCATCTTGCTAGCAATTGTGTGTAACTTATCCTGTTGCCGTATGCGTTCCCGATATTTGAATAAGATAATATTATTTTTAACAAATACTGCCACCTCAAATAAGTATATATAGACAAGGTAACGTTAATATGTTCATCTTTTTAAAAAATGGTTCAATTAAACATGGCTGTGATATAGCGTTTTGAGCAATGAAAGCCCTAATAATTTATATATTATTCTGTTTGTTTGTGCGAAATTCTGTGGGTAGACCGAAACTAGAATACAGCAGTATACCATTCAGGGAGACTAAAATAGTCACTTTAGTTAAACGAATCACAATACGCTTCACTGACACATGACTACACGTCTCTCCATCACTCCATCTTAGACCGTTTGTGCTTTCCAACTGATAGAACTAAAGAGAGGCTTGAAGTCAATAAAAAAGTGCAATTCATAATTTTCAGTTTGCACTATGCATAGGGTTGCCAGGTCGCCAAACCTCATAGCCGGACAGACCCGCCAGTTTGGCCGGACATTTGGGTAGAAAGGCCGGACACCGTACATTATTGAGGGTTTTGTGTATCAGTATTAATAGGTACGACAAAAAAATTTTACTTATGTGAAATTCTTTGCTTTTTTGATTATTATCATAAATCTTGTTTAATTCAAAAAAATCGCAGGCGGCGGGCGGGACTGCGGCCTGCGGGAGCGACCGACAGTCGACTCGCCAGCGTTCGGCCATGCTCGCTCGTTTGCGAAAAGTAAAAAGCATAACAAAAGTTGGACACCGTTTATTTTGGCTGGACACGCAATGAAAAAGCCTACCTATGTCCGGCTTTATCCGGACACCTGGCAACAGGCCAAATTTACAGAGGCTGTTCAGAATCGATAATATTTTCGATCTACGAATTGTCTTCTTCACATGATTTTATTCCTGTCCATCTCTAAATTACAGAACGTGTGGATATAGTTACCACTACATAATTCAGTTCAATAACCTAGATAGCAAACAATACTAAGTTTGAGAGCACAAACACAATATTTATGAATTTAGATTTTTTTCTGACATTTTCAAATTAATGTTGATATTGTGTTTATTTGACAATAATTTGTAAAATACACTTTGGGTTTGACCTTAATGTGTTAATTTTAAAATTGCGCTGGTCTTTGAAATTTAACCCTGTATATATTATACGAACTTCTGCCTGCGACTTTGTCTGCGTGGACTTCAGAATTGGGTCCGACCTGGATAAAAAGTAGCCTATGTGTTATTCCAGACTATCTCTGTGCCAAATTTTATTCAGATTCGTTCAGCCGTTTTGGCGTGAAAGAGTAACAAACATCCATACACACAAACTTTCACGTTAAAATATTAGTAAGGATATTATAATTTAAATTAAAAATATAATATGCTCAAATACTATATTGAATAGAGAGATTATCGTCATCAATCCATTTTATTGTTCTACTGCTGGGTACGGGTCTCCCTTCAGATTAAGAAGGGTTAGGCCAGTGGCCTAATGCGGCTAGGCAGACTTCACAATCCATCGAGAAAGTCTTCCAGGCAAGCAGGTTTCCTCAATATACGTTAATGATTTCGAAAAGTCAGAGCAGCACTTAGCAGTCGTATCACTAACCTAACTTACATCTAATCAGCATATACGGATTAAAGATAATAACCTAAATATCTAATTAAAGTTTTATTGCACGATATCATTTAGGTACATAAAAAAGAATATCTATAAATTACTTGACCATTTTGATATACGTACGAGTATAGTCAATTACAACATTAAGAAATAGTTGTAATTAAAAAAGTAAAGGCGTCAACATTCTTAGCTTGCTTGTCCTCGTTTAGATAACTAAAGACAAGTTCTTTCATCCAGATGACTTGATCCACGGTGTCCTGTAAGCAATACACATTTATAGATCTTTGTAAACTGGTGTTTTCTTGTCCCCTAATAGTATAAGCCAGTAAAAGCTTAAGTAGTGAAGCTAATGATATGGTCAATGGAGTATTTGATTTAATTACAAATCGTAAAACAGAACGGCATGTAAAACATCAAAATTTAATGTTACTTTATAATACATTTTTAATACAGGTAAGGTGTTAGATCCATAGAATCCGTGTTTGGTATACTCAGGCCCACTTGCACCAACTTCTTAAGAATTTTTTTTTCTCTCTTCTGGGTTCGTTTAAATTGTATTTAAACACAAATTTTGAATAAAGAATTGTGTTTAAATACGATTTAAAGATATTTAAGAAGTTGGTGTAAGTGACCCTTAGTATTCAAGTAAATATTTTACTAGGGAAGCTAAATTTATGTGTAGATATAACATTCTTTTCCAATTTCTATTTTAGAACATACTGCTTTTTACGTATAATTTCGTTATAGAGCGGTTGGGCATTTTAACACTTCAAGGAACAATTTACAGATACAATGCAAAATATATTTTAACGTGATTTACTGAATTACTTTAAATTAACACTTCATAGTAACGCCGTTTTTGATGCGCTCATGTGTATCAGGCCTAACCTTTACTGAGACATATATGTTGGTTGGTTGTTTATTGGCACATACATTTTGGATAATTTAAGAAAGGTTTAATAAATAGTAAAATGAAGTTTTTTTTGTGATAGGCTTACGCTTGACCGCCAGTTCGCCTGATGTTAAGCGATACTGCGATCTTCGATGGAGCGCGCTTGCCTAGAAGAAACCGATTCACTCGTAATTTGACGTCACCCAGATTATATCATACTGAGACTGATAGGAGGACAGGATGAATGGTGCACATTAGGGGAGGCCTACATCCAGCAGTGGACTAGTATAGGATGATAATAAATCATAATAAGCTTCATTAACTATACCAAGCATAGCCTTAGCCTGTAATAAAGTAGGACGACGGCCGACAAACTGCCCTGCAGTTTGGCAGATGGAAATGTTGGAAATATTTTTATGTTTTTTTCAATAAATTTTTAAAAAGGAAGCCAGTTTATTTTTTACTGTAATTATTTAAATCAATTTACGATTATTTTAATCAATTTACATAAGTATACCAATTTGAATTGAACATTTAAACTAGGTATGCAATCCAATATAAGCTGATCTCTGGTTATACATATAGCCTTCTATACAATGCAAGGTCAGCCTATACTGGAAATGTATAATTTTATAAGTAGCCATGAATACATTAATTAGAACCATTTAATCAATTGAACTAACACATGTGTTTTTTTTAAGTGTTTTAGCTGGCGATGGCGGCACAATTATTTATGATAACATTAGCTAACCATAAATTGTAAAAGTCATGTATAACCGTAGATAATGTTGTTTGATTGGTTATAAGTTGAATTTGAGTATCTGTATATACAGTACTAGCTTTTTGCCCGCGACTTCGCCCGCGTGGAATAGTTACTTTGTTCCATATGAACTTTCATTCCCTATTTTATCCCCTTGAGGGTAGAATTTATTAAAATCCTTTCTTAGCAGATGCCTACGTCATAACATCTACCTGCATGCCAAATTTCAGCCCGATCCCTCCAGTGGTTTGGGCTGTGCGTTGATAGATAACTATGTCAGTCAGTCAGTCAGTCACCTTTGAGTTTTATACATATATAGATTTTTTTTTTCAATCAGTGATAGCTAAATATTTTTTTATTTAGTTAGGAGTTAGTAGTGGTTTTTTATGTACCTAATTAATCTAATTTAATAGAGCATTGAGCAATAGCAAGTCGGAGATCAGTTCAATAAAAATAATAATACGGTAGAGTAAGGGCGAAGTTACTGTGAGCGTCTGAAGTTAGCCATTGCGAACAGCCGCGTAGATCAAATACCTACCTAACTTAAGGGCATTACATCGCTTACATCGCTCAAATCCAAAAAAACCCCTAGCTTTAAAGAAGTTTCAGGAATCCTTATGTGCGTTTGCCATATAAAAAATATATGTTATACTGGTAGTTAAGGTCATCACAAACAAAATGTATTGTTTAAAATTTTTTTATACTTGCCCCATTTTTGGATAAAAATTTAAGTAAATAGGCCTTTTTTAACCTAATTTGTATTTTTTCTTTTTAACAGCTTAATAGTTAGTCATGAATTTTATACCAAAAAAATGTAATGACGTAATTAACAATTTGTATTGGTTTTAATTTCTTATTTCTTTGAATATTTTGAAATAATAAAGAAATACCCGAAACCTCACTAGCACCCCGCGTGAAGCACCCCCGCAATGCCTGTGTTTATCAAATACTAGCACAAAGACTTAATCCTCAAGGGCAATGACATTGAGGAAAACCCTTAATTAAGTGTTCTTGAGTAAAAATATCGAAATCGGTAAGGACAATAATCACGAAGGTGAAACATCTACGACTCTAACTGTATTTACAAAGAGTTTATATTACTCTGTACCTACCAATGCAAAACTACTTGCGGCTAACTTCAAACCCTACTAACATTAGAAACCAACCTAATAACTTTTAACCCTAGTAATTATTAAGGATACGACTATAAACTGAAATATATCCGGATAACTTCTTCTTTCTTTAAAAAAACTTACTAGTTATGTGGATCGCTCATTACTAGTATTATTGTTAAGGGTCCGGCGGAGCTTGAATTCTCCACAAAAACATAATACCGAAATAAATCGTAATCCAGATAATATTCTATCAAATTATTTAATATTCGGATTTGGATACCGTTAATCTAGGTTCCTACGGTACTATTTCGTCTACAACAACTTCACTAGAAATAAAAGACCGGAAAATCGTTACAAACTTGATAAAGGTATCAAAAATTGCATTCGCTTACATTTATTTCCCGTGAAGTATTTTGGACGAAATGGTAGAACAGGAACCTAGATTAACGGTATCGGAATCCGATTTGATTAAATTGTGTTTGAATTACGATTTATTTTGGTATTACGTTTGTAAGAGAAATTCGGTCCGCCAGACTCTTAACCCCTCGTGCTAAGCTAAATGCTTGTGTTACGAGTGGGTTCACGTCTGTAGTGTATAGGTTGGGTTCCGAACCGGCAACCACATGATTGCAAGTCGGATACCCTAGCGACTACCGCCGCTTTTTCGTGACGATATCTTGAAAGTCAATTTCAATAAAAATGAAACCTACTACTAGAAGAAGCCAACTAACATTACTAGGGGAATCGAGGCGATTTATATGTAGAATCCGTAACTAAAACATTTTTGAGGTAATTAAGTTCAATTTCATAAATATCAATTGTGTGTGGTGTTTCTGGCCATCGTGTGCGCAGGTTAGGTTAGGTTAGTAGTTTTTTTTATAAACAATAAATTGACTGCCTCATTAGTGTAGTGGTTCCAAGCGCGACTTCTACGCTAGAGGTCCTAGGTTCGATCCGCAGGTCGAGCAGTTTATTGGATTTTTCCATGCAATTCTCAGTAGCAGCTCGTAGTCCGGATTTGTGCCCGGTTAATGGCAATACGGTCGCCCCCTATCACATGAGACCTAAACGTACCGGCGAACTGTGGGAGTACATTAATACGTCTCTGCCCAACCCTTCAGGGAATACAGGCGTGACGGTATGTTTTATGTTAATAAAATGTAAAGGCGTTGAAGCATATCATATTTGTTACCACAGAAACACTTATGTAATCTAGAAAACAGTTTCATGTAAAACCGCAATAATGCTACGCACAGCTGTCTATTATATTCCTAGTTTTCATTTACTTTTACAATGTAACAGTAAGAATATTTTCAGGTTTTGTACCTATATGAAACTGTATCCCTTACATCTTTGAAAAATACCTACATCTTTTTATATTTTTACGTGAAGAAAATTTGTCTTTAACATATTTTACTTTTTAGGGTTCCATACCTATACCAAAGGAAAAAACGGAACTCTTAAAGGATCACTTTGTTGTCTGTCCGTCTGTCGAGACCCTTTATCTCGGGAACGCGTGGAGGTATCGAGAAAATGAATGAAATTAAAACCATATAAGTACTTAGGTCTACAGTCCCTTGAAGCTGTGAAAAAATCAAACTTTTAAGTTAACGTAAAAAAAAGATATGGCCGTTAATTATGAAATTTGGTAAGTAATACTTCTTGTACTACAAGCATAGAGAAAAATCTGAAAACTGTACATCTGTAATTAATTATAATATGTACCTACAAATTTGTACCTTTATTTAGTTATATAATTTAGACAAAACGTAAAGAATAACTACTTTAAATTCTTAAAACTGAGTCATTATGACTCAGAACTAAGTAGGTAATCATAATATTATCATAAAATCACTTGAAAATAATATGATCTAATCACCCACCTAGCTGGTTACCACCATCACAATGTAAGATCAGCAGAAAACAGTTTTTAATACCGATATTTCGTCGTAGATCTGGAGAAGACCCTTAGTTGAATTGCATGGTCGGTGTTAGACCCTGTTTTGGCTTCCCATCAAGAAAGACACACAAAAATAATTAAAAATTTTAAATAAAGTAGGCAAAGGTTAAATACAAAAGTCTTTCGGCGACTGGGACCGCTATGAACTCGGACCTCGATCCATTTAATTTTAATATTTTTCTTCCGGCGACTGGGACCTGACCGCGGTCCGAGTTCACCTGAACCCACGAAATTCTAATTTCAAGTGATTTTGCAGTTTGTAGTTCTCTAACAAGTTCTAGATTCATGGCAGTAGTAATCTCGACATTAACTATACAACATTCATAACTGAGAACTAAAACCGTTACATAAAAATCCTTATCAAGCCAAAAACTTGCCAAAAACTGTGTGATTGGTCAAAATTGACATTTTACACTACTTTTAGCTACAATAATGATTTTTAAGCAATGGTTTTAGTTAAATATTGTGAATTTTGTATAGTTGATGTCGCAATTACTATTGCCATGAATGTAGAACTTATTAAAGACCTACAAACTGCGAAAAACCACTTGAAATTTAAATTTGGCGGGCTCAGGTGAACGATCCGCCTTAATTGCGGTCCCAGTCGCCGGAAGCCTCAGCAGGCTCACGTAGGTACCATTCAATTGAATTCGTTCACATATTTATATTTATGCAGGTATGGTACCTACCTATTCATTTAAATTTCCACGCGCCAAAAAAGTAGGTACCTTAAATAATCCTTGACAAAATACAATCCTATCAGCCTAATATATTAAACCTAACCCAGTTTTAAAGTATGTATATTGAGAGGCTCACAATAAATCGAACGTTACTTTATCGTAATCTTTTAAATGAGTCTTTTATTTCAAATGTCCGTTCGGAAATGCGGTAAAATAAAGCTGGACCCAAAATTCCTTTGCCCGGTTAACAACGTATTGATGTGTTGGTATTTTAAAACGATGTCGTATCTCTAGTGGTATTTTTTCAAATATGTACCTAAGTTTGAAACGTCACGTTCTGTGTTCGTATTTTAGGTAATTTTATTATTTATGGATTTTTTGAAATTCGAATAAATTGTGAAGCTAAAGGCCATTTAGCAATTGTTCTTTATTTGATTTTTTTTTATAATATATTATTGAAATAGAGTTTTATACCAATGCATCATTTTTCCGAAAAAAATAATTAAAAACGCAGTTTAACGGTTCGGCGGAGCCTGAATTTCCCACAAAACGTAATGCCAAAATAAATTGTAATACAAACAATATTTTATAAAATTTTGTTATTATTCGGATTCGGATACCGTTAGTCTAGGTTCCTACCGTCCTATTTCATCTACAGTAGTAGGAAATAAACGATCGAAAAATCGTTCCAAACTTGGTAAAGTTATCTAGGATTACATCCGTTTACATTTATTTGCGTTTGCATTTAATCGTAAAGTAGGAACCTATATTACCTATATCCGTCATATTTATATCCGTCGGTTACTACATAAAATACAGTCAAAAACATTAGCTGTTAAATTAATCAAGTGAAGTCGAAACAAATCCTATCAACATTGGTTCTAGCCACGTCGCCCCTCGTTAGCAGATAAACCAACTTTTAATAATACAGAACAGGACAAAAACAAGGAGCTAGAGATAAGACCCCATTAACTTAGCTGGTTAATACAAAGAGACGTCGCGTCGTTCGGGTAAATCGACCGAATCCGAATACTAATGCACTTCGTGGGACAGATTTCAAAATAGGAACGGTAAACTAATCCGTTCTTTTGGGCATCTCTGTTGCGTGTTCTACAAGGAGGTCGAAGGTACTGGCACGTCTCCATTCTGTTTAAATACTAGACCCTGTCCCAAAATGACCTCTGCTAATATAACCATAGAAATGCTATACCTACTTTAGGGTTATTTTTCTTAAAAATTAAGATATTGCTGAGATACCAATTATTCATCTAATACAAGCATATATAGGAATACTTATTCCGAAGTCAAATTAGAAATACTGCTAAAAGAACTTACGTTTTGAATCACAATCAGTGTACGATTACAAAGGCGAAATAAAATCCTATATCAGACAGTAGATCACGAACATCGACCGTGAGTGCCTGGCCAATAGTTATTTTTTTGTTTTATTATAATAAAATCAGTGGCATGGCGCCGCGCGTATCGAGCAAGCGTTATCAGTATCGAACACAAACACCGCTTGTCCATTAGAACGTAATCGGTTGTGATGCCACCAACACAACTTCGGAACGCACCTCGAGCATTGTCTCGCAGTTTTGAATTTCGAATTTCTTGTTTTGTGCCTGTGTTATTGTTTTAAAAAGGTTATATGGAATGAGTTTCTATATTGCAGTAGTTCTATCTCCAAAGCCTGATAGATTTTCCATGTTGGTCTGATTTTGCGGTTTTGTGTGTGAGGATTTCTGTATGAGACTTGATCTTCGAGATCGAGATCTTCAGTCACATAAAGGGAATTGATATTATCATAGACGTGTTGGTTTAACGATCGCTAGTTTCACGTTTGCTACTTAGTTGTTTAATTCTGCATTGCCATCATAATGCGTCTTTGTACTTTTCCTAAATATAAGGAGTATGGATACGTTGTGAACACGTCACTCTACAAGTTTTCAGACGTAAGTAAAAAAGTTGCTGTACACTGTAATATTTTCTTCTATCTTGATTTGTTAAGAGTTTTTAATTCGTCAAGTAATATTATTTAAAAAAAATGTACATATGGAATTAACAATGCTCAAATTATTTAAACATTAAACTGTTGTCTACATGTGAATCGAATGTACATACATTAATTTATTTAAGTATTTATATTTTGGTGTTTACGACTTTTTGCGGCTGCTACGCTAGAGATCCTGAGTTCGATCCCCAAATCGTTATTGGGATTTTCTATGAAATTGTCAGTAGCAGCTCGGAGTTTGCATTTGTGCCCCGTTAGTGGCAATAGGCTCGCAAACTATTACATGGGACCTAAAACATCCCAGCGAAATGTAGGTGTGCATTAGTTCACCTCTGCCTAACCGTTTGGGGAATACAGGCGTGATGGTATGTTATTTTTGGCCTCCTCTCAATCTCTGAGGAAACCCGTGCTTAGCAGTGGGACAGTATAATGGTTAATGATGACGATCATGATATTTTTGAATTGAAAACTTCTTTAGGAGTGTTGAGCACTTTTTCGGTGAACAAAAATCATGGAACTCGCGTCATCGTCACCGAACGCTTTCCATGAGCTATATGTATATTGTGTATATATGTGTACTTTTTGGGTGAACAAAAAGCGTGAAACTCGCGTCATCGTCACCGCACGCTTCCCACTTATCGACGATACAATTAACAAGTTACTTATAGTTTTCACTTCTATTTTTTTAACAATGTATTTGCTATAATCCAACTCAGCAGAAACAAAGTAGGTAATATCCTAATCCTTATAACGTAGGTACGTATAATTATCTTCCTGTAGATGACATAAATTAAATGAAGAGGCATTTTATCTATGACAAATGAGCTGGTATTATCTGTGTCTCGACGGAGGATGCTGATCGTTAATATAAATATTGGGCTACCGTAGACCATCCCAACCTAATTAGTTATGATTTGACAATCATTAAACAATGAATGCGATATTAAAGTAATTTTATTTTCGCGGGCAAAAAACTGGGCAATCAATCGGCTATTCAAAAATGTCCTTAAATTGACCTTCTGCCCGCGACATTGTCTGCGTGGACTTCAGGATCGGGTCTGACCTGGATAAAAAGCTAGCTTATGTGTTATTCCAGGCTATAATCTATCTTTATGTCAAATTTCATCTAAATCCGTTGAGCCGTTCTGGCGTGAAAGAGTATCTAACAAACATCAAAATTTACAAACTTTCCCGTTTAAGATACATATTAGTAAGGATATAATTATAATTCCTTATTGTTTGTTATTTCCATGGTCCAAATTCAGTAACAGGTATATTTTAACCTACATAAAAAATATTTTGATTCTCAACTCTTCTGTATTTTGAACGCACTAAGTTAAACAAAATAGTTACATACAACGTCATGTTTATTAAAGATTTTAAATAAAAATCCTTAATTTATTCTTAATCATAAAACCACTTTTATTCATTACTTTATACGCTAAACGCGTAATAAATAATATGTACTTGCAATCATATAAACGCACAATGCAATCAAAGTTTATCAGTCAACAATGAAAACAATACATGAATGAAACACAATAAATTACACCTCTCGCGTAAGTAATAGTTTTAAACTCATCCATAAACAATGGATCCATGCATTATGATATGTGCGTTCATTGATTATCTGTGTACTCGGATAAGGATGTGACAAACTCATAAATTAAACTATCGATTTTATTGTCAGTCGATTCTTGTGTAACGATTTCTATATTCGAAATTAATTGTACTTGAAATAGTCGTGTAGGTTTTTATAGCATGAATAATGTATCAATTTGAATAATAGTTACATCGAATTTCAGAAATGTAATTTGTCATTCTTTAAATTTATGTAGAAAGCATTATATTTACGACATATCGACACAGAATATCAAGGAGTAACTAATTACACTGCATTAATATTATATTTATCACCAGAGTGGTGCTAAAACAAGATCTTACCAATGTTTCACATGATTTATGTTAAATAACTTAAAAGTTTCTTTAATTCTTTACTTTCTAAATCTCAGGATCTTCTAAACTACTTACATTATGCACTAGGTATGTTAAAAAAAAACCTGTCCAGTCCGAAAAGAGCTTCAAGATATGCCAATCAAATTACCAAATAAAATAAGAAACATTGAAATTTTCTTAAAAATAAACATACATATATTCGTACCAAAATCTCCCCAAAATCTAGCAAACTTTTAAAATTTTAAAACAGTGAACAATGAAATGAACATGATAAGTGAGTGAATGAGTGAATCAATGATGATTGCGACTGCCATTTTATTAATGTTTCTCTCTCTAATAATAGATACCTTCACAGATCGGATAGAGTTTTCTTAACACATTGTTCATAATAATAATTTAATTCTTCTTCTTTGATTGTAATTCAATATGTGATCTTATAGCTATGTATTATAAAAATTATCATGAAATACTGCATCAAAATTGAAGTCTACTATAAATTACAAGCCTAACAATATACTCCCCCGTACACCCAATCAATTCGTTCCCCAAACCGATCCAAATTGCTATAACAAAGGTTAGAGAGAAGCAGTTAAGTGGACGTACTATTTATACATATGCTATGTACAAAACATCAAGCAGGCGGTAACATGGGGTAGCTAGGGAGATGCATTTTGTATGAGCAACACAACTCGGCAGTTTGAGCCATCAATTATTAACTGCGGTGGAAAAGACGAACGCTCGACTTTTTACATGTATTGTACCCGTTTGTTTGGTTTATAGCCTATTTTTGTGACTTTTACCGCCATTTTAACGTTATTTTTATGCTCAACTCGTCTCGGATAAGCGGAGCCTACTAGTTATTTTACAATTAATGATAACGTGAAGCCTTTTAAATACATTTTCGTACAATTAGCTGATTATTATCACATTTTATCATGTTCATGTTGACTTCAAGTGGTCCTCCAGACTTTTAATGGAAATACTCTTGATTTTGATACACTAATGAACATAACATTATTTTTAAGTACAATATATACTTAAGTAAATTATTATAAACTTGTTTTTACTACTTTACAAGTTTAAAACTATTACCTACTTAAATATGCTGTTTTACATCTTAATCTAACGGTGCTCGTTCCATTTAGTCGATATAGATACAATTATCTTTAATGTGTGGGTACTGGGTACAGCACTAAAACTAATTTTACTAACTGCTTTTAAAAGTCGAATGGAATCTTATTACACCGCTTAGGAGTAATGTATCGTAAACCAATTTCCTCGTAACTATTTACACATTCTAAAGGTCGATGGTCATTTCCCTGGAATCGTGTTCGAGTATCGACAAATCGAATTGGAATCGTTGCACGATCTAACACGTAATGTTACCCACATAGCAACATGGCCGCGCCCTAGGCGTCTCGTTTTCTTTATTTATTTACACACCCTGTTTCATTTTCTTCCTGTAATTCTTTTCCCTTGTATAAGTGAATATTAAAACTCCCCGAATTAGGGTGTGTCCACTTGATCTTCAAAAGAGGATCTTATGTGAACCTCAAAGAGTTACTTCTTCTGCGAGATTATTCTTTGCGATTTAATTCTGCGAATGTATTTATTTGCAAAGGATAATGAGGTGTATTTTTCTTGGCATAATGTTCTGAATGGCTTGATTTTGTTTGTTTTATACTATTCCAAAGCTATGTTGGTTGTCTTTTGTATAATTGCTGCTTGTAGGCTGTCTCCTTAGGAATTAGGAAACAAATCCGTTTGCCGATTGATACGAGGGTTCGGTGGAGGAGGGGAGTGATACGTTTCGTAGTCAGTCGTTAATTTTTATTGCACGCCGTCTTTTCTTATGTTCATGTAAGATAAGAAAGGATCCCAAGACATGCAAGCATGTTGTCAATTTGTCAAATGATGTTTTTATATGAATATCACCTGTTTTATGCAGTCAGCTGCAAGTGCTATTATTTCATTCATTCTTTTTTACGTATTTAACTATCTACAAGCTTTATTACGTAACATCTTAATTTTTAGAAACATAATTGGTGATAATGCTAACATTATTATTTTTTCTCTTCTATCGTTATTATAGTACTGTATGTTTCTTTTACCGCAATAAATAAATAAAAAAGAAACTATATAGTAATAATATCAACCATATAAGAATAATTCTTGGATATTAGTCATTTGTTTACGTCATAGGAATCATAATATATTTTTAGTAATTATTAAACTTAGATAGCCTAGTGGTATGACCGTTGGACTGCCAAGTCAAAGGTCTCGAGTTCGAACCCAAGGCACGCACCTCTGACTTTTCGAAGTCATGTACGTATTAATAGTTAATTATCACGCGCTTAAACGGTGAAGGAAAACATCGTGAGGAAACCTGCATGCCTGAGAGATTTTCTCGATGGCGTGTGAAGTCTGCCAACCCGCACTAGGCCAGCGTGGTGGACTATAGCCTAATCCCTCTCATTCTGAGAGGAGACCCGTGCCCAGCAGTGGGACAATATAATGGGTTGATTATGATTATGTTTATTAAACTTAATAGTTATATTTCGTTTTTTGTATTCTCGATGTGCAAAACTAAGATCCGCTTATCGTGACCACACTATGGAAGGGTGACCATTCTTAGAAAATCGAATCCATTCTGTACTTAGGCACGATAGGCCGTTGGTCACGATTATCATACGAACACCTAAGACAATCGCTATTGTGTAATCGCAATATCGGTATTGGCTAGAAATTGGGTTGCAGAACTCTGATAAGAGGCACTTCGTGTAAAACATCCAACGTAGTTGGGAAAAGACTAAATCCAAAGTTTTTTTTGCGTTTATGTAAAACATATTTTCCTAACAGCTTGTATATTTTCTACTTTTAATTTTCTATGCGTAATGTCAACTCTTTTTTTTTTTTAAACGTTGCCCCACACTATGATTTTCTCCTGTGTCGTGGGTGCGTTTACAAACACAAATTCTCACATACACAAACGTCCAGACCTGGAACAACTATCTGTAGATCATACAAGTATTTGCTCCGTGTGGGGATCGAACCCACAACACGTGGCGCAGAAGCCGATCGCTCAACCGCTACGCCAATCGTGTCGTCAAAATTACTATTGTCGTTAAAACTTATTTTTTCTTTCTTGACATATGCTAGATTATATCAGCTTAGATACACTTACTCAGTCATGATTACGTCCCTCCTAAATTAAAGCGGTGAAACAATAACAAATTCAAACTCTTTACATTATTCAAGGAGTTTTTACGCGAACATCTTGAACTTTTAAAGTCCTGCTCGGATTTATTTGACTGTTTTGATAACTGCTGAGGGTAAAGCTGTAAACTTTTATCGTTAGAACATTTTTAATGTTCGTATGTTTTGAGTTTGGAAAATTTTTGGATGGATTTTTTATGAAATGAAAATGCTAATAGTAGATTCTTATCAAAAAGGAAATAAAATATAATGGATATAATTTGTAAGTTTCAAGTTTGACATAATACATATTGATACTCGTACATAATATTGGAATCGATATTTGGTAAAATATTGTAATATTCTGTAAATTGTATCATGAGTTAAATATTGGAACTTATTTTTGTTCAAGGCGGTAAAATCCAAATATCACCATATAAAACTGATGTCATGACAAAAATTTTAATAAAAAAAATATATAAAATAAACATATCTTCAAGTCTGTTCAAATGATCGGTTCCTGGATATTCGTTACTAAAAATTGACGATTTCTGGTACCTAATGAAGACATTCATTAGGTTCCAGAAATCGTCAATTTTTAGTAACGAATATCCAGTGGAAAAATAAATAAGTAAAAAGGTGCGAAACTTGCTAAAAATTATAATATTCTTCATTTTATCTTACTGCAATATAACAGGAGATGAAAAAGTAACGTCAAATAAGCTTATTTAACCCCAAAAATTCATAGCCGCTAAACAGATTATTAGATACGATTTTGAAAAAGAGAAAAAAATAAAAACTGCGGAGAGTTGGCAAAGTAATTAATAAAGCAGTTCTTAATTAGCTAGCATAAATTTGTTAGGAGCGACCGCCGCCGGCGGAATGAGATAACAGGGATGTAGAAACGGGACTAGATGAGCTTTAGGGGAATAAAATTATTTCTTATATTTTTTTGTGTATTTATGTAGGAATGTACCTAAGCATAACTGGCTCAATGGTCTAGTAGTTCTAAGTAGTTTTTCTATGAACGGAGTTTGAGATTTGTGACCGGTTAATGACAATATGCTCTCTCTTTATTACATAATAGGCTCTATTGCATTAATAGGGACCTAAACATACCGTAAAAAATTAACGTAAATAAATAGTGTCATGCTGCGTTACAATCTTAAAGTATTTAACTTTATGATTTTAATGTTGAGCTCTGAACTAGGTACGCACATGTATAAAATCGAGCCCAAAACATACATACAAACATGTTATTGCCACATCCAGCGAAATGAGCGTCGTTGTTCTTGACTTATAAAATAATCAGCCTGAAAATGCTAATTGCCTCCACGTTTGGCTTATTTAAGGGAAGTTTAATTGTTAGCCGCTTTATCTAATTATAAAGACGCGAACTCAACTCGCAGCGCGGCGTCTAGTAATGTGCGGTGTCGATAAATTTAACTCGATAAATTATATTACGAAAACAGTAATTAAAACAAAACAATATCGCAATTGAAGTAGTAAGATAAATGCGAAATTGAAATTGTGTGTAGTTTTAATTTAATTGCTTTTGTAACCTTTGTAAATGGAGCGAAAAAATGCACTAACATTTACTTTTTTTAACAACTTTTGTTCATGAGGCTATTGTAAATCGATACTAAACATTTTATTGAAATAATATTTTTTGCATTACAACTTCATTACTACTATTTAATAATTATAGAATAAACAAAAACTAAATAAAAGAGCTAAAATACCTTAACCATAGCCGTACCGACAGAGAGTGACATTACGAAACAATCTTATAACTTTTTTTAATTTTATCCAACCAATAATAATCAATTATTACAAGTCACAAAAAGTAGCAGTCTAGTGATATGACAAGTATGTGAGTATTCATAAAATAAATGATCCATGGTTATAACAGTGAAGCAGTGATAGCCTAGTGGTATGATCGTTGGACTGTCAAGTCAAAGGTCTCGAGTACGAAGTTCGAAGTTATGTGTGTGTTAAATAGTTAATTATCACGCGCTTAAGGCGGATCGTTCAGCTGAGCCCGCGAAATTCAAATTTCAAGTGATTTTTCGCAGTTTGTAGGTCTATAACAAGTTCTAGATTCATGGCCGTTGTAATTGCGTCATTAACTATACAACATTCACAACTGAGAACTAAAAAAATTACTTATAAATCCTTATCAAGCCAAAAACTTGGCGCAATCTGTGTAATTGGTCAAAATTGACATTTTACACTACTTTTGGCTACAATAATGATTTTTAAGCAATGGTTTTAGATAAACATTGTGAATTTTGTATAGTTAATGTCGCAATTACCACTACCATGAATACAGTACTATAGACCTACAAACTGCGAAAAACCACTCGAAATTTGAATTTAGCGGGCTCAGGTGAACGATCCGCCTTAAATGGTGAAGGAAAACATCGTGAGGAAACCTGCATGTCTGAGAAATTTTCTGAATGGTATGTGAACTCTAGGCCAGTTACAGCCTAAAACTCTTTAATTTTTAGCGGACACCTGGTTCCAGCAATGATGGCTTGATGTTGATGAGAACGTGAAATGAAATATCGATATGTAATTTACTGATATCAATTGCTCACAGCACATCCCTTCACCTCCATACATTAACGGTTCTAATAAAGTTCTTGCAACGTTATAATAGACTTAACGCGTTGTTCAGTCATTCATTATCGCGTAGACACAGACCAGCGTAATTAGAACCCTCCAAACCAGTAAGATCTCCCGTTTCTCATTAGAATTTATATTAGCAAGGGCGGGGAGGGAGGTCTGAGTGACCTGGATGGTGAGGATCCACTTCAGGGGTGGTCATATATCAGTCTAAAGTTTGAATTCAACGTATGAATTAACTTTAAATTCATTTGTATTTACGTCAGTTTTAATGAAACGTGAATTATTGTGGAACTTTCTTCGCTTATAAGTTATTAACTATGGTTTTCATGATGTATGATAAAGATTATAAATAGGGAAGTACTTAAAGAGTATTTTTATTTTAAATCGCATTCTTATTACAGCTTGTATAGAAAACGGGTCCCGACATACCACATGATAATGCTGTGTTTGTGTTTCGAAGGGTATGTTCGATTCCCGATATAGTAAACAAACTTAGATGTGTAAAGCGCAGACTACACCGCAGGCTTAGCTAACTAAGGGCGTATTTCACCAACTTCGTGTACCTAAGTTCCATTTAAATTACTGAGCAGTAAATTTCATACAATTCCGTTCCATTTTTGAATTTATTTGAACAATGAATGAAAGGGACGGCTTGTGCAGCGTAGTATATACTGTCACCCATCTTTGTTCGAGCCATCTCTTTCTTCTTTGTTCAAGATGTTTGCTTGGTGAGGCTCGATACAATTTTTTTCTCTAGATACTAACATATTAGTACAAGCAATTCCCCCGACATTACTCTGTAGCCCGTACATTATTAGAGAAGATATAAATTTGATACTGGTCACCACTAAATAAGCACCAGCCTCCATGTATCGACTAATTAAGATACCATTAAACTTTTCCAATGCACCCAACATTAATTTGCATGTAAAGGAACCACGAAACATGTTCGTACAACTTGAACTTTATGTGAGGACAGATAAAGTATATTTTGGAGTGAATTGAGTACAAGGGTCCGTTTTATAGATGAATAAAGCTTTTAAGCGCAGTCCACATGATATCGCGAACGCTGTTAAGTTAAGAGTCTCAATTATATAAGGGCTTTATCGTAATTGAAAATTTTTCGTCCCGATATTCTTGTCTCCGTATTTAATAACGATTAAGTTTTAAGTGTTCATTAGTGTGCACCAGTCTTTATGTTATGGTTGAATGGTAAACCAGCGTTTTTAAAAGTAATGTTATGCGCTCAAGTTAAACGAAGATTAAATTAATCGGGTTGTCAGTTTGCAATTTAGCAGTGAATGAGACATAATCATAAGCGTTGAATATTGATTCTCACGTATAACACCATTTTTCGGCGTGCATAGGTTCAATTCCTTTCTAAATGAAAGGAATTTCTTATCGAAATATTCGTGTTGCTTGTTATTTCTGCGAAAGCTATGGCCGATTACGAATAAATGAATATAGTTTTTCTTAAAAACTCAATGTTCGTTCAGTTTCTCGAACAACAATTACGGATCTTCACGAAGATGCGTAGAATAAAAAATAAATAAAAATGAATCTTAAAATTTGTTGCTAAGCTCGAAGACGGCTGGACCAATTCGGGTATTTTTTTATTTATTCCTTGAACTCTGAGGAAGGTTCTTATGGAGAAAAAAATTTGAAAAAATACCCTACTGCTGGGTGTTACCACTAGTCCAATGCAGGTTGGCACACTTCACACGCTGTCAAAAAAGTCTTAGGCATACGACATCTTCCCAACTTTTATTTATTTATTTATATAGTACCTTACATACAAATATCCTTACAGGCTAAACCCAATGCGATAACATAACATAACATACCATCATGCCTGTATTTCCCGAAGGATTAGGCAGAGGCTTACTAATGTATGCGAACTGTGGGTGTCAGTTCGCCGGTACGTTTTTAGGTCCCATGTAATACGGGGCGAGCCTATTGCCATTAACCGAGCACAAATCCATGCTCCGAGCTGCTACTGAGAATTTCATAGGAAAACCCAATATTACTTTGCTCGACCTGGGGAAACATATATACGCTAAAGGTCTTGGGGATCGAACCCAGGACCTCTAGCGTAGTAGTCGCGTTTGGGACCACTAGACTATGTGTATATCTACCAAATGCGATAAATTGTAGCATGTATATTATATTTTAATATTACGGATAGTGCGTTCTTTGGATTCTAACTCAACACCTAAATTTTTAAATGGCATTCCATAGTTATATCTATTAGGCTATTATCAAGTTGCTCATACTAAATAACTGCCATTCTCATGCCCCTGAAGTTTCATACTTTATCCTAATTAATATTTAAAAGAAGAACATCGTTTACCTTAAAGTGTGTTCACCCCTTTTAAGTAGAGGCCGCTAAGAGTTAAGTTGTGGCGGTATTATCCAAGTACTTGTCTACTTAATAACACCGATATAGGTTTAATGGATACGGCTGGAGCGTAGCTGTGGTGAAAGGATTCAGTGTAAAATCAGTGTTTGAAAACTTTACATGTAAATAATTAAAAGCTTACCTTATAATTATATTTTCTTTTTTGACACTTGTAATATTTTCTATGAAATTTTGACATGACGAGCTTTGTTTACTATTTCTCGGAGGCAACAAGATAATGTTATCTTTTTGTGATTTTTTTGCATTTTCCATGCTAAGATTATAAAGTTATTATCTATAGTGAAAAAAAAATTCGATGAATTTGCCGTCGAATTTTTTCTTCACTAAATTAACTTTAAAAAAGATATTTTAGATTTTACGGATTTTTTATTTTAGAAAAATGTAAGCATTTAGCAAGTATCTTAGATAATAATTTAAATTGGTACTGTCGAATTTGGACTTCCGAATGACAATACTACAATGCACTAATTTTCTAAGAAAATACATACATCCTACTGTTGACATCCGTACACTCGTTTTTCTCAAATGGGTTGGCAGAAACTAGGGCTACTTGCTTGATTCTTATATACTTGCTATGATTCCACTTTCAAACATCCCTAAGGAACTAACATAAATAAACATTACGTACCTAGAGACAAAAAACGACAATTCCGTCTTTATATTCGCACTAAGATAATTGAGTAATATACTTAGATGAAATAAAGAATAATTATGAAGTTAATCTATTTCATTACTAAATCTTACATCCTACAAAAGTAATGCCGTATCTAGTCTCTCTCGTTTAGGATGGTCTAAAATTACAGCAGCGGTCGCCCGATCAGTTGGGCAACCAGTCCCAGTTTTGGTTGTGGTTACACTTCGCGGTAACATTTTGTCATTACGGGTTTATTCAAGGCGAAACTATAGTGACTTTTTTATTCTAGGTAGTTAATGTATTTTTCATACTAAGCTACACACCATTTTCGGTAAACAAAGAAACCTTACAGTTTCTAATAATACATATATGTGTATCTGAAGTTAAATGTTTTGAACGGCCATGGAGGTCACTACAGGTCTTTTTTATTCTTGATAAGCGTAATAATTACGCTTGACCGCCAGTTCGCCAAGCGACACTGCGATTTACGATGGAGAGCGCTTGCCTAGAAGAAACCCATTCACTCATGATTTAAAAACACCCAGATTATCTATCGGGGAAGACCCAGTCAGTATGCGCATGATAAGGTTCGTTCGGTTTTTTGGAATATCCACATTGAAATGGAGATATTCACTTAATTAAATGATTTTGCGATTGCTAAGGCGCAACTGCAACTACTGGAGTCTATGACTAAGTAGAGGTCCCGGGTTCGAACGTCTTAGTTATCGAAATCGTGTTATTGGGTTTTTCTATGAAATCCTCTGTAGCAGCTCGGAGTTGGGATCTCTGCCCGGCATTAGGCTCGCTTCCTATTACAGAGGACTTAAAACATACCAGCGAAGTGTGGATGTCGATGTACATTAGTATATATCTCTACTTAACCTTTAGGGGAATACAGTTGAGCTAAACTTACTCTAGTTTCCAGCAAAGCTCATTCAATCATATAAAATAAAGCCATATTCAGAATCAATAACTGCACGACCCGATGAGTCGCACGACTAGTCCGCGGTTCCAGACTAAACGCCGACTGATCTAGCGACGAGTCAGCGAATAAATTATGCAAATGCAAGCCGTCAGTGTTAAGAGGGTTGGCTCGGAAGTTATCAGACGGCGTACTTGACTTCCAAGATCAACTGCTCACTCGGAGTGCTCCGGTGAAGTCGTTGGAGCGTGTAATGAGATTGTATGCGACTTTGTAAAGATATGAGCTGAGTTATTTCAAAAATCCCGGATATGTGGATTCTGCATTAACGTCTTATTAGGGACACTGTTTACAAACATACCATTAAGCAAACATGTATCTATAAGTAAAAATAATAGTACATTCACAGTTTAGCAGAATGTTTTAGATCCTACGTCTAATAAGTCGCGGGCTTAATTGCTAAAATGCTACTTAAAATTCCATAGAAAGTCCCAATAACACTGCTCTACCCGAGAATCATACCTAGGATCTCACGCTCGGCAGCCGCGCATGGGAACACTAGAGATACAGATACACAGGCTTAGAACACATAAGAACGTAGCTATTTGAACCCGAAAAAGCGTGAAATATGATCCATTTCAAGAGTTGAACCTCTTTCTACGTTGATTGCTACCAACAAAAAAGGTTGAATATTACGATAATTTGCCTCTCCACGACAAAAGTATTCAGTAGAATCAGAATAACACGCAAAGAAAAATAAACAAGCAAAGAAAAATAGGGTTTTAAATATATTTATTAACACCAGTGCAAGCATGAATATATTGTTTTAAACTATCCGAAATAAAAATATTGACTTTAATTGAATATCCCTGTTTTATACCATCCTCGAAGAAAACCAGTGGTACCCAACCTTTTCGCATTAAAACCGCCATCTGCTACAAATCCGCCCTCTAAGTTAAGCGTAAAACTAATTCGCCTGTCGCCATTTAGATACGACTATTTAATTGACAGTGATGACTTTACGTCCCTCGGCGTCAGATCTAAAACTCATGTATTATTTACGTGGGCGTTGAAAGCTGTGGGCGGTGTTCATAATTAGTTTGTGTTGGCGATATTTGTCTATATTTCATTACAAGCTCTATTATCTATTATTCGCTTTCAGGTTGGTTTCATCTATACTTTAATAGATATTATAAAGTGGTAAAGTTTGTGAGGTTGTAGGGGGTAATCTCTGGATCTACTGACCCGAAATTCTTTTTGTGTTGGATAGTCCATTTATCGAGGAAGGTTATAGGCTATATAACATCATGCTACGCCTCTTAGGAACGGAGCAGAGAGGGTGAAACAGCTAGCGGGTCGCTAGTTCTGAATATAAGGATCAACGATTAAAGTCCAAGTAACTTGGAATACCAAAAATTATAATCTAGGTGTCTTTAAATCACGAGTGAATCGGTTTCTTATAGGCAAGCGCGCTCCATCGTAGATCGCAGTATAGCTTAACATCAGGCGAACTGGCGGTCAAGCCTATCACGGATAAAAAGAAACAATGTCTACTTTTGTTGATAATTAAACGATATTATCCCCGAAGGGTTCGAGAGAAGTGTGCTAATGTAAATTCATAGTACCGCTGGTATGTTTTAGGGTCCCATGAGGAGGTCAGTCTATTGCCAATAAACCAGGCAACCAGATTTGAATTCTCAAGCATTTTTGCTACTCACATTTCTCGAACTGTGAATAGCAGTCCTATATCATATCACTAGGCTATCACTGCTTACGTTACGTTACTTGCTTCAAATAGTTTATTTTCAAACATAAATCATTCATAATTTCCATAATCCCGTTTATGCTTCTCATTAATATTCACAACAAACTACGTAATTGTCTTATTTGTAGCCGTCATAGCTCCGATAGGTCTTATAATCGTTTTAATATTAACTAGTGCAGCGAGGTGGGCTGTAAATAATTCTGTGAGCACATTAGTGCGCTGTCCACTAGCCAGGCATGTCTGTTTACAAGGCTTTAATTAAACAATGACTCATTGATGATTTAGATAAAAATAGCTAATTGTGTGGTTAAGTTATAAATAACTTGAACAACTTATCTGTATAGTTAAGCTGCGCTTGTTGCTGTTTGTGTGTGGATTGCCATTTTGAATAAATCGAGACCGTGTCTCGGAGAGTACCTACGTAAAGTTAGTCCTGGTTGTGATAAGATCACCTGTGACAATCTTTATAGTGGCAGTCAGACGCCTAAAAAATTAGAAAACGAGTCCATGAGGATGGACTGGATATTGGTATTGCTCAGAAACTGGGTTGGGAAGATCTTATGGCAGTCGTGTGTAATATGTCAGTTTGAATAGAAACCAACCCTAACATATATCTATATAATTGTAAATAGGTTAGGAGGATGAGCCGTGTAATAGAGTTCATTAATTTTGTTGTTAGTCACTGGAAGGACTTTACACCGCGAATTTAAATGAGTAGGTACCTTTTTTGAGTTTCTATAACTCAACTCAACTCCTTTTCCATGTTATAGACGACACGTTTAGCGTAGCGGCTGAGCGATCGGCTACTGCGCAACGTGTTGTGGGTTCGACACGGAGCAAATATTTGTATGATCTACAGGTAGTTGTTCCGGGTCTGGGCGTTTTGTGTATGTGAGAATTTGTGTTTGTAAACGCACCCACGATACAGGAGAAAATCCTAGTGTGGGGCAATGTTTAAAAAAAAAGTAGTAGATAATAGGAGCTAAATACTTGGTATTTTTCTCTGTGAAAGATCTAAATTTCAGTGCAAAATAAAATAAATAAATACAACTGGTGTTGCCGGCGTTTATAGATTGCGGTTGTCACTTAGACTACGTAGGCAGTCCAACATTTCTCATGTTACAAAAATGAATAGCATACTTGTTTACACATAATTAATAAGAATTTCTTGTTACAGACGCCAAACAGCAGAGGAGCGGGAGGCTGAGCGACAAGCAGCGAACCGTCTTATGCTATCTCTCCAAGCTGAAGCCCTAAGCAAAGGCTACATGCCTGAACACCCACCGGGCTCCGCTCAGCTCTCCGCGCTCCACTACCAAAACCCATCGAACACAGCTCCTCCACAACCATCAAACACCGCTCTGAGCGCTCTACAGAACTTACAACCGTGGGCTGGCAATCAGAGTAACTTTCTGAATGCGCAAGCGGCGACCGCCCCGCCCCCTCACCCCCCACCTGTCGCCTCGCCTATATGTTGATTAGAGGTAGAATAGAGATTATTGATATGTGCTCGAAAAGTACAGGCACTGCGAAAAGTGTTGGTGTAATAAAAATGAAGAACGCTTTGTAAAATGTTTTTTTGTGGTACTTAATCGTTTTGTCTGCGTTATTACCATACATACAAATACAGGATCTAAAAGTGCAGTACAGACTCCAAGAAAAATGCTATGGAGTAGACAATAGGTTTTTTGTCTACTATCGACTTGAAACTCCAAAACATTCGAATCTATGTATATTTTTGCAACTCTAAGACTTGATTTTGCAAGTAAAACTAAACGCGCTCAGAAAACATAAACTCAAGTTTTCGCGTCCAGCGCGTCGGATTGAATTTCACAAACAAATAGAACACAGTTCAAGCTGAACCCAGTTTAAATTAATCTATTAAAGGAACTAATTTTGAAGGATGTAAAATAAAATAAAATTTCATATTAACTGATTTGTTATCAAATCATTACGGTACCAGTAAATTCTCATAGTAAGTATAATAATAACTCATTGAAATTTGCCTCTAGTCCACATAACTTACAGTAATAAATGCCGAACTACTGATACTATTATATTTACGTTCTTTCTTATTTTATAGTAACTAGCAATAAATAAATATAATTCTTTGTAAATAAACTTTATCAGTATTAAAACTACGGTTACTTAATTAGGTACATGATAAAATACCGTGTAATAAAATATTTATTCTTTAAGTATGCTGTGCTAACTCTATATTTAGCGAAAATTTGTAAATTTATATAGATGTATAGAATTAACAATGGAATCATGTGAAATAGTAACGATATCTTTAAACTTACACGTAAATTTATTGATTTATTATTTTAAATCACGATTGAAATAAGTTTGCTTCTAGAAATAAAATATTCTAAAATTCACTTTCTATGAGTTTTAGGAATAATGTTTGTATAAATGTATAATTATCTCACAGAATAATCCACATATAAAATACTCCGTCAAAATATTTACAATATCCACGCTAATTTCTTTTATTGCTAAAATAAAATTCTATTTATGATATTGCTCAAAATGAAATTCCATATATTTTTAAAACGAAATTCTATCTTTTATTGATAAAATAAGTGCTAAAATGAAATTCTCCCAGTCAGTCAGCTCATCTAACATGTTAACAATAGATATTATTATACTCTGTAAATAATTTTATTATATAGCATAATTTTTTTTATCTCTTCGTATTATCCATATCCTTACTAATATTATAAACGCGAAAGTTTGTATGTATGGATGTTTGTTACTCTTTCATGTCAGAACGGCTGAACGTATCTGGATAAAATTTGGCACAGAGATGGATTATAGCCTGGAATAACACATAAGCTTTTTATCCAGATCAGACCCAATTCTGAAGTCCACGCGGACAAAGTTGCGGGCAGGAGCTAGTATTTTAATATTTTACTCGGATCTCAATATCTAATGTTTACTAAAATATATATATATATATATATATATATATATTGTATTAAAAAAAACATCTTTAAATAATAAGGACACCGTTATTTTTTAGTTTTTTACATCCTTGTATATTTCACTCTTTTACAATCAAATAGTCTTAATAATGCGATCAAATATAGCAAAATGGCTTTCAAATGTAGTTAAGTAAAAATCTACATTCCAAGTATTGTAAATATTAAAAATGTAATATTATATTTAAGTAAGTGATAGTAAATAACGTAGCTCAATTCACTGTGAAATCTGTCTCATATTACGTTAATGTTTTAGAAATGTAAATTATTGTATAATTGTCGAATTTTCATTGCGTTGGCTATATACCTACACGAGGTGGACGTTTTAATAAAATATTAAAATATCCATAGCTTTTGTTTTCTTATACCCTCTACCCTGTTAAGCATACCATAGACAAAATCAACAAATATTGTATCGGAAACTAATATTATTTGTGTCCATATGCTATGAAGCTTGTAGTTAAAATAAACACCTACGTTGAAGTTCTTGCGTATGCCTATCTGCCAAAATGAGATACTAAGTACGGGCACTACGAATCTAACTTTTAAATTCAGTTCTCCGATTCCGTAGATATTATTTACTTACATTACTCTGAAAAAAAAAACAACTACATAATGTATGTTGTGAATGACTTTATTACCACGGCTTTAAAAATGAAACTATTTAAGTTACAATTTTAAACACCCATCCATTACTTAACATTTCGACCGTTCGGGTAAACAGGCCTTATCAAGTGTTGCTTGCGGCTACGATTCCTATGCTCATAGCTTATTCCACGGAGCGTACTGCGAAATACCCGCAAAGTACACGTGTAGCTTCACTGCCGATCTGTCGATAGATTTGCTTACTAGGAATAGGAATTTGACATTAGTTGTATGGACCTTACGTCAAAATCCTATCTCTAGTAAACAAATCTACCGACTGATTTGATATTGGGGCGGGCCATTAGTGGCTTTAGTGTAATCCACCAAAATATATGACTACAAAAGTATACCAAGTTTATATTTTTATTTTTTTTATTGTATTTTTCTTAAGTCATCTTATTTAGCACACAATGTTAGCTGACCTCCTTAGTGCTTTTATTAATTTAAATCGATTACAGAACAACCTTCCCTTTCTCGTTTCGTGTAGTATGTATATAAAAAAAATGTTATGAATGAATGAAAGTCGAATTTGTAAGGAGAATGTCAGCGGCAGCGTCGGTAGAGGTCGCCCTAGAATGACATACGCCGATCTTATTGGCGAAATCCTTCAAAAAAGTCAGGCGCGTAGCACTTGCAACCGGCGCATGTATGATATGAGAAGATGTATAAATGTGGAAGAAGCAAAAGAAGTATGCAGAAAGAATCGTAGCAAATGGCGGTCTATAGTTTCTGCCTAACCCCTGTGGGCGAAAGGGGTGAGTGTAGGTAAGTATGTATGTGTGTAATAAGTATAATTGTTAATAATATAATATAACTATTATAATCACATATTCATTAATTTATCATTCTTTAATTTTATGGGGAACTATAGTAAGAAAGTTTAGTATTTAATAGTTATTAAAAAAAAGACGTGTGGCACTCGGGGACTGCCGCGGTAAAGCTATTGCATAGCGTTTTTTATCAACTTATGTAATACAACCAATGCCACCTAAAGGCGGGTTGCTGAACTAAAGAGACAAGCGTGTTAGGTTTTTTTCGTTACGGAATTTCTGGATTCGGTCCCCACGCTCAAGGCCCTCGATAGAAGCTATGCAATAGCTTAATAAAAATTGTTAATAAATAAAACGAGTAAAGAAAAATAAAATACACTTACCTAGTTGTTTCAAGTGTCATCCCTTTAATAATTCCGTTTTATGTAGAACCACTTGCCGAGGCTTGGCACAGGGTGATCCACTATCACCTCTGTTATTTAATATAGCTACGATAAATATCTGTAAAAACATAAGTGAAGTCTGTATTTCCCAATTTGCAGATGACTTCGTACTATATTATTCTACTAACAATGCTTTAAAGGCAACACAGAAATTCCAAACAGCTTTAGATACATTTAATAATTTAACTCAAGATATTGGTTTAAATATTTCATCTGATAAAAGTAAAATTTGCATATTTAAAAATAACTTCAGGAAAGACACTATTAATCTAAAAATAAACAACAAAGTCCTTCAAGTCGTAGATAATTATAAATATTTAGGTTTGTGGTTAGATCAATCTCTGAGATGGTCTAAACATATCAATGAGATAAAAGAGAGAACTTCAAAATTTTTGAACGTTTTCAAAATATTAACAGGTCCAGGCTGGGGTATGCACCCAACTCATTTGCGAAGATTATACATTTCTATTATACGCAGCAGAATAGATTATGCCAGTTTTCTATATGACAATAGTTGTCAAACCCACTTGAATAAATTAACTAAAATTCAAAACCAATGTATGAGGATTATGGGTGGCTTTATCAAAAGTACAGCCATTCATGTAATGGAATCCGAACTCCACTTACAGCCGTTACATATACGCAGATATTTCTTAGCAGGAAAATTCTTTTTGAAATTTAAATCTTTTGGAAATAGTAACATGTGTGAAATAATTGCCAATCTTAACAATCTTTGTCAAGGTACATATTGGAGTCGTAAAAAGAAACCACTTATTACTATTATATATAATACACTTAATAATATTCCCTTATATTCTAACAACCAATTAGGAACATTTTCACTTGATACGTGGATAAGTAATGTGAACTTATCTTGTAATATTAAACCGCAAGTTACAGATATTATTGAGTCAAAAAAATCATATAATCATTATCAGTTACGAATTGTTTGTAGTAAATTATTTTCTTGTAAGTATTCTGGATGGTACAGGATTTATACGGACGGATCTAAAATTTATGATAATGTCGGAGCAGCATTTTATGACCCTCAAAGTGAGACCTCGTTTAAATTCAAGTTACATTCTAAAATCTCTGTTATGTATTCGGAACTAATAGCTATTTTTGAAGCAATTTCATACCTCGAATCGATACAATCTGAAAATTTCGTTATATATACTGATTGTAAGAGCGCACTACAACATTTGATTAAGTGTACAGTAAATTTTCGCGGTAATCCTGTAGCATACAAAATAATAGAATCGATTTTAAGGCTTAAAAGGAATACTAAAAACGTCGTTATACAATGGATACCTTCCCATATCGGTATAGAAGAAAATGAAAAAGTTGATAAATTAGCGAAAGAAGCGTGCTTCCAGGGTGTTCCTATTTTCTACAAGCCTTACTTAACAGATATTTTATGTGAGATCAAGTCCAGAAGCTATGCAATATGGAAGGAATACTTCGATGAAAGGTCATTGACCAAGGGTATTTGGTATCGGACACTACAGCCAAACATTAATCAGTACTCCTGGTTTGATAAAACCAATATGGGAAGGCAAGAGATCGTAATGAGTTTCAGGCTTCGCTCTGGACACATCCCATTGAATAGTTTTGGAGCTTTGATGGGTAAAGTCCCTTCTCCAATGTGCATGGAATGCAATTTGGTTGAAGATGTTTATCATATTTTAGTGGAATGTGTCCGGAACGAAGCAGAAAGGGTACTGATCCATAATATATATAATATTAATATACGCGAATTAGGAGTATGTAATTCTATTCTGTCCTTCCCTACATCTAAAGTCGCTAGAATTCTGTATAAATTAGTTAATTTAGGGATTAAACGTAGAGGTTAAGTTTTTCATGTAAGGTTTCCTATGAGGGTGACATGGTCAGAATGTGATCAAACCCTCTTTAATCAATAAAGACTATAAAAAAAAAGTGTCATCCCTGTTCACTACGAACTTGACATCCCGCGTAGAATTTTGCTACGAAGACTAGCTACGAGTACATCAATAGTTTGCTTAGGTGTAAATACTGATAATCAGCAACATCTTGTTAAATTTTAAACCCACCCAAAATAGTTGAGTACTCGTAGTTGATCTATTTTACATATAACTTAATGTTTTTAGATTTTTTTACATGATGCCAGACCCTGATATCTTTCGAGAAGAAACGCTGAAATAAACTTGGTCACTTCTAAAGTCAGACATCATAAGTATGGTTGACATCATAAGCGCGATTGAATTTTTTTTTGAGGATTCGAACCTGCATCTTCTTGTGAGATGCACCAGACGCTCTGATCTGTGAGCCACCGCGACTCCCACCCGCTAGATCGAAATTTAACTTCACATTCTGAATTTACGTCATAAGGTGACGTTAAGCAGAAGACGCAGGTCCGAATCCTGCCCG
This sequence comes from Acronicta aceris, assembly GCA_910591435.1. Taxonomy (NCBI): domain Eukaryota; kingdom Metazoa; phylum Arthropoda; class Insecta; order Lepidoptera; family Noctuidae; genus Acronicta; species Acronicta aceris. Next base: position 5,886,906 of record OU342780.1, on the reverse strand, counting down.
CGATTGAATTTTTCCTTCACTAAAATAACATTATAATTTTTGCAAGGAAAATGCAAAAAAATACAAAAAGATAATCATAAGTATGTTAAGTATTATTAAATATAGGTCACAATACAGGACTGGGTCTCTTTAAATAATGAAGTATATAGCTATCTCTATAAATGATAAGCTTGTTAGACGAAATTTGGTCAAAATAAAACAAACCAACTTGTACTTACGTCGAACATCAAAACTTAAAATAGGTCATTTTTGTAATTCTTGATGAATTTACGCTTGACCGCCAGTTCATCTAGATGTTAAGCGACATTGCGATCTACGATACAATTTTCTATTATTGATTAAATCTGATAGCCTTGTTTAGATACACGTAGTACAGGATTACACGTAGGTACGTCCTACGTGTAATCCTGTACTACGTGTTTTCTTAATTCTTGCAGCGAAATACCTACATAGATACCGATTTCATTATCGTATCTACCAAGGGTATCGTTTATGCTTATTGTAGGTATGTATTTGCTACGTACAACGGAAGCGATACAGTTGCGTGCAGTTGCGAGACAGGTGTGATATACTTGCGATACAGTTGCGATGTAGTTGACATCGATACCCTCAACAGCTCAGAATCTTTGTAAGTTTTATTAGTTCAAGTAGATCGTTAAATTTTAATTTATTAGCTTTCACTGGCCTCCCAAAAGGATTTACTAACTATGACTTATGTCTTCTAGGCGGCGTATCAAGATTAAATATGCACCGATTTTAAGATGAACCTCCTGCAATACAACTGTTAAAATGCATCCAATTTCGGCTGGCAGTTTTTGCGTGATCCGCGCACAAACAGACAGACAAAAAATCTTAAGATACTGGCTTTGGCTTATAAAGAGCCGCAATTATTTTTTTTCTTAAATCGCCCTACGTAGAGACATTATCCAATTACAATGTTATTAGATAAATGTGATTGGAAACTGAAAACTAAATGCATATATATATATATTAACGTCAATAGATTTGTTTTTGTCTCGAATTATAATCTTAAAAACATTGCATAATCTTAGAGATACTCAAGACCGGTTTATCTAGCAATATAATACACTAAACAGTAGGTAGACCTATTTCTCATATTTGGAGAACAAAAAAGCGGCGCTCGTCCAAATTATACACCTCTAACGGAAAACAATTGTCCACAAAACTACTAAGCGAAATCGATTTCGAACAAAAAACGTTTCAAATACTCACGTTTCCGTTCACAAACGGACGATTTAACGACAATTAGACCACATTTTGACTTTAATACAATTTTAATACCAAGAAGGTTTGATATAATAACAAAACATTATATGAGGACGTGACTCCTGTGCTATTATTACGACCTTTTGTTTTCTGAAGCGTAAAAAAAACTAAACTGATTGTTTTTGTTAACCCTAATATACTTCTACCACGAAACGCGGAACCCACATTTAAATATCATTTGATTGCATGTTCATTGACGTTTGAGAAACTAACGGTGATATATTTCCAAGATCTAAAACAGCAATGAATATCGTATAAATTGGAAAAGACGAACCAAATGTTACTACACAACGTAATGGGTGTATATCAAGGTTACTCCAAATGATATTTTAAAGGATGTCTCCACATAATCGATGTTTAGCGATGAAAATGATTTGCCGGCGCCTTTTTTAAGTCACCTTACATTGTCAGTATCACGTATTATTATATTAATTACAGCCCACACAAATTGTCTTCGTTTAACTATTGATGTACGACGTACATAAATATATAATGATGGTGGTTTTATCTAGGTAAAGAGGGCAAATGAAAGTGATGTATACCTACTTTAAAAGTTGAACATTTTATCCTGTTAACAGTTTTTAATATTTTCCTGTAAAAAAAAGAGTTGCCTAGTGGCATCGGGTATCGGGTCCAAGCTACTGGTGGTTAGGTCTTAAAACAAAGAGCTTATTAACGGAGGATCTTGTCAGGAACACTGCTAGATCCAGCCACTATTCACACACAATCAGAGCCTTTTAACACACTTTAAATGCACTAGGCAGGACATTGCAGGTTATAACACTGCTGGGCACGTGTATCCTCTAATAATGAGAGGGGTTAGGCTATAGTTCACCTCGCTGGCCTAATGAGGGTTAGCAGGCTTCTCATGCCGTTGAGAAAATCTATCAGGTTTCCTCCCGATGTTTTCCTTCACCATTTAAGCGCGTCATAATTAACGCATATAAGGTGTGCCTTGGATTAGAACCTTAAAAAAATGTTACTTATTTAATAAAGGCTTGTAAAAGTTTATCTATACCTATAATACAATTGTAACATGCCGATGTCTGTACATTATAGATATTAAAGAAAAACTAAACAAAAAAGCAATTTTTGGAATTTTTGTCTGTCTGTATGTTTGTACGCGCATCACGCAAAAACTACTACATAGAATTAAGTGCAGTTTTCACCGATGTATTGCTAGATGTCTAACATAAAATCTGGTGCATGTTTTATCTTGATACGCCGGCTAGAACCGTATATAGAGTACTTATGATAATCTTTTTGGGTAGCGAATGAAAATGCGGACAACGGTTAGTTTGCAATAAAAACATTTGAACTTGAAGATCGAACATTGTGGTGATTGTGACTTTCAAGCACCACAAAATCTCAATCGTCTCAAGTCTCAACACTGATACAAATTTGTCTCCAAATCCAAATTACGGGTGACCCTCTAAAAACTCCGTATTAAAATAATGGACCCTCAAAAAACTTTTAAAACTGTTTTTTTCCGGATCGCGTGACGATTGCCTTAAATTAGTTTACAAAAGTCGCAAGGGCACGTCTGACTCGGGAATCAAACCGAGGACCGATTTTAATCGGTGTAGCGTGCAAACTGTGCTACTGTGAGAATGTAGTCGTGATGTTGTGTATTGACTGCTTTTGTTTATTTCTTCCGTGATTTAATTTCTTCTATTTTGAGACTAAATCATCGTCATCAACCGCCTTCAAAAACATAAAAAATAATGTTATGTGCGAAACAGTTTCGGAAGTCGGTGACGAAATCAAAAGATCCGATCAAATCATCCGAAACTGTTTCGCACATAACATTATTTTTTATATTTTTGATGGCGGTTTTACAATTTTACGTATACCTAGACGACGTTATTATTTTATCATTTACTCGGTCGTTACGTATTATTTCTAAATTTTGTGATCAGATCTTGACCAATTTTTTAATGGACCACCTCTGAAGTGTGACCTATCGATCAAAAAAATAATCATCAAAATTGGTTTATAATTGACGAAATAATCGCGTAAAATATACAAAAAAAAACATACGGTCGAATTGAGAACCTGAGCAGAATCTGGCAGTCCATTATCAACCGACTTCAAAAAGGCGGTTTTTGAAGTCGGTTGATAATGGACTGCCAGATTAAATAGCTTAAACAGATGCATCTAGCTCGAAGATCTAGATCTAGTTCCTTAACTAGATTTAGGTTGGGTGGGATACTAAGATGGCATTTTGGGAATTCCCACAATCATTGACACTTACGCGAATATTAGTCATTGAAATAAAACCAATTATATCGCGTTATATTTATATCACGACATTTGAGACCCTTTATAGCGCCCATGGTCACGGGCAGACGGTCTGTCCGAAACTGTCTGTCTGAAAAAAAAAGTTGCGTTTTAATTGAATACAACTTTATGCTGTAGGTTTTTTCCTGTATAGTTGGTGCTACTTTGTAGAAGCACCAACTATACAAGAGAAAACCTAGAGCCGGGCAAAGCTATTCCAAGAAAATATCTATGTTACAAATAAATGTCAAAATAAGACATTTCACAACGTTCCTACAATGAAAATTAACGTGACAAGCTTGACGTGGGCTTCTTTGCGACTAATTTCGACGTCGTATCATAAAACACGACAACATAATTTGACTAGTTCCACTAACTATTGATAGTTAGATCAATTATGTTTAAAATGATGGAAAACCATAGTTTTTGAGTCAGATAGATAATATCGGCATTAGGAGTTTATTATTGTACTTGTATGTAGGTAAGATTAACTATTTATATATCCATTTAATAGAAAATGCAAAAGTAACTCTGTCTGTCTGTATGCTACGTTGGTTAAACCAATTTTGGTATTGAATTAAATTGGACCTTGGAGATGGATATAGAGTACGTTTTGTCTCAAAAGTCTTTAGTATTAGTAGAGCTAGTATCTACATAGAAAAATGAAGGTTTTTTCAAATCTTCTTTTTCTTTAATCATGTTTGTCCTCTATACATTCCTAAACCATTCGTACGATTATGATGTTTTTTTTTTCCCGTATATACTAATCTCGCATCGTATATTAACCCCTCTGATCTGTTGATGTAATACCTATAAAACGCTTTTGAAACGACTCGTGAAATTTATTATTTTCACAAAGATCGTAAAACCAATTCATTTAAAATAAATTAACCCTTAACAAAGCTTTATTATTACTTTACTTAAGTAGGTAAGTAGTCGTACACTCACATATTTAGCACAATAGTGGAAAGCAATTAGCGAGTAAGTGAGACTGATCAGGACTGTATCAAATATAATCCCGAGCTGGCGTGCAATTTGAGGTGTGCGGCGCTATGAGCTAGTCATTGTATAGAGTAAGTATTCAGAAGGCCAACTCTGGTAATAAATGTAGGTATTTATTAACTTAAATAACACCATCACGCCTGTATTCCCCGAAAGGTTAGGCAGAAGTGTACTACTATACACTACACTCACAATTCTACGGTATGTTTAAGTCCCCTGTAATAGGGGGCGAGCCTACTGCCATTAACCGGGCACAAATCCAAACTGTAAGCTGCTTCTGAAACTTTCACAGAAAAGCCTAATAACATTTTGCGTGACTTGGGAATCGAACTCAGGACCTCTAGCGTAGCAGTCGCACTCAGGACCACTAGGCTAATGATTAGTCTCAGCTAGTAAGAAATATAATTCTCCCTTCTATTATCCGTTGTTGATAGTTCAGGACAGAATTTAGCGGGCTCATTACGGAACCACAGTGCCTCCCGTTGCACCAACCCTTGCTGCTAATTCATACGATATTGCAAATTAAACAATTTGGTGGAAATGTGGGTAATGAGAACAGTGTTAATGTGTAATATTAAGAAAACATTAATTATATACTGTCCATACTTTGCAATATTTGGTTCACATAGAACATCTTCCGAAGTTTCATCGTTATGTTAATGAGACGCGTAAAGAACAAAAAAACTAAAAGCAAACATTTTTTTTATGTCTTAGGTATTTTTATAATATTGCCAGTGAAATAAAAAATAAAAGATGAATAAAAGATTTATTATGTAAACATAATAAATATGTATGCTGTTGGTGTACCTGATTAAATAAATAAAAATTAAAAAAGATCAATAAACCACAATATACCACATTACAAATCGCAAAAAGTACTAACAAAAGTATTATTTCAATACGCACAAAAACCTAGATTCGCACAGTATCGTACAGTGAATACAAAAAGCGTTTAATAATTTATCAGGCAACTTTTCAATGTTAAAAATTCTCAGTCCCCCCTATTATTTTCAACACCCTTACTCGATAACGCTTTTATGTTCCCCCTGAAAGAAAAAATGAAATAAAGAGTAAATTTAAAGTTAAAATGGACTTTGACGGATGACAAGGCTGACCCGTCTTGCGCTACAATATTCACGATGTGTCAACGGTGATAGAGTTCGGTACACTTGTGGTCATGACTGTACGTAGATGTTCAGTTGTTAAGAATTAGGGCCGCACGACACGCTTTCGAATAAGTAAATTTGTAAATGATTTGGTCTTTGGCTTAAAATATTAAACTTTAAGTTAAAAGGGCTCAAAGATTAATTCTTGCTTTTTGATTTACGACTTTAGAATTATTGAATCTTTACAGTAACATTTCTGATTTTAAATATATTTTATAATCGTATTCGTTTATGATAAAGTTTTAATACGGATTTATGCAATTATCAACGCTTCAAATAGATTCTTATCAAGTAGAAAAGCACCAAAAATAATTTTTGACCCCCAATAATATTAGAAAATTTCTCTCACTTGTTTAATCCTGTAATCTCAAACCCGTGCGAATTCAACTAGCCGTCTAGCTAAATCAAATGGTCCATCATAATTTGACCCTTCTCTCTCTTATGTTATCAACTCAGTATTCTGATACAAAAGGAGAAGGGAAGCTCGAAGAAGATCCAGTTATAATGGTCGATACAGCCCCAACTAATGATAATCTCAAGAGACACGTTATAAATGTTAGGAGATCGTCACACGAATTTGATAGAGTCCCACGCTTCAATGATGATAGGGATCTAATATTTGATGGACAAGATATATGATGACAGACAAATAAAATTTTGATTATGCAGGACACGCTAAGTATATTTAGAAGATCTGATAATGGCAATGTTGAAAACTGTAGGTACCTATTGAAATTGTTCCTTTAGTGAAAATTAGCAGTTTTTAAGGAACTAGGCTTGCTTCATTTTACTTTTAGATTTTTTTTTATGGGATAGGAGGGCAAACGAGCAGACGGATCGCCTGATGGTAAGCGCCCACCGTCGCCCATGGACACCCGCAACACCAGAGGAGTCACGAGTGCGTTGCCGACCTTTTAAAAGAGGATTGGGCCTCCGGTAACCTCACTCACTCGGCGAAACACAACGCAAGCGATGTTTAACTCCGGTTTTTTGTTTGAATCTGGATAATACATTACCTCCAATAGCCTCGCGAACTGTGGGTGTACATTAGTACACCTCTGCCGAACACTTTGGAGAATACGGGCGTGATGGTATGTGTATACCTTCAGTTGATTCCTCCAGTTAAATTAATATGCTCGTGTAAGGAGTAAATAGTTTCACGTTAATAAATAAAGATACGTGGAGAATACATTGTACAACCGTTTTTTCATTATTCAGAACTACCTTCATTAAATACATTTTATAATTAACTGAAATTTAGTTTTTTAGCTGCTAAATTAAACTATGAAAACAAAATATCAATAGCACAATGATTCTTATATTAAATGTATCCAAAACATCAAACAAAGCACTTACATTTATCATCCTAACATTAGAAGACAGAATCACAATTCAGGCGCCAATTTCCACCCACTTTTTATTAACACATAAAATCTCCCTACCCTCTCATACAAAACAATAACACGGTTTTTGTAATTCCCTTGGCTAACAAGTGTGCCTTCATAAACTTTCCATCTGTACCCCACAAAGCTTTGGGGTTTGTTATACCCCTCGGGAATTAGCCGTGTTAACTGGCATTTGATATTGATACAGCTCTACACTCCAAAAGAGATTTTAATACTGTTCAAATAGAATTCCAAATTGAAAAGCAAATGAACATGATTTACGATGTTAGATATTCAGTTCAAGTAATTGCTGTTACACATGTTATCGTCAATGCAAATCCAACTTTGATACCCTCAGAACAAAATTTAAATTCAGACGATACAGTTTCTGATTCTAAAGACATTTTAACATTGATACCAAGGCGTGATTCCCATAATATGTAATGCGCTGTTGCAGTAGTGAATTTTGCACTTGACTCTAGTACTGAATGTATGGTAACATCTTGTTCACCGTTTAGAAGGGGTGATGGTTATGGTCCCATAGCGACAGGTCCTGTGATGTCTCTATCATATTTGTGAATTTCTCACGGTCCGTTAAAGTTAGATTAAAATTTTATTTCGTTTGGTTTCATATCAATTTTAGTTTTTGTTTCAGCTTTCTCTTTCGTTCACCGTATAAGCAGAACAGCCTCATCATTAGACCATTTGACATTGGTTGACCTCGGAATTGAAACCAGGGTGAACAAAGTGTCATTGGGTTTTTCTATGCAAACCTCAATATCTGCTATTACTCAAAACACGGTAAGACGGAGAAGAATAGCTACTCGGAGTTTGGATTTGTTTTGATTGTATCCTCGGCTCGCCCTCTATTACATGGGACCTAAACCCACCGGCTAACTGTGGATGTATATTAGTACACCTCTGCTTAATCCTCCGGAGAATACAGGCGTGATATTATCATACTATCACAGCAAATAAGCACTGCACGCTAACGTCTATAGTTTACTAAACTCCTAGTAAAGCTCCTGATTACGAAAGTACGACATCAAACAAAGCAATCAATAACGCGTAAATAATAAAATTCTCGTACTACCCTCACAATGATATCAGATGGTCCCGCGCATATCGCGCCTATTATATAATGGGATAATTTGATCATGGCATTCACGGCACATGCCCCTTCGCAATTTTTATTGTCCCGCGTTATGAGTGCTGTAGGGTGATGCTGGGCGCTAGGGTTGTACGGTCCACAAAAAATATTTCAATCTATAATTTGACTGCCTCATAGGCTAGTGGACCTAAGTGCGACTGCTACTGCTACGTTCCTAGGTTCGATCCCAAGGTCAAGCAGTGTTATTGGGTTTTTCTATGAAATTCAGCTCGGAGTTTGAATTTGTGCACAATTAATGGCGACAGGCTTGTCCCCTACTATATGGAATTTAAACATAGCGGTGAACTGTGAATTTGAAGTGTATTTATTGATGCAGTTACGGCCTCGATTGCATTTAGAAGTCCTACCTACTACTTCTCAATGGAATCGAGGTCGTAACGTAGTTACGTTTACCTCTTTCATTGAGATTTTATTATCGGGCGCTAATCAGACTTAAAAGTTTTAAAAAAATATCCTAACATTTATAAAAATGAGAAGGTCTATTCCCAAATAATATAATATCCATCAAATTTGGAAATTCACGCAATTGTTGGAACATGTCTTCGACAACCCTGCATGTTCACTTTTTTAATTCATCACGCGGCGCCAGGGACTGCGTTACAGTTGTTTGTTTAGACAACAGATTGTTTTACAAGCAAGTGTTTTAACTATTTGTTTTATTCATTTATTTATTGTTATGTTCACGTATCATTGCTCTTTGAATAAACATTCAATGTCAAAGTAAAATAATATTAACAGAATCTGTTATTATTGTTACATGTGTTACCTTGTCTGGGAATTGTAGAAGATAAAAATAAGAATTAAACTATCTCATTCGTGTTGTGGTTCTTAGCACGACTTCTAGAGGTTCAATTCCCAGACCGAGCAAAGATATATTTAGTTTTTCTATGAAATTCTCAGCGGCAAAATATGGGTCCTAAATATACTGGCGAATTGTCTGTGTTGGTTAGTACACAAATTTTGAGGGAATACAGGCGAGATGATATGTTTATGTTTTTTAATACTAAATAAAGTATTTGTTGACACTGACTTTCAAAATACAGGGTTTGTCTAGTTTGAGATTGGTGGCGGTTTAAAACGAAAAATTAAAAATAGTTAATTAAAATTCTAAATAGTTATTATGGCAAAATTGGTACTTTTTTTGTTTAAACAAAAAAGATTACTAGCAATGTGAATCGCACATTACTAGTATTCTTGTTAACCCCTCGTGCTAATCTAAATGCTTGTGTTACGAGTGGGTTCACTAGCCATTTCAAATATTGAAATAAATAATTTATTATTAAGAAATAAACCATCAATAACAACATTATTTTCCACAGCAATCACTTATCCATAAACCGCACTCATTCTTACTAAGATGCTTATCTTCTGATCGATTATAATCCAATCACAAACAAATAAATTTTATCCCCATCACCAGTTTAGAAAGACCTCTCAAACTTTAATAAACCCAAAGAAATGTCTAACAATTATGGGCCTGAATACAGTGGACACATTTATTAACCCTCAAACGCGCGTTAAAACTCAATAGGGCGGCATCTAACAGAGTCTGTCCATAAATTTGCGATTATCTGTAAATTAAAACAGAGGGTACAGTAGGTTACGATCGAGGATACGTAAACTATATCCATAGTAGTAGTAGCAGTACCATAACTTACAAAAATATTGGGCAAAAATCAATAAATTCAAGTCAATTCTTTTACATTTTTCGATATGAATTCGATACGATTGCTTTGGATGTCCCCACTAAAGTTTCGAGACATTACACTCCTATCCATTTACCGTTGGTTTCTACTAATTATTGCCAGAATGCGTTCCTGTGGCGAGCGAGCAATATCTAGATCATTAACAAAAAATGCAAACAATTAAATTTTGAGACTAGTCAGCAATCGGTGAGACGGTCACTTAGTTTAGATTTTTTTTCCAAATATTAATTTAATAACAATGTGTTGTTCATTAGCTTTAAACTGTCTCTAGGTGTATATTCCTGCTCTTTATATTACTCAATTTCTATTCGCGAGGACCTTTTAATGGCTAAATGTTTTCTTATTGTAAAAAATCAAATATGTTTGGTACTAAATGTTGGTCTTCCATGATCAAATAAAAAAATAAATATGACTCACCGTTTTTAAAATTCTTTTGGTTTTTGAGTGAGTTATGAGTTGAGTGAGTAACCATCATGTCTTTTTAGCTTTCCTTGTAGTAAAAGGTTCAAGTTACATAATACCCTAACAATGTTGCGTATAATTCTATCATTAAAAAAAAGTACTGCCGGGTTAAAGGCAATTAGGCACTTAATAAGGCGAAAAAAACTATCGCTTCTGTTCCCAAACTTACTCTACATTTAACCCCTCAAGTGTTGCAATAAGTTAATTGTTAGCGCTGGGGCGAGGGTTACGACCGTCCCGTTATATTGTTATCGAGATATCGTTAAGTACGGTTTTGTTTTAGTGTCCCACTTATTATGGTTATTGCGACCGGGTGCTGCATTTACAGGGTTATGACTATAGGTTATAGTGGTATGATTTTTTCATGGTGATCGTTTGGTGAATAGGCTTTCAGAGGTTAATTATTTATTTCATTAATATAATATATAATATAAATATATAATATAATAATTCTGCTTGCCATAAGACTAAGAAGGCTTGTGATTAAATAATAACCATTTTGGACCACCGCGAAAAGTTTGTGACCGATCTGAACACATCGAATCTTTCGCTAGTCTAGAACTCCGAACAAGACTGGCTTTCATATTGAAAGAGGAGCTCGTGTCTTATTAATAACTAGAGGTCTCATGCGCGACTGCTACGCTTGAGGTCCTAATCTGGGTTCGATCCCCAGGTCGAGAACAGTGATTACCTAGGTTTTACTATAAAATTCTCTGGAGTTGGCCGGTTAATGGCAATTGGCACGCCCCCTATTACACCTGGGACCTAAATATTCCAGTAAATTATATTAGTAGTAGGTACATACACCTCTGTCTAACCCTTCAGGGAATACAGGCGTGGCGATATATGGTGTATGCTGACAATATATTCTTCCATACTTATTACAAAACAACCCCGCCAAGTCTGTCTATCAGTCTGTTCTGTAAACTCAAAAACTACTGAAGAAATTTTCATGCGCTTTTCACTAATGGGCAGAGTGATTCATAATGAAAGTTTTAAGCTATTTAACATCACGCTGTGACTCTTGGGAACGGGGCAACACGAGTGAAACTGCGGGTGGGACGCTAGTATATGATATTTTAAAGTAAGGAGTAATAATAGACGCAGAGATATTTTAATTGATCCACCGACACACCCTACGACTATGCGACAAAAAAATCGCATCGGTAATCGAGTTAATACTGCGAGTGAGGGGGCGGGTTTATCGTTGTCGGACTTATGTTTGACGAATTAAAAAGGGGATGGACGCGAATGTCTGGCCTGTGAGAGATTGGTCGCACGATTCGACGCTGTTAGATATGAATGTAGTTGTGGATAGACAATTGTTTTTATTTTTTCTATTATAAACTTATTAAATATCGAATAAAACATAGTATGACTGCCTCATTAGTCTAGTGGTTCCAAGCGCGACTGCTACACTAGAGGTCCTGGGTTCGATCCCCAGGTCGAGCAATGTGTTATTGGGTTTTTCTATGAAATTCTCAGTAGCAGCTCGGAGTCTGGATTTGTGCCCGGTTAATGGCTAAACATACCGGCGAACTGTGGGTGTACATTATGTACGCCTCTGCCTAATCCTTCTGGGAATACAGCGTGATGGTATGTTATGTTTTAGAACATAATATTTCATCATGCCCGTATTCCTCAAATGGTTAGAAAGAGGATGTACTAATGTACCCACAGTTCATCGCCTCGCAAGTTTTTTTTTTTATTAAAAATGTGCTTGCTCTTAACTTCAATCTTGCGTCGGTGAGCAAGCACACCCAGAAGATTCTAAGTCATATCCGGGCACAAATTTAAACTCCGACCAGGGGGCTTACTCTTGAACTCAATTCCGATACATCGACATTGGAATTGTGCCGTTTCGTCAAGTTTCGTACTCTTGAATCCGAGACTAGCGCCAAATTGTTTCAATATTGCGCGGTGATTGAGTGAACTAAATACGATTGGGAAACGACCCAACCATTGGCCAATCATGATGCCGATACAAGGTTATCGGATTTGTGCTCAAGAGTACGAAATCGCCCGACAGCCAAATTGACATTGGAATCGGATCACGTTTGGATTGGTATTGTATTGTTTTCAAGAGTAAGCCTGCTGCGAATTACATAGAAAAAAACTCAGTAACACTGATCAACCTGGGAATTGAACCTAGGACTAGGGTAGTACAATTACATGCAGTGTTTTTTGCTTGATATGCGTACAAGACAGACAGACAAACATTCTAAAAATTGTTATTTTAGCTTCTGTTGCCATAAAAACCTCCCATATTATTTTTTCTTCATTATCTTTAATGCACAGACATCGGCCTGTTACAATTTTATTATAACGTAAAGATAGGACGTCGTGTAATACATAAGAAAACGATTTGTATATTGTGGTCATCAATATTAAATTGGAATGGAAATTGTTGCAATAACGACATTCGCTTTGACTGCTAACCATTAATAAAATTGACCATTTGTTAATCACCTACAGTTTGCGAAAAACCGAAGAAACATTTGAATTTGGCGAATTGAGCACCTTGGCCTTAATTATGAAATATTTAAATGTATTTTTTATTAATCTCACACGACAACCATCACGCCGGTAGAAGTGTAGGCATTATGCACAAGTGTATCTACTAATGTGTACACCCACAGTTTGCCGGTATGTTTAGGTTTCATTAACCGGGCACAAATCCGAACTCTGAGAATTTCATAGAAAAAAAACACAAACACAATAACACGTTTCTTAACCTGGGACCTGGGTGTCGAACGCAAGACCTCTAGCAGCACTAGACTAATGAGGTACTTATTCAGTATATTAACCTCGAAAGTATTTATTGCCTAGTCTTTCCAGTTCCACTCAGTAATATCGATTTTAGTCCAAAACTTTAGAAATAAGGACTATAACTTAAAGTTAAATTAAGGTCGTAATTACTGTTAAAGGTCTTCGTTTGTTAGCAGGGACCAAACACGCGTGTAGGAAAAAAGAATTTGATTATTCGAAGATCAAGCGAAATCCCAACGCAATAAAAAAGACCCTGACATGCAAATACGTTTAATTATTACGCGTTCCTGCTAACATTGATAAGTCAACATTATATAAATGATCAAATTAATCTCCAGACACAAATTTAAATTTTGAATCTGGAACAAACATGGCAGCTATCGCAACTAACGCACGTCATAACCGAGTAATCGATACAATGTTAACACGACATCGATTTCACGCGACTAATTAATCGCAATCATCTGTAGCATAATGAGGCTGATAATCTGTCAACAGGCGCGATGATAGTGTGAACAGAATAATTTATGTGACGTCATATTACAGTATCACTTTGCATTAAAGTAATGCAAAAATATAATATGAAGTTTTGGGATTTTTTCACTTAATTATTGTTACGTCTTACTTATTTATTCGCACAAAAATAATATTAAATCAACTAACTACATAATGTGTCTACAAAATACAAATAAAATAGAATTACTACTACATAAACATATCTTGTAAATTTCCCAGAAGTCCCACAGCAAACAATTAGATAATTTCTTTGATCAAAGAAGAAAGCAGACCTTTGGTCACGTGAAATATCTTATGGACAACAAAACAAGAAAAGATTCTACAAACAAATTGATGAAAAAGGATTCCATAATTGTAAATCCCAAACGCTTTAAACATTTAAAAAATCTCCAAAGGAGCAAGATTCAATTCCTATACGATTTCTATAAATAGACAAATCTCAGTATCGAATAGACACCGCAGCTATCGATTAATGGAAGTTTGTCTTAAAGTTTATGCCCAATAGGGTTGTTCAGCTATAAGCGGACTATCGACGTCTGAACTCGCTAATTGGTTCCATTGAATATCTGGAAACGTTCTATTATTCAATTTGAATCGGACGTGTATAACGTCTCTCGAAAGGGCAATGCGGTCTTTACGTAAAGTTGTCACTAATATTTGCCAGTTTGAATATAGAACGACGGCCTTTAGCCAATCACATTATAGATGGTGGCTGTCATGTATTGTGCACTCCACGCCAGATTGAAAGACATTCACCCCATGGAGAAATGTAATCAGTGATAGATTCTTTGAACTGAATGAAACGAGACGAGGATCCTGCTCATTGATGCTGTTTGCGAGGAAAAAGCGCTAACCTGCTGCGAATTAAAGATGTTTGAGCATTTGCTTCAATATTTTCCTTCACCGTAAAACAAGCGATGAGATTACGTCTAAGACATCTTTACACGTGGGAGGTGATTGTACACAGAAAGACGTAGGTACACGCCTTTCTCATTTTATGCCACAGTGGAGATGCGTATGCCCTTAGCGTGTACAATAACCTTTTATGTATTATAAATTTCGCAGATAGATATGTCAATTTTTTTTATGGGATAGGAGGGCAAACGATCAGACCGTTCGCCTGATGGTAAGCGATTACCGCCGCCCATGGACACCCGCAGCACCAAAGGAGTCACGAGTGCGTTGCCGACCTTTTAAACACAACGCGAAACACAACGTAAGCGTTGTTTAACGCCGGTTTTCTGTGATACCACATCACTCCGGTCGAGCCGGCCCATTCGTGCCGAAGCATGGCTTTCCCACGTAAACATTCCATCCCATTGTACCATAGTTTCTATTTTTTGCTTTTATCTAAACGATCAATATAGGAGTGTCTCTTTTATAAATGCAGAACCCAAACCCAAATCATCTTGAAGCGTTGACTTGAAAATCAATAATTCTGCAACATTTAATCGAGTTAGGGATGGTTCCACCCCGCGGCATAAATTGTAGCGGCACGCGCCAAATTGCGGGGTAATTGCGTTCGGATCATCTGACATCGTTAGCTAGATGAGCGGCCTGTATAAGTATACGACAGAATATTGGGTGCAGGGATGCGATAGTAAAATATGCTGCTATATTCGATCGAGAAGGCATTTCTTTTTTTAATGAAAATTGCTTCTGTAGGTTCTCTTAGTCTTATCCCGGTCTTATAGGAGTCTCCTTTCATTCTAATAACATGAACCTGTGTCAGGACTTCCCCACACTAGCCACAATCTAATTTCCAAGGCCGTCACACACGTATTATAATATTCCAAAATTTATTGAACTGCAATATACACTGGTAGATCATACACCCATATGTCAATATAATTTGGTATGTTATACTATATTAATTAATGCCGATATCTCATGGTTTTTCTGGGATTTTGACTTTCTTGATTGAAAACGAATAAACAGAAAAAGGTCGCCCAAAATCACAGGTGATAGGTACGTAATTAGAAAAAATGACAACCAACGAAAACCGTTGAAATATTCCAGAAGAAATAGAAATAAAATCATATCCTATTTTTAGCATTCCAAGTTCATAATTATTCCGTGTCCCAAGTTAAATAGATTCCAAGACCGTACGAGGGCCGTAAGTGATGTGTTACGGTTACAGTGCCAAATTTAATACAGCTATTAATAGAAACCACTATTGTTAATTACTTAGCGCGGGACAATGGTATTGAATCATCGAATGTCCCACACACGGTTAGTAACAAACTGTATTAAGAGTCCGGTGGACCGAATTTCTCTTGTAAGCGTAATACCGAAATAAATCATAATTGAAACACAATTTAATCAATTTCTGTTATTATTCGGATTCCGATACCATTAATCTAGGTTCCTACATTACCATTTCGTCCAAAATACTTCACTGGAAATAAATATAAGCGAATGCAGTTTTTGATAACTTTACCAAGTTTGGAACGTTTTTCGGACTTTTATTTCCAGGGAAGTAGTAGTAGACGAAATAGTACTGTAGAAACCTAGACTAACGGTACCCAAATCCGAATAATAACATAATTTGATAGAATATTGTTTGGATTAAGATTCATTTCGGTATTACGTTTTTGTGGGCAATTAAAGCTCCGCCGGACCCTTATCATTCGTCCCGAATTTGGTGGTACATTTAATTCACATTATTCAATCTAAAATTAATAAAATTTAATATAAAACGAAGATGTAACGCGAACTATTTAATGGTATAAATAACTATTTATTGTAACTCACTGAATAGTGGCCACATGCGCGACTGCTGAGGCTGGGGTATTGAATTCGATTCTCAAGTCGAGTTCAGGTTTTCCTATGAAATTAATCAGTACCAGGATTTGGTTTGCATTATTATATTATTATGGTACATGGGTACCGTGAATGGGCAGACACCACTTCACAACCTACACCTCTTCGTATACCTTCAAGGAATACACCTGAATTTTGTGGGACACTTTATAGAAATACACATTGCTGAACCTGAAATCGAACCCTGGCCCTCTGCTTAGCAACCTCACTTGAGTCATAGTCAAAGTCAAAGTTCTTTATTGCTTCATGTGTAAATATACATATATACATAGATACATAGGTCTCTAGTTTGGTAAGTATCAACATGAAACCCCGTTGGGGCACAGTTTAGACTACATAGGTACTTAAAGTTAATTATATACTAAATTAAAATTTATTATTGTTATTATGAGTCCATTGACGCAGTCAATCCACATAACGTCTATAGTTCGATAAAAGCAAGAATATATTCTATTCGATAAGCACATCAATTGTAAACACAATACGATACCAGTACCAATATTCCATTTACCACCAATATTCCATTTCTGTAAACACCACGATATTCCCAGCAAGGAATATATTTGTCTGACCGAATAAAATTTGAAATAACATCCCAACATCAACTCCCACATCAGACGATGGTCATATAAAATCAGGGTACCGATAAAATGCAAGAAAACCCCTCGGTCGCCGGCACGTACGGAACCAATCCAAATCACTGCATCGCTATGTTCACATCAAAATTTCATACACCGAGCCTGCAACTGAATATCAATTCGCATATTGGTATTATATTCTAGAATATTTAGTCTAACTGTAATAAGGTCAATGTTCAATGGGATTGGATAAATCGAATATGGAAAAGTTGGAAAAATAAACTTTAGCACTAACAAAGTTAAAGTAAAATATTTTAAAAAATAACACCTACTTGACCTGGGAAACGAACTCAGGACCTCTGTTATTGGATTATTCTATGAAATTCTCAGTAGCAGCTCGGAGTTTGGATTTCTGTCTGGTTAATGGCAATAGTCTCGCCCCCTATTACATGGGAGACCTAAACATACCTTAAACATCAATTCATTATAAATATAGCTCCAATATTTTATTTCCGAACTGTATTGGTTACTAGACCCACGTTTAATAAAATAAATAATTATTAATTGAAGCACGTAAGTAATTTTGTTTAAAATAAGTAAACCGAAATTAAATATAGCCGTAAACAGAGAAATGATCGCCCAAAACACTCACTGTAGAACAAAACAGTACCTACTAAACATGATAAGTTTCAAACAAGAAGGTATCTTTTCCCTCAAGCGGCTTCCGAATTTTCCAAAAGCATGTAACTACAAGTATAACGTATAAGGAATGGTTACCGCAGCGTCGTAAACGTCCCTGACAAATTACATAACAATAACAACAGCCCACGCTATCCGAATAGCAAGCCGTTTGCAAACCGGTCACGTTCCTATTGCGTTCCGGATGATCTTTGTACGGCGAACAATTTTGATACTAGCTTGTAAAATAGTGTCAAGAAAAAAAATAAGTTTACTGTAGTTGTGTATACACAGAGTTAGCGATAAGATTAAAGACATACATAAAATGTTTAAGCAAATTTGAATAGACAAAAATTAAAAAATCAAAATGAATTTGAATTTTGACAAAAATTAACAAATATTATGTTTCAGGAAATAATTAAAAGATTTCAAATTGTCCAAAAACTAGATCGATATTATTCGAGACTGTTATTAACAGATTAGGTTTGTTAAAAAAAACTGCCCGAGAAAAATGTAATAAGGGCCCGGCGGAGCTCGAATTTCTCACAAAAACGTAATAGGTACAATATTTGATCAAATTGTGATATTATTCGGATTGGGATACCGTTAATCTAGGTTCCTACAGTACCTACCATTTTGTCTACTACTACTTCACAGGAAATAAACGACTGAAAAATCGTTTCAAACTTGGTAAAGTTGTCAAAAATTGCATTTGCTTACATTTATTTTCAGTGAAGTATTTTGGACGAAATGGTCTGACTGACAGACTTAATTAACGGTATCAGAATCCAAATAATAACACAATTTAATTAAATTGTGTTTGAATTACGATTTATTTTGGTATTACGTTTATATGGGAAATTCGGTCCGCCGGACTCTTAAGAAATGTTTTATTATAATATTACACTTACCTTGATGTATAAGTGTTATAGCATTATGGTATTAATTGAATTATTTTTATTTCAAAACCAAAGCTGATATCAACAAAGATGTTGCCACTAAATTAACAATATTGAGCCACACGGAAACTGAACAATTATGCATTCGAAATCAGCCAAATCGCAAAAGTATCAAAATCATTACATCCTTATAAGTAGAAAGATGAGAGATCTCATAAAAATTATATCGAAGTGGGCACGAGTTTAGGTAAGAGTGTCATATCGATATTGAACACAGCACTCGGATATTCCGTACAATTGCTCCAGCATACCAAAATATGGTGGGCAAAATTTTATCATTGAGCATTATTATTAAATAAATAAAAAAACACGATGTTATTCATAGTTGACAGCCTCATTGGTCTAATGATCCCAAATGCGACTGCTACGCTAGAGGTCCTGGGTTCGATCCCCTGGTCGAGGAAAGTGTTATTTATTAGGTTTTTCTATGAAATTCTCAGTAGCAGCTCGGAGTCTGGATTTGTGCCCGGTTAATGGCAATAGGCTCGCCCCCTATTACATGGGACCGACGAACTGTGGATGTACATTAGTACGCCTCTACCTAACCTTTTGGGGAATACAGGCGTGATGGTATGTTATGTTATACATAGTTCTTAAGTTTATCCAAATAATGGGTCATCAACAGAACATCGATATTAAAAAAAACTTAAAATATATAATAAAAGAAACGTGTAGTTTGACATTAAGACGAGACAATCAATTCGTATCTCATAGCTGGCTTTTAAAATAGCAAAATAATTTAATGTCCTAATACATAATTAAAACATGAACATACGGCTAGAACGTGATTGACACTCATAAAACTCTAAAACCATCATACTGTATCCATTAATTCAACAACGTAAAAAATGCCTCTATTTAATATATCCAATTAATTACAAGTTTATAACAATTTTATCAAACCACGTATCCAACTTAAAAGGTTTTAAAACATTCAATATGTGAGGTATGCACTCACAAATCACTTGGACCTTTGGGAATGTATATAAAACACATAAAAAACACAGAGGGTTCTGTAGGAAATAAATTTTATACGGATGACATTTTTAAATTTACCTAAATCAAATTAAAATAAGTCATAGTCAAATATTTTATTTCAAATAAACCAGTATTACTTTTGAATTGTCAAAAACTAGGTGCACGGTTCCAAATAGTGGGTCTTATGGAGAAGAACCGGCAAGAAACTCCATAGATACTCTTTAAATAAAAATTATGACATTGTGTTTGTTTACAATTTTGTGAGACCTGTGTAGCTTTTAATATTATTGAAATTCGTATGCGTTGGTAGATTTTATAAATTTATCAACAATTCTTAAGAAAATCAGTAGATATGCTAGTGGGCTGGGACAGCCAATGGCTTGACGATGATGCTCGTTAAAGTACAGTTTTGGTGGCGCGCGCTGGTCGCCGCATTTCGGATTTGATTCCCAGTAGAGGCAACTATTTGTGTGGTCCACAGATATTTGTTTCTAGTCTGGGTGTAGGTAATTTGTATCCGTTAATTGTATTTCTGCGAAGTACCTACCCCGTGACACAGGGATTGTCTGGGAGCTGTCTTTTAGAAAAAATATCTGCAAAGATTTTGAAGTATTTTTTTAAAAACCTGCGGTCTGAACTCTTTTCCATGTCAATATCAGACTTTTTCAGTAGATTTTAAGTTTTTTTTTTTCATACAAACCTTGTGACAATAAAGAACACAAAAAAAGAATTATTATTAGATAAAATTTATATTTTAAAATATTTGAAACTTCGCATCATGGTCCCCAAAACAATATCTCACCTCGAAGACGAAAAAAACGTCTTACCGTTGCAAATGTTGCAAACAATGTGACCGTTTTTTCGCCACAGATCCCAAAACACGACATAAAAAATAAAAAGGGCACAGATAAAGAGTCAGAAAGGTAAACATTGAACACGTATAGAACTAAATATAAATGTCTTGGGAGAACATTAAGATAGTGAGTGGAATTTTAAAAGCTATTTAATATTATGTTCTGTTCAAACTTTATTATGGACTCCAGTACGGATGGTGGAAAGTATCGAGGGATAAAAATGAAATAATATTTAGTGAAAACTACAGAATAAAAATTAGAGCGATGTTTGCTATGATGGGTGGCGGGATCGTTTCCCGCACGACACAAGTATTTGTATGGCAGGTGGTGGTTGTTCCGGGACTGGGTGTGTGGCATTTTTTTCTTTTATGAAGGATCTATTGACTGTTTTGCTCTTAGAAAATTCCAACAATACTTTGCGTGACCTGGATATCGAACCCAAGACTTCACATGCGTCCACCAGACCAATAAACATCGACTACCTATCAATTTAACATAATTTTAATTTGGAATAAATTACGTATTAGAATTATGATGGTCTTCCACTAAAAAAACGCAATAAAAAGTTTTCTTTCTTTCTTTCCAAACAGCATTTAACATTTCTTGGAACAACTTTCCTGCAGCCGTACCGTGAATCGTCTCTTACAAGACGAAAGCATTTAAATGAATGCGCGATAAACTGGCTCTGTATTAATGAATGTGCGTCGAGCACCACGCCTACACATATTGTACTGGAGTACAAATACATACAAACGTACCAAGGGTTAGGCAGAGGTGTACTAATGTACACCCACAGTTCACCGATATGTTTAGGTCCCCTGAAATAGAGGGCGAGCGTATTGCTATTGACGGGCATAAATCCAGACTCCGAGCTGCTATTTAGAATTTCATAAAAAAACCCAATAACACTTTGCTCGACCTGGGGATCGAACCCAGGACCTCTAGTGTAGCAGTCGCGCTGAGAACCACTAGACTAATGAGGCAGTCTAACATTGTTAGCATTTTTTTTATGGTATAGGAGGGCAAACGCGCAGACGGATCGCCTGATGGTAAACGATTACCGCCGCCCATGGACACCCGCAACACCAGAGGAGTCACAAGTGCGTTGCTGGCCTTTTAAAAGGGGATTGGGCCTCCGGTAACCTCACTCACTCGGCGAAACACAACATAAGCGTTGTTTAACGCCGGTTTTCTGTGAGGCCGTGGTATCACTCCGGTCGAGCCGGCCCATTCGTGCCGAAGCATGACTCTCCCACGCATTATACTCAAAACTTATCAGCTTGGCGTAGCATTGATAGCCTAGTGCTATGACCATTGGACTGTCAAGACAAAGGTTTCGAGTTCGAATCTAAAGCATGCCTATGACTTTTCGAAGTCATACAATGTGCATTATATCTTGAAGAAACCTGCATGCCTGACTGATTTTCTCGACGACGTGTGAAGTTTGCCAACCCGCACTAAGCCAGCGTGGTCGACTATATCCTAATCCCTCTCATTCTGAGCGGTGGCCTGTGCTCAGCAGTGGAAGTATTCCTCTTTCGGCACCAACTTTTTGAGCACCTAAGCTTACACTTACAGCACCAGTATGTATATTAGCTCGGTGCTCAATATGGAAGCTTAGGTGCCCAAATAATTGGTGCCGTAAGAGGAATACTCCCTGCAGTGAGATAAGATCATGGGTTAGTTTTATTGGTATCCCCCCACCGGCAGATTAAAAGTACAAGATCAACTGATTGTTAGCATATTTTGTAGTGGTGAGCTCCTAGCGACCGAGTTTCTTTTCTATTATTATAATATTTAATTATGGACCACACTCCTTAAGAACTCTTTCTCAATTTGTATCTTTTAAAAACCACACACATTTTTTTAAATTACAACTGGGACAGTATAATGGATTGATTATGAAACGCTTTAAGTCCACTTTTATCATGCATACCGCTGAAATGTGGAATGCGCTTCCCGAATGGATCATCCCCGATAGATATAATCTGGGTGTCTTTAAATCACGAGTGAATCTAGGCTAGCGCGCACCATCGTAGATCGCAGTGTCGCTTAACATCAGGCGAACTGGCGGTCAAGCGTGAGCCTATCACGAACAAAAAATAAAAAACCGGCCAAGTGCGAGTCTAACGCTCTCGCCGAGGGTTCCGTACAAATTTGTAGGTACATATTATTATTAATTACAAATGCATAGATTTCTGATTTTTCCCTATACTTGTAGTATAAGACGGTATTACTTGCCAAATTTCATAGTTCGAGGTCAATGGAATTTATACCCTATACATTTTTATTCCATTGAGAGTGTCGAAATATCCGTTTTTGCTGCATAAAAACGGCCGTATCTTTGTTTTACGTTAACTTAGGAGTTTGATTTTTTCCCAGCTTCAAGGGACTGTAGACTTGAGTATATGGTTTTAACTTCAACTCGAGACCTTCACGCGTTCCCGACGGTCTTGACAGACAGACGGACGGACAACAAAATGAGCCTATAAGGATTCCATTTTTTCCTTTTGAGGTACGTAACTCTAAAAATGATACTTAGAGCATTTATTCCATAGTGATATTAGCTATCTTGTCAAGTTCGTCTGGGGTAGTACCATCGCATTGACAAATATTCTGCCACTGAGCAATAAGTACCGAGCTGCCCGATTTGAAGGGCAATGTAGTCACAGAAATATTATTACTACTAGTACATATATATATAATAAATATAATATATAATAATATAATAAATATATAATAAATTATTATTACTAAGCTTAAGAGACTTAACAACTGAGCTATGGTTTCAAGATGACAATCCGCGAGTGATAATATTGATGTTGATGGACATACATATTATTACGCTTGTATTCCCCGATGAGTTAGGCAGAGGTGAACTTTGTACACCCACAGTTTGTCGGTATGTCTAGGTGATAGAACCGAGGCGGTTCTAGAGCTGCTAATGAGAATTTCACAGAAAAACCCAATCACACTACAACCCAGGACCTCTAACGTCAATCCCTGGACGGAATAAATATTGTACTTTAGGTTAGGTCCTTAGTTTTTCCGGGTATCGGTGTTTAATTATCTATATATGTAAGACACTGCCTCGTTAGCCTAGTGGTCGCGAGCGCGACTGCTACATTAGAGATCCTGGGTTCGATTCCCAGGTCGAGCAAAGTGTTATTGAGTTTTTTTTAGTGAAATTCTCATTGACCGCTCAGAGTTTGGAATATGTGCCCGGTTAATGGCAATAGGCTCCCCATATTAGGTGTTTATGGGACCCAAAAATACCGACGAACTGTGGGTGTACATTAGTACGCCTTTGCCTAATCTTTTGGGGAATACAGGCGTGATGGTATGATTGCAAATTGCTAATTACCCATCGATGTGAAAAATTGTGCTTGTAAAGGCGCCGATACAGAAGAAAATTCAAGTATGGGGAATACCTATTAATATTCATAAGTATTTCTTTATCAAAGGAACAAAAAACCTACATAATTATACTTACGTCAGTCTTGAAAACACACAATAAACTAAAGACATTTTATAAGACAAAACAACTACTAGGAAAAAATATCCGAATAAACTCAGTCTTCGTAAGGTTTCATAGAGATAGTTGCTCTCAAAAACCAACTCAATCTGAATCCTACACGTTCAATTCAGATTAGCTATCTGCGACATCCGACAATAAATCGCGCGACTCGTCGCAGAATAAAGTCGTCACTATATCGTATCGGTATCGCTGCGCCCACGACTGGGGGACGACTGGTATACGAGCTACGAGTAAGTATTCGGCGTAAAGTCTGGGGTATACTGGGTTATGAGGTTGAATTTGATATATATTGGACTGGAATCAACTTTTGTATAAATATTTATTTATTTTTGTGTTAAACTGGCTTCTGCCCGCGACTTTGTCTGCGTGGACTTCAGGATTGGGTCCGACCTGGATAAAAAGCCTATGTCTTATTCCAGGCTATAATCTATTTGTGTGCCAAATTTTATCCAGATCCGTTCAGCCGTTCTGGCGTGAAAGAGTAACAAACATCCATACATCCATACATCCATACTCACAAACTTTCACGATTATATTACGATATTAGTAAGGAAGTACGAGTAGGTGACTAAAACATGCGATACATCGAAATGGGAAGATCAGTAATCATTACTTATTCATTTTAGAATATAATTTATTTTATGTGACCTGTGTTTGTCTCATTTAGGTAACTACGTAATTCCTAATTGGTGCCCAAACTGTCTCAATAAATTATTTATTTCTTATTGGTTTTTTTTTATGGGATAGGAGGGCAAAGGAGCAGACGGATCGCCTGATGGTAAGCGATCACCGCCGCCCATGGACACCCACAACACCAGAGGAGTCACGAGTGCGTTGCCGACCTTTTAAAAGGGGGTTGGGCCTCCGGTAACCTCACTCACTCGGTGAAACACAACAACGCAAGCGATGTTTAACGACGGTCTTCTTTGAGGCCGTGGTATCACTCCGGTCGAGTCGGCCCATTCGTGCCGAAGCATGGCTCTTCCACGTAAAAATTTGGTTTCAAGTAATATTAATTTAACGCGATAAAATCCGTAAAAAGTAATTTTATTTCAATTATTTATTTCTTTCTTCGTTCAATGATCCAAATTGGCCAAAAACAATCTTATTTTTTATCTTAGATGGTGCAAACTAAACTATTGTCTTTAGGTAGACATGAATAATCGGTAACTATTTAACAAAAAAAACACAAATAAATAATTTCAAGCAAGTATGAAAATATTCGCGCGCCGAGCCCGTTCCATCCACTACGCAAATAGTTACCAAGTTTGCACCTTTTGCACTTCAATCATTTTATTTATTTTTTTTCTCGAGAAAAGTAGCAGTAGATGCGCACGAGAGGATGCGTATCAATCCTTACTTCCTTACTAATAATATAAACGTGAAAGTATGGAGGAATGTATGGATGTATGGATGTTTATTAGGTACTCTTTCACGCCAAAACGGTTGAATGGATCTGGATAAAATTTTGCACACAGATATATTATGGCCTGGATTAAAACATAGGCTACTTTTTATCTAGATCGAACCCAATCCTGAAGTCCACGCAGACAAAGTCTCGGGCAGAAACTAGTAATTAATACATATATCCGACTGTTCGAATTTTTACTTAGATGTAAAACACATAAATATATTTCATTTAAAATGAATCGTCTGGACAACAATTTCCATAGACTTATATTGATGCCGTGCCGTGCCGTCCACGTCATCAATATCGGTGTGCCCCGACCATAAGCCTCAACGTCTGTATTCGAGTAATCCGCTGTGGTAAGTTAGTCACAAGTTCACGGCGACGCTTATCTTAGTAAAATAAATTGCGCAGGTAATCAAATGTTAGCGAGGATTGTTGTGTCGCGCATAACACTCTTCTTTTTGTTCAGGTTGTGCTATTGTTTGAGTGAAAATCTTGTATAGTCGGTGTCATGGTTTTGTCCGATGATAGGAGATAGGTTTTGAACCGAGCCTGAAGCTAAATGTGTTATTTATCAATTGATTTATCTGCAATATTAAGCATGCATGCCGCTGTAAGTCTAAAGATGGGTGATCAAGACTCTGGGTCTTATGTTTGATTCCCATGTTCAGCAAAGTGTTATAAGGTTTTTCAGTGATAGGAATTTGAATGTGTGCCCGGTTAATGGCAGTAGGCTTAATGGCTCGCTCCCTAAGTATTACATGGGACCTCTAAATATATCGCCGCAATGTTGGTGTAGGCATTACAGTACAGCAGTATCCGTCTAATCCTTCGGAGAATACAGGCATGACGGTACTATTTATGTTTTTCAGTGGATTTTTTCTATAGTCGGGATTTAACTTTTTTTCTCGCCCATTTCGTCTCCCTTGAGACCTCCCCACCCTCTTTCCAAATCGCTCCGTCTGCGGTTTTAGCTACTCAATCTCTAGTGTAAGAGCCCAATTCATCGCGCCACCTCCATCTGGGCTGACCACGCTGTCATTATTTCGCATGACAGAAATATTTTTTGGATTCGGTCTAGTCATCGCTTTCAGACGAAAATATAGACATTACTCGGAAAGCTGCCACGCTGAAATGGAACTGAGCTGGAGACATTCGCATGTCAGACATAATGGCAGACGCCTATGCGGAAAATGGATATGGCCGTATGAGTATGGACTCTTTGCAAAAAGACTGGTCTTTAACAGCAACGGAGAGAGATCAGTGGAAGAAGAATGAGAAGGCATTTAACCTAAATGGTGACTTATGTGATAATTAATCAATGCTGCACTAAATTCCCAACGTCGCTCGTTTCGTTCGTCCATTTGAACCATAGATCTTTTACACTATGCTAATGTTTTCCAATAAATGCACCAACACAACATAATTGAACACTGACAGACAGTTAACGCAGTCCCTAATAGATGTCCGTAACTGCCGACCACTAAATTGTCGAATGTCGTGCGAGCAATGTGTCAGCGTAAACGCTACAAACTGCCACGGAAGCAAGTAGTGGGGACAATATCGATTAGGAGCTTGTTTACTAACCGATATTATGGTATTCGGTAAAAACGAGTGGTACCTATTATCGTACTAACGCAGCTATGTCAAACTTGTACTGTAATCAGATGAAAACAAGTACCTAAAGGTACGGTGCCGCAACATCGGTGATATCTCTTCTTTTTTTTAAATTCCGAAAATCCTCATTGGGTCCTCCATTTTCCACACACGGGAGTGCCTGAGTATATCGGATTCATACCAGCTAAAACCTCACTTGCCTCCTCTTGCCTTGTAGTCACGACCATGGGAGTTTTATGTAGACTTGAGGTCTCATTTACTAACCCTGTGATGCCTATCGATCGTCTTGTAGTCAAAGCCTGACATGCTCACTAAAATTTTCTGTTGATGGTGGCGTTGTGTGTCGTGTTGTTAGGCGCCCTACAATCTGATTATGTCAAACGACGCTGATACACACGTCGCGTCGTGCTCGTGAACGGGTGCCGTCAGTCGGGACTGGTCAGCTCTGACATGCCATGGCAATCCGAATTCAGTTACCTATGTTATCTTTTTGGAAGGTAATTTATTCCATCAATTATAAACTCCACAATACTCGCATTGATAGAAGTAAATCATTGTACCTAAACATCAATTACCTATTGAAAATAGTATCTATGGAGTTTCTAATCGGCTCTTCTCCATAAGACCCACCATTTGGAACTGTGCAAATAGCTTTTGACATTTCAAAAGTACATGTGTATATGGTCTCAGGTAGGACCAGTGTTATCTCTCCTAGACGGTTTTACGAATAAACGAATTATCGAAATATTAGTACTAGTTTCCTAGATTTAAGCCATTCCTAGAGTGTGTCCTTTTGAGAATAACTCATTTCCGGAATATAACCTTTGAATACTTAATATCCATTTCCGGAATAAGGCATTTACATACTAACTAGTACAGTACTACTCTAGGTTTATTTAATTTTACAAGACAGATTAGAATTTTGTGTCTTCTCTCTCGGATAAATCTTGTGTCATCTCTCTAGAATGAAATTTAACTGTAGGTACCTATTGGATATAATACCTATATCATCATAAATTAATGTAGACAAAGAACGCATCTCTCACTCATAACTCATTGGTCTTATAGAAATGAAATAATAATACATAATTTCCCAGCTGCTTGTTGTTTGGATTTACACAGGCCCACCCCCCATTAACCAAAACGGACTACAACGGACCCAAACATACTGACGAACTGCGGGAAATGATGGAATGTTGTTATATATATTCCCTTAGCCAAGAATTAAATTACCTATTTATTTTATTCTAAATTTACAACAAATAAAAGTACCTACTTAAAAAGGCAAACTTTTCACAAAATAATATCATTGACAACTTCAATTTCAATCAGTGCAACATAAAATTAGATAAATTTGACAGAAGAATGACGACAAATTTTAAAGCATACCAATGAAAAATAATTTACAATTCAACGTTGCATTTAAATTAATCTACTAAATTAGATATCCAAATAACAATTTGACAACACCATTTCTATAAATAAAAAAAAGTTGCAGAACGAATTTAAAAAATAACGTGCAAAATCAAAAGTCATTAATGTCCAATAAGTTAAAAAGTTGAGCGACGGCCATAATAAATCATTTTTTATTACATCTCTGTACCAATTTTTCCTAGTCTTTTTTCATCAATTTAACACGAGCAAAAAGTGGCACTCAATTGTAAGGTTTACGCTGCGATACATTTTTTCCTTTTTTTGTTATGAGCAACCCGTTTAATATTTTTGGCCAATCAGAGGAGGCGGTTGGCGATCCTGCAACGCCCTCCACGCTCGCTATTGGACAGTGCTGTGGTACAGATTATGCGATGGCGGGAAACGGATTTAAGTCTATGGCATCTCATTCTTACAATCGACAAGGAGGTCGAAGTTTAAATATCGATACCGATTTGATATCGATAGAATTTTGTTTCATATTACTACGCATAATTATTTTAACTTAGGCCTTCCCATCTTGTATCATAAAATTTAGTGCACTTTATTGAAGTGCACTTTTTAGTATTTTACAAACGCACCCTATTTTTATGTTGATTACAAGAAATGAATCAAAGTTTATATTTTAAGGAAAAAGAGACAAAAACTACACTACTTAGTGCTATATACCTGCTATTGAATTTATATGTTGGGGGACAAACTTCCCTACGTTATTTGCCCGAGACAAAACCATTTCATAGTCATATTCATTCTAATGAGAATCTGAATACCTACTATTGTATACTTTCCTTATAAGGATGGTGCTTTAATTAAAAGATCAGACCATCGGAGGAATGGTGCACGATTTTGTAAGAAACATACATAATTTGATTGATTTTTTATGTTCAATTGGGCCAAATTAAAATTATTTTTTTAGATTGAATTGAAACATCACGTTTATTATTTAGTAGTTTTAGCACACATAAACATAACATAATCAACCCATTATACTGTCCCACTGCTAGGCACGGGTCTCCTCTCAGAATGAGAGGGATTAGGCTATAGTCCACCACTCTGGCCTAGTGTGGGTTGGCAGACTTCACACGCCATCAAGAAAATCTCTCAGGCATGCAGGTTTCCTCACCATGTTTTCCTTCACCGTTTAAGCGTGTGATAATTAACTATTTAATACGCACATAACTTCGAAAAGTCAGAGGTGCGTGCCTTGGGTTCGAACTCGAGACCTTTGACTTGGCAGTCCAACGGTCATACCACTAGGCTATTACTGCGTACAATTTTAGCACAGCACAGCACAATTTTATAAATCCTTTACAGGTTTTTCTCTATTTTTTACGTAGTCTCGTTTATATCCCGATGCTGGGCAAAGGCCTCCCTAAGTCACATTTCTCTATTTTATTGTTATTTTTATTTACCTTTCACCATAAATGAATAAATGATATTTATTTTGTAAATGGATCTTTTAAAGACACTTTTACAAGTCAATGTTTTATTTTTTTACATAGGTTTTCTCAAACCTATTTTTTTTTCATACCAAGTTATTTATTTATTTCATCGATACTGTCCCATCACTAGTGAACTAAACGTCTCGAGTGTACGTCTTCACGCAGACGACCAATTTCATCAGCAATACATTGTAGGCGTCATTACGAGCTCGTTGCAGACGGAGTATCGCTGTAATCTCGTCGTAATCATGCGGGACATCGACCAAACGTAATTGGATCTCAAGTAATTAGGGTTTAAGTAGTTTTTTACTAAATAGATGTGGGATGTTTATTTTTTTATGTGCATCAGGCATGATACTGGGGAAAACAGTGTTATTATTTATTTTAAGGGCGTATTTCATGATCGTATGGGCATAGTTACTATCTAACTATTAGATCAGATATGTAATGTGTGATTTTATAAGTCAGATAATTTAACCGGTGTCGATCTACCTTCTTTTACTTTTATTTCTAACCTACCTGTTTAGGATTTTACCGCAGTAACTTAACCTTTTTTTTTTTACTCGGTGGGGAAATTCGCCTTTGCATGCCGCCCGGCTTCGGGGATGCAGGATGGTTGTCTCGGGCTCTCCGGCCAGGTGGCCAGCATACCGACTAAAACCATTACCACTGCCACCTTCCGCATAGTGGTGGGATCACGGGAATCGCTCTCGCATGCTTTACGATCCCACCGCGGACGTCCAATGTGGCAGAGGCGAAACGATCCCAAAGGGAAGGTAGGTACTATGGTAGGGTAGCAAGTGATTAACTAAATAAGTAGGTACTTACTATTTTCATAAATGGGACAGATATTATAATAAGTACCTACTATACCTACTAGTAGTTTAGTCCATCTGGTTAAATAGGTCATTTATTCTCCTAACCTTTTCCCCAACTGGCTGAATATCAGTATTTTTCACGAAGCGACTGTAATCATACCAAGCCAAGCAACCCAATTTCTGGGTAATACCAATATCCTATACAACAACAACTATGACAACCGGGACCGACGGTTTTACGTGCTCTCCGAGGCACGAAGGGTACTGTAGTAGTGGTAGGGGTAGTAGTATGTTGTTATTAACTTACAATGTGAATACACAAATAAAAAAACACCCGCACATTACACGTATGTTCAAGTTGATTCGCTTTTAAATGGTTTGATACACAACTTGTGACCCTCAGTCTAGCTACGCTATAATGATGCTCGTTACAAATGATAGATGAAGCACGAATTAGGTAGGTATAATCATACAGCATTTTGAACTCTATTGTCTAAATAGTAAAGATAAAGAGAGCTTATCCGGGTCATTTTTAATTTATATTTACATGGCTTCATTGCTTTTACCTTTTTTTATTCGGTAGTTTTAGGCTTCACAGTCATTTATTATTTTTCTATATACTTATACCTACCTACCTACTATATAAGCTATTCAATTCGATAAAGAACCTAACCCACTCTAAATTAAATGTTACTCCTACCTTCCAGAGGGTTGTACAAATTGTTTTTCTATTGTTTCTTAATAGGTTAATTTGTGGCCATCAGATTTTTTTAAAACTTTCTTCTTATGGTTTTATGACACATAAAACCTAATAAAACTCATTTGTCGAGCTTGTTTTGGAATAGGTACGTTAATTTTCAAAAATATCTTGAATGTAAAATAGGTATTAAAAATTCATTAGGGGTGAGTGTGTGCCTTGTAAATAATATTCCAGACGGACTTTTGCCATCTAGTATCGAATAGCAGAACTAAAACGTGTAAAGTTAACGTTCTTCTTAATATTCCTATTTGTTCCTAGGTGGCGCTATTCTAAAATGCCTACTGTCAAAAATTATCAAGCAAGTATTGTTTCTCCCCCACAGAGGGCGCAAGTACAGGTTTTTTCATTTTAAAATAGCCAGTCTGACAGTGGCACATATTCTTCTTTTCCTAAAGTTTAAATTATTCTGTCTAATATTTTATAGAAACAAGACGTAATCCAAACGGTCCCGCCACCTTTTTTGGGACAGCCTCGACGACCGCGCGTTCCATCTGCACACAAAAAGAGTAGGTACCTTTCGGGAAAGACTGGGCCTTCGGCCACTCCCCAGCAATGGGACAGTAACGGCTATTAAAAAGCCCATAAAATTAACATACTGCCACGCCTGTATTCCCTTCAAGGTTAGGCAGGAGTAAGTACTTAATGTACCTACACCTACAGTTCGCCGGTATGTTTAGGTTCCATGGTATAGGGGGCGAGCTTATAGCCATTAACCGGGCACAAATCCAGACTCCGAGCTTCTTTTGAGAATTTCGTAGAAAAATCCAAAAACACTTGGCTCGACGTGGGGATTAAACCCAGGACCTCTAGCGTAGGCAGTCAAGCTTTTCTTCATTTCTGGTTTTTAGGGATGTTAATATGAACCCATGGCAGTGACGATACTAAAGTGCCGCGTCCCCAGGTGGCACATGATGCTTGACAATTTTGTATACTATACAATGCTACTAGAGAACTTGTATTTTTTTTTTCTAATGAAGATGAAAGCGTTATTAAACACGACTTCATTAATTTATAATTAACAAGGCGGCGGTAGCCTAATGGCTAGGGCGTCGGAGTTGCTACCATGTGGTTGCCGGTTCGAAACCCACCCATTGCACTACCGACGTGAACCCACTCGTAACACAAGCATTTAGCTTAGCAGGAGGGGTTAATAAGATTACTAGTAATGTACGACCCACATTGCTAGTAAGCTTTTAAAAAAACTATTTAAGTAATACATTTTCAAATAAAAATCCAAAGTCAACCATTTATATTTTCTAAAATTATCAGTGAGAAAAACCCTGAATGTACGGTCGCCAGCACATCGTGGTATCCAAAACTGTCACATTTCTACAAACGATTTTCAATTTCATCTCCAAATAATAGAGTTTATTATCCATTGGGGAAATTTGACAGTTTGTGGTAACTTGATGTGCTCACGACTGTACATCAAAGTGGTAAGTCACTCAGTTGAAAATCCGTAGCAGCCCGTAGCACGATACCACGATACGTACTACTACTAACTGCTACATGCTTACTACGTACGTAGCAACTCAGTACTACGCCGATTATGCTACGCTACCGAATTCGGCTTACTGAAGTAAAACGCTTATTACGCGTACTTTTGTGTACAACAAGTACACAACAGTACGCGTTACCCACGTATGTATATAAATTTTTCTGTACCTTTCTGTCTAAATTCAGTAACAAAATAGTGTATTTCTTTTTATTTTAAGTTAGAGTTTGGGGGTCTAACATTTATGTCCATAATATTTGGCTATTGCATTATCTCGTCTAGCAATTTTTTTGGTCCGACGATAAAATAATGTCGTAGCAAGTATGTTATGGTATCTTGACAGGGTATTACTCATGTATCTCACGTAACTTGAATGGCATTAAACATCTGTGTCGTGAAACTTGTGGTGAAGATCAAAATAGTCGCCTGAGTCGAGCCACTTTCAGAATTGTACTTTCATAATTCCATGTACTTAGGTACCTCTCTCTGCCCTACACATTAGGTGTGAAATGTGTATTTTGTTTAGGGCTGACTTTTCAATAGTTAGATATCTTTTAAACGAGGAATATAATTGATGTTTGATTGAAAAACTGTCAAAAAATCGAATTTATTCCGCTGATAAAGTTATCTGGCGATGGAAATATCGGCCCTTATGGAAGTTTTAATAGTTAACGAGACTCGTCTGTGACTAGAAATTAAGTGATAAGTAAGGATTGTGTGAGGAGGACTTGCAATACCTACGTAACTGTACCTCATGTTTCTTCATATACGTTTTTTATTATCCAGGCTAGTACATGTAGGTATTTTAGGCTTAAACTCATCGTAGGTGAGGCTCGATCCTGAAATAGTAGCGGAAAGGCAAGGTTAATGAGGAGCGTTCATAAACACCAATGATACATTTAGTTTTTTTTATTTTCAATATAAGTTACAATACAATATTGTTGTCAACATTTTAACATCGTTATACACTATATTTTTATTTTTAAATAGGTACTGCACCTTAAAATAGCACAAATTACATTAATAGTAAGCCAAATATATTAATGAAATCACTATACATATAGTATCTAATGGAAAATATGCGAATAATAATATTACCTTATCCTACATCAATAAAAAAAATATTACATCACTTTAATTCCATGGACATAATTCTTAAAAAAAAACGTTATTTTAATTAAACTTGTCTGTGGTTCAGCAATGCATTTATCCAGCCATGAATGCATTACTTTTGAAAATATAGACATAATAATTAATACTATTACATTAATAAAATCTATCAAAATGGTCCTTGTATTACCGAAGTATAAAATAAAATATTAATAATCTCATTGTTTTTAGTTGGCACATAACATTATTTTAATAGTTTTAATATTTTCATTGGAAAGCTTCGAACAGTGGATCTTGGTTTCTTTCATTCTTGAACCTTTTTGGGGCATCATCTTCGTCGGTGTAGTCACAGGGGGCGAATAGCTGGACAAAATTAAAACAATTAGGGTAACTTAATAACTTTAATGTGTTAAAACTGTTGTTATCACGAAAGTTTATTAAAACTTTGCGTAAGACATCTTATGAACTAAACATTAGAAACTTTAAACATTTAGTTAATTCCCTCCCTAAAGAATGCAAAATCGGTTAAGTATGTCCTCGAGGTGTTTTTTAGTTTTTTTGCACTACTCTAGGATTTTCTCCTGTATCGTGGTTGCGTTTACAAATTCTAACATAAAAAAACACTCAGATCTGAAACAACTACCTGTAGATCATACAAATATTTACACCGTGTCGGGATCAACACATGGCGCAGAAGCCGATATCTCAGCCGCTACGCCAAAAGTCAAAGTTCGTCGTCAAAAATTTTAAATAATAATAATATAAATTTTTACCTAACACCAAATTCTCGTACGTCCTAAGAATGAATACCATTAACAACGTGAGACCTAACGTCATCTAAATAGAATTGATTCAAAGACGATACTCACTGCAAAGACACAAGTTCTTATGTCGCAGTACAAATCGTATGGTATCGAAGTAGTATCGACCAATTTGGATTTATTCCCAATTAATACCAATAGATTCGCTGTCTTTATTAAACTGAATTTACAATAGTACATTTTGCCTTGCCTTTTGGAGCATGGTGTAAGCTTTAATCTAAGTACTATACAGAAGGACAGGAGATATAAAATAACCACTTTTGATTAATGATACTTATTTATATTGTGATTATTCTAATATTGTTATCTAAATGATTACTGTCTTAATGAGAAATAAAGATCTCTAAACCGATTATTGTTGTTGTTCCAAAGAATCAGTTAATTTTAGTACCTAGACTTATAGTGTCTGCAAGGAGTGGAGTTTATCCATAACGTTTATCGGAGAACAATATAGCGTTATATTTTTGTTATTCTTACATCACTGTGGGAAATAGTAACACGTTACCTTTCAGCTTATATTATACAAACTGAACGCATCGCACACATCACATAGACCTAGTACGTATAAAGGAAACGTAGATATGAGCTCCGTTTTAAATAAATTAAATGAATAAATAATGTGGACTGCCTCATTTCAAGCACGAGTACTACTCTAGAGATCCTGGGTTCGATTCCCAGGTCGAGCAAAGTGTTATTGGGTTTCGCTATGAAATTGTCAGTAGCAGCTCGGATTTGTGCCCAGTTAGAGGCAATAGGCTCGCCCTCTATTAGTAGGGACCTAAACATACCGGCAGACTGTGGGTGTTCATTAGGACACTTCTGCCTAATCCTTCGGGGAATACATGCGTAATCACGTGATGGTGTGATGGATTCTCTTTCTTCAAAAGGCTATTTTGCTCACACTGACACATGTCTAGACTTTAAAAGATAATATAATTCTCTGAGTTTTTTTCGGCATTGGGGCCATCCAGTTCAACAACCCTATACTTTCTATCTATCCTATCACAACGTTCAGTTTCCCACTTTCTACCTTCGTGCCTGATCCTCAGCAACCTTCTATAGGTCGTTTGCCTAAGCAGCTAGACTTATCTTTGCTACGTTTGCGGTCTCCTCTCAAAGATTCGGGTATCGATAATATAATACTCAATACAAACCCTGTCATTCAGCGGCTTGCCCTCCAGCACGTACTTCAGCTTGCCCATCTGACACGGTGAGAGGAATCTCTCCAGGCTGTTGGCGATGTCCCTCAAGTCCTCAGTCCTCTTGTGTCCGTCTCTCTTGCCGTTCGTCCAGCCACGTGAGTACTGGAACGTTTGCGCTGTCACTGATGCCAGGGTCACGAATATGAGGAGCAGGGTCAGGTTGGGCACCATTGTGGTTACTGGAACAAAGAAGTAATTGATTCTAAAAACGTCTTGTCAGTTCTATCAAGAAGCAGTCATAATATTACAGAACTGATTCGCCACGCACGTTTATCTTAGATCTGGATTATAATCTAATGTGAATCTAAAACCTGAGTACGACGCATTGGATCTTGTTCAGAGCTTCCAAAAAGTACTGAGGTTCAGTTTATTCAGGCGATGTTCGAAGTTGCAGTAGGTAGTAACTGAAACCAGTTTCAAAACTATTGTAATGTGGTCTTTTTTGTGTCCCATTGTTAGGCAAAGTTCTCTCCCCAAAATAAATGAAAAATATATTTCAATGAAACCTACGTTTTCATTCTACATTTGATATCTGATACAAAAACTTGTTCATTCACAGTTTTCCAAAAATATTATCAAATTCTGTCCTTAAAAATATGATTGAAGACAGACCTAAAATTGTATTTAAAAAGTTATTGTACCTACCTACTATTCACGCTTGCAAGATTAAATTAATACTCGTTACAAAGTAGCAGTTGACTATTATGTCAACGCATAAAGTAGCAGATTGTTATTTCACAGTCCATAGACGCAGCACTAGCTGGAAAATCAAGTACCTACTAGGCCACTGGATAAACTGCATACAACGTTAACAATAGATGGTGTACCTATTTAAAATCTTATGTCAATACGTTAAGGTTGAAATTACAGTGCTAGAATAGGTGTTTCGATTTGATGGATGGGCTTATTTCCGAAAAGTTTTTGGTATAGATATTTGAAATTTTAGACAGTTTTGTGAACTTATGACATGTGTTTTGAAAAATGATGCATCGCATAATATAAATGTAAGCAATAAATTCGAGTACATTGCTCGTAAGAGCACCACGTACAACGGCCTCACAGAAAACCGGCGTTAAACAACACTTACGTTGTGTTTCGCCGAATGAGTGAGGTTACCGGAGGCCCAATCCCCTTTTAAAAGGTCGGCAACGTACTCGTGACTCCTCTGGTGCTGGGAGTGTCCATGTGCGGCGGTAATCGCTTACCATCAGGCGATCCGTCTACTCATTTGCCCTCTTATCCCATAAAAAAAAGAATTGAAATGTTTCAGGAATCGTGTTGTAGGCATACCATAGATAATAGTACAAATTCCTAGAATTATTTAGTGAATTCTAGAAAAAAGTCCCCCAAGTAGCCTGAATTATACTTAATTGATTCAGAAAAAGTTAAAGGAAGAATGGCGTTTTGTTCTGTTGGTTAACAAAAAAAAATACGTTACTTTTTTTCTCGCCCCACCAAGTATTAGGTCGTGTTTTGTTTTCAAGGATAATGCCTATAAACGAGTTATGAACACATCGCCACCTGATCAGAGGTATCTCTTTTAAATAATTATTTATATTAAAGTATAAAATATACAGTTTCTTTGGTGGAGTAAGTAAGTAGGTTCCGTGTGGATTTCCATGAACAAAATGTCATCTCACAATACCCGTGGGTGTCCTAATCTAAGTAACTCCCATCACAATACCCACGAGAGACAACATTTTGAATTAACTTATATTAATTTTCTTTTTGTGATTTATTTGCATTTTCCATGCTAAGATTAGACTACTAGATTTCATAGATGTCGCCAACGTCACCTTATGACGTAAATTCAGAATGTGAAGGCAAAATTTCAATCAGGCGGGTGGGGTTCGCGGTGACTTAGAGATCAAAAGGTCTGATGTATCTAACCAGAAGACGCAGGTTCGAATCCTGCCCGCGATTGAATTTTTCCTTCACTAAAATAACTTTATAAGTAATCTTAGCATGGAAAATGCAATAAGTCTTATAATAACTGCCAGGATTAAGACATGACTTTTTCCGAAAATTATCCGCCCCTGCATCCATCCAACCATTCATCATTACATGTAGGTACATGTAGAAAGCCTTTAAGAAAAATCTTAGTCTGCCTCCATGGAGATACTTTGTGTAGACTCGCACTTGTCTGGGTTTTATTTTTTAATTGAATCCCTGAATCAAACATAATCAAATAAAAAACTTTTTGATTTATTGTATGAAGGTAGATATTCCATTTGGGAAAAACACCAACTTTATTAACGAAAATTATTTGCATATGTTATGTATAGATATGTACCCAATCCTATATTGTAGCAGAATGTTCTATGGTATCTAAAAATATTAACTATAAAATATTCAAAAAATGGAATAAAATGTCGACATCTAGAGTAGCAAAGATGTTGGTTTGTTTTCCCAAAGAAGTATTAGGTTTCACAATGATGATTTGCAGAAGTTTATTCAAATCAATATTTTTGGATCTATATATTATTCATTATATCTGCATGACCTACAAAATGATTAGTATTAAAAATTTTAACTAATCAGCTGATAATTGTAATTATCGAGTGGCTCTTCTAATGTAACAGTTTTCATAATTTTAAAGTTCTTTTACTAGAACATGAAGCTACGAAACAGTGGTTCAAGCTCCGATGGAAATATCTACCACATAAAGTCAAGGTCAGATTAATAGAAACGTGTTATGTCATCATATCATGTTAAGTAGTCTTGTATCTTCCTAATCTTCTGTCCATATTAGTTGCAGAGTAATTTGTTAACATTAGAAACTTAGATGAGCAGTCAGATGTCTGAAATAATATCTGAAAAGGTCAATATCCTTATAACAATTTATTAAGTCCGAAACTGAGTTGATGTGTAATACATATTTAGATACATTTCTGGGCAAATATTTTAGTTTCATTATACTTAAAATTACTTTAAAATAAACTTTTTTACCCCTAAGGAATTTCTCCTGAATCATAGGTCCTGTTATATATATAAATATGGGGCTTGTGGCTAAGTAATAACTTATATTCTCACTAGCAATTAAATTTGATGTACAGTAAACATTTTCATACATCACAGTAAAGCTTTTGGACGCTTGGGATGAGAACTTTCATGAGAACTCTGCTTTGAATATTATCAGGAGACATCCAACAAAATTTATACCAGTAATAGAATTACCAGCGAAATAGAAATTGTGCAACGAATTGTATGAATTCAATTAATGAGAACGTGAGTGAGATAAACAATACATTGATCAAGATCTTGAAATGGTAACGGATGAACCATAGCGTGAACACGACAACCACTGCCTGGTGAGAAAAATGATCAGGAATGGCGATTGGCGGGATTATTAAAAAATACATCCATATATTAATGAGTAATTTTGGGTTAATTATAGTTTATAGTAACATTGAGAGTTCGCGGCTTTTTCTCCCATGTTTAAATCTAAGCACCAGTCTAAAATTCCCTGATTTGAAACGAAGATATCGTATTTATAAAAGAAAGTGTTGATCCGAACATACTGCCCACAGATACTCCATGATGGAGTTGAACTATAATATCGTTTGGTATGAGTAATTTAGATAACTTTCCTGAAACCGGAGAAATCAAAATTATTATTATTCTCATAAAATGTTTATTAGTAGCTTTTGATGATTTAAACAATGGTTAACATAAGGAGCATTAAGCCAAACTAAAATTTGGAAACATTATAATATGCTACTCTTCTCTCAGCAACGAAAAATGCTAGCCGCTTCTCTGGCCAGAAAGTTCCCTACTGCCCAACATTAGTATAATGTAAAATACTCAAGTTACTACGTAACTTCGAGAGAGGACAAATAGAAAATACACAATTGAAGGAGACAATAACGTGGTAAACAATTACAGGAACACAAAGGGTGAAGATGTTTACAATAATTGGTAAATTGGTACTTTTAGCTGTTGCATTTCAGTAGCACGCGTAAATCACACGAATTTGAACCTTAAATCAGTGTTTCTGGTTACGCAAGGTGTGATTGAAATAAAAATTATTTACAGAATACAAAAAGCCGAATAGCTAAATTGTATCGTAAAAAATTGATTGTTCGATTTTTTCAGGATTATATCTAAGGATTTTGATAAATAACTTTTTCGGTTGGAACCTACCGAATAAAAATCTGTGCTATAAAATTGAATTTTCCTCTATCCCTACAAAATTTTCTTTTAGTTTTGGTTATGTTTGATTGCATGGATTGTTATAGCATC
Organism: Acronicta aceris; assembly: GCA_910591435.1. Lineage (NCBI taxonomy): Eukaryota > Metazoa > Arthropoda > Insecta > Lepidoptera > Noctuidae > Acronicta > Acronicta aceris. The sequence continues at coordinate 5,846,405 of OU342780.1, read as the reverse complement.
CTAAATTAGTTCACGGGTGATTCTCAATTATTTCTATTATCCAATCGTAAGACATCTAAGGAGCAAGGAAGAGATCATGTTACTTAGCGAGAAACGAACGGTCTTGCATGTACAGTCGGCAACGAAGACGATGCAATCATCATACCGTTTATTATCCCGAAGTTATTAAACCGAAAACGTATTACGAGTTCTCTGCATACAGGAAAATTCTAAGCTTTACCTTAATTAGAATCTATAGAAACGTTTGGTGATGTGTTGTTTTAAAAAAATTGGTAGTGTTCGGTGACTTTCGTTGCTAACCATACCATGTAGATAGCTACGTATAATTCCCTTTTATTAGCTGTAGGCGAGCAGCCCTTAATGGTTGTCAGGAATGTAGAATTCACTAGGAAATGTCATGACGGGCAATATGACGCCATAGATTTATTTCCTTAAATACAAATATCTATACAGACTTCCAATGCGATATTGTAGCATTCATAATATAGAAAAACATATTATATATATCGTACCTTCACACGTGTATTCCCCGAAAGGTTAGGCAAAGTACCGATGCAGGATACAAAGTACAAATCCAAACGTTGAGTTGCTACTGAGAATTTTAAAGAAAAATCCAATCTTACTGGGAATCAAACCTAGGACCTCAAACTCTACAGACACTCTTTCGACCGTAGAACATTATTATTAGCTACTATTATTTAGTATATAAATTTACACGCCGAAGTTAAAGGCAGAATAAGCGATACGAATGAACTTTCTGTATATACCTTAAATAAGCAAATAAATGATTTTATTTATTTATTTTATTTAAGAATGAAGTCTTTATAGTTAAGTATAATTAATGCAACTTTTGCAACGGCTAGACTAAGGAACATCAAGTTTATTACATAACTGACCACTCCAATCTAATCTAAAGTCATAGTGATGTACACACCCAAATACAAGCAGTACAGTTGCAATGCAAAAATGACCGCTATTGCTACGGAATACGGATGGTCTACTGTATGTGTGTACATACATATATCAAGATTAGTTTTACCTAATGCTAAAAGTTGTCCCAACGTTTCGATCTTCTTATTTTAGCACTGCTAACACTTTAGTTAGTAACAATGTTGATTAAATTTCCAAATTACTGTGAAATAATTATTATATAGGTACATAATGACTTTAAAATTGCATATGGGTCTGGTCTGTTGTAGTGGTTTCCGCGATTAATTGAAACATTAGTCAGCTTAGTATATATTTGTGCATATACAGGGTACCCATACCTATATAGTCTCCTGGATGCTAGCGTCATACCTATTTTACATAAAGAATTAAAAATTCGTTCTAAAGTTATCTATGAATATTTTTTGGAACTAATCGTTTTATGGTAGTTTTGTAACCTTAGTAAACTAGCAACACTGCACCAGACGTCATTTTGAGTTTCACAGACATATTAAATAACTGTCTCTTTGAAGTGCCGCGAGGCAGATGGCACGTCGTTTCCGAGAAGCTATCCGAAATTTATTATTGAATGACTTTATTTGTCACAATAACTATGCTCATTTTATATTATCATTAATAGTGTCACATACAGAACCACTGTTATATATATATGACATATAAGTAAAATCTTTATAAAAAAATTATATTTTTTTAGCATTTTTTTGGACATGTACCTTTAATATACCATAAAAACTAAGTATTAAATAATATCGAATATATATTTTTCTGGAATCCAGGAGGCTAGGATACCCAGTAAAGAAGTGATTATACCCTTCGTACTCAACAACTTTTCCTACGAAACCCATAAGTACCCTATTCGTGAAAAATAAATACATCTTTTACCGTGGGAGAGCCATGCTTCGGCACGAATGGGCCGGCTCGACCGGAGTGATAATACCACGGCCTCACAGAAAACCGGCGTGAAACAACGCTTACGTTGTGTTTCGCCGAGGGAGTGAGAATACCGGAGGCGCAATCCCCTTTTAAAAGACCGGCAACGCACTTGATGACGTGATTCCTCTGGTGTTGCGGGTGTCCATGGGCGGCGGTATTCGGTTATCATCAGGCGATCCGTCTGCTCGTTTGCCCCATATCCCATAAAAAAACTTCCAATACATAATCAGATAGACCATAACCATATCCATAAAAAAAAAATATCAGGCATGTATGAAAACACGACTATTTTCATGTATCAGTAAGGAGTGTCATAGTTGATATGACGTGTAGAATCACTCCTTTAGTGATCCCTCTGTATAAAATGGCTATTTTTACGAAGATGCGTAAGTATGCATACGCATCAATACTTGGCTGATTATTTTTGTGGCCTTTTTAGCCGAACTTACCCTAATTATTACTTTATTACATAACATACATAATCAACCAATTATATTGTCCCTTTTGGGTTGGATTAGGGTAGGAAGACTTCACATGCCGTCGAGAAAATCTCTCAGACATGCAGGTTTAAAAGCGCGTGTAAATTAGCTATTAAAACACATGACTGCCAAAAATCCCGCGAAAAACCGGACACAAATCTAAACTCCGAGGTTTTGTGTTCGTTTCCCAGGTCGAGCAGTGTTTGGGTTTTTCTATGAAATTCTCAGTAGCATATTTCCCTGAGAATCGAACCGACAATCTCTAGCGTAACAGCCGAGTTTAGGTTTCTATTTATTCGTCGATTCAAGCGTTGGGCTCTACTATCCGGATGAGATAGGGATCAATTGCAAGCCTATTTATATGAAAAAAGACTCTCGCTGATAAATGTGTTCACCCCGAGATCACGTGGTTTATTTATCTTTTTGTAGTTTACTAATATTTTTTCATGAAAGTTTTATGAAAATGATGATTTTATGAAACACTGAATATTAGAGGAGAAAAAATAGCAGTAGGTACAATTAGATACTTACCTATCATTGGAATCGCATATTTAAATTGAACAATATTTCGACTTGAATCCTTACTACTCGTAATATTATAAACGTGAAAGTTTGTAAGAATGGGTACGCCAGAACGGCTGAACGGATCTGAATGGAATTTGGCACACAGATAGATATAGCATGGAATAACACATAGGCTACTTTTTATCCAGGTCAGACCCAATCCTGAAGTCCACGCAGACAAAGTCGCGGGCACAAGCTGGTAAATAATATTTTAACTGCTTGGTTAGCTTAGTGACCCTAAACGCGACTACTGCGCTAGAGGTCCTGGGTTTGATTCCCAAGTTGAGCAAAGCGTTAAAGGGTTTTTCTATGAAATTCTCAATAGAAGCTCGGAGTTCGTATTTATCCCGGTAAATGGCAATAGGTTCACCCCCTATACATGGGACCTATACATACCGGTGAACTAGGGGCGTATATTACTCGTAGTACACCTCTGCCTAACCTTCCGAGTGATGATGTTTTATGATATAATTATGTAGATAACATTAAGAAGAAAAAATAACAACATAACATACCATCACGCCTGTATTTCCCGAAGGGTTAGGTAGAGGCGTACTAATGTACACCCGCAGTTCGCCGGTATGTTTAGGTCTCATGTAATAGGGGCGAGCCTATTGCCATTAACCGGGCACAAATCCAGACTCCGAGCTGCTACTGAGAATTTCATAGAAAAACCTAATAACACTTTGCTCGACCTGGGGATCGAACCCAGGACCTCTAGCGTAGCAGTCGCGCTTCGGACCACTAGACTAATGAGACAGTCAACAAGAAAAAATAACTTATCTTTGCGAATATTCTTAATTCATATAATAGCTTCTATGTGTTATTCCAGGCTATAATCTATTTGTGTGCCAAATTTCATCCAAATCCGTTCAGCCGTTCTAGCGTAAAAGTGTAACAAACATCCGTATTATCCCAATCCTGGGCAAAAGCCTCCCCCATGTTTTCCATTATCGTAGTTATCTAAAATTGTAACCGGCTGATGTCTGTACAATATAGATATTGAATTAAAATTAATACGGGGGGTCTTTATTTGAGCAACAGAAGCCAAAAGATCAATTTTTAGATTTTTTTTCTAAATGTTTGTAAGCGCATCACGCAAAAATGACTGCATGGAATTGAATGCAGTTTTCACGGATGTATTACTAGAGGTCTAACTTCTGGTGCATGTTACATCTTGATAAACTGCCTAGAATTGGACTTTTATGTTAATTTTTTTATAGGGACGTGAGTGAAACTGCAACAGCTAGATTAGTAATAATTAAATAATTTAAATTGTCAGTTGGAGTCAGTTAAAGTTGTCAGTTTAAATAGTCAATAGGCAAATGAACGTCATTTCTTATTTACTATCTAAATTGTCAACTATGAATTATTTTACACATTGGTCAAGACCCCAATTATTTAAATTTCGAAAAAAGAAACTTAGGAAAACGAAATAAAAATAATTCCGCCAACTAACAATGAATACAATCAATGCACACAATTCCTTCCAAATATAAAAAACTCACCTTTCAATTACGATTGACCAATCAAAACTGGCGAAGTCACTAACTCCACAAAATGGAATGTAATTTAAAAACAAATGGAATGGATTCAAAATTAGTTCAGCGATTCGGTCTTTAGCCTGGGACCGTTTGAATCCTTGGAAGGTATGGCTTGACTACGCTCCTCAATGTCCCGACGTCCCCTTTTATATCGCTGGGGTTGTTATACAATGAACGTACGTTGGCGTTGCGTTATAATTTTAGTTGGATGTTTCACACATTTACAATAGACTTCTTGTATATTAAACATCCCCTCTTTACTGAACTATTTTTAAGTGTTTATTTTGAATTTTATTCCTTTTTTGTAGATAGGTCCGGCTGATTTACTATGGTACCAATAAACCAAGGCAAACGTTTTGGCAATAGTTCAATCCGTTTGAAATTTAGATAAAATCACATAGGTAATAGAATATTTTTATTATAGTTTCATAATTGTGTGGCTTCATTTTGAAATGAACTTATACTAAACTTAAATTTCTTTTATTGTGATGATCTTGAATATATCAACCCAGATAATAGTTTAATTAAAAATATTATGGAAAAAGACAATCACAACTTTGGCTGAAATTAATTGACGTAAATAACTTTTACACCTGAGTATTTATGTAATCATTTTATATCTCATAATAATAACGTATTCACGAACTATCAAAATATATAAAAAAAATCTTAAATACTGACGAGCTTTACACAATTTGTGATTCAAAATTTACATAATTTATAATAGTTTTACGGTTTTTATAAATGGTACTTAAAATGTTAGATAGAATACATGGTGTATTATGAGCAAAAATCTCAATTTAAAATAATATTCTCACGTTTTTATGGCGCCATTATGGAACACGTCGGGAATACGCGGTTATAGCTTCGCACCACGCACCCAAACGTGAAATAATAACTCGGTATTAAAGACTGATTCAACCCTTCCCTCGTAGATCGTTTTCTCTGCTGATAGAATATACCAACATGCCTGGGTATTCCTCGAAGGGTTAGGCAGAGGTGTACTACACTCCCAGTTCGCTGGTATGTTAAGTTCCAATAGGGTGCGAACCTATTGCCATTAACCGGGCACAAATCAAAATTCCGGCTGCTACTGAGAATTTCATAGAAATATTTAATAAAAATTTTATCTTTGCTCGACCTGGGAATCGAACCCAGGATCTCTAGCGTAGCAGTCGCACTTATGACCACCAGGCTAATGACACAGTCTTTTCTTCTTTATCGTCTCTTCGTTTTAATTAATATGTGAACTAAGGAAGTAAATACTCGTACTTAATTTATTTTAAGTTGTATTTTATTTATACGAACATTTAAATAAGATACAAGAGATATAATGTGAAGTTGGAATTAAAAGTTACCATTTAAGTAAATGGATCTCACTTATATGGTAACTTTGAATTCCAATACTTTTAATCCATTACAGTTTATGTCCATTACTCACAGTATGGACTAAAATTTCAATGGATCTACTAAATATATGTTGCAATTAAAAACCTGTGTTATAAACTTACTACTAACTAACAAAATATACCTATGGGGATAACATTGTAGGTCCGAATATAAACTTGCTATAATATTCTTTTCGGAAATTTAATTTACAATTAACAGTAACGAAAAAGGAATAAACTATAATTAAAGAGGGATTTTTTTTTCTTCTTTTAATTTTTTTTCAGTCAGAAACTCAATAAAACCTTTTATTTAAATCCTTTAAACCACTTTAAACTAACGGTTGAATGAACTGAATGATTAGAACATGTGATGAACGAATGATTAAAGTGAGTAAACACTCTTTAAATAAGTAATTTTCTGCAAATTAGGTACCTATCACAGTTTACGGAAGGTTGAGAATATAAACGCATTTTATCTAAAAGATATGTACCATAAAATATATATATCTTTTTACACTTTACGAAAAAGCAAAAACAGATCAGCAAAATATTAGACATTCCACGGTAAGGAAATCTTAGTATTAAGAGTCGGGCGGACAGAATTTCTATTACAAACTTAATACTGAAATAAATCGTAATTCAAACACAATTTAATCAAATTGTTATTATTCGGATTCCGATACCGTTAATCTAGGTTCCTACATTATAATTTCGTCCAAAATACTTTACTGGAAATAAATGTAAGCGAATGCAATTTTTGACAACTTTACCAAGTTTTGAACGATTTTCCGGTCTTATATTTCCAATGAACTAGTAGTAGACGAAATAGTACCGTAGGAACCTAGATTAACGGTATCCAAATCCGAATAATAACATAATTTGATAGAATATTGTATGGATAACGATTTATTTCGGTATTACGTTTTTGTGTGCAATTCAAGCTCCGCCGATCCCTTAATAACTGGCATTCATAAATACCCTTTTCTGTCTTTAACCCCCAAAAAGAGGGATGTTATATAAGTTTAACGTGTGTATCTGGGAGTCTGTTGCAACGTAGCGCCCAAATGAATGGACCGATTTTGATTTAGTTGCTTTTTCTTTGTAACATTCAAGGTATTATTATGAATGTTTAGGTACCCAATAAAGTTATAAAGTAAGTCATAGTTTTAAAATAAGTATCTAACAAGTTAATATTTTCCAATGCAGATTTTAAAATATTAACTTGAAAATAAAATCGTTAAAAAAAATTAAATCGTTATTTTACATGGAATTTAGCTTAAAATTTTTATTTCATATGTATACTTAATCAAAAGTTTAAAAAAAAATGCACCTAGTATTTAAGTTTCTAATATTTTTCTTCCAATGCCCTTAGAGGATACAACTTACATAATGCTTACGTCATAATAACTTATAACTAAATAACAAATCAACTGAATTACTTCAGTTACAGTGATATGCCAAGAGGATGATTAGCTGCATGACATCATTAAAATCCCATTGTACTGCACACAGGTCTCTCTCAGAATGAGAGCTATATTATAAGTCCACCACGATTACCAAAGTCTGCCAACCAGTATCACATATTCGATCAGTTTTCCAAGCATAGAAATCTTGACCACGATTCTCTTACAATATTTTATTGCAAGCATTTATGTATTATATATATGTGACCCTACAACATTTTTTGTGGCTTGGGTCACTTTTGTCTGTTCTTTCCATTGAAAGGGTTAACTTTACGTGCAACAGGTTGTCTACACATTAAATCACGTTGGGAGCCAAAACAAGGTGCTATTATTACTTGTTTGAGGTGGTTATTGCAACCTTTCATTTTGAAAATTAGAAAAGGATTTCGAAAGGTGAAAAAGACAAGCAGAAAAGGGCATGTGTTTCTAAAAAATGTTTATATCTTTTTTTCCTTTAAATGATATCCAATAGTTACTCGTAGATATATCGGACTCCTAGCGACAAAAACCACACGATGATCATTTCACACTATGAAGAAGATCGCACACTCCGATATCTTCATGGGAACGCTTTTTTACGTACGAGACCCATGCTTCGGCACGAATGGGCCGGCTCGACCGGAGTGATACCACGGCTTCACAAAAAACCGGCGTTAAACAACGCTTATGTTGTGTTTCGCCGAGTGAGTGAGGTCACCGGAGGCCCAATCCCCTTTTAAAAGGTTGCCAACGCACTTGTAACTCCTATGGTGTTGTGGGTGTCAATGGGCGGCGGTAATCGCTTACCATCAGATGACCCATCTGCTTGTTTGCCCTCCTTAAAAATGTGCTTAAAAATGTGTACGAGGCTCAAACATAAGAAGTCATAATGGGTAGAATAGGTATGTACGGTGTATCGTTTTAGTATCATTGGCACGTACACTCAATGTTTTTCTTTAATTTCGAGATTAACATGAAGACTCTTTCCTTGTCTCCGCACTACGCGTAATATTGCAAAGTAAACAAAAATACATTGCTTAAAAACCACAGTATCGTCTGGGTGTGGTAACCTCTTGGATTAATTATGAAAAAATATTCATTTCTCTCCAACCTTGAAGTCCCAAGTTTCCTTAAAGGTCGCTTGCGCTCTTGTATCTCCCCTAGTTTTATGCGTATGGCTTAAAAGTAACATGTCATTATGCTAAGTCTGTATTCCCCAAAGGGTTCGGTATAGGTGTGCCTACCAATGTACAGCGATAGTTCTTTGCTATGTTTAGGTCCCATGTATTAAGGGGCGAGCCTATTGATGCTAACCGGGCAGAAATCTAAATTTCTAGCTGCTATTGTGGATTTCATAGAAAAAACCGACCCGTAAATCGAACCCAGGACTAGACAAGACTAATAAGGCATCCACATACCTTAGAACCACTCTGGTCTCATACTGTGCGATTCCAGAGGAATTTCTTCGCACGCACACTCAGGTTGTGGAATCAACTCCTCGCCGAGGTTTTCCCAAAGGACTACAGCATGGCGTTCTTCAAAAGGGTGTGAAAAGATTTTTAAATGGTCGGCAACGCGCGAGTGATACCTCTGGTGTTACAAGCGTCCATAGGCTATGGTAACCACATACCATCAGGCGTGCCGTAATTATGCTTGAAAATTTCCCTGATCTCGATCTTGCATCTTACTTTTGTGACATCGATTCGTCATCGCCTACCTGTAAGTATGGGTCAGGTATGGAAAATCAACCGAAGCGGCGTGGCGTAGCAAAATAAACAAACGTATTAAAAAAAGAAATCTTATTATCTTTTTGTGTTTTTTTTTGCATTTTCCATTCTAAGATTATAAAGTTATTTTAGTAAAGGAAAAATTCAATCGCGGGCAGGATTCGAACCTGCGTCTCCTGGTTAGATACACCAGACGCTCTGACCGCAAGCCCACCCGCTTGATGGAAATTGGCCTTCACATTCAATCTTATTGTCATTTAACTATTTAGACAGAAAATAATAGACAGTCGATAAAATATCTATTTTTTAATTACGACTGCAACTGATAAGTCTTAGAAAACTCAAGCATACTCAAAGTATTTAAAAGAACAGTTTTAATAAGCTTTATGAGTTAAAACAATGATAGAAACAACATAAACAAATGATGTCTTATTAATTAACATTAATAATTATCAATTAATAGATTCAAGGCAATAGGCTCTTCCCCAATTTCATGGGACCTAAACATACCGACGAACTGTGGTTCTACATTAGTACACCTGTGCCTAACCCTTCGGGGATTACAGGCATGATGGTATGTATATGTTTTACTTTTGCGTTCATACCTTCGAACGCAATAAAATGGTCTAAACTTTACACCGTACATCGTACTTCATTACGTTCTATATCATGCAACAAAATGTGTATTATTTATACCAAGTCAGTATGACTGTATGACTAATTAATTATTGCAATGCACGTCGAACGTGACTAGTAAGAAATGAGTGTATATTTGTAGTTAATTATATCACCTGCTTCCACTCTTACAGTTGAAACCCCACAATGTCGTGCACCAATTATCGAATGGGGGTCGATTAAGGTAACGTACTACTAATTTACCCACGGAATGGAGAAGGTGTATGCGTTTAGGGTCAGAGCCTGTTTGTTTGTGTGTGTGCCAACGTATATTTCCATTTATCTCTGGATTTTTTGCTGTGAAAATTACGTCTTATAAAGTCCTAAGTATATTCAGATTAGTATGTATATTCAGTCCATTTTTTATTAATATGCATGTTTTTATATTTAGTATGACTGCCTTATTGTTCTAGTGGTCGCAAGTGCATCTTCTGAAAGTGAGGACCTGGGTTGGAATTCCAAGTCAACCGTGTTTTTGGGTATTAAAGTAGCTCATCTATACATATAAAATGCTTTGTCCTGAATGACTGACTGACGGATCAACGCACAGCCTAAACAGCTGATCGTAGAGACCTGGAACTTAGAGGGTGTGTTCTTTGTATGACGTAGGTGGTAAAGAGGTGAAAGTTAGTATGAAAGTCTGTCATTTTTAGCGGGTCAAATCGCGGGATACAGCTAGTTACAATTACAATTTTATGAAGCAATCAGAGAATCATCCTCCCGCTGGACATAGCTATATATATAGCTTTCGACGCAAAATACACGAATTAGAATTTTGGAGGATTTTAATTAACTGGGACCGGAACCATTGGTACCTATGACAATAGGCTCGATAAGAAGCTTTGTAAAGCCTGAAAACTACTATAACCTTATCATTAAGATGCCCAGAAACTATGTTGCGGAGGTCCTATATGACAGTCCCTTCGTGTAAAATACTGTCGCATCTAGTTAGACCGATTGCTAACCCCAACGAAACGAAATGGCGATGATGATGATATTTAACTACATATATTTTTAATATGATGAATGAAGCTGACGTCAACCTCACACATTAAGTACTTAATTAGTAATCTAATTTAATACTATAATATTATTCACAGCAAACTAAAATCTCCCTTATAATTATTTATTCCCATGGAATTGATAATTATACAGATGTTATAATGATTACGTATTTCTAAGATATGTATAGGGGCGCCACGGATATAACTTGAACTGAATGTAACTAAATGAGCTAACTGATAAGCCGAGCGTAGGCGTTTTCGGAAACAGTTGAACATTTTTAGACTCGTTTCTTTTTAGAAGGTTCACTGTTTTTTATAAAATGGTTCCTAAAAACGATCTATATATATGTCTACATATATTACACCGCTAAAATCACGAGTTTACCCAGACGCTGTATGTCAACCGCAACCAATCACGGAAGCTATCAAAATGATAAAGCAATACTGTACCAGTTAGATTATTCAACATTGAAGATATCAAGGTCAACGTGATCACGATCTGAAAGCTGAAAATTGTAAGCATACTCAAAATAAAGTTTACTGAATTTTGACACTTACGTACGCGAATATTAGACAAAAATTTAATTACTTTTTACCTGTTATATTAATATTATTATCGAATCCCAATTTATTTTAATATAAGGTTTGCTAATTTGAGCTATCTACGGTTAGATCAATCATAGGCATTTGCACTCAGCTGCCAGTTGATATTCAATGCCACGGCAGCTTTCTGATTTACTATTTAGCACATACGGAACTGATAAAAGACCAAGTGTCCAGTTAGCCTTAATTTCCACCCTTGTCGTTTTCTGTCACTTTAGAAACGCACACGTTATCGTAAAGTGACAAAAAAAGATCAATCGCAATCGTAAATGCATCTCTTGAACGGTTTCGCGGCCATTTTAGGTTTCCTTACGAGTGCGCTTTGCTACTTCTAGTACCTACACTATCTACATCAATATCATAGTTCGTTAATGATCTATAGGGACAGTTTCTAATCTTCTAATCATTCCGTAGTGTATAATTTGTGATATTGTACGCGTCATATTAATTAATAACTGTGCTTGGCGGGGTTGATATCTCTTGTGAGAATACACAAGAATCTGGTAATAACTTTATAGTTCACACAGTCTTACATTACTACAAGTTTAAGGGAAGTTTTTGCGTGCATGACTATCTACGGAATAATAGTCGGAAAGGCCTCTTTATAATTAGTTGGGTAAACCATTCAGATATAACTAATTCATAAACCCATAGGCGTGATTGTACTTAAGTGTAAGTGTATGTTCAACATACTGATGAACCGTGGGTTGTAGGTACATTTAGTACTTACACCTTTGCCTATCGATGGTATGTTATGTTACGTTATTCTACTTTAAAGGTGAAGAAAACCATTGCAAGTGAGTCTGCGGACCCACACCAGGCCAGCTTGAAATATAACCTGTCAAGCCGAGAGAAGGGAAGAGGAGGGAGAGCAGAAGAGGTAATGGTACATTTATAAAACAAGGCCCCCGCCGCGTTTGTCTGTTCACGATAAAGTAAAAAACTACTAAACGGATTTTCATGCGGTTTTTACCAATAGACTGAGTGACTCATAAGTAAGGTTACGAGCTATGCTACGAGTTTACGACCTTTAGGAACGGGGCAACGCGGAGCAACTTTAATATTCTAGCATAAAATAATTTTTATGACTATTCTGCTTTCTGTGTCACAGAGTTTCTAAATTGAAAAAAAAATGTAACTATTTTACAAACTCGTTTCTCTAGAAAGATAATCGAATGCCCAAGTTTAAGAGCAACAAAAAAGTAATTTTTTTATTCGCCGGAAAAGAAATTCAGACGAGGAGCGTCCCCTCAAAGAATTAAGGAGACTTCGACATTTAAATAACCTATCATTTCCTTTGCCGAAAAATTAATTGACAAATCGTTGATTTCGAAACCTTTGATCCAGTAATTGTTTTTGTAGTCATTAATATAATATAACTATTGACCTCTAAGCATACTTAGAAATAAAGTAAGTGTTATTGTTACATCACAAAATAATAAAAAAATCACTTCATTTACAAACAAAAAATTATCGAAAAGTTGTAAGATTGATGTCAAAATATGGTAGTAGAGTCAATAACATATCATGTTATCCAAAACTGTCAAATTTCTTCAATAGAATGTTAAAATTCCTGATAGGCTCACTGCCAGTTCGTCTGGTGTTAAGCGACACTGCAATCTACGATGGTGCGCGCTTGCCTAGAAGAATTCGATTCACTCGTGATTTATAGACACCCAGATTATATCTTTCGGGGAACACCCACTCGGGAAGCGCATTCCACATACAGCGGTTGATTGTAGGTAGCTATTGTAGCTACCTACCTGTGGATGATAAATAGTTGCTGCAGGGCTGGTTTTCTGATAGGCCCAAAAGTGTAGTTACACGTATGCCAATTATCGACAGAATTTAAGAGAGGTATATTGGATATGAGTAAGTAATGCCACTCACAATTGGAGCTGCTCGACTGGGGAAGTACGGAGGTACTTCTCTGCTACCTTGCAGAAAATCGTAGCCAAATAACATAGCTCCGTGCTTTGTGTTCCCAACGGTGAGCAAGGTTGCCAGAGTTCCGCGAGGAAGCGTTGTGTTGGCAGTGTGGGAGACCGGTGGTATTTTCTTACCGCCGCTGTCATGCATGGCAGCATGTCTCCTATGCTGCCAGCCCAACTATTCCTCCTTACAGGGTCGGCAACGCGCCAATGACACCCATGGTGTTGCAAGCGTCCATAGGCTACGGTAACCGCTTACCATGAGGCGGGCCGTATGCTTGTTTGCCACCTTAGTAGTATAAAAAAAAGAATTATGTAGGTATTCAATACTTCAGGTAAGTACCTACTTGTTGTCAATTACGTACGGTCTATAGGTATCCAGTATACAGAAAAACCGGGAATGCTCCCAAAAGTCTTTGGATGATAACGTGGAGGGGTCTTTGCTTCATAGGCTACAAAGTTTTCTACAAAATGTTGATGTCCAAAGATTATATTATATTTAGTCAACGTATTAACACTCATAAACCACAACACTATCCCAAGCGCATATAAATAGTAGTTTCAACTTCTATAGTGAAAACCTTACTAAAACTTCTCCATTTAAGTAATTCAACCAACCCAAGGGAAGCAAAGTTTACAAGCATTCATGTAATTAAATTCATTCGAAGTGTTACTCGCCCACGTGACATTTGCATTTCGAAAAGTTAAAAGTAAAAAAATAATCTTAATTCTCTAGTGTATTACCTCTCTAATTCGTCGATCAATTTACATTGAAATTCGGTTTATTCTGTTATTGTTGTTTTAATCCTTAAGGACGGCTTCGCCACTTTGTGGGTCGTAAAAGGTCTACCTCTTAATATCCATAATTATTCCTTGAGCAATTTATTTGACATCTTTTTGGCAGATATACTTGGAGCCCAATAAAGCAATAAGGTATCTATCTTTATAACTAAACTAAGTTTATCTGCAAATTTAATTAACTTATTAATCTATCTAGAGGATACTCTACGGGGTTTAATATTACAAATAAGTACATATCTAGCTCTAATAGCGTATATTTTCGCTTTGCTTATTTTGCATATTATAGAGCAAAGTTAGATATAGGTAGGTTACTATAAAATACTTAGATACATTTAAAAAAATACTATAGGTACTATGTGTTGAAATCAACTACAAATAATAATAGTTATCCGCATCCTCCAGTTCTAATTACAAATTAAACCTGGTATCTATAGTATGTTTTTTTTGCCTTAACTAGATACATCTCTTTTGGTCGTCATCGCATGTTTATCACCATTCAACCATTTTTACTTTGGTCCCACAGGTATATACTATAACATCTAAGTGATAACTGGTGCTGCTTAAAAATCTGCCTCTTTGCAACTCATTCCTTATAGTGTTCTTTCTTGTTATACCACACATTCCTTGCAGCATTTCCACCAATTGCATTCCATGCATCACCAATCATTCTGACCCACACACACACTGTTGATTATAATCCTCATCATCATCATCCACAGCCCTACTACATTTTTCTATCCTGTGCTAATGATATCCACTTCGAAAATTCATAATGAAAATTATGATGATTAATGAAAGTATTAAAACTATTCCGAGTAGTTTTTCAGAGTCTTACACATCTACTTATTTATCTAACATCACTCGCAATTTGGTCATGGGTTCATGAGTCATGGGTTCTATCTAAGACAGTTGAGTTTATTAGTGTCACTGGAGACGAGAACACAATTTAGAAATGGGGGATAGTCCAACAAACCACGAAATACGATAGTAGAGTCGTCATCGTGCAATCGAAGTCATATCTGATGTGACTACTGTGACTGTCTCCTCTCCACATACAAGGTCTAGGTAACGACGTGAACAAGGACTCTTAAGTATGTACAATCAAACAAATTTACTAACAATCCCAGAATAACATCGTTCTACCTAGTGAAAGGTAAGAAACATCTCAATAATACTTAAAAGAAATACAAAATAGACAATGGCAAACGCGCCAAATAATTTTCTATTTGAAATAGATACGGCTGTACTTCAAAGGGAGCATCGGATCGCTAGACTTGGCATTGGTTGAATCCTTTATCATTATTTCGGCATTATCCACCTACGATATATTAAATATCTAGTTGCAGAATACACACAGCCTCCATGTTCGTAAAACATTGTTAACTAGTCTCTTTTTGGGTCTAACTTGTGTGTTCCCAAATTAAAATAAATCCTAAAACTATCTGTTTTAGAGTTTATTTTAATTTAAGAACTCAGCTATTGACAGGAGAGCAACCGCCACTGCTCTCTGACCTCCATCTCTTTTTTGACCTGTTGCACTGATCTCTATGCTACAGAGTATTATAGAGGTCAGTGACCTTTTGATGCGAGTGTTATGGCATGGATATGGGATAATGTTAGCTATTACAAAAGGTTAAGGCATACCCAACTCTTTTTATATATGGATGGAAACACTAGATAAAGTATTAGTTTGTTTATAGACCAGATCGAGCTCATCGATTTATTTACATAACGTTTTACATTATCATCACGCCTGCATTCCCCGAAATGTTAGGCTGCGGCTTTGTTCGCAGTTTTTTCTTAAATCCCTTGTGGTGTGTGTAGATACTACTGATCTTTAAGTAGATGAAAAAAGGCTTCTGCTACTAAGAAGTTCCAAATGCGCGAACGCGCACGCCCAATGTGGGGTAGGCCTACATAATTAAGTAAATAAGTACTTACTTAAGTAGGTATCTAAAGTAGGGATGATGTAGATCGTTTTTATTTTAACAAAGTGCTTAGGTACCTACATATCATAAATATAGCAAGAGAAGCAAGAGCAAATATAGCAAGAGAAATATAGGTAAGTACCTACTATAAAAAAGGGTAGGTCAGGTGTGAAGGAAATGGATCTTACGCGCAAAGGTCGAATCGTCTTATCATACAGATACTTTTTCTTACGGGGATCGAACCCTCAACCCGTGGCGCAGAAGACAATCGGTTGGATCTTCAGCGACAACGCCAAACGTGCCGTCATTGAAATTGGGGTTGCAGCCACGCAACCACACAGCAACACCATACCGTAGAAATTCAATTATTATCTCTCTACTATATCAGGTGACGCTGCAGTTGAGTCCGGCGGACCGAATTTTTCTTACAAACGTAATACCGAAATAAATCGTAATTCAAACACAATTTAATCAAATTCTGTTATTATTCGGTCCAAAGTACTTCACTGGAAATAAATGCAAGCGAATGCAATTTTTTATAACTTTACCAAGTTTGGAACGATTATTATGTTATTTAATAGTAAAGGAAAAAATTCAATCGCGGGCAGGATTCGAACCTGCGTCTTCTGGTTTGATATACCAGACGCTCTGACCTCTAAGCCACCGCGAACCCTACCCGCATGATTGAAATTTTGCCTTCACATTCTGAATTTACGTCATAAGGTGACGTTTGGTGACATCTATGAGAGGCAAGTTACCTTACTGCTCAACCGACACGACTTACTTTACAGTTAGTTCAGTGTCGTACGATGCCACCTTACCTTTTATCTATCTTTTTGTGATTTTTTTGCATTTTCCATGCTAAGATTATTATGTTATTTAATAGTAAAGGAAAAAATTCAATGACGTACGTCATTACGTCTTATGACGTAAATTCAGAATGTGAAGGCAAAATTTCAATCATGCGGGTAGGGTTCGCGGTGGCTTAGAGGTCAGAGCGTCTGGTATATTAAACCAGAAGACGCAGGTTCGAATCCTGCCCGCGATTGAATTTTTTCCTTTACTATTAAATAACATAATAATCTTAGCATGGAAAATGCAAAAAAATCACAAAAAGATAAGTTTGGAACGATTTTCCGGTCTTTTATTTCCATTTATATCGTAGGAACCTAAACCGTCCGAATAATAACTTAATTTGATTTATTATTGTCTGGATTACGATTTATTTCGGTATTACGTTTTTGTGGGCAATTCAAGCTCTGTCGGACCCATAAGTATGATCTCGTTTTTTGGCAACGCCCTCTATAGGTAGGTAATATTAAATTGTTAGCGAGCTATGCTCTACCTAACAGTTTTTATTTTTAGCCAAAGGAGGAAACAAACGTGCAGTTCCTTTGACTAAACTAAATTAATTAAGTAGGTAGGTATATGTAATTTATGTTCTTACTATGGCTCAATGTGCTCAACATAAGTTTTCTAGAAAATATTGAAGTTGACTTATTCGATACTGGTCCCTTATAATAAGAACAAGATACCTTACTTAGATGAATCATTTTGGATGCATCATAATGCACTGACCTCTTTAGCCTACTTTACTAGAATAACTAAAGTATCCCAGTGGCCCCGACATAACAATGCGTGTCTGAAGATGTCTGCAAGTGGTTTTGACGTGGTAAAATTTAATATAAAACTCGGTGTAAATGGAGTTCGGGTCTTAATTATTGTTTCGCATTCGTGAAAATTGTCCTTACTGATCTCGATATTTTTATAATTAAGAACACTTAATTATGTTATTTTTGTCCTGTGCGACTGTTCGCAACATCTAACTTCAGACGCGCGATGTTATTTCGGGGGTTGAAGACTATAGCGTATTTTTTTAAAGAATTATGACCTGGTAACTTAGACCTTTAAGTCATGTCTTTTTTGTAGTTTACACATCCCTTTATCCCCAAAAAAATAGTGGAAATTTCACTAAGGCTTCGATGGAGTTTAGGAGTGAACACAAAAGTCACGATTTTCAATTTTATATAATTTGGGAAACTTCGAGGAATCACAAGTTTTCGAAAAAAAACCGACAAAGTGCACTTTACATTTTCCCGCCTAAAATCTAACATTATTCGACTATAGCGTACTACAGTACCTCTATCTCAGAGCATATAACTATGGAGACGGTATAGGAGCGAATCACCGAACAACTTTTTCTGACTCTTTTGGTGGGAGAGGCATGACGTAAACATATACAGCACTATGAATTTAAAAAACAGACACGCGCGTCCTATCGGTATTAACGCACACTATAAAAAACCAAGCCCACAATGGCGAAACACAAAAACATAAACAAATTACCTACATAATATGTCGCAGTTCGATTGTATAATTTGCGATGTTTCCTAACCGTTAGCTGTTTTACAAAACAGCTCTGTTATGCAAAACAACTGAATGACGTTGAGCAGTTTTTTATAAATAAATGGCTTTCGTTTTACATTCACCAATGCACCGGGTTAAGGAGTTTTATAAAACAGCATGAAATGAAACGTCAGATTGTAAATTTTAGTTCCAAAATTAGGGCTCGTCTTTGTTAAACGTATCGCAATGACAATTCAGCTAAAAGCTTTGTAAAATAGCTAGAGGTAATGTAAAAAAAACAGCGTATTAGGTATACAATCCAACTTTGACATATACAACCTGTAACGTAATAAACGCAGGATCTGAAAGTAGGTAGTTTGTTCAGAATCGACTACCTACTGAATCCGTTTTTAATATGTATACATTTTTCGTGAAGAATAAATACAATACCTGAAATAAGGCCCCCTGGATCCATTAGTGGGTCGAGGTATGGAAAACTGAAACCTATTTACTTACACAAATTGTTATTGTCTGCGTACCTTCGCGCATCGATATCGGAGTCGTTGTGAGTAAGACTGTAGTACGGCCACAAGTTTTGTGTTTAGTTGGTATAATTAATTTCTTGAAAAAAATATGCTTACATGTCTCAAAATGACTAAGGTTTCGTTAATATAATTATGACTCGTTCTAATCGACGTGTTTAAGCTCTTGTGCTTAATAATAATCGTGACGCCTGCCTGCTTAGTGCTGCTGGTGCTGACGTTTGTCGTATAGCGAGGGCACGACCTTACTCACGGTTTTATCACAAATTGATGACTGTAAACAATGTGACTTATTAAAGATATAACTTACCCTCACAGCGATTATGACAACTAACTAACTAACTAGTGGTGTTGGGTGTAACACAAACAATGAGTGTATCAGTGTAATTTCATTCGTCATGACTTACGTAATGAACAAAACGTAACATTAGGCAGGTATTTTATTTTCTATTAAGTATAAAGTAGGTTTGCCAGAAAATACCAACACTTAGTATATCTCAAATAAAAAAATACACATTATAATGATGAGTGGCTTACTAAAGTTCATACACAATATTAACAAAACGGATTATAGAATACTGTGGAAAAATAAAGATTGTGTTCCGTTTTATGTCATTTAAACGTTATTATAATGCGCCTTTGCTGAGCCTGTGCCCAATATTACTTGTGCATACTTAAACCCATAATAAAGAAGAAAATAAAGTAGAAACTTGAATTCGATTTACATTAGTATGAAACTTTCAGTGACTCATCATATACTTATGTTTTATAGTTTAGAAGTAAGAATCTCTACTTCAGCACCATTCTTGTTACGAGCTTAATGTAGGTACTTATTAAATTGTCAAAAAGTAGGATTGGATAGAAGACAAATAGTAAAACAATCGGCACAATTATTATTATTTTCGACTTTGTTCTTTTAAAAAACCATGTTGATGCACAATTTATACTTTATAAGATAGGAGACACCATGGTTTCGCTCATTTGAAGAAGATCACTTTTCAATCGATTTCAAAAAGGAGGAGGTTCTCAATTCGGCTGTATGATGTTTTTTTTGTATGTTTGTTACGCGATTACTCCGTCAATTATGAATCGATTTTGATGATTCTTATTTTGATCGATAGGTGGTCTTCAGAGGTGGTCCCATAAAAATTTGGTTAAGATCTAATCACAGAATTTTAGAACAAAATGACAATAACAATGATAAAATGATAACGTCTTTTAGGTACGCGTAAAATTTTACTCACTTCTAAAAATGTTGAAATAAAATAACTTTTAACAAAAAGTAAAATCGCTTTCAAAAACATAAAAATAATGTTAGGTGCACAACAGTTTCGAAAGTCGGTGGCGAAAACAAAAGTTCAAACCAAATCGAAGTATAAATCGCATAGTTAATAATTTTCCGGGAGATGTTATTTGCGACATAACGCAATGCACAATGGCGGTGATCGCGAATTCACGACTAAACTAGATTTTCACAAAACCTATGATAAGTCTTTCGATTTTCTGGCAGTTAGAGGCTGTCACGCTCACTTAAATGTCCTGCTGATGGTGGCGTTGTGTGACGGGTTGTTTTATTTCCTACAACTTGGTTGAGTCGAACAACACTGATACACACGTCATGCTCGTGAACGGGTGCTGTCTGTCGGGACTGGTCAACTCTTACATGCCATGTCAATCCGGATTCAGTTATGTTATCTTTTGGAGGGTAACCTACTTTTATCACTCACATCGAACTCCACAATACTCACATTGATAGAATTAAAAATATGTAAACATCAATTATTTATTTAAAAGAGTATCTATGGAGTTTCTTGCCGGCTCTTCTCCATAAGACCTACTATTTGGAACCGTGCATGTAGTTTTGACATTTCAAAAGTACCTGTATATGGTCTAATTGAAATAAAAAATTTGAGTTTGAGTTTGAGTTCAATGTCCTTTAGCAGAGGGGTAAGCCCAGCTTACCGTCTCCATAGGCTAAATGCTCTAAGTCCACAGATTATTCATGAATAATCAAACGAATATTTTTTTCTATGTTATATTTACTCGACTTTTTACAAATGAAATTAATTGTTTAAATTGATGATTTGACATAAAATCATGTTCGTCTTTTAAATCAATGTAGCCCTGAATTTATTGAATATTAAAACCCATGTTCTAATGAAGAGTCAACTAACAAAAATGATGATGATGAGAATGGGTTCTAATAATATGCCATACAAATTATTTACTACTAGCATTTTGCGGAAAAAGGACAGAGCATCCCCGCTGATCCCAAAACTTTTAACGCTAATTATTATTATTATCTATGATTTTTATTAATCGATTTTAATTATAATTTTTAAATAGTAGAATTTATAAGGCGCAACACTATTACTCCAATATTACTTCGTTCCGTCATTCGGTCCTTAGTCATTCGTCATGTCATTCAATCTGTAAGTAACGTGAACGGAACGCGGTTAGTGGCAACATGTCTGCCGTTTGTGTTATTTGACGTAAATATTGACGAAAATCAAGCTTCTGTTTTCATTTGCGTAGTGATATCGGTGCTATTTCGTTTTTATAATGTGTGTGGATGTGCAGTGATCCGTTCATATGAGGCTGCTATATAAAACAGGTCCAATGGAGTCACTAAGAAAGTGGTTCTATAAACCGAAGGTACGTCAACACAATATTTTGATATTATGCTCTTTATTTGTTCTAATTTACATTTTCGTTGCCTTTGGTATGTTGTTTTAGGTGTCATATTGATAATAGACAATTAATAACTAATTTCTAAGTATGGTATTTAAGAAACGTAACGTAGAACTTGTGATTCTTTGTTGGCAGATTAGGATGATTCAGTCGATGTTTCTGTTTGATTTTCCTACTACCTACCATTGTTCTTATTGTTAACGCACCCAGTATAATTTCCTATTACTATAGTGGACATATTAAATCACTGGGGTACAATTGTTGGACCTTACGTCACATTCAAGTTTTGCATTGTGTGGCCAGGGCGACATATGCAAATCAGTGTACAATAATAAATATGTTGGTATGAAAATGTTGTTTATTGAGCGCTTTGGTATCCGCCGATAATGTGATGCTGGTTTGCAAACACAGTTGTTATGTTAAGTGGTTGCTTCATGGTTGTTAGACAGGTTTGTTTTGCGACGTGTGTTTTGATAATGACGAGAAAAAAAAACATGTAAGTATGGGCTGTCAAAATGTTTGCCACTTGGTGTTTTCAATTTGAATTACCTATGCAATTCCCTCAAGTGTAAATCACAATTCATTTTCCAAGTGTGTAATATGCAATTAAATACTTGAAGCATTAAATTTATTCTTTATTACACATCACTACTATAATATATTATACTATGTGGCTGTACAATAATGAAGGTCATTGTAATGTATGATAACTTTTTTGAAAGAACAAACAATCAGTCATGAGCACCTAATTATGTTATAAATTGTGATAAAAACTAATATCTTGCACTTGATACTGTTATCTGCAATGTATATCTACTTAAATAACTTGATATTTAAAACAGCTAGAATTAATGATTTCAAGCAAATATGTACCTATTATAATTGTGATTTAGATTAAGACAATGTCAGTCATGAGTATCTTCCATATACAGTTGTATATGAATTTCTTGGAATATACAACTGTTTATTTATGGAATTTCCAATCTGCATTATAATGATCTTAGTTGCCTAAGTGAAAACATTGTTTCTTTACTTACTTCATTTTTTTATACCACTAAGCTGGCAATCAAGCATATATCCTGCCTGATGGTAAACAGTTACTGAAGCCTATGGACCCTTGCAACACACTTGCATGTTTCCAACTCTGTAAGTAAATTAAGGAGGAATAGTTGGGCTTGCAGCATGTCTGCATGACAGCGGTGGTATGAAAACACCACCGCTGTCATGCAGATTGCCAACACAAAATATACACACATTATTCAATTTATACTCACATCCATTTAATTAACATATATACTTATGTTTTAATTTTCATAAATTAATGACAAAATGCACACCATACATGACAAGTGCCATTCAAAATACCTATTTAGTGATGAGTAATACACATTATTATTTCTAATTAATTATATTACCTGTTTTTCAGTATCATTAAGTGTTGTTGTTGTATGGGTTATGTACGGTTATTAGGTAGGTACCTACAGTTTTTGTCTGCAACTTGTTAGAATAAAAGAAATAAGTATTGTGTTATAAACATTAGAAAAATAATGAATCTTTATATGATCACTTTGTTGTCCACCTGTTGATACCCTGTTCTCTGAAACTCATGGAGGTATCACATAGAAATTAATTACAAATTCCTACTTTGGCATGAATTCCCTTGAAGTTGTTAAAAATCACACAAGAAGGAAATATTTATGCCGCTTACTTCAACACTCACAAATATGTAAATAAATCTTATCATGTTTATATAGGGTAGTTAGGTAAATAGTTCCTGTTGACCTAGAATGATGTAATTTGGCAAGAAGTAAGGTCTGACAGCACAAGTACTTAAAGGAAAAAAATCGACTATCAAATTTCTAGATATTCACTAGCCTAGATGATACCTAGTTCACAACTGTCAAACCTATATCTTATAAACCTAGTTCATAACATGATTGTGGTCTTGCAATTTATAAGTATGAGTCAATTATTTGAATTTCAACCATATTGCATTGTTTTTAAAAATGATAATTTTGTGCACTTGTGAAATCAAAATTCATACTTTAATAGTCTTATGTTTTGATTTGACAACAATTCAGAATAATACAATTTGTTCATGATTAGATGTACTTAAATCTTCAAATTGTTAGTCATGATTTGAGAGATATTTTCTTTGTCTCATGTCCTTAATTTAATGATAATAGTGGTGTATTTGAGATTGCATTGACTGATTAGAAAGTAGGTTCCTGCCTAGCTCTTTATGTACCAAATCATTATTTGACAGTCAAGTAGGATATAAATTATTTTGTAGGTACTTATTCCTATTGTGTTGTTATCACTCAATGGTCAGCTGACCTTCTAGCGAAATGATTAGGTAAGTGTTGGTGTCCAAAGTTAAAGTGAGTAATTTGGAAAATGGTTTAGTTTTAAATGATCTATAAAAAGTAGAATGATTAGTAGACATAGTGACCTAGAATGTTTCTAAGAAAAAAAGTAATAAAAATGCCAAAAAAGTAGTCCAATCTGGACTGGAACTGGACTGAAAAATAATAAAAACTACATCTACTTATAATACTTAATATATTATGGAGCACCCACTGTATAAGTAGGTAGGTAGGTACCTACCCATTGACAAATTGCTTGGTGCACTTTGACAAATGTCTTTGTCCAGCAATGACACAATTAAGTATTGTAAATTAAATGACAAATATGGTTTAGTGGACTCACTGGACGGCATTGTTCTCTGTAGGTTTAACTTGTGCAAATCGATGATTGTCAGCTGTTTGACATAAGAGATTTACGATAAGGATAGTCCTGGAATAAGAACTTATTTATTACTAGCTTCCGCCAGCGGCTACGCCCGCTTTATCAACGACCCATGTCACTTCCCAGAACAAAATATAATCAAATAATTTTCCCGTTTTTGCAACATTTTTTAATTGTGCTCCGCTCCTATTGATGGTAGCGTGATGAAAAGTATACTATAACCTGCCCAGGAGTATGAACAACAATTGTACCAAGTTTCGTTGAAATCGGTCGAGTGGTTTTTGTTTCTATAACGAACATACAGACAGACAGACAGACAAAAATTTTACTGATTGCATTTTTGGCGTCAGTATCGATCACTAATCACCCGCTGATAGTTATTTTGGAAATATATTTCATTTACAGAATTGACCTCTACAGATTTATTATAAGTATAGATATAGATATAGATTATTATGAGCCGTGATCTTCCCACTGCAGGGCAAAGGCCTCCCTTTCCTTCAGGAATAAGAACTTAATTGTGGTAATTAATAACCACATGATGTTTGAACTTTATTATTTGCTTAATAGGGATGATGACTGGATTAAAAAAATAACATTAAGTATATTCGGTCTGTCAGTTAGATTATCCAAAAATATCGGACACGTATTTTTTTGCTTTATCAAAATAATAAGAATTGACAAACATATATAGAGCATCAAAGTTCCGGAGTGGGAGGTAGTAACGTCACTATTTCGAAAAAAATGTACGAAACTCTTGACGTCACGCGAAACTTAAATGCACTGTATCGCCGTCATTTTTTGTTTGTTAGACAATAGGAAAAATACGGGCACCTACTTACATTATTTTTTATAATTTAACTGACATATACCTATGAAACATAATTTTTTAGTCATCTAGCCTATGTGCAACAATATTACAAACATTTTGCAAGAAACCAAAGGTTTATTATTATTTTATCTGAGTCCCCGAATGATAGAATTAAGTACTTAAATCAATAACAACAATTTAGCAAGCGTAGACAATTTTATTTACCCACGATCGATTGATAATATTGACATCCTTAATCCGCGTTATCGGATTGTGATGTCAGATCTCGCGTCTCGTTTTAATAAGGCCAATTTATTCGCCTCGTCTCGCTCGCACACTTTCACTTTTTTTTCATCGCTTTCCCAATGGCGAAACTCGGTCGTCTTTGCCAAATGTTTCGCGAATGGTTGCCTTCTGTCGGCCATTCAACGATTAAAGTTGTAGGTGTCTTGAGCTTAATAAACGGATTTCTTTGGCATTGTTTTGACATTTTAAGCCCATTGTTCTTGATCGTGGCCACCGTTAGCAAAGTATTGTTGGTAAACAGTTTTTGGCACAAATCTTTTTACTTACCGTTATTTAATTTAGCAGATTTGTCCAATTAGGTTACCTAGTACGTACTTTGATATCTAGCCTGACAATTTTGAGCTCTGTGTTCTAGAACTGGATCATAATACTACATATAATAAGTACATAAAAAATAATATTTCCATAGCGTGTCCAACGGTGGGCCATTAAATGTGTTGTCACCGAGTGACGTTCTTTCGGATAAAATCGTTCTAACAGCCATTATCTCCGTGTAATTAGTTAAGTCAATCGTCAATCTAATAAAATCCTTGTAAATGACTGTGTAGCTTGTTCTGGCATGGTCATTGCGGTTATCAGTAGATATAATTGACGTAAACACCACGCCCGCTGCCTGTGGGTCATCACATTACACTCTAGCATTACTGTGTGCAGTATTGGTAAACAGTGATCATAAGATTATTAAAATATAGATACTTTACGGTTCATCTTCTTTAGGGTTCTTAAGGGCTGGCAACGCACAAAGGACTGGCAACGCACAAAGGACTGGTGTTGCAGGATTTGCAGGTGCCCATAGGGGGACACGATCAATTTCTATAATTATACGTATACTAGCGACTCGCCCGCGGTTTGACCCGCTTTGTCCCATTCCTAAGAGTCGTAGCATAAAACCTTCTTCTTGAATCATTCCATCTATTAAAAAAAACCGCATCAAAATCCGTTGCGTAGTTTTAAAGATCTAAGCATACATAGGGACGGACAGACAGCGGGAAGTGACTTTATTTTTTATACTATGTAGTGATAAATTTATGTCAAGTGATGACTGCAAAATTTTCTGTCTGACTTGTAACCACAGCGTACACCTACCTCTTTAAAATGTGTGGTCTGTCTGATTCTGGCAGTTAGAGGCTGTCATGCTCACTTAAATGTCCTACTGATGGTGGCGTTGTGTGTCGGGTTGTTTTATTCCCTACAACTTGGTTGAGTCGAACAACGCTGATACACACGTCATGCTCGTGAACGGGTGCTGTCTGTCGGGACTGGTCAACTCTTACATGCCATGTCAATCCGGATTCAGTTATGTTATCTTTTGGAGGGTAACCTACTTTTATCACTCACATCAAACTCCAAAATACTCACATTGATAGAATAAAAAATATGTAAACATCAATTATTTATTTAAAAGAGTATCTATGGAGTTTCTTGCCGGCTCTTCTCAATAAGACCTAGGAACTATTTGGAACCGTGCATGTAGTTTTGACATTTCAAAAGTACCTGTATATGGTCTAATTGAAATAAAAAATTTGAGTTTGAGTTGAGTTTGAGTTATACGTTATCCTACTAATATTGTAACCCTGAAAATTTGTGAGGATGTATGTATGGATGTTTGTTACGTTCAGCCATTCCGGCGTAAAAGAGTAACGCCGGAATGGCTGAACGGCTACTTTTGATCCAGGTCGGACCCAATTCTGAAGTCTACCAAGATAAAGTCGCGGGCAGAACCTAGTGGTGTATAATTAGCTGAATACTTCTAAATAACCGAAAGGAAAGTATTTGGTAAGAGTCCGATAAACCCATTAGCAGACGATTCCATGATGATTTTTTGCTCCCGAAAAAGATGATAACTACATTGAATTCTCTGTTTAAACTATGTAACATTGATGAACTAAGTACCTATATTAAAAAGGCCACTCCATAATTTTTGGGGTAATTTTTTCGTATAAAAATCCTTTTAAATTAGCAGATACCTGCTACTCATAAAAGGCCTTTGAATCTCATTGTTGTGGGTACTCTATTAATTACAAAATACTGTTCAATTTTTGAACCTAGGATAATGGAGGTATTCATAAGTTTATCTCAACTCATACCATGCGGTGAGCGGAAGTTATTGTTTAAATAAATACCACAACAAAATCTTAGATAGATATCCCTTCTAATTACCTTAGAACAATGAGCATTGACAAAAAATGCGTGAGTTGACTGTGGAATGTTAACCAGACATCCGTTAAATTATTAACGGCGAGCGATAAGATAATATTGTTTTCCTTGAATAGAAACCAACATGTATGCTACTGCTCCTAATTGGTGTATTTGCCTATGATTATGGTTCATTTGCCTTCAATCTCAAACCAAGAACGTGGCACAACAGGTCTAGAATGAATTTGAAATACGCTCACTTATTATAATAAAAATTTGATTCTGACTGAATTATATTCAGTCTCAACCTATTTATTGTCTTACGGACACAGGTCTTATATAAGAATTAAGAGTCCGGCGGACCAAATTTTTCTTACAAACATAAGTAATACCGAAATAAATCGTAATTCAAACACAATTTAATCAAATTCTGTTATTATTGGGATTCCGATACCGTTAATCTAGGTTCCTACTCCACCATTTCGTCCAAAATACTTGGCATGCAGGTTTCTGCTTCAGAATCGCTGTTCCTACCAATTTCAATTTTAACTGAGTTAGCACGCCAGGTATCAAAGCTCCATTTAAAACTGAATACACCCTCGTAATGGAACTGTCCACAATTTGTTCGTTCTTGACAACGGCCGAAATAATTAAGTAGAACGGCCGAAATTTTCCTGATGTTGCTTACTCTTGCGACTATAATTTAAGAAGAGGCCGAACTGCACAGATCCAACTCTGTGGTATTCACTGAAAAGGGCCTACGTCCAGCTGTGACTGAATACGGGCTGATGTGAATATATATATATACACGTAGAATGAGTCACATTTAACCAACATTTTACTCCCCGTAGAAGATTTTGTGTTGTAAAAACGAAAAAACCTATGCATAGTGCTTGTACGGCGCTTAATTAATGCCTTACGAGACGGTTATTTGCTTCAATGCCTCGTAATGTTGTGAGTAATAATGGAATGTCACAGCTGACACGCGCATCCAATGCGCGGACGCAGCGCATTATGTCATCAACTGTTAAGTAACATGCGGTCTGAATATTGCAACGTTATTGTACATTTAAGTACTGCAATTCATTACAGCCAGTTTGACTGTTCGCACCCGGCAAAATCTAAAACTAGCTTCCTTCCTAAAACTAGCGGTCAGCAATTTGCCAAGCAAAGCCTAGTGCATTTTTTATGATCATCATTACTATGTAATCAATATGATCATAGCAAGATGCTGCTATTCTTCACTAGGTAATAAAGTGGATATTCCATTCCGCCGCCGTAGTTCCAAGAAGTCAGCAGTTTGTGAACATACTCTTGACATGGCCCAGCAGTACATCAGATTTGATAAACCACAAGTACTCGCAAAAGAAAACCGATTCCTTCCCAGGATTCGCGAGGCTATTGAAATTAAAAAACACCCAAATTTCAATAGAGAAGATGGCTGGGATTTTCACCTGCTTGGAATCCCATTAGAGATTCCATTAAATCAAAATCCAAGCCCAGAACTGCAAGACCGAAGGATAAGTAAATAACAGAAATGTAAGGTAGCTGTTAGTAATTGCAACATACGTCCAACAACTTAGACCCGTGACCACGGATGCTGTAAAGGATCCGAAACGTCGGGAATTAAATAATATCAATACCTACAACGTGATAAAATCCGTAAAAAGTAGTTTTATTTCAAAGTGGATATTGTATTTTCTCAAGTACAATAACTTGCTTACCCTGATTTCACGTTGTTTGTTAAGTTAGAAGATTTTTTTGAACTTTATCTCACTCTGAACTAAAACAAGATTGGAACTCTATTTCAATTTACTGGTTTCTGACACTTACGCGAATATTAGACATTGAAATAAAACTATTTTTTACGGATTTAATCGCGTTCTATTATTATTAAGTATTTAATTCCCGACGTTTCGGATCCTTTATAGCATCCATGGTCACGATGTGATAATACGTGATTGAATGACGTTGTAATAATACAACACGATAAAATCCGTAATAGTTAAATAGTTTTATTTCAATGTCTATTTTAATTACTAGATCTGCCTACCGAGTCTAGTAACTTCCTCATTAATCTAGTGGTCCTAAACGCGATTGTTACGCTAGAGCTCCTGGGTTCAATTCCCACCAGGTTGAGCAGTGTTATTGGATTTTTCTATGAAATTCTCAGTAGCAGCTTGAAGTTTAGATCTGTGTGGTTAATGGCAACAGTCTCGCCTCCTACATTATTTCAACTCTACCTAACCCTTCGGGGAATACAGACGTAATGGTATGTTTGTAATTACCAGATTTGACCTTCTAAGATTACCATGATATTCTTTTTATAATAATTTTCCGTTTCCGATGTTTGTGATCTCAAAGTGGATCTAATTGATGACTTCTTGGGATCTAATTGCCGGAAGAATTAATCTTCAATACAGATTCTCGGCCGTTGCCCAGTATTTGCGTTTCGTCAAGGTTTATGTCTCGAATACTCATGTGATCTTTGTGTTGACGCTAGCTTCTTTGCTTGCTATATTTTATAATGATTATATGTCATGTCATATTCTGTTCCGTAAATTGCTGAAAAGGATGAAGAGTTTCATGGTACTTAAAATGATAGCCTTATCTTCATATCATTGTCTCGAAATGTTATAGAAAATATACCTAAGTACTTAAAAAATACAATAAATATAAATAAAACTGACCACAGTCACTTTTACGGTAGCGTTCGCAATTACTGTAATATATTTAATAACAACATTAAATTTGTGTAAGTAAATTAATAAAAAATGAACTAATTTTTTGTTTAAAATGGAATCGTTGTAATCTAGGTTTCGAAAGTAATACCTAGGTCACTGTGTCAGTAAGTAGATCAGATACAAGATACAAGACATTGATGACATTTGGAATTTCTTCACCATCCAATACGGAGACGTATAAAAACAATCTTTGTTTTTATTACTAAGCGGTGTTCAGTAAACCGGTACATATCTAGATACGTAAAAAGAATGAAGTAGGTTACAGGTATACTAAGTGAGGCCAAGGCTACATTAGCACAGTCATACGCAATGTTAACAAATATATTGGTGCCTATGTTGGTTGCGCTCTCCCAGTTGTATCGCAGTTCTTAATGTACCCTCAGCCTAAGGCTTGGATCTAAGCGAAAAAAGGCAGGTTTAGGTTTTTTGTACACTAATTAATCACGTTTCCTTCTTAATCCTGAAAAACAAGTATTACTCTTACACGTATACACGTATTTATCATATAAAATTATGTATTATTTTACACAAATAGGTCTTAGAAAAAGCAGTACTTAAAGTTTTTATTTTTCTGTTATCCGTCGTACGTTTTACTAGCCTTGTATCGTGCTGAATAAATGAACACAATTTATTGCTACTAGATTCTTTAGTAAGTATGGCTGTGCTAGCTAAATTTGAATATAATCGACGTTCAAACCAAAATTATCCGGTTTAATCGGCTTTTGCTCAAAACGCCTTTCTTATTATCAAAATCCTCCGTGTCCTCTTCACATAATTACAATCTCTATCGTTGACCATTATTGTCACCTGGCAAAACAGCCTGTCTGTGACTGATGCTGTCTTTCTGTTAAGCTCTTTAATGTCACTTTATCAGTCACCCAAAGACCAACGATGCTCACCGGAGCGTGGTGAGGCAGCAGCCTAGGAAAAGAAACAATTTGGTATAGATTGTGATAAGAGTGACCGCGGATTAAAAATCTTCTTTGTTTTCAGCCTCTGTTCACCCAATGTTGAGTGTAGTCCTCTCTCTTTGCAAGCCATTCTTCTTGGTGGTTTATCGATATTGTCAGCCCATTTAGCCGACTTAGACCGACACTTCTTCGCCCGGCTCCAGGTCTCCTCCGCCCATCTCAATTTGCGTTGTGCATAAGGACCGCCCAGTATACAATACAGATTGAAATATTTCTATTTTCGACGGGGAAATCTAGGTAGATTGTAAATAGAGGAAACCTCCATACATTGCCTCTTCGAAGACAAATCTAGAAATAATAGTAACTGTGTGGCTACTTGTCTGCATCAATTCAATGAAGATTATTATGACTCACGAAATGTACGTCAGCATATGACTATAAAAACTCATTTCGAAATTGTCTCGTAGGCGTAGTGAATGTCAATGTCGAGGACAATTAGTTCTGGTGGTATTGGTAGTCATTACATTTTCTTTGTGTTACTATTGGGTAATTTTGATCATTCGTAGTTTTAATTTACTCAATAATTTTATAGAGAAATCAATTTCTACAAGTTACTAGGTGTGTTAGGTTACTATTTTTCTCCCGTGATTTATACAGTGATATCATAAAAGCATAACAATATCAGTTATGGGGTAGTTTACTTTTTACAGGTTTCTGTCTCAGTTCTTTACTTTCTAATATCGATAGCATCCAGAGATTTAACTCTGGATTCGACAACCGAACCGGATTCCCTAAACAAACTACTTCTTGTAAGTAAGTATTGCAAAAACATTTCAGTGAATACAAATTAACCGTAAACTTACGTGCAGTTACTATTTTACTCTTAGTTTATTTGATTTTTATGTCTTTACCTCATAGCACTCTCAAATGGGGGATTTCCAACTGTTTTCCTCATCGCCACCTTTTCGAAACACGTATTTTATTATGTGTAATGGAGTCTGCAGAACGATTAATGGTTTGCCAGTAAACTATGGCATTTCTCACATAACAGATATTCCCAGTTCATTCTAAAGGATGATAACTAGTTGATTTTATATCTACTCTTATACGTCGGTTAAGTTTATCAATTGTGCCCATTAGAAATGATCTGGAAGAAATACCAATGACAAAATGAACAAAAAAATAAAAGGAAATCTCATCGATACTATCGAAAAATGGGGCGTAAAAAGCCCCCAAGCAAAATTACTTACCTATTGTAAGTAATTTTGCTTGGGGGCTTTTTACGTTTTGTTATTTTTGTAAGATTTTTAAATCTGTAACAATCCTTACCGAAACATTGCCCTTTGTATTCAATTCTGAGCAATTTATATTTGATTGCATATGCATCTGCGTTGCATCGTAACCCTCGCATCATCCACTTGCTAACCCTAACAACTAAACTACGTCATAAATTGGTAAATTGCAATGAATCTAATGAACTCAAATCACAATAGAGCTATCTGCCATAACATCAGTGAGACTGGCAATTTCAAGGTGTCGCTGTCAGCTGCAATTCAGAAAATTGTTCTAACGAAGGGCCAGATAATGTTGCAATTGCAACATGCCGGCTATAACATTAGGTATTACATGTGCAGCCTAGCGTTCAAATTTATAAACAAGAAAGAAGAAGAAGGCCTACTGAGCCTTTAACAGCAATTTTTTAGGCCATAATAAAGTACCCAAAAGAAATCTCTGACACGTATACGGTCCGAATGTACCGGACCGATAGTATATGTAGGTAAAACCAGTTACAGCAAATTCTGTTGTTTATAGCACGCAATACCGTGGTATCCATGACTCATTTTCAGCAGTTGAGTAAGAGCCCGTCAAATAGTTGCGTCTGCGCAGGATGATAAGTTAC
Organism: Acronicta aceris; assembly: GCA_910591435.1. Classification (NCBI taxonomy): domain Eukaryota; kingdom Metazoa; phylum Arthropoda; class Insecta; order Lepidoptera; family Noctuidae; genus Acronicta; species Acronicta aceris. The sequence goes on along the minus strand of OU342780.1, from coordinate 5,813,303 downwards.
TACGACCGGGTGTTATTCTTTCACTCTTATGTGGACATGTCGGCGTTAAAACATTCTTCTACTCAACTGTTAACCGAATTTACAATGTCGATGTCAATTATGGACAAGTTACCATATTTGTAATGATTTCACGCTACAAAAACCCGTCTGCTTGCAGATGTCGGTTCCAACGAACAGACACGGTCTGCGTATTGCGACACCAATGTGTTTACATTTGGAATGAGTCATTGCACTGAATTGCCACGGATTCTGGTGACGATGGGGACTTGCTCTAATTCGTGTATAATTGACACTCATTAAATCTGTTTCTCGGTCAATTAGATACATTAAAATATTTGGATGGCTGGTGCAGTTGATATACTTATTTGCTATTCTCATTTTTCCGATGCTAGCTCGCTTGGCTATTGTCCAATATTCTTGACCTAGTACGGAACCCTTGTCGAACAGTTATCTATAACTGATAGTATAGGTTCTGACTTCTGTTACAGTTCAGACTTATAATCAAATCTACTTTTAATCATAACATTCGTGTAGTTATGTATGATTGACGTTCACTCACTAATTTTTACTTTCTAATCCGCATATTGTGAACATTTTAGTGTTAGGTTCAATGTAACGGAATTACATTTATTAGATTACTGTATACTTAGGACTATAGGATATACTTAGGACGTTTGCGTTATATTCTAGTGTTCAGCACAAAACACAGATAAGAACATATTACTTAATAATATCAAGAATTTGCACTAAAGATAACGGTTTGTGAGTATGATTTTATCATACTACGTGACAGCAAAGAAAGGGTACGTTTTACATGATTCTTTATTTTTCAAAAACTGTTAGATTTGATCTAGCGAGGCGATACTGATCAGATGACAACAATAGGTTTAATTATTAAGTACCACAACGCAAAACGGTGGTTTGCAATTAACCGTATTTTTTGGGGATGTTAACTCACAACTCCGAAATAGCCAAACGATTTAATGGTTCTTTTTAGGGTTCCGTACCTCACAAGGTAAAAAAGGAACCATTATTTAATAAGATCACTCTCTTGTCCGTCTGTCCGTGTGTCACCACCGATTTTCTCAGGAACGGGTCGACCTAGCAAGTTGACATTATACCAGATACTGAGCTCTATAGTCCCTATTTGGTGTATAAAAATCAAGGTCCTGAGGCAACACGATAAAGATATGGGCAAATTTAGATTTTCGCGAAAACTTGTAAGTAACAATAATTTTCAACTTTTTTTATTATTCCGAATTTTCCCTTTACTTGTTCTGTAAGACCTTGCTGAAAACCAAAATTGGCAATTCTAGGTCAACCGGAAGTACCCTATAAGTTTTGGGTCTAAAACCGATATTACCTATATGGTAGTTACCGTTGACCTAGAATCACGAAATTTGGCAAAAAACAAGGTTTTACAGCCAATTTTATTATGGCGGTATAATGAGTAGGTACGGAACCCTCTGCGCACGAGTTGGACTCGCACTTGACCGGTTATTTTTATTTAGAGGGGTAATTTTGGTCCCGTACTAAATTTATTCCCTTCGGTTAAGTATTCCTTTTGACTACTTCTAAGCTTTTGCTTATATCGATGATGTTAAAGTTTTAGTAACTGCCTGTACTAGGTTGGTAAGTTTAAGTTACTCTTATCATGAAGAAGTTAATTGACGACATGTTTGGCGTAGCGCCTGAGCGATCGGCTCCTGCGTCACGTGTTGTGGGTTCGATCCCCACACGGAGCAAATATTTGTATGATCTACAGGTAGTTGTTCCGGGTCTGGGCGTTTGTGTATGTGAGAATTTGTGTTTGTAAACGCACCCACGATACAGGAGAAAATCCTAGTGTGGGGCAACGTTTTTTTTTAAAAACAAAACAAAAACACACGAAACAATTATTCGTTTCAGTAAATACATTGTACGTCAACACGACGAACTTCAAATTAAGTAGTCTACGTTATTTATTTGGGCAGATTTCTGTTTATCAAGTTATTTTGTTTTGTGTTCAGTTTGTATCAGTAAAATCTTGGTTTTGCTTTAAAAGAACTCTATTGCAATGTGTTAAAGTTGATATTGGATTAGGTCAGGTTACATAAAGCGTGGCGAGGGAAGTGAAGGAGACGACAGACGTTTGTCACCTTGATCACAAACCATTCACTTTAAATCCTAAGACCTACTTTTCTGTTTATTAACATAAGATTATAAAGAAATCTTTTCTTTTGAAGAAGGCTAGAATCACTAATGTAATTAGATTTAATAACAAGATTAAATCAATCAAGATCAATGTGCAACGCGTTGAATAAAAACGTTTAATAAGTGTTGGTCTCATAATTATTACGTATCTATGTAGTTTCGTAATTGTTTTAATTAACTCAGGTCAGTTCTTTGTCAAGTACACTGGAACAACTAAACGTATTCGGACTTGGGGTCGCACTGCGTCAAATGTCCTAGTTTTGTCCTATCGAAGGTCTGCCGTCTGTGGGCTCAAGTTTAAAAAAGAAACAGATGTACAATAGATATATTTTTTATATTGCACTTAATTAAGTAGTGATTTGATTAACACTCAGAAATGTTATTTACTATTTAAATTAATTTATTAAATATTTAATTCAGGTCTTTCATCAGTATCAGTTACGCTAGGGTCAATTTAAAGAACCGTGAACCTCCGAGGGTTGTAAAATGGTTTTCTATTGTCTGCTAATTGTTCCTTGACAGGAGACAGACCTGATCTGGTTTCTCACTAAATACTTGCAAATAAAATACAAGTCATATAGACCGGTTTAGAAAATGACGATTATAATATATTGTACCTTTGGATGAAGCTTTATGTAGATTCCGCTGTTATGACGTTATCACTTTCACTAGCGTGTCGATCAGTGTCAAAGGCTCCATACAACTTAGTCTACCGGTTCCTCTCTGGAACAGTCAAGTTATTAGTGTCTGCTATTGCTACATAGCAAGTTATGGTACACACGCATTTCTGGCTTTGACTTTTCTTAACAAAATAGACCAGTCGCAAATTGTGTCGATATCTTCCACACATGGCCTTTAGCGATGTAGGTGCCTCCCCAAGTGGACTTTAATGCGATTAGGCTAGTGTGACTTTGAAGCTTGTCCAGGTCCAGTTAATTATAAACACCTGTAGCGACATCTACCGTGCTACATAGTAATTAGACGGACAAGTCCTAAATCGCGCAAGTGAAGTTTGCAACGCAACTTGAATATAATCAACCGTCGGGCTATGGCCCGCCAGGCAAAACCACCCGCCTGGTCGGAGGATCCTCCCTTTGGTGGAAGGGGCAACACTCCTCGCCCCTCCACACACCTGCTTCGTAAACCCTGTAATTTAATACTGATAACTCATTCATTTGTTACTTTATTGCTACCACACATTGTTCTTACTACGAAGGTAGTTATTATGTTTATTTACATCAATGGAGCGTCTTATTAATGTGTTACGAAACATGGGTTATTATCTATTTTTATGAGATTATAACCTATTCCATTCCAAACCCATATCTATTATAGTATAATTTCGCAAACGTCATGTGCTTTTCTGTCCCAAGTTTCAAAGCAACCCATTTCCCGTATCGAAATTCCAACTATGAATCCTATCCTCTATCCTTCGAGCAACTAATTACACTTTCGGAGCTTCAATTAATAAGAATCATGGTCATTGCCTCTTTGTCTAGTCCACATTACTTAGTACGTAGAACATCTTCATAAGTGTAAGTAAGATTAAGTACTACGATAGACACAATACAATATTAATCGTAAAGAGACTTAAATTACATTGTGTCCATTATCCACTACGTATTGAGCTATTGACCAATAAGTTTTTAGTTCTTTCTTATGTGAAATAATTTTAACACTTCGATTGCTTAATTCAGTCCTCTGGAGAATTCTATTTTCCTGATTAGTTACAGAACTTGCTTGACATGTTGAAGCTCTGCAGCCAGATATTGCTCATTGATCACACTATATTATTATCTTTTCATATTTACGTAGGATTTTCTGCTTATGCATTAGTCAGAATGTTATATATATACTGATTTTACAGTCAACACAGACGACCAGTGTGCCACCACAGGAAAACCAGCCTGAAGAAGACATGCTAATAATATTGTTTTGTATTGTTGTAGAGGGACGACCGGTCGCTCCTAGCGCAGTTCTTCTTCGCCGACGACGCACTTAACATGGTCGCGGCAGAGTTGGACTCGTTTGACGGCCGGAAAGACCCGGAACGGTGCTCCACGCTCGTCAACCAGCTTAGACATGCACAGGTGAGTTTGTTTTTGTTTTACACAACTGTTTGATAATACATCTTCTATTGCGTCAACCAGATCACATGAATTCTACTACATCTGCTGTAAACTCTGGTTTAAAACAGTTGAAGCTTGATGTGGCTTCAAGGGAATTTTAATTAATCTGCATTTAACCTTAAAATTTACTTGGAGGAATAGGAAAATCAGATTGATATTTCGCAATATCGAATCAATTTTATACAACACTAGCTTCTGTCCGCCGTGACTTTGTCTGCGTGGACTTCAAGATTGGGTCCGACCTGGATAATAAGTAGCCTATGTGTTATTCCAGGCTATAATCTATCTGTGTGCCAAATTTTATCCAGACCCGTTCAGCCGTTCTGGCGTGAAAGGGTAACAAACGCCCATACATCCATACTCACAATTTTTTTAAATTTAAACATAGAAGTTCCTTAGAATAACAAGTTAGACTGGAAAATCAAGCATTGGAAAACTTATTGAAATTTTACTTACCTGACGTCACGAACTTGTTTATCGTGAATTAAGTAAGAAACAATTAACTTTTTGTCTACGCAATACGGCAAGCGTGCTTCATTGACTACAAAATCAGCTGTGCAGATTTTAAACGACGGTGCCTATGCTGTTAGCAATTTAATATCAAATCTGTTATAAATGTAATTTTTTTAAAACAATGTTCTTGTCTTTGTGTGATCACTGATCATGCTACGCATGCAGATGAAATTAGTAGTCTATCGCAAGCATATTTAAAAAAAACCCGCAGCCTCAAGTCATGGATACCATGTTCTTGCATTGAAGTAACAGGATACCAAATTTCAAATCGATCAGACCTTTGGCTGTTGCGCACATCCCTTCAACAACTAGAAAAGTGCTGATAATCTTTAAATAAATTACTTACTTTACTTTACTATTGTTACTATAGGTAGGTAGTTACATTACAATATTATCATTACAATAACTTCTCGGAACATTATTTATCAATTTGTGGTTTATGGTATTTATACAGTAGGTCAGTACGTAGCCAATAAATTAAAAATCACCAGAATAAACATTTTTAAATTGACTTGATGAATTCTGGGTTGATATAATGAAGCATTGTACCTACCTATTTATTTATACAAACACGTCCTGGTCTGCGGTGGTCATGTTACGTGGGGGCTAACATGCGTCAACATAATCTTTCGAGAGAAAATATGGCACTATATTTTCTCTCGAAATATATTATACCTATATACGTATATTTTATAAAACAGGCGAAGAGTCAATAACAACCCGTCAAATAAATCTGATTCCAAAGGAACACAATTCGCATAAATTTTAAAAATTGGCATCGTATTTATATATAAACACATGTTTAAAGTCATTCGCTAGCGTTACCAAAACTCGATGTCTATTGTCTAGCCATGTCCATTACCGTGCCATGTCTCTGGAGGCCGCATATCACACCGTACAAGTAGAAAAAGGGTACGGGAAACAAATTTCTTTATTTTTGGTACTCTTAATCCTGGTCGAAAAACCTGTCCTCATCGCTACGACCAACATATTACAAAAGCCTGCAATTTAAGTCTGAAATGTAGGTATGTAGATATAAAGTGATGTAAGTATGATTAAGGTTACGAATTTATCCTCTGAGCATCAGGTAATCTTCGTGTTATCGAAATTAGTTCTATAATACTGAAGTCTTAGTTACAGTAATATAAAAATATGTGTTTTATTAAATATCAACATACATACTTATCTTTTTGTGTTTTTTTTGCATTTTCCATGCTAAGATTATTAAGTTATTTAATAGTAAAGGAAAAAAAACTGACTGTAAAGTAAGTCGTGTCGGTTGAGAGGTAAGGTAACTTGCCTCTCATAGATGTCTCCAAAACGTCACCTTATGACGTAAATTCAGAATGTGAAGGCAAAATTTCATTCATGCGGGTAGTGTTCGCGGTGGCTTAGAGGTCAGAGCGTCTGGTATATCAAACCAGAAGACGCAGGTTCGAATCCTGCCCGCGATTGAATTTTTTCCTTTACTATTAAATAACTTAACATACATACTTACTTAAATACCACACGGAATATACCTATTAACACGAATAACTAAAACAAATTAGATTTATGCAATTAATTTTACCAGGTATTCGTTATTTTATTTGTAAATAACTACTTACTTAATTAACTGTACTGTACTGTCCACACAACGGAAATATACTAAGTATTTAAAGATAAAAAATAGGTGCTTTCTCTGATGATGACACTTCACTATCACACGCCATGTCTTATCAAGCGAGTTGATAAGGCCAATCAAACAATTAACTTAAATTAGATAAATAACTAAAAACTATCGTTTTACTCGCGTTTAACAATACATTTTTTATCTATGTTTAACATTCAAGCTCTGATTTAAGCCCCAGGTAAGCAGTCCTTTCATTCATCTAACAAAAGAAAATCTTGCAAGGAAATCATACTTTATTACTTCGAGCAATCTGTCTTGCCATGCTTTAATAATGTTATAAATATGTTTGCATGAGCCATTTAATATCCTGTTTTTAATTAAATTCAAATTTAAATGTACAGATACTTACTTAATATTATTAATTGTATATTTTTTTAGATTTTTAAATTGCATGTTTGCACTCCTTTAATTGAGAGTAAACAAGGCTTAGAAAAATATCTAACTATGTAAAATTAGTAAGTAAGGTGTATCTTTTGTTGGAGATCCAAAAAATAAAATAAAATATGTGGTTTGAGTTACACAAATAACTTTCCGAGTTATTATCAATTACAGAATAACATCTATAGGTACTGTTCATAATGGAGAACGTAATACCTAGTATTACCATGAATGGTTGCAATTTTAATATTTCCACGGTGTGATAGGTTCACGCAATCCGTCCGTACCTTGAACGATTCGAGTGGGGATTTGCGTAGTTTTTGTTGTTCATTTATGAATCATATGACTCACGCGCACGACGCATGGCGGTCAGTACGTACTTATAGCGTCATTGTACGCAATGCTATGGTTTATGGCTTTGTGTTCGAGCCTTACTAGTACAACTAATTTCCTTTAAGGCCACTGATGCTAAAATTTATCATTTTTGGAAACATATCGATATTAAATAACAAGGATAAGTAACCAATAAACTTGGTACTCTTGAAACTAAATTATTTAATGACGTCTGGTTTATTATGGTTTCAAAATGTTCTAGCGTTGCTACAGGTAGGTATATACCTATCTACACTGGTTCAGACACACGAAAACGTTACGTGAAAAGTTGCTTTTTCAGTAAATGGTTCGACGACACGTTTGGCGTAGTGGCTGAGCGATCAGTTTCTGTGCAACGTGTGGGTTCGATCCCCATACGGAGCAAATTTTTGTAAGTATGATCTACAGGTAGTGAGGGATGGAGTTGATCCAGGTCTGGGCGTTTGTTTATGTGAGAATTTTTTGTTTGTGTTTATAAACGCACCCGCGATACAGGAGAAAATCCGTTTTATATCCTACTAGCGACCCATTATATAACATTTTACATATGTATATACATTAAATTATAGACTCCATTCCTAATAATCGTAGCGTAATGTTAAATAGCTTAAAACCTTCCTCTTGAATCACTTTATCTATTAAAAAAACCGCTTCAAAATCCGTTGCGTAGTTTTAAAGATTTAAGCATACATAGGGACGGACAGACAGCGACAGCGACTTTGTTTTATACTATGTAGTGATAAGTACATACCTATACATGTAAAAAAATGGTGCCATTGATTTACTGTTCCTGGTACGAACAATACGATATGTAATAACTACATAATACAATGCAAAATCTGAAATGCAGTTCTGCATTTTTCTTATCACTCCCCGTCTCAAGTACCTATGATTCATTCAAGGACAACAAATAACTCAGTTATGATTATGTATGATGCACGTCTGGTGACCCAAATAATACATTTATGAAAGACTTCGGTAAAGTTGCAGGTACCTACTTTGGTATGGGAGATCACAAGTAAATCTTAGTATAGTTTCATTTTTTCGTTATAATTTAAGCATGGAAAATGCTAAAAATCACAAAATGATATTTATTTGTTAGTTTAGCTGGTATAACATTAAGCGTGCGATATGGTCCATGTTATGGATTGATCCCATTACCATTAGTCTACAAATGGACAAATGGACATCTCAACATCAATAAATAATGTTATTGATAGTTTCCAATGGTTATCTATAATTTGTTTCGCATCCACCGTTTTCTAATAATATAAATCAAGCAGTGTTTATTACGTACCTAAATAGGCAACATTTAAGGATCAGAGTCCTACGCTAACAGGAAATACTTGCTTGTTCACTATGCACTTCACACGTCATTCGCAGGTGTACATACATTAGACCACCTCTGCCTAACCCTTCGAGGAATACAGGCATGATGGTATGTATCATCCTAAGATAATCTCAAATATCCGCTTTCTCTGTTTATCATACTGTATATACAAGATGTTGAATAATAGATATTTTTTATTCTAGAAAAAAACGTCCATCGTCGCACATGAGATGCGAATTTAAAAATAAATATATTAGGTAAACACAAAATACCGCTCCTAAACTACTTGATATATTGTAACGGAATTTTTTATAAAGTTGTCATAACAACATTTATATAGAATCTACACCTTATGAGGATGTAAATAACTTCATAAATATGCGTCGCTTGTACCTACTACGTTTCAATTAACATTATTGCTAAAATATTCATAGCGCAGAAAATATATCTAATTTCAGGCTTCGGCCGAGCAATTGTGGCTACGATTTACAATCTATAGACTAGTCTCGTTGCACTACTTTCGTCGGCGACAAAATAGTCCGCTACTACTTGTATCCAGCTTTCTGGGTCTATGTACAAGCACAGGGTAGATACAGAAGGTCAAGAATCTATGGAGTGTCTTACTGGATCTACTCCATGAAACCCCACTATTAAAATCCATGCATTTTCTCTTTGGGGCGCCTAGTATGCACAATTTGTGTGCGTGCGCTGGTGTGGACCCGCCTTTACACTTTTTATTTTGACTTCATAAATAGTAGTAGGTATAGTAAGTGTCAGAGGAAAAACACGACTCGCCATACGTAGTATAGAGCCTGATTCGAAGGTATTTTGTACTTAAATCTCTTTTAACTAGACACTTAAAATAGACACTCTAGTTCTCTTTGTAAATACACTCTCAAAACTCCTGCCATTGTCACTTTTATGCCAATAAAGTGCGACGGTAATAGACATAATAGCCACTTTGGGTCTCTTAGCTAATGGATGTTTAGAATAAGTCTGATAATAATAAACTGGATAGAAATCCCCTGTGGAGATCCTGACGAATGTGCTCCACGGTTCTCTAGGGTCCGACTGATGAACAAGAGAAGGCTAGCGCGGGTTTTAGTTAGTACGAGCCACCTATGCCCCACCACCTCCACCGACGGTGGATTATCCATAAAGATCTTCAAGATCAAAGTTACACTAAGAAAAAAAGAACTAAGATTTTTTAAGTAATCCCATAAGCTTAACAAAATAGTCCTTCTGTTCTGATTATTTTGTGACTATGGCCCTACAGAAACCGAGGTGTTTCCTTGTTTAGAAAGTTCATTATTTCATTCTAGTCTAACCGTTTCTAAAGCTTCAACCTAATCCCAGGCAGGTTTTAAAGCAGTTTTCTAAATTTGTATAATAAATTCACTGTGACAATAAATAAAATTAACGAAGGGAAATGTGTGATCCCTTTCCCTGGACCACTGGGAATAGGAACAATACCATCAATGAAGGACCAGTCAGGGCGATGTATTTTGAAGAAGAATAGCCATAGAACAATTATGCATAAGTACCTATGTGTTGGATGAAATCGATCGATACAGAACTCTCAAAATCTAATACTTTGTGTTAAAACAATAGCGTCGTTTTTCCTAAATCATAATTTCACAAACACTTGGTCAATTAAATGTGCATGCGTAACGGGCGGGTCAGACTTAATTAGTTGTTACGAAAATTACTCGACAGGTGAATAGCAACGTGACCGCGACGAATGGTCACAGAGTAGGATAGGCACAGAAGTTTGGTCAATCACACACTTCGCATAACATCGAATCAGCAGCCTCAATGTATTATAAACCCTACCTTTGGCAAAATTGAGCTCATTATGCCTTGACAACGATTGTCGCGGTACTCCGTTTTCTCTGTCAACTTCGCCCTCCTGCTTCAGGTGTGAAAGAGCGAAGTTATAGCATTGTATTGACGATTAGTCCAACTATGATAATATTTCTTCCCATAAATACATGCGTATAATATGTATACATACTTTGATTATCTACATAGGTACGGTGTGTACGGTTTAGTAGAAATTGCGCAACGCACTGACGCGAACGCGAACTGTAAGACATCGTCTGAATTCGTCTGCCAATTGCCTTCGCTTGTACTAGAGTCACGGCCATGGGATTCGCGACATTCGCCATACATATTCGCTATAAATTTAGAGCATGTGATTAAGGAAGATAATATACATTTATAGTATTAAAAAAACAAATGGCGCCGTTTCTACTGCAACGTTTCTCGTGCAAAGGAATATTCACATAATAACAACCTGCGTAATGGGTTAATCGGGCGAAGACAATAGCTTAGTTTGGATCATCTAAGATGACAAATAAGTTTTGGTTGTACAATTTAAATTATTGAAATTACATTATAGAATGAACAGGTAACGGTTACTGAATCCCCCATTTCGATTTGTCACATGTTTTCAAAGTCAAAGTCACCCTGTATACATTTCGTTTAAAATTTCTGACAGACACGATCGGGCTCTTTTTGTTGAGCTTCTTTCCCAGTGAACTTAAAGACTTAAACATTAATTTATTTAAGAAAAAATTGTACGCATGGCTAAATACTAAAAATTTCTACTCACTAAAACAATTCCTGGGAAATCAATGGTAATGACCTAATTTTGCATGCTATACTATAATTAGCAAAACATGATTGATCAAAACTTATTTGTAACAACTTTTTATACCATGTTTTATGCAAATAAAGAATTTGAATTTGAATTTGAATTTTGCTCTATTTTGTTCTGTAGTGTACACAACGGGCTACTGTGCACATTCCTGTGCCACAGTTAGTGTACTACTTAGTATGTTTAGCTTTAATTGCTGCCACTTGACTTAAATATATTATGGAGATTGTTTTGATTTGCAAGGTAAATAACATGCGGGACGGTTCAGTTCTAGAGGAAATGAGTATTAAGGGTAAGGCGGAGCTTGAATTGCCCCCAAAAACGTAATACCGAAATAAATCGTAATCCAGACAATATTCTATCAAACTATGTTATTATTCGGATTTGGATACCGTTAATCTAGGTTCCTACGGTACTATTTCGTCTATTAATACTTCACTGGAAATAAAAAACCGGAAAATCGTTCCAAACTTGGTAAAGTTATCAAAAATTGCATTTGCTTACATTTATTTCCAGTGAAATATTTTGGATGAAATGGTAACGTAGAAACCTAGATTAACGGTATCGGATTCCGATTAGTAACAGAATTTGATAAAATTGTGTTTGAATTACGATTTATTTCGGTATTACGTTTGTAAGAGAAATTCGGTCCGCCGGATTCTTAAATGTAAAAATTCCCAACTTCCTTATACTTAAGCCTGGTTTTCACAGGCCCAGTTTCGGACCACCCAGTAGTCAGCAACTGTACATTCTGCTCTCTATACAGTTCAGTCACTTTCCCGACGTGTTCTCACTACACATAGGGTCTGCATAGGAGACAGCAGTACACAGCTGCTGTGTTACTAGTTCTGGCCTGGTGTTTCTGACCCACTAGTTGCGTTCGTATAGAGCGAGTGACGGCCCAGTAGCTGTCCCTGTGGGAGTGGGGGAAGGTCAGTGGACAGTAGAAACAAAAAAAAATGTAGTAGCTGACCGACAGCAACTGACCGGTCAGTACTGGCTCAATTTTCTTTTCACGAACCCAGTAACTGTCCTTCATTGTGCGCCAGTTACTGGACCTGTAAAAACTAGGCTTTACTTATTCCATTCAAAACGTCAATTCAGGTAAGTTGGTATTTCTGATTCTGTATTAACTATTTTATGTCGTCATAATATTACGTTTTCCTATTTGTAATAGAAATCTAGGTAATAAAGATGGAAAAGCATTTTCAAGATTGCATCGTATTCATGTTCGACAACTTTCATTGCTGATTGTACCTTCTATACATTATTCTATTCAACCTCGTTTTAGTTCATTTTATGACTTCTGGGTAAATACTCGTAGCTTCAAAACATACGGGTACAGTTGTCATGTCAACCAGCACGCTAATTGCCTTGTTTACATGTGTTTGTTTTGTGTGACATAAAAGATCCTGCTTCACGTTCCATAAGAAAACAAAGAATTTTAATGTAACAACTCCGTCTTCTAATAACTTGTTTTAATCAATATCACATTAAAGTTGTTTATATACGAATACAGGTACACGGTTGAAGATAAATCTTATTCTTGTTTGTATAACATTTACTTATATATTTTTTATTTCATTAAGGAACGCGTATCATTAGTTCACCACTTTCTCGTTAATCTATACTAATGTTATAAAGCTGAAGAGTTTACTTGTTTGTTTGAACGCGCTAATCTCAGGAACTATTGGTTGGAATTAAAAAAATATTTTTGTGTTGGATAGTCCATTTATCGAGGAAGGTTATAGGCTATATAACATCACGCTACGACCAGTAGGAGCAGAGCAACGCGGGTGAAACCGCAGGCGGGTCGCTAGTTCATCATATTCATAATGTTTAACTAAAATATATGCTAGAGCTACTTTATATCTCTATTTCTAGTAGGTACAAAAATATTTGAATTTCGTTCGTGTATATTATATGGATAAGTATCATAGTTTTATTGGTTGCGTTAAGTACTACGGTAAAGAGCTATTTAATTACACTTTTGGGAATTTTGTACTAGGTCACACCGGCATTTACATAAGGCAATGAGCATACATAATAGTCTTTTGAAGAAAGAGCCATCCACAGCAGCCTAGAGTAGGGTGACCAGAAGACTGAAACACCAATGCCATAATACTTAAAACATTACACTTTAACACTACTAGAAACTTTGCGAGTTGGATCGCGAAGAATTTAATAACCTAATGAAGTTATTTGCGTGATTAACAACACTTACGAACTGGAATGCTCACTCGCCTCGCTAGTTAGCTAGACGTCGTGCTAACTATTTTACAAAGAGCACAATAATAGATCATTCAATTACTTTATCACCGAACAGACAATCGTGGAAAATAACGCGACATTTTAGGACAATAGCAAATACAATGTTAGTTTTGTATACCGTATCTACGACCACGTGTGTTCTAATCACTTTGTATGTGTGTAGGTACATGCTATAATGACAATGTTGTTATCTACTGTGTATAATTATTACTTAAAGTGCTATCCACGTTTGCCTTTAACGATTAGAGCGTTTCTCGACGGGCAGGGGTAAATGATATCTCCCGAGTTCCTTCTTAGGGCTTTTGGTCTCCAATGGCTGACATTAATTAAGGTTGCAAAATGCCTGTCTTTTGAAATAATCGTCTCTTATGAAAATACTTACGAATAAGGGTTAAGGATACTTACAGTTCTGGTATTGTACTGTGCTCATCTGTTAAGTTACCCTTTGCGAACGACCGCGCATGAAAAACTGTTATTATCTAAGTACTGTTATTGTACAAAAATATCGAAAGTTGTTTTACGATCCCTTATATCTTCGCACAAAATTTTGTCGTAAAGTTGACTAAGTATTGCGTCTGCATATAGGTTCCTATGTGTCAAATTAGACTTATGGACTATAAGTCTGATTTAACAAAGTCACTTTCCATTTTGAAGCTTTCAGACTTATACTGTTCCTCACAAGGTGTTAGATTTTATAGGTGCCTGGATTTTGTACAAGGATTGTTTTCGAAAATTCGATTAGTACTTAATTTGGACTAGGGTCGTCGATTTGTGTTGGATTGGACTATTTCGTTGGCGTCGAATGTGTTGTTTTACGTAGGATTTGGTGCGGAAACACGTTTTTTATGATTAAGTTAATACATATGTATGTATCTGTATAATAAATTATGAACGTAATATAATTAATTAAACTTCCTTAATATGCCTAATCAGTCAGCTTTATTCTTAACTATTAATGCGTCAATACTAATCGCTTATCCTTGAAGGACATACTGCAGAGTCCAAATTAAAGTCGTAGTAACTCAATCTTCAAAAACACTACAATCAAATGATTATCACCAAACGCGAAATGGCAGATGCATGCTGAATTCTTTACTAATAACGTGAAGTAGTAATGTAGCAGTTGCACGCTTCGTTTCAGACATGCCTTGCTTGTAGCAAATTCAAGCTTGTTTCAAATTTCGTGCTCATTAATTCTATCTAATTTTCCTCAGCACGTTTCGAGATATTAGTAAACCAACATACTAACACTCCATCCAAAGGCAGACGTGTACAGTTCTCCTCTATGTTTAGGTACCATGTAGGTAATTAAGGGCGAGCCTATTGCCTTGCTTAGACCCAAACTCCAACATGCTACTAACGATTTCATAGAAAAAGGAAAATATTGATGCTTATCTCTTGTAGTCGTTGTAGACTTGTACACACGGCTACACATCAAGCCATATAGATCCACTTTAACCTGACGTAGTATTGTATAGGCTTTCAGTACAATGAGAGGTCAACTTGTACTGGAATTGCCAAATTACCTACATATTGATATGTATGGATTGTGACAAGGAAAGCACAACTTTACTGTAGATGTGTACTGATAAAGCCCAGATCAATTATTTTACTACCGTGAAGGCTAATTGGTTTATTGACGAAATAAATAACCTTTTAGGATTACTTCGGCCTTGTTAAACCGCCGTGAAGCAAACTACGTCATTAAAGTACGTTCATCGTGACGTATATAACAATGAGGAAAACGGCCAACCACGTGCTCTTCTGGGTCAGTCTGCGGACACTGTGTAAGGGACACAACCACACGAACAGCCTACAGTTTTGACATTAA
Organism: Acronicta aceris; assembly: GCA_910591435.1. Taxonomy (NCBI): domain Eukaryota; kingdom Metazoa; phylum Arthropoda; class Insecta; order Lepidoptera; family Noctuidae; genus Acronicta; species Acronicta aceris. The sequence continues at coordinate 5,797,955 of OU342780.1, read as the reverse complement.
TAACTGTACGTTGCTGAATTTGTAAAGACAGTTGGGGACGTAAATATTTCGCTTTCGTGATTAGGTCCAAGTCTAGGGACAAACAAGCTGACAGCTGCAACACGAAAAGAGTTGCTGTTGCTGATGCGTTGCCGAGCCATAAGAGCCCTGACTGCAGGCTGCCAGAGTTATAGCAGCCGAGGAGGGCCTCGGAAGAGTCGTAACATGTAAAACTATCAACGTTCTCAGCATAGAAAGTAATAAGTAATGTGTAACAATAAAACTTTTTAGAACTCAGAGTGGCTTTATAACTGTAAAGTTTAGTTATTTTAATATTAAATACATTTTATTTCATATTTTAATTTTAAATTCAAATTATGTTACAATTAATAAGTAATTTGATTAATTGATATCGTTATTTTAGTATTTTACTTATAATATATATTTTAACATTTACTCATCTGAAACGTGTATTAGGGAAGGCACTGTCTCTTGAGATACAGGTAAGACACTTAGTCCAGGAGGCAGGGCTCCTTTGAATTGTTAAACTTTTTTGGTTACTAATAAATAATAATATATAAAAAAGGACTTTGCATGGTTACACATGTGACCGGATTTGACACTTGACCTTTGGCGACACCCTATACGTGCCAATGTCGCGTGCCTTCTAAATGGTGATAGGTTGTTAACCTACAAGTCCTAATAGTGCCCTCTCCTTCAGTTTAACCTTTGGTATACTTGATTTTTTTCCTACATAAAACACGCACCAATAACTTTAGCTTTAAGGCATAGATTTGTTTTTTTATGTTGACTTGTTTAAACCAATGAAATGCGTTGGGGTCAAACGTCCTGTCTGATGGAAAGCACAAATAAGGTTTGAAATAGCACGCGATTCAAATAGGTAAATACCCTTTCGGACCCAGGTTATTACAACTTAGTTGTATACTCAATTTTACATGTTGAAGGATGATAAGGAGAAGAATAGAGAAAGTAGGAATGAACACAGTGGTTCTATTTTATTATCTTATCTAAGACGACACTTGTTTTTTTTAGGGAAGCTCGGTTTTCAGTTTTCTTGGATAACGATTTTCAGAAGGCAACTTTCCCGACGCTAAAATTTTTTAGTAACTGTTGAGTACGTCATTGTCATTAGACAATTTCTACTATTCATTACATCCTCAATTTCTTTTTTGCTTCTCTGTATGCAATGCTTCGAAAAAACTAAACAAAAATTGTATATAAATGCAGTCCATTTCAATAATTATACTACTAATTACTTGTGTTTCTTGGTTTCCAGGACCGCGTGCTGAACATCACAAGTCAGATAATGGACCAGCTGCTGGGTGACGAGAGAGTGGCGCGCGGCTTTCGCGTCAAGTTCCCTGAAGACGTGTTGCAAGACAATCTGGCTGGGCAGCTCTGGTTTGGAGCCGAGGTGGGTAATAAAAATCCTTTGATACGAACTATCACAATCGTTAGTGGTAGGCAGAAGCCGAAAAAAACTCCTGACGACGTCTCTTGGGCTCTCCGTGATAGACCGGTCTGATGGCAGTAGCTCATATGAAATACTGATATTGAGCTTGGTTAAACTGGGAACCGACCTCATAAATGGATGTTATAGTCAAAAATAAGAGTGATTATACACTTAGTTCCGACGGTAATATCGATTACTAATTAAGCACTTATACTAATAATATATATGAAGGAAAATGTACCTGGAAAAATAATCCACTGTTAATTAATCGGATGTTCTTTGAAGGTTATTCGTAACGTTATAATCATAACATAGATGTCCCATCAACTGGAACGTTGTACAACCTTAAAGGAAGCTGACTGTTGATATAATATATGTATACTTATTTATTTATTTACACAAGGCACACCATTTATAATGTTATTACGGAGGCAAATGTATTTACACCTAAGTACATATATCCTATGCTCGAAAATTACTCTGTCTCAACTCTCCAATGATTAATGATCACAGGCATGGGAGCCTGTGGTCATAAGCTCGATTCCAAGGAGGTTTTTTCATTTGGAAATTCTCTGTAGCCAGGCTACTACTTGATTTTGCCTGGTTGCTAAGGTTATTCATGGCCATGGGAACTACGACTTGTTCTTAGATCATGTACTTCAATAACCTTATTTAAATTAATATTTTGTATAAACTCTGTAATTTCTAGGATATACTAGCCCCTTATCTGTTAGGTTAGTAAATCTCTTTGAAGGAGTTTAGCAAACGCTTGCTCACAGCCTGTCATGGTCGTTGCTAATGTCACGAATCCCATGGCCACGATTGTAAAGCAAGCGAAAGCGAGTGCGGTTTTTAGCCGTAAGAGTACATATCCTGCCAGCTCCCCAAGTGGCAGACGATCCATGAAGATTTTCCGTACTATAAAAAATTGTTAAGTTAGTAATTAGGGGTCGCGGTCGCGCAGAAAGGGGTCTCTGTTCGCCCATCGTGTGACTCCAGAGAAGATGGTACAGTAATCACGTTGCCGTGTACAGTGCGGTTCGCTGGAGACCTCTTTACAGTGTCCCTAGGGATGTGCCCAAACAGGCGTTGCACAGGGGGGGGGGGGGTTCTGGGGTGGTCTTTTAAGAGGGCACTGTGCCTTCATGTGCTGATGGTGGCCACCGAGGTGGTTTAGTGGGAATCCTACACTGTCGCCTTTAAAGGTTTTCCCCTGTAAACAAAAAAAGGTTAGTAATAATCGGAAGTCATTTGTAGTTCGGATTTATGACCAGTGAATGCTGGTTGGTTTCTTTGGCAAATACAGCTGTGAATGTGTGATGATATGCCCTATAAATGACATAATATTCTGTGTTGAAAGGTTACGCAAAGTTCTCAAGGGTAACCTTTGCTCATCTATTGTACTTAGCGCACAATAGCTATTCTTGAAATGGTCACCTTTGGATTATGTTATGACATAGGTAGCGGTTTTATTATCAGATACCGAGCTAAAGGAGAAATATTTTTAGCAGGTTCTTCTTGAGAAACAGGCGGCCCGTATCCTATGTTTGTCATCTTAGTTCAATCCTAATCATTATTATTTTCTCTCATGAAAGGTAATAAGCTGGTTTGATGGTCTAAGATATTAAGTCCTTCTCAGCTTTATTGATTAATAATCTAAGTCACCTATCAGATTGTGGTTAAGGTTAGTTCTATAAAAGGCGAAACAAAACATATTTTATTAGTATGGTTTTGTTAATTTCTGTTGTTAATTTAATTCTATTTTAAGGAATATGACTTACTCACTTAAAGAGTGTTTATTATTTTATTTAATACGAAACAGCTGTACTTTATTCAAGACACCTTCATTCTATACCTACGTTACCTATTAAATATTTAACCTTTTGAAAGCTACAGAGGTGCCTACATTTTCCATAAATTGTTCTATATTGAAGACATATTGAAACGGTATACGTTTTCTATGTAGGTAATATTTCTCACCAAAACATTTTATATAAGGGTTTTGCCGTGTTATTTTCCTAGTCGTAAATACTGCTTTGGCGTATAAGTCGTGATAAGGATAAAAACGATTTTATTTTTTTGTGATCGATCGATTTGAATCCATTACTACAATAGTGTAACCTTACTTTCGGTGACACATACGTGAATAAAACATGTAGATATTATATTGCTTATCATCACAGAATGAGAGGGCTTCGGCTTTAGTTCACCACGCTAGCCTACTGCGGATTGGAAGACTTCACACACCGACGAGAAAATCTCTCAGGCGTGCATATTTTCTCACACTGTTTCCTTCACCGTTAAAGCTGTAATTATTAGCTATAATTAATACGCACGATTTCGAAAAGTCAGACGAAGCTATATTTTTTAAAATTTCAGTGCCTAGCCGCGGGCTCCTCGATAATGAATCGCGAGGAGGAATCGGCGGCCATGCGTCCGCTGGCGAAGGCACTCACGCGCAGCCTGGAGACGGTGCGGTCGCTGCTGCGCGAGCAGTGCCTGCGCCCGCGCGGGCTGGCGCTGTCGCAGCACGACGACATGCTGCACGAGAGCCTCAGGATATTCGACAGGTCTTTATCAAACAAAGTTAAATTAAACTAAGAAACATCGGAGACAATGTGTATTTTCCTCAATTTTAGGCAGGATAGACGTGTCTGCCGTGTTTTAATCCATGTCTGACGATTATTATTTACTAGATATGCAATACTGCCTCGTTAGCCTAGTGGTTCTGAGCGCGACTAGCTCTACAGTCCTGGGTTCGATTCCCAGGTCGAGCAAAGTGTTATTGGGTTTTTCTATGAAATTTTCAGCAGCTCGGAGTTTGGAATTTGTTCCCGGTTAATGGCAATAGGTTCGCTTCCTATGACATGGGACCTAAACATACCGGCGCACTGCGTGTACATTAGTACGCCTCTGCTTAACCTTTCGGAGATTACAGGCGTGATGATGGTATGTTAGATATGCAATAATCTACTACCTGTTTATCTATTTGTCGATTGTAAACTAGTTTTGTTAATTTACATTTATTTCGGAGTCGGTCTTCCCTGATAGATATAATCTGGGTGTCTTTAAATCACGAGTGAATCGGTTTCTTCTAGGCAAGCGCGCTCCATCGTAGATCGCAGTATCGCTTAACATCAGGCAAACTAGCGGTCAAGCGTAAGCCTATCACGAATAAAAAAAAAAAATGGAATGATGAAAATTGAAAAAGGAATGATTGGGGATTTATATTAATTAAACAAAACAAAAAGTGGACCTAGACATCTTTTCGCGGAAACTCGGAAACGGGTGATAGTCGGTCATTTAATGACATCTGAATTCTTGATTTTTGACAGTTTTGCCTACTAAATCTGCCCGTGCTTGTGTCATTATTGGACGACCATTACAATTGATACCAGATAGGTACCAGACTTTGGGCCCTGTTGTATGGCTGATATAAAATGAATGTTAATCCCATTGCAGATTATTCGCTGAATTCGAGCTATGCTATGTGAGCGCGATGGTGAACGTGAAGACGCCGCACGAGTTCGAAGCGCAGCAACTCATCTGCGTTCTATTCTCCGAGAGCTTGCGGCGGGCGCTCAAACAAAACCTACTCACTCAGGAACAGGTACGTCAATCATTTGTCTGTTAACCATTTCTCACTCTTATTTTTAAGAATGTAAGGTTGAAAAGAGGACAACCACCAGCTGTGGTCCCAGCCAAAAATTTGGAGGGCGGGGTCATAGTCAGAGATGTGGCGGTCCCAGCCAAAAACTGGGGGGTGTCATAGTCAGAGAGTAGGTATTCGTGACTAAGTAATAGGAAGTTTTTCAATTAATCGTGTATGTGGGGGGCTCCCCTATACACGATTAATCAAGACACGCCCCCGCCCCGCCCACTCGGTCCGCTAGTGACAACCACCCATTTATTTCACCTTTGTGTAATAATAATAAGCGTCAATTTTGAATTAGAGTTTCTGTACCGTGTCGTAGATGAGAAAGGCATTTTAGTATGAATGTGTCTGCGATAGGCAGAGAGAGGAGCAATATATACGTCAATGTCAACAATGAGACACACTTGACATTAATAGATGACAAGTGACAATATTGTATTCGTTTACAGAGAACGCTCCAATAAAATGTAGGCGCTAAAGCGCCAATAGGTTTTATCACACACTTTCATATGTTAGCATACATACCATCACGCCTGTGTTCCCCGAAGGCTTAGGTAGAGGTGTATTTATTTACACCCACAGTTCTCCGGAATAATTTTAGGTCCCATGTAATAGGGGCGAGACATGTTAGAAACAACTGTAGATTCTCTCTCTTCCCTGCGACGTGGTGGTTGGGTCAGCCTTTCCATATTTTCTGTTGTCATGATTTCGTCTTTGGAGAGTTACCTTGTACATCTTCAAATTGTCCGTTTTTAAGTAAATAGTATATTTGTTTAAATTACAGGTGGACTCGTACGATCCGGCGCTAATGTTCGCCGTGCCCCGGCTGGCTATAGTCAGCGGACTGCTGATATACTCCAGCGGGCCACTTAGCATTGATAAACCACCAGGTGATTTGTTGTCTCACATTTTTGTTGTTATTATGAAAAAGAAAGAGATGTAAGCAGGTTGCATCATTAAATTTAAGTGGTTAATAGTTACGCCACACTCAATCCATATCAGTATCACGTCTTATCTCATCACGTCTGGTGTATGATGTAGACTATGACTTGATCGCAAACAAATATAGAATACCATCATAATGTAGTATCATGGACCGCCGAAATAGTGGAAATCGTAATCGATACTACTCTGGGTAATCGTAATCGTAATCGATGTCCCTTGAAATATAGCAGCAACAAACTATAATATGCGCACTGTACCTTGGTATGACGCTGCTATCGTTGAAGCCGCCTTTCGATGATTCCACGAGCCGTTGGAGACTGCTGATGGGGCTGAGGTTCGAAGATGAGCTTGATTCACAAAGAAACACGGGCTAGATAGTGGCGCGCGGGATAATCATCCCTATTTGAATATAAACGAAAATTCGCCGTTTTGCCGGGCGGTGTAACAAATTTCTCGTTCAAAACGGCCCACGGATATACAGTGACGCCAATTTTTATTAGTACGGCGCGCATGACAGTATCCAATTCTGAAGTCCACGCAGACAAAGTCGCGGGAAGAAACGAGTCATAAATAAAATAATTCACATTGTACGTCATTGTAGAGACTAAGAGACTATAGAATTAATATTCTTTTAAAAACTTCAGAGGAGATGTCGGACATGTTCCGTCCGTTCCGCACGCTGCTGCACAAGATCCGGTCGCTGCTGTGGACGCTGGACCGGCGCGAGCTGGTGGCGCTGGAGCGGCTGCTCTGCACCAACGAGGACATCTCCAACCTGGCCGCGCTCGACCTGCCCGCAGGTACTACAACTTACTACAACTCTCTCCATTCATCACTACTTGCTGTGGCAATCCATACCATTACGCCCGTATTGCCCAAAGGGTTACGCAGAGGCGTACTAATGTACACCTACATTTTTTTTATTCGTGATAGGCTTACGCTTGACCGCCAGTTCGCCTGATGTTAAGCAATACCGCTATGCCCGGTATATTTAGGTCCCATGCAATAGGGGGCGAGCCTATTAACATTAACCAGGCACAAATCCCAAACTCCGAGCTGTTACTGAGAATTTCATAAAAAATCCCAATAACACTTAGCTCGACCTGGCAATCGAACCTAGGGCCTCTAGCGTAGCAGTCGCGGTCAGGACCACTAGGCTAATGAGGCAGTCACTATGGCAATCCTTTTTTATATTATTTAATGAATGAACCTTACACATCAGAGAGACTGCATAATTCTCAGCAACTATTTAAAACAAATTATAATTATGTGTTTATTAGAAAAGGAGTATCTATGGAATTGTTGCCGACTAATTTCCATAAGACCCACTTTTTAACTGACGTGTTTATTCTTTCGGTTTCCAGACCCTGATCCTTCTAGCGACTGGTCGTGTCCATACCCAGATTTGGGGGAGTTTGTGTCCAAGTTCTACGCAGACCATGCGAATGTTCGAGACTTATACTCACACCAAAGGTAATCATTATTATAACACCATTAAATGATAACTCATATTTAATTTCAAGACAATGATGCCTTAGTTACAAGGCTCAAATCTTTCTTCCTGCTGCCTGCCTTCTGCCTTATGTCTAAAATGGCTTTTTGAAGAAAGATTTGAGCTCAATCTCGACCTCGTTGTAATCTAGGGGCAACAAAAATTGACATAATTTCATTTTCTAACACCCATATATTATCACATTTATTTGAATCTAGATCGAAAAATAGGATATGGGTATTTTTATTTTCCCGATATTTAATCATTTTCATATTTATTTTCGACTTTCTTTCTATTCTAAACAATACAAATATTCTAAACAAAAAACAAAGTGCCCAATGACGTCGCTTGTACGGTTAAACGGTCTAAACGGTGACAAGACGTCGTGTTTCCGACCCGTAAACAATTTAATGTGTCAGTTTGGCATCTATCCTATTTATTCATAATCTTACATTACCTATTTCGTTGTTTATTTACTATTATTTTGACATAATTTATTTTTCTCAGTTTTCGCCGTATGAGTGATGTCATCACACGTTTTTTGATGTTTTTCTCCGAAATGAAGAAATATAAAAACTTTATGGAACTTAGGATAGGAAAACAAAAAAACGGTATTCTTGTTTCGGTGGCTTCATAATTTTGAAATGTTGTCAATTACAAAATTGTTTCTTCTAAACTTAGTCAACAACAACACAGGGTATTTTTTTATAATTAATAAACACTAAGTAATTTATTTAACCTTGTATGTGTGCATAAATAAATAAAACATATTTCCCCCACAGCTCAATTGAACCGACAATAACGGACAGCGACTACCTTCCGGACAACATAGAGGTGATGACGCCGATAATAGACGGTCTCCGACGACTCAGCGAAGGCACCGAGGAGACAGATGGACACGACTCCGAACACGAAACTATCAAGACGACCTCCCGGCATTACTCCACGGACACCGCCAGCACTGACACATTCCAGACGAACGACAGCAGAGATTATATAGACAGGACCAGAAAGACCAGTAAAACTGAGAGCAGTGACCTCTCGTCTCTAAGGAACCTATCGACAAACGGCCTCATGATGTTCGATCCTCTAGTCATCAACGCCGTCTCCGCGTCTACAAGCGACACCAACCGACAACTCCCCGATCATGATCTTGTGACGTCACTCAACGAGCAAGTCATGGAGATTGCCGACCGATTATCCTCCATCGCCGCTAGTGACGTAGACATCTTAGATCACAACCAAATGCACTCGTACTCCACAAACGATGTACCCACACTCATAGCGGCTGACGACCCCGATGCTTACGGGTTTTCGGGGCCTAGGAACGAGCAGTTAAGCTGTATGCCTTCCACAAGTCACGGGTACCTCATCCCCAACGCGATCAGTCACGAGCCCGCGGTACTCTCGTCGCTGTCACATAATAATTCAGCGGTTTTCAATCAAGAGGATGAGACGGGTAGCGACCTCAACGGTGCAATATTAAACTCTGATCTCCCGCTCATTATCCCTGACAATATTGATGCGGATATAGTAAACACTAATATATCTATCGCTAACGCTAATTTAAGTTCGCTGCTTCTAACCAATGAGGAGTATCATCATTTAGTAGATAACGAAACCGTAGACGGTGATAACACTAGTTTAAATTCCGCAAAGATGACGTTAGACAGAGAGGACGAGAGGGTTAAGTTTATGTTAGGTTACGAGAGCGAGCACGAGTCCCCGGTCGACTCGGGCGTCAGTACTGAAAATACTAGTTTAGATAGATCGCCCGACACCGACCAGAGTAAAGACATTAAAGATAATCACTTCATGCAACAGAACAGGGTACTAAAGAGTCCAGAGGAGACAGACGACGAGAAACACACCAAAAATACGTTAGAAAGTTCCTTTTCCGATGTAAATAATGACGTCACTGTAAATATTAATTACGTAGAAGACGATAGTAATAAGAACGAAGCGGGTTCGTCCTCTACCATAATCGATAGGGTTTTAACTAGGTTAAGTTCCGACGAGGAGGGGTTGAATGAGGCAACAAATGTAAATAGTGAAGCGAGGCGAGTGCTGCACGACTGGGGAGCGAATTCCGTTGACGACGAGTACAGGACGATCGACGAAGTAATTACTGAGTTGAGAAGGCACAGGGAGGCTGATAGGAAGATTAGTTCGCTAGTTGATGAAGACAATAATGTTAGTAGTAACGCCGGCGTCGGCCCCTCGCAGTGTAGCCGCCCGAAGAAGACCAGGAAGTCGAGCACTAAGAGTAAAAGAAAGAAGAATAAGATATGGTCGCCCGGTATGGTTATATTGGATAACAGGTCGACGCAAAATCAGAATAGCCCTTTGAGATTGAATTTGGATCATTTTGTTGATGAAAGGTGAGTTTTTGAAATATATAAATATCAACCCTCATTATACCTAAACAATTGGCGAATTGTGGTGGTGGTGGTGGTGGTGTACATTTGTACACTTCTGAGCACCCTTCGAGGAATACAGGCGTTATAGTATGTTATGTTTTGTTAAATATTGTGATCGCAATCCAAAAATAAGACTGGTTACAGAACGTTGGGTATTGATGGTTGTAGTGACATAAATGGACAACAGACGTATATTTTGTAACTAGCGACCCGCCTGCGGTTTCACCCGCGTTGCTTTGTTCCTAAGAGGCGTAGCGTGATGTTATAATAATATAGCCTATAACCTTTCTCTTTATATGGACTATCCACCACAAAAATAGTTTTTCAATTCGAACCAGCAGTTCCTAAGATTGGCGTGTTCAACCAAACAAACAAACTAACTCTAGCTTTATAATATTAGTATAGATGTGTAGGTAGTGGGTTGTTTCCTAGTGACGTGTGTAATGATTGCAGCGTGGGCGTGGGCGTGGGTGTGGGCGTGGGCGCGGGCTCGTGCGCGGCGGACGAGCAGCTGGCGCTGGCGCTGCAGGCGCACGAGCTGGCCGCCAGACACCACGCGCGCGCCAAATTCAAGTACGTAACATGCACTACACAATAACAACACTATTTTATTACAAACAAGCTGTTGCTCGCAGTTTCACTTGCGCCCTTGATTATTTTTCGTAATTTTTGATTTAATAGTTCTTCTTTGATTTAATAGTCTTCTATTCGATATTGATATTCTTCTGCTATTCGAAGGAGGACAAATCCAACAAATCAACGATCATAAAATTCGCTCCAGCCGTTCTCGAGTTAAAATTGGTGTAACTACGATTTTGTTTTATATTTAAATATTTTAGATCGAGCGAGGATCTAATACACCGGTTGTTCGTATGCATCGCGGGCGTTGCGGACCAGCTGCAGACGAACTTCGCGGCGGACTTGCGCAACATACTGAAGTCTGTGTTCCTCATGAATCAGTCGCCTGACCAGATCGAGCTGCCAGACCACGCCGAAGACGACAAGCCACCCGCCATCGAGTACGAGGCGACCGAAGATCAGGTCATACAAAACGGTAAGTTGTTTTCCTTTGTACCCGACCGCGCCAGAAGGAGGGTTATGTTTTTCGAGTGTATGTATGTATATTTATTTGTCACGGTCTGCAGCCTAAACGGTTTGATGGATACTAGCTTGAGAGGCGTTGTTAGATTTGTCTCCTGAAACTGGGTATATAAAATTTATTAAAATTAGAATTGCCGATATTTGGCGCCATAATGTCTTGAAAGAATTATTTTCCTCAAAACATATCGAGTGGGGTATCAAAATAAAGGGTTTTATAAATAGAATAGAAAGATGTATACATTTTATATGTTTACATGTAATTTGGAATGAGAAATGCTAAAAATTCCTCACTAAAAAGAGTAAAAAAAGTTAATTTGAAAATCAAAAGTCCCGACTGCCAAAAAACATGGTAACAATTGAAATAAAACTACTTTTTACGGATTTTATCGCGTTGTATTGATATTATTTGATTCCCGACGTTTCGGATCCTTTACAGCATCCATGGTCACGGGTAGACTAAGTTGTTGGACGTCTTAATGTTACAATTACTAACAGCTACCTTACATTTTTGTTAATTATTGGGGATCCGATTCACGCAGAACGAGCTCACCGTATCCTTCGGTCTTGCAGTTTTGGACTTGGATTTTAATTTTATGGAATCTATAATGGGGTTCCAAGCAGGTGGTAAGACCCAGCCATCTTCTCTATTGAAATGACAACAAGCTCCGAATACCGCGCCCTCGAAATTTTCAAAGGGCAGTTATACTCTTAAATTTGTAAAAAATAAGTCCTAATGGTCTGTCGGGCGATCAGATAAAATTTCATGTGCGATTTTAAGGCATAACACTGAGTGGTCAATGAATGTAGTTTGTTGTAAAGCGTTGTGTTGAGTGGAAGCTGAGTGGTGACGTTTGTGGGTGCGGTTTGCAGGCAGCTCATTCGACAGCGTGTATTCGGCAGAGGAAGTGTACGCGGACAGTGCGTCGGACTCGGCCTCGGAGGGCAGCGCCCGCGGCCGCCGCCCCGCCGCCGCCCCCGCTCCCATAGCACCCGTCGCCCCCATCGCCCCCGCGCCCGCCCGCGACCTTCAATCTGCGGCTTCCACCGGAGACCTCACCTGCACAAACAGGTATTTTATTTTATCATTAACGTTCAGCAGGATAATTTTGGGTTGTATTCCTCTTTCGGCACCAATTTTTTGAGCACCTAGCTTACACTTACAGCACCAGTAGGTATATTAGCTCGGTGCGCAAAACGGAACCTTAGGTGCTCAAAAAATTGGTGCCGAAAAAGGAATACTCCAATTTTGGTAGCTACTTAAAAATTGATCAAAATATGTGTTTCATAACCCTCGAATGATAGTCTTCTAAATTACAAACCCATGTTTAATATAAGCAATTTCGTAAAGAATCAAAATTATTGACATTGATGACGTTAATATTATATTAAAATTACCTATATTTAGAAAAAAAAATTAGTACCTACCAGAATTAAAATTAGGTATATAATTTCCCTTTAGGTTTTATTTTATCAATGTTTTCATTTTTATGGTTGCTTATGTTTATGCAGTAAATTCAAATGATAAAATTATCACAAATAACATATTTTTTCACATTCGTGATTAGCCTTACTGTTACCCGATATTTTTGCAAAAAATTCCTTATTTAAGTGATTTTACCTGCGCGGCATTTAGGAATGGCTAACTTCAGATCGGCACAGTTATTTTGACCGCAGGGTACGTTATCTTCAATGCTTTACAATGATGTAATCGTGGTGTTGTAGTGAGGAGCGTTCGCTGGGGCCGGAGCGGCTGCCGGAGTGGGTGCCGGACATCGCGGCGCCGGCCTGCATGCGCTGCGCCGCACACTTCACCGCCTTCCGACGCCGACACCACTGCCGCAACTGTGGTCAGTTACAATATACCATATTGATTGGATTGGATATTATAATACCTACTGTACTAATAGAAAGAAAGAAAGAAAGTTTGGCGTAGCGGCTGAGCGATCAGCTTCTGCAGCAGGATAGGGGGATATCCCATAAAAAAACCCGCTCACGCTACACTAGCGCCTCTAGCGGCAAAAATTCACACGCGATAGCCCTCATTTATAATAGTAGACTTTATTTAGCAGGATTGCTACATAACAGTAACATGTAAAATTGCAGGCAAAGTATTCTGCGCATCATGCAGTTCCAACTCTATCCCACTGCCGCGTTACGGACAGCTGAAGCCGGTGCGTGTGTGTGACGAGTGCTTCCGATCCATTGCCAGCCACTGCCGGCGGCCGCAGACCGCGCAGTACCGGTGAAATATCATAAGCAACACGCCCTACATAGCCTTACTGCTATCTGCTAATTAATAGAAAATACATTATTTTTGTATAAGTTTGACATTATACTGTGCCTGATATAGTTTTTTCAGGCGCTTCTACAACTTGTGCCGCGCCATAATACTGGGTCATAATAACTGTGCGCGTCCGAAGTTAGCCGCAAGTGGTAAAATTTAATATAAAAATTCGAGGTCATAAACGTTTCGCATTCGTGATTATTGACTTTACTGATTGCGATATTTTTTGCCCAAAAATACATAATTAACCGATTTTGTCACCGCGGCTGTACTATATGTAATGTATATCCATGTTTTAATCGCATGGTTTAGCGGTAAGTTATTGTGTAGGTGTGCTGGTGTGTATAATGTTTTTAGTATAGCTACTGACTCCTTGTAAAATGAATAAAGAAAACCGACTTCAAGAATTTTCTAGTTAATCTTTAAAACCGATAATTATACACCTATCAAATTTGTGTGGGACCATTAATAAAATAGAGAACCATTTTTTTTGAAGTCGGGTTTATGTAAACTTCATTACATTAAACGACACGACCGTTGTACTCATCAAGTGACTATAAAAGTTATTATTGGCGTTATTGTGCAGTGAGTATGCGACAAGTTATCATTATAATTTCGTGTTCGCCTCGTCATTATTGGCTCAGACATAGCAAGTAAATTTTTGGAGCGATATCGGCACCAAGTGAAGTGGCTGCAAAAACATTACAATACATTATTATTATTATAAACTTAATTTTTATATACCGTAAAAAATTTAGAGAACATACATACGTACTAACACGTCTGTATACACAGAGAGGTTAGGCAGAGATGTACTAATGTACACTCGCAATTTCCCGGTATGTTTAGGTCCCATGTAAGGACGAGCTTAATCGGGTACAAATCCAAACTCCGAGCTGCTACTGAGAATTTCATATAAAAACCTAATAAAATACACTGCTCAGCCCTGGAATCGAATTTAGGACCACTACTACACTAATGAAGCAAATCTTCTATTCGAAATATTTGTGTCCACTCAATTCGACAAAATGTAATGCACCGCTGTTTTTTTTTACGGTAACTATATGAAAAATAATTTATATATACACCGTTACATTTAAGTCGTTTTAATGCCGAAAAGACGGTATTATACTCATCACTAGGAATAACTTTTACTATGGAACCAACCCTGACATCACAAAAAAAAACGGCTGTTCCATACACTGACGACTTCAGAGTACACAAAATGTATGGGAACAGCTGTTATTTTTTCGTGATTTCAGGGTTGATTCCATAGTAAAAGTTATTCCTATTGATGAGTATAATACCGTCCTTTCGGCATTAAAACGACTTAAATGTGACGGTGTATATAATGTATATTTCTGTTTGTTTTTTCAAGATAGGACCCACTTTACACATATGTAATGAGCGTATTGGAATATGAGGGTTACTGCCTATTTTTCATTTATATACATATGTATATGTACAGTATCCAAAAATAACAACGCGAAATTATGAATATGATAAACTAGCGACCCGCTCCCGGTTTCACCCGCGCTACTCCGTTCCTATTGGTCGTAGCGTGATGTTATATTATAACCTTTCCCGAGAAATCGCCTATCCAACACAAAAACAATTTTTCAATTCCAACCAGTAGTTCTTCAGATTAGCGCGTTCAAACAAACAAACAAACTCTTCAGCTTTAAAATATTAGTATAGATTACCACGGCAAAACCACTTGCTGATAACTTCAGACGTGCACTGTAATTTCGGGCGTAACTACAATATTCGTTTGTAAATTCTTTGTCGGATTTGTTTTATTCTCATTTTATCACAGAAATGGCATATTTAATCACTTGTTCGAAGTCCCAATTTATATTTCCTTTCATATTCTCTCGATGTTTCGTCCAACCAAGTCCTTTTATATCAATAAATAATCGTCTTCGTGATATTTTTAAATATTATTACAAAATATACTTTATTACGATATATACAAAGTGTCTATTTGAATCGGCAATTGCAATTTCGATGTTTGAGGAGTTATTGATTATTTTAGGAAATTTTTGTTAAGAGTCCGGCGGACCGAATTTCTCTTACAAACGTAATACCGAAATAAATCGTAATTCAAACACAATTTAATCAAATTCTGTTATTATTCGGATTCCTATACTATTAATCTAGGTTCCTACTTTATCATTTCATCCAAAATACTTCACTGAAAATTAATGTAAGTGAATACAATTTTTGATAAAATTACCAAGTTTGGAACCATTTGTCAATCTTTTATTTCCAGTGAAGTAGTAATAGACGAAATAATATCGTAGAAACCTAGATAAACGGTATCCAAATCCGAATAATAACATAATTTGATAGAATATTGTCTGGATTACGATTTATTTCGGTATTAAGTTTTTGTGGGAAATTCAAGCTCCGCCGGACCCTTAAATGTATCGAATATACACTTTGTATAGACCCCAAACTTGTTGATAGCAATGTTATAAAATAATGTATAGTTTGTTTCGTAACTATTGACTGATATAACATGTTCGTGTAGGTAAGGAATTTCCATTTTTTGTTAGGTAGCTCTCTAAAATGTTAATGTTGTTGCTGAGTGTTTTAATATAAAATCTAATGGTGCTTGCAGACGCCAATAAAAAAAAGCTTTTCCTAGGCTGAGACAACGAGGAGTTCACAATCACGGTGTGATTATCATTTATATTTTTTAATTATTCAAGTCTTCCTAATCACTGTATACTTTTGAAACTTCATCACAATTCATGAACTGAACCGTGATCATCCCTATCCTCTACTTCTATTTTCTAATCCTTGGCATCTGCAAGCAACATTATTTGGCCCCAAATAAATAATGGAAATCGTTTTCTTAAAAATTAATTAGGGAATATAAACAGGTATGTTTTTAATAATACTATTGTCTGAATTAAGTTTTAGCCAATAAATGATAAACTTAATACGGACATAACGTGTATACAACTGCGAATTTCTTAATTGGACCCTGGGATTTGAAAATAAGACTTCAGTCAGCAGCTGCGTTTGTTTCTACTAAACCAACGAGGCAATCAAGATATCCCGTAATTTTTTAAGTAGCTTTACGTTAAATTGACTGTTATCGTGGATGTTTTATGAACGACAATTTCGCCTGACATGATTTTCGTATTAATTAAATTATCAAAAGTTCTAGCATTTGTCAGGAATGTGTTCAGGCGTTCTGCGGCTAAGTTCACATAACTGGGCGTATGTAATCAACTGCATGTGATTTATACGTAAACCTTGAGAACTATTATGTAATGTCCCACTTATGAATATAAAAAATGTAATGAACTATTATGAAATAAAATCCCATCACAATCCATCGTAAGATGTATTTAGATTAGTGCATTCATACTGACAGACAGACTGACGCTCTCGGGGGCTTTTTATTATTATGTACTGATGACGTAGTGTTGTGACAGGCGTAGTAAGGTATGAGTTGTATGGTTGTTGCATTGAGTGCGTGTAAATAATTTGAATTTAAAACTTATACTAAGTCGTTAGAAGTTAGATGACGCGTCTGTAAATTGTGGCAACCATACATATTATGCCATCCTTACGTCATACGTTTTCCACGTTTCTGTCCCCACACTAACGTTCCAAAATCTTAATATTACTATGACTTAAAAAAGATTCCATAATTTTTATATCCAACATTAGATTTTAAGCATTCTTTAATATTATGGTGTAATGTTGAATGTTTGTAAATTTTGTAAAGGCAATGAGTGTACTCACATAACCCATAGTTTTTGTATATTGCAAAAGGTGAATTATATAGCTATTTTCAAAAAAAAATGTTATAAATGATAGTATAGGTATATGATATTTTAATCTGTAAATAAATTTCGTTATTAGCTATTAATTTGTTTTATTTTTATCATTTGCCAAAAACAATTTATTTATATCTATCTAAGGAGTTATTTGTAGCATAATCCTTACTAATATTATAGACGTGAAAGTTTGTGAGTATGGATGGATGTTTGTTACGCAAGAACGGCTGAACGGATCTGGATGAAATTTGGCACAGAGATAGATTATAGCCTGGCATAACACATAGGCTTAACCTTTTTATACAGGTCGGTCCCAGTTTATCAAGTCCAAGCAGACAATGTCGCGGGCAGAAGCTAGTTATTCATATGAAATAATAAAAAATAAAGAATATAATAATAATTATTATTATATCTATGACAAGTAAATAATTTAAAATGTATTTTTATGGCTTGGGAATTCAATTTGCATTCCTCTCAATCCAAAGCCTAGTCTCAGAAAGAATTTAAAATTCAATCATTTAATATCACGCTCGAATGGTACTCAATTGAATGAGTATAACTAACTTTTACATGTACCTTTGCAGTTATAACCAATTGAAGTGTGAAGGATTTTTATATTTCTATTTCTAAATTAAACAAGTAGATTATAAAATCTTATAGTGACGTAATTGACAATGGTAACAATGGATGTAAAATTCCCAATTTCCAAATAAGCACCTATTATTCAGTTTAGCACTTGACAAATTGCATTCATTGTGCAATGTCGGTCAAACATGTCTGCATATTTATTATGTTTTTAATTAAATGTTAAGTATTTATAACCAATTTTAATTGACATATTAATACTTTATAAACGTTTAATAAAAACTTACACATTACAGTGAGTGTGTGTCAGCGCAGAATAGTAAAAGGTATACGCACACATGGACAGAAGAGGTACATGGTAAGTGAATAAGTTAATTATTTACCCACAAGTTTAATATGGGTGTGTTACAATCCAGTATCATAATTAAGGATAACTGTTCGAAAATACAACTTTTGGAAATGTATTTTTATTCCTATGAATAAGTATTTCCAAGCTAGCAGTGATAGCCTAGTGATATGACCATAGGAATGCCAAGTCAAAGGTCTCAAGCTCGAATCCAAGGCACGCACCTCTGAATTTTCGTAGCAATGTGCGTACCTATTAATAGTTAATTATCACGCTCTTCAACGGTGAAGGAAAACATCGTGAGGAACCTGCATGTCTGAGTGGGTGGCGTGTGAAGTGTGCCAACCCGCATTAGTCTAGCGTGGTGGACTATAGCCTAATTCGTCTCATTCTGCAGCAGTGGGACAATGTAAGGGTTGATTATGTTATGTATATTTCCAAAGTTGTGGAAAATTTTATCCTTGTTATTGCTAGGTATTCTTTCAAGAATTTTGCTTAGGTATTGTAACATACCTACACATAGGTGAAGGTTGTCAACTCGCAACTACCGTTGCGTGTCGTGGGTTCGATTCCCGCTTGAGGCAAATATTTGTGTGTTCCACGGATATTTGTTTCGAGTCTGGGTGTATTTTGCATCCGACACAGGGCTTAAAGCGATACAGCGATGATGTGACCTTATTAAGCTGATGTTATAGATAACAGTGATACTTTGCCTAGATATAAAAAAAAAAACGTAAGAGATGGTCTCTCATGTCAGTTTAAGTAGTCTGTATAATGCTCATTTAAACATAATATTAAAAATTTTTTGTTTTGTCTACTGTAACACTTCAACGATTAATATATTTTAACTCTTCCTTTTTGTAACCTTACACCTTCAGTAGCTATCCTTTTAAATTTTTATTGTTAAAAATTAAGTACTTGTGTTTAGTTATTTCTATTATGCATGTTGTGGTCTCCTATAAGTGAAGGAGTACACTGACTTGACTGATTCCTTATGTTATATTTTGGAAAATTGTGTATGTCCTTTGTTGGAGATCCTAAATAAATAAATAAAAATTACCAGTATGAGTTGGAAATACACTGCATGTAGGTAAGTATTATAATTCCAACCATCTGAAACATAGGTACTGATTTATATTCTATACTTAATCAATTTCTACCCACGAAATATAGAAAGTATTGCGTAAAACGAGACGATGGCCCTGCTTGGCAGTGTTGCAAGTAATAAAAATGGTTGTAGGTATATTTGGTAAAATCGTCTGAATCAACGGACGCGTACGACTCTTGGTTGTGCGGCGGTGCCCTGGTCACAACTTCACAGATCCTCACATCCGCCGCATGCATCGTGGAGTTCGACAACATATATGCTATTGCCGGCTACAGGAAATATGTCAATGGCAGGGACATAAACAGAGATAATTGTACAAGGCTAAAGAAACAGAGAGTCGTTAAGATTCGCGTGCCACGGGGTAAGTTATTAACCCTATAACCATGTCAATCAATCAAATGAGCCTATTGCCGTCCACTGCTGAACGTAGGCCTCCCTCAAGGAGCGTCAACCATCCCGGTCTTGAGCAACTCGCCTCCATCGGTCGCCTGTCCGTCTGCAGACGTGGCCGGCCCACTTCCTCTTCAGCGTGCTTATTCTTCGAGCAATGTCGGTGACTTTAGTTCTTTGGCGAATGACTTCGTTGCGAATTCTATCCACCAAAGAAACTCCAAGCATTGCTCTTTCCATTGCACGCTGTGCAACATTGTAAGTAACCATGTAGGTACATAGACATATTTATAGATCCAGATTACACGAAATGCTCAAAATAATTTCCCCAAAGCAAACTATTTTTATTCCTAAACGTTATTTTATCGAACTGTTGATTTGGACCAATAAGCTTTAAGAATGGTACAGTACCTACTGTTGTGATAATATTATATCGATGACTTACGTTTGTATCTATATCTCGATATCAGGAAGATAAGCCATTACCTCAGTAAATAATAAGTGCTTGTAAACTATAGTTGTGTCAGAGTCATGCCGATAATCGTCCATAAATCAGCTGTCAGCCCTCCAGCCCGAGCGGTCTTGATGCTCGTGGATATTCTGGGCCTGAATGTCGAAACTCGGGAAGTGAATTTACCCATGAGACAGCAGTTTAAACCTGAATATTTAGAGAAAAACCCGCTACACACAGTGCCGCTTTTAGAAGACGAAGAACTAGTACTATCTGATAGCCATGCGATCATGATGTACCTTGTATCGAAATATGGAGGACATCATCAGAGTTTGTACCCTACAAATGTGACAGCAAGGGCGATAGTCGACCAACGCCTATTCTTCGACGCTACTATCCTTTTTCCACGGCTCAGAACGGTTATTTACAGTGTTGTGAAGTTTAAAGCTCCAGGACCCACGAACGAGCAAGTAGCTGATATAATAGAATCATATGAAGTCTCTGAGAAGTATCTTAAGGGGAATTCATATATAGCAGGAGACGACTTGACTTTAGCAGATATATCTTGTGTTGCTACACTGTCCACATTGAACTGCATTGTTCCGATCGACGATAAGTATGTAAAACTGCATGAATGGTGGGCTCGTCTCAAGAGGCAGAATTGGTACCAGAAAGTGAATGAACCAGGGATGCGATTATTCGATAGTTTCATTAAACAATTTCTGTGAGAAATAAATACTGCGTGAAGTGAATTTGTTTTAATTATAAACCAGAAAGACGACGACGGAGAATGTTTTACTGAAGATGGCATTAAGTATTATTTCCTGAGATTCCTTGCTGGTGTAAATAATATTGTCGTAATTATAATTATGTGTATATAATGTTCGATACAATAACGTTCATAGAGATAACAAATATTGATCCTTTGTTTACCTAAGTGTTATTAGTAGGCACTTACCTACTTGCTATTATTTAGGAATATGAATATGAAAAATTACGGTCTTATGCTTAGAAATCATGCAAGTTTCATGATTCGATAGCTATAGACACTTAAGGGTCCGGCGGAGCTTGAATTGCCCACAAAAAAGGAATACGAAAATAAATCGTAATCCAGACAATATTCTATCAAATTATGTTATTATTCGGATTTGGATACCGTTAATCTAAGTTTCTACGATACTATTTCGTCTACTTTACTGGAAATAGAAGACCGAAAAATCGTTCCAAATTTGGTAAAGTTAAGAAAAATTACATTCGCTTACATTTATTTACAGTGAAGTATTTTGGATAAAATGGTAACGTAGGAACCTAGATTAACTGTATCGGAATCCGAATAATAACAAAATTTGATTAAATTGTGTTTGAATTACGATTTATTCCGGTATTACGTTTGTAAGAGAAATTCGGTCCGCCGGACTCTTAAGTAGTACGTGAATCGTCATAAAACGTAAATCGGTCTCTAAATCGTTCTGTCTGTCCATAATCAGCCTGACAAAGACAAAAATTTTTGTATGAAAAGGCCCCAATGTCCGTTTTAAATCTCTTTGGATATCTATAAGTATTAGCAATCAATAATGATTAGAGTGATGTTTACCCCTTGTCGTTGCAGAACACGTGATTCATATTAGTAACTATACAAATACTACGCAATGGATGGGCATCGACATCGGCGTGGCCACAGTGGAGCAGCCCTACGACTTCCAAGACGTCTCATTCCGCATATACTGCTCATATATACCCGCTGCTATTGAAATCAATTACAATACTCAATTGGATCAAAAAATAGACATGAATGTTGTTGCTTTAGGATGGGGACGTGCCAGGGGTAGTAAGGTTAGTTAATATAATTCAATCGTCAATTGTCCCCAGCTTTCGAAAATGTTTCGGAATTATTCTCACCTCTGCGTTATCTTTTCGGGATATAATTAGGTCTGTCAGTTTAATTTAAGACGACTAAGTAGGTAGGTAGGTATGATTTTTGATTCAAAATGTAACCAAATTTCTTTATAAATTACCAGACACGAGACTTAGTAGATCGCAACTCCGAAACTCTACGTGAAGCGTCCATAAAAATAAAGCCAAAAGAAGACTGCATAAAAATGTTTAAAGGCAACGGATTGGCATATATGATAAAGAAGCATATGATATGCACGCACGGGAGGGGGCTGCTAGATGGTGAAGGCTTCGTCATCCAAGAAGTGGACAAGACCAATTATAAGAACTGCACTGATTTCCCAAAACAAGTTCAAAATTTTGATATTTATGAGGCTAGTGACGTACGTATAGAATATTAACATTAACTAAGTACTATACGCGATATTTTATTAAAATTTATACATAGTATTTTTTTTTAATGGCATGTTTGCCGATGACGACAATTCAGCCAATAACAAGTAGGATGGATTATTCATAGTAGGTGCACTACCTAGGTACCTAGGTATTGTGAAAACTTATTGTTATTTTTATTGTAAATTGTAAAAGGAGATCAAAGAAAATATGGATGAATTGTAATATAGAGCGGCGAGGTATGTTGCCTCTCATACCAAAGGGTGGATCCTCCGACCAGGCGGGTGTTTTGCCTGGCATGCCATGGCCCGACAGTTGATGTTGGGCGGTTGTATATATCCAAGTTGCGTTGCAAACTTCACTTGCGCAATTCAGGACTTGTCCATCTAGTTTATATGTAGCACGGTAGATGTCGCTACAGTAATATAAACGGCTGATAAGAATGAATGGAAGAAAACGGGACGCTGCGCCGACCCCAAACTAATAATTAGGACAAGGACAGGAGGATAATGATGACGGTAGTGATGATGATTACCTACTTATAATAAATCTAAACGATTACCTATAATAAATCTAAATGGCTCTTTTAAATTTTTCAGTGTATTGAGAATGAGCACGAATTCAAACTTGCAATAACACGCAAAACAGTAAGAGCTCGCGTGCGTCAAAACAACACCCGCAAGTTAAATAACCCAGTTGATAAAGTAACAAATAAACATAAAAACCATACCACGTATTACTTACCACTAGTCAAGCGGACTAGGCGACAAGGAATTTGTCAGGTAGGTAGATACCTAACAAATTCAGATATAAAAAGATCAGACATCAGTCTAATCTTTTTATTTATAAGCACTTAGGTACTACATACATATTTATATATATCTACTTAAAAGTCTAAAATCCAAATAATACCTAACCCCGCCAGACCCATAAGTAACTAGCTCGCTACTTATCTTCTTCTTCTTTAGGTAATATAAAAGCGAAATATTTACTCACTCTCAAAAACAAGGACACTTTACAAACATGAAATTTGCCATTTAGTTAGGTTCCTTATATCCATCATGTGGACCTTTTAGAATTTTCCACGGGATCGGGAAAAACGAGATCAACAACGGGTAATTAATACCGGAGCCGAGGTTAAGCGTAGGTAAACCTACAAAAGACTCAATAAAATTATGATTTACTAACTTCTGCCCGCGACTTTGTCTGCGTGACCTTCAGGATTGGGTCCGACCTAAAGATAAAGAGTAGCCTATGTGTTATTCCAGGGTATAATCTATCTGTGTGCCAAATTTTATCCATATCCATTCAGCCGTTCTGGCGTGACAGAGTAACAAACATCCATACATCCACACATTCATACTCACAAACTTCCACGTTTCTAATATTAGTAGATAGTAGATAAGGATACAATAGCTTTAAAAAAAAAGTAACTTTTACTATGGGACCGATCCTGAAATATAAAAAAAAACAGTTGTTCCATACATTTTGATCGTGTAGGTACCTATTACACTTTAGTATGGTACAAAAAAAAAGTTGTTCGTATTCATGACTACGTTCGTTTTGCTGCGGGATAACAACCATTTAAATTTCACGGTGTTTATCAAGCCTAAACGCAAAAATCTTCAAAGCAATCCTTACTAATGTTATAAACGTGAATGTGTGTGTCACAACGGCTGAACGGATCTGGATGAACACATAGATAGGCTACTTTTTGTCTAGGTCAGACGCAATTCTGAAGTCCACGCAGACAAAGTCGCGGGCAGAAGATAATAATCTAATACCTACAATAAGCATGTCAGATGATCGTGTCGCACTATAGGTATATATACTTACTGAGTTTTTGTTTTAGAATGACCATGGTGGACCACTGATCACGTGGTTGGGTAAAACAGAGCTATTGATCGGTGTGGCAGTGAACAGTCTCTACGATGAGCAGTACAACTGTGTCGGACCATACCTATTCACGAGCACAGCCGCCGCGGGCCATATCGTCAGATGTTTGTTAGCCGATGAACACTCCACGTATGTGAACTTGCTGTTACAAATTACAATTCTTCGTACTTATATCTGATTGTAAGTAATTTCCGAATCCCCCTTTGGACAAAATCTTTAATCTTTTTTAAGTACCTAATTCGAAGACTTCTCGTATTCTTATAGGTAGGTATAGTCGCGACCAAAAGTCCATAGGCAATCTCACAACGCAGTAGCTTGACGTTTAGTTACGACCTTCTTTCCATGCATCATCATTGTCGTCAACAAGTGACACGCACTGGCTGTATCGAGCTCGCTCGTACTGTTCATAGCAATCTAATTCTTAGCGTGCTTATAGACTTTTGAGCGTTTACACTATGTTAAAAAAAACCCTGTCCGATCCAAAAGGGGGCATTTAAGTATCCGGATCACATCACCAAATAAAATAAGAAATTTTAAATACCATTCATAAAACTCAACATAGGTATATTAATGTAATTTAAAATTAACTATTCTCGTGCCCAAATTGCCGCAATACTATCGCTCATTAGGAGAATCTGATTGATCTTCTGAATTGAGAATCTGAATCTTTCTCTCTAGCGGTTGGTAATGTCCTCGTATAGGTATGTTGTGGCCGATCGTTTAACTGGGCCGTTCGAAATTTATCTGGGCAGATCAGGATGTGCCGTATTGCATTTCGTATGGCCGATTATTTTATTTCATGATGTGCCTAACGTAATCTTCTTCTGTATACAATGGCTACAATTCGGTTCTGGCAATCGCCAGGCGCTGACGCGGCTCCGCTCGCTCAGCTCGTGCATTATGTGGTCACAGTTCTAAACTAACCTAAACGATATTTATATATCGTTCATCCGACTTATCGCGATATACCCAGGCAGTTCTCGATCGACCCATCTAAACGATCACCATTCAAACACTGACAGGGATGTCTAATATTTTAAAATTTAATGTTTTGAAAAAGTGGTTCAGATTCGTATACTTAGTAACATAAATTCCCTAGTATCATTTTACGAACGCCTTAAAAGTCATACGTAAAATAATATCTCAATTAATTAATTTATTCATAATTTTATTAATGAATTATGTTTTACAGGCGCAAAAGTTGTACGGGAGAAGAAAATAAAGGCTTTGACATTTTTGAAAACGTTGTTGATATTACGCCACAGCAAGTTCCTAAAGATAGAGCTGTACTTAGTGAAGAAAATGTGTCGTCTATAGAAGTAGTTTGCTTATAATATGTTTTTATTTTGCCTCCCTTCCCCTAATTCACGTGTTGTCATGCAACAGAGACAAAAGAGATGTCACTCTTTCTCAATTAAACAAACAAACGATGTTATAGGAGGGTAACAAAAACCTTTTTATTTAGGTAACTTATTCAAAAAGCATTTCTGTTTTTAGATTAGGTACGTACGATACAGCAGTGACATAACCATGGACTGCCAAGTCAAAGGTTTCGACTTCGAACCCAAGGCCTCTCCACAATCATGTGTAAATAGGTAATTGTCATGGTCAAACGGTGAGGAAATCTCTATGCCTGAGAGATTTTCTCACTGGCGTTTAAAGTTTGCTGAACCTGTATTAGGCTAGTCCGTAGCGTAGCATAGAGGACTGTAGGCTAGTCCATCTTACTCTTGTTTGAGACCCGTGCCCAGCAGTGGATGGATTAGATATGGATTGATGATGACTCAAAAATGACCCATTAATACCTGCTCTGGTGAAAATAAATCCACAGCTCTAGAGCAGTAAAATATAAAATATATTATTTAAATAGATAATAATAATAATAAGACGACGACGAATTGCACGACATGGAATTCCTTTGATCATACTTTTCTGAGTTGCGGAAAATCCTTATAAAACGGCAGGGTATGTCGGTCTTACGGCCTTGGGATTCGTGATATTGGCTATGACCACTTTTTTACGTGGGAGAGCCATGCTTCGGCACGAATGGGCCGCCTCGACCGGAGTGATAACACGGCCTCACAGAAAACCGGCGTTAAACAACGATTACGTTGTGTTTCGTCGAGTGAGTGAGGTTACCGGAGGCACAATCCCCTTTTAAAAGGTCGGCAACGCACTCGTGAATCCTCTGGTGTTGCGGGTGTCCATGGGCGGCGGTAATCGCTTACCATCAGGCGATCCGTCCGCTGGTTTGCCCTCCTATCCCATAAAAAAAACCACGACGTGACTGACTGTGGTCAAGGGTCCACAGGAAGGATCCAGTGGACGCTTCGCTGTCAAGGTATTGCAACATTGCCACAACGGTGCGCGTGTGGCAATCACGCGGGCGGCTTCATAGGGCCCTGCTCTGGTCGACCGAAGGAGTCCCCTTGACCTTGTCGTGGCCTGCATGCCACAGCTCATAGAGGCCGGAGGTCTGTCCGTACGGATCAACACAGATGATCCCCTCTCTTCCGTTTCGCTATCACATTTGCCAGCATAACTTAAATACATAGTACGTGCACCGATTGATCGAACGATCGATTAACAATGTCAAAAATCCTCTATTATCTATTACGGCTGCCAACATCCGTGGTGAGCAAAATATTGAAATTTGATTTATGAATTTTAAAATATCTAATCAGTATATTCTTTGGTTGAATGCACGTGCTAAATTATGTTTGAGAATAGTCAGTAATTGAATACACGTTCATTTGACTGTGTGGTCTTAAATTGTGTTCAATGAGAAAGACATGGTGTTCAAGAGTTTTATTTACTTATTCATATACATAGCTAGCGATGTTAAGTATATATTTATGTATGGAATTGATTGAGAGGTGTCACACTGAGACGGTGCCGCAATATTGCATGTTCTAAATGTATCTATCTAGCCTATATTGTCCCACTGCAGGACAAAGTCTCCCTCTTCATCGCATGTTTTTGTTCTACGTTAATGAGGGCCACTTCTTTCGATAGAAGCCAAGCTCACCCCTCCAAACTCGTCTTGGTCTGCGCGATGTCGCTTAGCGTTGGGTGCTGTATAAAACCTGGCAAACAGTTTATTCAATGGTATATTTATTTTAATGATGTATGTTGCGAGAATTACGGCCTATCCGAACTACCCTAACTCCACGAGAACAGCTAGAAAATGTTAATGTTGCTGAGCAATAGTCTAAGGAGTGTGGTCCTGAAGGGTAGGGAATTTTGTGTATATTTTATGGTGGATTAACTAGGTCAAACTTATTAAAATGACTGAGCATTTATACCTATCATATTCTTAGCAACTCTATCAACGTTAAAGCTGCGTGTATGTTTTTTGGCTTGTGGGACTGTCAGAATGAACTTTCTTTATTTCTATTTTCTTTCTTTCTTTAAGTTATCTACGCAGTAGGTACACTCGCACTCTGCACTCGTATCTCTAAGACGATAGGGGTTAGGATGTGCTCATGAAATGCAACAAATAAATAAATCGCCACACGTGTGTTGTGACACTTCATGTGCTCCTGCGCAGCTGTTTATTCTGTGTCATCCCGTTAGAATGATCAAGATTCAATTGTTTAATTAGTTTTTTGTTTTTATAATACAGTGTGTCTATGTCAGCGACGAATTACACACGGAAAGATTGCTACAGAGGATAAGAAATATATGGTAAGTTTATTGTTGCAAATATTCAAATAAGAAGTTAAGATGAGTGTGGTTCTTACTACGACAGAATTGAAAGAAAGACTATGAGTACCTTCCTGAAGAGATTGTAATACCAATGTTTCAAAAAGTGCATGAGAAGGTAGTGTAATTTATCCAACGAGTCCACAGGTAGGCCGTATTATAAGACTCATGAATTTATAATTTACTAGCGACCCGCCTGCGGTTTCACCCGCGTTGCCCATTCCTAAGAGCCATAGCGTAATGTTAAATAAACCTTCTCTCTGCTTAAAACCTTCCTCTTGAATCTATCTATTAAAAAAACCGCTTCAAAACCCGTTGCGTATTTTTAAAGATTTAAGCATACCTACATAGGGACGGCAGACAGCGACAGCGATTTATACTAGATTTATACAGCGATTTATACTATGTAGTGATAGCGACCCGCCTGCAGTTTCACCCGCGTTGCTCTGCTCCTATTGCTCGTAGCGTGATGTTATATAACCTTCGTCGATAAATGGACTATCCAACTCAAAAATATTTTTTTTAATTCCAACTAGACAAGCAAACGAAAAAACTCTTCAGTCTTATAATATTAATATAGATATTAAAATTTTGATAATCTCCAATCTCTAACCCAACTTGATTACAATCAAGGCACTAAACATCGAGCTAAATGCTTATTGGAAATAGTGGCGAATATGTCGACTACATCCTCCATGGTATAGCAGGGCGGAAAAACATTTTTATTTTATCACGAAGTTACCTACGTATCTACGTGACGTGAAGGGCGTTTCCACAAATTGAGGGAGGAACATCCCTGATTATGAAGATAAATAGTATTTATTAACATAAACACTTACCCCGTGACTTTATATCATTTGCACCCAACAAACACTAATGCACAATCGATTCGATCAACACGTAAATGAATCAATAACTTGTGTGAATTCCAAATTACTGTACGAGTAATGGCCAAATAAATTAAAATTATTACACAGTTTCAACTTCAACCGACGCCGACGGTCCGTTGTGATCAAGAACCTTGTATTGTGCTCGTCATCTTGAGATGTGACGAGCAGCGGCAGTGAGCGGCTGTAGGAGTGACACTGACAATTCTCCGTTCAATTGTTTTCGAGCCACCCTCACTTTAGTGACAATGTAATTATTGAGATTTGCAGTGTACCTAGTAACGCCATCTATGTATAGACATTTGAAGTCACAAAAGTCAGTTTAATGGAAGGCTTTAAATTACAAAATGTTATTAGCAATAGTGTTTTTTTTATATTTCTACTGGGTCTTTCGTATGCGGTAGTAGAGATAGAAAGAGAGTATTATTTATTGTAGGTATACCAAAAGAACATAAAAATAATACATTAAGAGAGTAGATACAATAAAATTGGTAGTCTTATCGCTAAGAGCAATTTCTTAGACAGCCATGAATGAACAAATACGTGAAGTAGGTAGTACCTAGTAGTCCATAGCAGGACCTTGATTTTTTCTTTGTTTAGATTTTTTGAAGCGGTTGATTGGTTATTTCTTTTGCACGATTATATAAAAGGTGATAGTTCTATTCGAGATTAACGACTTCGGATGTTAATAGGTATACCTTCTCAACTCACCATATTCAGCCAATCAGCCTGACTCTTGGCTGTGTGGCGGTGTGCTCATATCGACAACCCAGGTTCTGACGGCTGCGGCGTGCCTCACCGATGTCACTCATATCTATGTGATAGCTGGCTACAAGAAGTATGTTAATGGGGCCAATATCATGAAGGACGAGTGCACCCGTTCGAAGAAGCAAAAGATCGTGAGGATTATTATTCCACAAGGTAAATCAGCAGTTCGAAGTTCACAATAGTTTTCAGTTGTATATACCCTTAACTTTAAGAAGTTTGATTTCCCTATTATCTATTATTTTAGCCCGAATAGTCGCAAAAAGTCTTAGTGACATGGGATACTATATTATAAGTATTTTAACATAGGACACTATATTAAAACATAATGTTGTAACTTAGAATAAGGCCATTCAACAGTATTAGAATTGGTATGGTAAACAGCACATCAGAGTTACTTCTGACATTTAAACCAGAGTGTGATCTGTTCGCATCTAGAATCTAGATGGATGAATGTGTGCCGGCTTCCCGGCCGGCACACATTCATCCATCAGATGTTTGAGATTTTGTCAGAGGATGAATGAAAACTGAGAAATAATATTACTCTTGGTTGTATAGATATTATTTTGATATTGTTTTTTTTTTATACATATATTTATTGTTTACTCTTTACTAATTTTATTGTTTCTTTTGAAATGTACCACGCTTTGGTTCCTTACTGTAATGTTGTGCATGTGTATTTAAAATAAATGAATAGTCGCTTCATCGCTAATCATCGCTTTTCAATTTAATCTCCGAATAACAGAGTATATTATCCAATGGGGAAATTAGATAGTTTATGGTTTCTTGATGTGCTGTTGACTATACATAAACGGTTACGGCTATGGTTGCTGGGTTACATAAATACATAATATAGTTAAAATGTTATTTCTTCAACAGCGTATAGCACAACTATTTGGATCAAATTTGACATCGGATTGGGGATCGTAGAGAAACCGTATGACTTTTCTGACATGTCATACCGTACAGTATGCTCATATCAACCGGGATCGATATCAATAAATTATGACATAAACATGGAAGCAGTGAATACTACTGCCATTGCTCTTGGTTGGGGAGGGGCGATAGCTCGAAAAGTAAGTGCGTCAGCTGCAGAAGGTAATTAGTTAATTGATACTGACGAAAAACTGTGTGCAAATGCTACTTTAAAATACGTTGCCACAAGTTTGGCAAAGATTGATGTTTATTGTAAAGATTGGATGCAGAAAGCTCTAAGCCAGGACTCAGGAGTAGTGGATGAAGGCAACGGGACGATAATAACATAATAATATTAGTTTTAACTGATCATAGTGTCAATATATATTACTTTATGATTACGTTACGATAGAAACCTATGCCAGAGGTATAAGTGAATAAGAGGGTGAGCCTGTTGCCATTATCAGGGTAATTATCCAAAAAATCCAATAAAATGTTCTACAGCTTATAACAACAATTTATTATATAATGTGTCTGATATTGTTGTATGGCAAACTGTGGAAATCATCAATTTCTTACAGCCTGGTATAGTAAAAGATATAAATTCAGAATATTTAATGGAAGGGAAGACAGTGATAACGAATATATCGCAGTGCCAGGCGCAATTTCCAAATACAGTGGAGTATTACTTTTTGTGTACTTACGGCACCAGAAACATGACGTCACAACCGCAAGATGACCTAATACAAAGTCTAGACGACTGTGATATGAGGAGATATAGTTTGAACGACTCGACGAATCTTGAGGTTTAGTATAAAATAATATGTCTTGGTTTAATTAATAAACTTATCAAGCCACGGCAATAAGAGCCAACAGAAATCGATTTCAGTGTTTTGCAGACGGTGAACTGCCTTCAAGACGCAAAGCCAATCGCTCTGATTCGACACTTAACGATGTAGATAATCGAAATAAGAAGTTACATGACAATATTTCCAACAAAAACCATACATTAAACAGAAGACGAAATACAGCAGATGAAACAAATATTGCAGGCATATGTCAGGTAATATAAATACATAAGAGTACTAACAGTAAACTTAACTAAGTTGCTGGCAACTTTAATCATGATATCTACTCTATTACCTAATTGGCTTAAAATTTGCAACATTGGTAAAGTAAAAAGCTCTGATATTTAATAAATATTATTACAGAATGACCATGGTGGACCTTTAGTTTCTTTGGCAGGTTCAACAGAAAAGGTTATTGGTGTTGCGCTTAACAGCGTTTATGATTATAATTACAAATGCGAAGGTCCTTCCTTATATCTCAGTACAGCTCGTTCCAGTGTTATTATAAAATGCTTACTTTCTACAACGAACGAATCGTAAGTTTTACTTTTTTTTAAACAATTAAAATCTGAGTAGCATTTAAGTCCAGAAAGGGATGGGCCCGAAGAGTTAGTCATGTGTCAGTAGGTCAGATGGTCATTGGGTCAGAAAGATTCAAGAGAGCAGACAACGCACCGGGAAACCAGTGTTGGACGACCTCAATTGAGATGGACTGGTAAGATAAGACCTGGTAAGGGTCGCTGGAAGTCGTTGGATGTATGCCACATTAATATGTATATATATAGTATGTTATATTAATATATAACCGGACCATGTGGAATTTTTTGGGGGAGGCCTTTGCTCAGCAGTGGACGTCTTTTGGTTGATGAAGGGATGGGGCACTGATCGGGTACTATAGTATAAGTAGCAATTATATTATATTGAGTATATAATTATATATAAATATCTTCGAGAACTAACTCTTTAACTGAATTATATATTGATTTCACAGACGATCATTATGTAAAACTATAAATAATGAGATAAAGGAATACAATGTCACATGGCCGAAAGAAAACAGGCGAGAAGAATCAATGTATAACAGAGATGACTTGATTGGATTACAGCAAGTTTATGTACAAGAGTGAGAAATTATTTTTATGTATATAGTACTATAATAATTTAATAAATAATTGAATAGTACCTAATGATGGACTTGTGTGAGCTATAAGACAGCTGTTAGACATACGGCTGAAATTGTTCTTGATGTTGATGTCAGTTCGAAGTTATATTAAATATCTATTTTTTATCATTTCAGGCACCCCCGAATTATGATAAGGTTACGGCCACAAATGCAGTTGAGAGATACTTAGAAAATGAATTAAGTCTAGAATGACCTATCTATAATAATTATTATCAGAAAATGTCAAATACAAAGTCAAAATGTTTTATTTCAATTAATTGACTTTTCCTGCCTTCCTTACTTTTGAAAAGTCAAAAATAGTTGCACGGTTCCAAAAAGTGGGTCGTATGGAGAAGAGCCGGCAAGAAACTCCATAGATACTCTTTAAAAACAAAAACTTGGTTACAATATTAAGCTTTCAACTTTGTTCCAAATAGTTGCTGAGAATTCTGCAGTTTGATGTATAAGATTTTTTCAATATACAAAAAGAATTAGGGAATGCCACAGTAAGAGCTGACGTGTTGAATGAAGAGAATGGTCTTTTAACTATAATATAATATTAATATACCTATACTTTCATGAAATATTTCTGTAGTTCTAATTACGTTCTCAAAAACTATTAGTTTAAGAGCACCCTAAATCAATGATCATGAATGAGGAGTATAATGACTAGATAAATGAAGCGAAAGTTGTGTGCCGGGATCGTAGCAAGTGGAAACCTATAGTCTGTGCCTATCTCAATTGAAGACAGGCGTGAAAATATTTAGATAGAAAATAAAGTCGAGATATGACTATAAGAATGACAAGTCAAGGCCAAACCTCTGACTTTTCGAAGTCATGTGCATATTAATAGTTAATTATCACGCGCTTAAACGGTGAAGGAAAACATCTTGAGGAAATCCCCTTTTAAAAGGCGGGCAACGCACTTGTGTCTCCTCTGGTGTTACGGGTGTCCATGGGCGGCGGTAATCGCTTACCATCAGGCGATCCGTCTGCTCGTTTGTCCCCTATCACATAAAAAAGAGGAAACCTGCATGCCTGAGAGATTTTCTCGACGGCGGGTGAAGTCTGCCAACCTGCACTAGGCCAGCGTGGTAGCCTAATCCCTCTCATTGACGACACGTCTGGCGTAGCGGCTGAGCGATCGGCTTCTGCGTCACGTGTTGTGGGTTCCATCCTCACACGGAGCAAATATTTGTATAATATACAGATAGTTGTTCCGGGTCTGGGCGTTTGTGTATGTGAGAATTTGTGTTTGTAAACGCACCCACGATACAGAAGAAAATCCTCCATCCAAAATAGTGGGCCAAGGTTTAAAAAAAAATTCTAAGAGGAGACCCGTGCCCAGCAGTGGGACAATTTAATGGGTTGATTATGTGAAAATATGTAGGTAGGTATGTGTGTGTATGTCTAATCACATAAAAAAAATGTATGTAGGTATGTATATTGCATCGACTAAGTTATATTTTATAGAAAGCCAGACAATAATGTCGATGCAAGTCTAACTGCTTGATTATACAAGGTTGTTATTTATGTCAGCCTGATTAATTATTATTAACATTATTAAGATAGAAAAAACGAGCCTGATCTCTCAGAAGGTATTACCATTTCTGCAAAAATAAATTTTATTTCAATTCCTATGCAGGATAAGATAAAAGATATTCTTACTAAATTATGGAATTTAAAATAAAGCAAAACTTTTATAAATGTACACTTTATTATAAAAACATAGATATCATGATTCCTAAAACCAAAGATATTAAGCCAGTTCTAGAAAGCTGATAACATCATATTATAGAATATAGTCTGAATTATTCACGTCATTTTGTACCCTGATTTATTTATAATTCAAAAGAGTCTATATATATGTGATAATACTATATATGATAATACTTTATCAGTTTACGGAAAGTGAAACATTGAATGTTTTGCATTGTCGCCCTTGATCTGGAATAACGGTGTGCATCCGTCTCTTTTTATCTCGTATCTAAGTGTTTCCCGAGTGGTAAGTGTTTGCGGTTTTTTTAAAAAAAAAACGTTACCCCCACTAGGATTTTCTCCTGTATCGTGGGTGCGTTTACAAACACAAATTCTCCCATACACAAACGCCCAGACCCGGAACAACTACCTGTAGATCATACAAATATTTGCTCCGTGTGGGGATCGAACCCACAACACGTGACGCAGAAGCCAAACGTGTCGTCAGATTCCAAACTCCAAATGCAACTAGGCCGAAAAACGTTTTTAGTAGTAATGTATTAAGAAACATAATATTATCCATAGTCCCGTGTTATCTTCAAAGTCTTTATGCATAGACAAAACTTAGATTAGTCGCTAACTCCCTTATTCCAAAACGCTCTGTAGATTCCTCATATTAAAATTAATGAAGGTATAATCTCTAGTGCCGTTTCACTTTATTGCCTTCAAAATGACAAAGATGGACATATATTTCAAAGTGTCGTAGTCGTAGTTATACTTGTTTAGTTTTGGAATAAGGGTCTAAGGTGCGTACACTACTACACTTATGGAATTAAGTCCATTATTTTATTAATTAGATGCACTTCTTCTGTTATATGACAAATAATCTTGGTAGTCTAATGGCACTTGAGGTCGCACCTTTACTTCATCCCTGAAAATATAAAAGAAGTTTAGAATATTTTAGTTATCTTGAAAATAGCTTACATATACTCGTAGGTATTATAATTATCATGCTTGGAGCGTTTAAGCGGGTGTTAAATATTATTTTAGCATAATAATATTTAACACCCGCTTAAACGCTCCAAAAATCTTTTATGAAGTCAATTGCGCCTTTGATTTTAACTTGACTTTCATATTGCTAAACTATCACTGCTATGAAACAGAAGAATACTTACTGTGTGTTTTCGCTAGGCTGGGTCCCCATTTCGGGTTCGGCCGAAAGCTTGAGCATTTGACCGAACGTTTGGTCGAATTGTTGATCAAATTGTTGTTCGAATCTATGGTCTGTTTGGTGTGTTACACCTCGTGAAGCCTCAAATTCTTGATCATGGGGTATTTCAAGTACAGGGTCATGTAA
Organism: Acronicta aceris; assembly: GCA_910591435.1. Lineage (NCBI taxonomy): Eukaryota > Metazoa > Arthropoda > Insecta > Lepidoptera > Noctuidae > Acronicta > Acronicta aceris. The sequence continues at coordinate 5,762,409 of OU342780.1, read as the reverse complement.
ATTTTTATATAGTTCGTCAAAAGTTTGCTCCGATGCTTGTATCGCCGGTGGTGAAATTACTGGGGAATTAAGTTGTGAATACATTTGCTCAAATGTTTGTGTGTCAGATGGTGGCGCATCAGGCATACCGCTTACTAGCCTTTCACGTAAAGTATTCTGATTTTGATCTGATTGTGTTAGTGATAGACTCTGCGCTTGCTCAAAAGGCTGCACAATATTTTGATGCAAGCGTGCTACATCTAACTGACTCAAATGTGGTTGCTCATAGGGTTCAACCGGTGCTGGCTTAAATGGTTGCTTATATGGTTCCACGGGTGATGGTTTATATAGTTCCACAGGTGATGGTTTATATAGTTCCACGGGTGATGGTTTATATGGTTCTACAATCGGAATCTTAAATGAGTCCATTTGTGGGTTTTTACCTGATAATATTTCTAGTGGATTATATGATTCTACTGATGGCGTCTTCGATGATATCATATCTGGATTATTGTATGATGGCATTTGGGGCTGCTTATTTGATTCTGACTGTGGTAAATAGGGTTGTATTAGTGGCTGCTTGAATGATCCTGTTTCTGGTTTATTATTCGGATCTACTTGTGGTTGATTAAATAGTTGCAATTGTGGTGGTTTATATGAGTCTTTAAATGGATCTATTTGTTGTTGATTAGTTAATTCTTCTTGTGGTTGCCTGTATGCCTCTATTTGTGGTGGCTTATAGGTATCTATTTGTGGTTGTTTGTATATTTGACCTTGTGGTTGATTATTTGTATCTACAGACGGTTTTTTATATGATTCTACAGGTGGTTGATTATGTGATTCCATTTGTGGTTGGTTATATGGTTCAACTTGTGGTTGATTATATGATTTCATTTTTGGTGAATTATAAGATTCAATTTTTGATGGCTTGTAAGAGTCAATTTTTGATGGATTGTAAGATTCAACTCTTGGTGAATTATAAGACTCCACTAGTGGTGGATTATATGATTCCATTCGTGGTGGATTATATGATTCCAGTTGTGGAGGATTATATGATTCCATTTGTGGTGGATTATATGATTCCATTTGTGGTGGATTATATGATTCCATTTGTGGCGGAGTATATAAATCTACTGCTGGTCGATTATTTGAATTTGCTTGCGGTTCATTATACATTTGTACTTGTGATTGATCATATTGTCGTACTTCTGGTTGATTGTATGAGTGTTCTGGTGGTTGATTAAATGACTCTAATTGTGGCTGATGGTATGAATCTCCTTTTGGTTGATTATAAGAATCAACTTGTGGTGGACTATTGTATGAATCTATTTGTGGTGGACCATTGTATGAATCTATTTGTGGTGGACTGTAAGAATCTACTTGTGGCCGACTATATGGATCTACCTGTGATTGACTATATGAATCTACTTGCGGTGGATTATACGAATCAACTTGAGGTTGATTATATGAATCTACTTGTGGTTGATGATATGAATCTATTTGTGGTTGACTATATGAATCCACATGCGGTTGATTATACGATTCTACTTGTTGCTGCCCATATGATTCTTCTTGAGGTGGTTTATATGAATGCACACTTGATTCCTCACGCGGTTGGTCGTATGGGTCATATGGTTGCTGCTGTGGTTGCCTCTGAGATTGGTCACTAAATTGTCTGTGTGATTGCCCTTGCATATGCTGTGATTGGTCATCTCGTTTTCCAAATTGTGGTGGCTTTCCAGAGTCATCTTGAAAATCGCCTAGATCCTTTGTTGGTCGCACATGGAGAGGTTCTTCTTCGTTTCCTTGTCGTAGATATCCAGGTATTTTTTTAGCTTTCTCTTCGAGTGGAGATTTGTTAAATGGATTCTCGGGCCATTTAATTTCTATTTCATTTACTTGGTATCGTTTATCATCTATTTGGTCATTACATAGTCTACGTCTGTAAAATGTAACCACTTTAGTATCAGTAACCTGTTATCCATTTCTAGTCTATCGTAAATAATTTAAAGGTCCGAATTCTTGAATCAAATAGAAATTTTAAAAGCTGATGAAGAGATTGTTTGTTTGTACGTGCTATCTTTCGAACTACCACTTGGATGGGAATAGCCCAATTTTTGGAGGCTATTTAACATGACGCTACCATGTTAAATAGCCTATCTTTCTAGTCTAGCAATAAAATCGTGGGACATATCTGGTTATGAAATAAAACTTACTTGGTACTATCCATTTCTAATAAGCATTTAATTATTTCAGCAGTTTCTGCTGTGCTAATATAGAGCTGTGGGCCGTTGAACCAATTATTTTGGTTAGAAATACCGCTTAGTGCAATTCCTATGATCATCTCTTGTGCGCCAACCAGTCTGACCAGAGGGCTTCCGTGGTCGTTCTTAAAATATGATTGTTTAGTAATCTTAATATTTATAATATGTAATTATTCATTTATTGCATTTTCTGGGTTAAATTATGTATACTAATCGACATCGGCATATCGATTAGTAAACTGTCCTAAAAGAATCATGGCTTCCAATTTTGAGGGTACTAAAAGAACCTTACCTGACAAGATTCTAAGGATGATGACCTCCTTGGACTCGCATTATTTATTTTAGTGTCATTGATATGGCCATCACGCCGTATATCCGATTCATTGGCGTTTTTATTTCTCCGCCTGAAATCAAAGTAGTCTTCGGGGCACTGAAATCCAAAACCAAATATATTGAATTTCAAGTTGTTAGTAAGCCCTTTTCTATGATATGACAATAATTTTAACAATTATGACATTCTAATAGATAATAATTATGTATGAATAGTTACTATTTTAAATAAATAAATATAATTCCTCTCTCATAATCTTTGCTGTGCCCGACAGGGTCTATAATGATCTAATTTATAGTCCACCTTTGTAAAACATTATGGAATGCAATAAAATATTGAGTAGGTATTGAATAAATTTTTTAACTGTTGTTAGCGACGAAATAATAAAACTTACACTTTCGTCTATGGTTCTGGATAAGTCGTCACGACTTTCGTTAAGACATCTTTCCAAGTCAACACCCGCCTTAATGTTTCCGTCATCTCCATCTAAGAGACTATTGCCAGACACACATAGGAAATATTTATCTAAGAGTTTTTGTAATTCCTCAGTGGGTGCAAGACTTACACAGTCTTTCTTGTCGATAATCATCATAGTGGCTTCCTGGAGTGGTTGCAATTTAATATCCTGCATTGATGATATACTTGGCTGTGCAGTTTAATTGTTTTATGAATTAAAGAAATTAATAATTAAAGACAGAAATAAATATAAACGATCACCTTTGATTGGGTACGAATAGCGTAAAAGCGTCTCATAATTTGTCGCAACAGATATTTTATACAGGAGAATATAATTTTGTCGAACACAGAGTCATAAAAACATTTACGTACACGTTGACGTAGTACTCTTGCAGCGTGTATTTAATTTGCTTTGTTAGATGAGGTTGCTCAAACTAGACCTATCCATACAATAGGTACAGTAAACGCTCAAAAGTCCATAAGCACGTTAAGGATTACATTGCTATGAACAGTACGAGCGAGCCCGATACAGTCACTTGTTAACGACAATGAATAGAAGGTCGTAAGTCAAACTAAACGTCAAGCTATTGCATTGTGAGATTGCCTACGGAATTTTGGTCGCCAATGTACCTACTTTTGAGTCAAATAAAATATTTGCTTTAATGAGATATTTACGAGTATCGTATGAGACCTAAAACATACTGCCCAACTGCTGGTGTACATAGCTATCTATCTCCCGTATATATACATATTTATATCCTCATGATATTTCGGGAAATATTTATTTATTTAACACTTTATTGTACACCAAAAATACATTCCGAAGCGACAGTAAAAGATGGTGCTAGCCAGGGCCGTCTTAGCCCATTCCGGGGGCCTAGGTCACACGAGAATGTTGGAAAAAAATCGAGTATCTAGTTTTTATTTTACCACCTGAATCTGGAAAACTTGCAAAGTTTCGGGGAAGTCACAATTTTTATTTTAGAATAACTCAGGCCCTGTTCTTATTTCTTAGTAAGTAAACAGCTCAACAAAAAAGCCTTAAATATATGGTAGCGAAATATAAAACTAGGTACAGCTGCCGGCAGACAATCGAAAACTACTTTCTCATTTAACAACACATACCATCACGCCAGTATTCCCCGAAAGGTTAGGCAGAGGCGTACACCCACAGTTCGCTGGTTTGTTTAGGTCCCATGTAATAGGGGGCGAGCCTATTGCCATTATCCGGGCACAAATCGAGAACTCCTACTGAGAATTTCATAGAAAAACCCAATAGCACTTTGCTCGACCTGGGGATTAAACCCAGGACCTCTAGCGTAGCAGACGCGCTTGGGACAATTAGACTAATGAGGCCTCTTTTTCTCATTTACTCTGTAAATATTTTTGTTGGACTAAGTATATCAATCTAAAATAGAATTTATGGTATAAGGGGCTTTTTGGGGGCCCCGTGAGAGTGGGGGCCTGGGCCCGTGCCCCGTGTGCCGTTATGGTAAAGCCGGTACTGGTGATAGCGAGTTATAAACCAAAATAATAACATTTGCTTACGCTTCCAGTTCCCTGTCCTCCCCAGCCGACTGCAACGGCCCGTGATTTTACCATTTCGTTACTTTTTTCGAAGTTTATAACTATGATCTGCGGTTCATAAGAGCAATGAATGCGATACCCCTGGTCCGGAAAATTGTAACCTTTTTCAACGATCGCTACACCAATGTCTAGGTTGATCCACGTGGACGGTTTGTCGGAGGATAATTTATATTCTGTAATTATAATACATTTTATCATTTTAGTGAAGTCTTTGGGAGTGCAATAAAACAGCCTCCATGATAAACCTTCGTCCACTCTGGGTAGTTAATCCAGCTACCAGCTAGGCTATAATATAGACACTATCCTCACTTTTAATGTTTTTTTTTTAATCTTAGATACTAGTAATGTGGGTAGTGCTAAATACTTGTGCTACGAGTGGGATCACTTCGGTAGTGCAATGGGTGGGTTTCGAACCGGCAACCACATGATCGCCAATCCGACGCCCTAGCTATTACGCTACCGCTGCTACGCTTTATAGACTCGGTAAGGTATACCTTTCGGAACGATAACTTTGACGACTTTTTGTTTGCTCATCTCAGTGCACGCGTCTTTGTCTATGTTGTCCCCGTGTATATATTTTTTGTAGCCAGCTATAGCATAAATTCTCTCCATTTCAACGAGACATGCCGCTGCTGTTAATATCTGTTTGGGCGATATAAGAGCGCCTGCGCATATCCATGAGTCGTCATCGGCCTTTGAGTAAGGTGATTTTACAAAATAGACCTGCAAAAATGTTGTTATTTTAGTGAAGGAAAAAATCAATAGCGGGCAGGATTCGAACCTGCGTCTTCTTGTTAGATACACCAGACGCTCTGACTGCTAAGGCACCGCGAGTCCCACCCGCTTGAGAACCCGAAGTTTGCCTTCACATTCTGAATTTACATCATAAGGTGACGTTGGCGACATCTCTATAAAATAAAATAGAACTAAGTCGATTTCTGACACGCTAACTTTTATTACTTACTAGGTATTTCTTTTCCAATAAACTTTCATTGCTGTGTACCATTCTTCGATCGCATAAACATACTGAAGTAAAGGAATGTAGTTTTATTATATTATTCACAATTTCATCCTACCAAAATAATTTTACAAGTCATATCGAAATTCAAATTTAAAAGTATGAAGAAAAATTGTTCACGAAAAAAATACTGATTCAATTAAGTAGAAAATATTATTTTAAGAGCGATTTCTTTAAAATGACGTCACATCGTTTAATCATAATGACCCAAAATGAATACTAACACTTAGAGACAGCTATGCATATCAGTATGTAAAAGCACTTCACCATCGTAGCGATATTGAAACATTTTTCCAATAAATATATTTTGAAGCACAATTAAAGTAAGCGATCAACCGTTGAATTAATTGAGCATCGATAAAAATCACTCGATTGAAAATATGGAAAGATTTACTAAGTTAGCTATTTTCATTTCGAAAGTGAAGGAAGCAACAACGGTGTCACTTTGGTGGCGTGATAATTTTTTTTGTAGATTAACTAATAAAATTTAAAAAGAAATATCTGAAGAATTTCAGATTATTATCAACTGTGAGCTCTCTTGGAGGGACAGAGGGAGGGAGTGGACAGCAAGGTTAAATCGAACCAATTTCGATAATAAATATTATCATGTTATCTGAAAATTGTTCATGAAGTCAGGATCTACGAAAAAATATGAATAGATGCAGGAGTAATTGCTTAAAATGGTGTTTTAGTTTAGTACCTACCTACAAAAATATTGTGAGATCATAATTTTAAGATTTTAGATAATTTTTGATAGAAAGTCGGTTTAATCGGATCTTTTTAGTTTTCGCTATCGACTTCCGAAGCATGTTTTGCACATCAGTATCTAACATTATTATTTAGCTCCTTTTAAGGCATTTTCTTCTAATAGAATTTAGAATTTCTATACTACTATGGAACTACATTAGATTACACGTTTGGCGTAACGGCAGAGTGATCGGCTTCTGCGCCACGAGTTGTGGGTTCGATGCCCACATGGAGCAAATATTTGTGTGGTCTGTGTTCTTCCCACAGGAAGTTGGTCCGCGTCTGGGCGTTTGTGTATGTGATAATTTGTGTTTGTAAACGCACCCACGATAAAGAAGAAAATCTTTGTGTGAGGCAACGTTTTTTTAAAAAAAAGATTCACTATTTTCAAACATTTAAAAGGTTTATTTTCATTTATTGTTGATTTAAGCGGAAGTTAAAGATACAATAGAAAAATAAAAATACACAAATAGACCAAAGACATTTATTGTTATTTTGAAAAATGTAATATCTATGATTTGAATTTCTTCGGGTGATCATATTATGACAATAATTATTTTTTGCTGCCTCATTAGTCTAGTGGTCCCAAGCACGACTGCTACGCTAGAGGTACTGGGTTCGATCCCCAGGTCGAGCAAACTGTTATTGGGTTTTTCTATGAAATTCTCAGTAGCAGCTCGGAGTCTGGATTTGTGCCCGGTTAATGGCAATAGGCTCACCCCCTATTACATGGGATCTAAACATACCGGCGAACTGTGGGTGTACATATGTACACCTCTGCCTAACCCTTCGGGGAATACAGGCGTGATGATATGTTAATAATTATTTTTAATTTTTAAGGTATTACATACATTCTTCTGAGAAATATTATGAGATCTTCAAAAGTATGAGCCAATCTGCTACCCAATTGAACCTGAATTTTAACGTACCTAATGAAAGCACATTTACTACCAAATGAGATCTTCTTCGATTATGTGATAGCCTCTTTGTTCTGGTGACGTGCTACAAAGTCTTGATCGTCTCGAGCTGTAAAAAAATACATCTCGAAGTAAGCTTTTTTTAACCGTCGAGGTTTCTGATTCTTTTTTGTTTCTGTCTAGACTGTGGCGCCTATACATAATCAACCCATTATACTGTCCCACTGCTGGGCACGTATCCTTGTAGTAATCCATATTAAAAAAAGACGTGGCCATTAAGGTTCACATTATAACTAAAATTGACAAAATATCTCTTACTGCGGTTTAGCGTCTGCACGGAACTGCAGGCCTTTATTATAATGATAATTGGAGCCCTTGCTATGCAGTAGGGCAATATAGATTCATAACGAATAATAAAATGTTTACATACCTAATTCATTTAAAACATAACTTAACATAAAAAAACCGGCGTTAAACAACGCTTACGTTGTGTTTCGCCGAGTGAGTGAGGTTACCGGAGGCCCAATCCCCTTTTAAAAGGTCGGCAACGCACTTGTGACTCCTATGGTGTTGCGGGTGTCCATGGGCGGCGGTAATTACTTGACATACCATCAGGCGATCCGTCTGCTCGATTGCCCTCCTATCCCATAAAAAAACCATACCATCACGCCTGTATTCCCCGAAGGGTTAGGCAGCGGTGTACTTAATGTAACCCACAGTTCGCCGGCATGTTATAGGGGGCGAGCCTATAGCCATTAACCGGGCACAAATCCAGACTCCGAGCTGCTAATGAGAATTTCATAGAAAAACCCAATAACACTGCTCGTCCTGGGGATCGATCCCAGGACCTCTAGTGTAGCAGTCATTTGAAACGTCTTACCCGGTAGAAACGTAGCAATTTAGTAATATTTCCCTCGAAGAAAAAACATAATATATGAATGAATGAATACTAACAAGTGCAACATGCAGTAGATGAATTCTCCGTTGCTATAAGTGCTAGTGTACAGGTAAGGACCCACGCACTCCATCTTTTGGTTAACTTGAAAACCGCAAGCCACGCCGATCACATACTCACGCCCACCAATCCACGTCACGAGGGGCCCGCCGTGGTCATTCTTGAAAAATATAGCATCCCATCATGCCTGTATTTCTCGAAGGTTTTTAGAGAGAGGTGCAAGTACACTCACAGTACGTCAATTTGTTTTAGGCCTTATTAAGGTAATAAGGAGCAAGCCTATAGGGCACACAAATCCAAAATACGAGCAGCTTATAAGAAATTAATTATAATTTACAATGATTTCGCTGCAGATCTCCCAGGAGTTAAGTGAACGGTAGACGCTGCTGGATTAGAGAGCCCTCTAGTGATCAGCTAAGGAACTCAAGGATTATTCACATTAGATTCGAGTGTGGTAGCTACGAGCCGCATCTGAGTTGTTGGAGCCAGCGTGGGTACCCTTACAAAAAATATAAGTATGGTTACGGATCCATTTAAAAAATTGTTAAATATCATATTTATACACACCTGACATGGGCCGTGTCTTCTGTAGTCTAGTTGGTTATTTAACGATTTCCGCATATTATTAATTGTCATATAGAAATTTGAGGTATTGCTCATGTTGTTTTTTGCCTATAAAAACGAACACATAATTTATCAGGTCATGTAAAAACAGCCAATTAATATGAATGAAATATATTTATCTAACCACAGGTGGTATTTTCTTCCTTAGAGTCGGCTTGCTTACTTTATTAGACATTTTCTTTACGCAGCCTTTTGTGTCATTATAATTAATGTTATATACATCGGTAATTCTTCCACTTTCGTCTAGACTACCTGGTCCTGAGGTACAGAGGAGATACAAATTGACATATAGTTTTATTTCTTCATGTCCAAACAATTGGTTTTTACACGATTCTTTATCAATAACCACTGTTGAGGCATAGTTCACGTACTCTTCATTGTAGTCGGTTGTGTCGCCAACCTTTAAGAAATATGTAATTTTATTGTAAGATAATATAAATCAACAGAGATAACTTTGTGATATGGCCATTGAATGTCTAAGTACATCATACTAGGTCTCAAAGTAAAAGTCAAAATGTTTTATTTCAATTAGGCCATTAAAAAGGTACTTTTGAAAAGTCAAAACTAGTTGCACGGTACCAAAAAGTGTGGCTCTTATGGAGAAGAGCCAGCAAGGAACTCCATAAATACTCTTTTAAAAAAATATATTATTATATTATTAATCTTTACAACTTTGTTTTAAATAGTTTGAGAAATATGCAGTTTGGTGTGTAAGATTTATTCGATACTAACACACGCACCTCTGACTTTTCGAAATCATGGGCATCTTAATAATTAATTATCATTACAAGACATGTGTCCAGCTGTGGGACGGTAAACGAATATAATTTATAAATTATTATTGGGTTAGTAGCAGCTCAGAGTTTGAATTTATGGCTATTTTAAGGAACGTTAACATACCAGCAAACTGTGGGTTCGCTTAAAGGGTGAGACAGAGCTGGTGTAGGTAATACATTAGTACCTATGCCTCTGCCTAACCCTTAGAATTACAGGCGTGATGTTACATCTTCCAAAAGAGAAAATTTTTTAAAATTTTATTTTATATAAAATACACTAAAACATTTACCGATCGATAATATTTTTTGTGACCCCATCCAAAAGTAACAGCTTGCGTCCCGGGCTCCTCGAAATTATTATTAAAATTCACTCGTATCATTGTAGGAGTATACGAACAGTATGTGAGATATACAGGATCGCGGAAATCGTAAGGCGATTCAACTTTGGCTAGACTGATGTCTCTATAATCCCAATGACTTTTTTTTTCATTGACATCTGTGAATTTAAATAAAAAAATATCAATACTTTGATTAATCCCGTCTTTACAAACAGAAAGTTAGCATCAAGCTGCTAGTCATAAACTTGTACAGTTTTCCATAATCTGAGGCATAGATGGCTGCGCCCGCTGTGTTGCCAGCTCCCATTTTTCTTTTTTTACGCAACCTTTTGATAGTTTTAAGTTTATAACTGTGTAAGAGTGTAATTTAAGCATTTTCATTTGTTGCGATTCATACGGACGAAAATAAAAACTTTTTCTTTTTTTCTTTTCTTTCTAGTATTTTCCAATTTGATTAATGTAAGTCTTGTTTACTGTTTCAGTAAGATTTTATTATGTTCATTTTTCTTAGTACGTATAAATAACGATAATTATTTTATTCGAAGTCTATTCATAAAACAAAACGATTACATACCACGTATTATTAAGTCTAAGAGGTTCCTCATATATATTGTGAATTTAAAATCTCTAGTGCCGTCTCAATTTATTGTTTTTAAAATTACAAAGATATTGGTAATATAAGTAAGATAGTGTGTATGTTTAGTGTGCCGTTAGTTATTATATGTTTAGTAAACGTTTTGGAATAACAGTGTAAGGTAATAAACATAAGGAATCATAATGTTTTATTAAGTAACCCAAACAATAATAGTAAGTAAATCAATGAAAAAATTCGGTAACATACCTCTTTGATAAGATCTGGCAATAACTTTCTTTTTTATTCGTTTAGTGCACTCATTTTTTTCTATGTCTTCAGATTTGATATATTTATTATAGCCGGCAATAGCATACACATATTTAACATCCTCAAGGCAGGCGGCCGAAGTCAAAATGTACAATGGATGAATTACAGCTCCACCACAAACCCATCCCGTGTACTCTTTCATTGATTTTGGAGATTTAACGAAATAAGCCTAAAATATTGTTTAGGTTATTAGTGAAATAGCACTTGATTGGCATTTATAAACTATGAAAATATAACACATTTTAACTCACCAAATATCTGGGTTCACCTATAGATATAGTACCATTTACGATTCTACGTTGACAATATGTCACTGGAATACACCAGCATAGTATAACCACATAGACTACGATTATAGTCCATCGGGGTTGGCGGTTAAGGGCGCATCTGGCGCGCATAGATTTATGGTTATTCTCCAACATCTTAGAAAAGTTCCATAATAAGATAATATATAATAGAATAAGTCGATGGAGTAGTATTAGATTATTTCTACTTTGCTTCTAACACCCGTGGAGGTAACAGACTATGCCTGGTACCGACTAAAATCTGCTAAACCCATGGCATTCCCGACATTCACCACGACCTACGAAGGACCCCTACAAAGATTTTATCATACCCTGCCTTATTAAACGCAGAGGTAATGTTTTATCTGGAAAAATATAAATTATTACCTTGGTATATATGAGAGATGGGAAAATTAAGATTAAAATAACATAAAATACATAATCAACCCATTATACTGTACCACTGCTAGACACGGTCTCCTCTCAGAATGAGAGGGATTAGGCTATAGTCCACCACGCTGGCCTAGTGCGGGTTGGCAGATTTCACACGCCGTCGAGAAAATCTCAAATTAAAATAGTAATTTATTTTTATTGGAATAGTATGAGCGAATCCAAAAACTAAGGAACTTGAGAAAAGCTATTTACTATTGAGTAACGTTTTTTTTGGTCAAGCGTGGACTTTTAATAATCGAAATAGTACGTAGTATTTTTTTTGGAGTCAGCCACCGTTTCCCGTGAGATCCAATGAAATTAGTTGTTGAAGTTAATCATAATTATGTATTTCAAATTTTCATATCACAGTAAAGTTAGTGAAAACACTGGTAACCTATGTTGATTTAACACTACACTTTAGTAACTCACTCATTTCATCTTATACGAAATCAATTTACGAGGTATGCAAAGAAAACGTATTTAATACAATTATGTTAACAACCAGAGAAACAGCATTGGTGAACCGTGTTGGAGTGAGAGAATTATAAAATTCTATAAATTTTATGATTCTGCAACATCAGATTAAATTTACATAGCGTAAAATGAAACTTACGTGTTCGGTATACCTACCTATAATCAGAAGAGGTACGCGCAGGGTGCGCGTGGTCTTCAGGCTATTTCCAGGAGATATAATTAATACAAAAACAATAAAATTGTATTTAACCAGCACACAAATAATTCAAGTTAGAGATCTTTTAGTCTAAAACTGTATAAAACATAATATATAGAAATGAGCTCTTAGTTAATGTTGACATTAAAGTGATAAATTGATACAGAAGGTAAAAAAATAAAGGTTTGGATTGCATACAATGAACAACCAAAAGACGAAAGATTTAAGCAGCGGTAGCCTAATGGCTAGGATGTCGGGCTTACGATCATGTTGTTGCCGGTTCGAAACCCATCCTTTGCACTATCTACGTGAACCAATTCGTAACACAAGCATTTAGCTTAGCGATAGGGGTTAACAAGAACACTAGTAATGTGTGACCCACATTGCTAGTAAGCTTTAAAAAAAAACCTTTAAGAGTCCGGCGGACCGAATTTTTCATACAAACGTAACACCAAAATATATCGTAATTCTAACACAATTTAATCAAATTGTGCTACTATTCGGATTCAGATAATGTTCATCTAGGTTCCCACATTTCGTCCAAAACACTTCACTGGAAATAAATGTAAGCGAATGTAATTTTGATAACTTTGTCAAGTTTGGAACTATTTTCGGGTCGTTTATTTCCAGTGAAGTAGTAGTAGACAAAATGATATTGTAGGAACCTAGACTAATGGTATCCGAATCCGAATAATAATACAATTTGATAACATATTGTTTGGATTACGAATTATTTTGTTATTACGTTTTTGTGGACAATTTAAGCTCCGCCGGACCCTTAAACCGAAATTGAAAAACTGACCCTTATCATAAAATGATGTTTAGGTACTATAAGCAGAAGTTTATATGTATTATATAGTCGCATCGATTGGACTGATATTCCATGTGAGTTCATCAATATCACTTTGCGGAATGGCTGCCCACGTCCAATGTAATAGATGAAAAAGATTTTCTGGTATATTATCTATACTTAATAAATCTCTTCTTTAAGGCATATCATGGATACTTAATGCGATTTCAATTTAGCAACTAATCAGGTCATGTTAGAACAATGATGATAGCATCGGAAAGTTTAACCGGGGTGTCGACGCGCCCGCAAATATGCTGTAACACATTTTGTGGGAAAGGAACAGATCGTACTCTCGCAATACCCACCAAAAACGGTTTCGTTTGTAAATCAACGCATGAAGAGTGATGTAGTGAATGTAGCGAAAGTTTTGTGCCAAGATCGTAGCAAGTAGCAGTCATAGTCTTTGCCTACCCCAATGAAAGATAGACGTGAAAATTGAGCTGCGTTAGATTTGGTGGGTGGATTTTAATTAATTAAAGAACCGTATCTCTATGGAGGGTCATAATTACACAACTGTTATTTATATTATTTATTTATTCTTAAGTGATTTATCCATACAGGCGATTTACTCTCTTCTTCAGGATTCCATTTGTAATCCGCAAAGCTGCGGGAAAAACCTAGTTACATAATAATAATAACATAATGATGATTACATTTATTTTGTGGTCGTGTCTGTCTTTGTCCGTATCCTAATCCATTAAAACGGACTGGGAAAATTCGTAATTACGTCGACAAAACTATTTCTACAAAAAAAACGTTATTAATTATGTAGGTAATTCATTGATACAAAATACGAACCTTACCCGTAATGTTGATAGACTAAACTTACGGGAATTATAAAATTGGCAGATTTTAAAATAATAATTCTAATAATTTATTGAGATAATAATTGATCAAAGCTAGCTAGAGCACCCACGACTTTGAGAAACGTATTTTAACTGTATGTTTACCAGCAAAAACATGTTTGGACTGCATCAAGTGTGTAATAAGTATACAAGCACATTCGAGATTAAATGATTATAATTCAATTATTCTGTTACATACCGTAAAATCGTAATTATTAAGTATATTCCTGTTAAAAAATCAAGGCAAGATTTTAAAATGTTTACGATAAAGACTGATTTCGTGTTACTCCTGATGTTTTTTCATGGTAAGTGGTGAAATTGAATTGCCTCATTTCCAAGAATTGATTTTAATTAGCATAACATTATAAAAATGTGAAAAAATTTACAAGTAGGTAAATATTACCTTGCTCAATTAGAATTTCATTAAGAGCCGATTTAACCGTTCACATTAAAATCTGAGTTTATTAAAACTAAGTTCTGCTTAATCGAGTTTATATCAATTATTAAACTACTAAATAACATCAAAGACGCTAAATCTAAGTTGACTTTTATAAATAGTTAAAGTATTTACTTTTCTTATGAGTTGAAGACTTGAACAGACGCGTAGATAGGTCGTAAATTGAGTGTTCAAAATTTAAACGGGATTTGTATTTTGTTTATTTCATCGAATACATTAGAACCTTTTTGAATAAAAAGATATTATGTTTATACCAAATGAGAGCACAGTTCAGTGCTTGACGCTGGTTTTGGAGATCCATTCGGCCCCATCATGAGATACGAACATACATTTAATTCTGTTTGCTATTTATTTACTTATTTAAGCTACTTTTTGTTTCTGTATTTTTTCTTCATTTTCCAATTTTTGTTACCAGGGATTGGTCTTATGTTGTAGTTTACTAAATAAACATTTTTTCTTTCTTTCTTATAGACATATATGTAAATATGGCTCTTACATAATATAGGATAACTTTAGATAGGCCCATGCATTGTCTCTTATGGTCGAAATTAATAACCTATCTATGGATTGGTCTCACTACTGGAGGTTGAAATTTGATATAAGAACCATCGAAGTAATGTCAAATTTCGATCACCAGTTGGGCAAACAATCCAGAAACAAACTCGGTAAACTCGGGCCGAAAACGCAGATCCCATCAGCAATACCTAACTATATGAATGTCAATAGGTATTTCATTTTAGTATCGGAGTGTCAAAGAAGAATTGTAAAGGGTCTGCCTGTAACTACCGATAAGAGATACGTGGTAAGAGACAACATTTCATTTACTAAAGTCAGAAATATACTTATATGATAGGCAAAACACTGATCATTGCCGGCCTCATGAGTCTAGTAGCCCCAAGCGCGACTGCTACGCTAGAAGTCCTTCCTGGGTTAGATTCCCAGGTCGAGTAAAAGTGTGGGTTTTTCTATGACATACTCAGTAGCGGTTCGGAATTTATAGACTCACACCCTATTACACGGGACCTCAACATACCAGCGAACTGTAAATAAGTACAGCTATGCTTAATAGTAGAATAAACCAATCTCCCCATCATTTATTGTAAAAGGAAACGTGCATCCAGATTCTATTGGTCCAACGTTTTGGTTCTTAACGACGTGAAGCTATCAAACAAACAAAATAGGTTGTAGAATCTTTCTGTTACCGGTACAGCATACCATAGGACCATTAGAAGTTGCGATCCCTAAACTGCTTCATAGCACAAGTAGGCAGTTTCTATTTCGCCCATAGCTTTGCGCAACTCACGTGTCCGGCGGACCGAATTGCCCGTAATTTTGGTTTTATTTTTGGTTTAGTTTAAACCAAAAATAAAATCAAAATTGAAATAAAATTTAATCAAATTGTGTTATTATTCGGATTTGGTTCCTATCCTGTCATTTCGTGCAAAATACTTGAAATTCTTGGTAATTTTATGAAGTTTCTATAGGTTTTTCGGTCGTTTAGTTCCAGTGAAGTAGTAGTAGACGAAATGGTAGGGTAGGAACACGGTTATTGGTACGAAAGTATTCCTACCAATAACCTATATATAATAATATTGGTTAATCGTAGGGTAGGTAGTAACCTACCCTACGATTAACCAATCCGAATAATAACACAATTTGATAAAATTGTGTTTGAATTACGATTTATTTTGCTATTATGTTTGTATGGGTAATGTAGTGTCCGCCGGAACCTTATGAGAGTTTGGACCTGAAGACCTCTGGGCTAGTCGATGTGATTCATGGATAATAATTCGACCTCGCACTTTATAGGCACTTCGTACATTTAGAGTAGGTAGGCAGAAACTACAGAACGCCACTTGCATAGGTACCTCTTTTGCTTCATACACATTCATACATCTTATCATACATACCGGCCGACGAGAAGACTGAACTTTTTAAAGAATCTCACCAATAAGGTCGGTGTATGTCTTTCTAAGACGTTCTCTCCTTCTTCGGGTATCTATATAATTTTATATTATTATGCAGGTTTATTTAGTTAAAGCACCAATAGCAAATCAAGATTATGCCTATTGGATGTGCGGAGGAGCCATTGTCAGTAGCCAGTTCGTCATTACTTCAGCAGCATGTGTTAAAGATGTGGATTACCTGTATGTCATAGCAGGATATAATAAATATGTTCCTGACTATGAAATCACAACGGATCCGTGTACCAAGGTTAAGGCAAAAAAAGTGATATACACTTGTTCTCCTAAGGGTAAGTATTCATAGTACACACAATATAAAAAGCTACGGTCTTAAGTAACTGTCTTTAATTTTATATTTAACTAGTGGACCCAGCAGACGTTGTCCTGCCCTGAAAATAACCCAAAACTCGATTGCAGCGCCACCTACCGGGTCCAATTGTAAATCTAAACCATTCCCAGATCTCCTTGAACACACACAAAAAATTTCATCAAAATCGGTCCAGTCGTTTGAGAGAAGTTCAGTCACATACACACTCACAGAAGAATTATATATATAAAGATAACAATTAAAATAATAATTATATTTTAGGTTACGAACTAAGATACAACGAAATAGATTATTGGTCGTATATAGACATAGCTTTGGTCAAAGTGGAAACACCGTATAATTTTAACGACGAATTTTATATTCAGAAATGCTCATATAAGCCAACTATAATACCTCTTAACTATGATACTAAATATACAGAGCCGGGCACCGATAGTATGGTATTCGGGTGGGGACATAAACTTTACTGGCGAAAGGTAAGAATTAGTTTTTATAATATACTAGCGACCCGCCCGCGGTTTCACCCACGCTGCTCCGTTCCTATTGGTCGTAGCGTGATGTTATATAGCTTATTTTTCATTTCCAACCAGTAGTTCCTGAGATTAGCGTGTTCAAACAAGCAAAGTCTTCAGCTTTATAATGTTAAGTATAGATTAGGCGGCGTTCCTGCAATACATTTTAGATACACTAAGGCCAAGACCTAGAACAACCATATGTACCCAAACTATTTGTTTATAAAGATTTGTTTTCTACGGGAATCGGGAACAGCAAGTCAATCTCACAGCCACTACGCCAATCTTGCCAATCGTGTTGTGTTGTTATTGTATTGTGCTTGTAGTGTTGCTTCGTTTAAGCAGATTCCATTCTAGATCCCTTTTAGTGATCTATAAGCGTAATCCTATCACGAATAAAATAAAATCGGTTCAAGAAATACACTTCAACACAAATAGTAGGTAGTATGATAAGAGTCAAAGTTCCATTATAAGCAGAATAACGACAACAATTTTTTGTTTCCCACCCAAGTTGTGATTTTTTCGCCATTAATATTTTTTTTTATTCGTGATAGGCTTACTCTTGATCGCCTGGTGTTAAACGATACTGCGATCTACGTTGGAGCGTGCTTGCCTAGAAGAAACCGATTAACTCGTGATTTAAAAACACCCAGATTATATCTATCGGGGAAGACCCACTCGGGAAGCGCATTCCACATTTCAGCGGTATACTGATAAAAGCGTACCCTTTTTTGTTCCCAGCTTCATTGTCCTATTGTTAAGCATAACACAGTGATTAAATACATGATATTGATATTAATTTAATAATCTTTTTTTCAGCCAGGTGATACTAAAAATTACAATTCCCCTGAGTTAATGTATACGCCCACGTTAATACTTAATAAAACTGTTTGTATAAGTCATTATGATGACTATACAAATATGAGTTATGTGATTGACAACTATATGATATGTACACTAGGTAGTGGTAATATAGATGATCAAGGAAATACAATTATGCAAGTGGACCCATTGGTGAATGGATGTACTAAAAAGCAAATGAAATTAATGGGGTTTGAAGGTGAATCGGTAAGTGTTTACCTAAGTGAAATTTAAGGGTCTGGCGGAGCTTGAATTGCCATCAAAAACGTAATACCGAAATAAATCGTAATCCAGACAATATTCTATCAAATTATGTTATTATCCGGATTTGGATACCGTTAATCTAGGTTTCTACGATACTATTTCGTCTACAACTACTTCACTGGAAATAAAAGACCAGAAAATCATTCCAAACTTGGTAAAGTTATCAAAAATTGCATTCGCTTACATTTATTTCCAGTGAAGTATTTTGGATGAAATGGTAACGTAGGATCGTAGATTAACGGTATCGGAATCAGAATAATAACAGAATTTGATGAAATTATGGTTTAATTTGACGACGATATTTGACGACACGATTGGCGTAGCGGTTGAGCGATCGGCTTCTGCGCCACGTGTTGTGGGTTCGATCCCCACACGGAGCAAATATTTGTATGATCTACAGGTAGTTGTTCCGGGTCTGGGCGTTTGTGTATGTGAGAATTTGTGTTTGTAAACGCACCCACGACACAGGAGATAATCCTAGTGTGGGGCAAAGTTTTTAAAAAAAAAAAAAAAAATTACGATTTATATCGGTATTACGTTTGTAAGAGAAATTCGGTCCGCCGGACTCTTAAAACACAAATGTGTGTGTTTCTGTGTGATATACATAATTATTATATTCACGGAATTATAAAAAAACTAATTGCATTACTCTAACGGCCAGTCCCAATAACAAATCTGTCGATAGATTTGCTTACTAGAGATAGGATTTTGACATTATTTGTATGGACCTTACATATGTCAAAATCCTATCTCTAGTAAGCAAACCTACTGACTGATTTGATATTGGGACTGGCCATTAATGGTTGCAAGAGTATTGCAATTATACCTAATTCCGCTTCGGCTTCTATACTCGTACTGTCATTGTTTACTTACACTCCATCCGGTATGTATGTTGTCAAACTAATAATTTCCTAGCTTTTATCCCTTATTTCGCTTGCGTAGAATGACCACCTATCAAACTTTTTGGTGAATTAGTAGATATCGCGGAACTAACAGAACATTCCGTATAATCATTACTTTATAATTTAAGCGACCCGCCTGCGGTTTCACCCGCCTTGTTCTGCTTCTATTGGTTGTAGCGTGATGTTATATAGCGTATAACCTTACTCGATAAATGGACTATCCAACACAAAAAGAATGTTTCAATTCCAACCTATAGTTCTTGCGATTAGCCCGTTCAAACAAACAAAAAAACAAATCTTTTCAGCTTTATAATATTAGAGATTAGTAGATATGAGCATTATCCGTCAAATTGGCCGTAAACTATATAAGTACATTGTTCTTGCACTCTTATCCATACAACACGACATATCTTATAATGGATTTATAGATTATGCCTTCAGCTCGATAGGCAAACGTCTGTCACAAGTTGTTCCTGTGACCTGTTGCCATTTCATCCAATTTCAGTTGAGTCGATATTAGGTGCAGGAATGCCTTGCACTCAATACAAGTTTTTAAAATGTTTAACATGATGATTGAAGCTGAATTACTTATGAAACTAATCAGAACTAAGGTCACCGTAAACATTCGGTAATGTAACTTATTTTATCTAAGCAGTGAAAGTATCAGTGTTCACCGGATAACGTAAAGCTAACGTGAGCATGAGCTATAATTGAAAACCTGTTTTTTTGTAATCAATTGTTGTAATAGATAGCTATAATCATGAGTACTAAGTTGTAGTACTAAGTTAGTGTCTTTATAAGTGTGTAACCTAAATGCAATCACCTCGGATCACCTCGATTAGCAGTAGCACCCACTAAATTATCTAGTTTTTTTTTCAAAGTATTTATAAAATGTTTTTTTTTAGTGTGAAGAGAACGAAGAAACTAGTTCAGATGAAACTAGAGATTACATAGATTATGATCAAGCACGAAGAGATTATAACCATACGAATAAAAACCCTAAAATGAATGTTACTGAAACCGCAGATGCAAATTTAAATAGAAACGAGTATAATTTGAATTTGAACTCTAGAAGAAACGGAATTTGTCAGGTAGGTCATAATTATCTCTCATAAGTTCTCTAAAATATTAATGGTAACTTTAAATGGGATAAGCATTGACACAGGATTTTTATTGTATCAATCTGATTCTTAACCTAAAAAATCCGGCTGCTACTAAGGTGTATGTACTTTCAGATGCTTACAAATTAGCAAAAATTCCCCTATATATGACCGGGAAAAAATACATAAGATTTTGAAGTGTCAGTAAAAATATAAAAGGTCTCGAATGTGTGGATACTCAGTCCGGATATGGTCACCATCCTCCTGGCTTTGCGATTTCAGATGCGGCTGAAGATCAGTATTTTACACGAAGCGACTGGGCAAATTTAAATTCAAATTTATTTTGTGAACATATTATTTATAAAGATGTTGTTATACCAATATCCTGAGGATAGTCTAGTTGTTAGGTTTTGGGATTCTGACTATTTATATCGTTTGACCCAATTATCAACCAACCACCAACAACACCGACAGCGTTACGTGCTCCCCGAGGCACGGGGGAGTCTCGAGTTTGTGTTAAGAATGGCCGCGCTTGCAGATCAGTTGATCACTTTAGTTATTACTTAGCCAGAAGCCAAAAAATCACTCTCACACTTTTACATCATTCGTTGAAACTATTTATGAATACTGTTACACCGAGTAACTATTAGAAGGACGGAGATGGGTCACGAAGATTCTAGATAAGTCGTGGAAGCACTAGAAAATTCGAAAGAAAGCGCTCGAACGCGACACTCGCGTAATAACAATAGTGGAAGCCCCGGTTCAAGGTACACAATAGACGCGCAAGTACCTACTCGCATTTTGTGGACCTGTCGAGATTGTTCGATTCTTGAATCTTCTTAACTCATATAGGTATATAGCGGTCGTGAGGGTCGGCTAGGCAGTTTAGTTCTGGACACGGTGAAGTTAAGCGATTACAAGTGTGACATTATAGTGCGACAAGGGATAGTGTAGTCATGTAGTGACTTTCTCTGTAATTTCTGTTGTGTGTTTGTCAAGTTAATTAAAGTATTTGTTGTTTCGGTGAAATTGGTGTTAATTGTTAAGTTGGGTTAACTGGCGACTTTAAGACTTTTATGTGACCTACGCAAAATGTTCCACTGATCTGGTATGGTCTTGCGACGGGTTGTTTAGCTCCCTAGATCATGGTCGAGCTACCCATTGACTGATGCATGTGTGCCGTCTGATGGAACTGGCCTATTCAAAGCCACTATGGCTTTTTCTTTAAAATATCATTTCAGACATTGTCTTGCATTGTAACTCACATATTTGCTACTAAGTACTATGTCTGGACTTTAAAAGAGGCCATGATTCTCTGAGTTTGATTCGGTGTTTCTTCTCAGAGGTCGTCAGTTAGGAAATGCCGATGCCATCTAATTAAAAAACAACAAAATTGACTTGTAAACGCGTCCATAAAAGATCTATTTACAGAAATAAATTATCATTTTATTATTTTTTATCATTTTATCAATAAAATTTATCCCGAATCCTAGCTCGTAACAATACTATACTATATAATTATATTGGCCATGCATCCGGGTTTCTCGTGGATTACTTGAAGGAATAATATTAGGGCCCATTTTAGACTCCTTTATTTTTAGAGCGCAAACAGCACCACATTTTCAGACTTCGAAGATATCACTAAAAGAACTAAGTTGAATGATAAAATTATCTTTTTGTGACTTTTTTGCATTTTCCATGCTAAGATTATAAAGTTATTTTAGTAAAGGAAAAATTCAATCTTATGACGTAAACTCAGAATGTGAAGGTAAATTTCAATCAGGCGGGTGGTGTTCGCGGTGGCTTAGCGGTCAGAGCGTCTGGTGTATCAAACCAGAAGACGCAGGTTCGAATCCTGCCCGCGATTGAATTTTTCCTTTACTAAAATAACTTGATAAAATTATGTTAATCCTTTAATTTGCACCAGTATAAAATAATGACCTTTTTGCTTACTAGTAATGTGGGTCGTACAATAGTAGTATTCTTGTTAATCCCTCGGGCTAAGCTAAATGCTTGTGCTACGAGTGGTTTCACGTCGGTAGTGTAAAGGGTGGGTTTCGAACCGGCAAACACATGATCACCAGTTCGACGCCCTAGCCATTGCACTACCGCCGCATCAAATTTTACTGTATTTTTTTATAGAATGACCACGGAGGACCGCTTATCACTTGGGTGGGATCTCGCGATGTCCTCATTGGAGTTGCTTCAGTATTTAAAGTGTCAGACGACTCTGAATGTATGGGACCCTATTTATATACCAGTACTGTTCAGTGTTCATTATTTTTGGAATGTGTATTGAACACTGAAGAATTGTCTGATCCAGGAAGACCCAAGTCAGTCGTAATTTTTTAACGTTATTTGTTCCTTCCACTCTTGTCCGCAAAGTTGATAAGCAATGAACTCATCAACATGCCATTTAGCTTCTATATTTAATCCTTATCACCCCTCTATTCCCAGACGGGTTAGGCAAAGGTATTATTAAAGGTGTAGGTACCTTTTTGTGTTCATCTATAGTTCATATTATAGATCCTTATGATAGGGGGTGAGCCTATTTCCATTAACCGGGTACAAATCCAAACTTGTAGTCTGCTTATATGATCATTGTTAATATTCAAACCAAACTTTCTTTATTCTGTATTATTTGATTTTTGCAATTCCACAAAGTAAATTAGTTGATAAACTTAAAATTAGATAAATAAATATTACAATATTATCAATCTTACCGTCGATTTCATAAGTTTAGCCGATATGACTTATTTTTTTTATTTTTCATAAACAGAAATCCATACCGCCGGGATCTTTGCGACAGTCCGGCTGAAGAAAAAGGCTTCGAAACAATTGAAAGATACATATCTTGGAACGATCATCCTCTCGGGTACGTTGGATTTAATTCATAATCCTAGCTGTTGTCCGCTGTTTCTCCGGAATCCCAAAGGTATTTTTTTTTATGGGATAGGGGGATAAACAAGGAGACGGATCGGCTGATGGTAAGCGATTACCACCGCCCATGGACACCTGCAATACCAGGGGAGTCACAAGTGCATTGCCTGCCTTTTAAAAGGGGATTCGGCCTCCGGTAATATCACTCACACGGCGAAACACAACGTAAGCGTTGTTTGACGCCAGGTTTCTGTGAGGCCGTGGTGTCCGGTCGAGCCGGCCCATTCGTGCCGAAGCATGGCTTTCCCACGTGCAAAAAAGGTATTTTTGAGACAAAAGTTTTTTAGGCGTGATCACATAACAGACAGAAAGTCATCTACTTCCATTAGATCGTTGGATTAGTATTAAGTATGATTGTTTTACATAATATGATATGAGCAGCTTTGGAGGAATGGAAGGAGAAAAAAGGGACACTTGAGACAGGAAATCCAAGTTAAAGTATCTATATAAATAATAATGAATGTTTGTATGTTTGTCCTCTATGCATTGCTAAACCATTCATCCTATTGCGATAAAACTTTCGTGAATTATTGTGTGCGTGATATATATAGATTTATGATAAAAAAGAGGCATTGCAACGCATTAGGATAGCTAGATTTAAATAAAAGTGCGCAGGTGTTTAGCCTAGTCTAGTTTATGTATGCCTCGCCTTATTTAAAACGATGCTTACGACACAATCTCCCCTAATGGCTTACATATTTAATAACTTAAAATTACAA
Source organism: Acronicta aceris (assembly GCA_910591435.1). Taxonomy (NCBI): domain Eukaryota; kingdom Metazoa; phylum Arthropoda; class Insecta; order Lepidoptera; family Noctuidae; genus Acronicta; species Acronicta aceris. The sequence continues at coordinate 5,738,388 of OU342780.1, read as the reverse complement.
TTTATTTTAAAAAAAATACGACTAATGCACCACCGGCTTAATGGTATTTGAATATACTATGACTGCTTGCTCAAGTAAGTCTCACGACTTATAAGTTTGGTATTGTTGTCTTAAATTTTGGCTCCTAAAGACATTAATAAAAGATATATGTAAGAGTAAACGGACAACTACTTCATACTTAGTTTTACATCTAATTATTTTTTACATAGAGCGTGTGCGCACATCTATTAAAGTTAAGACTTTTACAGGCCAGCACATAATGAAAGGAACGAAGAGAGACACAGACATAAAAATTATGCCGCTAAAGTTGCAGAGAGTAAAGTATTTACAGATCAAAAGTATTCCGAAGATAAGAAATTTTCACTATATGAAAGAAACCGACACACTGCGAAAGAAGAGAATATAGCAAATGAAAGAAATCAAGCCAGAAATACAGAGCATGGAAGGTATTTGTATAAAGCGTTTCCAAAACTTGAACAGCAAAACAATGGGATTGCAATGCGACCCATACTTCCTCTTCGTAATTAAACTATGTGTTTATATATTTATATGCTTGATATCCTGTATGGAGCCCAGCAGGATTCTGTGTCACAGCGATGTGAAACTCCGGGTGATGATTGGTACATATGAATACCGGATTCTATGTTATTTAGGTACGTTTTTTTCTAGTACCTACCACTAGTACTAGAAGGATTCCATATCACATGTACAGTTGCAGGATTATACACTGCTAGCGCAGGGTTCTATATTATTATATTACTAGAGAATCTGTCTCCTGAGCTCGTCTTTTTTAAATAAAATATATTTTTTTATGTAAATACAAAATTGTTTTTTCTTAACCAATACTTTCGAAGAATTGTATACATACATACAGCAAAATAATTTGTATAAGCAAACCTAAGGAAATATTTTGGAGGGTGTCTCGTAGAGATACTCTACTTTTTTTTATTTATTAGCATAAAACATATATATACTCGTAGCTTGGGAACTTATGGGAATGGCAGTTCTGACGCAATTTCTTTGGTTTGTAATTATATTAATAGGAAGATGAATTGTGTTGTCTTTTAATTTTTGGGATCCTATTACTAAAGGGATCGGGGATTATAATTTTTTTTACCTATTTAATCATTTTCAATAATATTCGCAAAAACTAATTTTGAGCTTTTTTGTACATAAGGTAGATGAAGCAAAGTGGTGTGCCAGGATCGTAGTAAGTGGAAATTTATAGTCTTTAGGCGTCGGACTTGCGATCATATGGTTGCCGGTTCGAAAGACCTACTCGTAACACAAGCACTTAGATTAGCACGAGGGGTTAACAAGAATACTAGTAATGTGCGACCCATTACTAGTAAGCTTTAAAAAATCTTTATTCAAAAACAGTATACCTACCAATCAATAACAACATAACTCCTGCACTAGTTATATGATATTTACTTTTACAAGTCGATGTTATATTATTTTAAGCAAAATGGCGCTAGTATTTCTAAGAAGAAATATCGAAATAAACTCAGAGAATCATGATGTCAAACACACGCAGGCTGTGACGTTTTTAATCACTCTTTCTTCCTCAGCACATCTTAAAATATTAATTTGAAATTAAATGTTTAATTCTGTTTAGTCGTCGTGTGCTTCGATCGTCTTAATGTACATTGTAGAATAAATGAATTAAAAAGCAAAACGATAAAAATGCAATCAAAATCAATCGTCCAACTGTAATTCCATTACAAACCAATAAATCAGGAATTTATATGATTTTATACTCTAATAAATCAGTGCCAGATTTTAACATGTTTTCTCATAAGTTCAAACTGATATTATTTTCCATACTTTTTTACGGTAAGTACTACTTTTAGCATCTAGTAAATTATGTTTTTGAATAATATTATCCATTGATATTATAATAATATCCACCTACCTAAATAAAATAATATCGATTTCAATAACTAAATACCTACTTAATAAAAATATTAATCCAATCAAATTTAATTAATCATCATTTAATGAAAAATAAACTAAATATATTATAATATAATACTGGCTAACTAATAATAAGTATGCGAATTATATAATTATGTTCGTTGACTTAGAAGCTTGATTTTACAGGTCCATGGGACCGTAGGCCTAGGTATTTGTAATATATTTCAACATGATACCTCAAGGTATTCCTGAGCAAAAGGGTCTTGCCAGAACGACAAACAGACAGACAGATGACGAAGTAACCCTATAAGGGTACCTTCTGAGGTATTGAATTCTAAAAATGGAACGGTTTGTATGGAATTAACTGCCGAGTAATATAACGGGAACTTAGTCGGAATTGGTGTAATGCGGCCCTAATATGTTTAGACATTAGCTTAATACAAATGGACAAAAAGCAAACAGATTCGTGACACCAATATATACATATTTAATAAGACTCAAAGACCTGATTAGACTGATTGCACGGACAACACCAATTGCATAGAGGTGTGCAAAATAAGTTTTAAAATTTAACTTTTAAGAGGGTAAAAATAGGTGAAAACGTTTGTTAGTACAAACGTTTGCTTTTAGTTTACTCTTTTAATTGTTTAGTCTGTTGTTTTTACAAGCGCAAGAAGGAGGGTTGTTTTTTGACGATTTTTTTGTGCTTAAGGCGGATCGTTTCGCTGTGCCCGCGAAATTCAAATTTCGAGTGGTTTTTCGCAGTTTGTAGGTCTATAACAAGTTCTAGATTCATGGTAGTTGTAATTGCGAGATCAACTATACAACATTCACAACTGAGAACTAAAACCTTTACTAATAAATCCTTATCAAGCCAAAAACTTGTCGCAATCTGTGTAATTGGTCAAAATTTACATTTTACACTACTTTTAGCTCCAATAATGATTTTTAAGCAATGGTTTTAGATAAAAATTCTGAATTGTGTATAGTTAATGTCGCTATTACCATTACCATGAATGCAGAACTTATTATAGACCTACAAACCACTCGAAATTTGAATTTCGCGGGCACAGCGAAACGATCCGCCTTAAGGGTGACCAGCAGTATGGAAATTTCTTAGCTATAGTTGAACCCGGTAGATGGCGCTGTTTGTCGACGTCTTTTGGTATGTGTATGAAACATGTAGTACTAATGTGGGTGGGATATATGTAGTACTATTAAAATAATGATATTGTTTTAGTATCTAATTGCGACAGGAGAATTGAAGGTGGAAAACCGGTGACATCAGAACAATCTTACGTGGTAAGGGGATAAAGTTTTATCTAGTTTAGGCCAGATATGTGCGTCTCTTTTTGTTTTCATATAAGCTACTACATTAACCAAACGGCTTTTATGTTGTGCAATAATATGGTGTTGACAGTATGAATAATATAATAGAAGATCAAATAAATATTACAAGTCTCAGTTAGACTTTTATCGTATCAAAAATAACGTTTTGGTAAATTAAATCAGAAAATTAAATATCTGTTCATACATCAACAATTATACAACATCAACCCACTATCCGTCTCCTGTTAGTGAGAGGGGTTAGACTATAGTCCTCAACGTTGGCTTCAAAGAGTAGCTAACTTAGTACGGGATGGTAGATGTCACAGGCCGTCGAGAAAATCTTTCAAGCATGCAGGTTTCCTTACCATGTTTTCCTTCACCGTTTCTGTGAGTGATCATTAATTAAATAGGTACATACTGGTTTCTGATACTTACGCGAATTATTTGATTCCCGAAACGTCGGGAATCAAATAATATTAACATAATGCGATAAAATCCGTAAATAGTAGTTTTCTTTCAATAGATAGGTACATGTTTTCGAAAAGTCTGAGGTACGTGCCCTGGATTCGAACTCGAGATTTACTACTTGGCACTCCAATGATCTTATCACTGTTGATACACGACAAGACATGAAATCATATCCTAGTCCTAGGACTAGTGGCATATATTTATTTATTGTTCTACTAAGGGATGTTGTATTGTACAGAATGATTAAACATTCTTAAAACATTTTATATTAAGGCGAATCGTTCAACTGAGCCCGCGAAATTCAAATTTCAAGTGATTTTTCGCAGTTTGCAGGTCTATAATAAGTTCTGCATTCATGGTAATGGTAATTGCGACATTAACTATACAAAATTCACAATTTTTATCTAAAACAATTGCTTAAAAATCATTATTGTAGCTAAAAGTAGTGTAAAATGTAAATTTTGACCAATTACATACATTGCGCCAAGTTTTTGGCTTGATAAGGATTTATAAGTAAAGGTTTTAGTTCTCAGTTGTGAATGTTGTATAGTTAATGTCGCAATTACAACTGCCACGAATCTAGAACTTGTTATACACCTACAAATTGCGAAAAATCACTTGAAATTTGAATTTCGCGGACTCAGCTGAACGATCTGCCTTAAACCCGTGTATGGGTATACACGACCACAGCCGCCTGTAAGACAACTTAATTATTATACATAATTAAGTTGTCTTACAGGCGGCTGTGGTCAACACACTGTTTTGCTGGATTTATATATAAAAAAAATATGCATGATTGATTGTATATCTAAAAGTGACACATATAAAATATTGCAGGCGTATTTAGTTAAGGCGGACTTGTCAGACAAAAATTATGACTTTTGGCTGTGTGGTGGAGCCTTGGTCACTGTTGATTTTATAATTACATCAGCGGCATGCGTCGAAGATGTAAACTATCTATATGCAGTAGCAGGATACAATAAACTGATTGAAGACCCTCGTGATCATGAAACTGATCCGTGTATAAGTAAAAAGAGAAAGAAAGTAATATTCACTTGTGTTCCTGTATGTAAGTACCCCGTAATAGATAGATATATATACAAGGATTTTATAAGTAAAAAGCCGCATTCCGTGGTGTTAGCTACGTTGATATTTTTTTATACCGGAATTATTAACAGAGACGATAAATGATCAACTTTTATTTGAAAACGTCTTGATCATTTAGCGTGTAGTCTCACTCTCGTATCTATAGTCATTTCCCTCTCCAAATGTTTCTTACGTAGACTACAATATACTGCAGTAGTATAGTTAAAATGTATTGCTAGCTTAATATTTATTCGAGCTATGTTGCCAACTTTAGTTCGTCTACGGACACCCCCTTTCTGATATGGTATCTTAGAAAAATGCCAAGTATAAATCTCTCCACAGCTCGCTGAGTGACCTTGACCTTTTTTATAAATAACTAAATACGTCACTGTGCCTTATGTCGTCAAAACCACGTTATTTTTAATGAAAAGATGTTGTGTAGTTAAAAAAACATAATGTATAGCAATAGCAATACTTTCAGCCTATGAACTCGACTACGATTTAATAGAGAAATGGGCCTATATAGATATAGCCTTGGTGAAGGTGGAATCGCCATATGATTTAGAAGACACTTCATATCTGGAAATTTGCTCATACATACCAACTATTATTCCTATTAACTATGATGTTAAGTATCAGAATGCTGGTATGGATGCCATGGTGCTGGGATGGGGTCACAAGAAACACTGGCGATCGGTAAGATTCGAAACATATTTTATAAATAAAAAATAATTATTCTTTAGTAGAAACACCGTAAAATTATTTGTAACTAGCTTCCGCCAGCGGCTACGCCCGCTTTATCAACGACCCATGTCACTTCCCAGAACAAAATAATCAAATAATTTTCCCGTTTTTGCAACATTTTTTAATTGTGCTCCGCTCCTATTGATCGTAGCGTGATGAAAAGTATACTATAACCTGCCCAGGAGTATGAAAAACAATTGTACCAAGTTTCGTTGAAATCAATCCATCATGAACATACAGACAGACAGACAAAAATTTTACTGTTTGCATTTTTGGCGCCAGTATCGATCACTAATCATCCGCTGATATTTATTTTGGAAATATATTTCATGTACAGAATTGACCTCTCTACAGATTTATTATAAGTATAGATATAGATAAAAAGCTTAAGAATTTAATTTTACTTAACATAAACAAGTATAGCTTATATAACTCCTCTTTCGACCATTATTTTTAATCTAAAAATATTTTATAATTAGTATAATAATATAAAATAAGTGCCTGCCTCATTAGTCTAGTGGTCCCAAGCGCGACTGCTACACTAGAGGTCCTAGGTTCGATCCCCAGGTCGAGCAAAGTGTTATTGGGTTTTTCTATGAAATTTTCAGTAGCAGCTCGGAGTTTCAATTTTGTGCCCGGTTAATGGCTATAGGCTCGCCCCCTATAACATGGGACCTAAACATACCGGCGAACTGTGGGTGTACATTAAGTACGCCTCTGCCTAACTCTTCGGGGAGTACAGGCGTGATGGTATGTTATGTTTATGTTATAATATAAGCCTGTGTTTAAACGCCTATAACTAATAACTGAAGGCCACGTTACAGATGTGTGTAATGTGATCTGATCAGTGGCCATCGCACATTTCTCTTTCAAGCCAACGATTAGTTGGAAAACTTCCTTTTCATCTGTAGGATATAGTACAAATTAATTAAGGGGGCGGGGGGAGGGGGGGTGAGTTAGGGAATCAGTTGGTATCTATATTATTACACGTTTTCTTTTTGGAATTTTAACTAACTTCGACAGCAATCAGCATGCCCGCTGCTAAGTTGGCATCAATAAGACTCTAATATTGACTGAAAATGTACATTTTGGACAATCGATCAAAATCAATGGAATTTGTTCTTGCACGTAAGAGCCAGTTCCCCTCGGTTGCAGCTTGCCCGGCAGTCTGCAATCCGTAGGAGATCGGTAACGCATCAGCAACTCCTCTGCTGTTACAGGTGTCCATGGGCGACGATGACTAATTACCACCATGTGGCTCGTCAGCTCTTTTGCCGACTTAATCAATAAAAAAAAGTTGGAATATTCTAGGCGATTATGAAGACCAAAGCTACTACACTCTTATGGTCTGTAACTGATGATAAGGCAAATAGCGTCCATTTTGGTATTCATTATATATACGGTCATATATGGTCTAGGTATGTGCGGCCACTACACTACACTGTTCGCTTATATCGATATTTATATCACCGCAGAGGATAACGTGTTTGTAGCTATTTAATTTTGATAGTAGAACATCTAATGAGTTAATAAAATTGGTGGTGTTCGTTTGACTTGGAGGGCGGTAAACTCCGATTACACAAGTGGTTGGACTCAGTTTCAAAAATAAATAGTTGGCGTCGTTTATTTCGGGTTCTTCAATAGTGACAATCAGGTGTTTATTGTAGTATATGACAACAGTTTTGTGTACGGTTGTCGAAAAATAGTCGAAGTTGTCAAGATGTAGTATGTACTCAGCTGAAGGAAGCCAATATTCTATTAGGATCGGAATGTGTGTAAATATTGCAAGTATATTTATATTATATGCGTTGAATGTTTACTTAATTGCAGCCATCCTGTTTCAGAATGGCGATTCTAGAAATTACAATAAAGAATTTTTACACTATGCACCTACAATGATAATGGATAAAAAGGAATGTATGCAGGAATATTCAATTTATCCAAAAATGTCCCAATTGATTAACAATTATATGATTTGTACTTTGGAAGATGGCAACATTGATGATGGTGGACAGCCTATTGTGCCGAGTAACCCTACAGCGAAGGGATGTTCCAGCCAACAAAAATTGTTAGGACTTAAAGGTAGTTCTGTAAGTGTATTGTTTTAATCGGATTTAACTTGATAAATAATTCACGTGAACTGTTGATCAGAAATAAACTAGAAAGAAACACATTTACTTTGTTCACACATGGAGGAACACATTAAAAACAGTAAAATATAACTAGACTATTTTCATCATCATCATCATCATCATATCAGCCCATTGCCGTCCACTGCTGAACGTAAGAAGGACTATTTTAGCACTGCAGAAAATTGTACTAGAAAAAAATATTAATGATACGGTCTAATTTCTGTATTACCCACGAGTTTATTATACGAATATATTAATATTAATGTCTTTATAAATATAAGAGTACCTATTCATAATAAGAATTCTTGTTTATATGTTTACTTATGCTCGTGCATATTGCTTTGAGAATCATTATCTATTTTATTACTTACTATTAGTAAGATATCAAATTTAAAACGGCGAAAAAAGGCTGAGGTAAATAAATTTAAGTTCACCGATCAAAAATGTTAAAAAACAATACAGTTGTTTTTCGAACAATTCGAATGCAGTTTTACTTACTTTAAAATATATACTGAAATTCTATACAAGACCATTAAAAGGGTACATTACCTTCATGCATCCCTTATAGTATCTAAGGTAAAGAGCCCTCCGTGCATATGTTTAATTCGCACTCGACCTTATTACAGTGCGAAGACGAGAATGAGAGTGAGTCTCATTTAGACAACACAAGGAGATTAAGCCAACGGCCAACAAATAAGACTTTTTATAATTATACTATGCATGATTTCATAAAGCAAGGAGCAACCCGAAGAAACGGAATTTGTCAGGTAGGTCTTACCTACGAGACAGACATACCCTGCCGCCTCCTTAACAATAAAAGGGTAGGTCTGTACAGTATCCGCTCAAAATTCCATAAGCACGTTAAGGATTACATTGCTATGAACAGTACGAGCGAGCACAATACAGCCAGTGCATCTCACTTGATAACGACAATGAATAGAAGATCGTAAGTCAAACTAAACGTCAAGCTATTGCGTTGTGAGATTGCCTATGGACTTTTGGTCGCCAATTGTACATGACAGTAATATGTCTACACTCTTGCAAATGCGCTTCGAAGGGGATTAAATGTGTAAATCCTTTAAATCCTTTCCCTGTAAATCCTTTTTTGGTTACGTTCTTTAAAAAAAACCCTTATAGGATTATTTCGTTTTCCATCTATCTGTCTATTTGTTAATACCTTTTTCATAGTAACTTGTGGAGTTAACAAGTTAAAATTAATAAAACATACGTAAGTCTCCGGTCTCACCAGCGGTAGGGCCAACGCAATAAAAAAGCATATTCCAACACTCGCAGATAAATTAAAACATATAAGAATCCGTTAAAACATCATAACATTTGGCAAGTAAGGCAGTATAAGTAAAGGAAAATATTGTCAGTAGCAACTCGGACTGCTCGGAGTTTAGATTTGTAGGCTCCCCCTATTACATGGGACCTTTCGGGGAATACAGGGGTGATGGTATGTTATGATATATTATTTACTAGCTTTTGCCAGCGACTTCGTCCACGTGGAATAGTTACTTTGTTCCCTAGTTCTTCGCCCGCGGTTTCACCTGCGTTGCCCCGTTCCTAAGGGTTGTAGGAAGTAGTAGAAGAAAGAAGTAGGAACGGGGTTCCTAAGGGTCGTAGCGTGATGTTTTATAGCTTGAAACCTTTCTCATGAATCACTCATTTTCCCAACATTTCCCTTCACTGCTCTGCTCCTATTGATCGTAGCGTGATGAAAAGTATACTATAACCTGCCCAGGAGTATGAAGAACAATAGTACCAAGTTTCATTGAAATCCGTCGAGTGGTTTTTGTTTCTATAACGAACATACAGACAGACAGACAGACAGACAAAAATTTTACTGATTGCATTTTTGGCGTCAGTATCGATCACTAATCACCCGCTGATAGTTATTTTGGAAATATATTTCATGTACCATGTCATATGTATGTGAATTGACCTCTCTACAGATTTATTATAAGTATAGAAGATTAATATGAATTCTTCATTGAATCTTGTCTTATCTACAGAATGATCATGGAGGACCACTTGTCACTTGGGTGGGAACTAGTAAAATTCTCATCGGGATTGCTTCTGTGTTTAAAGTGACGGAGGATAATAAATGCATTGGACCCTATTTGTATACCAGCACGCAATGTAACGGAGCCTTTTTGGATTGTGTACTGACTAGTGAAGATGTTATTAAGAAAAAACCCCACAGAAGAAGGTCAGCACAATTTTTCTTAGTGTCTACTACTCGTATTGTTATCTACTTACTGTTAATTATTTTGTATTTATTTTCGTTTGTATGCTTTTTGTTATTTTCTTTGTGAGTTATCTTGTGAGGGGCACAAAATAAGTTTTTTTTTTCTTTTTTTCAATTTATGGCACAGTTATTTACACTAAACAAGCTCGAACGTCTGCAGAATTTGTGCATCCGCTTCATTTTTGGTCTAAGGAAGTACGACCACGTGTCGGATTTCAGGGCTAAATTGAAGTGGTTGCCTATTCGGCAACGTCGAGACTGTCACATTCTCTCTCTTCTTTACTCTGTTTTGCATAACCCCAAATATCCGGCCTACCTGCGGGAACGTTTTGCATACTTGGTCCCTGGGGGGAAACCTTGTCGTACTACTTCCTCTCTTCTGCTTCGCACTCCTCTTCACTCCTCTAGTCGCTATGATGAATCTTTCACTATTCGTGCTGTGCGCCTCTGGAACTCGCTTCCTCATTCCTTACGGGAAAGCCCTTCGCTGGACGTTTTCAGGACAAGAATCAGAGAGTTTTTCCTTTCAACATAAGTTACGTAGTGTATGTATGTTTAAATTGTATATATTTAATATTATTATCTGTATTTTACGTACTATTTTTATGTATGTTTATTGTTTAATTATATATATATGTTGTACACTTCGTTCTTCCTCAACATATATACATATCTCTCTATCACTCAAAGGTTTGCTGGTAGAAAACTCAATTTTGAGTTAAGCTCGCTTCTGTACATCAAATTTTCTGTAGTGTGTTTTGTAAAATTGTTTCATGTGTACAATAAAGAATAAAGAAAGAATTAATTTTTATCCGGTCTAGTAACAAATTATAGACACAATGCAAAATCAATCGATTTCTTCTTCTTTCTTTCTTTCTTTCTAATACTTTCAATAACTCCTAAAAAGTTAAAAATGAATAAAAAAATGGTGATTTTCTTATTAATTACCTAAATCTAGGATAGATTAGGACGGTTTATCTTCAGGCACCGATCATAATTATAGTTTATTAAAAGAAGTTAATCAAATCCAAGACCTGATAGTTAGTTACAATTCGCTTTAATGGTGAAGGATCATCGAAGGAATGATCCCTCGAACCATTAGGTAGCAGGTAGGGCATAGTGGAATTGCAGTCGCCCGACTGGGGAAGTACCTTCCCCTTGCAGAAAATCGTAGCCACATAACATAGCTCCGTGATATGTTGTGTTCCTAACGGTGAGCAATGTCGCCAGAGTTCCGCGAGGAAGCGTTGTGTTGACAGATGGGATAAGCATCACGCTATTGTCTTCTATGCTGCCCGCCCAACTATTCCTCCTTTATTTACAGGGTCGACAACGCGCGAGTCCATAGGCTGCGGTAACCGCTTACCATCAGGCGGGTCGTATGCTTGTTTGCCACCTTAGTGGTATAAAAAGAAGGAAAACATCGTGATGAAATCTGCATGTCTGAGAGATTCTCTCGAACGTACTCGGCACGCGGCGAGTGAAATCAGCCATCCGACACTACCCCCTTTTATTGTGAGGGAGGATCCGTGCCTAGCAGTAGCATAGTAATTAAGTTGATGATAAAATCTGTGCTGGAGAGAAAAATTGGGATTTTATTTGGTAAAAAACAGTTGATATCCTAATATTCTTTTTGAATTGATTTTAATTGAGAATAAGATATAAAAACATACTATTTACTTGATATACAGAGCAGAATTATGCGATAGTCCGCCCAGCGTAAAGGGTTTTAATACAATTGAACGTAAAATATCGTGGAAGGATCACCCCGCTGGGTAAGTTGCTTTTATCTCTTCATTGGTAAGTTAAAATTTGTATGGCTATCTATACAATCATTACATACTCACAATCACATTACGAGAACCAAAATGTCTCTGTCCGCTAGTTGGCGAAGTTGAAATAAACAACTCAGGTTAGCGGTTATCAAGTTATAAAACTTGATAACCGCTAACCTGAGTTGTTTATTTTCACTCATTTCTTGTAAGTTGAATGTAATCATCACAAAATGGTCGAGTTAACATCTTTTCGTAATAATAAACTTTTAAGTCATAAGGTTGCATGAAGATGATTGTTAGGTTATTGTAGTATGTCTTTGACCTGACTTTTCAATAACTGCACTTTTCTAGGTAGGTTTTCAAATTTTCTTTAATTTGAAGACACATTTCTAGGTAGAAGGTATGCAAGAGAAGTGAATAAGCAAGATTGAATCTAAACCTTTACAGGCCTGCTGACAATGAGATGGATGAACACCGTGAAAATATGGAATCGAATCAAAATTTTCATGAACAAGAGAAATATCCATCAGTTGACGGACAAACAGCAAATGAAAAGTACATAGAAAACGAGAGATATACAGCAAATATAAACTATTCAGTAAACACAACTAATAATGTTGCAAGAAATGGAAATAATAATAATAATGAACAGCTTATTATTCGCCCCCAACGTCCCCTCCGAGATTGAAGAAGCATAATGATTATAAAATTTTATTAAATAATTACATAATTATGATCACATGTATGTATTATTGAATTTACGAAGATTCTCTTATTGATATTAATATTGATGTAATATTCTTCAGCGGACTTTTAGGGTGAATACTGGCAACGTCTGGATATTTAATTTCGCAAATTGTGTTACTTATCAATACTGTTACATATATTAATAATAAAAGTAACTTATGTAAGACATAGATTACTATTATAATTAATATTTTTATTACTACCGATATATATTTTTCTATAAAATTTATATTGATACTATGGATTCCCAGCAATTTTTTGATAGCAGCCAATACTCAATATTCGATTAGTCCCCATAAGTAGTTACAATTCAAATTTTCAAGACCCTGCCCTCCTCCCGGTCCCGGTCTTTTAATTAGAAAATGCAAATTCTCTGAAACACGTCATTATTTATTTATGAAATGCTCAAATCAATCTTTACAATCCAATCGTCTATTAATCTATCATATTGGTATACCTAGAATTGACAGTTTCGTGAATGTGACAAAGAAATATGTGGATTTTACGTTTTTCTGTGTAATTTTTCCATTGTTTTCTTCATAAGAACGTTCCTCGGAATTCTAAAACTACTTGCGCTTAGCAACACATTTAGCCATTTATTGTTATTTATAACAATAATTGTCAGTGGTAACAAAACCTCGTTATGAGACAACATTTTGCTGGGCTGACTTTCGGTCACCTTGCAGATTGATTGATTATAAAAATATGGTTTTAAAGGCGCTATAGTTATCGGTAATTTCATTAAATATTTACCGACCGTCAAATTAAAAGTCGTAGCATCAAGATACTATTTGATCGCAGCCATCAAGATTAAGCCAAGATCTTGAAAACATAAAATAAAAATGTTTTTAAAGCAGACGGAACTCGTGTTTATTTTTATGTGTTTTCATGGTAAGTTGTTGCCTTTTTACATTAAAGTTTTAATAAGAATGGTCACTCAGTCACAATGTACTGGTTCAAATAAACATTGGGATATACTATTCTTTAGGATAATGTAGCAGTCTGATAATACATACCTACATAATAAAACATTTACATATTTTATTCAGCTCTCTTTGGGAAGTAATACAAATTAGATGGTACTTATTACAAAGTTATTAATTTTATCGCAGTTAGTTTATTGGGGGCTATAACTTTGAGCTATTTAGGGGTAGAAACACTTGGGGCGAGGAATCTGATTGCGTACCTCCTTTTTAAAGATTTTTTTAGGTGATTTGTCGACGCTTTGCAAGACCAGAGGGCTCGCATGTGCTTGGGTCAAAGAATTAGCATTACCATTCAACGTGGCAATGCTACCAGTTTTTGGGTACGTTAGAAAAGGCAGTGATGTGAAGAAGTATGTACTTTGACGCCTAGGTGTGCCAAACTTATTTTTGTTGTTAACCACCTCGTATTTTTTATTTTTAGTTTAATGAATAGTTTTCCTAAATAATAAATGGTTAATATCTATTTTAGTGTCTTACAGTGAAAGAAGATTAACAGATGGCAGAATGGTAACTGTGGATAAACCATACGTGGTAAGAATCAGTAGCTTATTATAGTATCTATGATATCGGTGTGATAAAACTGAAAAGCGTTTTTTACTAATCAAAGTCTATGAGGCCTTTCCAAACCCTATACACTCCTACTGGTTTCTGACACTTACGCGAATATTAGAAATTGAAATAAAACGTTTACGTTTAAAATTTTTACGGATTTTATCGCGTTGTATTGGTATTATCTGTGAAACGTCGGGAATCAAATAATATCAATACAACTCGATAAAATCAGTAAAAAGTAGTTTTATTTCAATGCCTATACACTCCTATTAGTAATCTGGCAGTTTCTCTCCTTAGTAGTTTTTATACGTATGATAAAACTGTAACAGGCCGATGTCTGTACATTAAATTTATTGAAGAAAATTTAATATAGAGATCTTTATTAGAGCAACAGAAGCTTTATGCCAGATGATAACTTCTTTCGAAACATGGTTAAAAGCACAGTCATAGCAAGTCGTCACTTTCTCTTGTTAGTTTTGCTTGGTGAACAATGTATTACATGTCGCGTTATTGTTATTACATTTCTGTTATAATACCATCAAAGCAATTGCAGGTGTATTTACTTAAAGCAAATATTTCAACTGAGAGGTTTGAAGATTGGCTATGCGGTGGTGCTTTGGTGACATCTGAATTCATCATTACAGCAGCAGCTTGCATACAGGATATTCACTATATATACGCTATAGCAGGATATAAAAAACTTATAAATGATAAACAGATCAACGAAGATGACTGTACTAAACAAATGAAAAAGAGAATTACATTTACTTGCCTTCCTGTATGTAAGTATTAATTTAGTGTATGAGTAATCTCATCAATGACGTTTAACATGGGAGAGCCATGCTTCGGCTCGAATGGGCCGGCTCAGCCGGAGTTATACCACGGCCTTACAGAAAACCGGCGTCAACCGTCAAACCGGCGTCACAGAAAACCGGCGTTTCGTCGAGTGAGCGAGGTTATCGCAGGCCCAATCCCCTTTTAAAAGGCGGGAAAAAACTTCTGACTCCTCTGGTGTTGCGGGTGTCCATGGGCGGTGGTAATGACTTACCATCAGGCGATCCGTCTGCTAGTTTGTACCCGTATCCCATAAAAAAAATGAGTGTTAAATTATTAAATTGACATACCTACATATTATCATTACCTCTGTATCAGGGGTAAATAATCAATGAGTGTCAACAGTGAACGATCGTGAGAAAACCTCCATACCATAGATGAGGAAACCTGCGTGCCTGAGATTTTCGGGACGACTTGTGACGTCTGCCATTCTATGTTCACCAGGCCGGCGTGTGCTCATTTTCTAAGAGGAGACCCGTGCCCAGTTGTTGGATTGTAAAATAGGTTGATGATGATGATGCGGACTTATAAAGTGTAGGAATGAAGAACATAATCCTTGGCAATGTCTGTTTTGTAACGAATGTGTGTACTCATCAAAGAAAATATATATTGAATGAAATGTGTATAAAATCATGTGGATGACTGCTTATGAAGGGGTAATTGTAGAAAAATACATACTATACCATTTCCAATAAATTAGGGAAAACGGCATGATGATACTAACGTTTTTTTTTAGCTTATGAATTTGACCACAGGCGATTGGAAAAGTGGTCGTACATAGACATAGCTTTAGCGAAGGTGGAGTCACCGTATGATTTTAATGACGCTAGGTATCAAATAATATGCTCATATATACCAACAACGATACCTATAAACTTTGATCCTAAACATCAAGGGGCTGGTCTTGATGCTATGGTATTGGGATGGGGACATTCGGAATTTTGGCGCGCGGTAACAATTTTTTACAACATATTAAGTTTTTTAAATGTTTTAACTTTATTGATGTAAAGTGTGTCTTTGATTCCGCAATCGAAAAAGGGTACTCTGGCTTTTCTGTCACATTATCATTATTCCTTTTATTTGTTTTTAAACATACTACATTACATTTTTAAATATTAATTAATTTAATATCAGTATTATTATTATTTTCTCCAAAAAATCGCTAATGACTAACCAGTAATCGTAACGCTTCCAACGTTCGAGAATAACAGTTAAAAATAATCCATGTTTATGTAAATGTAAACTATAAGTATAAACGTAACCTATATGTATATGTAAAGTATAAGTTTTTAATGTAGAGCGATTTCAGCATGGCGATAAAAAAAACTATAATAATGAAGATTTGCGTTATGCCCCTACACTGATAATGGATAAAGAAAAATGCAAGGCGGAATATAAAAATTATCCAAAAATGGTTGAAATTATAGACCAATTTATGATATGTTCTTTAGAAACTGGTAACTTGAATGATAGAGGACAGATAATAGCAAAGAGTCAACCGAATGTATCAAGCTGTGGTGGCACAAGACAAAACCTAAATGGCGGCGCAGGTGTTTCTGTGAGTGGTTCTTTTTACCTGACGACGAAAAAAGAAAGGCAATAATTTCAAAAGACTATGTATGTATTACACTTTCTTTTAAATTAAGGAAATAAACACGAGCCTCTAAAAAGTATTTAATAAAACGAAAGTTAAACTAAAATCCGGTTGAGAAAAAATTCAGTGTCCAGGTTATGCCCGTGGTCATATGTGGTGGTTGGTGCCAACTTAAGTATAATTACGGCGGCTATAACTTAGACACTACTGTACCTTATTTGTTGATTTGAGTAAATTGTCTTTACAGGTGAATTATTCGCAGTTTTTTTAAACTTTTCAATTTTTCTATCTTCCCACAAAAGACTTGATTTAAAATTTAATAAAAATATATAATACTAGACATCCCGTGCGTAGCTTCGTTTGCGTACTTAGATAATTTTCATTTGTAAATAAACTGAGCCCTCTGTACCTACATCATGGAGGTTTCATATCATAAAATGTGTTAAGTCTAGTTTATAAGGCAGAAAACAATTGTCAAAATGTCAACAGCGAATGACAGCTGTACATATCTTGACGATGTCATCGTTTATTGTACATATATGTATGTGTGTGTGCGTGTGCTTAAGGGTTGCATTTCCAAAAATCCTTTCTTAGTGCTCGCCTACAGTCCAAAAGGAACCAGCATGCAAACTTTTAGGGATTTAGTTCCCGTAGTTTTTATCATATATCTACATAATCGATTTTGAAGCGTTAATAGTGTTTGATAATTCTGAAATCTGGTAATCCCTCTTCTAGAGTCATAATATGACAAACAATTTACATAAAATCTACTGTTTCTAGTGTGAAATAGAAAATGCAGCAAAAGATATCGGGGGTGTTCAAAGTTTTAGAGAGCCCGAAGAGATGGACTATACGCGTAGAAGTGGAACTTCAGGAGTCCGAGGAAGCGGCATTTGTCAAGTAAGTATGAAGAATAACGTACTTTAATTAACGATTAGGTAAATCATCTAATGGAATGACCATAGTAATAGCAATTGACATATATATATATGTGTAACATAATCACTTTAAAGATAAACGATTGCGATTATAAGAAAAGCAATGTTTTCATTACACTAATAAGAAATATAAAAAAAAAGATATGTGTTTACCTCAGCTATAAAGGATAAGCGTTAATTTAAACTAGACTTCAATAGAGTTGAAGCGAATCAAAGTGAAATTTTAAAAGTGAATATGTACAGAAATGAGATAAGGGTGATTTTGCTATATTAACTTTTAGATTAACGATTCAAAGCGCTTCCATTTGAATTTGAACAATAAAATACACGTCCTCCCACTCAAATTCGATAAGGGACTCGTTGATTTTGTATGGGAAGATAATGGGCAATATTTAATATCCTTAATCCACGTTTATATGAATAAAAAAAAAATGGATCATCCAAACGCGCGATGGCCGCAAAGCTTCAAAAGAATCCGAATTTTTTTCTCTGTATCATTCTTAATCGTTTTCAGAATGATCATGGAGGACCACTTGTTACTTGGGTGGGAACTCGCGAAGTACTCATCGGAGTTGCATCTGTTTTTAAAGTGACAGCTGACAGGAAATGCGTTGGACCTTATTTATATACTAGCACGCAATGTAACGGAGCCTTCATAGACTGTATACTAAATCACAAATTTCAAAGTAAAGGAGCAAAAAGGACCAAAGAATCTATAGCTAGGTGAATCGTATTTTCTACTTTTACCCGCGACGGAACGGAGACGGTATAATAATATGCGTTTAGGGTAAGAGGGTGTTTGTTTGTTTGTTTGTTTGTTTGTGTGTGTGTGACCGATTGAGACGCGGTTTTATGTAAAAGCTTCATGGTGTAGATACAGCGCGCACAGTTTAGTTAGAAACTAAATAATTTATAAAAAAATCTGTTAAAAACATACAAAGTCAGTACAGTTTCAACTTTGTTAGTCAAAAATAACTTGCCTAAGGAATTCTCTAAAAAGTTTAAAATAAAACTCAAAATTTAAAATTTTGGAATGACCATTGTTATTGTAAAAGGGTTATATAACATTTTCAAAACCCCCAACTAAATGACTATCTACATATATTCCACATATTCACCTACAAGAAACTCCGGCGGGGGCTGCATTTAGTTCTACAAGATACATCATAGCATTTCTATACTACATTTTATTTGAAATTCACATCAGAAATGGGAATGGCAGCCCCGACGAGGTACAAGATTCATTATAGGTTTAGGTACACACGGCAGAAGGTTCTGGACAAAGGTTTTGATGAACCATAACCACAAACTACCGCAATCAAACAACTGACAGCAACCCTACACCTATAATCACGATTCCTTATCCTGGGAAAAATATTTGTCACGCAACTCTCACACCACCCTCACCAACCTGATATCAACCCCTAGGTTAGGTGGGTAGATGGTCAGCTATAACACTCACTGGTTACACAATTCTTAATTTCAATAGAATTAAAACACATATTTACGTGGGAGAGCCATGCTTCGGCACGAATGGGCCGGCTCGATCGGAGTGATACCACGGTCTCACAGAAAACCGGCGTTAAACAACGCTTACGTTGTGTTTCGCCGAGTGAGTGAGGTTACCGGAGGCCCAATCCCCTTTTAAAAGGTCGGCAACGCACTCGTGACTCCTCTGGTGTTGCGGGTGTCCATGGGCGGCAGTAATCGCTTACCATCAGGCGATCCGTCTGCTCGTTTGCCCTCCTATCCCATAAAAAAACATTTCATCCTTTTCCGGGTATTTAAAACTTTTAGGAGTTTTTAATAAATTAGTGTCGTAGTGATACTGAATAAAATCCTTTTACAGGGCAAAACTATGTGAAAGTCCACCAAACGTCAGGGGTTTTGATACATATGAAAATCATATATCGTGGAAAAGTCGTCCTGCTGCGTAAGTAGTTCTCAAAAAATAAGATGGATAAAGGATGAATTACGAGTGATTTGGTATTTAGAGTCCCTATACACTTCAACCCACTGGTTTAAGCTTCGCGTTGTCAGTCGTGTTCAAGTCAGATTTTTCCAGTTTTTTACACATGGATCTAAGTTAAATAGGTACATATGGTTACACATCAAGCTTTATATTTCCAGTATAAGCTGTCCTCGCATTGACTACCTTTCCGTACAATGATAGGCCAGCTTTCAGCTGTGTATACCTAATTTTAATACCATAATTTAATTTTATCTTTAAAAGGCGGCAAAGACGTGGAAGAAAAGGAAAGCAAAAAAAACTAAATATAAAAGAGTCGAACGATAGGTTTTCGAAATATAACTATCGAGGGGTACCCGCTGGAGCATTGTTTAGCGAGAGATTTCAAACAAATCTAAGGCATCGAAAACACAAAAAACATGGACATCACAGGCATAGACCAAAACCACAATATGCAACGACTGTTACAATACAAGAACAGCCTGCAGAAGTAGTTTATGCCAGTTTTGGAAAGGGTGAAGATCAAAAGAACAATGGACAGCCACCGATGCGGTTTCAACGTCCTCTACACACAGTCTGAAACCAACGTTTCTCGGTATAATTATTTGGATGTAATAATAAAGTTATTAAATGAATACATGAAATAAGCATCTATATTTTTCCTAATAATTTGAGTTTAAGTACCTACTTCAGTAGTGTTGCGTAAGGCACAACTCCTAATCCTATCTCAAATTTCTTCTTCTAATATATTTTTACTCAAGCAAACAAAACCTCTTCCAATATAGCAATACCTACTTACTCATGATGCTAATACCGCAGGAGTTTCTACACTTTAAAGACCCTTTTCTTTTCTTTTATAAAATGGTATGATACCCTTAAAAATGCGGTACAGTAGGGTAAATACCTTCTCATTACCATCATACAGCCGAGGTTAGGAGATTGAAGTTTGGAATTTGGCCTCATTGGAGCGGCCACTGTAGGTTGCGGTGTTGTATGGGCGATAATGCGGCTGAAGGTTTGAGGGGCCGCAGCGGGAGAGGAGTGCCGGTATCAAGGTGCCTCGCTCTCCCTGCCTACCGCGACCTCGGCGGGGTCGCAACCACAGGACTGGGAACACGGTGGGGCCGCAGGGAGAAAGGAGGGTTGGTATTGCGATGTGCCGTTTTCTCTACCTTCTGCGGCCGAGTTGTGGACGGGTGGCGGGGCGTACTGCTGAAATATGGAATGCACTTCCCGAGTGGGTCTTCCCCTATAGATATAATCTGGGTGTCTTTAAATCACGAATGAATCGATTTCTTCTTGGCAAGCGCGCTCTTTATTAGAAGTTTTCTTATTCTCCCGTTGTTAAAAACAGGGGTTGGATTCCGTAGTTACAAAATAACAGTGTCTTGATTTAAAATTCCCCAATATATAATTTAGAGATATAATACACTAGAGTTTTGTCTCCCTTCTACAGGTATTCCTTTTGTTTAATTTTTATTAACATATTTTTCACTCCCAAAAATCTACGAAACATAGAAAGCACATACAAAATTGATTGAACTCACTGTTCGATCAATGTAGACTGTACTTATAGAGAAAATATAAAATCACAATTAAAATTTATGTCGACCCTATCATTTCGTTGTCAACAGACCGTTAAATTAAAATGTCATTCTTTAGAATCACTGGAGGCCCGTGTTTAAAATGTTTGCCATTAAGTCAGATCTAGTAATTCTTTTGATATTTTTTCATGGTGAGTAGCACCACTGGTATTTTATTTATATAAATATTTCTTAATTTGTAAGCTGGGTACTAGATTCGATTCTCAGACATAATGTCTTGATAAATAATTTCTTTTTCATCACTCTAAACTGAAATGTTTAATAATATTTTATTCCAAAAACTCACTTAATTCAGAATTCCCAGTTTGGATTTATATACGATAAATAAATTGACGTCCTATTTCAGTGTCTAACTGTTCAAGAAGAATTCAATCTGGCCAAGTTTTGTCTGCGGGTACAGAAAAACCATATGTGGTAAGAGCTATCTCTAAGGCTTTGCTTCCAACTGCAGTACAGTAAATGAGTTGATAATGATGATGTATTAGGTATACACCACAATCGCAATAGAAAACAATATAACATACCATCACGCCTGTATTCCCTGAAGGGTTAGGCAGAGGTGTACTAATGTAGGTCCTACTAGGTAATAGGGGGCGAGCCTATTGCCATCAACCGGGCACAAACCGCAAGACTAATGAGGTAGTCAACAATATACTTCTAAAAACTTTAAACTTTTACACATTTACAGGTGTATATAGTCAAAGCACCCTTGTCGGTCAATAAATATGACTATTGGATGTGTGGAGGCGCCTTAGTCACAAATGTATTCGTCGTAACATCAGCAGCATGCATAGATGATGTAAATTATCTATATGTTATAGCAGGATATAATACATATGTTGATGATAGTAATATCGAAAAAGATCCATGTACAAGTCAGAAAAAGAAGAAAGTTGTTTTTACTTGTTTTCCCGCTGGTAAGTGTGTATCTATTTTTGTTGAGTTATACACACACACACACTACGCCATTCCAATGTATTTTTTCTTCATTATGTAAATTTCCTTTTCTAAATATTTTTTTTGTCTGTTTACCATGTATGTACTACCATGTTGTTTTAATGTAAACTTTTATGTTATGTTATGTAAATAAATTATTTATTTATTTATTAAAGACATGTTTGACAATGCGAACTAATGAAGACCATGTTACAAGATGTTGTAATCAAGATGAGCGTGATTATGACATAGCAATGAACTAAGTTATATCATATTTGAAAGAATATATTAATTATTGACTTCCTTTCAGGGTACGACGTTAAGTATGACCAATTGGAGAGGTGGTCATTAATAGATATAGGTGTAGTCAAGGTGGAATCCCCCTACGATTTCAACGACATGTCATTTAAAACATTATGTTCTTACATACCAACTACAATACCTATTAACTATGAATCTAAATATCAAGAGCCCGGTACCGATGCTTTAGTATATGGATGGGGACATTTACGTGTGTGGCGAAAGGTAAAATAAATTCAAGATGTGTTTATTTTAACACTGTCCTGTGCAATCACTAATTTGTGACTAGCAGAATCTAAAATAACAAATTGGCAGTATGGTATGTATGGCTTCGCCTCACATCCCACTAACACCACGCGTGCCGACCACGCGCGCCACTTATTGAGGCCATTGTCTGGTCAGGCGACGGACTCCCCAAGTCAATCGCCCGCAGGTCACAGCTTATGGAGGCCGGAGGTCTGTCTGCGCCCGGTGCGTCTACTGTGGATAAGCAGCGATAGCCTAGGAATATGACTATTGTACTCGAGTTCGAATCTAAGGCAAGCCATTAAAATTTTCGAAATATTTCGACATAACAGCTAATATTGCTGCCGTGCCATGACAAAACGTTTACTAGTATTCTTGTTAACCCCTCGGGCTAAGCTAAAATGCTTGTGTTACGAGTGGGTTCATGTTGGTACTGCAATGGGTGGGTTACGAACCGTACATGATCGCCAGGCCGACGTCCTAGCCATTAGGCTACCGCCGCTTTATATCTAAAAACATAATATATCAGTTTTCAAAAATCGCGTTCTAATCTTTACAATGTTATAAATAGTGTAAATAATAGTGATTTTTTTTATTGGTTAAGTCGGCAAACAATCTGACGAGCTACCTGATGGTAAGTAGTTATCGTCGCCCACGGACACCTCAAACACCAGAGGAGTTGCTGAGCGCCTACGGACTGCATACTGCCAGAACCGCAGCAACCGAGGGACAACTGGCTCTTTACGTCAGAATCTGACGTAAGGGTGGTCGCCAGCCAGTCAGACCCCGAGAGGTCCTACCACCGAGCAAGTTGGATATTTTCTCTCCTCTTACGAGATGCTTATCTGAGTGGCAGTGAGGAACCGGATCTGACCCCTCCCGGCACGGTGAATTTTATGACGGGGGTTTATTAAAACTGAATAAAAAAAGTGTGTCCTATGACAACGTATGCAAAAAAGCGATTTATTCATGTATTGGTATGGCAGATTACAAGTTTCAACAATTATGATAGAAAATTACATTGTGGTTTCACGTGATTCCAGGAAAGTGATAAATCAAATTACAATCAAAAATATTTAAATTATGCTCCCGTGTCGTTAATGGAAAAGGAAAAATGCAAAAAGCATTACGAAGTTTATAATAACATGAGTGAAATTATAGACAAATATATGATATGTACATTAAAAAAAGGTAACATAAATGATCAGGGGATTCAAATTGTAAGAACTACTCCGCCAACCCCGTTATTCCTGAACTGTAGGGGAGAGGAATCTGTAAGTATTTTTCCGATATAAAATAATGATGTAGGTATATCCTTCAGAAGTTAAAATTTCGACGTCACGCATCTGTAAATCATAGAAGACAGGGAAGTTCCTATAATTGCTAAAACTAACATAAATTAAGTGAGAAGACACCAGTATTTTTCTGCCTGATGACTATTCATTATCTGCCTTATTAGTGTAGTAATCCTCAGCGCGACTGCTACATTGGAGGCCCTTGGTCCTCTAGTGGTCCTAACATAGTTCAATATAATAGAACATTACGTTCACCAAAGGTTTAGGCAGAGATGTACTAATGTACCCAGTACGCTGGTATATTTAGGTCCCTTATAAAAGGGGGCGATCGTTTATCGGGCACAAATCTAAATTAGTGCAGAGGACCAAGGACCTCCAGTGAAGCAGTCGCGCTGAGGACTACTACATTAATAAGGCAGATAAAACTGAGTCCTCCATCAGCAGTCATTGGAATAGTCATCAGGCAGAAAAATACTGGTGTCTTCTCACTTAAGTTTATTAAGGTCTGGGCGAACTGCTACTGGGAATGGCTCTTTAGGCTGGCGAATAAGTACCTATAGTGATATTATTGATATACATATTGACTCACTTGGCCAGTTCCGATGCCTAACATTTAAACACTTGTCGACAAATCCTCAATAAAATTTGATATAAGTATTTCATTTATCTCATGAGTGTCTGTTGTATAGTTTTTTTGTATAATTAATATAGTAACACATTAGTAAATGTTTTAGTTACTTACAATTAATTTTTTACACTTAGCTTTTGGATTATTTGTTATCTGTATTGTACATTTATTGGTGTAATCATAATTATGTTGGTAACTCTTTAAATTGATAATTTAGTGAGCTGTTGGAATAATAAAAATATTACATATTTCATTTTAGTGTGATGAAGACGACGTCAGTTATCAAGACATAATGTATAATTCGCGGAAAAATATAGGGATATCAAATATTACACAGAACGAGTCTTTGACTGAAATCCAAAATAAAACTGTCGTTTCTGATGAAGAAGATGTAGACATGAGAACTGTTAAAGATTTACGAAGATACGGAATTTGTCAGGTTTGTTTGGTAATTCGACCCATGGTTGGAGGCGAGAGCGCGTGGGGAGCCAACTACAAGCAAGTTAGGCTTGCAAAAGAGGCGGCGGAAAGGGAGAGAAAATTATCCACTCTTGAGCCGCAGTATGTATACGAACCCGGCCACCATGAGCTGTGGCTGACATGAGGAGTCTCCCACTCGACCAGACAATGGCCCGAGTTGGCAGCGCGCGTGTTCGGGACACGCGCGGTCACGAGTAGGATGTGAGGCAAGGCCTCGTCCTTTGAAGTGGTCCAGCTAATGTTGGACCACAGCCTGTCACGGCCGTGGCAAATGTTATGGATTCCATGGCCGCCACTATAGGGCAAGCGAAGACAAGTAGGTTTTAGTCGGTACGAGTCCAACATAACCTAACCCTAACCCCCCAAAGTTGGCAGACGATCCATGAGGATTTTCTGTGCACAGAAAAAAATTGTTTATTTGGTATAATGAACTTTCATTAAGCTCATAATGTTATTTTTATCCACGGGTGTCGTAGGAGATTATAAGCGATAACTTCAAGCGGTAGGGTACCTGTTTGCCAACTCTAAAAAACTAAATTCGAAATTTCGGATTGTACATTTTCGTACAATAGTGTTTCGTATACGACGATGGATTAGATTTTCGCATTTTGTTTTCTATTCTTGCGTTGACTGTACTCCCAAATATTACATAATTTTGTGATATTATTGGTACATATATACCTAGAATGAAATTGTAAGATTTTTGTGTATCGTTGTTTCGTTTCGATTCGAAGTTTCGACGTTCGATTTTTGTAGTCGTCACTCTATAACTACTAAGATAGTAATGATATTATATAAAGTGATCGGAATCGGTTGACGACACGATTGACGTGGCGGTTGAGCGATCGGCTTCTGCGCCACGTGTTGTGGGTTCGATCCCCACACGGAGCAAATATTAGTATAATTTATAGGTAATTGTTCCGGGTCTGGGCGTTTGTTTTTGTGAGAATTTGTGTTTGTAAACGCATCCACGATACAGGAGAAAATCCTAGTGTGGGGCAATGCTTTATAAAAAAATAAAATAATAAGTATAGTTTGACGACACGTTTGGCGTAGCGGCTGAGCGATCGGCTTCTGCGTCACGTGTTGTGGGTTCGATCCCCACACGGAGCAAATATTTGTATGATCTACAGGTAGTCGTTCCAGGTTTGGGCGTTTGTGTATGTGAGAATTTGTGTTTGTAAACGCACCCACGATACAGGAGAAAATCCTAGTGTGGGGCAACGTTTTTTTTAAAAAAAAAAGTTCAAATATCATGTAACTTATTTTTTAGTAAAGGAAAAAATTCAATCGCGGTCAGGATTCGAACCTGCGTCTTCTGGTTTGATATACCATGGTTTGGTATATCAAACCAGAAGACGCAGGTTCGAATTCAGGTTGCAGGTTCGAAAAACAGGCCCGCGATTGAATTTTTTCCTTTACTTAAAAATAACTTAATAATCTTAGCATGGAAAATGCAAAAAAATCACAAAAAGATAATCATGTAACTTTTTAATATTTATTAAATAAAGTGAACAGTTTTTGTAATTTGGAATTGTATTATTTATAATTTGTAAATTTAAAATGTTATAAATGGTATGCCTAACTTAAATTTCCAGAATGACCACGGTGGACCTCTTGTCACTTATATTGGTACCCACGAAGTACTTATTGGTGTTGCTTCTGTATTCAAAGTGGCAGATGATTCTACATGTACCGGGCCCTTTTTATACACAAGCACACAATGCAATGGAGCCTTTTTGAATTGTATATTGACGTATTCAGATTGGCCTAATGGAAACGATGGTAGTAGGTGAGATAATTTTATTTTCCTTATTATTTATTCATTTAGTTCTGTCATGGTATCCGCTCTCTAGTGGATTTGTCTGGCTGACTGAGCTGACTGAGCGCTACTAATGGATTGTTTGTGACTGACCAAAGTTTACACTTTGCAAATCCTTATCACACTTGAACCGTTTATATCCTGCCTACTGGGACCTACTTACAGTCTAGCTAGTAAGCAAAATGCGAGCTTATACTAGTGCCAAATAAAGACTTATTATTATCTTTCATTGCCTAGATTTGATCCCAAAAAAATATAATAATATAACGATTCATGAATATAATAAAAATATTTCTTTTTTTGAAACAGTCGGCGGTCTTTGTGTAAAAAATACCCGGGTGATACGGGTCATCCCACAATTCATAGACACATATCGTGGATGGATCATCCTGCCGGGTAAGATGTTTTACAGCAAAGAACTACTGTAGGTATACCGAATCACAGTGAAATCTTGATTCACCGCTAAAACAATATGTAATTTATAACATAAATTCGTGAAGTCAGAACTCTGCAATCAAAGACACTTTAAAACCTACGTAGGTAGGTAAAAATAATGCAAGCACCCCATCGAGTAGAAAAGTTTAAGGGACATTACATACCATCACGCCTGTATTCCCCGAAGGGTTAGGCAGAGGCGTACTAATGTACACCCACAGTTCACCGGCATGTTTAGGTTCCATGTAATAGGGGGCGAGTCTAGTTTAGTTAAATTTTATTTTATACTTTAATATTCTCTCATATAGGCCTTCAGATAATGAACATCATAAAACCTACGATAGAAATGGAGCAAATCGAAAGTTACCAGGAAAGCATAAATCAGAACCTACATTCAATGACCGTTATGAAGCAATTAAAAAGTATACTCATAGAGAAAGGCAAGTGGAAAGACATCCGGAATATGAAGAATATACAGCAACTAGCAAATATGTACCACATGAAATGAATGCTGCATACGCCAAGCATGCAGCAAATGTAATGGATACATCTTACGGCAAGCAAGCTGCAAATGTAATGGATACATCTTACGGCAAGCATGCTGCAAATGTAATGGATACATCTTACGGCAAGCATGCAGCAAATCTAATGGATACATCTTACGGCCATCACGCAGCAAACGTTATGGATACAGCATACGGCAGTCATCCAGCTAATGTAATGAATAAAGCAAGTGAAAATTATTCAAATAACAGGTATACAGCAACTGAAAATGTCCCACAAACTATTAAAAGTGATAATGATAGGTTGATAATGCGATCTCAACGTCCTTTACATATTTAAAACCTGTGATGTGCAAGAATAAGAATATTTCTTTTAAATAAATTTATTGTTATAGGTTTGTGTAGATTATTAGGTAATAAATGTTATAATAGATTCATAATTAAGTTTTACACAGAGAATAAACCTGAATAAATTGCGTATCATTTTATTTCAACTTTTCTAGCAAACATTAATAACTTATATCATTATTTATTTCAATTCTTTGTTTGTAGTAAGTAAATACAGATGTCACAAATTGTTATACTTTTCTAGAAAAAAATGGATCCTAATTATTTTTATACGTGGGAGAGCCATGCTTCTGCACGAATGGGCCGGCTCGACCGGAGTGATACCACGGTCTCACAGAAAACCGGTGTTAAACAACGCTTACGTTGTATTTTGCCGAGTGAGTGAGATTACCGGAGGCCCAATCCCCTTTTAAAAGGTCGGCAACGCACTTGTGACTCCTCTGGTGTTGCGAGTGTCTATGGGCGGCAGTAATCGCTATGCTCGTTTGCCCTCCTATCCCATAAATCCCATTCACCCGGTTTTATAATACAGGTAGGTATATTTTCTAGCTTCACGAAATTGTTTCCAAGAACAGGATTTTTGAGAAAGTTTTGCAGTTCTGAATCACTCACCCTCAATTCAGGATCAAATTCCAAGCCTTGACCACAGTACAACTGTATGGCTTGCCCAGCTGCACACATATTCGTGGTGAATGTCATGAATCCCATGGCCATGACTATAGGGCAAAGCAAGGCATGTACGGTTTTTAATCGGTACGAGTCCGACATACCCTGCCGCCTCCCAGGGTGGCAGACGAACCATGAGGATTTTCCGTACAAAAAAAAAAAGCTGCACACATATAAAATGAGTTGCATAGAGTGGGGTGAGGTAAATTTCCCCATGCTCCCACAGGACATTATAATTAATTTCATTATTCAAATAAATAATAACGTTTGAAGCTACTATAGATTTAATTACGGCCTACGAACCAATGATACAATCATTAATCAAACAAATCATCTATTTCTATATCAAGTTATAAATTCATAATCATTATTCTCCTGTCATGGTATTTTTTATTACTGCTAGTGCTGTGTTGTGTACCTGCTTATGTCATTATTCTATAAATAATTTTAGGATTTCTCAGATAATATCTATAAATTCCCTTAAGGGAAGGGACGCTGAATTGCCCATACAAACGTAATACGAAAATAAATCGTAATTTAAACACAATTTAACCAAGTAACTTTCAAAATCTTGCCCTTATTACATAATTAACTAAGAGGGGCGTACCCAGTAGTGTGAAAATAAATAGGATGATGATGATGAGCAGTGTTTTGTTATGATAGCTTAATTGCAGTGCATTAAACGGATGATATTCTGAATGTCAAGTAACTAACTATTATATTAATATTTATCTAGTTAAGTTAAACTTAAAAGGTGGTAAAGCTTCAATGCTCATCAGTTTTCTGTATAACAATTTTAGACTTATAAACCTTTGCCAATTCAAATAATTCTGCAACAAATTAAAGGAATTTAAGTTCACATCCACACATACACACCCTCTGAATTTTCCACACAGATCTTACTCTCACCACACTTACAAAAACACATACACAGTGCACTATTTTTAACTTCACTTTGACTCACTGTCACTGTTAAACCAAACTTCTGACTCATATATAACCTTTGTGTATATCATAATTTTATGATTGTGAGAATGCTGGTACCTATAACACAAGTTTAATCTCCTTGGGTATCAGAGTTCATACAAATACTGCTTGATGCTATATTGTTTCTCCGTGCATTTATGATGTTTGTATGTGTTTGATTGTACATCCATTTTGAGTCAATTATACTGTTTTCTGTTTCTGAACTACTAAACGGAGTTGATTGTTTTTTTTTTTGTAGAATACCAGAACGTAAGACCAAAAAGGTTTATTATAATGTCATCCACCTTGTATATACTGAAGCTTAGTTTGTAAGAAATCTGTTGTTTTATAGAATAACTCTAGTAGTTTATTTTTTTTTTAATATATTTAATTTACACTACCTAACGAAATCGGAATTTGAGATTAGTATAAAAAATCCAGGCGAGGGAAGTAGGTAATGAAAACAATAAAAATATTATTAATTTTCCAACTGTAATTGCATCATTCTGTTATAGGCCATCAAAGTAAAATTTATGTGGTTATGTATTTTGTTATAAATCCGCAAAGTTTTGAAATGTGCATAAAAAAGTTTGATTTTTTGTTGTTATTAATGATTTTTCATGGTGAGTGAAAGATCGAAGTGTTTGCCCGTTCTGGGTTCTTAAAGTTATAATAACAATTTGAAAACGAAGCCATGACGCCCATATCATTTATAAAATTTTTTTAAAGGGAACTGTGACTTTTTGCGCAGTTTTGGGCACAAGTCAAAATCTCAAATTAAAACAATATCTAAAAAAACCGGACAAGTGCGAGTCGAACTCGCCCACTGAGGGTTCTGTTAAAATTTGTAGGTACATATTATAATTAATTACAAATGTATAGTTTTCAGATTTTTTCCTATACTTGTAGTATCAGACAGTATTACTTGCCAAATTTTATATATCTAGGTCAACCGAAAATACCCTATAAATTTTGATTCCCTTGAGAGTGTCGAAAATACATAAACGGCAGTTTTTTTTACGTTAACTTAGAAGTTTGATTTTTTCACAGTGTCAAGGGTTTGTAACCCTGAGTATATGGTTTTAATTTCAACTCGTTACCTCCACGCGTTCCTGGTAAATAGTCTTGACAGACAGACGGACGTGGGAGAGCCATGCTGACATGGGAGAACCATGCTTCGGTACGAATGGGCTGGCTCAACCGGAGTGATACCACGGCCTCACAGAAAACCGGCGTCAAACAACGCTTACGTTGTGTTTCGCCGCGTGAATGAGGTTACTGGAGGCCCAATCCCCTTTTAAAAGGCGGGCAACGCACTTGTGACTCCTCTGGTGTTACGGATGTCCGTGGGCGGTGGTAATCGCTTACCATCAGGCGATCGGTCTGCTTGTCGCCCTATCCTATAAAAAAAAACGGACGGATGGGCAACAGAATGATCCTATAAGGGCTCCGTTTTTTCCTTTTGAGGTACGGAACCCTAAACACGGGTATATTATCTATCTACGACTTATACAACGTCTTTGTCGATAGCAAGCTTAGACAATTGGGCGTACGATAAAATACAATAAACGAACATTTCGCCCGAAAGCCTAAAAAGGATTGGCATAGATACCGGGCGACGGGGTTATAATGTGCTACGGACCTAAAACATTCGAAACCATTCTTATATAATAAATGCGATATCCATTCTAATATAATAAATGCGATAACTCTATCTGTCTGTTATTACTTATTTTGGTGAGAACATACATTGGAATTTGGATAAGGACATGAACTATCTTTTGTCTCAAAAAGTTCTTTGGGATGCGAGTAGAACCGCGGGCACAGCTAGTTCATTGAAAAGTCCAGTAAGTACATAATGTCAATTTTATTTTAGTGTCCCACTGCGTAAGAAGAATAAAAGATGGAGCAGCTATTTCCAAAAACAAACCATACGTGGTAAGAGACGCAATTTTGTATAATGATTAAAATTATGAATTAAATCAAACATGTCTTTCCTCGCACTTTGTAGTACAGAGCGTCGTTTTCGTCGCGTAGAAGTATACTTGTTATAACGTCTGTAAAGCTAGCCGGGTCAAACCCGATATCCTTTTTTTCGGAAGTACACTGCTACCTTAATTAAAAGCTAGCACTGTTCTCATTTTTAGGTGACCTACTAAAGCGTCAAATTTTAGTTATTGGCACTAAATTAGCACTATAACTAAGCAGTGATAGCCTAGTGGTATGACCGTTGGACTGCCAAGTCAAAGGTCTCGAGTTCGAACCCAAGGCACGCACCTCTGACTTTTCGAAGTCATGTGCGTATTAAATAGTTAATTATCACGCGCTTAAACGGTGAAGGAAAAACATCGTGAGGAAACCTGCATGCCTGAGAGATTTTCTCGATGGCGTGTGAAGTCTGCCAACCCGCACTAGGCCAGCGTGGTGGACTATAGCCTAATCCCTCTCATTCTGAGAGTAGACCCGTGCCCAGCAGTGGGACAGTATAATGGGTTGATTATGTATGTATGTATGTAGCACTAAATTATGAGCCTAAAAATTTGGGATTCTGCCGGTTTGACCCTGCTAGCTTTACAGACGTCTTGTTATATAGGTACCGATTTGATACTTCATATAACAAAAACAGTTGTAGAATAAAATATTCACACACTATCACATATTCATCATGTGGTGATTCATCATCACCAATAAAAACCGATCTTACTTATTATGACTTATTCGTAAAGTAATTACTTTTAATTAAACAAGTGTATCTCTGACACTATTATGTTTAACTTAAGCATCACTAGAGACAGCTCTAATGATACATTTATTTATGAATAACACTTATTGGTGTCATACATAAAAAATTAGGTACTCTGAAATTTCTTAAATCTTTGTGTTACGTTACAGTAGTGTGCTCGGTAGGTAGGTGGTTATGTGAAAATTGTATGTGCCTTGTGGTATTGTCGAATATTGATGCTTTTTGGACCGTGATTGCTTAGATTGTTCACTATTCCTACATACCTCAGAGTATAGGTGAGGTGACGAGCGTCCTGCGTTATATTTTCTCTTTCACCTATATATCTTTGCCAATATTAAGGATTCCAAATCCTTGGAGTCATTATTTATATTTACAAATATTGAAAGCCGCGCACAAGATTCTTGGAATAAAACATTATTTATATTTGCTGCTGTACCTACAGTTTTGAGCTTTTGAATGCCACTTGGACTGTCGTCAAGCAAGTTGAACGCAAATCTCAATGGAAGAGTTACCGGCCCGCACAAACGCATAGGAGGTCAACGGAGACCGTGGCAGTGAATTCGCCGAGCCTACTACTCCGAGGTATTACTTCTCACTCTACTACCGAATTGAAAAAAGAAACGGCCCTATGTAGACATATTTTCGCACATTCCGAGCGCTATCCATTCTTTCTGCTGTTGCCACAGCCCGTGCATTCATCATAACTTTGCCCAAGTTCATAATAAGACTTCATTCCCTTTAGGCTGTGCAGTATTTTCCTTTATTGTTTGAGCTACTCCTCTTTTGAAATAAAACTATTTTTACGGATTTTATAGCGTTGTATTGATATTATTTGATTCCCGACGTTTCGGATCATTTACAGCATCCATGGTCACAGGTAGACTAAGGTGTTGGACGTCTGATAAAATTACTACCAGCTACCTTATATTTTTCGATCCGATCACGCAGAATGAGCTCACGGCTCACTCATCGGCTTGTGATACAAAAATATCACATGAGTGATAAAAATATCACTCATATGATATTTTTGCTGATTACATAATCGAATTAGGTACCTATATTATGTAAATTATTAAAAATAAAATTCATTATATAAACTCGCGCACGTAATACTAATTCTATTAAGAATTCTACAATGCTGTA
Source organism: Acronicta aceris (assembly GCA_910591435.1). Classification (NCBI taxonomy): domain Eukaryota; kingdom Metazoa; phylum Arthropoda; class Insecta; order Lepidoptera; family Noctuidae; genus Acronicta; species Acronicta aceris. The sequence continues at coordinate 5,704,951 of OU342780.1, read as the reverse complement.
CTGCTTCGGCTGTATCACCACAAAGGATTATTATCATAATTAATAATCTTAGCTTATAAATAACTTTATAATCTTAGCATGAAAAATGCAAAAAAAAAACACAAAAAGATATTACATATCATAATTTCAACAAAAATGCATTTATTTAGTAAACATTTTGTACGAAGAATGAACTTAGCATTCCTTAGCTATAGGTATACATTTTTATTCGAGTTGGTTAGGTATAGTTCTTTTTGTATGATAATCGGTATTTATCCATACAAGTTCGACAAACGCCATGCAAATAAGTAGCTTTCTTTATTTGTAAGCTAATTAAAATCCAAACTTACAGTTTAAAATTTTCAGGTTTATTTGGTCAAAGCACCAATGTCAAATAAATTGTATGACGCCTGGCTATGTGGAGGTGCCTTAGTATCCAGTTTATTCATAATATCGTCAGCCGCGTGTGTTGATGACGTTGAATACCTTTATGCAATAGCAGGATACAAAAAATACGTTCCAGACAGTTCTATCGATATAGATCAATGTACGAAAAATAAAAAAAAGAAAGTTGTATATACTTGTATTCCTACGAGTAAGTAATTACCTGCCTATAAAGTAATAATTATTATGTATCTACGATATCGTGACCATCACATTTCAATAAAATGCAGGGATAAAAAACTACCTAATGAGATTTTAGATATTTTATTTTTATACCACTAAGGTGGTAAAGAAGCATACGGCCCGCCTGATGGGAAGCGGTTACCGTAGCCTATGGACGCTTGCAACACCAGTTATATACGGGAAAATGCATTCCAATCTTATCTCATTGCATCATAAATATTGTCTAATAATGACAAATTGTTTTTAAATTAACAACCAACTTCTAGGGTGAACAATTTAATAATTATCATAATAAAATTACTTAATTGAACCACCGAGTATAACAAACTATAATTCCAACCTCAATCAATATAGTCTAGAGAGTCTCGATTGAGGCTGGAATTATAGTTTGATCATTATTTATGCAACTGTTCTACTCATCTGATTCTAAATTACTAAAAACATAGTTATATAATGGCAGTGATAGCCTATTGGTATGACCGTTGGACTGACAAGTCAAAGGTCTCGAGTTCGATCCCAAGGCACGCACCTCTGACTTTTCGAAGTCATGTGCGTATTAAATAGTTAATTTTCACGCGCTTAAACGGTGAAGGAAAACATCGTGAGGAAACCTGCATGCCTGAGAGATTTTCTCGATGGCGTGTGAAGTCTGCCAACCCGCACTAGGCCAGCGTGGTGGACTATAGCCTAATCCTTCTGAGAGGAGACCCGTACCCAGCAGTGGGACAGTATATTGGGTTGATTATAGTTATATAATTATGAAAAATATACAATACTTATCCAAATTTATTTTCTTTTTGTAGAATACGAATTAAAATATGATAAACTGGAAAAGTGGTCGTTTATAGACATAGCTTTACTAAAGGTAGAATCGGCGTATGATTTCAATGACGACTCGTTTATTCGACTGTGCTCCTACATACCGGCAACGATACCTATTAACTATGAGGCCAAGTATCAACAGGTTAATACTGATGCCATGGTATTGGGATGGGGACATACTGACGTGTGGCGAAAGGTAAAATATTATTTTATTAGCTTCTGCCTGCGACTTCGTCTGCGTAAACTTCTTGATTAACAAACATCCACACATCTTCACAAACTTATATAACTATCTGTACCTCGCTTTTCTTCACCTTAGGGGTTCAATTTCCAAAAATCCTTTCTTATGGGATACCTACGTCATACAAAGAACACAGCCTCCAAGTTTCAGGTCTCTACGATCAGCGGTTTAGGTTGTGCGTTGATCCGTCAGTCAGTCATAGATATTTTTATAATACGTTTATAATATTAAAGTGTCCAAGGAATCTCCTTAATAATCTAAATTCTCTAACAAATAACAAAATGGAAGCGCACGTCAATGAATTTTATAGGATTTTTTTTATATTGGTTTACATTATTGTCATTTTCGTAGGGAACTCTATTTAAAGTACAACCTATTTTACTCGCTGATAATGTAGCTTTCTATTGGTGAAAGAATTTTTAAAATAGGGTTTGTGGTCTAGGCGTGAGGTATCAAACAAACAAACTCACTTTCCCATTTATAATACTTAGGATAATACGATGTAGCGAGACTTTCAGATGAGCGTTGGATCATAGGAGTAACACATTAGAGAGCCCCAAGTGGGAAGCGCTAGAAAGGCGCTTTAGAAGAAGACCGCTTACGAGATAGGAGGATGATATTAACGAAACGTTTGGCTCAAACGGGATGAAAAAGACTTTTAATACTTAATAAATATTAAACTGCTTTTAAAACGTGTGTGCGTGTGGTTTCCGTCCTATTTCTGTATTTTTAGCATTCCGTTTAAATAGTACAATATTTATTGGTTAAGGTTCATACAAAAACATTATGAAAATGTATTTGTATGCTATTTTGTTGACGTGTGAATTCGCTAGTGGAATGTACCTCCTTGCAAATAATTTAAAAACTGCTTTGATGAAATTTCTTCATTTCACTATGAAAAAACTATTTTTAGTAGAATATATTAATCCAATGAAGCAATTCCTAAAACAAAGCGTTTTGAGAGTATGCAGGTTAAACTGTATCGATAAGATTAAGTTAAGTTTTATCATGTTGTGGATATTCGCTGTAGTAGTAAAAAATGATCGGGATATTGTATTCTACAAGAAAACAGTATTTTTTTCTTTCTGGCCGGCACTTTTATTTTGGGTACAAAATTTTCGAGTCTTGAATTTAAACAAACTGTTTTAATTCCAGCCAAACGATGTTACTAATTATAACCAGGAAATGTTACGCTATGCACCTACTTTAATATTGGATAAAACTATTTGCAAAAAGAATTATGAAATGTTTCCCAATATGAGTCAAGTAATCGATCAATTTATGATATGTACTTTAAAAAAAGGCAACATAGATGATAAAGGGGAGACACTATTAATCAGTCAGCCCACTGCAGAAGGATGTCAACCTGGAAAACAGTTGTTAATGGATCCGGATGGTGTGATTGTAAGTGCAAGATATGGAAATACTAGCTTCTGCCCACGACTTTGTCTGCGTGGCATTCAGGATTCGGTCCGTTCAAATGTTTTTATTTCAAATAAGCTTTTACAAGCGTTTATAAAATGTCAACGAGTCTAGTTGCGAGGTTCCAAAAAAGTTGATCCTATGGAGAAGAATCCGTCAAGAAACTCCATGGAAACTCTTTTAAAATAATTTGTATTTTAACTTGTACAATAGTGCAATAACAGGATGTGCTGGCATTGAATTAATGTCCAAGTTGGACCAAAGTCGATAATAGAAAAAGAAAGTGCGAGAACTGAATGTCATTATGTATAATAAAAAAAAAACTAAGTGGAAAAACACACATCATCAAAGTATATCAACTTAGGTGTCGACTTAGACATATTACAATGTACTCACATTTAAAAATCCTGATAAAGATACTTAGTAGAGGTAATATTAACCACGAAAAAATTTGACAGTATAAGTCCCTATTATCAACAACCTCAGGTTGCCAGGGAGGCTACAGGTGCATCCGTATTTAAACACCACACATTCTTATCATCAATATAGTCTTTAATTTTATAATAGGCTATCTTAACAAGATCAGATTTTTTGTTTATTGTAAAAACGCATACAATTTCCCAAAAAAGATTTGTTTGTTTTAGATAGTCCAAATGTAGGTACCACTACTTTGTTTATTCCTAGTATTAATGTTGTGAAAGTCACTATTGATGCTGAATAATTGCAGGACAGGAAGCGTAACCAACATCCATACATCGTTACATCCATACTCACAAACTTTCACGTTTATAATATTAGTAAGGAAGTAAAGAATACGATCAGAAACTTAGTTGTAAAAATGATTTTAAGCTCATTGTTACAAACAAAAGCACATATTTTAAAGGTTTTCCTTTCTAAGAAGATTATTTTCAAACTAATGCTACAGCTGGATCTGCGCCATCACTAACCATACTTCGTTGACTCTACTTTTGGCTACTTTGAGCAGTACTCATTAAGAGTCCGGCGAACCGAATTTCTCTTGTAAACGTAATACCGAAATAAATCGTGATTCAAATGCAATTTAATCAAATTCTGTTATTATTCGGATTCCGATACCGTTAATCTAGGTTCCTACGTTACTATTTTGTCAAAAATACTTCACTGAAAATAAATGTAAGCGAATGCAATTTTTGATAACTTTACCAAGTTTGGAACAATTTTTCGGTCTTTTATTTCCAGTGAAGTAGTAGTAGACGAAATAGTATCGTAGAAACCTAGACTAACGATATTCAAATCCGAATAATAACATAATTTTATAGAATATTGTCTGGATTGCGATTTATCAGGTCCTGTATCGCGGAGAAATTAACAAACATATAGGTAATTAACGGATACAAACTGCACCCAGACACAAAAATGTATCTATGGAACACACCAATATTTTCCTGCAATCGCCAAAATTGTTTAAATGTGTATTACCAGCTAAAATATTTTGTTGATTATTACTATATCTGCCTTTTTGGACAATAACTCACTCACTCACTTCCTGTGGCATAAAGACAATATTTTGGAATTAGAAGTATTTTGGGGTAATGAAAATCAAAACAAGATCGCCTACTTACTGCGATATAGTGAACTGCGTATAGGCCAGAATAAATTTAATATTTATACCTCAAGGTAACCCCAAAATGCATTTTAAACATCATTGTCAAGTTAACACAATTCTTGTCAAAACTCACTCCACAGATGCGACACTTTTCTAGTACTAGGTCCAAGAAGTGAAACAAGATGTTCATGAGTGGTAACAAAAATTTATTAAACCGGTCGGCTAACATAAATTCATGTAACGAAACCATAGCGCGATTCAGCCGACCGGTACAACGCCATCTACTTACAAAATCGGAACTAAATTTACTATGGCCCATTATACAAAAAGCATTAATTTGAAAATGTCGGAAAACAAAAATCTCATTTCATAAACATTGTGGATTTGTGTGGCCGTGCCACACTTGAAGTATAAATTTGATTTGTAATATCTAGGTTATTGAACTGAATGATGTAGATGTAACTATATCCACGCGTTCTGTAATTTAGAGGCAGACAGGAATAAAATCATGTAAAAACATCACTCCATAGAATAAAAATATTATCGATTCTAAATAGCCTCATTAAATTCGCCCGACTATAGAAAAATAAACCTGTTTAATTATACAATTAATGAAAAATCTTCACTTTTTAGTGTGACGATGAAGATATCTCCAACCATGAAATAGTAATAGACGGCACACGCAGAGAAGTTCTGAAGTCTAACCAAACATTTTATAATAACTCATTTCATTCAGTTCATCATGTAAACAAAAGTGATCATAATAACGAAACCGGGGATCAGTCACGAAAAAGTGGAATTTGTCAGGTAAGTGTCATGATCTTTGTGATGTTGTGTTGCACATCATTCCACAGAATATTATAAACATAAAACATTGTGCATCTATGTTTTATGTTTATAATATTCTGTCTGCCTTATTAGTCTAGTGGTCCCAAGCGCGACTGCTACTCTAGAGGTCCTGGGTTCGATCCCCAGGTCGAGCAAAGTGTTATTGGGTTTTTCTATGAAATTCTCAGTAGCAGCTCGGAGTCGTGCCCAGTGAATGGTTATAGGCTCGCCCTCTATAACATGGGCCCTAAACATACCGGCGAACAGTGGGTGTACATTAAGTATGGCTCCGCCTAACCCTTCGGGGAATACAGGCGTGATGGTATGTATGTATGTTTGTAATATTCTGTGGAATGATGTTCTACTATTTTAGTAATTTGAATTGCAGGCAGTGGTAAGATCAGTCGAACAAGTACCTAATGTAAAAAATAAATCACTTCTGGGGGCTTACTCTTGAACTCAATTCCGATACATCGACATTGGAATTGTGCCGTTTCGTCAAGTTTCGTACTCTTGAATCCGAGACTAGCGCCAAATTGTTTCAATATTGCGCGGTGATTGTGTGAACTAAATAGGATTGGGAAACGACCCAACCATTGGCCAATCAGAATGCCGATACAAGGTTAACGGATTTGTTTGAGCACAAATCCGGGTACGAAATCGCCCGACAGCCAAATTGACTTTGGAATCGGATCACGGTTGGATTGGTATTGTATTGTTTTCAAGAGTAAGCCTGCTGGTCTCGGCATTTATTCAAACGATTCACATGACGTACTATCTACTGGAAGTAGTAACTGGGTATAAAGTAATTGATACAACTATTTCATCGCTGTTGTCTTACTGTGACACCAGTTTATTGCAATCGCTTATTACGTAATATACAGTGAGCACAATAAAGTGAGATTATCGACACAGTTTGCAGGAATCCTTATTATGGGAGAATCTCTCCAGTTTTTTATTATAAAAAATATATTTTTGTTCTCAGAATGACCATGGAGGACCACTTGTTACCTGGGTAGGAACTCGAGAGGTTCTCATCGGTGTAGCCTCTGTATTTAAAGTGTCAGATGACTCAAAATGCATGGGACCTTATTTATATACAAGCACACAATGTAACGGAGCTTTCCTAGATTGCGTACTAAGCACGGATTTGCCTGATAAGAATAGAAATAGGTAAATCACAGTTTTTATACTTACCTAAGATTCAACGTCCAAAGAAGCTCCATTAAAGTGCACAAAATATGTAATAAATCAGAAAAGTCCCTGTGCCACTTTTTAAATTAAATCATCTTTCTACTTTTCCCGACTAATTCGAATCGACTTCCCGTCTACTTAGTTGCTATTGAATATAAGTATTCAAATTATTATATTGAAATTTTATCACCATTATCCAAAAAGATAGACGAAAGAGATATAATTAAAAAAAGATAAAAAGAGCGTCTGGTGTATCCAACCAGGAGACGCAGGTTCGAAGGCAGAGTGCTAATAGACTACACTGCCCACACTAGCCAGTGGGCATGCAAAGAAGACAATCTTCCTGATGCCTAAACACAATCTTTTTGTGTTCTTTTTTTTGCATTTTCCATGTTAAGATTATAAAGTTATTTTAGTGAAGGAAAAATTCAATCGCGGGCAGGATTCGAACCTGCATCTTCTGGTTAGATCAATAGATGTCGCCAACGTCACCTTATGACGTAAATTCAGAATGTGAAGGCAAATTTCGATCAAGCGGGTGGGACTCGCGGTGGCTTAGCGGTCAGAGCGTCTGGTGTATCTAACCAGAAGACGCAGGTTCGAATCCTGCCCGCGATTGAATTTTTCCTTAACTAAACACAAGCATGATGTGTCAAAAATATTTGACAGTCTAACTATTGTTTCAATTCTTAACAAACAGGCGGGCCATATGCGACAGTCCACCAATCCAAAGAGGTTACGATACAATAGAAAGGCATATATCATGGAGAAATCATCCTTCCGGGTAAGATACTTTAAAAAACAATTTCATTAAGGCGGATCGTTCACCTGAGCCCGCCAAATTCAAATTTCGAGTGGTTTTTCACAGTTTGTAGGTCTTTAATAAGTTCTGCATTCATGGTAATGGTAATTGCGACATTAACTATACAAAATTCACAATTTTTATCTAAAACCATTGCTTTAAAATCATTATTGTAGCTAAAAGTAGTGTAAAATGTCAATTTTGACCAATTACACAGATTGCGCCAAGTTTTTGGCTTGATAAGGAAAGTTTTTTATAAGTAAAGGTTTTAGTTCTCAGTTGTGAATGTTGTATAGTTAATGCCGCAATTACAACTGCCATGAATCTAGAACTTGTTATAGACCTACAAACTGCGAAAAATCACTTGAAATTATATAAATAAATAAATCATTATTTATTATTATTTAAAAAAATTGAATTTCGCGGGCTCAGCTGAATGATCCGCCTTAAACACATTTTCTTGCTTTCGTTCAAAAACTTGCTTTGAAAATAATTGTATCGTGAAGATCGATTGAGTGTTTATAAAGTTTTAACTTTTGCAGACCTGCAGATAATGAAAGAGCAGAATCGAAAGTAAAATATAACTTTTTAAATAAACAAAATCCGAAATCTACGATGTTAAGTGAGAAGTTCGCCAAACTTGACAAGTTTTCAGACCATTTCATATTTAAAGTGAGACCGCAACGCCCTCTTACAAATTAATTTGTTAAAAATATTTTATACACTATTACGAGTATTATTGAACCCGGTGGTCAGGTGGTGTTCTTTGTTCAAATTAAATAAGTTGAAGTTGATCTTTTTGTATTCCGACACTAGGCTAGTTGACTAAATTTGAAAAATAGGATAAGACTGTACTTTAATATCTGTTTTATTAAAAAAGGTGTATTTAAAAAAAAGTCTAACATTTACGTTGTTTTTTGCGTTTTAAAAAATCGATTTAAATTTTCTTCGAAATCACTTAAACTGTCATGGCGTCTTGAATGACGTCACGCCATGCCCAAATTAAACAAAACCATCGTGTTTATGTATGAGTTATGACAGTTGTTAATTTTATTTAATTAATTATTATGACTGCCTCATATTATAAGTACTGTACACTTTTTTTTTCGTTTTTTTTTGTACGGAAAATCCTCATGGATCGTCTGCCACGCGGCAGGGTAACCGTACATGCCTTGCTTTGCCCTATAGTCATGGCCATGGGATTCATGACATTCGCCACGATCATGACAGGCTGTGATCCAGTGTTTTCTGGATCTGTATACCTAGTGCCTCAGTGTAAAAGCACAACTATAAAATCCCCAAACAAATTAATTATGTATGTACATTCCAAACAATAAAGAAATACGGAAAAAGTGGCTAAAACTTGCTGTTCATAGTTTACCAAAATATTCAATAATGTATTTTTGTGGAAACCATTTTACAATACCTACAAAAAATATTTAATATCCTACCCGAAAATGGGTTGGTAAACTATATTTCTCCAGGATTTGGAGGCAGAACAACTGACACAAATGTTTGGTTCAATTGTGTGATTTTGTAAAGGCATTAAAAAGTGGTATATCTGTTATGGCAGATAGGGTATTTAAACATGTAGAACAATATGTGCATAAATCAGGTAATTAACCTAGTAAAACCACCAAGTGTTGAAACTGGACTCAAAATTAATTTATAAAACTAACATTATGAATCTAACCTAACTATACACTTATTCTACCTGCATCCTATTTTATTAAAACCCTCCATAAATAAATAAAGAATAAAAAAAAAACCTGCATCCTAGTAAAAAAAAATATGAATCACACGATCCTGACAAACATACATACATACTACATACAAAAGAAAACACTCATAACTTGAGAAATAAACATAAAATTAAGTTATACAGACCGCGCACTAATTATGGTAAGACAACGATTATATTTGAGATCAGAGACAACGATTACATCAGCAACAAAGGGCGACGATGACTACTTACCACCAGGTGGCACGTCACCTCGTTTACCAACGTAATCCATAAAAAAATGCTACGGAGTAGTGCGTCACGAAATTGTGTGACTGTGTTATATAAGTAAGTACAGTAAATCACAGTGACTTCTTAATCGGTAAGTGACCAAATAACCTCACCCACAATTTGCTTTCATTGTTAGGATTGAGAAGAGTTCAAAGAAACCTTTCAACTTGAACTCACTAAAACCTTAAATTATTATTTTTTTACTTGAATCGGTATTATGTTTTTTTTTAAGTTATTATGAATGATCGATTATCATAATTATATGTTATGTAAAGTTAATTGTAAGTATTCTTTTTGAGAGAATAAGGATTTAAATAAAACTAATGTTTACAAATCTTATCACGTTATCTATTGATATTATTGAATTGCCGATTTGGTTTTTAAAATCCGTAAAAAGTATGTTCTCGTAACTATTCGGAATTAGTAAATTAAAGATTCTGAGAAGAAGAAGAACTGTTATTTCCGAATACATTTTATAAATAAAGTTATAGTGACAAAATAAAGATCCAAATGTCAATATCCGAAGTTAAAAAAAGTAATAAAAAAGTAATTAAAATGATATTAAACCTATTCATCTGTAATTCAATTAATAATCCAATACATCGTTAGGTGTATTCATAAAATTTCAATTTCTGTTTTCTTATGAATCAAGGCCAAATGTAAAGATTTCAATATGTTTGAGTTAAAATTAAAATATGTGTTGTTTTTTCTATTTTTTTACGGTAAGATATCCTAAATTATAATCATATAATAATATAATTTTTTTACTCAATTTTAATAAAATTATTCTCAATGATATTTATCGTTTTTAAAAATAATTTTGTCTAAACTATGAAAAGTCACTTTCTATGGTTTATATAATACTAACTACTCAAATATTTTAGAGTCTAATTCCCAAAGAAGAATTAAAGATGGGGAAGTTGTGACGGAAGGGAGGCCTTACGCGGTAAGCACGTTTGTAGAGTCATAACATAATCAACCCATTATATTGTCCCACTGCTGGGCACGGGTCTCCTCTGAGAATGAGAGGGATTAGGCTATAGTTCACCACGCTGGCCTAGTGCGGGTTGGCAGACTTCACACGCCATCGAGAAAATCTCTCAGGTATGCAGGTTTCCTCACGATGTTTTCCTTCACCGTTAAAGCGCGTGATATTTAACTATTTAATAAGCACATGACTTCGAAAAGTCAGAGGTGCGTGCCTTGGGTTCGAACTCGAGACCTTTGACAATGGCAGTCCAACGGTCATACCAATAGGCTATATATAACGCTATACGAGTATATACATTGAAATTATATAACGTAACTACAGAGCCTTATTATTTGTTAACACACAATAAAGGTTTCTAGCATACCTGCTCATCTGTCGAGAAAATTGTCATTGCCTGATTTATACAATTCTCAGCATTAGTTCGGAATGTGGTTTTAAAACCGGTCCATGGAAATAGGTTCTGCACCATGTGACCTTAAACATACCGATAAACTTGGGTTGTCGTTGACAACACTACTGCCTGGCCCTTCGGAAAACACAGGCGTGATTTTATTTGTTTCAATAAATTATTACATCATTCTGTAAACTATGTATCTATGTCACCTATAGATAGAGATTTAGAGAAGTCATTTTCTTCTATATTTTAATGATAGAACACAAACGGTCCATGAGAGTGGATATTGAGATCATAATATTTGCCATTAAGCAGTATTCAGAGCCATCTTTTTCATTTGGGTGTAACTTCAACAATAGCCTCTCCACAAGTTGTCGTTGGGAACCAAAACCTCGCATTTCGCCTCATACTTAGTTAACAATAAAAGAAATCAATAGATGGCGCTGTCTGTGCCTGTGGATGCTCTTTTCTTAGTTTGAGCTAAGTGGAATTAAAACGAGAGAATGAATGAATTAATGGCGTCGAATGAAAGGTAATACTATTGTATTTTTAAAGCAAATGTCATTGGCCCTAGAAAGACGTACACCGATCTTCTCGGTGTCCTTTAACCGTCACATGAATGTGAACGAAGCAAAAAAGATATGCACAAATTGTAGCAAGTGGTACTCTGTAGTTTACCCTGGGAAAAAGGCGTGAACGTATGTAAGAAGATACATTAGGCTTACTTAATGTAAGCCATGCCTAGCCGTACTATCATTAGCCGCAATGTTTTGATTACGAACGATTGATTATAGCGAAATTACGAATATATACCTACTGCATGTTTGTTTAGCTGTCGAAGACACACCGTTTTGACTAGTCGTCGATTTGCACTCAGTCACCGATAGTGAAGCTATTATCCATGCCTAATTATCTTTCAAGATTTTTATAAAATATACTAACACATTTTAGGTATACTTGTTAAAAGCATCTATATCTCCCCAATATTACGAGTCTTGGGTATGCGGTGGGGCTTTAGTCTCTTCCGAGTTCATTGTGACGTCAGCAGCGTGCGTGACAGATGTCCAACATTTATATGCTATAGCAGGATACAGCAAATACGTCACAGATGAAGAAATTCACAATGATCTGTGTACAAGTCAAAAGAAAAAGAAAATCATACTTATATGTACACCTAAAGGTAAAATTATAGTCTTTTTTTCAATTTTATTTAAGGCTAACCCATGAACGTAACTTTTAACCTTAAGAATTTCTCTTATAAACGGAATACCGAAATAAATCGTAATTCAAACACAATTTAATCAAATTTTGTTATTATATGGATTCGGATACTGTTAATCTAGGTAAGTAGTAGTAGTAGGCTAAATACTTTACTGGAAATAAATGTAAGCGAATGCGATTTTTGATAACTTTACCAAGTTCGATACGGTTTTCCGGTCTTTTATTTCCAGTGAAATAGTAGTAAACGAAATAGTACCGTAGGAACCTAGATTAACGGTATCCAAATCCGAATAATGATATAATAACATACATACCATCACGCCTGTATTCCCCGAAGGGTTAGGCAGAGGCGTACTTAATGTACACCCACAGTTCGCCGGTATGTTTTAGGTCCCATGTTATAGGGGGCAAGCCTATAACCATTCACCGGGCACAAATCTAGACTCCGAGCTGCTACTGAGAATTTCATAGAAAAACCCAATAACACTTTGCTCGATCTGGGGATCGAACCCAGGACCTCTAGTGTAGCAGTCGCGCTTGGGACCACTAGACTAATGAGGCAGCCGATATAATTTGATAGAATATTGTCTGCATTATGATTTATTTCGGTATTACGTTTTTGTGGCAAATGTTAGTGGTAGTCAAAAGCTTGACGTTTATCCTTAGAATATCGGTATTCATTGTCCAAAAGCAGTCAATACTCAATACTAATGTTTAGCTGCATCGGATAACAATGGAATACTACCCCGATATAGTTGGGAATGGGCTAGGAGGATGATAATACAGTGAAAAACAATTAAGTCATATTTAATTTTAAAGTCTATATTAATTATTAGCAATATCGATAAAATAACAGTGACCTCGGTCAATCAGTTTTAGCTAACGCATAGCAATCGGCACAAACAAACCAGGAGTTGCATAGTTTAAACTTATTTATTGAGTATTGAAGAGATCACTGACCGCCAGCTTCTGCTAGAGGTTTGTGATAACTGAACGGCCATCTGTAATTGCAACGTCATTATTTTTCTCTTATTTTTTGACTACCTCATTAGTCTATTGGTCCCAAGCGAGATTGCTACGCTAAAGGTCCTGGGTTCGATCCCCAGGTCGAGCAAAGTGTTATTGGGTTTTTCTATGAAATTCTCAGTAACAGTTCTCAGTCTGGATTTGTGCCCGGTTAATGGCAATAGGCTCATCTATTACATGGGACCTAAACATACCGGCGATCTGTGGGTGTACATTAGTACGCCTCTGCCTAACCCTTCGGGGAATACAGGCGTAATGGTATGTGTCTGTTGTATTTTTCTAGCTTACGAGCTAAAGTATGAAGAATTGGAGAAATGGTCGTATATAGACATCGCTGTGATCAAAGTAGAATCACCATATGACTTAGGAGATGAATCGTATGCCAGTGTTTGTTCTTATAAACCAGTTCCAATACCAATTAACTACGAAGTGAAATTTCAAGAGCCAGGAGTCGATGCTATTGTATTTGGATGGGGTCATCATGACAAATGGCGAACGGTATGAATTGTTTTTCTACTTTTATAGAATTGGCTTATGACAATAATTTTTCCTGTAATCTAACAACAGCGTGGTTTGGATAATAGTTTATACATTCATAATATAGTTAATATGTATCATCACTAATCATCAGTCACTCTTTTAGTGCGTTTTTAAATTATAAATATCTAGTATTAATATAACAAAACTTATTTTAGGCATCCAATCCCAACTACCGATTGCATAAAAACGATCCCCCTCCACAGAGTGGTAACAATTGGTTTCGCTAATTATTCCTTGGCAGGCTAATAATGACAAATGTATCGTTACTATTTAATTAGGTATCTATTATAATTTTCTGTAACCCTGAATCTGTCTGGTAAATGAAGACAAACAGGTTCATGTCATCATCGTTAATAAACTTGTTGATCAATACGATAGTCTGGAAGAAAGTGTTATCTTTAGATTATTCTCTTTTCTATTAGATTAAATGTATTGTCTCATAGTATATTCTACGATTTATTAACTGCTATTTGCTGTTCCGTTTTTAGCAAGGGGATACAGCGAATTATAATCAAGAAATGCTGAATTATGCGCCATTATTGATACAAGACAAGGAAGAATGTAAGAAACACTATGAAGTTTATAACGGTATGGATGAAGTAATAGACAGATACATGCTCTGTACTTTTGAAATGGGTAATATAAATTCAATGGGAGAAACTATTATAAAGACTCCACCAACGGCACAAGGATGTAATATTCAATCAAAAAAGCTTAAGGGATATGAGGGTGTATCTGTGAGTATTTTTGTTTATTCGTGATAGGCTTACGCTTGACTTCCAGTTCGTCTGATGTTAAGCGATACTGCGATCTACGTTGGAACGCGCTTGCCTAGAAGAAACCGATTCAAAGAAATCCAGATTATATCTATCAGAGAAGGCCCACTCGGGAAGTGCATTCCATATTTCAGCAGTACGCATGATAAAAGTGGACTTAAAGAGTTTCGTTCGGGTTTTTGGAAAGTCTACAATGAATCGATGTCGCTATATCGTGCTTCTGGTCGTCCGATAGGAGTGTAGAGACATCTACCGCGCTACATACAAACTGGACAAGTCCTGACTCGCGCAAGTGAATCGACCGACTCACTGGGGCATTCAACGCACGCACCGCAACACAGTCCCGACTCACTGCGGACTACGCGGCATCCTGTTCCGACTCACTGGAACACACTCCACTGGCATTAGCAAGTTCTTCAGACGCACTGACCGCTGACTCATCGACACGACCATCGACATAACAACAACATACAACATAACATCGGGGTGTGATGTAGCGACATCTACCGCGCTACATACAAACTGGACAAGTCCTGAATCGCGCAAGTGAAGTTTGCAACGCAGCCTGCATATATACAACTGCCCGACATCAACCGTCGGGCCGTGGCCCGCCAGGCAAAACACCCGCCTGGTCGGAGGACTCGGCCTCTCTTTGGTGTGAGGGACTACACACCTCGCCCTTCCACAGTAGAAAGGGCTAGGGGGAGTAAGATTGTGGAGATCTGATGCACACTCTCCGAAATGTAAAATGGTTTGAATAATCAATTTACATTTAAAATGTCATTTAGCTACCCATCCTAATTGTCATAAGAATCCTTTTTTTTATGGGATAAGAGGGCAAACGAACAGACGGATCGCCTGATGGTGAGCGATTACCGCCGCCCATTGACACCCGCAACACCAGAGGAGTCACAAGTGCGTTGCCGACCATTTAACACAACGGAAACGTTGTTTCACGTCGGGTTTCTGTGAGGCCGTGGTATCACTCCGGTCGAGCCGGCCCATTCGTGCCGAAGCGTGGCTCTCCCACGTAAATGGAGACATTACCTTACCTTATGGAGGCATTAATGGTAGCGAGATTCAAAATGTCACTGAGTTGCGAACGTCAGTCAGTTGCCTTGTACGAGTATAAACTGGAAGAAAAGGCTAATAAATTGTATTTATATTTTTTATATACTTACGTACCATCCAGTAACAGATGATAATTATTATTAAGACACGTATTTATAATTGATGACTGCCTCATTAGTCTAGTGGTCCCAAGCGCGACTGCTATGCTAGAGGTCCATGGTTCGATCCCCAGGTCGATGCCCAGTTAATGGCAATAGGCTCGCCCCCTATTAAATGGGACCTAAACATACCGGAGTACTGTGGGTGTACATTAGTACGCCTCTACCTAACCTTTCGGAAAATACAGGCGTGATGGTATGTATTTATAATTAATTAGACAATTTTATTACTTTAAGTGTGAAAGTAGCAACAAACCGGGTGAAGAAATAGTTTTAATTGAAAATACAAGAAAAGACATAAAAGGTTCCAATGAAACAATTCTAAATACAGATCAAAAACTTAATTACACTCTTAGCAATTTGGTGGACAACAAAACTCAGAATAATTCCTCATTCGATAAATTATACCAAAATTTAAATAATTCGAATCGAAGAACAGCTACTAGAAGACATGGAATTTGCCAGGTAAAAATTAATTGAGTATTTTTTTAAATTATTCAAAAATTTGCGAGATAAGCCGCCGCACCCTTAAAGCAAGTAAATTTAAGCCGCAAATTTAAACCCAATTTAACCAAATTGTGTTATTATTCGGATTCGAGTAGGTACCGTTAATCTACGTTCCTATTTTACCATTTCTTCTACTACTAATTCACTGGAAATAAACGAGTGGAAAACCGGCCGAAAAAACCGAACAAGCGCGAGTCGATTTTTCCCTATACTTGTAGTTTAAGACGGTATTACTTGCTAAATTTCATAATTCTAGGTCAACGAAAAATACCTTATAAATTTTGATTACCTTGAGATTGTCGAAATATACGATTTTCACGGCTTTTAGAGACTGTAGACCTGAGTATTTATAGTTTTAATTTCAACTCGATACGTCCACGCATTCCCGAAATAAAGGGTCTTGACAGACAGACAGACGGACAGACGGACAACAAAGTTAGGTACAAGGAACCCTAAAAATTATCAAAAATTAACTACATTTATTTCCAGAGAATTGTTTTGCATGAAATGGTAGGATAGGAACCGAATCCGAATAATAACACAATTTGATTAAATTCCGTTTGAATTACGATTTATTTTGGTATTACGATTGTAGGTACACGTAATTCAGTCCGTTGGTCTTTGATTGAAACTCAGAATTCCTAAGTAATCTATATATATCAAATGCTTTGTCCTAAAGGCTGACTGACGCTTATCATACCGACCTGAAATTTGGAGGGTGTGTTCTTTGTATGACGTAGACATTTCATAAGAACGCGAAGAATTCTACCTCTAAGGGGGTGAAAAATGGTGACAAAGTTTGTATGAAAGATTTTTAGAGGGTGAAACCGCAAGGTACAGTTAACTAAAGATTTTCTTGATGGCACTCATGGAAGGCAGCATTGTAAAAACGAAGGTCCATATTATAGAATGTCTTCTTCCAAAAACGTGGGCCAAGATTTATATTTGGTAACGTGATTAATGACTGGCTGACAAAAGGCTGGCGAGATGATCTAGGTGCTTACTGGAGAAATGGCTGTGGAAGCCATGAATACCTTATTTTTTATGGGATAGGAGGGCAAACGAGCAGGCGGATCGCCTGATGGTAAGCGATTACCGCCGCCCATAGACACCCGCAACACCAGAGGAGTCACGACTGCGTTGCCGACCTTTTAAAAGGGGATTGGGCCTATAGAGAAGTGGAAAATTACGAATCATATTTGCCGCTCCCGCATCAGATATTGCAGTGACATCATAGTAGATTACCTATAGCTTTACTCTTCTCTTAGGTACCAAGAGTTAACGCGTGCTCAGCTATAAGAAATTCACAGAAATTTATACTTAGTTTGTGTTTCTCTAATGTTATTTATTTAATGTATGTAACGCCTATTTGTTTGAAATCATTTTAGAACGATCACGGTGGACCACTTGTCACTTGGATCGGATCTCATGAAGTTCTTATTGGAGTTGCTTCAGTGTTTAAAATAACAGAAGATTTCGATTGCATTGGCCCGTATTTGTTTGCAAGCACCCAGTGTAGCGGAGCGTTTCTTGACTGTATATTAAGATCTAATCCAATTAGAACTGATGATCAAAGGCAAGTTACTTTTTAATTATTTAAAGAAACTAATATAATATTATGTACTTACTAGTGGGCCCGGCAAACGTTGTCCGGCCTTGAAATTAAAAAAAAATGTAGGACCCGCCTACCGCCACCTGCCGACTTAAATTGTGAATCTAAACCATCCAGAGATCTACTTAAACACACAAAACGTAGATTGAATTTTCCAATGTTTTTATAGTTATTCTGCTATTCGGTGTGGAGACAAATCCAATAAATCAAAGATCATAAAAATCGGTCCAGCCGTTCTTGAGTTATAAATGATGTAACTAACATGACTTTGTTTTATCTACGTCGACATACGTAATTTTATTATTATGTATCGTATTATGAAATTAGAAATATATTATGCAAAGAATTCATACAAAATAACAATTGATGATAATATTATTTACTTTATACAGACGCGCAATCTGCGACAGTCCTGCAAGTGTAAAAGGTTATGAATTGATTGAGAGACATATATCATGGAAAGATCATCCAGATGGGTAAGTTTATTTACAAAGCATTTCAATATTTACATAAGGTTTTGTAATTAAGGTCTTTACTCAAGATTGAAGCCCGTATTATTTTATTAAAACTAAAAACAGGATTCATTTCTTAAATAATGTCGCAGTTAATGCAAAATGTTGTGGAGTGCCGGTTGAGATGACTTACGTAGTCAAAATACGTAAAAGTTGTACTCAATTTCAAAGCCAAGGCACCTGCAATATCAATAAATTTTTTTTTTGTTTTGCAGGCCAGCTGACAATGAAAGAAACAAAACTGCAACTAATAAAACAATGGATGCAACTATAAATCAAACTGATACTCAAAAAGACAGAACTAAGGAAGAAAAACTGTTTGATATCACAACAAAATTATTTAATACTCCAATTCCAAATATCAATATTAGCACCACAAGTGCTGACCAAATAAACAACAAAAATCTAACCAATATAACAACAACAACTAGACTTGAAACAACAACCACAGGTTCATACCCAACAAGAACCGCAAGAATTATAAATTTAATTAAAAATACAACTATAAATCTGACAAACACATCAACTAATATCACAAATCTAATTAACATCAATAATACTACTCAGAATCTTGTCACAAGTTAAAGGCTGATAAAATATCTAACTATAGGATTATTATAGTAATACATTACAACAGCAATAGCTTTATAAAAGTGGTAGGACTCTATTGCTGGGGCTCGTCTGGGGTAGTACCACTGTATTGCTAAATAATCAGCCGCTAAATTCTAACATTATTGTGTTCCGTTTGAAGGAGAGTGTAACCAGTGAAATTACTGGGCATAAGAGACTTAACAATTGAAATTTCAAAACGCTGGTGATACTACTGGTGTTGAAGGCAGTGTGATTATTGATCATCATTAATATCAATCAATATATTTTAAATTTGAATTGCCAATTAAGTATATTTTATAAAGTATAGAAGTTCATTTTATTTCAGAGAACCATCAATGTTTATATTTGAAGTGTAAGTAGAAGTAGAGCAAGTATTTTAAGGGTTTTTTATTCTTATAACTATTAAAACTAATTTTAGGAGTATGATATCATATAATAGGACATTGATACGCGCACGACAATAAATAGACGCTAGCGACCTCAGTAAAAATGTAGGTAGGTACTAAAGTACGCAGTGTAAGAGACTTGTCGACTCTTCGCGTGATCAGAGGGCTTATTTATTCTTGGGTCAAAGAATTAGCATTGCCATTCAACGTGGCAATGCTGCTAGTCTTCTGGGTACGTTATCAGATGACAGTGACTTGACTTTAACGCCTAGGCACGACAATTTTTTTTTTGTTTATCTTTACGTTATATTTTTATAGTTATTATTTTGGTAAAATAATGCTGTAAATATTATACTGTGAATAAAGAAATCGCAGTATAATTATAATTTTAGTTCTCCTCAAATAAATACGAAAGTAATTCCGTCTGTATGTCTCTTTATTACGATTTCACGCTTATACGGTATAAATTTAAAGAAATAGTATAGATTTATTGCACCGTGGAGATGGACAAGTCCCTTTGAGTTGTGAGTAAAACCACGGGCAATAGTAAGTAATTGATAATTTGGAAAAAAACTAAAATCCCAAAGTTTTCTAAATATTAAGTGTTTACGAACTCGATAACTTCGAATTCGATTAATATACTCAATAACGATGAATAAGGATATGTAATAAACGAAAAAGGAATGAAGTAATTTCGAATTCAGTTGCTTCTATAAATCTTTCTATATGCAAATCAATTCTAAATTGGAATTGATCGAATTCATTCAATATTTTTACATTATCATGAAACGAAGGATTTTTTGAAAAATTGTCTTGAATTAAGTAGGTAATTGAAATAAAAAGTAAAATAGGTAAGTATAAAAACACGGAGGCTACGTTAAAAGTTAAATCGCCTTAAAAACTATGATAAAAATATTATGTGCAAAACAGTTTCGGAAGTTGGTCCCTTGGGCCAGTATCCCTCGTTTTTTACGGTTACGTACCTCAAAAGTAAAAAACGGAATCCTTATAAGAACACTTTCTTGTCCGTCTGTCTGTCTGTCAAGACCCTTTATCTCGGCAACACGTTTGAAAATAAAACCATATACTCAGGTCTATTAGGCCCTTGAAGCTGTGAAATTATCAAACTTCTAAGTTAATATGAGAAAAAGGTACGGCCGTTTATGCCGCACAAAACGTACTTACTACTATTTCGACACTCTCAAGAGAATCAAAATTTATTTTCAAAATTTAATAAATTTGGCAAGTAATACCGTCTTTTACTTCAAGTACAGGGAATATTCTGAAAACTATACATTTGTAATTAAATCATAAAAATCTACAAATTTGTACGGAACCCTCGGTGGGCGAGTCCGGCTCGCACTTGTCCGGTTTTTCGTACATAGAACCACAGATATTTTAATAGTATTCTAGCAACAATTAAGATGATAGTGACTGCAAGACTATCATGCTTGGTACGTTTAAAATTTTATATCACGTTGAAGAAGGACCCGAGCACAATAGAGACATTGTTTTCTAAGAAAACCTATAAAAGAGATTGTAGTATAAGTAAAGACATTGTGATTTTATTATACCATAAAATATTCTGCAGAGGCAACCCATTGTGTAACTAAGTTGCAAGGGTGATTTCTGAGTATCGCAAGATTTAATAAAAAAAAAAAAATTATGTGCCACGGGTAGTGCAAAATGAATGAAAGTACATGGTTTTGGGTGACCATCTGAAAATTAGAAGCTAATTATCGGTCTGGGTGTGTGGTTGAGGGGAAATAAAAAAGTGAGCTCTTTTATTTCATCGGGGCTTAAGATATTGTTCCATAAATGAGCTCTTCGATTGTGTACTTATCAGCGATCCACATTCTACATTAATTTATTTGTAATTGTTGTCTTAGACAGTTTAAAAAGACATATTAAATGGTTAAATAGAAATACAGCATTTTGACTTTGTATGTAAGAGTCTTAGTCTCACATTCCCTCGATTACTTATACCAAATACTGATACAATAAATCTCTAGGCTTGACTATAAAAACAGAGCGTCCTAATCCTACAAAGACGGGATTAGAATGCTTTAGCCCATCACGAGAATTTGAATCACATTCTATTATTCAAATTGATCCTCATGAGAATTTATCGTACCTTAAATTTGATCAATTTCTTCACCAATAGATACCTGATAAGACCATAATTATAAATGATACATTGTAGGGATTTTTAACTATTGTATCTTCTAATTGAGAAGTTTGAGATAAATCTGACAAGAATTCATTTTAAACACGTCTTTTTTAATTTATTATAAATACTATTTCGCTAGCTACCACATTGGTGTCATACTTAATAAGACTAGATATAATTTTACGTTATATTAAATACTGGTTCGTGTTATACTTATTAGAGTTCTAAAAGCGAATTCAGGAGAACCAAGTCTGAGACAACATAGCGACTGAAAACAGTCTGTGCAAAGTGGTTAAATACCAAGTAAAACACGTGGATTACGTCCCAAACTAACACAAAGTTCGGTAGTTGTCTGCGAAGATCAACTCAGATAAAACTACTTATAGTAAGTAATTATTCTATTTTTTTAATCTTATTAGTAATGTGGGTGCCTCATTACTAGTATTCTTGTTAACCCCTCGTGCTAAGCTAAATGCTTGTGTTACTTACGAGTGCATTCACGGCGGTAGTGCAATGAGTGGGTTTCGAACCGGCAACCTCATGATCGCAAGTCCGAAGCCCTAGCCATTAGGCTACCGCCACTTCAATTTTATATACCTACTGTTTAATTTTAGAAGACAAAATAAAAGAGACGAAACAAAATGTCTAACAAAACGTTTGGCGTAGCGGCTGAGTGATGGGCTTCTGCGCCATGTGTTGTGGGTTCGATCCCCACTCAGAGAAAATATTTGTATGATCTACAGGTAGTTGTTCCGGGTCTGGGCGTTTGTGTTTGTGAGAATTTATGTTTGTAAACGCACCCACGATACAGGAGAAAATCCTAGTGTGAGGCAACGTTTTTTTTAATTATTTTTTAGTAAAGGAAAAAATTCAATCGCGGGCAGGATTCGAACCTGCGCCTCCTGGTTGGATACACCAGACGCTCTGACCTCTAAGCCACCGCGAACCTTCCGAAAATAAGAAATGTTCTACCGACATTTCAGTGTAAATCCTGTCTATTACGTAAAGTGTATTGTGAATTTACGCATCCGGGTTACAATGAACGTTATTGAATTTATCTTTCATCTCAACGTTATCAAAGTATGTATTTTTTTATCGTCACATCGTCACATCGTTATCGATAACTGAAACTCCGGTGAATACTTTTTTTATAATATTATATTGACTTAAAATCTTTTTATTTTTAACCTCCGATGACGAGTTGTTATAAGTTTGATGGGTGTATGCGTACGGGCGTGCGTGCGTGTGTGTGTGTGTGTGCGTGCGTGTGTTGTCTGTGGCATCGTAGTTAATGAACGGATGAACCGATTTTGATTTTGATTTTTTTCTGCTTGAAAGGTGAATTAGGCGGTAGTGTTCTTAGCTATGTTAGCTCAAAATCGGTCCAAGATGGCCAGAAAATGGCGGATTACCTACAGGCGGTTTTCTAATGCCATATTTTTACTCATGACAGATCGGAGAAGGTGTATGCTTTTAGTGTGAGAGGCTGTTTGTTTGTTTGTGTATCATGTTGGTACTTTTGCATTTATAATAATATTAGTTTGGATGAGATCTGGGATGAGTCCAGTACCTACGTCAACGTGAAAAATAGTCAAGCGTAAATTGTCTGACCTAAATGTTCTAGTTCTAGTAATTATTGATTATTTAACAGAACACCGACGCCAATGTACATTGACAAGTAGTCTAAAATAACTTATCAGATGATAATAACTTGGTACTGACGACGGCAGAATTATTATAAGTTTTTGACAGCGCCATTAATTGTTGACAGAAAACAATCAGAAACTTGAAGCGAACGATGAAGTACTCTTTGATCCTTCAAGGTCCAAAATTTCAATTATAAATTAAATTTCGTGTATTAATACGTTTACTAGTAAATACATTATACCTATACGAAATGGAGATAATTTATATGAATAAAATAACTGCCTCATTAGTCTAGTGGTCCCAAGCGCGACTGCTACGCTAGAAGTCCTAGGTTCGATCCCCAGGTCGAGCAAAGTGTTATTGGGTTTTTTTCTATGAAATTCTCAGTAGCAGCTCGGAGTTTGGATTTGTGCCCGGTTAATGGCAATAGGCTCGCCCCCTATTACATGGGACCTAAACATACCGGCGAACTGTGGATGTACTTACATTAGTACGCCTCTGCCTAACCCTTCGGGGAATACAGGTGTGATGGTATGTTATGTTTAAATATAATTTAATTCATATAATTATAATATAATTTATGATGTTAGTGGTACCTATTTATTTAGGTATGTGTCATAGTTTAACGTGCAAATTTGAATTATATTCTTAAAGTGCCTAACCTATTGGAGAGTCCAGTTTGGTGCCTACCCCTTATTTGGAGGCGACGCTACACCTGGACAAAATATGGTACCTCTACCAAATCTAAGGTCTCTAACTTAGGTACTTAATTAATATTTTTTTAATTGTTTGCTATTATTTCTATTGCTTTACTTTTTAAAGAAATTGTCCATAGAGGACAAGCTTTAGCTTAGCTCTTAACTAAGTTATAACTACTCTGAAAAATCATGAGCTGCAATGTTAAGTTACGCTTGCCGTCATCAGTATAGATGGGTGACCATTCTATTATGTAGATAAAACTGACTGCGGTAAGTGCAGATCGGTTGATCAGTATAGTTATAACTTAGTCACGAGTCCCTTTATGCATTATCGGAGACTTATTATAAGTAATAACTAATGGCAGTTTTTATCCATATTTTATTACAGAAAAATGGATTTACTCAGTCCATTTTTCTGTGCTAAAATTTCAAAAAAGCTCTATGCGAACTGAACAATGGAAACTGCATAGCTAGCGTTTGCAAATTAGAAGCGCTAAGTGGAAAACGGAATAAAAATAGCGACAAAAACGAAATCTGCATAGTTATCGGCAGGATTTAAGGCAAACATTTTGTTATGTACATAATATTGTACGTACTGTTATACCCCGTCTATGTATACAATAGTGCTTACCCCTATTCTCAGTCAGCAATATTGTATGATAGTCCCTTCAGCTAATTCAGATAGAGCGCCTCTGCGCCAGTTCGCTTTGAATCTTCAAACCTGACGGTCTGCCTAAGGGTCTCAGCCTAAATCTATGTAACTTCCTATAATAAATAACCTTGCCTAAATAATATCTTTTTTTTAAAAAGCGAATTCAGTTGAGACCCATAACATTTTGGTGGCAGCGGTGGGATTCGGAAATCCCCAGTGCCGATCCGCGTAAATCTATTGTGTTAAAAAATCAGTGAAAACAGTGAAAAGACTTTCTGTTATCCGTAATATTTTTAAATCTACCCAAATACTTACCGTGAGTGACCAATCTAATCTAAAGTGATATCCTGCGAAATAAAACATTACTAAAATACTTACCAGTAAAAAGTTTGTGCATCCGTGCTCAAGGTCATCCTTGAGATCCTGCGAATTTCCACGTGTGTCTTCGAATCCTGTGAAACAAAGTATTATCATAATACTTACCAGTAAATCGTCCGTGCATCCATACTCAAGGTCATCCTTGAGATCCTGTTTCTACGTGTATCCGTGAGCATCCTACGAGTAATCCCCGAAGCCTGCGTTCCAGCCTGCGAAAATCATAATATAGTGACCCGCGTGTGTTCTGTGTCGTGTCTTAGTGTCCGTGCGTGGGTGTGTGTTTGTGTGCCGCTATGCAGCTAACCCAAACATTTGCTCTTATCGTCGCCTACGTGTTCCTGTAAGTCATTGAACATTATAATATAACTGTGAACTTTCACCTCGTTCTAATACGTACAATTTTGTTACATATTTTATAACTAATTACCTTGACCTCATAAATATTGTAGCATGTCAAAAACAGCTAAACCAGAGGACCTTAAGGTACATATTGATACTCCAACTGTAAACGTCCCAGAACCAAAATCTCCGACTCTGACAACTAGGGTAACTAGATCTACACCCAAAGGTGAATGTAAAATGGAGATTAATACCTTATTAAAATTTATTAAAGAATATGACGGCAGCCGAGAAAAACTAAATTCATTTTTGACACACTGTAATCATGCTTATGAATTAGCGTCAGAGTCGCAAAAAGACATTGTTTTTAAGTATATATTATGCCAACTAACAGGCAAGGCTGAAAGTGCTTGTTCAATCCGAGAATTTACATCTTGGGACCAATTAAAAGATTTTCTTAAAAACCAATTTTCTGATAGGAAACATTATTCTTACCTCCTAAATGAGGTCCAAGAAAGTAAGCAACTCCCTACAGAAAGTGTAACACAATTTGCATTAAGAATGGAAAATTATCTCTCTCAACTATTAAATGAAATTTCGTTAGGAAATTATAAAGCTAAAGAAATACCCGGGCGCACAGCAACTATGGAGGAATTAACCCTCCATCATTTCCTCATGGGATTACAACCCCGTATATCGAACATTGTTAAGGCCAGAGCGCCTAAAACAATCGGCGAAGCCGCTACTCTAGCGGTCACCGAAGAACGTAACCAACAAAGTATTTCGAAACGCAATAATTACAACCCACAGGATAAACCAACCAACCAAAATCGTTTTAAGCCAAGGTTCTCCAATCAATATCAAGCCAATAGAGCTAGATCCCCTCCAAGGCCAGCGCCCTCCACCAATAAACACGATCCGAATCTTACCTGCAGATATTGCAAGGAAGTTGGCCATGACTTGTACAATTGTCAGAAACGATTGTATAATAACAGGCGCTTTGCTAACAACTTCAAGTCCTCTGGGTATCAACCCAATCCTAGAACTCCTAGAATGAACTTCGTTGACGATTCCAATGTTAATGACGTAAATCCTGATTCTGAATACGAAAACCCTGAAACGGAAAACCATTTAAACCAGTAAATGTCCTGAATTCGTACCGCACAGGACTCAAGGCCAAAGTCGGTACATGCACTAATCCATCTACTAATAAATCCGATAATCCTAAGCCTAATATCCATAATTCCATTCCAAAGAGAGCTACGCGACAGGATAAACCCCGAAGCTCTATACTTAAAAACACTGGATGTTCAATGCCAGTAACTCCTAATCAGGAGATCCTTAAGGCTAATGCCAATATATCCAAGAAATCATTATCCTATTCTGTAGTGGAACCACAAGTATCCGATGGGCCACTAATCCATAAAAATGCTGGATGTTCAATGCCAGTAACTCCTAGTCAGGAGATCTTTAAGGCTAATGCCAATATATCCAAGAAATCGTTATCCTATTCTGTAGTGGAACCACAAGTATCCGATGGGCCACTAATCCTTAACAATGCTGGATTTTCAATGCCAGTTGCTCCTAATCAGGAGATCCATAAGGCTAACGCCAATATATCCAAGAAATCGTTATCCTATCCTGTAGTGGAACCACAAGTATCCGATGGGCCACTAATCCTTAACAATGCTGGATTTTCAATGCCAGTTGCTCCGAATCAGGAGATCCATAAGGCTAACGCCAAAATATCCAAAGAATCGTTATCCCATTCCATAGTGGAACCACAAGTATCCGATGGTCCACTAATCCTTAACAATGCTGGACTTCCAATGCCAGTAGCTCCTAATTTGGAGATCCATGAGGTTAACATTGACACTTCTAGAAAGTTGTTACCTCATATTATAGTGGAATCACAAGTATCCGATGTCCCACTAATACTTCTAGTAGACTCTGGTTCTGCCATTTGCTTATTGAAGCAATCATGTGTTGTTACACTTCCTAATTTAACCAAGAAACCTGTAAACATTAAAGGAATAGATCCCGGTAATGAGACAACCTCAACCGTAGGTTACTTCAACTTGAGATTCAAAGTCTCTAAAAATAAATCCATAAGCCACAAATTCCATCTGATAGAAAATATTAACCTACCCTATGATGGCATCATAGGAAATGATTTCTTCACAGCCAATAATTGTAATATTGATTATAATCGAGACATCCTTAAAATTAATGATCAAGAAATTCATATCCATTTTAATGATCCATGCTATATCATACCGCCCCGGTCGGAAGCGGTAATCGAATGTACAGTCCAGAACCCTGAAATTGAAGAGGGATTAATACTAGACCAACATATTTCTGATAAAATCTTTATTGCAAACTGTTTAACCTCTGTTAAAACCAATAAGCGAATTAATATAACAGTTGTTAACACATCAGAAAACCCGTTCACACTAAATTCAAACCTTAAATTGAAATTAGAACCAGTCGATATAAACCAAGATAACCAATCAATATGTTCCATTAACCTCAACCCTCATGTACAATATAACGCTTCTCATCGTACCGCAAATGTACTAAAACTACTTAGAATGTCCCACCTTAACGAAGAAGAACAATCCAAACTCTCTGACATCTGTTCAGAATACTCTGATATCTTCCACCTTCCAGGTGATAACCTAACTTATACCGATGCTTTAAAGCATGAAATCCGAACTACTCCATCTGCCCCTATCCACACCAAGTCTTATCGATTTCCCGAATGCCATAAGAAAGAAGTTGAGTCTCAAGTGAATAAAATGTTGGACCAAGACATCATTAAACCGTCCTCATCACCCTGGTCATCACCTATATGGGTAGTCCCTAAAAAGACTGATGCTTCAGGACAGCGCAAATGGCGTGTCGTTATTGATTATCGCAAATTAAATGATATCACAATCGGAGAAGTATACCCTATCCCTCAAATATCAGAAATACTGGACCAATTAGGTAAAAGCAAATACTTTTCAACCCTTGACCTTGCGTCAGGGTTTCATCAAGTCCAAATTTCCCCGGAAGATGCAGAGAAAACTGCATTTTCTGTACCACAAGGTCATTTTCAGTTTAATCGAATGCCATTTGGCCTAAAAAATGCACCTTCTACCTTCCAAAAACTAATGAATACCTGCTTGTCTGGTTTACAAGGAATCCGCTGCTTTGTGTACCTTGATGACGTAGTTATCTATTCAGCTGACCTGCCAAGCCACATCGATAACCTTACTTCCGTCTTCCATAGACTTAGATCCTATAACCTAAAACTACAACCAGACAAATGCGAGTTCCTTCGCCGGGAAGTCGGTTACCTTGGTCACATCATAAGTGACGAAGGTGTGAAACCAAACCCTGAAAAACTGAAAGCAGTCGTTAATTTCCCAATTCCGAAATCTCCTAAAGATATAAAATCCTTCCTTGGTCTCGTTTCATATTATAGACGCTTTATCTCTAATTTCTCTAAGGTAGCTAAACCACTCACCTTACTTCTGAAGAAAGACACTGCATTCCTTTGGCAAAACGAGCAACAACTTGCATTTGAATCCCTGAAGGAAAAATTAACTACAGCACCCATTTTAATATATCCAGATTTCACCCAGCCTTTTATCCTTACCTGTGACGCTTCAAACTATGCTATATCTGCAATCCTCTCTCAAGGCCCCGTAGGGCAAGACCGTCCTATCGCATATGCCTCGCGCACCATGAACAAAGCCGAATGTAATTATAGTGTTACAGAAAAAGAATGCCTCGCTATCGTTTTCGGAACCAAAGTATTCCGTCCCTATTTATACGGCAATCGTTTCAAGATCGTGACAGATCACAAACCATTGCAGTGGCTCTTCAATTGTAAAGACCCTGGATCGAGACTCATAAGATGGCGTCTGAAACTCGAAGAATTCGATTACGAAATCCAATACAAGAAAGGCAAAATAAATGCCAATGCTGACGCATTGTCCCGATTTCCAGTTAATCCAATCCAACCGACAAATAATCCTGCAACTGAAAATCAACCTGACTCAGAGCTAGACAAGGGTCTCTTAGACCTTCTCATATCCCCTCCTTCATTTAATCCTGACGAAGATATCTTACCTTCTTCAAATCCTCTTAGCCCGAACGAATACTCTCTACCACCTATAGACGCAAACTTACCTTCTAATATTCCTGACATCATTAGAGATGAAATTGAGAATGAAAATAATGACTTACCTGCTGAATCTCCCACACGACAAATTATCCCAAATGAAATTCCATTTGACCAGGACCCCAGTCCATCGACAAGTTCTCATCCAGACATACAAGTTGACGATTATCCAACATTCCTAAAGTCAATGTCAAATAAAGATAAATCCTTTAATACAAACATAGAAGAGCACAATGAAAGTCTCATGAAATGTCCCGCGAAAGTAATCCTAGTCCCTACATCTATCGATTTAGATGAATCGAATCCATATATTCAGGAAATACTGAGTAATCCCGAAATCAGTGATATTGTACATAATTCCGAGAAGGAGCTTTTCTTATCCCAAAAAGTCGAATTTAACAATAAAATCTATTATTTATTATTCTTCAAGGTACACCACTTCGATGAATCATCCTATCCCGAAATTTTTGAAACCCTAAAAAACATAAGAAACGAACTAGTTATATTCGGAAACGTCGATGAAATTGGTGTATCCGACCTGAAAAACCCATTCGAAAGACACTCGTTTGCTAAAATATATAATATCCTAACTTACCTGTTTCATAACACGAACATAAAAATAAATATTTACCACAATAATATTATATATCCGGCTCCAACTGAAATAAAGAAAATATTATATGATAATCATGATATCCCTATAGCTGGCCATTTAGGGTCGGCACGAATGTATAATAGAATCAAACAAATATATTACTGGAAAGGAATGCGCAACGATATAGAATCATATGTAAAACAGTGCAAATCTTGTCAGGAAAATAAAGCTTTCAGGAAAATTAATCGCGCCCCGATGCAAATCACTAGCACTTCCACCGAGCCATGTCAGAGAATAGCATTAGATGTGGTAGGGCCGCTACCGGAAGCTGGCCCCGGAAAATTGAAATACGTTTTAACAATACAAGATGACCTCACTAAATTTTCCTCCGCGTATCCTATTCGTAATACCACTGCCGAAGAAACAAGTGAATGTTTACTTCATTATATATCTATATTTGGCATCCCAAAAACAATCCTTACCGATCAAGGTACTAATTTCACATCAGACCTCTTTAAGAAAACATGCCAGTTTCTTAAAATAAAAAACCTATGGGCTTCACCATACCACCCACAAACTCAAGGAGCCTTAGAACGAAGCCATTCGACCCTGAAAGAATATCTAAAATCATACGTAAACGAGGAGCAGTCCAACTGGCCTCGTTACATATATACAGCCATGCTCGCATATAACACATCCGTTCATTCCACTACAAATTTCACACCCTATGAATTAATGTTTGGGCGTAAACCATTTATTCCTAATTCCATTTACGACGAATCCCTAGGTACGACATACCCAGACTATGTCCGTATGCTCCAAAATCGATTGAAGTATTCACGTGAGAAAGCTCTAGAGTTTATAAGAAAGTCCAAGGAAACTTCTAAAACCTACTACGATACTCATACTCGCCCTGTAAAATACAAGGTCGGTGACTACGTGTACCTTAAAAATCATTTAAGATTGCGTAAAGCACTCTCTCCGCTCTGGAAAGGTCCCTATAAAATAATAAAAATTAATGGCAATAACACACTTACCTTACTGATAAACCGCCGTCATGTCACGCATCATTTCGATCAAGTGAAGCCGGCCGATGTCAACCTGTAAAATAAAACTAAATATTATTATTACTAGGAAATAAGTAAATAATCCTTATCACTACTATTAACTACTACTAGTACTTACCTTATCGTGAAAATTTTAACACATTTATGCAATAGGCATATAAGCTAGATATAAGTATAGTATATAAGTTGTTAGATATTAATGTAGGTTATTAACTTTGCAGAACTCCGAGTCAAGCCCGAAGTCAGCAAGACTATTTTGTACAGCCGATAAAATCGAGCCCTGGCCTCTATTTCGACTACCTCGGCAACCTCAAAATAAATAACGGACAATTAAATATCCTAATGCCTTTAGACCTCTCACATTTTGGCCCACATATCGAAAACATTAAGTCCTCACTAAAAACAGCTACAAAATTATGCAAAGAATCCGATATAATTGAAAACACTTGCCTTAACATGTTCCAACCTTTAAATGCTCGATATGATGACATGCGTAAAGAGTTTTTATCAATTTCCCATCTCATGGAAAAACGGCCCAAGCGCGCCTGGATTGGAGGCTTAGGGTCTGTTATAAAAACAGTTTTTGGTAACCTTGACGAAAATGATGGGCTCAAATATGACGAAGCCATCAACGCTTTACAAAATAATCAAAAGAAATTGGTTTCATTAATGAAAAACACCATCTTACTAAGTCAATCCGCGATTTCATCTTTCAATGACAGCATTCAAAAGATTAAAATTAATGAAGCCAATTTAAACAAAATTATCAACCAACTCTCGGAAAATTTAACAAATACCTCCCTGGTCGTAAACGAACTAATATTACAGTCAAATATTAACCAAATTTTAAACAGTTTAGAAACTTCGATTTTAGCATTATCATTTCAACTAGAAGACATAACAAATGCCATTTTATTCAGTAGTCAAAACATCCTGCATCCGTCTATAATAACAACACAGCAACTGTTCCGAGAGCTCGCTGATAACCACCAATACTTACCTAACGACTCGGACTTGCCTACGGATTTAGATTTAAGTTCTATCCACATTATTTTAAATGTATCTAGGCTAGTTAGTTATTATAGTAATAACAAGATATTCTTTGTTTTACAAATTCCATTAGTCTCAATTAAGGAATATATTTTGTACCACAACATCGCTCTGCCTACACCACATAATTCTAAGAAACCCAATAGTTTCAGTCTAATATTACCTCATTCAAAATACATAGCCATGACCAAAGATAAAACCCATTATTGTACTTTAGATGACCTAAACAATTGTAAATTATTAAGTGCTGACAAGCGCCTCTGCGAGGTCACCAATGTTTACGTGTCAGACACCAGACCTACTTGTGAAAGTGAATTCATGACTAGAGTTATCACTGAAACACCACAAACTTGTGAGACTAAATTTATTTATGGTAACCTTGATATCTGGAAACCCTTAGAAAACAATATGTGGATTTATATACAGTCAGTGTCGAACAAAGTATCGATAGATTGTCGAAATGCCAGACTTATCGAAATAAATATATTAGGTACCGGTATAATTAAAATCCCTAAGAATTGCATCGGATATTGTAAAAGCACAGTTTTAATTCCAAAATTTAGCACATTAAATATCACTGCACCAATTAGCTTTCCCGATTTTAATTTATTGAACGACACTTGCTGTAATATAAACAAATTCAACCAATCAATCAATAATGTGTCCCCTATTCCGTTATTAAACCCTGATTTGGACAATTTAAAATTAGATAAAAACATTTTTCTTAAACAGCTTAAGAACCTAGACGATTCCCTTGAGAATTCTCATATAATTAAATACGGGATGCACTATTCAATTGTAACCGTAATAATTGTAATTATTATAACATTGTTCATATTCTTAAAACTTTATAATTGTATCCGACCCGGCAGCAGAATTATAAATAAAACCCCAGTTACCCAAAATATAGAATTAGCTGAAAATAAAGCATCAAATGATAATTCAGATCATAATGAGATACCACTTCCGGCTATAAAAACAAACTTTTAAATATTCACTTGACCTTACTAGTTTCAGGAACTTTTAAGGTCAGTCCCTAAAGTTCCTTCTTAAAGGGGGAGGTGTTATACCCCGTCTATGTATACAATAGTGCTTACCCCTATTCTCAGTCAGCAATATTGTATGATAGTCCCTTCAGCTAATTCAGATAGAGCGCCTCTGCGCCAGTTCGCTTTGAATCTTCAAACCTGACGGTCTGCCTAAGGGTCTCAGCCTAAATCTATGTAACTTCCTATAATAAATAACCTTGCCTAAATAATATCTTTTTTTTAAAAAGCGAATTCAGTTGAGACCCATAACAGTACGATACACAATACGTTAAAAAACTTGTTTATTGTCCCACTGCTGGGCAAATCTCGAAAATAGTCGGATAGTCCCCCTTTTTAGTTTGAGAGGTTACAAGCTGGTCTGATGGGGCTTGCAAGGCTTTACCTATCGTGAAAATCTTTTAGGCATGCAGGTTTCCTCAAAATGTTTTCCTCAACCGTTTTAATGAGTGATAAATTAATAACTTATTTTTTTATGGGATAGGGGGACAAACGAGCAGACGGATCGCCTGATGGTAAGCGATTATTGCCGCCCGTGGACACCCGCAACACCAGAAGAGTCACAAGTGCGTTGCGCGCCTTTTAAAAGGGGATTGGGGCTCCGGTAACGTCATTCACTCGGCGAAACACAACGTAAGCGTTGTTTAATGCTGGTTTTCTGTGAGGCCGTGGTATTATTCCGGTCGAGCAGGCCCATTCGTGCCGAAGCATGGTTCTCCCAATCAATACTAAGCTGTATCTGTGATATATTATTGCATGAATTCATTACGAAAAGTGTGGCAGGTTACTTTTTTTAATGATTCCCAAAAGTAATAAATTTAAATAAAACTAATTTTCACGGACTTTATAAGAAACTATTGATTAATATTGATATTATTAAATCCCGACGCTTCGGGTCCTAGAATTCATGTTATTATTACATCTGTAAGTGATTATTCACTAGATTTCTTACATAGATCCTGTGCCCATAGCTTGTATTACGCCTAAAAATGCCCAAAACTATAAATACAAAAGAAAGACGCACATTCGTACGTTATTGTATGTACCAGGTCGAACTAGGCCGCAAGTAGGTTGCCTCGGACAAACACGCAACCGGGTGAGCGAGCGCACGGCAGTCAATCCGGTTACGCTTCTATTTCCTTTTGCGAATGACCGTCGCGCTAACGTATTCGATTGCGTTTTATTTTCAGACTCGCACCGTTTGTTTTTATATGGACGCTTTATTGGGATTTAGATTTTAGTGTTTGTTTTTATGCAATATACTTGAATATATATAAATATATCGTAAGTACAAAAACAGTCTTGCATGCTAGCCATCACGAACAAGAGTCCGTGATACCAGAGAAAAAAATAACATAACATAACATACCATCACGCCTGTATTCCCCAAAGGGTTAGGCAGAGGCTTATGTACACCCACAGTTCGCCGATATGTTTAGGGCCCATGTAATAGGGGGCGAGCCTATTGCCATTAACCGGGCATAAATCCAGACTCCGAGCTGCCACTGAGAATTTAATAGAAAAACCCAATAACACTTTGCTCGACCTGGGGATCGAACCCAGGACCTGTAGCGTAGCAGTCAGTCAGAAGAAATAAGTACTTTAAAAATGTTGTTTTTACGAAATGTCCAGTTGGTTAAATGCCTCATTAGTCTAGTGGTCTTAAGAGCGACTAGAGG
Organism: Acronicta aceris; assembly: GCA_910591435.1. Taxonomy (NCBI): domain Eukaryota; kingdom Metazoa; phylum Arthropoda; class Insecta; order Lepidoptera; family Noctuidae; genus Acronicta; species Acronicta aceris. The sequence goes on along the minus strand of OU342780.1, from coordinate 5,670,142 downwards.
TCTAGAGGATTCGCTTCTCAGGTCGAGCAAAGTGTTAGTGGGATTTTCTATGATACCTATTCTCAGACGAAACGCCGAGCTTCTGGCGTTCTCACTCTTAAATGGGCCGCGATGGTAAGTTGTGTTATATCCAGACGATTATCAAGATCAATCCCTATAAACGTTTGTTTTAGGATTAAAAATACAAAATAATAAAAAACAAAAAATTGTGATTGTATTTAAGTAGAAGGTTAAATTTACCTATTAAATTGGTGCTGAAGAACCATGTTCAGAAGATAATTCACCGTGACCTTCCTTTTTAATAAAATCTTGTTATCATGTACATGGAAATCTTATTTCTAAAATGTCAGCCATAATCCTATCCGACTGTGATAAATCACCGTGTGATAGCCTAATTTATTCAAATATCTAAATGAAAATAATAAGGTATACCTTATTATTTTCATTTAGGTATTTGAATAAATTAGGCTAGGACTCAGAATGAAGTATATTCATTCTGAGTCCTAAGACTAGCAGTGGGATACTTAAAGGTCGATTTGATTAATCGAGGTAAGTAGGTATAACCTACTAAGAAAACCGTGCCCAGCGGCAAAAAAATATGTACCTATTTACGTATTATTATTTTTTGTATGAACGCTCAAAAGGGCAAATTTTCGGTCTACGAGATTTAGTACAAAATGTGATATGCAAAGAAAGCAGTGATAGCCTAGTGGTATAACCGTTGGACTGCCAAGTCAAAGGTCTCGAGTTCGAACCCAAGGCACGCACCTCTGACTTTTCAAAGTCATGTGCGTATTAAATAGTAAATTATAACGCGCTTAAACGGTGAAGGAATACATTGTGAGGCAGCCTGCATGCCTGAGAGATTTTCTCAATGGCGTGTGAAGTCTGCCAACCTGCACTAGGCCAGCGTGGTGGACTATAGCCTAATCCCTCTCATTTTGAGATAAGACCCGTGCCCAGCAGTGGGACAGTATAAAGGGTTGATTATGTATGATTATGTGATATGCAAAGTAGCATTTGATAAGCATCATCATTCCTTTACTATTAAATAGCATCAGATAAGTTATAATATTTGCTATTGAGCTCAAATTCGGAGACGATTTTAGGCGTAAACGTGCCCATAGTAGGATTCAGCGGTGAACCTGAACGAGTGGCGATCACAATACACCCATGGCGATCGAGTGATACTATAGGCTTAAAACTTAGTGCTTGTTTGGTATAAGGCCCCAAAATTACCTAAAAATCTGTGTTTGTTTAAAATGTATTAACGCTCAATAGGGTTGCAGTCTGCGACAAAATGCAATGTGCAGACTGTGTAAAGTAGCTTTCAGAGAGCAACAGAAATATTGTAGCTTAGGCTAAAATACAGGGATGAATTTAAAAGAGTAAATTCTGATTCTTTAAGTCAAAACTCAGTATGGCATACGAAAGCTTAAGTCTAAGTTACTCTTGGAATGTCTCTGAATTAACCCTTACACCCAGTGTTAAATTAGTACTTAGATTAGAAAAGGTATATTAAATAATAAATAAATAAACACAAATAAGTCTTAAAATACATAACTTACAAAAATAAATTCAGCATGACAATATTCATTTGTAATGTGACTGGTGCCTAAACTAAGCGAAGGCCTGTATTTCAGGACACCAGAGACTCCCCCCTATAGGATATAAAGACAGTTTGACAAGATGGACTGCATACACAATAGTTAGATAAATCTGAGAATAGATTTATCTAACTATTGTTTCTTTCTCTCTTCTATTATAGTGTAACTTACTTAGATATCTTTAGCATAAACACAACAGCCCCATACTTTTATAATATTTAAAGTACATACATATTAAGTATATTATGGTGTTATATTTATTAAACTTATTGACTAAATATTATTTTCATCAACAATTTTTAGAAAAATATTTCACGCGTATCTACATAAAAAGACAACTGACGCTCGGAATTTGAAATTCGAATAGACAAGCAACTCTTGTTCTGCCATGGAATACCTATAGAGTAATATAGAGGTCAGTGTATGGAATAGAGAAGCCTTTATGCAAAGGAATTTATAATAAATAGCCAATTCGAAAATCGAATTTGATTATAATATTTTTTAGCAGAACTTTTTCACTGTCTGCGACCTTCATAGTACATTTTTATTTTATATTTTAAGGTAAAACCTCTTTACGTTGGACTTCGTTGGCAATAGACTGATAATAATTTGACGTGTCATATGAAAGAGTACCTATAGTTTGGTATTCATTAAAGCAGTCAAATTATAATATTAAAAGAACTGCTTCAATAGTCTAGAGCTCGGGTTCCTGGGTTGTATCTTTTTTTTACATTAAGTAAGAAGTTTGATATTTTCACAGCTTGAACGGACTGTAGATTTGAGTGGATATGGTTTTAATTTCAACTCGATACCTTTAGGCGTTCCCGAGATACAGACGGACGAATGGATGGACAGACACCAAAGTGATTTTATTTTGAGGAACGGAACCCTAAAAACAAGTAATAGCCGCCATTTTTAAATAATTAAGTAAATATCTTGGCAAATAGGTTCCAGGTGATCACATATTTATTGTTTATTTCTATGAAAAAATGAAACATGTGCCGGTTTCTGACACTTACGCGAATATTACACATTGAAATAAAACTACTTTCTACGGATTTTATCGCAAAAGAAAACCGATTCCTTCCCAGGATGATCCGCGAGGCTATTGAAATTAAAAAACATCCAAATTTCAATAGAGAAGATGGCTGGGTCTTACCACCTGCTTGGATTATAGATTCCATAAAATCAAAATTCAAGCCCAAAACTGCAAGACCGAAAGATACGGAGCTCGTTCTGCGTGAATCGGATCGCCAATAATTAACAAAAATGTAAGGTTAGTAATTGTAACATTAAGACGTCCAACAACTTAGTCTACCCGTGACCATGGATGCTGTAAAGGATCCGAAACGTCGGGAATCAAATAATATCAATACAACACGATAAAATCCGTAAAAAGTTTAATTTCAATGAAACATGTGGTTGTCCACTGATAATTAAGTGTACGAAATACGGTTTTGTCATTGTATCCTACTATAAAAATCTAGCAAAGCCAAATTAAAAGGACCAGGTGCGCTGGGAACTATTAAAAAGGATTTGTCTCTAATTGGAGCTAAAGGAGCAGATTTATGAATGAATGCAAATTGCTTAGTCATGCTGACACGACACTGAAATATGAGCGCTTTTTTACTTGTGAAGATATAATTTGAAATAACAGTTTGTGTACGGACAGGATAGCATTAAATTTAAGTTTTTCAACCGACTTCAACAAAAAGGAGGAGTTATTTTTTAGTAAAGGAAAAAATTCAATTCAATCGACTAATCAAATTCAATTTACTAAAAAATAACTTAATAATCTTAGGATGGAAAATGCAAAAAAATTACAAAAAGATAGTTAAAAAGGAGGAGGTTCTCAATCCAACTGTATTACGTAGTAAGTGTAGTACTCTCGTCTGGGTGAACCGATTTTGATGATTCTTTTTTTATTTGAATGCTTTCCATGTGGTTTCATTTCAATTTGGTCCAGTTCTGACAATGGCATCCATAAGAAAACCATATAAGTCTTTAATTTGTATTAAGTATGTGCGCGACAAATGGACGAACAGCTCAATATCACGCCAACCGATTTTGATGATTCTTTTTTTTGATCGATAGCTCATACTTCATAGGTGGTCCCATAAAAATTTGGTCAAGATGACAATAACACGTAATTGATAACGTCGTCTAGGTACAGCCTTCAAAAACAACAGTTTCGGTAGTCGGTGGTGAACTTTTGTTTTCGCCACCGACTTCCGAAACTGTTATTTTATGTTTGCATTATTTTTATGTTTTTGAAGGCTGTTTTACTTTTTGTTAAAAGTTATTTTATTAATGGAATAGTTTTACAGAATTCCGGTGTAAAATATAGATTAATTTAGTCTATTATGAAGCATCAATTTGATTTTCCCAATAAGAACATCATTGGTACTACCAACTAATCATCATTTTACCTTTCCCAAGACGGAACGAAGAAGATTTAGGGTGAATGGCTGTTTGTATATTTTTTTGTGCTAACGAATATTGTCGTTTATCTCCAACGGTTTTTCTTTAAAGGGTTCGTAATTTAATAAAAAGGTGAATCTTTACTTAAATAAAATAGGTAAAGCTCTTAATATTTTTATTTGTAATTGTTTTGAATGCGTTTCATCTGACGGAAAACACAAAATGGGTCTAAGATGGATCATGGTATTCAAGTAAATACCCTCTAGGGCTAATCAGGCAAATTCTTAAAATATTTGAAGTTGAACAGTGTTAAATTTTGAATGACCAATTAATAGTTTTAATTTGACCTTTACGGTAAGTTATGTAATCTGAATTATTCAGTGAATGTCAATGTGATTAACAGTTATTTGGTATTAGTATCGAATTACAAGGAATTACTAGGCATTATTGCGAATACGGACTTCTTTACAATTAAAAAGTAAGTCTTCGAATAAAAAGCCCTCGGCGACTTTGTTACTAATAAATTATTTTTGTATCTACGTAAGTAGTGTCTTGTGTCCTAAAACGTAGAACAGTCAAGATAAATATTATTTTGATTTATCTCTAACCGGAGTTTTTGAACTTTGTTTACATTTTACAACAGTGTAAAAATAAATGACCAAAGATTTATATATTATATTTGATTATTATATTTCTTAAACAGATTATTGAAGTAAAATATTTTTTTTTAAAAGCCCGTATTTTTTAATGACATGCTGGAATTTTTGCAACTTCCTCCCGTGGTACGTGTAATTGTTTCAAGAATGACGATTAAATTCTAATTTTATCTTACATTTATTAAATTGAACTAAATGCTGGTTAACTTTTCAAGCAAATTGCCTAAAATTCTATACTTACACAGAGGTTTTTAATTCATTCTTTATATTAAGGCGGATCGGTAAAATACACAATGTTTAACTAAACCATTGCATGCATGCATGCATTTAACAATACTTTTAGCGACAATAATGATTTTCAATAATGATGTTAAATGTCAATTTTGACGAAGTACACAGTTATTGGCAAGTTTTTGGCTTGATAAGGATTTATAAGTATGCCAAAATATTAAAAAAAAAAAAGGATTTACAAGTAAAGGTTTTAGTTGTCAGTTGTGAATGTTGTATAGTTAATGTCGCGATTACTAATGCACTGAATCTAGAACTTGTTACGAGTATAAACCTACAAACTGCGAAAAATCACTTGAAATTTGAATTTCGCGGGCTCAGGTGAACGAAAATCACCGCGCTTTTCTTTTTTCTTTTAATTAAAGTGTTTTGTTTTAATATATGTATAATATCTACTTACCTATAAAGTATTTCACACAATGTTACGAACGCCTACGGCACGGTCGACAAAAGCGACATGACGAATGAAAAAGAAAAATATGTTTTCTATTAGTCGGTACCTACCCTCGTCAAATTCAGCTGGGATTACGGGACAGGTGTTGGGATTTTTTTGTAGATTTTTCTCGTGACAGATTTTTATACATTCCCTTCGGTTCGGTCACTTAATCCATGGATTATAATATTATTTATTAGGTATTGGCTGTTGCCCGCGGGTTCACTCGCATCCAATTTAGTGGTAGCGGTAGTTTTTGCCTAATAAAACATCATACAGGCAAACTAAAATTTTATACATAATTGTTTTGGCTTCTATATTATCTTAGTTATTGGTTTTTATTTTGATTATGTAAGTTTAAATATTCTGTGCATAATGTCAACGCAAATTCATTTTGTTGTCTTTCTTCCTTTTTAAAAAGATATCCACGTTGCCACATGATTTATTTTGTAATAAGTAGTCAGTTATTTGACTGCGACACTTCCTGGTTATCTACAGTGTGTCCGGACATGGACTAGCGATATTCTAAATACTTAAATATAAACTATTTTGAAGTACAATTACACTCTAGTAAAGTCGAAAGAAAAGAAAAATTATGCAATGAATTGCCTAATTTTTCTTTTTTTTCGACTTTCACATTTTTTTTCAAAAGTTATGGAATTGTGAACACATTGCTTTGTAATGCAGATGGTAGACAATATTATTGCCTTTCGAATAAGCCTATTTTTATCGCAGTATGACTAAAACTTTAGGATATTATGATATTTTTTGTACTCGCATAAAGCATATTTCAACAAAATGGCTGCCACATAGCGGGGAAGTGTATTGGACCCAAGCCTAGAGTGTAATTGTACTTTAAAATAGTTTATATTTACGTATTTAGAATATCGCTAGTCCATGTCCGGACACACTGTATATGGTGACATAGATGTCGCTATATAGGCAAGTTTTTCCTACATAGTTCGACGGACGGATATTAGGAGAACTCAAGTCTTGTGTTATGTTTCTGAGTTTCTCCCTACTCACATGTGAAATGGAGGGGTGAGTAGGTACTTAGGTACGATACATTAAGAGATGAATAATATTTTTCCATTTGCTAATATCGAAATGGGGCTTACAGAAAATATTCCCCGAAACTTATTTTTCCTTAGGTATGTCGTATTTTAAAATACTTTATGTGCGTCTGAGGAATTTGTTTTACGATATTTTTATAAAAAAATATAATAGGTACCTACTTAGTTATTTTTTATTATATATTGCATTAACGCTTGCATTTCTCTTCCTTTAAAATTTATATTTTTAGAAATATGGAGTAGGTAGATGTAACTCGTATTCTAAAAATTGTAGTTATAGTTTATTCTCCATATAAGTTTATTTTCATAAAGTTAATGAGTCTGTCATCCCAAGGATTTTTAATTCTATTAATGAATACGTAAAAATTTGCATAGAAAATGTGAGAGTGATGTTAAGAGGCATCCACATCATTAGTGAGGTTTTGAAAATGGAGAGTCCAACTTATAATGCGAGCCAAGCATGAGATTTTGAGAAGTTTCATGGCAAGCATGGGCGGGGCAAGGGGGATGGGGTACAAGGGTGGTCAATGCCCCTCTTTAGAAACCATTTTGCGCACCCTAGATAAATTAAAATTTCTCTTTAAATGCCAGTGGTTAGTTTAGTTAGACGCTGTACTTATAAATGACGTTCAGCAAACGACACAAAAAATAAAATGTGATAAAAAAGTCGTTAACCTAAGCCAATACATCGACAAAGTTTAGAAATTGCTGGGATGATGAAAATTTTGTTCGTTCTCAACCGCTTGCGCGTAAATCATGTTTTTCCCACACATGATTGATGAGAACGCAAACAATAAAATCGGCAAGTGTCGATGTTGTGACGAGGGTGAGTGTGAACCTTTTATACATCCTACAGCTTTTGTACACATGACGGGAAACTACAATAAAGATTAATAATAAGAAAAAAGCTGGCTCGTTGAAAATTCTATTGAAATATTCTGGCCATTTTCCTTTTTTTCCTAAGCCTCCAACTAGACTACATAAATAAATAATTTTGTATTGATTTCTGATACGCAAATATAATACGTATTGTAATGAAACCATTTTTACGGCGGGATGCAATAAAAAAAGTAGTACCTATAATATTTATAAAGCGTTTTTTTTATATAAGATACGACTTAAGTGGGTATTACATTGTCATCAAGGGACAAGTATAAAATATATGTATTTTCAAGTTTCACTAGTTTTTTTTATGGGATAGGAGGGCAAACGAGCAGACGGATCGCCCGATGGTAAGCGATTAACGCCGCCCATGGACACCCGCAGCACCAGAATAGTCACAAGTGCGTTGCCGACCTTTTAAAATTGGAGAGATTGGCCTCTCTCCAATTGGGCCTTCAGTAACCTCACTCACTCGAAACACAACGTATGCGTTGTTTAACGCCGGTTTTCTGTGAGACCGTGGTATCACTCCAGTCGAGCCGGCCCATTCTTGCCGAAGCATGGCTCTCCCACGTAAAAATAAAGTTAAAGTTTAAAGTTAATAGATATAATATACTTATCCCCTTATTCATAAAAATATAAAGCGTCTTATAAACTTTTTACCTATTGCTATAATATGTTTAATCTTGTAAGTATTTTAGAATAAGTCATTCGATTTATATTCACGACACTTAAAATATATGTAACAACTCCTTCCCATTTTAGTTATATCTTCAAAAATTCAATCCCCAAAATATTTATGAAATCGATCCAATCACCTAATCAATTTCAATCTCGTTATTCAATTTCCATCAAACTTACTCTTGATAACCTTTTGAGCGTCCGTTTGTTGACCACATGCAAGTATCTCGGTAACAAAGGCCGTGTCAACACAAGGGTGTACCAGCGGTTGTGTCTCCGAGACCAGACTCTTAGCGCAAACAAGCAGAATCTAGATTTATATACGATATTGAAGAGCTGACCGGACGAGATCGCCTCGTAACTAGGTTAGTGGCTGCTTCTTGCGTAGTGATGTGTATCCGCGTAACATACCTGTAAGGATTTTGATATTTATTAATATCAAATATTTTTTTATTATGAATACTTAGGTATGTAATATTCATAAATATGTATATTTCAAATACAAATATAGGCACTTTTGCAGATTTTTTGTGAGTACCTATCTAAACTTACTGATCTACCAACACTATAATTTATAATAGAACTGTAGACAAAAACATAATTATCCTTAATTTGCTTCGTTTAAATTTAGAAAGATTCACTGTGAGAATCACAAAATCATCATAAAAATATTTTATTAACTTACATGGCAAATGTAAAACAGTAGATTATTTGTGTTAGGAAAAGAAATCCAAAATAGTAATGGAGAGTATTTTTAAATTTTATATACCTATTTAGAGATATTACAAAAGTAATTCTGAAGTTATCATTTATTATCGTATAGTTGCATCGGAACATGTCACATCTCTAGGATCGGCGCAGGTAACGATTTTCCCTTTCCTTCCAATATTCAACGACCCTCTCATCTCACACTCGCCAGAAATGACATTCACTTAAGAATAAAAATGGTATATATTTTATTTCGTGAATGTAGTGAGTAATATTACTTTTTTTACAAGAACTTTTTCAAGTTAACTTTGTTTTAACCTAGTAAAGTTGAAGAGAGGTTTGTATAGACTTATAGTTAATAGTCTATATTGCTGCTAGACTGCGTTGGGCTATTAAGGTTTGTGTTTCTTGGCTAGTTTGCCTGCAATAATCTTCAAAGCATTCTTCTTCTCCTATCGGTGAGAAGAAGCTATGTATATTTACAATGTGGAAGGACGAGATTTGTGATTTTCCTCCAATCAAACGGAGGAGTTGCCGATCAGGCGACTGATTTGCTTGGCGGGCCGCGGCCTGGTTGATACCTGTTTATAAGTATTTTGAGTAACTTGCATTGCAAATATTGATATCACGATTCAGTATTTGCTTCGTGATTGGTCGGTTGGTAGTCAGTTGTAGATAAGATATTGACGTACACTTGACGTTGACGTATATTTGACATTGACGTTAACACTTTGACGTTAACGTTTGACAGAACAATATCAGACACTTTTATTAGTTTTTTACTGTAGAGATGCAAATTCAGAAGCTTTAGATTATTGAGCAGGTAATTAAAGTCAAGAAAAGGCGAGGCTTATAATTCGGCTTCGATAGAAACCCTGTTGTTTCATTCATCTGAGTTTTTACAAGCAATATTACTTGATTGAAAATATACTTATTTCAAATTGGATTACTTTCAAAAAACAAACTGTAATAAGTATTTAAGTACGCCATCTAATTGTTTGCTCCCATCCCATAAAAAAACTAGATGACGTCCAGTGGCCGAAATTCCACCAAAAATTCATTTAAATTTTGAGTTGGAACGTTTTTAAGGATCTATTATTGTCAAAGACTATAGGTAACCAGGTAACGAGCAGGTAACCTCTTTAATTGATGTTTAACTTCAGTAGGTACGACATTTGACATTCAGTATTTAGTTTCTTTATATTTATGGTATGTGTGCAGTGTTCGTGATTGTGTCAATAAACTCTTTTTCTTTCTTTCTTGCTTTCTTTCAGTATGCGTCAAACGTATGGTAGTGATTGAATGATTTTTTCTATGAATTTAATGTATTTTTTTTGCATAAAAAAATAGCATTCTGCACTTTTCCACCATATAAACTTTTACTATGTACAATTTCACACTCCTCCATGCGCGCAATGTGCTTAAAAAGGATACAAAGTTTTCTCTTCACGTATTAATATTTATATTTCATAAATTTAATTACTTTAATCTTACACTAGCTTCCGCCAGCGGCTACGCCCGCTTTATCAACGACCCATGTCACTTCCCAGAACAAAATAATCAAATAATTTTCCCGTTTTTGCAACATTTTTTAATTATGCTCCGCTCCTATTGATGGTAGCGTGATGAAAAGTGTACTATAACCTGCCCAGGAGTATGAAGAACAATTGTACCAAGTTTCGTTGAAATCCGTCGAGTGGTTTTTGTTTCTATTACGAACATACAGACAGACAGACAGACAAACAACAATTTTACTGATTGCATTTTTGGCGTCAGTATCGATCACTAATCACCCGCTGATAGTTAATTTGGAAATATATTTCATGTACAGAATTGACCTCTCTACAGATTTATTATAAGTATAGATAGATTGGTGACGCATACGTACTCGAATTGAACGTACCTACTATACAAACTTTATCTTCAACGTGTCACAACTTGCAATTTGTAAATTGGAGAGTACGGTGGTAGTTTATAAGTTAAATGGATCGCATTATGCGAAACTCACAGGGAAGTCGGTCTTTACATACGACGTCCAATTTAAGTAGACCCATCCACTTACCGTATTCTCTTTCTGTAATAGAATATTAAAGATACGCCGGAGATCTTCTTACTTTGGTCTGGTAATGATCCTGTCTGAATATGTCCCTTTCTTTGTACCTGTTTAGAATGATGGTATTTACTTTAAAATATTGGATTTTAAAATCTTCGTTCATTATTTGGATTGTTAACTTTCACTTAGAAGCTATTAGATACTTTTTGCCTCCGCAAAAATCAAATTCGTATTTTCCATTAACATTGATTAAATCGTTGCCAAAAGCGAGCATTACGGTCTGTAGCGATGATCTGATGATGCCGTCTGTCCAGAACAGACAAGGCTTGTAGACAACAAATGCTGCGTTGTATTCTAGAGGTAATCCACAGAAATTCCACAAATGAGTGCAAATTCTCTTTCGTTTGGCAAGACAAAAACTGCAATTATGTTTCTTTTATAACGACATTACTTTGATTGTTTATCAGGATTTGACACTCGCAACCCATGGAAATAAATTACATATATGTATAACATAACATACCATCACACCTGTATACCCCGAAGGGTTAGGCAGATGCGTACTTAATGTACACCTACAGTTCACCGGTATATTTAGGTCCCATGTTATAGGGGGCGAGCCTATAGCCATTAACCGGGCACAAATCCACACGCTGTTACTGCTACTGCTGGGATCGAACCTAGGACCTCTAGTGTAGCAGTCGCGCTTGGGACCACTAGACTAATGAGGCAAATGGAAATAAATTATTAGACAATATACCTTTGGTGTTACAAGTACTGTTGAAAACCTAGCTATTGAAATGCCTCGTATATTTAAATTGATAACAAATGCTTCTCATCTTGAAGATGTAATTTAGTCTTCGCAGTAACAGAGCTAATTTGCAAATCATTTGAAAACGCCGCGCGACCTCTGAACTCAATTAATTCTGAACGATTCAAATACAATATTTTTCTACAGTTTCAATCGAAGTTATTAATAAATCTGCCTCACTGTTTTTCTTGTTTAGTGTTCCACTTTGATTAATAACCAGATGATGCATTCTATTTATTTTATTAAAGATATTAATGAATGTTCTATTATAAATGTTAATTTAAGAAACTCCTTCATTAGTCTAGTGGGCTATGCTAAAGTCCTGGCTTCGATTCCAAAATCTAGCAGTGTTATTGGTTTTTTCTATGAAATTCTCAGTAGCAGCTCGGAGTTTGGAATTTGTGTCTGGTTAATGGCGATAGGCTTGCCCCCTATTACGTGGGACCTAAACATACCAGCGATCTGTGGATGTACATTAGTACGCCTCTGCCTAATCCTTCGGGGAATACAGGCGTGATGGTATGTTATTTAATGTGCTCATTTATAATCTAGTGGTCCTAAGCGTGATTCGACGATCGATTTTTTAAAGTGTTTATTTTTATGTTATTCTCCTTATTTCAATGTCTCGATTTATCTAACTTTCCTGTCGATTCATCTAAAAAATATTCCGATGAAAACGTTCTTATAAACAGTTCGTAATTAATCACGATAGCTCTTAACCGGTGGGATATTTGTTGCTCTCGTCCGGGCGACTGGTATTGGCAGCTGTTAATTACGGTCCACTTTACTTAAAAATATTCAATATCTCAAGCTTATCAAGAGCCCAGATCATCAGCAAAACGTTATAAATTGAGATACATTGATAATTATTATATTTGCGCTTCTTTTACGTTATTTTATTATCATAAAGCACCTTAAACCTCCATGCCTGTATTTACCAATGTAAGCTAAAGGTTCACAGTTCGCCAGTATGTTTTAGGTCCCAGGTGGACCTATTGTTATTAACTGGACACCAAATTTCGACTTTGCTTAACCTAAGAGCCTAAGCTAGTACCTACCTCACTTTCAGCAGAAAATCATACTAACCATAATTCCTAAAAATAATTCGCCCCCTATTGCGTGGGACTTAAACATACCGGCAAACTGGGGGTATATATTAGTACGCCTCTGCCCAAACCATTCGGGGAATATAGGCGTGATGGTATGCCTAAAAAATATTGCCCGGTGCTTGTTAATCAAGATAATTTGCAGCTTTCAATCAACACAGCATCACTTAAACGTTAAAACTGAACAAAATAATACCTGTGTGAACATAACGATATAGGTTACAGGATCGAAGTGTTAGCCTGTCTATACAGTTATAACTGAAAGCTCAACAGGTTTGAAGATGTCAAATTGAAATGTCAAAAAGAATATGTACTCGTTTCTCGTGAAATGGAAACTACAATTAAACTGAACTGCACGAGGCGACCTGTTAGGATTTCAATTTCAGATAAAATTGCGAACATAAACGTATTAGAAATCGCTGGTTGAAAACCAATATTTCCATATAAAAGCTTCAGAGCTCGATTGATTTTTAATATAACTGTTAAAAATTACAATCAAATCTCCTTTTTTAAACAAAATGTTTAAACTGCCTCATTAGTCTAGTGGTCCCAAGTGAGACTGCTACACTAGAGGTCCTGGGTTCGATCCCCAGGTCGAGCAAACTGTTATTGGGTTTTTCTACGAAATTCTCATTAGCAGCTCGAAGTCTGGATTTGTGCCCGGTTAATGGCTATAGGCTCGCCCCCTATAACATGGGACCTAAACATACCGGCGAACTGTGTGTGTACATTAAGTACACCTCTGCTTAACCCTTCGGGGAATACAGGCGTGATGGTATGTTAATGTTAATGTTTGAACTGATAACAAGATCAAAGTAAATTTCAGGATATTTGGTTGATATTTTTCTTATAACCTTGTTTTGGAAATCATAGTTTCATCAAACATAGTTTTTGGAGTGATTATTTGTAAAACATACTCATCATATTTTTAAAACTTTTTTAGGTAGTAGGTTAGGTACCATTATTATTGCATAACTGAATTGGTAGGATATACAACTACACAATTCAAAATCTTGGAATATAAAACACAATATAAGCTTGCAAGGTGAAATGCATGATAAGCAAAATCTCATAGCAAGATATAGGTACATAAATATGTATATATATGTTGCGGACAATATTTTTCTAAATTAGTTGTTTGGATCATCCATATTTTATTAAGAACTAGCTTTTGCCAGCGACTTCGTCCGCGTGGAATAGTTACTCTGTTCCCTAGTTCTTCGCCCGCGGTTTCACCTGCGTTGCCCCGTTCCTAAGGGTTGTAGCGTGATGTTTTATAGCTTGAAACCTTTCTCATGAATCACTCATTTTCCCAACATTTCCCTTCACTGCTCTGCTCCTATTGATCGTAGCGTGATGAAAAGTATACTATAACCTGCCCCGGAAGTATGAAGAACAATTGTACCAAGTTTCGTTGAAATCCGTCGAGTGGTTTTTGTTTCTATAACGAACATACAGACAGACAGACAGACAGACAGACAGACAGACAGACAGACAGACAGAGAGACAGACAGACAGACAGACAAAAATTTTACTGATTGCATTTTTGGCGTCAGTATCGATCACTAATCACCCGCTGATAGTTATTTTGGAAATATATTTCATGTACAGAATTGACCTCTCTACAGATTTATTATAAGTATAGATGTAGTCAGAGAAAACAGTACCTATAAAATAACCTTATCGATAAACATTAAACATGTTAGGAGCACGCATCGAAGTAAAATTCACACTAATTGATGGACCTGTAAGATTAAGCTACGCTTGCACTCAGTAAATGGACAGGTTCTTAACACATCGGGACCCTTATGCGCCCTAGAGAGCACGTTAAGTCGTCGGTTCGGGATGTCGTATGAATACAAATGACTATTGTTAAAGGAAGTCAGCAGCCTCAATTCTTGGTATGTCGGTGTTGCCCAGTAAATTGAGTTACGGAGGTCTGATTGCATTCACTTCGCGTAAAACCCTCCGAACCCACATATAACCTCAACATAGTCGGGATACAAGTCGAATGATGAATGACGACACGATGTAAAACTATATTTTTATCATTTTTTTATTATTTAACCTTATTCATTATTTAACATATTTTTTACATTCTCAAATATTCAAACATGGTAATATAAAAAGATTTCAAATATAAAAATAGTAGACCATCGGTATCGGGAGCAGCATCCAAGCTACCGGCGGTCAGGGCTCCAGAGAGAGAAACCTCCTAACAATGCGGGCCGTGTCTAGGAGTACTGCTTTCTGCATCAAGCCATTGATCCAGCCACCCAATGAGAGGCTCCTTAGATGTTGGTCGGGGCTCTTGTCTATTAAACCATTGGCTGACACAACGATTGGTACAATGATCGCCGCATCTACCTCCCACATGTACAACCTCGTGTGCTAAGTCAAGGTACTTTATTTCTTTTTCTCGATGGTGTGTGAAGTCTGTCAACCCGCACTAGGCCAGCGTGGTGGAGTATAGCCTAATCCCTCTCATTCCGAGAGGAGACCCGTGCCCAGCAGTGGGACAGTATAATGGGTTGATTATGTTTCACGAGGCTCTATTATTATTATTATTACTCTAACAAATGCGCTCTGGAGTCCCTAGATTAAAGTGCAGGCTCTTCCAAAGTTCTAATTCCATGCACATAACAGTTTTGATTGGAACGGAGACAAGCAATAATAGAATCTACCAGCAAGCTTGATTGAGTAGGTAATTGATGACGTAACTAGATTTTGTAGCTATTTATGTACACGCTACATGATAATTTAAACTAACATAACATACCATCACGCCTATATTTCCCGAAGGGTTAGGCAGAGACGTACTTAATGTACATCCACAGTTCGCCTGGTATGTTTAGGTCCCATGTTATAGGGGGCGAGCCTATAGCCATTAGCGGGCACAAATCCAGACTCCGAGCTGCTACTAAGAATTTCATAGAAAACTCAATAACACTTTGCTCGACCTGGGGATTGAACCCAGGACCTCTAGCGTAGCAGTCGCGCTTGGGACCACTAGACTAATGAGGCAGTCTGGATTGTGTTGGCATCTCCAGAGGTGTTTTAAAATTCAATTCAAAGGAGATGTTTCATCTTGGGCCAACACCATGTACACTATATAGATAAATAGAGAAAAAATAGAGGAATTTTATAAAAATACACACAAATCCATATAAAGAAGAGTACAGTTGTACAAAATTGTTTAATATGGAGATTTTTTAATAAGATAACCCTATTTTTATGGCATCCATGACAGTTGTGGGCATGACGTTTGACGACAATGACGACTTTGACAGTTGTCTCGTTTGTGTTCGTGCTTGTTGGGATTATTGTTTTATTATTTTAATTCGGAATTAAAATAGTCCAGTTTACTACTACGGACATTAAATGATTGTTTATTGACCGTGGCGCGCTGCCTACAGTACACTTTTGTAATAGATGAACATGAACAATAATATTACGATGACCTGATGTGGACTGTGAAATGAGACCCGAAATAATTTCGCTTCGTCGATTGAGCAGCATCTAGGCCATCAGGTTAAAATATTTTGATTCATTTCTATACTGTAAAGTTTTATAACCATGAATACTTACCTCTTTTTTGTTTTATTTTAGGTTGATGAAAATAGAGTACCTACCTAATGTGTTCACAATGCTTTGACATTATAATCCAAGAAATGTCGACTGCTATTGCTACAGCACATGAAAATCGCGAGCTCCAGCACCACCATGTTAGCAATGTTTGCTATGCATAAAACATCTTCATTTTGAGGCATGCTCACTCTAGTGTGCCAAAAGAATGCTAAAACAATTGCCAATTCCAAGAGAGGTAAGCATCTCTTTTGTTTTTTTTTATTGAAGGCATAAAATATATAGTACCCTTGGAGCCTTTTCTTAATTCTGTTACAGAATACTACAGTTACAAGAACAAAAATAATAGATACGAAGAGTTGTCCATATAACTACCAATATCCTATATTATCTAAAATCACTATTTATTAAACTGCAATAAGAGACTAATTATTATTATAGGTATATACCTTTCACTTTATCTTAATTTCATGTTATTTGTTCCAGGATGATGATACAAATCAATTTGATTTTGATACCTACATAATTTCATAAGTGTTGATGACAGACTTATATTTTGGACGGGAGACACAAAAGACACAATGTTATAGAGAACTGAACTTATAAATATATCTTACTTGCAAGGGAAGGATCAGGGTGTGTTATTATTGTAGTATATCTCTGGACAACAGACGGCAGGTTGCTTTGCTCACATGACATTTCTGTGGTATTTAGGTCAGGCTCAGCACTATGAAAGCATAGAAGGGATGATGTGGAAAATGAATAAAATCATAATCATAATCAAGTTGTTTTATTTATATTAGGTATACATATATAACCTATGCATCATGACTGATTTCTTATTTCATTCCTCTATCGCTAATAAAATGGAACTGTATAGTTGGACTAAAATATTTGCATTTCTGTAATGGGATAGGTAAGCACTTTAACAATAACTTGTAGTCATCAGGTACTGCACATTTCACTGCTTTCCTATGAATTATCGATTTCCAGGGTATATTGATAGTCACCAAAGAATTAAACTGCAGTAATAGTTTGATTAACAATATCACATTCGAGGCTCCGGTTCTTATTCTTCTTGACACCGAGGTATCCAGTCCCTAAAGTCCCTTGCTGACCCAATAGGTAAATCATGTGTTGACGCAATTGAGTAGAACATTCTGTAGTCCTTTCGCTTCCTTGTGGTAATTGAGTCGATGGCGACTATTTTCCCAATGGTATGGTAGTTCTATTTTATTTAATGAAGCATAACCAAATATTTTCGTACTCGCGTTGCATTTATAGACAGACAACAAACAATGTCAGTGTCATTTATTTTGACAAATTGATTTCAAATACGATCCGCCATATTGTATTTTTAATGTGTTGTGTTGCTCTCCTTGACCAAGATATTTTAAATGTACAAGAAAACGAAGTGAAATTAATATGAATTAACATTAAAAATCAGATTCTATATTTTAAACCTATATTTACGTATAGTGTACATGGAGCTGGCCCAGGCTCCATACATTCCTAAAACAACTCCTTTATCTTTGAATTATCATTACTATAACCTTCTTATTCCCAGCTGAATTTCAATCGTTTTTCTAAGAAAAGATTGAATAAGTATAGCCCTAAATATTACCTTTTAATTCTTTTCAATCTATGAAATTATTGAAAGAAACATTTTTTTCCATTTATATCTACTTGATTCCATTACAATCACCAGCCCATTCATTTGCAAAATATACTCTGATGCGGATTATTAGAAAAACAGCTAGTATTTCTTATAAAAAAGTTATTTTTTTAAGATATTTTCAATAAATTTTCATAGTCTGAATAAACTAGTTTGCCGATTGTATATTCAAATCATTTTAAGTAAACAAAGATCGCCGATCTGTGGCCGCACAGTCATATTTTTGGCATTAAACCACATATTATCAAATTAATTACTACCACTGCGTACCAAGATAACGTATTAACGAGATACGTTATTGAGAAATGAGAAAAAAATGAGCGTCATAGAGAGATTTTTTATTTTATTTACAGCTTTTTTTTTCCTAGCCTATTTCGTCCCGCTGCTGGGCAAAGGCCTCCCTTCCCTCCTTCCAAACCACTCTGTCTGTGGTTTTAGCCACCCAATCTCTATCGTAAGAGTCCAATTCATCGCGCCACCGCCGTCTGGGCCGACCACGCTGTCGCTTCGCTCCGTGTGGGATCCAATTTGTGGTGGCTTTTGCCCACAAATTAATAATTTAGAGCTTTAATTCTTTTAATTTGTGAACAAGAAAAAATAATAACGAATATAGGTAACATTAGTTCTTTTAGCTAGCTAATTTTATACTTGCATATTTATGAGCTCCTTTCAATTTTTGAATCATATTTTTGATTTATTCGATGCGTAGTTCACAATGTTTACCGAGTCTAAGCGATGGTAAAACAAAACCCATTTACGTGAATCTCTTTGAGTTGTCTGTCACAGAATCCATTCCTAAGTGCTTGTTATTCTGTAAAATTTAAACTTGAGTGGTGGCAATCATTCTGCGTTTGACACTGTTAGAGAAGTACCGTTAGCATAATTGTGATAAATGGATTTAACTTGTTTAAGGTAAATTTACAACGCGAGCATTTGAAAGTCAACGTTCTGATGATTGTTAAATCCTATTTCAAGGTTTAAATATTGAACAAATTTGGTATATATTTAAGAAATAAATCAATATTGTAATCATGTTTTTTTGAAAAAGTATCTGAAGTTGCTTGTCGGCTTTTTTTCCATAAAACCCACTTTTTGGAATCATGCAAATAATTTTGGTCTTTAAAAAGTACCTATTTTTGTCAATTGAAATAAAATATTTTGACTTTGAAATGTCCAACTCATAGAAATTCCAAACGTGCTTAGGTACCGTTAAAATGCTTTTACCAAAAATGCTCATTCCACACAAATACTCGCCATGTGGGCGCAACTTTATGTCAATATAGCTGAATAGTTCTTTAATTACTTTAAATTTGCTGTCTAATCAAGTTCTCAACAGCATTTTTTAATTTTCATTTTGTAAGATGAATTATTATATTAAATTTTTGAATTAAATAAATCAATTATTTTTAGTGTTGAAAAAGCAGATTAAATTTTGTGATGATGTTTAACTTATTAGTTTTTTTTTTTTTGAAGTTTTGTACTTCTTACTACTACTACTTGACCACCAAAATAGGCTATCATGATTTTAGTCTCAAATGAAATAAGATTTTTCCAACTTCGTCGGGGTCGGCTTTCAAACTAACCAGATGCGGCTGTAAATCAGTATTTTACACGAGCTACCATGAGACCTTTGCTACCCAAATTCTGGGCTACCAATATCCTGAGGATAGACTGGTTATCAGGAATTTTGGTCTTAATAGGCATATTAGGCACCGAGGCATGAAGCAGTCTCGACGTGTGGTGAGCCATTCCCACGCTGACCACGGTAGGCGCAGCTCCATACAGATCGATGGATTAGCTTAGCCGTTACTTAGTTTTAGTAGTAGTGACTTATGTTTTGGTCACATTTTCTTGAGCCTCATAGGATCCCCTTAACGCACCTATTAAATGTCGATATTATTTTAATATTAAAACTGTCTATAATAAAGTGGCTCTTAAGTTAATTATCTTAATTTTCCATTCGATAGCGCTAATTTATTAAAAGAATGGAGCAGCTAAACTTAAGGAGAAGCTTTTTCTCTGTACCTAGAGAAACGGTTACTTGAGAGCACTTTATTAAAATTATACTTTATTTAAATTTAGCAGGTTACTTTAAGGATGTACTAGTTACATATTTTATTATTTGAGTAAAAAATATAGTTTATAACTAACTGTACCCCGCGGTTTCGCCGGTTTTAAATGACGGACTTTTATACAATCTTTCCCCCCTTTTCACCATCTTAGGGGTTGAATTCGGATGCCTACGTCATACTAAAAAATACACCCTCCAAATTTCAGGTCTCTACGATCAGCGGTTTAGGGTTTGCGTTGATCCGTCAGTCAGTCATTCGGGACGAAGCATTTTATATATATAGATAAATTATTATCTATCATCGTTTTACTATCGTATAACTGATACGTCCAGGGTCCACGATTGATACTTTTTTTTTTTAACATCTGTTAACACTGTGGAGCGCAATAAACGAATTGAGTATTGAGTACGTCATTTAACTTATTTACGAGTACTGTCCCACTGTTAGGCACTGTAACAGATCAAATAATATAAGACACCAGTTCATTATTTTTCTATCTGTACCTACTCTTGAGTACAGCGTCTGCAAGCATCGTAGGGGAAATCGCTCAAGATCGACAGACACAACCAGACGCCAAACTTGAGGACTAGAGAGAGGCTATGCAGCACTTGAATTATAACAACCATTGGAACAACTTCTTCAACTATCAATTGTTATTCGGGGGAGGTCCAGGCAGATTGATAAACAGGGGAGAAATTTGTTTAATTGATAAATATGCCTTTTTTGAAGATGTCTTAGTTCGATTCTCAGGTCGAAGCAAAGTGTTATTAGGTTTTACAATAATTGATATTCCCGGTAGCAGTTTGGAGTTTGAATTTGTGCAGTCAATAATAATAGATTAGAGAATAGAGGCTATAAGCTAGGTAAATTTTATCTTACATACGGGAAACATAACTTTTTTTTATGGGATAGGAAGGCAAACGAGCATACGGATCACCTGATGGTAAGCGATTACCGCCGCCCATGGAAACCCGCAACACCATAGGAGTCACAAGTGCGTTGCTGACCTTTTAAAAGGGGATTGGGCTTCCGGTAACTTCACTCATTTGGCGAAACACAACATAAGCGTTGTTTATCGCCTGTTTTCTCGGTGGTATCACTCCGGCTGAGCCGGCCCATTCGTGCCGAAGCATGGCTCTACCACGTAAACGTTTTTATGTTAACCCAAATTTTAAAGGCACTGTATTTGATTTGCACAAACGTGAAATTATAACCAATAATATATGTATACCTCCTTTAGTATCAATAACATCAATCTTATCAATTTTTAAAACAGATTGAAAAATTTGTATCGTTTTGTACATGTAAATTGTACAAAAAGCATATAAAAATACGTTGTTATGATTTCTGCTTTATTCGTGCCATTTATCCCTATTCAAACAGTTGGCTATTGAATTGCAAGTTAAGGTTCAGTTCCGTAACTATAAGTTAAAGTTTAGCTACTCTATCGGCTAGTTTGTATGGGGAAAATCAATACAGCCACGCAGCTCACGTTTATTCTAGCTCTCATCTGTTGCTTCAGCTTGATCTTGTTAGTTATTAGTGCTTCTATGTTCAGACCTACTACAACTGCTGCTGCACTTGGTTAGAACATAAATCATCACGCTTATATTCCCCGAAACCGCCACTCATAGTTCGCCAATATATTTCATATATTAACCTATATTTCTTGTTCTTCTTCCTCTTCCTGCCCTTGTCCCAATTTATTTGGGGTCGGCGCAGCATGTCCTTTTCTTCCATTCATCCCTATCAGCCGTCATCTCATCATTCATTCATATTTAGATTCCACTTAATAGTGGATGATGGTGATCTCAGTTGGTGCAGCTCTCAGCTCATCGCGGCATCGGCTCAACTTGGCTCGACAACGCATCAGCAGCGGTGGAAATAACTTCTTACCATTAGATGATCGCCTGCAGTATTTCCGGACCAATACGACCTTCAAACCTTCAAGAAAAGAGCGTACTCCTTTTTAAAAGGCCGGCAACGCACTTGTGACTCCTCTGGTGTTGCGGGTGTCCATGGGCGGCGGTAATCGCTTACCATCAGGCGATCCGTCTGCTCGTTTGCCCCCTATTCCATAAAAAAAAAGATGGCTCTTCTGCTCTTTTACTGTTCATCATCATTGCGTATGGCATTCTTCCAGCTCGTTTGCCCGGATTATGATATGCTCGTTTGCTGTTATAATCAATAAAAAAACACACACAAATATTCAGATCCACCATAAGTTCATGAATTAAATTTGCCAATCAATCAGTAGAATTGGATGAAAGGGGACTGCGACTCTAATGCGGACTATCGAATGGACTCGACGTAAGCCTTAAAGTGAATTGCCAGGCAATTTGAGTGACTATAATACAGAAGTTGATGTCTTTCGTATGTCGTGCTTATAAATTAAATGTTTCTATACACTTAAAAAATTATATCCTATCCCATATAGATAATAATAATAATAATAAATCAATCTTTATTTATCTTCCACAAAGGTTCATAAAATAAGTTCACAATACTTTTCACACCAGTCTTTTGTGGGAGACTGTTATCCGCACTAGGGAACCCTGTCACGCAGATTACCTCGAACGTAGCGTAACTTATATTATTCATATATATAATAATTATATAAAAACAATAGATGCAACTTGTGAAAGCTGACAAATGTAAATCAAGTAGGTATACTCCCCCACTGTCCCCCCCCCAACCCCCAACCCCAACTGTCTTCACACCAAGTTTTTATCGCAAAATTTACCACTTGCTTACGTATATCTTCAGACACACAGTAATTTCTACGGAAGAGTTTATGTTTTTAATCCCCGTTGCAGAAAGTATTATAAGTTTAATGTGTGTATCTGTGTGTGTTTGTGACGTCGTAGCTCCCCAACGAATGGTCCGTTTTCGATTCAGCTTTTTTAGTTTGAAAGGTGACATGATCGAGTGTTCTTAAATAGCTATGATTTTGGAAAATCTGGCTAGCCATTCGAAGATTATATCAGTTCTTTTCTAGACGATGAAGGAATGTGAGCAACTTGCACAGGTCTAATCGATTTGAAATTTGGTATCCTGTTACTTTGGAGTTGCTTACTATCTATGGAGTTTCTTGCCGGCTCTTCTCCGTAAGACCTACTATTTCAAACCGTGCATGTAATTTTGACATTTCAAAAGTGCCTGGTCTAATTGAAATAAAAAATTTGAGTTTGAGTTTGAGTTTTGATGATATTGTGAGAACATGGTAATCATGACTTCATGCTGCGGGTGATTTTTTAATTTTTAATTTAATATTGTGATATAAAATGTTAAACACATTATTATAACATGCTACATTGTAACTGGTTAATGTTATGTACACCGTAAGTGTCCTACATAGCAGGTATAATACCTAGTCTGTAATATAATTTGCATAACTACATAATAATGTGGTTGTACTATTTAATAAATAAATCAGTTTTTGGGGCACTTGAAACATCGTACAGCCATCATACCTAAGTGGATAGCATCTCTTAAAATAATTATAGGCTACACAGCTTCCGTAGGAGGATGCTCGCCTATGACCTAATTACCTGCGCCGGTCTCTTCATCCATCGGATAGATTAGCGCCGATTCATACATTTTAGATGACAATATATATATACCTTTATGAAACTTATTCAAATCAAATCAAATCAATCAAATCAAATAGTTTATTTGCATGAAATGTGGTACATGTACAGGTGTTATAGTATAATTTTAGTTCTATTTACACATTTCACCATTTCGGTGTGCAAATGTTTCGGACTTCTAGCATGCAGAATCCTACAAACACAAAATAATCATAATGTTTCCAGTGGGCAATTTTTTAACACAGAATATTAAAGATTCATAGAAGTTAGACATGTCAATTTATAAATAATTAGTTAAATTATGAATGTCAATTTAAATGAAGAATTACAATTATTATAAAGTTACCATACAATTAATATTCATCTACCATTTATGTCATGTCAACTGTCAAAAAACTCTCGGAGATTATAAAATGTGTGCTGTAAAAGCCATTTTTTTAATTCAATTTTCATTGGTCTTAATGGTAATTCCCTTATAGGTTTTGGTATTTTGTTGAAAACTTTTATACACATCACATAACAGTTTTTGTGGAATAAAGATGATTTCACTACAGGCATTAGTAGTTTAGTTGGATCTCGCTTTCCTATTATAGAGTTGTCACGAGCACTAGTGAATTCATTTGAACATTTTTTTACATGCACACAGACTTCCATTATATATAGGCTTACCAGGGTGAGGATATTATTGCTCTTAAACAATAGTCTACATGTCTCTAGAGGTCCAACATTACAAAGGGCTCTAATACATTTTTTCTGGCTTATGAAAGCATTATTTACATTTGTTGAGTTTCCCCACAGTACCAATCCGTATCTTAACACAGATTCCACGTACCCATAATATGCAACTAGCGCAGCCTCCTTACCAGCTACATGTTGTACTTTACGAAGTGCATAAACAAATTTATTCAATTTCGTGCAGACATTTTTTACATGTATTTTCCAATTACAGTGTTGATCTATGTGAAGTCCTAAAAATTTTGTGTCATTAACCATGTCTAGTTTTTCATCTTTGTAAGAAATATTAATCAATTCATGTGTTGCTTTATAATTTAAAAATTGAATATATTTTGTTTTCGATACATTAGCACAAAGGTTATTAGATTCCAGCCATGTCATTATTAATTTCACTGTTTTATTTAGAATATTTTCATAATTACTTAATATGTCATTTTTTGGTATAATTATTGATATGTCATCTGCAAAAAGTATAGACTGATAGGGTGTTATTTTTGGCAAGTCATTTATATATAATATGAATAGCAACGGTCCGAGCACGCTGCCCTGTGGTACACCAGTTTTATTAGGTAAAAATGATGATCGATATGTGGTCATTTCAGATTTATTGTCTATTCGCGATATTTCAACACACTGTTGCCGGTTTTTTAAATAGCTCTCGATCCATTTAAGAGCTGGTCCCCGAATACCATAACGCTCACACTTGTCTAGCAAAAGAAAGTGGTCTACACAGTCGAATGCTTTCGACATATCAAAGAATATGGCAATGACTGGTATTTTCTTATTAATGTATTTTGTGACATTATGTATTAAGGAAAAAGCTGCAAGGCCTGTCGACTTATCTTTCTGAAAGCCGTTCTGCTCCTTTCCGAGTATTTTATTTTTATAAAGAAAATCAGACAATCTATTATGCATAACCTTTTCAAAAATTTTTGAAAAAATTGGTATTAGAGTAATCGGTCTATAATTTGTAAGTTCATGACAATCATCTTTTTTGAAAAGTGGTTTAACAATTGATGTTTTTAATTTTTCCGGAAATATTCCCTGTGATAAAGACAAGTTAATTAAACATGTTAGAATTGGTGCTATGATATCTGCGCAGTTCTTTATGATATGTGTAGAAATTGAATCATAACCAACTGACTTGGTGTTATTCAAAGAATTTATAATTCGTTTCGTTTCATCTATAGAACACGGTTTTAAGAAAATACTGGCTTTTAAGTGATCAATGCAGTATTTTTGGGATGGTATTGTTCTTTTACTATTATTCTTTATAGCCGTATTTATAAAAAACATATTAAATTTCTCTGCAACATCAGTAGGCTCTGTTATTTTAGTAGAATTATCATTAATCCAATCAATATTTGTATTATTTCTGTTGTTATATTCAGTATTTTTTATGATGTCCCATGTGGCTTTACATTTATTTTTTGAGTATTTTAATATTTTGCTATTTATATTCCTTTTCGACCAATTTATACATGTTTTTAATAGTTTTGCGTAATTACAGTAGTTTTGTTTATTGGTAGGATTTTTGTTTTTATAGTAAGTGTATCTCAAATGTCTTTTTCGTTTACTCGATTTTTTTATCCCTCTAGTGATCCATTTTGGAGCTTGCGTTGTAAGTTTAATTTTATTTTAGCTACCTAAGGAAGTATTCCCAGTTGATTAAAAGCAATACCAATTTTCGAGAGTCAAAATAATTTGTGCGTGGATTTTACTACTTAGATCCCATTTTTTTTTAAATTTATCCATTGATTGAACCCATTGATCAAATGGGTTGTGAATTATGATAATAATGAGATTCAATTAGACAGTAAATTAAGTTTTGACTGCCTCATTAGTCTAGTGGTCCCAAGCGCGGCTGCTACGCTATAGGTCCTGGTTTCGATCCCCAGGTCGAGCAAAGTGCTATTGGGGTTTTCTATGAAATATTCAGTAGTAGCTCGAAGTCTGGATTTGTGCCCGGTTAATGGCAATACGCTCGCCCCCCTATCACACGGGACCTAAACATACCTGCGAACTGTGGGTGTACATTAGTACACCTCTGTCTAATCCTTCGGGGAATATGGATGTGATGGTATGTTATGTTAATAAATAAGGTGGAGACAGCAAGAAATGTAAAATAGTACATATTTTGTCGTCTCTAATTTCAGCTCATCAATTTAAACATACACTCACGCCTTTCTCCCACAGGGGTAGGCAGAAACTAAAGACTGCCACTTGCTACGATTCTTGCATACTTCTTTTGCTTCTTCCACATTCATACATCTTCTCATACATACACGCCGGTTGCGAGTGCTACGCACCTGACCTTTTTGAAGAATTAAATGAGATATCATTTTTAATCGAATCATAAAATAAATATGATTCGATTAAAAATGATATCTCATTTAATTTAAAAAAAAGGTAGTATCATAATTATAACTGATGCTTCAGGGTGGCAACGTGCGAGTAAATACTAATATTTAGTAAACTTCCTTATTTTACGGTTACCCCTTTTCGTAGAATAAATAAAAATGTGATCTATACATATACACACAACCAAGCAAAATAGTAAACCTCTTACATTCACCGCAGTCGGATAAAAACCCACAGTGTTTCACAAAGAGCTTGCAGCACTTGCCTTTCGCTATCCCACAAAGTTTGGCAGTGACAGCGGAATTTAAAAGTTAATTAAATTGAATGCACTCCACTCCAAACTTCGCAAGCACCTACCTACTTTCTGTTTTTTGATTGTTTAAAGATTAAACGTCATGATCTTATCATCATCATACCATCACGCCTGTATCTCCCAAGGTGTTAAACAGAGGTATACGTAGAGACTCAATAGGGGCAATGAACTGTTTACGAGTCTCATTCTATTTAAAATAATGTTATAAAAGCCAGCCTACATGTACTGAAATTACTACTTAAGAGTCTGGCGGACCGAATTTCCGACACAAACGTAACACCAAAATAAATTGTAATATAAACAAAATTTAATTAAATTGTGTTATATTTCGGATTCCGACACCGTTAATCTAGGTTCCTACTCTACCATTTCGTCCAAAATACACACTGGAAATAAATGTAAACGAATGCAATTCTTGATAACTTTACCAACTTTAGTAAAGTCGATATTTCGGTCCTTTATTTCCAGAGAAGTAGTAGTAGACGAAATGGTACGGTAGGAACCTAGATTAACGGTATCCGAATCCGATTATTAACACAGTTTGATAAAATATTTTATTTTATTATTTTTATTTGGATTACGATTTATTTTGGTATTACGTTTTTATGAGCAATTAAAGCTCCGCCGGACCCTTATTATAAATAAACATAGCATTTGACAATGAACAAACCTACGCAGAACCAAAATAGTGAATACAATATCGATAAGTGTCGATTTATGATCAATAAAGAACAATAATACAACTTTATTCTTAGCTTAGCACAGCGCCATTTTTACGACACAATGGATTTAGTCCGTTCTAATGGATTGACTACTTATAAAGATTAATATTTCGTCGGAGGAATCAATTCAGTTGCATTCGAAGCGAGGCCTTAGTTAGACTCTTATAAATTCATCGGTCATAAACATATTGGTCGGATTTGTGCCCAGGTACTAACAATAGGCTCGTCGTTTATTACATGGGACCTGAAAACATTCCGGCAAACTAGGTATACATTAGTCAGCCTACTCCTCCGGGGAATACAGGCATGAAGGTATTTTATGATATTCCATGCGTTAAAACGTTCGTCATGAATTACTTCTTCTATTAGTTAAATCCGCATGAAAATCTGTTCAGTAGTTTTTGAGTTTATCGCGAACGGACAGATGTGGCGGGGAACTTGGTTTTAGATTATTTTTTTTTGTGATAGGCTTACACTTGACCGCCAGTTCGGCCGATGTTAAACGATACTGCGATCTACGATGGAGCGCACTTGTCTAGAAGAAACTGATTCACTCGTGATTTAATATCCTTACATATGTACAATATATAAGGATAATATACAATAATCTTGCACAATTCTCGAATGAGCTACAAATTGTTTTGGTAACCCTAATAACGCCCTATCTAACACAATTTAACCCAAGGGATCTGATTTGAATGTAATTTTCAAACTGGGTGGATCCGACCGTTCGACAATTGTTCATATGGACTTGAGCTTAAATTTGCGGTAGGTACACAGTATATGAAATACCTACAGAATCTATAAATTACGTTAGGGCACAACTCCTGTGGTGTTGCGTGTGTCCATGAGCGACGATGACTACTTACCACCAGGTGGCTCGTCAGCTCGTTTGCCGACTTAATCCATAAAAAACGGAATAATAGATTAGCATTGTGTTTGTAATTTGTTATTTGACGGGTTGAACTTTTCCAGTGTTTTCCTAACCGCTGTCAGTGAAGCCGGGCGTCGGTGCACGACGTCGCTTGCGCGAATTATTAATGCTCTTCAAGCGAAGCAGGGACGTACAACTTAGTCTTCCAACCCTTTCCTGAGGAGTAGATAGCGACACGTAATAGATGGACCGAACCTCTTACATCTGACATAGTTTATTTAAACGGGTAAGTCTGTTTTGGTGTAGGTAATATAAGGAAAATGTACTTGTAGATATCGTAAATAAAAATACATATATTTTTACGTAGATTTTCTTTAAATATATAATATGCCGTAATGCCTGTATTTCACGGAAGGTCAGGCAGAGGTGTACCTACTAATGTACATCCACAGTTACGCTATGTTTAGGTCATATGTATGGTGCGAGCCTATTGCCATTAACCGGGGACTAATCCAAACTCCGATTTATTAGGTATTGTTATTTTTAACTGGAATTTTTTTATTGTATCTAATTGGGTTACATATGGAATTAAAAGGCTTTTTTTATTATTCAAACTCCGAGTTGTTGCTGAAAATTTCATAGAAAATTCCAATAATCTAACCCAGGACCTTAGGTATAGCCGTCGAGCTGAGGATACTAGATTAATAAAGCAGTTCCACATCATAACATTGTTATAAAAGATTAAAATTAGGCGTTATAGAAAGGCATACTGGACTTGGGAGAATGCAAATTGCTTCTCCAAACTAATTTAAGTATTTCCAAAGTACAACTGAAACTCGGAGAGATTAGTACATTATTATAAATGGCCAAAAATCACAGTCGAATTCTGATAATCCCTAGAATCCAGTTAAATCCAGTGTTTATTTTTACTTAATATTAAGTGGATAAAGAGGCGACGCCGACGAGGCGACATTAAAATACTCGAGGATTTGAGTATCGCTATAGATGTTACATAATCAACCCATTATACTGTCCCACTACTGGGCACGGGTCTCCACTCAGAATGAGACGGATTAGGCTATAGTCCACCACGCTGGCCTAGTGCCGGTTGGCAGACTTCACACGCCATCGAGAAAATCTCTCAGGCATGCAGGTTTCCTCACGATGTTTTCCTTCACCGTTTAAGCGCGTGATAATTAACTATTTAATACGCATATGACTTCGAAAAGTCAGAGGTGCGTACCTTGGGTTCGAACTCAAGACCTTTGACTTGGGAGTCCAACGGTCATACCATTAGGCTATCACTGCTTTATATACACTATAGATGTTAATTTTTAACTATTATGACGACACGTTTGACGTAATAGCTGAGCAATCGGCATCTGCGCCACGAGTTGTGGGTTACAAATATTTGTATTTTTTTTATGGCGAACGAGCAGACGGATCGCTTGATGCTAAGAGATTACCGCTGCCCATGGACACCCGCAACACCATAGGAGTCATAAGTGCGTTGCCGACGTTTTAAATAGGGATTGGGCCTCCGGTAACCTCACTCACTCGGTGAAACACAACGTAAGCGTTGTTTAGCGCCGGTTGTCTGTGAGGCCGTGGTATCACTCCGGTCGAGCCGGCCCATTCGTGCCGAAGCATGACTCTCCGATGTTGTATGATCTACAGGTAGTTTTTCTGAGTCTGGCCGATTGTGTAAGTGAGAATTTATGTTTGTTAACGCACCTACGATACAGGAGAAAGACCTGGATGGGCGACGTTTTTTAAAAAAAAAGAAATAATTGACTCATTGGTCTAATGGTTCGAAGAGTGAATGAGGTCCTGAGTTCGATTCCCTGGAATAGCAAAGTGTTTCGTCGTGTCTTTCTATAGAATTTTCAGTTTACGTGCTCCGTGGTGTTGAGTATTGGTTTGGATTTGCTAACTAACCCGGTACACAGGGTAAAAATATATGAACAATACTCAGAAATCCTGCTCCTCATTAGCTTAGTGGTCCAGAGCGCAACTGCTATGCAGGTCCTCGGTTCGATTCCAAGGTTGAGCAAAGTGTTATTGGGTTTATTTATTAAATTTTTACCTGGAATAACTAACCACAATTTTTACTCCATGCGGGATAAAAATATGTGGACAAAGTATGGCTTTTTATTCAGAAATAGCAGAATTGCTAACACTTAGCTTATGAACACTTATCGATCTCTGATTGGTCGTAGGTTTAGAGTCAAAGAGCTAGCCAACCCGTAACGTCAAAGCCTCCCAATGTATTGTTGGTGGAAAATAATAGCCGGAATTCATTCTACAGGTACATTTCAAAGAGATTGCGCAACGCAAAGTATTGTATTTCGAGAATATTTTCACTGGAATTATTAAATGAAGGGAAAATGCTCTAGCATTTTTTTTCGGGCCTTTATATTTTGCTGTTATGACATTACATATACTTACTCTTGAGTCTAATTATGTTTGGATCTAAGGATAAAAACAGTGTAGTGTTTAAAGGAAGCGGCGGCAGCCTAATGGCTAGGGCGTCGGACTGGCGATTATGTGGTTGCCGTTTCGAAACTCACCCATTACACTACCGACGTGAACCCACTCGTAATACAAGCATTTAGCTTAGCACGAGGTGTTAACAAGAATACTTGTAATGTGCGGCCCACATTGCTAGTAAGCTTTTTTAAACAATAACCAAAAAAATCTGATATCGCTTTAGGTATTTCTGTATCTATACATATAAAATGCTTTGTCCTGAATGACTGACTGACGGATGTTGATCCGTCAGTCAGTGGGAATTCAACTCCTAAGGTTAAAGGCAAAAGGGGGTGAAAGTTTGAAAGTCCGTCATTTTTAGTAGGTAAAACTGCGGGGAACAGCTAGTTACCTTTTATTTGATAAGTAGTAAATTGATGTCAACGTTAGCATTGTGTTTGTACGTCTCCTATTTGTGAAGAGAAACGAACTCAACAAGCTCAAACATTTGAAGAAATACAACCTTTACAAATACAGATTCCGAAAAAGGTTTTACACACATACACGCGCGCACACACACAGACAAAACCAAATTTACATACTTTACAAACAAAATGTATTCTATAGTAGATCTCAGTTTTCGTTCTGTACCAAATTTATAAGTTACAAAGACATGCCCTCCACGAGACAGGCTTGACCTAATGTGGGGGTCACAGTGAACATATTTTCTACATACAAGTTACAATACATAATATGCTCTTAATACAAATACAATAAACATAATTATCATTTAAATGTATGGAAATGTATGAATAATACTTTTGGTCAATAAAAAATCTTATTCTTATTTTTAAATACAAAAAAGCCTGAAGAAATATCAGAATAAAATTTCAATCGAAAAGGACATTCAAAGCTATAATGGAACATAAAAAAACTGAGCACAATATTACGATTATTGACAAAATCGTCGTAAAATGGACATTTCCGAAGCGTTTGAAGGTTTGAACGTAAATTACCGGGGCTTGTTCACGGCACGCTAATTTTGGGGTGGGCAGTGAAGCATGGCGATATTGCTTATTCCGTACATGCGCTCATTTGAAACGTTTCACCCTCATAAATACGATGAACATATGGCCGAAACTGATACGCTTTGAATGTTTCAAGGATTTTGATTTATTTTGGGACTATCAACAGATTGCCAGAGTGCCATTTTGAATTACGGGACTAGGTACATAAACATACCATCATGCTTGTATTCCCCCTAAGGTTAGGCAGTGGTCTACTAATGTACACCCACAGTTCGCTGGTATGTTTTAGATCCCATGTATTAGGGGGCGAGCTTAGGCGACTATTGCCATTAACCAGGCACAAAGCCAGACTCAGAGCGACGAGCTGCTGCTGAGAATTTCATAGAAAAAACCCAATAACGCTTTGCTCGACCTGTGGATCGAACCCAGGACCGGTACAGGCGTAGCAGTCGCGCTTGGGACCACTCGACTCATAAGTCTAGTGGTTCCAAACGCAACTGCTGAAGCAGTCAGACTAGGGAGTATATAAAGATTCCATAAAACGTTAAACATGCTAGTAATATTACAAATGTGAAAGTTTCTGTGTTTAGATATTTGTTACTCAGTCCCGCAAAAACGTAAAGCACAAATTTTGCGTAAAGATGACTTATTAATTAGACTAACACATATAATATTTTTTATCCAGGTTAGACCCAATTCTGAAGTCTTCGTTTATGAAGTCGCGGGCAGAAACTAGTCCTGAATAAAATATAGCTTTTAAACCATTTTAATACAACTTTTTAGGAAAAAGACAACCGTCATCAAGTATTTTGTGGTGTATCTCCAGAACTTAACTTCTAAGAAAGCATATTCAAATAAAAACTATACTTAACTAATACTATGATTGATTACTTAACATACTATTATAGTATACTATAGGTTCATGATATTATGATGATATTATGTATATATAGTCGCCACAACATCCACAAAAATCATAGTCGAATCCTATTTTGGTGTTGGTTAAAAATAATCCGATATGGTACCTATTAGATTACTTATTAAATCCTATATCTATCACAAATAGAAATACAATGAAATTGTGAACTTCCTCCTTTTTGATGTTGGCTAAAAAAATCCAATAGGTACTAACGGTCCGGAGGAGCTTGAATCGCTCACAAAAACGTAATACCGAAATAAATCGTAATTCAGACAATATTCTATCAAATTATGTTATTATTCGGATTTGGATACCGTTAATTTAGGTTGCTACGGTAGTATTTCGTCTAGTACTACTTCACTGGAAATAAAAGACACAAGACAAACTGAGTAGAGTTATCAAAAATTGCATTCGCTTACATTTATTTATAGTGAAGTATTTTGAATACGAAATAGTAGACTAAGAACCTTGATAAACGGCATCGGAATCCGAATAATAACAGAATTTGATTTAAATTGTGTTTGAATTACGATTTATTTCGGTATTAGGTACGTTTGTAAGAGAAATTCGGTCCGCCGGACTCTTAAATCCTATTTCCATACGATCCGTTCCATCCCCAAAGTTATTAATTCTATAGGCGATAGAACAACCCAGTCAAGTGACGTGATGTTATGTCAAAAACATGTTTGCTCCGTCCCGGGATTAAAACTTGTGTAATTAGATGAATTTAATTTAAATGACTTATTGTATTGTATTATGTAGGTGTTTCTACATTTTCGTTAACTTAATAAAAGAAAATTATGCTATGTGTCGCTGGTTTATACTTAAATAATTTTTAATATGGATTTAAATGTAAAATTATTCTATTTTGTTTTGAAGACTCACCTTCCAAATTGAAGTAGCCATCTGAAATACTTACAACTGAAAGGTTTTACCTTTAGGAATCCCTTTTTGGGATATATATCTGGCTAATTCGAATCTGATACCCGCTCCCTTGTTCGCATGGGCGAGCACAATAAATTTATTTAAAAGTATTGAATTACTGATAGGTCATGGGATCAAATTGCTTTTACGTGGAATTTCATCCTCATAAACTGTTTCAATAAGACTATTGAACAATATACAATTATTAATTATATTGTGTTGATAATTGTGTTAATAAATTGTGATTTAATTACTATTTATTTCGGTATTACGTTTGTAAGAGAAATTCAGTCCGCCGGACTCTTAATAGGTATTATTCATACTTAGGTATATAATCATAATTAAACTATTATACTGTCCCACTACTGGGCATGGGTCTCCTCTCAGCATGAGAGGGATTAGGCTATTGTCCACCAGGCTGGCCTAACTATTATTACGCACATGAATTCAAAAAGTCAGAGGCCTTGGATTCGAACTCGAAACCTTTGACTTGGCAGTCCAATAGTCATATCACTAGGCTATCACTGCACTCATTCATACACATAGGTATTCAATTTATTAGAAGGATAGTACCTTTCACTTACTACTAAACTTAAACAGCCCATACACAAGTCTTGGGACATCATTGACGTTGGGACAGCTTTTCGCTAGTAATTTAAAACATTTTGATTTGTTTCAATGGAATCGAAAAATGGAACTTAGGGAAAAGGAATTCTGTGGGAAAAAATGTAAAGGAGTTTTACGATTTAAAAGTAAATAAAATCAAGAGCCGAGGGAAATCAGCGTTTCGCATTAAGAAAGCGTCTTTATTCTCATATTGAAGTCTCAACTCGGTGAATGATACGGTAGGCTGCTGATTTCTTGAAGAAAATTTTATCTTCGTTTTACGACGATGTTATTTGTACATAATAAAATACACTACAGTAATATTTTCTTAAGAGTTCGGCGGACCGAATTTCTCTTAAAAACGTAATACCGAAATAAATCGTAATTCAAACACAATTTAATCAAATTATGTTGTTATACGGATGCCGATACCGTTAATCTATGTTCATATGTTACCATTTTATGCAAAATACTTCACTTTAAATAAGTGTAAGCGAATGCAATTTTTGTTAAGTTTACCAAGTTTGGAACGATTTTTCGGTTTTTTATTTCCAGTAAAGTAACAGTAGACGAAATAGTATCGTAGGAACCTAGAATAACGGTATCTAAATGCGAATAATAACATAATTTGATAGAATATGGTCTGAATTACGATTTATTTCGGTATTACGTTTTTAAGAGAAATTCGGTCCGCCGAGGGTAATTCAAGTTTTGTGGGTAATTCAAGCTCCGCCGGACCCTTAATGTTTCTAAACAAATAAGACCTCGTTTTTTAAGAACTACTTAAGTTCTTTATTAATCAAAAGTATCTTTTTGGATATGGAATTTGAACGCGGTACGTTAGCATATGAATTGTGTTACGGTAGAAAGACATGTATTTTCAGAATAATAATAATCTAAAGTGAAATAATTTCCATTTTATCGAAAACTATAATTATTTTTGCAGTTTCCCTAAGAAAGAAATCATACCATCTCGCCCGTATTGGGTTAGGTAAGGGTATACTAATATTAATAATGTAAACAATACACACACAGTTGACCATTATATTATATGGGGCGAGGGATTTCATAGAAAAACCCAATAACACTTTAATCCCAGAACCCAGGAACCCAGGAACGTTAGCGCTCGAAAAACTAATTTAACATTAATAATGATTAGCTGGTTAATTTTTTTTTTTTTTAAACTTGTGTAAAGCAATGTGGGTCGCACCATTACTAGCATTCTTGTTAACCCCTCGTCCTTGTGTTACGAGTGGGTTCACGTTGGTAGTGCAATGGGTGGGTTTCGAACCGGCAACCACATGATCGCAAGTCCGACAACTTAGCCATTAGGCTTAGTATTCTTTTCAGTTAGTGATCTAAACTACGACAATCAACGTTCCAATGAAAACGATTCTTAAAATCAACATTTCTAACCCAAGTTCACCAATTATGGAATGTTCTGTATTTAAATATACTGATTTTTTTATCTGGCTACACGTAACGCCTGTCACGGACATACTACCTCTTTTGTTTACACACTCGATTAAACATGAAATGAAATCCCGACACAATTATAACATGTTATGTGAAGCTTTTCATCGCGTGTTTGCATTAAAACGATATGGAAATCTACCCAACATTTACATATAATTTTTGTTTTATTTATAGACCCCTAGTTAGTATATTACTTTGGCAAACATAAATGAAATGGGATCATTTATCATGGATGAAGAAATTCGTTTTAAGGTTTGCTATGATCCAACGGATCTATTATTAAAATGTTGGAATATATTATAACGATGAATTTTGACCAAACACAATATTGGATAAAACCCGTTATCTGTACATATACCTAGTGAATTACCTGATAAGTACAAAATCCCGAAAACTGTACCTAAACTTTTAGACATTAAAATTTTGTAGGTATATATTGAATTAATAATAAATTGTTTATTTCAGAGTTTTCCAGTTAATGACTGATATTTTTATTTCTGAAAATAGAGGGATTTTTAATACAACAACATGGAACTGATATTTCCAATCTGACGACGTCTGAGCAAAAAACATTAAAACAAACCCAAGGAATCTTTTCTTCATTTATAGTAAACTAGCGACCCGCCCGCGGTTTCACCCGCGTTGCCCCATTCCTAAGAGTCGTAGCGTAATGCTAAA
Source organism: Acronicta aceris (assembly GCA_910591435.1). Taxonomy (NCBI): domain Eukaryota; kingdom Metazoa; phylum Arthropoda; class Insecta; order Lepidoptera; family Noctuidae; genus Acronicta; species Acronicta aceris. The sequence continues at coordinate 5,633,396 of OU342780.1, read as the reverse complement.
CCGCTTAAAACCTTCCTCTTGAATCATTCTATCTATTAAAAAAAACCGCATCAAAATCCGTAGCGTAGTTATAAAGATCTAAGCATACCGACAGCGGGAAGCGACTTTGTTTTATACTATGTAGTCATATCAAAGGTAGGTCCTTAGACATTAGCTAAGGATTTAGGGAAATCACTGCGAGTAACAGATTAATTTCTTTAGCTTCTTATATCTCCTTGAATAATAAACCTATTGTAATGATGATAACGCTCGTCAACAACCTATTTTGCAGGTTGTTTCGAAACAAATCCTCGTGAACAAAATTGAAGTATCCATTATTATAAAACATTATTGAACCAGGAAAGTCGGCCGTCGGACATAATAAGGTGACAAAGTGCGAACATACTTTTAATGGCTACCCTCATTTCCATAATGTTTTACACTTTATCGCCCAGGATCAATATTGCGAACAGTGGTCGAATTAATTTGAATTCATTATTCTAATAAATTGAATTTCCATTGCAAGGTTTTTGTCTGCTTATCTCGACAGTTTAGATATGACTAGTCTCCTGTAAACCTAGATAATTTTGTATGCCACGATTTTTTTTATGGGTTAGGAGGGCAATCTACCAGACGGATCACCTGATGGTAAGCGATTACCGCCGCCCATGGACACCCACAACACCAGAAGAGTCACAAGTGCGTTGCTGACCTTTTAAAAGGGGATTCGGCCTCCGGTAACCTCACTCACTCGGCGAAACACAACGTAAGCGTTGTTTATCGCCGGTTTTCTGTGAGGCCCTGATATCATTCCGGTCGAGCCGGCCCATTCGGGCCAAAGAATAGCTCTCCCACGTAAAAATTTATTGTTGTATAACTCGATAACAGTAGGTACAATGACAAAATGATCTCGTGGCTTTCACGAAGGAAGGCTTTCAAGCGCTTGATAATCAAGTAATCGGACGTTCTTACTGTGTGATCTATAATTTTTTTTAAAATCAATTATATTTTTTATATTTAAGTCAAAATTTGTAAATAACAATAAGTATTCAAAAAACACAGGCTTATTTTTGACGGCACAGTTAACAGTAAGTAAGCAATTTTTAGGAATACAGTAATTTGTGCTACATAAGAACATGAACTGAGGTATACTTTGAAGCATATAAATGGTTTGAGCTTCTTATAACAGCCATTCGTGAAAGCCGCTTACTGTAATGATGATAGGGTATAGTAGACAATTACCGTCCATGTAACATTTCATTTTCAAGAGTAGGAAAGAAGTTTTTTTTTTCTTTAACTTGCATGTAGTCCACAAGAAACATGTTTTAACATAGTTATTATCTTTTTTGTCATGTTGTCAGAAAAATCATTTCGTATTTCGCCAACGGAACTGTGACCCGCTCGTATGGTGGATCAATATTGTATTTAATAGGTTAATAAACTACGAGTAATAGCAAGAAGTAAACTTTATTTCATCCAGGAAAGCTAAAAACATGTTAATAATTTATTAGTTATAATGGATAACGATTAGCATCAGAAGTGTTGTTCCCCTGTGAATGAAACACAGCTTCTTTTAGTGTAATTATATTTTTGTACAATTAGTATAAAAAAATGTAGGAATGAGATAAACGTAGGTATATATTATTCCGAGCCCGAATAAAAAATAAAATTCAAATGTTGTCTATAAGACCGCTCATTGTACGCCATTCTATGATTGATTAAATTTCACTTTTCATTCGTTTTTGGTGTTCAATAAAGCATATTCGCTCTCTCTCTCTAATTACTAAGTCATTTATTCAAAATAGATTAATACATAGATTTTATTGAACGTCAATGAGACATCCCCTAAAATGCTCCCCCAAAAACAATTTTCGGCATTGTCACGTCAAATAATGTACAGCAATTGTTACTTGTACCCTACTTTTTACTACAGCTAAGTATTTTTGTAAAAATGCTTACGAGGACACTAGCTACTTATTCTTACGTGCGTTATATTTGGAATCGAATGTTTTTACGCATGAATTGACAATAAAGAAAGTTTATTGACAAAATTGGTAAGCCTCGGAATTTGCGTATTGTCAAAGTACTTTCTACTTTCTTTGGCCTGTTGTTTTGTAGCGATGCCATTTTTACTTGAATTGTAAATATCTTTCGTATTTTAAGTAACTCGTTTAATACTCTTTACAGTTAGTACTCGTAGGATATAACCTGTTTCCATCATTACTTAATAACATTTGCAAGCATAAGCAAGAGAACGCGAAAAATATGCAATGATTTTTAAATTTGTTAGAATTTCATTAAAAAGCATACCTATTGCAAAGTGTAAGTACGTGGTAAGTAGAACCTATGCTTTGTTAATGTAATAGTATATTGTAGTTTTCTTTTCAAGATAATGAGTAGTTCCACATCACAAAAAATGTAAATATTACGTTTTTTGTCACTACTATCTAATTTAGTAAACTCTAACCCCCTTATTCATAAAAATATAAAGAGTTTCATAAACTTCTTATAGCAATATATTAACTATAATCTTCTTTACCCTCTCACAGAATATCACGTGTCGAAACAAGTCAAAACATAATATAGCTATAATATATTTTTATTAAAAAAATATTACTGTTATATACAGTTTGCGAATGTAATACAATTTATAATTGTTCCATTCTGATAATTATTTGAAATTAATGCTAAAATAATTGGACGTGGTTTTTTTATGGGATAGGGGGACAAACAAGCAGACGGATCGCCTGATGGTAAGCCACCCATGGACACCCGCAACACCAGAGGAGTCACAAGTGCGTTGCCCGCCTTTTAAAACGGGATTGGGTCTCGGGTATCCTCACTCACTCGGCGAAACAACGTAAGCGTTGTTTCACGCCGGTTTTCTGTGAGGCCGTGGTATCACTCGGGTCGAGCGTGCCCATACGTGCCGAAGCATGGCTCTCCCACGTAAAAGGTTTTCTGATTTGTAGCAAATGTGACGAAGATTCACATGACTATAGAGCATGGGAAGTTAAATACGGATTTTAGTCGGTACGCGTTCGAAATAACCCACCGCCTTGACGGACGATGTGAGGACTTTTCGCATTACAGAAAGGTTTGTCTCGTTCTTGCGTTGACGAGGTATATGTAATTGTAATCGTGTAATCGTAAAATCGAAATCGAAATTCTCTCAAAGCATAGCTGAGCGAATATAATTCAACTGCGCATAGCTTAATCGATTGAACCGCAGCGGATACCGCACCGACACAATTAACGTGATTGGACGGATCAAGTCGAATCGAGAACGCATCACATGTTTATTAGCATTAAAATTGATATATGTATTAAACATACATCAATAATAATCTCTAATACGCCCGTAATCCACTCTATTCAGGAGACTGTGGACGTGTATGACACATAGTATAAAATAATATACATACATACCATCATGCCTGTATTCCCCGAAGGGTTAGGCAGAGGCGTACTTAATGTACACCCACAGTTCGCCGGTATGTTTAGGTCCCATGTTATAGGGGGCGAGCCTATAGCCATAAATCCAGACTCCGAGCTGCTACTGAGAATTTCATAGAAAAACTCAATAACACTTTGCTCGACCTGGAGATCGAACCCAGGACCTCTAGTGTAACAGTCGCGCTTGGAACCACTAGACTAATGAGGCAGTCTATACATAAATAATTTATGTATAATCAAGAAACATTTCATAATCGCAATCCAATCTGTATCACAGCTGATTGCGTGAATGAATGAATCCTTTTCCAAATGTAATTGAAATATTTATATTTTACTACTAGCTATTTCCCGCGGTTTCACTCACACACTAAAATACTTTTTGAGACAAAAGGTAGCCAATGTTCTTCTTCATAATACAATCTATCTTCTTGCCTATCAGTGGTCTCGGCGTGAAAATGTAACAGACAAATTGATGGCTATATTCATATTTGATATTAAGTTGGTATGGATGTATAATAAGCGACTGTCAAGAGTTTCCCAGTTGAAATGGAGTATAAAACCTTGACTGCGTTACATTTTGCTTGTAATTTTCAACCTAGCTGCTATATTTATAGCCTAAAGTTCAAAATTCATTATATTTTCAAATCATTCAATAGATACCTAATATATTAATTTGGCAATCGCATAGTCAGTAATTGTATTTGCTTAACGTGAGTTTCTAGGTTATATTCCGAGGTCCAGTAAAAGCTATTGAATATTTTAGGAAACAGAGTCCTAAAAACACCACTGTTTAACCTTCACTAAACTTCGGAAATTATATTTATTGTCATTCAAATGCATATACAATAAAAGTTCAATGTGCCTGTTTCTACCACTTAGTTTGCAGCTTGGTGACAACCCAAATTACCTTTAACATAATTTTACTTAAGAATATGGACTGAATTCACAATTTTTAAACTCAATTTAAAACCATCTTGTCGACGAATATAAATGAAAAAACTGAAATGTTGAATTAAATTCTTATCATAATCCATTAATTATACTCGGCGGATATTACTTTGATCATTTGATATCTTTCTGAGAAAATATCTTGACTATAAAAATTTCATTTTTTATATGTTTTTATCTTGGGCGAGCTGGTGTTACAAATGGTACAATTTAGTTTATGGTACAATGTTTTTTAGAGTTTTATTGTTAGGTTTGCCCTATTAATGAACTTTTAAATTTTGGAGATATTATTATTGGACTTGTAGTCAGGGGGAGCTATGTGAAGAGGTACCTATTTATAATCTATTAAACTAACCCAACCTAACCTAATAATGACAACAATATTCACAAGGACTCTTCAGGTTTGCTGTCATCATTTATATACCGGCCCATTCGTGCCGAAGCATGGCTCCCCCATAGCCATGCTTCGGCACGAATGGGCCGGCTCGACCAAAGTGATAGCACGGCCTCACAGAAAACCGGCGTTAAACAACGCTTACGTTGTGTTTCGGCAAGTGAGTGAGGTTACCGGAGGCCCAATCCCCTTTTAAAAGGTCGGCAACACACTTGTGACTCCTCTGGTATTGCGGGTGTTCATGAGCGGCGGTTATCCCTTACCATCAGGCGATCCATCTGCTCGTTTGCCCACTTATCCCATAAAAAATACGGTATACCTATGTTTTGATTTTTTCTGACTATCTTAGTCAGAGGGTCTTAGGGATTTTCTATGAAATTCTCCGTGGCAGCTCGGAGTTTTGATTCGAACATACATACAAGCGAACTATGAGTGAATAAGTGAGTTCCTCACATGAGTATTCCTAGTACCTACCCCTTCCTAACCAGCTTCCTATACAGGAATGGTGGTTATGTTATGTTTGTAGTAGAATCTTTATTCAGTGTTTCCTGATGATTAGGATTAGTAGCCTATATCTATGGTAAAGTCTGCTTTATTTTATCGCTAGCTTACACAAAAAGTCAACTCAATTAATTTAATAAATTCTCAGTAGATCTTTTTTACGCCGACACGCCCACTTAATTTGTCGCCACACAATTAGCATAGATGCGGCGACGATATTATTAATCTGATGAATATTCATATCGGGGCACAGGTAGACGGGTGAATTTTCATATTGAGGGATTATTCGCCTTTACGACCATTAAAATGTACGTCACTTTTTAATTCGCCGGATCAACGGATGAATAATAATGTAGAATGATGTCATAAATCAAATGAAAAAAGCTTTGCTTTTATGAAACGCGATGTTTTTATGCCGCACCGGAAAAAATTGACAATGAAAATACCCATTATAGACTGAAAAGGTACATAACGCAGATATGTATCCTATTGCTATTTCTTTGCATTCAAGGAATCAGAAACTCAGTAGAAACTTAATAACTCCTCAAAATGTCGTCCTTTATAATACGATTTTTTAATAATATTAAAGGTAGGTCAATAAAATTGATGATTTTAAATTCTATTCTTATAAAATTTTTGATGAAAGTACTTAGACGATTCCCTTGAATGTTTCAGTAAATATTTTAACTTTTTATCTATACGGCATATGTAAAGTTTAATTATCCTGCAGGCCTGAAGCCGTCAAGCCATAACAGAATTATTATGATACTCACTGTCTCAATAGTCTAGTGGTTCCAAGCGCAACTGCTACACTAGAGGTCCTGGGTTCGATCCCTAGGTCGAGCAAAGTGTTATTGGGTTCTTCTAAGAAATTCTCAGTAGTAGCTCGGAGTCTGGATTTGTGTCTGGTGAATGACTATAGCCTCGCCCCCTATAACATGGGACCTAAACATACCGGCCGCCTCTGCCTAATCCTTCGGGGAATACAAGCGTGATGGTATGAATGTTATGTATTATGATAATAATCAATAAATATTTCCCTGTATTGGATTTTCAGCGTGAGAAAAAATGTTTCGCGACTTCTACTAACGTAACCCTTTATCGCGTCAGTTAAAGGAAAGTGATCCAAACTGATTTATCGACAATGCGCCAAAATTCTATTTATAAAAGCGTTGTCAAATCGAATCTATCGGTTAGGTGGCAAACAAATGTGATTCCGGGCGAGCAAGCGGTAGCGCAGGCGGGGTGAGTGAGCCGGAGCGCAGACGGGGTGAGCGAGCGGGAGCGCAGGCGGGGCGAGCGGAGCGGGCACAAATGTAATTTGCGCCGTTTCGACGATCGAGGCGACTTTTAAAATTTCCCTTTGAACGTTGACAGGGTTATGTGCACATTTGTTAGTGGTTGCACTTTAAGGGTTTATGAAATTATGTATTTTGCGGCGTTAGTATAGGTATTTTACGTAACGAATAAATCGGTAATATACCCGTGTGAGGTCCCACACGGTGTAAAATATATTTATTTAATATAATAAAATTTCTGACGGGTTTCGGTTAGAATACAATTTCAGACTGCTATTGAGATAGGTATCTCGTAAGGGGCGAGAAAACATTTGACTTGTTCGGTGGTAAGACGTCTTGGGGTTTGATTGGCAGCACCATGGTGTATGTTTTCACTTTTGCGCATAACGATGATCTCAAAATGATAACATTTTGGCTCATGTCACTAAGTTTACTCTGGGTAAATCCCAGAAGGAATAGAATTTATGTGGTAACTAAATATATCGCTCCTGCTTCAAATTTTTTTTTATTTGTGGTAGGGTAACGTTTGACCGCCAGTTCGCCTGATGTTAATCGATACTGCGATCTACGATGGAGCGCTCTGGCCTAGAAGAAACCGATTGACTCGTGATTTAAAGACGCCCAGATTATACCTATCGCGTTCCACATTTCAGCAGTACGTATGATAAAAGTGGACTTACAGCGTTTCGTTCGGGTTTTCGGAATGTCCACCATGAATTGATGTCGTTTTTCGTGCTCCTGGTCGAAATAATTATTTACTAATAACTTTTCCAAAGACACGATTCTTTTTATTTCAATTATCAGACTGTATTACTCAAACACTACGGTGCCTATTAACGCAGCACGACATGTGCTGAAGTATATTATACCACGAATAATTACCAGCCACCCCAACTTATATATTATGCATACTGCAGTATAGTGTGGAATAACCAAAGATTGAAACGTGGATGACCTTGGTAATCCAGGAATCGGTCTAGTTCACCGTCGGCCAATCGTGAACTGCTGCAATTCTAACCTGTGATTCGATATCTACAGGTAGGTTATTATAAATTTAAGTGAGAAATTCTACCTCAGGCAGGATGTGAATCTACGTCCTCTGGTTTGATACGCACTTTCATGTGTCTGGTATACTAAAAATGTATAGGTTTATACGTGCTGTGCGTGATTTCCCATAAATTCGTGTTCTATTAAAAACTAAAAATATATATCAATATTATAATTTAAATTGAATCTGTTAGTACATTTTAAACACTTCTTTTTCCCTTATGATTAGATTACATTACAGAATATTACTTGCTGCGATTCTTTCATACTTTTTTTGCTTTGCCCACATTCATACATCTTGTCGGCAACCCTAGGCCAACTTTTTTTGAGAATAATATCATATCAAATTCTTTTAATCTGTTCCCGATCTGTTCTGTTTTCGTCACTATCATTACAACACAAAGACAAAATTATCTTATTTTTACGCATCAGATTAAGATGAGAAATAAAGTATTTTCGGGTACTTTATCTATAAGCAAGAGTATAAAGTATATTTACCAAAAATAAAGTAGGATACGTTATAATAAAGTATGGTTGGCAACCCTAATCTTGTCACACATTGAAGCAAATACTACGGACCTGAGTATCAATTTGTTAATGTAAGTAGTTAATGATTAACAGTAGATATATAATATTTTAATTATCGCTGTGTTTCTGGCTCACCGATACCACAAATGTTACACATTTTCCAATATTTTATCGACACAATTTTGACAATTTATTGCAGATTGAAAATCCTCACTAAATTAATTAATTATTTTGCTTGTACAACAAAACGTATTATTTGATACCCATTTTCTACATGACCTAATTAATAGTTTTATATACATATTATAACTGAAACACTGAAATGTTGCGGCAACATTATGAAACTGATTTATATATTTTTTTCCTGAAAGAAGCAAGTAGGTTTTAATTGAGTATAGAGGTAGGTATACTTTTTCATATATTGCTAATGCAAGAATGTAACGGAAATCAAATACCGACCTACAATATTTCGTAAATCGAGTTCAATGTATTAGCGGTTTTTAGATGTTTTTTTTTAATTAGCAATATGGGTCGCACATTATCAGTTTTTTTTTTAAAAAAAAGCTTACTAGCAATGTTGGTTAAACATTACTAGTATTCTTGTTAACCCGTCGTGCTCAGCTAAATAATTGTGTTACGAGTGGGTTCACGTCGGTAGTGCAATGGGTGGGTTTCGACCGGCAACCACATAATCCCAAGTCCGCCGCCCGGCTTGGGCGTTATATTAGGTTACCGCCGCTTCCGCCGATCTTTTTTTATTGGAGTAGGATACATAAGAGGATATGTACATAAAAAAGATGATAAATAAGCATACGAGCAACTGACGGTATATAAGCTCGGCCTGTGGATATCAGCAACGCCAGTAGTATCATTAGCGAGTCATCTTGAGACCTTGAGTTTTTACCCAGTAATTACACTGGTTACACAAATGCAATTTTTGATAACTTTACCAAGTTTGGAACGATTTTTCGGTTGTTTATTTCCAGCACGGTAGGAACGTAGATTAACGGTATCCGAATCCAAATAATAACACAATTTGATAAAATATTGTTTGGATTACGATTTATTTTGGTATTGCGTTTTTGTGAGCAATTTGGGCTCCGCCGGACCCTTAACATCAGAATATTTGGCAACATTGTACTACTTCAGACTAAGTTCTACCAATCTAAAAATAGTTAAAATAATCGATTTAAACGAGTACGTAGTTAGGTTTTGAAGTCGGTAAAAAACAGGCAAACTGTTCACTAGCAAACACGTACTTGGGAACATCGGAATTCACAAACATTTTCTATCCAAAATGACTTAAAGAATGAAGAAAGAAATAAAGAATTTTTGGTGAATGTATCTCACCACACCACGTTGTAGGTAGAAATCAACAAAGGTTTTCGGTAATGAGAATGGTATTGTAATATGATGCGAAGCCGAGAAACAAATAAACACGTGCCAACTCTATTAATTTACTGTTTCTTTGTAAGTTACTGAACAAAAGTAATTTGATTTCTGACACTTACGCGAATATTAGACATTGAAATAAAACTACTTTTTACGGATTTTATCGCGTTGTATTGATATTATTTGATTCCCGACGTTTCGGATCCTTTACAGCATCCATGGTCTCGGGTAGACTAAGTTGTTGGACGTCTTAATGTTACAATTACTAACAGCTACCTTACATTTTTGTTAATTATTGGCGATCCGATTCACGCAGAACGAGCTCACCGTATCCTTCGGTCTTGCAGTTTTGGGCTTGGATTTTGATTTTATGGAATCTATAATGGGGTTCCAAGCAGGTGGTAAGACCCAGACAACTTCTCTATTGAAATTTGGATGTTTTTTAATTTCAATAGCCTCACGGATCATCCTGGGAAGGAATCGGTTTTCAAATAATATCAATACAACGCGATAAAATCCGTAAAAAGTAGTTTTATTTCAAAAGTAATTTGATTTCAGTGTATTGCTGAAGGTGTTATTCGTAGTTTCATGACTTAAGTTCCATCGGTGAATACGACAACAGCTGAATTGAATACTTGAAAAAAGTAGCGTCAACATAAGTACCAATGTACCATCACGCCTGTATTCCCCGAACCCAGTAGCACTGCTCGACCTGGGGATCAAACCCAGGACTACAATAATGGGGTAATATAGATGTATGATTAATATTATATTGAAAGTTACATTCTATGTAGTCTTATTTTTCAATGTATCGAAAAAGCCAACTTTGAAAACTATAAGTTTGTGAAACGAATAGACAATAACATAACATAACATACCATCGCGCCTGTATTCCCCGAAGGGTTAGGCAGAGGCGTACTAATGTACACCCACAGTTCGCCGGTATGTTTAGGTCCCATGTAATAGGGGGCGAGCCTATTGCCATTAACCGGGCACAAATCCAGACTCCGAGCTGCTACTGAGAATTTCGTAGAAAAACCCAATAACACTTTGCTCGACCTGGGGATCGAACCAAGGACTAGACAGGACAAGGACTAGACAATAATGACATAAAACACATAAAAGGAAAATCAGTTTCAAAGAACACTTTGTGGAACTCAGTCCTCTGCCCTTAAAGTAAGTAGCTTTACAGCATAGACACAAAAAGTTCCCCACAAACTCAATAAGCAGATTTAAACTTTCTTACTTCGATATAAAGTCTATAAATCAATACAAGACGTTCATATTTCAATAGTTTTAAATTCTTGTGTCGCCCACCCAAGTTCGATTTCCTTCGGTATAAATGCTAGCGAATTGAACATTAAATCTTACAGAAGTTTTTCAACATTTGACATTTTCTGAGGCATGTATCACGACTAGTCTTTTTTTTTAATTACGTTTTGCATTAACGCATGCTAAATTTGCTTGCTTATTTCCAAATATATATTTTAATGGAAGTTTAAGTAGTCTCGGTAGCTTAGTTGGCTCAAGCATCCGATGAGAGATGCAAGTTCGAACCATGCCTGAAGCAGAATTTTTTTTTCGATTACAATTTGTACCGTATTATAACATGTTATCGCAATCATTTTAAGGTTGTAAGTAAGGGATGGCGCTATAGGCATCCCTCTTTCTCTATCGCAAATCGATCGCAATATTTACGTTGTAATACGGCCTTGTTATAACATGTTAACGCCATCATTTTTAGGTTGTAAGAAAGAGATGAGGCTATTTAATATGTAGAGCGGCATCTCTTTCTCACAACGTAAAAATGATGGCGTTACCGTGTCATAATACGGCCCTAGGTCTTAAAACCAGGGTGTTGAGGGTGTCCATGATAACCATAATTTCTATGCTTAATCAAAAGATGGTTAAAATTACCTTTATAAAAAAAATGCTGCTAAACACTAGGATTATCTCTTGTATCATGAGTAGATTAACAAACATAAATTTTCACATTTTCTAAACCCGGAGAAACTATCTACCATACACTTTGTTTCGAGCAGAAATCGATCCCACGACACGAACACGATGTATCACATTCTGTTCATTTTTATAGAGCTCTTCAACTTGCTAAATTCGTAATTTTATTTAATAAACCTCTTTCAGTTTCACAGCCAGAATTAGGCATTAAAAATTTTCTTGTGTGTTTTATCTTGATCTCCGACTGTGTCACTTTAAAAACTAACTGTAACTGACACTTCACTGTAAGCTTAATTAAATGTTAAATTTAAATAAACAAAATAACAAAGATTTTACTTTTGTTTGTACCTACCTACTTAGTTGCATGACAATGTATGAGATGCAATAAAAACATTTATTATTATTATATATAGTTCAACAAGATTCCCAACGAAATAATTGTAATTTGAGCCTAGAATATAACCTAATTTGTACTTTAATAAATATAATAAATAAATATTGAATAGCTAATTAGGTTGTCCGTATGCAAAAGTATAGAATATTTTGTATTTAATTCAATTGCAATTAGGATTATCATACTTCTCGATTAATCTGGACATTCCCAACTATGTAGCTATTCAAATTTTAATTAATTTAAATATTCCTAATTTCACAGCAGTTTCTGAAACGGATACAGAGGTATTATGTAGGATTAGGTATGTACTGACTAACAAAACTATCAACGTAGTAAGAAATTTAATAAAATCTACGAGGACGTAAAATTTACAGCTGACTATGCTCAAATATAAAAAAGTTGGATAAAAATAATAAGACCATTTTATGTATATTCTGATTTATTTATTTACTTTTTGATATAATAACCCTAAGTAACCCTCACTACACCACATCTGAAGCTAGTTCATCTTCGATAGAAACAAAGGCCTGTCATTATCAATAGCGGCTGAATGAATGAATGGAAACGATTGTTGACTGCTTCTCATGGAAATCTTGCTTTCAAGACGATGAGTATATCCGATCTTAGGTAAGTATATCAGAGGCAAAGAGTACCTATTTCAATTTGTTCAGGAATATACCGATCCATGTGCTAGCCGCCATCAGTCTGTGGACGGGTAATTATTATCTTTTGGTGTTTTTTTTGCATTTTCCATGCTAAGATTATAAAGTTATTTTAGTGAAGGAAAAATTCAATCGCGGGCAGGATTCGAACCTGCGTCTTCTGGTTAGATACACCAGACGCTCTGACCTCTAAGCCACCGCGAGTCCCACCCGCTTAATCGCGAGTCCCACCCGCTTGATCGAAATTTGCCTTCACATTCTGAATTTACGTCATAAGGTGACGTTGGCTACATCTATTGAAAAGCAAGTTACCTTGCTTATTATTAACAAATTCGATACTACACGTAAAGCTATGCTTCGGTCCCATGTATCATACGAATTACAATCGTGAGTGTTAGTTTTTTTTTTTTTATTCGTGATAGGCTTACGCTTGACCGCTAGTTTGCCTGATGTTAAGCGATACTGCGATCTACGATGGAGCGCGCTTGCCTAGAAGAAACCGATTCACTCGTGATTTAAAGACACCCAGATTATATCTATCAGGGAAGACCCAAAAACCTGACAACGAATCTATCCTTCGAAATTTATCCTTAGGATATCTGTAATCAGTGGGTATTGCCTACAAAATGGGTTGCGGGGGTCTAATTAGATTGGAAGTAAACCCCAGAATAGTTGGGAAAAGGCGGAGGATGATAAGGATAATGATGTCTCGTTGGTCAGTTGTATGAAAGTATGGTTGCTGATCATGAAACATTAGATTGATCCCCCGATCGGGAAAAATCTGATTGGTACTTGATGAAACTTATGGAGGTTCTGGAACGTGTGAGCTCATGGAGTGTGATTTATTATTTCTTAGTTTCAATATAATGATTTGACATGGAATCATATATTCTCCAATGCCCATCAACACAACATGATATTAAAAAAAATAGGGTTCAAACTTCAACTATCCAAAGATATACAGCGCTTTAAATATTTGCAGTGGAAACAACCCGTATTTTTGTTTTCCTGTTTACAAAGATTCGTATCAATTTACAGTTAAAAGTAAAAAACTATAGGTATCTAAGTTTAGCGATGGTTGTTTACAAAGTTATTTGATACCCTCGACCTCGGGGCTAATGGTACTTAATTTTATTTCTAAATAAATAAGAAACAGCTCGAAAATAAACATCCGGGAACAAATAGTTAGAAACGATATTAATGAAAGTATTTTGGAATCGGCCAGCCGAGTATAAAGACTTTAAAACAGGAGCCAAACTCCGTGCACGCAGCGGGAGGGATTAAGTGAAGTCTCGCAAACTTTAACACTGAATGTGGCAGATTCTGCATAAAACACTGCGACAAAAATCCTTGGAAAATTTAAAACGATTTTATTTAAATTTTATATTTTTAGACATTCGATGCCATTATTTCTAGATAAAAAGTCTACCATCTTTGTTTATACTTTCTTCGTGGTCTTGCTAGGTGAACGTACGTCTATATATTTCTATAACTATATATTAATCACATTATAGTTTAGTATTATATATTTAAGGGTTACTAATAAACTCTGTACTACGCACTGACATGGGTACCCCAGTAATACCCCAGTATATAAATATATATATAAAAAAGAACTAGTCTTTAACTGACTCGTTAGCATAGCGGTCCTGAGCGCGACTGCTACGCTATAGGTGCTGGGTTCGATCCCCAGGTCGAGCAAAGTGTTATTGGGTTTTTCTATGTAATTCTCAGTAGCAGCTCGGAATCCGGATTTGTGCTGGAAGTGTTCTGGATTTTCTATTTTATATTGTGGGAAATAAAAGCTTTATTAGGTATTACCTCGTACCTAGTAATTTTCTCGCTCCACATTACAATATGGGAACTAAAACATACCTGGCTAATGTAATTTTATATCAACACATCTCTGCATAATATCTTTGCAGAAATATGGGCCATAATAGCTTTTATAATAACCAAACCTATTTATACGTCTTCAGTTTTGAAATACAAGTCATAATATTTTTGCGCGTTCTATTAACATAGTGAATATTCAAGTTGGCTCGGTGGCTGCAAGTAATTTACAGCCACAAAAGCTTGAGTTTATTGAAATAATTCTCGGAACCATAATAACGAGTTTTGTATCAAGGTTATTTGAGGGGTTTTGTATAATAGCAACAACGTGGCTTGACTGCCTCATTAGTCTAGTGGTCCCAGGCGCAACTGCTACGCTAGAGGTCCTGGGTTCGATCCCCAGGTCGAACAAAGTGTTATTGGGTTTTTCTATGAAATTCTCAGTAGCAGCTCGGAGTCTGGATTTGCTTTTGCTTTGAATGTGCCCCCTATTACATGGGACTTAAACATCCAACTGTGAGTGGTATACATTAGTACACCGCTGCCTAACGGGACTACAGGCATGGTGGTACTTTAAACTTTATATCTATCTACTTTAAATAATTAAAACCCAAGTGTTAAAAAAATTGTCTAAATCATCTGTACTTTCTGAGTGCTTTATCCGATCTTGATTTCGATAACATGTCTACAGGATGCATTGCTTGTTAGAATAACTCATGATAACCTTTGATACCGGGTTTGCTACGATTTGTCGTATATTCTATCGAAGAATAATTCATGATAGCCTTTGATACCGGGATTGCTATGATTTGTCGAATATTTTATCTCAACCCAATTTTTAACCGTCCTTATAATCAATCAATGAAAATTCTTTTAGAAATTTGAAATTTGATCAAATTGATCAAATTTCTAAAATACAAAAAATTCAAAATTCTTCGTTTTGATTTTTTTGTATACCTTACCTTCTATGACTTCTAGCTTAGGTATTCATAATAATCCTTTTAACTATGTCGGAAACTTTGGTTCTTTTAAGGATCTTCTCATTTCATTCAGTCACGTAAAAAAATATTAAGCGTAGCTCACTTCATAGCTTGCTAAGTGACATTTTTTTACGTGGGAGAGCCATGCTTCGGCACGAATGAAAAAAAAATTGAGCTTTCTTATGAGACCCATAGTACGCGACCACGTCTCTGCGCCATATATGTCATAATTGCTATAACAACAATGTGTAAAAAAAAAATGTATTTTTTTCGTGATGTAGGTTACTGAATTAAAATCGTTAATGCTTCAATATAAGCCCACTTCTGTCTAACTGCATCAACGCGGAGCAACGTATAAGTTGCGGTTAACTCATGCTCGGTTAAACTGAACTAACTTTTATAGCGAATGGAAATTTTCTCAACTTGTCGGATGTGGCTGTATGTTGTCAGTTTTATGCGGTTCTTAACTTAGAACTGCATAAAAGTTCTCATTATGCGGAATGAAATGATATTTTATTTCTGTATGTAAATCTTTGTAGTCACTTTTACAGGTATGGTTTTTTTTATGAGTGAAATGACGCTAGAATTTCCTGAGTATCTCTGTAAAAAAAAAACGAAGATTGATTTTATTTCTTTCTTACACACAGGAAATACCGCATTAGTCTAGTAAGTAGCTTAAGCGTAACTGCTACGCTAGCGGTCTTGTTTTCAATTCCTTAGTCGAGAAGATCGTACGTTTTTGTATGATTATCAGCCGACTTCAAAAAGGAGGTGGTGCTCAATTTGACTATGTTTTTTTTGTATATTTGTTACGCGATTATTCCGTCAAATTATGAACCGATTTTGATGATTCTTGTTTTGATCGATAGGTCGATAGATTTGATCGATACTTCACAGGTGGTCCCATAAATTTGGTCAAGATCTGATCACAAAATGATAACACGTAACAACCGAGTAAATGATATTGTCGTCTAGGAATACGTAAAATTTAATTCGCTACTAAAAATGTTTAAATAAAATATCTTTTAGGAAAAAGTAAAACCGCCTTCAGAAATATAAAAAATAATGTTAAGTGCAAAACAGTTTTGGAAGTCGGTGGCGAAATAAAAAGATTCGATCAAATCAAAGGCACTTCTTCTTCTAATTCTTTTTATCAGGTGATCCGTCTGTTCGTTTGCATATCCCATAAAAAAAGCCGGGGGTCCTGTGCCCTTATGGGAAAGACTTCCGTCTTTCCTGCTATCTGCTTCTGGACCCCGCTAGTGAAATGTCTGAAGAAGAGGCAACCTGCAACATTAAAGCAATTCCCATAGATAAACAGAGACACTTGCAGCGCCACAGTAAAATTTTAACGTTGAAGAGAAACAAATTGCTTATCGCCGTTGGAACTTTGATGGCGCCGCGAACTTTATACTCGTATGTAAGTTGTGTGGTGTTAGTTTTACGTCCAACTTGTCACTTGCCGCGCTTCTACGAGTAAAAGTTTACGAGAAAATACAACGGTACGTGTTGCTTCAAGTGTCTTAGTATTTCAACTTCTGGGAATTGAATCTAAAATGGATTTCAAGAAATGTATTGGAGGAACAAGTGGTAATGTGCTGTCTTATATTGTCAGTTTGAAAAGTAATGAAATTGCTGAGTTAATATTAATAGTATAAATTATAATCTTCCTTTCTAGTAAGAAAAATCTTACGTCACCTTTAAAATATACAGGTCCTTATAATTTTGATGCCAATAAGATGATACGGCATCACTTTAACGGTGACTTAGCTATTGGAATAACATTAGAGATAGAGAGAATCACAGTGAATATAAAGAAATTATGTAAGAACTAATGTTTTTTAAAAATCAAACGGACAGAGTACCTATTGGTCGCAAAAGTCGACAAGGTAAAATTTCCAATCAAGCTGCATCTAATAATAATATTCAATAGTCAGTCTAAAGACAAACAAACATAATTTTATCCACTGATTGATCATTGGTCAGCGCTTGATCAAATATTTTGACATGTCAAGTTTACTTAACGAAACGTAAATTTTCAATTGGCAATGTAAACTTGGCGTGCCGTTTCGTCGGCTTTGATCGAAATCTCACAATTTCATTAAATTTTTCATAAATGAAAGAAAGAAATAAAAATGAAAATATCTTTATGAACAGAATCTACCATCAAACCTTTTTCTAAAAAGTGAGGCAGAGGTTTACGAATTTACACACAGTTCGTAATGCCGGGTATACCTAAATCCAACCACCACAGCTTAGATAAAAGTTAGGCTTTTACTGTGAATTTTATAGAAACCCCAATAAGACTGCATGAGGCCAAGACCCCGTGTACAGTACCCACGCTAGACAAATAAGGTAATTAAGAGCAATAAAACAAAAATTAAACCCAATATAACCTGTCTTAGAGTAGGTATTCCGTTCTCTAGTTCTCCAATTTCAATCACTCACAGATACTATAGGCACTTGAATACAAATAGTGTCTACCGGAGCTATCTCTTTGTCTTAGGTCTACCACACAAAGCGGGACTGATTGGAACCTCCGCTACGTATACACATGCAAATATTTACCTCTGATTGGTGGGACGTGTTCAAAATAGCAATAGATCATTGATTTGTAGCTTTGGTATAAACAACTTGACATAATGTAACAAAAATCTAACCATTTAGTAGTCTAATTAAGGATGAGTATTTTACCGTGATAAACTACAGGCTATTAATAATTGTGTACACAGCCATTCACGCCTTTTCACTTAGAGATAGACAGAAACTACATAAATGATCAATTACGAGTATATCTGTTTATTTGTATATAAATAGATCTTTTATAAGTCAATTTTTTGTTTCTTCTGCGATGTGCGATGCCGTCTTGTAAGAACCGAATTTTGATTCATCAAGTGGTCATTTTAACCTGACCAAGCCAATTTCTGGGCAATACCGATATTTCTAAATATAATCTAGATATCAGGCTTTTTGGGCTTTGGACTAACTATTGTCATATGTGTTCTTATGACAATGACTGACGAGACCAACGGTTTTACATGCTCATTTGATTCTTAGTGTCTTAAAAAAACCTAACGTAAAAATAATAAATGAATTATTTTAAATTAAACCTGTTAGCTGTCTCATTAGTCTAGTGGTTCCAAGCGCGACTGCTACGCTTGCGGTCCTGTGTTCGATTCTTAGGCCGAACAAAGTGTTATTGGGTTTTTCTATGAAATTCTCAGTAGCAACACGGAGTTTGGGATTTGTGCCCGGTTAATGGCCATAGGCTCGCTCCGTATTACCTTCATGTGACCTAAACATACTGGTGAACTGTGGTTGTACATTAGTACGCTTCTGCCTAATCCATTGGAAACAGGCGTGATGTTATGTTATTTTGTTAAGTAAAACCCGTTTTTTTTCTCAAGATCAGCCTAATACATAATACTTTAAGATGAAGGAAATTAAAATTCCTGGACAATTCCTGGACAATTCCTGGACTTTTATCTCAGTTTCAATCTATCTCAAATTTAATATCGCCGAGCCAGATTGCTGCATTTTATTGAAAGCGCTATTGAAAGTCCTAATATCCGCAGAACAAAATTGAAAGCTTCATAACATTTTTTTAAACCTATTTCTTTTTCAACTCCTCCAATCAAGTGAGCTAAGTGCATCGTAATGGCCGTTAGAGGCAATCAAACGATACTAAGGACACACACACACGGTTCACACGTTCACACGGTAAACTGTACGTTAAAGTTTTTTTTTTTCAAAAGTAGTATTCCGTTATAGGTGACGGAAAATATCATATAACCACAATTAACAAGATTGTTATAAATTCTTAATGGCACGTGATTCTTACTTTTTAAGATCCAGTTAAAAACTAGCGCTCATCAGCGGTCTGGCATTTAGCTAAACTGGACCTATTTGGCACAGCCATGGGGCAAGCAATTTTTTTTTTAAACTTTGCCCCACACTACGATTTTCTCCTGTATCGTAGGTGCGTTAACAAAGACAAATTCTCACATACACAAACGCCCAGACCTGGTACAACTACCTGTAGGTCATACAAATATTTACTTCGTGTGGGAATCGAACCCACAACACGTGGCACAGAGGCCTATCGCTCTTTTTTCTTATGTTATTGTACGCAGTATTCTTGACTTTGTCAATAAACCCCTTTTTCTTTCTTTCTTTCATATCACACGTGATCAGCAATAATATTATCAATCCATTTACTGTCCCACTGATGGGCACGGCTCTCCTCACAGAATGAGAGGGGTTAGGCTATGGCCCGCCACGCTGGCTTAGTGGAAGTAGACGACTTCACAGGCCGTCAAGAAAATCTGTTAGGCATTTTATTTTATTTTATTTTATTATTTTAGGAAAACTTACAGCTAGTACAGTCAAGTAAACAGTTAAATAAAGCAGAAGATGGCCAATTACAAGTTTTCACCTATTTACTTAATTAACATGCATTAAGAATTGATTTGCTTGTAAACAGAATTTAGAGATGGAGGTTTAATAATCAAAAGGATAGTAGTTATAATAATAATATATGATACGGATATAATATATATGCGATAGATAAAAGGGACTATGCATCAAAGAAGTTTTTACAAGATATCTTTTTTAACTTAGAAGTGCTAGTTGTGCACGCAGCATGTAGGTTTTCTCACGATGTTGTCCTTAACCTTTTAATATAAAAGAAATTATTAATAATAACATGACATACTCCAATAGCCTCCGTGTATACACGGAGGCTTAGGTAGGGGTGTACTATTTAGTAATAATAACCCAAATTAATAACGTGTCTTATACTTCTTTGCTTCGTGGAAAATTAACTGTTCTTCTTTTTCTCTTCATTTTAAGCTTCTGTTATGGTTTAATCTGCAGTTGGAATGGCCTAACAGCCTCTTAAAAATTCTCGGTATAATTTCTTCAGTATTTCGATTCGATTTGACAAAATTCGACAAACTGTCGAATCGATATACAGCTTTCGGAAACATTTCTTTTAATAAACAACTACTACGCGACGGTTTCTAGTAATTGAAATGCTAGCAGAAGCTTCGGATAATTTCCTGCAACAGAATTACTTTCTCGCATCGCCCGGAATATACATTAAACATGGTACTTTTTATGTATGTTTGTGTTTGCATGTAAACCCTTTATGGGCCACTGACATCATTTTATGAGCTTTTTCACGGATAAAGTTAAATTTAAAAGTAGTAATACTCTCGTAAAGCAAAGCTGGAACAGAGAGGTAGAAATACTTTGTTTTGTGGCGTGGTATTAGTGTTTTAAGTAACATTACAAAAAACTGTGCAAAGAATCAATGGTCAGACACCATAACCTCAAGAATATAATAAAATATAGTAATATAAAAATGTGTTCATAAACAAAAAAGAAATATATACCTAAAATACTTATGAAGAAATATTATTTTGCAGGACATTTGTGTTTGGTGTGCAATAAAATATATTCTATCTATCTTCAGGACGACTCTATAAGGGCAAAAAACCATGCTATAAATTGTAAATAATAATTTCTGAACATGAACATATCTACCCGTTATCTTGTCCAGTGTCCAAATCACTTTGGATGCCTGGAAGAAATCACTTTAAGTGATAAGGCCGCCCATTGTACATTGTTTGTTAAAGATAAATATGTATTATTATTTGTATTTCTGGTGTACAATAAAGTGTTAAATAAATTAATTTCTTAGAAAAATCCAGTAACATCTTGTTTGTTTTGGGAACTATGTAGAACTGTCTTCTGTCTGGAAAACTAGCTGTGTGTGCGCGTATGCGTGTGCGTTCATGTGTGAGTTTGTTCACAAGTGAGTATGTAGTGGGTGGTTATTTTGTGAATAAGGGGTTAAATAATGATCATTATATTCATTAATATAAAAGCTGGCGTATATTAATGTATTTCTTTGTCTCATTAGAGATGAAAGGCGACAGTTGTTCTGATTACTAAACCGTAATGCTAAGGCGTGCGGTTGGCTGGCTCACTGGACGTTTGCAGTTATAAATATAGAAATGATGCTGATTATGAATGCAGAGAATGTAAAATTAATCGAGATAATCGAGTATCTATTTTTGCTTTTACTCGTAAATGCTGATAATAGGGTTGATAATAACGTCATATACCTACATACACTCACGCGTTTCTCCCACAGGGGTAGGTAATAACTATAGACCGCCACTTGCTACGATTCTTGCATACTTCTTTTGTTTATTTCACATTTGTAGATACATCTTCTGATACATTACATACGCGCCGGTTGCGAGTACTATGCACCTGACTTTTTTGAAGGACTACATCAATAAGATCGGCGAATAATAATAAAATAAAGAGTCCGGCGGACCGAAATTTTCTTACAAACGTAATACCGAAATAAATCGTAATTCAAACACAATTTGATCAAATCCAGTTATTATTCGGATTCCGGTACCGTTAATCTAGGTTCCTACGTTACCATTTCATCCAAAATACTTCACTGGAAATAAATGTAAGCGAATGCAATTTTTGATAACTTTACCAAGTTTGGAACGATTTTTCGGTGAAGTATTCTATTCTGAACTACTCAACACAAACATCTCAGCTGGGCAGCGATCGGAAAACTTCGCAACGTCTTTTCGTCAACAATAACACAGTGGTTCGGACAAAAGTCTCGAGTTACTAGTGATGACTTAAGGTACCGGATAACGTAATCGCTTACGGGTCTCATAAGAAAGTAGAAGGTCACTCAGCGAGCTATGGAGACAGCAATGTTTGGCTATGCGACCGAATCAGAAATGAGGAGATACATATTAGTTACAGAATGGTACCAGGGCGGTCAGGATTACCACCGATTAGGGTAATCAATATTATTAATAATTAGCTACTTACGTAACTACAGTTATTTAACTTTAAATAAGCGATATAATTCGTAAAAAGTAGTTTATCTCAATGATAAAAAAATTATAAATCTAATCTCAAATACTAAATGATTACCCGCAGTCAAACATGAATTCATTTTATATTGTGTATATGGCTACAGCCCAATATAATTACGATCATGTTGTATTCTGTCCTAGCCTTATTTCTTCCACGTAACAGTATACGAAGACAATGCCTGCAAGAGCACGCATATACGTAGGTACCTACGTACATAATTATGTACCAGCATGTGCAAATAGCAATCTATTCATGTAAATTCAATACACATGCATTAGCAGATGCTGAGTACACATAACCTACATCTAAGCTTAGTGCATTTGTGTTCTAGATTGGATAGCTTCGACACCAGATTGCTCAGGTAATTCAAGTGATTCAGCGAGCTGAAGAGGGGTTCCACTGCAAGCTATCTTTATGAAATTCGAATTTTATTAACCAATTAATAAAGATATAATAAAATTAGTCAGTCACAATAGAGAAACATTTTTTACAACCCTCTGAAGTGTATTATAATAAAATATAAGCATGAACTTTTATTTGGACACTGTTCTTCAAAGACACATTGGTGAATTGGAAATATTACTTGCACTTGGCTGAAGGAGTCCAAAGATTTCTGGATCATAATAATATGCTGTCTAGGTCATGGTGAATAAGATCACATGTCCCATGGCCCTGATTCTAGGGAAGGAAAGTGTGGTCGACATTTATGAAGATTATCCGTATTACACTTTTTTTAAATATTTTCCTAGTTATGACTAGAAAATGTCAAAAACGGAAAGGGTACCCTTTTTGAGATTTTCTAGTCATAACTAGTCAAAAAGGGTAATCGAGTATAATTTAGTTACATGCCTTGGTTATTTAACTTTAAAATAGTATATTACATTAATTGTATCTATTTAAAATAATTTCGAACAAAGAACTTTTTTAATATGTAATTAATATTTGCGATATGGATTTATCTTGCAGTGTAGCATCCTTAAGTTAAGACAGGACTAGCGCCAGCCTCTCACAACGCTCTGGTGGTAGTGTTCCATTAGCTTATTTAGGCTTCAATTTCATTGTAAGTGGGTAGTATCTGGACTGTTGTAGACTGAGACGTAAAAATCGCCGTTTGTGGTGTAAACTACTTGGATATTTTTTATAAAATGTTGTTATTTCGGACCCTTTACAATGTCTATAGTCCCATAGAATAGAATGAGCTGTTACCGTGTCTTAATGTTATAATTACTAATAGCTACCCTAAATATTTGATAATTATTAACAATTCGATTGCCACGGAATTAGCTCACCAGTCTTGCAGTTTTAGGCTTGGATTAAGATTTCTCTTAAGAGAATAAGCATCTATTATTCCTAGCATGTGGTAAGCGCGTAAGTTTATACACGTAAGTGTCAGAAATCAGTAAAAAGTGCTGTATAAGTGTCAGAAATCAGTAAAAAAATCATGACTAATAAAAATGTTCTAAATTATAAATTTAAATGAAATGCTTGTCAGAACAAAATGAGTTCGACAGGAAAACGATTATAGACCTCTATAAAAATCATTACAGCAAGACACGTCGGTAGCAAAACGATCAGATAACCCAAAGCGATTCGGGAACTTACGGCGCCCATTATTGAGATCCAGGGGTAACACAAGAGTGGGCCGAGGGGGAAATAATTGTTTCTGTAAATAAACTGCTTTTGTGGAGTGACGGTAAAACGATCTGTAGGCGAAATGTGAGAACACAGAAACTTTAGGAAAGCTTTTTTTTACGGAGAAGCGTGCTAGGTATCTGTTATATATAAAATCACCGCGTGATGCACGATTTAGTCGATCTACTCTTTATTATGGTAGATAATTGAATACTTGTTTTACGTAGTTTTAATTGTTTGAAACCTAGCATTGTAAAATTAACACATCTGTATTTACATTTTGGCAAAGTAGACACCCCGCTGTGAGGGTCAGATTAAAGACTTAAGTTAGTCCTTTTGTGAAGGTTAAGTATGGATTCGAAGTGTTATTTGTCATGACAGAGTTATTTATTTATTTAAACTTCATACATCTTAAATAATACATTGGCGGACTTAATGCCTAAGGAATTTTCTACCAATCAACCGTAGGGTGGTGCAGATATGATGAGGCAGGAGTTATTTGTCATGAAATGTAATATATTTGTTTTTTGTGGGATAGGAGGACAAACGAGCAGACGAATCGCCTGATGGTAAGCGATTACCGCCGCCCATGGACACCCGCAACACCAGAGTCACAAGTGCGTTGCCGATGTTTTTAAAGGGGATTGAGCCTCCGGTAACTTCACTCACTCGGCGAAACACAACATAAGCGTTGTTTAACACCGGTTTTTTGTGAGGCCGTGGTATCACTCCGGTCGAGCCGGCCCATTCGTGCCGAAGCATGGTTATCTATGCTATATATATAAATCTTTTCCTATATGTATAAATAAGGTAGGTAAGGAATGGCTATTAAAGTATTTGTATGTATTCTTTGCATAGATAGTTTTTAATCTTAGATACAATTCTTTTTAAAACAAAATACACAATGATTATTGTCGATAAATGTAATCGGTCAATTCGATAAAAATATGTAATCGATCAGAAATAAATCGATTTGCTCAATGCTTCTTTGTTACGGAGCAAAAAATATGTTGCAAGATCCCAACAAAATAACTGTGAACATTTTCTTCAATATCTAGAAAAGGCATATTTTACTATCATACCGAATACATAATATTTATTTGTCAATATCTACCAAATTGAATACAAATAAGAGTTATCCCTTTCTGAACGTACTTTTGCAGTTTTTGCTATATTCTGTGACCGAAACCTTTTTATAAAAATATGATTCCCAAATATTCAACTTATTTTTTTCACACAAATATTATTGTCATGGTCTAGTGACCGATAGCGCGGATATCTGAGGTTTTCAGTTCAATTTCCAGGTGGAGTAAAACTTTTTTTTTAAGTATTCTTGTTAACCTCTGTGCTAGTAAATGCTTGTGTTACGAGTGGGTTTACGTCGGTAGTGCAATGGGTGGGGTTCGAACCGGCAACAGCATGGTCGCAAGTCCGACGCCCTTGCCGTTAGGCTACCGCAGCTTCTTCTATTGGATTATAATTTCTATTGACCGCTGTTTAATAGCGTTAATAGTCTGATTAAAGGGACTGCCGGTAAATGTACATCAATCCAGCTCTGCTTAACCCTTCGAATAATTTAGACGTAACTATAGTTATAATCACCTCATTAGTCTAGTGGTCCCAAGCGCGACTGCTACGCTAGAGGTCCTGGGTTCGATCCCCAGGTCGAGCAAAGTATTATTGAATTTTCTATGAAATTCTCAGTAGCAGCTCGGAGTCTGAATTTGTGTTCGGTTAATGGCTATAGGCTCGCCCCCTATAACATGAGACCTAAAGATACCAGGCAAACTGTGGGTGTAATTTAAGTACGCTTCTGCCTAACCCTTCAGGGAATACAAGCGTGATGGTATGTTATGTTATAGTTACTATGTTATATCAAAACGTTTTTACAACTGTACTGTTGTAACACGATCCCTGTAGACAAGACTATGTCGACGAAAAGATGTCAAAAATGACATTTTATATCCTTAAAAATGGTACATGTCGTCTACGATTATCTGTGGAAAGAAATACTTATGATAAAAAATAAAAATGATAAATAAAAACTAAATTCATGAATATGAACAGTTTTATAAATTCGCTTTCAAAATATAGTATTATTTTCTCCATAAATGTTACCTAAATAAACCTAAATCTATTGCTCTTTCTTCAAAAGGTCATCTCAGACTTTGCCAACCATTGTAACACGCATATATTGCTACTATTATGTCTCGACTTTAAAAGAGACCATGATTCTCTGAGTTTGTTTCGGTGTTTTTTCTCAGAGCTTGTCAATAAGGAAAAGGCGGCGCCATCTAGTTTACAAAATTATAACATTTATTTGTAAAAGTGTCTTTAAAACATTTATTAACAGAAAATAAATATAATTTCATTTTATAAAATACCGATCGAAAAATTTAAAAATACTTAAATCTCCGTAATACGTAAATAATTTCCTTAATTCATTAATCTCACTAATAAACTAACATTTACTATTTTTTTAAATAAATATGCGAAAGTAAAATATGCGTTAATTTTTTAAATCCATGTCTACATTCTACAGAAGCAACCGCGGCGGACGCGGGTAATAACCGCTTCGTGTTGAGAATTTTAACATAGGTAATATTATCATAATGCAAACTTAATTTAATTACTACAAAAAATAACTGCATACAATAATAAAGTCCACTAATTTGTCATTGAAATAACACGCTAACCCCCGCGTGTTCACGCCTAGAGCACAATTTCCATTCGCCATCCGAAATGCAAATGGCGCTCCTGTAATTCTAAATTGATATTAAAATGAAGCATGACTATGCAACTGTTGCTGCACTTGCGAATAATATTGCTGCGGATTTTGCCTTCTTTAAATGATTTGTGGATGCAAGTATACTTCGAGTATAAATATTTTAAATGCAAAATTAGATTAAAACGTTTGCTATATTCACCCCTTTCTAAATTTATGTTAATCCGATACAATAGGGGGAGCACAATGACTTACCATCAGTTGGCTCGCCACCTGATGGTAAGTAGTCATCGCCGCCCATACCTATATAGACCGCTGAGTTCGAGATTTGGGCCCTATTGCATGGGACGAACATATCGGCGAATTGTGGTTGTATATTAGTACACTTCTGGGAATACTTCGTCTAATACAGGCGTGATGGTATGTTTATAATTCTAATTTTAAATGTGGGTACAGTCATTGTTTTCCTTTTCCTTATTTCAGCTCGAGAGTTCTAACAGTTTAAAAAGTTGTATTTTTTAACTAAAAACTTTTCTATGAAGTCCTTGTTTACTTTGCTGCCTATTTGATTTCCCTACAGATTCTTTTCATGAGCTTTTCTCTACCTTTATTTGAACATTTTGATTGATTCAAACAATTTGAAAGCACCAAAGAAATTATTTGTAAAGATAATTGAATTTTGTGTCTGAAATGGGTATCTACAATTGTACAAAGAATTTTTGAGTAGCGAAATTAGACCCTAGTTTGTGGTTGGATTCCATTTTCTGCTATTGTCTGCTTAGATCTCACCTCAGGATTTAATCAGACTGTAACTATTACTTTTAGAACATTTTGACGAAAGGTATCCATTTGGCTACCCAAAACCTTTGAAACTAATTAATTAGTTCAACCTCAATATTGATCGTGTCAATGTCATTGGGACTAATTATTTTTCACTAGAATTTGATCAGCCTTAGGTATGTATACTTGTCTTTATATAAGTCCTAAAAGTGATTCCATATACCCAAGAATTTCTCAATTTTTCTCCCTTTCAAACAGAAGAGTCTTAAGGGTCGGGTTGGCAATGCATCAGCAACTCCTCTGGTGTTGCACGTGTCCATGGGCGACGATGACTACTTACCACCAGGTGGCTCGTCAGCTCGTTTGCCGACTTAATCCAAAAATAAGAAATAATGTGCCTGATTAACGTTAATTAAGGACCACGCTGTGTTCTCAATTCAATAAAAATGTAGCATTAAAAAAATCGTTTAACTACAGATGTTAGTTATATTGAGGTGAAATTACGTATTTTAAATTCAAACTCCTCCAGACACTAACAAAATCCTTTCCTTCTTAAATTGATTAAAAAGTCGAAAAAAAAATATGCTTCTGAAGCTTTGAAAAATCCCAATGGCCTGTATTTCCCGAATGGCTAGGCAGAGAGGTACTAATATACACATTTTTTCACCAGTATTTTTAGGTCCTATGTAAAATAGGGCGGGACGATAATTTATTGTGAGTCCAATATCTCGAACATTGAAACTAATCAAACTCACCAGCATTGTTTATATCATTACCAAGCTGCGCCTGACGTCAAGTGTCAACTATTTGAATAGACCCAACTCCACAACGGTTGTTGGTATTAGATTGTCGTTCGCAATCGCTCGAGTGTTCTTAGCCCGAGTTCTCGACTTTACCCGAACTTTCTCGAGTCCGCAATTGACATTTAATCTTCGGTATAAAAGCATACCGATTGAATGTATCGAATATATTTATTCTTTAGAAAAGGAATGATTATTATACTTGTAATAAAATTAAATAGTTATTATCCCGTCTATCTGAAATATTACAAGTGATACTGTGTTGTTTTTTCAGGTAATTAGGGCGGAATTTTTCTTATCACCGGAAATTAAGTTAGATTGCGTAAGTTTTTTTTATTATGTAGGTATCACTACCACCGTTCTACGATGTCAAAAAAAGTAAAGTAAAACCTGTGGACTCTCAAATTATAAGATGGTGTTTATTGGAATTAGAAAAGTATATTTTAAGGTTTTAACATAATAATATACTCAATGGTTTACAAAAGATTTGTGTTATAACAAAATATGTGTTACGAAGCATACTTAGTTCTCCGTCCGGTCTTGTGAAACAGTTGAACAAAATTTTGATAAATTGTTTGTAAACTCTACAAATGACTTTATTACATGTAAGTCGACGACGTTAACCACAGCGCAGCGATTTTGAGAAGTACATACTAGTGACAGTCGTGTTTTTACCTTTTTTATAAGATGTAGAAATTCTTAGGGTTACTTGTACAGTGAGTATTATTTTATTAAGCTATTGCATAGCTTCTATCGCGGGCCTTGAGCGTGGGGACCGAATTCAGAAATTCCGTAACGAAAAAAACCTAACACGCTTGTCTCTTTAGTTCAGCAACCCGCCTTTAGGTGGCATTGGTTGTATTACATAAGTTGATAAAAAACGCTATGCAATAGCTTTACCGCGGCAGTCCCCGAGTGCCACACGTCTTTTTTTTTTAAACTAGCTTCTTCCCTCAGTACCTACATGCTATAATCGCGCAGGTTAAACCCCATTAACAGACAGTAAAGTAGGTATTATTTATAGATATCGTTGTTTAATTTCTTAATATTAAGTAGACATTATTTTAAAGTGTCATTAGTTGAAAGAGGAAACTAAGCATTTGTATTATGGCCTTAATTTCTCAGAACGAAATAATTCAACGATGGCATTTTCATAAAATATTTGCTTAATGAAAGTCTCGTACGCGGATGGCAGGGTAAAAACAAAAGAAATGTCGTCGCAAAGAAAGATATAATATTTTAATTACTATAGTCGTGGCACTTGATACCTACTTATTTATTTTTATTTCTCGGTATTTAAAGTTTAAATAGGTACTGTTATTACGTATGTATAATGTACTTATAGGATAAACTATGACGTAATTATGTCACGACCTTTAGGTTCTCTTTGATCTGTTAGAGCTGAGCTTACCCCAATTGCTAAAATTACACTTGTATTTAGTTTTTGTGTTTTTTTTTGTAAACATATTTTTGGCAATAAATCACTTTTTATTTTGTCTGTGTGATTTAGCTCAGTCTCAAACTATTTCTCTCGTTCACTCTATCTTACCTTATATGATGTGTTCAATGTATTATTTCTATAAAATGTATACATAAAAAAATAATTTACATAAATACCCCCTGATGCTACAGGTATGATCGTCAAATTATAATAAAAAATATTATTATGTATGACGGCAATGCATGGAATTCTACAATAAATAACAATTTATCTTGTCAGTCCAAATTAATGTGTCAGCCAGAGCATTAACTTGTAGGTCTGTGTTAAAAAGATTAATGATGTGATAATAATAGGTAATAATGGCACTATTTATAGTTAATCGGTTTTTAATCTTTGTTTTGAAAATATCTCTATCAATGTAGGTTTTATCTTATATTTAACAGTATACCACCGTGCCTGTATTCCTCAAGAGATGTACATTCTCATTTCACTGGTATGGATTACGTACGTCCCATATAATAGGGGCCGAACATATTGCCATTAAACGACTGAGAATACTTTGCTGGACATTGAATCGAACCCAGGAGCTCAAACTCAACAATCTTCCGAGCGCCCACTATACCAATCAGGCAGTTAATGGACACATTTTTTTTTTAATTTGACTGTCACTTTTGAGTTTGATCAATTGACATAGATTTTTTTTCTTCGTGTAGACGGATGCTTCCAGCCACTAAAACCGGAGGGTTATGTCGAATTCCTACCGACTAAAATCATACGGCTACCATTACAGAGAGGGACGCAGTACACAGGGGTCATAGAAGACCTACAGACATTTTACTGAATACACAATTCAGTATGCAAATTTACAGTGTGGTTTGTTTGTTCTAAAATCTATTCAGCCTGGAAATTCAGGACGTAAATTCCAGGTTTGTTCCAAGTAAATTGGATAGTGTTGAAATTTTGATGACGTCACAGTTTATTGAGGTGAAGAACACTACCTTTTTATGAGCTCATCGTCTCGTAGGGTTGGCCATATTGTAGTTTTACATCTACATTTTCTTAAATCTACGAACAAAGCAATATTGAGCGGAGAGAACTTAATGAAACACATATTATGTTCAGTTTAAAATAATAAGCTTTATTAAAAAAGTACTTTTTTTAAATAGACATTGCCTCACAGTAGGATTTTCTCCTGTATCGTGGGTGCATTTACAAACACAAATTTTCACACACAAACGCGCAGAAGCCGATCGCTGAGCCGCTATGCTAAACTTATTATAAAATTTATTTTTAGTGTAGACTGCCTCACGAGTCTAGTGGTCCTGGGTTCGATCCCCAGGTCGAGCAGTGTTATTGGGTTTTTCTATGAAATTCTCAGTAGCAGCTCGGAGTCTGGATTTGTGCCCAATTAATGGCAATAGGCTCGCCCCCTATTACATGGGACCTAAAACATACCGGCGAACTGTGGGTGTACATTAGTACGCACGGTACGGTATGTTATTTTTAGTGTTTTTGTTTTAACTTGAACCTTGGTTTTATTCTAAGCCAAATTAACACCTCAGATAACACGCACGGAACACAATGATCTTAAAAAAGCGACTTCCTCTAAAGGTCTATATTCATAGAAAAATAGCTAATCGCTCAAAATAAATGGTAAAGTAAATAATTTCATTCACCGGAAAAAAACACTCACAAAGAATTACGCACATTAAACTTATGCTGTCAACCCTATTCTTTACAATAGAGAAATGGGGGCAGTGCTCTCATTACTGTTGTCAGACTATATCTTGCGCGAGAAAGTTATCCCGTTAATTTGAAACTAGAAGTGAGTTAAATCGCCAGTCTGTCTGTTGCAATTGGCTTAGTTTGGTCCTTATGTCATACTAAACTTCCATTATGTCACAAGTTTGTCACGAGAGGTGTGGTAGGAAGTAGTTTGCAAATGTGGCTCCTTTTGAAGGAAAGGACACGACATTCTTAAGGTACGTATGTAAATTCCCTGTTTACGAATTCAACCCGAACCGTCATATAAGTGGGAATTCCGATCGAACAAGCGTTGGTAGTCGAATTTCATTCATTTACCTACCTTTTTTTCTGAACCTTTTATTGTAATGCCTTGTAAAGGAATTTGTAATACCCGTCGATAATTATAATAGAAGACAAAACGTAGCAACATACGCAAACGTAGTGTAGCACGCCGTATGGCAATATGGAGTGATGATTTGCGAATCGTTGCTGGCGGAAGCTGGATGCGACAAGCCTAGGACAGGGTGAAATGGTGCACATTGAGGTAAGCCTACGTCCAGCAGTGGACTAATACCTGTAGGCTGATGATGATAACGCAAATATTATAGACAGGAAAGATTTAATTGTTTTTTTTTTTTAAATTGTTAAAAATCGATTGAGTAGTTTTTGCTTTAATCCATGAAATGGATTAAAGCAAAAACTACTCAATCGATTTTAAAAATTTTGGATAGCTACCATATTCCGAAGTATCTAACATAGGCTATATTATTAATTGAGATAAATATAACGTCCCTTTAGATCGCGAGTGAAACCGCGGGAAATATCCAATATTATATCGGAAGTGTTAAGAATGGTCACCCATCTACAAACTGAGCGCGGCTGAGCGTAGACTAACCCTGAAAATAGATTGATCGTAGTTATTACTTAACCTTATCGAATCATACCCAAAAAATAAAACAAAACAGTCTTTTATTATACTAACTGTTGCCCGCAGTTTTACTCGCATCCTAAAGAACTTTTTGAGACAAAAGGCCTACGTCCTTCAGAAGATCCAATCTATCTCTCTATATATATGATCAAAATTGGTTCAGCAGTTTAGGCGTGAAAAGGTAACAGACAGTCAGACAAAGAATTACTTTCATATTTATTAGTATTCGTAAGTTTGAATATAATGAATTTAGTGCTTTTGTGATCTAAGTGTCCTAACAATAGCAAGCATCGTTAGGGACCAAAGATCGACGTCTGCAGATGGAGTTGATAACTCAAAGGCATCACAAAATAACTACAACGCTACCTTTGTACCATTGTCGCCGCTGTCGATGCAAATTAGTCTGAAACTGTTTCTAGATTGTACTAACGAATTGTATTTTAGGAGTTGGGTAAATATAATACTGCCTTATTATTGAAATAAAACTACTTTATACGGATTTTATCGCGTTGTATTGATACACAGTATCTTTTCTTTACAGCATCCTTGTAAAGGATCTGAAAGGTCGGGAATCAAATAATATCAATACAACGCGATAAAATCCGTAAAAAGTAGTTTTATTTCAATGTCTAACATGCGCGTGAGTGTCAGATACTGCCTTATTAGTTTGTAGTGCATCAGATAAGTTTACGCAGGCCTAAATCGGTGGTTTTTACGCAAAAAGGTAGGTTATTGGTGTTTTATTTATTAAAATTACTGGTCTTTCTAGTTAAAGACGATACCCCCGACTGCCTGAGATTGTTCGATTCGATAAGATTTTGGCTTGAGGTGTCCTACGGGGTGTGGGATTGGAGACAGAACTATGTATTTTTGGGCAGTCTGGTTTTATATTGCTTTTTGCGTTTTTTTATTAATATATTTCGCCAAAATTAACTCTATTCTAATTTTATTCTGAGAAGTCTCGAAGTCACGGGACTTTGATCGTGAGTGTTCTTGTGTCTCGGGAATTTGAGAATGTCGAGACTTTCCCAACCCTATTAAACATTATTAGTTTTTTTAAGTAGTTTCAAAATTGCATGCCATAATATAGAAATGCCTCATTAGGTAGCCTAATAGTCCTGAGCGCGAGTGCCTCGCTAGGTGTCCTGGGTTCGATTCCTAGGTCGAGCAGTGTTATTGAGTTTTTCTATGAAATTCTCAGTATCAGCTCGGAGTTTGGTAATTGTGTCCGGTTAATGTCAATAAGCTCGCCCCCTATTATATGGGACCTAAACATACCGTTTAACTGCGGGTGTACATTAGTACGCCTCTGCCTAACCTTTCGGGGAATACAGGCGTGATGGTAGCTACAGTAACGCCTAAAAGTCATTGCTATGAACAGTACGAGCGAGCTCGATACAGTCAGTGCGTGTCACTTGCTAACGACAATGAATAGAAGGCCGTAAGTCAAACTAAACGTTATTATACGCACAATATTGCATTACTGTCACAATAACCCCAATCTATTTGATACCTCCAACAAATAATACCTTATAATAATCGTTTTAGCGACAATCTGGTATCACAGGGGTATCATAAAGATAAAAGTGTCATTTGCCATTTCTGTTTTAACATAACATACAGTGGTGAAAAAAAAGTCCATAGACAATCTCACAACGCAATAGCTTAAGAGCACTTACGCTTCATTTAATTACTCATTAAGGTCCGGTCGAATTCATAGCGGGCGCACGAAGCTTCAATATTGCAGCAATTTCACACTAGTTGCTTTTGTAAACCACACTATACTAATAATTCTATATTCATCATCCTTACATTTACTTATCGACTGTGCACTAGAAGGGGTTAGGGTCACCACGCAGGTTTGTCACGAAATGGGAAACAGGATTTTTACTCTTATGAGTGATTTATAGACAGTTTTAATGTTCAACTGTGTAGTCAATTAGAATCTGTTCATGCTTCATGGACTTTCGATTCTGACTGTACACCAAAAATTAATGCAAAGTTGAATTTTATAAATCATAGATGGCGGTCACGATATGCGCCCTTAACGCTATTTTTTATAAACAATCACAGGCAGTCTGGCATTTAGCTGAACTGGATCTATTTGACACAGTCGTGGGACACACAATATTTATTTATTTTTGCTTCACTTTCTCTCTCTCGTTATTTTATAGTATGCTATGTGTGCAGTGTCTGTGACTGTGTCAATAAACTCTTTTTCTTTCTTTCTTCTGATGGACTCGATAGAAAAGGAAAACCGATAGAATTTCAAATAAATGATGATACCAATTACTATTTCCTAGTTTTTAATTCTCAACAACTTTGGATTCGAATGACAGATTTTTGTTAAATTTCAGCAACAGGATTAAGAACTACTTACAATATTTTTTTTTTCAATTCCTGTTTATTTGATAGAGAAACTAATCAATTGCGAGAGAACTGCAATTCTGACACATAGTAACCACGTGTTGTAAGCAAATAGGTTTCTTGCACTCAATGCAGCTATATTTTGTCTTTCTATCTTTGGAAGAAGGGCATTCTCTGCACCTCTTGTATGGCTTGGACTCACTGGTAGGAGTATCATTCAGCGACTCTCCCATTTGCTCAAAAATCCGTTTTCGTAATTCCCGAGGCAAGTTATTCTTGTCTTTTCTTATTTTAAGGTGTTCCTCAAGTAATGCTAAACCTAGTCTTCTAATAAACTCGCATCTTCTTATTTTTGAATTATTATTATTTTCTCTGTACACTATAAAACTATTTATAGCAGCAATATTCATCATGGTGTAAAGTATCAGAATTGGCCAGCTCTTACAATAATTCCGTACATCATACATTTTGCCAAGTTTATCAACACATTCAACACCAGTTTTTGTAGAATTGTAAAAAGTAACTATTTCTGGCTTTAGCTTCTCGCCACTTTTAAGGTCTAAGCTTCGATCGTGATGAAACGAAGACAATAGAAGGATGATTTTGGATTTTTTTGGCATGTAGGATACAAGGGTCAAATCTTCTTTAAATCCGAATCGCGAACTGGTAACTCCTCTTCCTTGTGTGGTTAAAAAATGATTAGGAATTTCTCTTTTGTTTTTTCTTAAAGCTCCGGTAGATGTAAGGCCGTGTTCATCGATTAAATGCGTGGCAAGTGAAATACTCATGAATCGGCTATCAAAGGTCACATTTCTATTTGTTTTAGATACAGGCTTCACCAACCTGTCTACTATATCCGAAGGTTGGTAACTTATGGAATAAGGCCCTTCAGGTTGTTTCCCTGCATGTATTTCAAGGTTAATCGTATAATATACCTTAGCATCAACTAGTGCATGCGTTTTTATTCCATACGCAGAAGATGTGTTTGGCATAAATTGACGGAAAGGACAATCGCCGCGGAAAGGTATATACTTTTCATCGAGGGTAAGAAACTGGCTTGGATTATACGCTCTGTGACAATTTTGAACAAATTTATCAAACATCGATCTTACAGGGGCAATATTATCGATTGCGTTTCTTTCTACTCGGGTGGATGCATCATCAAAACGCAGACTACCTTGCAAGAAGTTGAAGCGCTGCAAAGACATGGTCATCCTAAAGATGTCTACTCCGGTGCCATCGGAACGCCACAAATCTGTCAAATTATAACCTGTAGAGTTATTTAGTCCAGCAATGTACATCAAACCAAATATAGCTAACACTTCATCCATGGTGGTTTCCTTGACAATATGACCTCTTGTGTTACGATTTTCAGATAACGTTTTTGAGTTTATTTCAACGTTGGTATGATTAAGTATTTCTTCTACCATTTCATTGCTGAAGAATAATTTCCAACACTCCAATTCAGTTTTAGCGTTACGTGCGTAAGGTTTAACACCGGGCTTGATTTTTGAGGAAGAATTTTTTGTAGTATTAGCTAGGTTGGGTTTAGAATACCATGTAGTTGTACCGTCTTTGCCGGTATAGACAGCATCTTCTTTCTCATCTTGACTAAATAAATGTTCTTCTTCATCACTGTCATCTTGATCTGAGTCACTGTCTGGGCTTTCCACGGCCAAGTTATTACTGTCAACGTCACTGTCAAAATAATTTCCGCTTGATTCTTCTTCCAACAGCGCTTCACAACACCCAAACATCATAGTTTGCTTGTTAGACATTATGTATGGACTGTAAAAGAAAAATAGGCAATAAATAAGATGAAATAAATACATTTTAGTAGGTATCTACCTTAATCGTTTGTTTTGGAAAGACTTTAATATCTACAAGATACAATACGCAAATAATTGTTACAATCTTTTGGAGGGTGAATGCTCTAAACAATCAAATAACGACTTTTAACCGCTAATCTGATAAAACGTAAAACCGACTCTAAATATTTGGAGTACCAAAGAAATTTGGTTGGCCGCCTAAATCGATTCCTAAAAATAAACTTTTGTTTAAATTATGATACCCACAGGTTGAAATCACAGGTCTCAAATGATAACAAAAGAAGTACCCACCACAAAACAACTACTGAAAAACTGGTAAAACCAAATAAATTCACTTTGTCGTACAAAATTAACCTATGGTACCTATAAGGCATTTTATTCCGTACTGTTCGAAGTTTATTTTGTGACGTTTTCATTTACAGTTTACTGTACTTATAGCAGATAATAAGTTTGTGTCCCGACCCACGGGGGTGGATAGGTACCTACAAAATTTTGCGATACCTACCTAATTAAAAAAAAAAAACATCAAGATTTACTTAAGTCAGTTTCAAAAGTGCTAATATGTATAAAAAAACTATATTATAAGGTGACTTAATTTGATATGATGACTTACTTTATCTATCAATAAAAATGCATATTATGTACCTACTTTCATACATGCATACACTCACGCCTTTCTCCCACAGGGATAGGCAGAAACTATAGACTGCCACTTGCTACCTACTTTCATCAGTTTATAATATCCTACCTACCTACAAACTTATGCATAATGCGCAGAAAAAATGATAATATTAAATGCCTCTCAATCCAAAAAATTTAGGTACCTATATCTAGGTATCGCAAATACACAAAAAAATCTGGTTTGTACCTAATTGTAGGTATACCTACCTATGTACCTATAATAATTATACATATAAAAAAAAACACGTAAAAATACTTCATTAGTGGTCATAAGCGCGACTGCTACATTAGAGGTCTTGGGTTCGATCCCCAGATTGAGCAATGTGTTATTGGGTCTTTCTATGAAATTCTCAGTAGCAGCTCGGAGTCTGAATTTGTGCCCGGTTAATGGAAATAGGCTCGCCCCTTATTACCTACCTAAACATACCGGCGCACTGTGGGTGTACATTAGTACGCCTCTGCCGAACCCTTCTGGGAATACAGCGTACAGCGTGATGGTATGTTATGCTAAGTTATGTTATGTTGTAAAAATACCATATTCCGGGCAAGCAAATAGTCGGGGTTTAAAGATCTGGTTAAAAAATTATCATGCTTGCCAGATGTCAAGGGCGCGCGTAAGTATCATAAAATAACAGAATTTGAATCATAGTAAATTATAACGTTTATTTACTATAAGCACTATTATTTAAACAGTGCTATAATATTATTCGTACTTTTTAGTTCATTGGCCTAGTCCTGCATTCCACTAACCCATTTAAGATAACTTACATAACAACATCAATAAAAAATCAAAACACTCTCCATAATAAATATTCATAACCACATAGGTACCTACCGCGTTCAACGCTCGCATGGAAACACTCCTGTGTCAACTCCGCGCCTGCGTAATCATTGTAAACAGACACACGACGATTTAAACCAATATTTTGAGTCAAATCACTTAATTACAGTTCAGTAGACGTATAAAAACAATCGTTGAAGATGCACTATTATTACCATATGAAACTGTAATTAAACTCCACTAATTCACTCGGGTATAAATCACCCACAACAGTACACACGCCCTACTTTCGCTGCGTGCGCAGTAACACTGAGGGAGGGGAACATAGCGAGGGGACTTGACGTCACACCAAGGTTACCGACCGGAGCTATTAGAACGATCGTGGCTTTCTTACGCTGGGTACCTAATACCCGACCTTACTATCATCGCATTAAGGACCATTATAACATGAATTGAAGCAAAGCGAGGCGGGGTACGAGATACCCGACCGTAGTACAAAGGAAATAAGAGTATTAATGACGTGTTCGTGGGTACAGTGCCTTGGTGATACCTATTTTGATAGTTTATATCTACATCTACTGGGTGTAAAATACCCAACCTTGTCTGTAGTATAACGATGCTTGTCATTGTATTTTAAGTTGGGACAGATGTTTTTACCTGCACTTGTTTTTAAGGGTTCCAGTTAACTCCACAGTTCGCCCTCGGTACGAAACAAGTACTAAATATAGGAATTTTAAATTGCTTTACCACGTATAAAGTTTTACTTATTAATGTTAAATATTATAATTTGTGTTTCTTTAATGAGTAGTATTTTATTCATACTCATAACTCTCGCTAACTCTACGTAAATCCTTATCAAAATTATCATGTTTAAACTAAAGATGTTAATAATATCCTAAGATATTTTACTGTTGATAAGCATTTTACATAAATATAAAAGGATTAAGCGGGTTCTCGGCGTTAGATAGACGGAATGGTGTGTATAGATACATTAATTACCAATAGAATAATACCACGCTTAATATTCTAGAATCAAACTCTAAATAGTTTAGATTTGAATTATAACATAACATAACATACCATCACGCCTGTATTCCCCGAAGGGTTAGGCAGAGGCGTACTAATGTACACCCACAGTTCGCCGGTATGTTTAGGTCCCATGTAATAGGGGGCGAGCCTATTGCCATTAACCGGGCACAAATCCAGACTCCGAGCTGCTACTGAGAATTTCATAGAAAAACACAATAACACTTTGCTCGACCTGGGGATCGAACCCAGGACCTCTAGCGTAGCAGTCGCGCTTGGGACCACTAGACTAATGAGGCAGTTGAATTATAACAATAACTTAATATTACGCCTGTATTCACGGAAGGGTTAGGCAGAACTGTACTAATATACACCCACAATTCGCCGGTATGTTTAGATACCATATTCATATTCATTTATTGCATTCCATAATGTACAAAAATATATAAAACAGATGGTAGGCTTAAATCTAGGAATCAATTATGGACCCCGTTGGGCACAGCACAGCTTAGTAGGAGAGAGGGAGACGTGTCTATTTATTATATTATTATTCTATTCCTATCACAATAATATAGATAACTAGCTTTTGCCAGCGACTTCGTCCGCGTGGAATAGTTACTTTGTTCCCTAGTTCTTCGCCCGCGGTTTCACCTGCGTTGCCCCGTTCCTAAGGGTTGTAGCGTGATGTTTTATAGCTTGAAACCACTGTTCCACCACAATTCACTGCTCTGCTCCTATTGATCGTAGCGTGATGAAAAGTATACTATAACCTGTGGTTTGGGCTGTGCGTTGATAGATCACTATGTCAGTCAGTCAGTCACCTAACGTAAGAGTAGACAAATATAATCAGAAAGCTCCGAACTGGTAAGCTATCGGGAGTTACACGTGTTATTGTGAGTCAACCATAAAAGATAGACATTTGCTGTCGTGGAATATTTTTTATATAATTTTAAGGAGAACATTTCCGTCATACATGATTTCTGTGTAGCTTTAACCATTAAGGCTGCACACGCGACGGAAGCTTAAAAAATGGAGTAAGTTCTCCTGTTTTCCCAACATTTCCGTTCACTGCTCTGCTCCTATTGATCGTAGCGTGATGAAAAGTA
Organism: Acronicta aceris; assembly: GCA_910591435.1. NCBI lineage: Eukaryota > Metazoa > Arthropoda > Insecta > Lepidoptera > Noctuidae > Acronicta > Acronicta aceris. The sequence goes on along the minus strand of OU342780.1, from coordinate 5,593,262 downwards.
TACTATAACCTGCCCAGGAGTATGAAAAACAATTGTACCAAGTTTCGTTGAAATCCGTGGAGTGGTTTTTGTTTCTATAACGAACATACAGACAGACAGACAGACAGACAAAAATTTTACTGATTGCATTTTTGGTGTCAGTATCGATCACTAATCACCCGCTGATAGTTATTTTGGAAATATATTTCATGTACAGAATTGACCTCTCTACAGATTTATTATAAGTATAGATATAGATAGATAATGTAGGTTATATTATTGTGTATATAGGTTAAGTACGGTTAAGTGTATCTAATTTAATTTCTAACCACCTCTATTGAGTATATATTTTTTGTTATGTCTCATTCATAATCTAATTTATGCAATTAGTGAGAATAATATATGTTTAAGCGTTTTTTCCCATTATAGCTAAATTCTATTTTATTGTTGTATTTACCATATAATAGTTGCGAGTTTATTAACATTTACCGGACACAAATCGAAACTCCAAGCTGCTACTAACAATTCTAAAGCAGTCGCGCACCACTATACTGAACTATAGGAATACGTTAGCAAACCTCTACCCAACCCTACACAGGCGTAATGGTACGCTATCTATCTATACATAAAAAATGCTTTGTCCTGAATGACTGAGTGACGGATCAAGGCACAGCCTAAACCGGTGATCGTAGAGACCTGAAACTTGGAGGGTGTGTTCTTTGTATGACGTAGGCATCCGATAAGAAAGGATTTTTGGAAATTAAACCCATAAGGCGGTGACAAGGGGGGTGAAGGTTTGTCTGTCATTTTTAGCGGGAGAAACCGCGAGGTTCAGCTAGTGTTTAATAAAGTCCTTTTCAGTTTATTCACCAAGAGATCATAATTTCTTGTGTTGAGAACTTCCAGAAAACTATACGTATTTTTAACGTATGGTTTTATGAAATAACTAGCTTTTGCCAGCGACTTCGTCCGCGTGGAATAGTTACTTTGTTCCCTAGTTCTTCGCCCGTGGTTTCACCTGCGTTGCCCCGTTCCTAAGGGTTGTAGCGTGATGATATATACATTGATAGTTTGAAACCTTTCCCATGAATCACTCATTTTCCCAACATTTCCCTTCACTGCTCTGCTCCTATTGATCGTAGCGTGATGAAAAGTATACTATAACCTGTGGTTTGGGCTGTGCGTTGATAGATCACTATGTCAGTCAGCCAGTCACCTAACGTAAGAGTAGACAAATATAATCAGAAAGCTCCGAACTGCTAAGCTATCGGGAGTTACACGTGTTATTGTGAGTCAACCATAAAAGATAGACATTTGCTGTCGTGGAATATTTTTTATATAATTTTAAGGAGAACATTTCCGTCATACATGATTTCTGTGTAGCTTTAACCATTAAGGCTGCACACGCGACCGAAGCTTAAAAAATGGAGTAAGTTCTCCTGTTTTCCCAACATTTCCCTTCACTGCTCTGCTCCTATTGATCGTAGCGTGATGAAAAGTATACTATAACCTGCCCAGGAGTATGAAGAACAATTGTCCTAAGTTTCGTTGAAATCCGTCAAGTGGTTTTTGTTTCTATAACGAACATACAGACAGACAGACAGACAGACAGACAGACAGACAGACAGACAGACAGACAGACAGACAGACAAAAATTTTACTGATTGCATTTTTGGCATCAGTATCGATCACTAATCACCCGCTGATAGTTATTTTGGAAATATATTTCATGTACAGAATTGACCTCTCTACAGATTTATTATAAGTATAGAAGATTATATTGAACCATTTATTCAATTTACTGCGTCGCGGTGCGCGGTGTCAGCAATGATACAATTGCTAACCCTACATTTCTGAGAACTACATTAATAAAAAATGTATAAACAATAATATTTTCGCAGAAATAATAACAAATATCGTGTGAGTATTTTGTAATATCTTGAAATCGGAAAGGTAATTGTTTTGTGATTTTCTTCATAACGAATAGAAATCGATTCTGATGAGAAATAAAATCGCATTATGTATAAAATAATGGTATCTTGAAGATACTTGTAGAATATTGTCGTCGAAGAAAGATGAAAAGATTTTCTATCAACATGAGATAAACCCCTATTATGTACTCATGTATCCTAAATAAACCGGCGAACCGTATAAAAGTTTGAATATTATTTAAGTACTCGCCAGAGATTTTATTCGCATGCCAAGGGACTTTTTAGGAAAAAGGTAATCTGGGTGTCTTTAAATCACGAGTGAATCGGTATCTTCTAGACAAGCGCGCTCCATCGTATCGAATAACATCAGGCGAACTGGTGGTCAAGCGTAAGCATAACAAGAAAAAAAACAAAATAAAGCTATCTCCACCTCCGAGGTCAAATCCCAAAAGTTATTAAGTTTAGTTAAATGCTTTAGACATAAAAACTTACACAGTTACATTTGCATTTATATGGACTGAAAACTCGTCAAACGGTCAAAGCTATATTTCTTCGTTTAAATTCTCTTACTTAGAATTATATCATTAAGTAATCCTAAAGGCTAGGGCGTCGGACTTGCGATCATGTGGTTGCCGGTTCAAAACCCACCCATTGCAATACCGACGTGAACCCACTCGTAACAAAGCATTTACGAGTAGCTTAGCACGATTGGTTAACAAGAATACTACTAATGTGCGACGCACATTGCTAGTAACTTTTAGTTAAAAAAAATATTATTCTTCTTCTTATTGTGTCTTCACATGCCATACCATCGCGCATATATTCCCAGAAGGGTTAGGGCAGGGGTGTAGGTATTAATGTATACCCAGGTAGGTTCCATATTATAATAAGTGGCGAGCTTATTTCCATTCCTCCTCCTCCTCCTCAAGTCGTGTTCCTCATTGCTAAGGGTCGTTATTTTCCCATGGAATTTTGTTTTTGATAAAGTTGCGCCTCCTGTGCCTGTCTATGGCGACATGAAGGGCCTCGTGAAATTTGGTATTCAGAGATATGCGGATCTGGTCAGACCATCTTAGAGTACTTCGAGTACTTCCTCTAGAGCGTTTGCCATCGATTTTGCCAGTTATTATCAGTTGTTCGAGGTTTAGACCATCTTTTTTGGCATTGTGAACTCTAGTATTCTACGATTATTGCCATTAACCGGGCAGAAATCTAAACTCAGTGTAGTTGAGAGCACTTATTGTCTGTAATATACTAATCTGAAACATTTAAATAAGTATATAAGACACACCGAGTTCGTAACAAGAGGGCGCACGTGTTTCAGAATTACATTCACAGAAGTTTAAGTTAAATTCGTCATAACGCTAGTGTATCACGTCTGAGAATTGTCGCGACTCGACGCCAAATTGAACGGTTATACTAACGCGTGACGTTTGGCGTATGGTACAAGTCATAAACGGCGACGTCGACGATTTTATTAAATATCTTTTCAAGTATTACGTTTCAAATATTATTTTTATTATAATAATAATTAAACTGGCTCATCAATTATTATCATCATCATCAATTATTATTTCTATTATAATAATAATGAAAATGGCTCATCAATTATTATCATCATCATCATTAATTATTATTTTTATTATAATAATAATTAAACCGGCTCATGACTCTAGTCAAGTAGCCGGCCGTAACTGCTGCACTACAGGTGCATTGTCCGATTTTGGGAATCGTTAAGTTATGTTATTTTTCTATTAAATTCTCAGAAGTAGTTCGGAACTTGGATTTGCACTTGGTTAATAGCAATAGACTCTGCCCCTATTATTTAGGACCTAATAATACACGAACCGTGGGTGTATAGTAAATCTCTGCTAAACCTTTCAGGGTATACAGTCGTGATGGTATATTATGTATAATGTATAATTACATTCATTATGTATTATTTCTTATGTTCAGTATCATTTTCTTAAATGAAAGATTTTTTTCCTAAACTCACTAGTGTTTAATTTGGACCACCCTAGGTGTGCCATTCGAGTGTACCCAAAATGGGCCACGTCACAGAACACTTGGCTTAACGTTGCGTTGTATGAAAAGTGTTCGCGTTTATTTGGCATTTCATTTGAAAGCACCCGACTTGATTGTAACCTTACTTCAAAGTTGCAGAATGTTCTAGAACAATGAAAACGTGGAGTTGAGTGCTACTTATTTCATACAAAGATAGAATAACTTAGCATATTATACCTGTGTTTTCCGAAGGGTTAGGCAGAGGCGTTGTAAAAGCACCTACGATATAGGAGAGGTGTAACAGAAGGCGAGTGTGAGACAACGTTTTATAAAAACGAACGTAGTAATTAATACAAACTACTTTTTCTATGGGACCGACCCTGAAATATGAAAAAAAAAAACAGTTGTTCCATACATTTTGATCGTGTAGCACTTTAATACGGTACAGCTAATTTTTTTTTCATATTTCTGTGTTGGTCCCATAATAATTGTTCGTAACTTTCTATTCATTACTAAGTTCCTTTTGCTGCGGCATAACAACCATTAAAATTTCACGGTGTAATCATCTTAGTAGTTGTCACTAAGCCTCTTAAGAACCGTCAAAGAAAATATGTAAAATGAGTACTTTTACATAATTATTTTAAAGTTTGTTTTTCTCCGAAGACAGTTCACCGCGACCTGAATATACAAACAATTTATAAAAGGATCTCAACAAATATTTGAACAGGGAATGAATTTTTGCTATTTGCTTTGGTATAATTAATCTTTATTTTTGTTGGCAATGTCTTGCTGATAGAAATAAATACGGCGTACAATGTTGTTTTAATTTCCAAATAGGTAAATTCTTTCTCAAATTAGCTGAATTTGTATCAGATTTTCCTTGTTTCTTTTGGGTTTAATTAGTGTGAATTTCCATTTTATTTTTGAAACGCTCATTTAAAAGCATTCTGTTATTATTGTTGTTGTTTTGTAACTTTTTAGAATCTATAGAGAAACCCAATAAGACTTTTCTCCACCTGGGAATCGAACTCAGGATCTCTAGCGTAGCAGTCGCGCTCAAGACTACTAGGCTATCGAGACAGTCAGGCAGTGGGTATGAGATGTGCCTTCAAAAACACAAATTTCCATATTATTATTATTACAAATAGAACCAGACGCCGGAACTCGGAACCAGACTCGGACCTGTAGGTCTTCCTTATATATGCCGTTATGTTATTCATTATCGAAATAGAACTGCCTCATTAGCCTAGTGGTCCTCAGCGCGACTGCAACGCTAGAGATCCTGAGTTCGATTCCCAGGTCGAGCAGTGTTATTGGGTTTTTCTATGAAATTATCAGTAACAGCTCGAAGTATAAAATTAGTGCCCGATTAATGGCAATATGCTCGCCCCCTATTACATGGGACTTAAAACATACCGGCAAACTGTGGGTGTACATTATTACACCTCTGCCTAACCCTTCGGGGAATATAGGCCTGTTGGTATGTATGTTATTGAAATTGATTTCCTAATATAGCATTAATATTAAAGTAAAATGTAACTTATAATCAGTTTCATAGGTTCTATATTTCAAATTGTTCTCATTTACATACTCAATAGGTTTTCGAAATTATACGGACATGTTATAACAGGGCTTTAAAAGTTGATATATTTGAAACAGATATTTATTTAGCCAATTACTTTCTCGTTGTACTGAAATCTGTTTCAGGAACCCGTTCAGCGAAATGTTTGATTTAAAAATAATTTACACCCAACTTTTTATATTGATGCGTTGTAATCTGGACTATGGATTTAATATACCATCACGCCTGTATTCCCCGAAGGGTTAGGCAGAGGCGTAGGCGTCGCCGGTATGATTAGGTCCCATGTAATAGGAGCCGAGCCTATTACCATCAAGCATTACCATCAAACTACGAGCAATAATACTTTGCTTGACCTGGGCATCGAACCTAGGACCTCTAACGTAGAAGTAGCGCACCGGATGACTAGGCTAATGAAGCTGTTACTGAATTTGTGGCTGATAAAGGAATGATAGGACTCAGAATATACCTGCAAAAGAACGTGTACAACAGTAAAACTCTGCCTAAGCTCTCTATAATACATCCGTTATGATATATTTAAGAACAATTATTACGATTCGCGTTCAAGATATTATCTCAAGATTATCTTTCCTAACTTGGGATTAAGATCGCAGACGTCTAACTTCAGTTATTACTCCGTCATGAAGAAACACGCGGAATCTATTTTTTTCCTACTGTTTTAACATAACATACCATCACGCCTGTATTCCCCGAAGGGTTAGGCAGAGGCGTACTTAATGTACACCCACAGTTCGCCGGTATGTTTAGGTCCCATGTTATAGGGGGCGAGCCTATAGCCATTAACCGGGCACAAATCCAGACTCCGAGCTGCTACTGAGAATTTCATAGAAAACTCAATAACACTTTGCTCGACCTGTGGATCGAACCCAGGACCTCTAGCGTAACAGTCGCGCCTGGGACCACTAGACTAATGAGGCAATCAGTACATATTATAATAATATTTAACTAATTTAATTAATTAATAATATATAATTACAAATGTATACTTTTCTGATTTTTCCCTATACTTGTAGTATAAGACGGTATTACTTGCCAAATTTCATAGTTTTAGGTCAACAGAAAATACTCTATAAATTGTGATTCCCTTGAGAGTGTCGAAATACATCTATTTTGCGACATAAAGGGCCGCATCTTTTTTACGTTAATTAGAAGTTTGATTTTTTCGCAGCCTCATTAGTCTAGTGGACCTGGGTTCGTATACCCAGGTCGAGCAAAGTGTTATTGGGTTTTTTCTATGAAATTCTCAGTAGCAGCTCGGAGTCCAGATTTGTGCCCGGTTAATGGCTATAGGCTCGCCCCCTAAAACATGAGACCTAAACATACCGGCGAACTGTGGGTGTACATTAAGCACGCCTCTGCCTCCACCTCCCTTCGGGAAATACAGGCGTAATGGTATGTTATTTTTTCACAGCTTTAAGGGACTGTAGACCTGAGTATATGGTTTTAATTTCAACTCGAAACCTCAACATTATGTACATTTATATAATCAGCAATAAGGAAGGCCTTTACTAAAATAACTTTATAATCTTAGCATGGAAAATGCAAAAAAATCACAAAAAGATAGTTAAAAGGTAAGGTGGCATCGTACGATATCGAACTAACTGTAAAGTAAGTTATATCGGTTGAGAAACAAGGTAACTTGCTTCTCAATAGATGTCGCCAACGTCACCTTATGACGTAAACTCAGAATGTGAAGGCAAATTTCAATCAGGCGGGTGGGGTTCGCGGTGGCTTAGCGGTCAGAGCGTCTGGTATATCTAACCAGAAGACGCGGGTTCGAATCCCGCCCGCGATTGAATTTTTCCTTTACTAAAATAACTTTATAATCTTAGCATGGAAAATGCAAAAAAATCACAAAAAGATATGTTTAATAACAGTTAAAAATGCCGTTACAAAGAATAATACGACCCAAAACATATATTTCCCATTCCATATTCAACAAAGCCGTTATTTAATGGACCCATTCGTATTTACACTGGCGGCTCGCCAGCAAATTTACACGAATAGGATTTTTACACTAAAAACAGGAGAAAAAAAAGTGTTTTTGTACGTGGAATTGTGCCTATTTGAATCTCCCCCGTGGGTAGGTAAATGGTGTACGAAAATGGGATTGTTCTTGGAATTGGAAGTTGTGGAGAGACTCCAGTAATAGCCTGAGAATGAACATGGCTTAACTTGAAAGGATATTCAAATTAGCATAAGTGCTCTTATTCCTTAGAAGTTAAATTATAAAATACCATCACGCTTGTGATCCCCGAAGGGTTAAGCAAAGACATGATAATGTATTACAGTGCGCCGTTATGTTTAGATCCCATGTAATAGGGGGCGAGCTTATCGCCATTAACCGGGCAAAAACCCAAATTCTAATCTGCTGCTGAGAATTTCACAGATAAACCCAATACCATATTGCTCGACCTGGGAATCACACCCAAGAGCTCTAGCGTAGCAGTTGCGTTTAGGACCACTAGACTAATGAAGCAGTTTGATTGGATTACTTTGAATACCTACCCAATCTGAAGCACCGACAGAAACTAACTCTATCTATGAATATATATTATTATGACATTTATACAGGGTGGCAATTTGGTCACATAATACGGAAAATCCATAAGAATTGTCTGCCATCAAAAAAATAATAGTATTTCTTTTTATGGGATAGAAGAGCAAACGGGCAGATGGATCGCCTGATGGTAAGCGATTACCGCCGCCCATGGACACCCGCAACACCAGAGGAGTCACAAGTGCGTTGCCGACCTTTTCAAAACGGATTGGGCCTCCGGTAACCTCACTCACTCGGCGAAACACAACGTAAGTGTTGTTTAACGCCGGTTTTCTGTGAGTTCGTGGTATCACTCCGGTCGAGCCGGCCCATTCGTGCCGAAGTATGGCTCTCCCACGTAACGAGTATGTCGGAATCTTACCGACTAAAAAATCTGATAGCAATAGATTCATTAGAAAAAGCTTAAATTTTTTTATACGCAATACTAGCGAAAATCCTGTCGTTATTGTCCCCAGTCGGGTAACATTGAGCTAGATTTCATTGGAACGTAAAACGATTCTTCTATAAAAACTTGTACTAGTCTCGCAAGTGTTGTATCTGCAAGTAATATAATGCAATATCGTGAGTTGTGCTACCATCTGGCGGCTGTTGGCGACCTCACGCCACGAGTTGGACGCGGTCCAAATCAAATTAGATACTCTTAGAATATACTCTTTGCTGGGAATATGACGGAGATAAAAATATGGTGCTATTTAATTCAGAAACAATAGAAAAACGCTTTTTCATTCTTACAAACTACTACAGTACGAACTATTGAACTAGTTTCTATAAATAAACTGCCTTAGTAGCGTGACTGCTACGCTAGAGGTCCTGGGTTTAATTCCAAGGTCAAGTTTATGTTCAAATGTTTTTATTTCAAACAACACAACTGAACAAGCATTTATTAATCTTTATGAAAGTAGGTCTACGGTTCCTAAAAGTTGATACTATGGAGAAGAATCCGGCAAGAAACTCCATGGTCGGGCGAAGCGTTATTGGTTTTTTCTAGCCCGGATGGCAATGGGTTGGCCCCCTATTACTTGAGATCTAAATATACTGGTGAACTGTAGGTATATATTAGTCCATTGCTCTTCCTAACTCTTTGAGGATAGATAGATAGACGAGAAAGATATTATTGAAATAAAACTACTTTTTACGGATTTTATCGCGTTGTATTGATATTATTTGATTCGCGACGTTTCGGATCCTTTACAGCATCCATGGTCATGGGTAGACTAAGTTGTTGGACGTCTTAATGTTACAATTACTAACATTTTTGTTAAATATTGGCGATACGATTCACGCAGAACGAGGTCACCGTATCCTTCGGTCTTGCAGTTTTGGGCTTGGATTTTGATTTTATGGAATCTATAATGGGGTTCCAAGCAGTTAGTAAGACCCAGCCATCTTCTCTATTGAAATTTGGATGTTTTTTTAATTTCAATAGCCTCACGGATCATCCTGGGAAGGAATCGGTTTTATTTTGCGAGGACTTGTGGTTTATCAAATCTGATGTAGTGCTGGGCCTTGTCTAGAGTATGTTCACAAACTGCTGACTTCTTGAAACGGCGGTGTTTGACATCAGCGACGTCTTCTTTTACGCGGGTCCCTATGCTTCTTTTAGTTTGGCCTATGTAACAGAGACCGCAATCACAATAATATCAATACAACGCGATAAAATCCGTAAAAAGTAGTTTTATTTCAATATCTAATATTCGCGTAAGTGTCAGAAACCAGTAAGAAAGATATTAGTTAGAGACTTAAAAACATTTTTATAATTCGTTCTAGAATACTCTGAGCTTGGTGGGCGCAAATAGTAAAGAAATATTCCATCACTAAGTTCTGTTACCCCATACTCAATCCTCTTTTTCAATTCAATTGCAACAATGCAACATTCAAACCTGTCGAGACTTGAATGCAAATGGCGGTCTCAAAGAAATGAACGCCATTTTTTCTTATTCTGCACTAATTGTCAACGGACAAAAGATCTAATTGCTTTTCACAGAGAAGCGACGAGAACTGTTTTGAACGTAGTTCAGGTCTTTGCTTCAATGGAAAATATGCATTATTGAAAATATTGAATACAAAATGTATCCATGATTATTGTACTTATAAAGTCTTTAGTTTTTTATTTTATTATTGAAGTGGCGGTAGCCTAATAGCTAGGGCGTCGGCTTGCAATCATGTGGTTGCCGGTTCGAAACCGATCCATTGAACTACCTACTTGTAACACAAGCATTTTTAACTTAGCACGAGGGGTAAAAACACCCACATTGCTAAAAAACAAATTACAATTTAGGAACCGATTTCATGTTTTCATAGATTATTAAGATATTTATAGTATGTACCTATGATAAATCAAATTCAGAATGTTTTATTTCAATTAGACCACTAAAATTGCTAATTTTGAAAAGTCAAAACTAGTTGCACGGTTCCAAAAAATTGGTCATGTACAAGAAACTCCTTACTCTTTTAAAAAAAAAATATGATTACAATATTAAGCTTTGCAACTTTGTTCCAAATAGTTGCTGAGAATTCTGCAGTTTGATGTATCAGATTAATTCATCAAAACAAAAAAAAATAGGGATTGCCACAGCAAGTAAGATACAGATAGATACTAGAAGGAATTTGCTATAATGACACTACTATGAGGATACATAACATAACATAGTCAACCCATTATACTGTCTCACTGCTGGGCACGGGTCTCCTCTCAGAATGAGAGGGATTAGGCTATGGCCAACCACGCTGGCCTAGTGCTGGTTGGCAGACTTTACACGCCATCGAGAAAATCTCTCAGGCATGCAGGTTTCCTCACGATGTTTTCCTTCACCGAATAAGCGCGTGATAATTAACTATTAATAATTATTATAATTTAATATTAATTACCATGATGATGACAGTATTTAAATTTGTATTACAATAGATCAGTTTTTTAGTTGATTGGTACTTGGCATGCTCCCGCGTCTTCATATCGCGTGGCATCGCACGGCATGTCGGCATCACAAGGTTTTTACATTACTGTTCGCTCTGTCATCGCAGCTGGTGTAGCAATGACGTCATTGCGCGAGCTACGGCGTAGCAATCGGTAGGTGCGCATTTACGTTTCGCTACTAATAATATTTTTATTATTTCGCTCTTATTTTTTATTAGAGTCGCCCCTATTACAGAGGACCTAAAACATACTGCAAACTGTGTACAACGGTGTACATTAGTACATCTCTGCCCTTCGGGGAAATATAGAAGCAAAGGAGCAAACCCTTCTATACTTATAATAAATCTGTAGAGAGGTCAATTCTGTACATGAAATATATTTCCAAAATAACTATCAACGGGTGATTAGTGATCGATACTGACGCCAAAAATGCAATCAGTAAAATTTTTGTCTGTCTGTCTGTCTGTCTGTCTGTATGTTCGTTATAGAAACAAAAACCACTCGACGGATTTCAACGAAACTTGGTAAAATTGTTCTTCATACTCCTGGGCAGGTTATAGTATACTTTTCATCACGCTACGATCAATAGGAGCAGAGCAGTGAAGGGAAATGTTTAGAAAATGAGTGATTCATGAGGAAGGTTTCAAGCTATAAAACATCACGCTACAACCCTTAGGAACGGGGCAACGCAGGAAACCGCGGGCGAAGAACTAGGGAACAAAGTAACTATTCCACGCGGACGAAGTCGCTGGCAAAAGCTAGATTTTATTAAAAAAAATCATATATATATATATATATATATATATATATATATACATAGGCGTGATTGTATGTATTCTTATTTTAATAACTCAAAGAATTCGTAGCAGAACTGGTTATTTCTACACTTCCATTACATCAACTTTTATGAATAATGCGATGTCGAATTCAAACAAGATTAATGTAAAATGTAGCATAAATAAAAATATTCGAGTTCTTCCGGAATTTGTAGTGAGTTTAACACCTGGCTGTATTAAATAATCTGTTTAAATCTGTAGTAGCGGATTTCAGTGAGTTGTTTTTCTAAGAGTGGTCCGAGGGAAAGCCGAGAAGCGATTTCACTCTTGTTAATTTGAACTCTGCGATCCTTTTACTGTATCTAAAATAATACCGTCATATTCAGGTCGGAATATCTGTCGCACATTCATCGACACGCCTGTAGCAGATATTTATTTTGTTAAATACTTTTTTTTATGGGATAGGATAGGATGTTCGAGCAGACGGATCGCCTGATGGTAAGCGATTACCGCCGCCCATGGACACCCGCAACACCATAGGAGTCACAAGTGCGTTGCCGACCTTTTAAAGGGGATTGGGCCTCCGGTAACCTCACTCACTCGGCGAAACACAACGTAAGCGTTGTTTGACGCCAGTTTTCTGTGAGGCCGTGTTATCACTCCGGTCGAGCCGTCCCATTCGTGCCGAAGCATGGCTCTCCCACGTAAGAATTACATTTTTACTTGTGGAAAAATATTAAGACTAATATTTTATTACTGGCATAATAGAACATTGTGGTGACCCCGAGGTGATTTGTCATCATATTTATTCATATTCATTTATTTTGCACTCATGTTGTTTACAAAGATGGTAAATACATATGTGGTATCAAACATGAACCCCGTCAGGGCACAGCAATAGCTTAAAATTAGATTATATAAAATTAAATTTATATAAAATTATATTATCATGACTATGATAATCAATTTTATATCTAATTGTATATTTTATAATAATAGTAATTAGTGACTACAATCTGAATGTCTATGTAATAAATGTATCATGTATGTATGTTTTAAAATGTCTTATCAATATTTATTTTGAGTACCTATATTATTTTATTTATTCATATCACGATATTCCAAGCTATTGAAGATCGAGCTGAAAAAGCCAATTAAATAACATCGGTAAGTTACGTGAACAAAGCGAGTGCATGTGGCGGTTTCTTTCGAGAGCTGGCTTAGCAGCATCAGCTTCTGCTTACTTCGCATTAACCTTAACAGCATCAGCATGGCTTTGGATCTAAAGGGAATGCAAGAACACTAAATGCTACTGCTGCCAGCGAAGCATACGAGAAGCGCATTTTACGAAACACATTGTTATTATAAAGGAACAAAATATTCTTCAATATTGGGTAAATGCGCTCAGGCAGCTAAAAATATTTGAAAGTACGATCAATGATTGTAGTACTACGATAATCTAGAACAGTTTTCTTGCACTGTGTCCATCTTACTTATTTATACCAATCAAAACAAAGTATCAAATCTAAATAAATTCATTTTTATATTTACTCAACATAAATTATAGTAAAATGGCTCTGTATTTATTGTAACTTCAAAATGGAGAAGGTTTTCAATTCCACTGTGTGTTACCTAAAATCTCACCAATAAAATAAACTTGAATTTGATTTTTTTTTTGTACCTTTGTTACGCGATTATTCCGTCAATTATGAACCAATTGTAATTCTTTGATTTTTTTTTGATCGGTAGGAAATACTTCAGAGGTGGTATATCTATAAAAATTACATCATCTTCAAGACATCCTAAGTTTTAACTGCAGCAAAAATTTCTATGTTCTTCTAGCACATACTGTAACATACCATCACGCCTTTATTGCCCGAAGGGTTCGGCAGAGGTGAACTAATATACACTCATAGTTCACCGGTATGTTTAGGTTCCAATGGGGCGAGCCTGTTGCCATTAATCGGGCAGAAATCCAAACATCCAGCTGCTACTGAGAATTTTTAATAAAAATCCAATAACACTACTCGACCTGGAAATAGAACCGAGAACCTCTAGAGTAGCAGTCGCACTTAGGACCACTGGACTAAAGATAAGGACTAAAAACTCCAAACATAGATTCATCTGATCAGAACTCAACTAAAACACAGTTTTGTTAACAACCATTCAGCGTGATAGCTCGCTTGTCAAAGCCAATACGTGATTACGTCAATAGAGCGGGCTATTTACAAAGTTTAATGGGAACAGGCTGGTCGGTAATGAGGTGCATGGTACTTCAATTTCATTGGCCATTGAAGGACTGGGGAGATAATTACGAATTGTATGAGTTGATTCTTGATTATTAATAGTTAATTATCACGCGCTTAAATGGTGAGAAACATCGTGAGGAAACCTGCATGACTGAGAGATTTTCTCGACGGCGTGTGAAGTCTGCCAACCCGCACTAGGTCAGCGTGGTGGACTATAGCCTAATAGCAATAGCAGTGGGATAATGTAATGGGTTGATTATGTTATGTATATAAGTATGTATGTATGTATGTATGTTATGAATGAGTTGAATTCTGGCAGTTGCTTTGTGTAGAGATATTTTTGAGTGTGGTTTATCCAAAGCTACGTATAGAATGCGGGTGTTGAACCATAGAACTGCCTCAAATGGAAGCGGGCCTATATAGGGTTGGTATTTGTGTATAATAAGTCTGTTTTATATGCATATTATACACAAACACCGAGTATTTTTGAAATAATATATCCGTATTAAGAAATATACTTAAGTATTTTTTAAGGGTTTTATCATGGCAATCGCTCGCTCACTAATGGGTCTCATAAGAAACCTCAAGGTTAAGCTATGGAGAGCTATGATTGGCATTTCTCTACGCGTACGTACGCGGCCTATATAGGGTTGGTATTTGTGTATAATAAGTCTGTTTTATATGCATATTATACACAAACACCGAGTATTTTTGAAATAATATATCCGTATTAAGAAATATACTTAAGTATTTTTTAAGGGTTTTATCATGGCACTCGCTCGCTCACTAATGGGTCTCATAAGAAACCTCAAGGTCAAGCTATGGAGAGCTATGATTGGCATTTCTCTACGCGAACGAATGAGAATCACCGGAAAATACCATGTAGGACCACTCCAACGAAATAGACAGACAACCTGGTAATGGTCGCTAGGAGTCGTTGGATGCAGTTGCGATGCTAGTCTTTTGGGGAGGTCTTTGTTAAGCAGGTGGACCTCTTGTGGCTGATATAGTGATATCTACATTTCAGACCTTTTATAATAGTTCAACAACAAACCATTGTCAAGGGTAAGCTGACGATAAAATCCGTAAAAAAAGTAGTTTGGTTATCAGTGTCTGCGTGAGTAAATACATTCCCCTTCCCTCCTTTAAAAAATGCAATAACATATAGGCACTTGCACCAAACACTGCGCAGACATTAATATAGTGAAATTACGAAGGAAAATGCAATGTAGAAGAGCTGGAGTCTTGCCGCTTCAAACTCGGTTCCCTGATGAAGTATTAAATGAATTCCGCTGGATCCAGGCTGCATCAACTCCTTTTGAAACATTATTTAATTTAATGTGAAATATTCTTACTGACGAGTTACAAGAGTACAGTCGACGAAAGAGGTAAACAGGCAGCAGAGGACATTTGCGTCTTGACATAGATTCCGTTATAAATATAATTACCTAGCTGTTGCCTGCGGTTTAACTCACATCTTAAAGGACTTTTTACGATACAAAAAGTAGTTTATGTCCTTCTCCAAGATTCAATCCATCTCTATACCAAAATAAGTTCAGCTGTTTAGGTGAGAAAAGGTAACAAAAAGGCAAGCATGCCGAGTTAATTTCGTATTTACACATAGGCAGATTTTGTGGTAAGTATCTACATTATTGCACAATATTTATCAAAAC
The DNA here is from genome assembly GCA_910591435.1 of Acronicta aceris. Lineage (NCBI taxonomy): Eukaryota > Metazoa > Arthropoda > Insecta > Lepidoptera > Noctuidae > Acronicta > Acronicta aceris. Next base: position 5,577,576 of record OU342780.1, on the reverse strand, counting down.
ACAGATGTCGCTAGTTGAGCTGCCTATATAAGCAGCAACCTAACACTTTTGTCGATTGTACAAAGTATTAAGATCTGAAACTTTGAGGTTCGCATGTTCGGACAACTGTTTATCTTCGTTGGAGTGTCTACCAGTGTTTGAGTTTTGGGTTGAGGGTAACTTTGTTGGTTTTATTTTAATCGTTTGTTGACTATGTCTTGCACGTGCTACTGTGATTTCACCTGTCTCATTTTTGGTATGTGTTTGTTTTTCATTATGTTGTTATTTTCATTGAGCTCTCGATTATTCATGGAAATTGGAAACTAGATATGAGAGAGGTACGATAATGAACTTTCTGTACCAATTTTTTATTGAAAGTCACTGCATTTCCATAGTTTGTTGCACCTTTTCTTTGTTTACGAGGGGAATATTTTACTAGGCACCGGGCATGATAATAAACTCTCAGCTGCTACTGAGATTTTTAAAGAAAATTCAAATAATACTCGTACCTTTTTTAAAAAAAACCTTACCACCACACTAGATTTTCTCCTGTGCTTTTGGAAACACAAATTAGTCCCATGGGGGTGTGGGAGAAAGCCGTGAGTGTATGTATGTATGAATTTTTAATAGATTTCAGTATCGATTTTGATCACCGAATGGAACCACAATGTTTTTGTTATATACTGTATAACACATTAATCTAGATTGTGCCGAGTCTCGTTACAATAGAAAAAGTTGAACAATGTAAGCTCATTTAATATACACGAGACGGCTCATTACGGTGTGCCTCGGTGATACGGCGAACGACTAATTATTCTTTTCTTTAGCTTAAAGCAATTTTGAGCTCTTTGTTTATTATTAGTTCCTCTGTAGTGTTGAACATTGGCGCTACTTTTTATGTTCGGGTGTACGAGAATTTTTAACTTATTTTCTTAAAATCCTCATCAACCTATCCAATTGAGGGGTTTCAGTTTCCTCTCAGATTGAGAGAAAGTTATGATTTATAGTCCATTGAGCTGATCTAGTGAAGGTAAGCAGACTTCAAATACCGTCGAGAAAATCTCTCAGACATGAAGGTTTCCTCGTGATATTATCCTTCACCGTTTAAGCGCGTCCTTAATTAATTATTAATATACTCGAAACCATTGACTAGTCCAATGGTTAAATTACTAAGCTATTACTCCTTAAAGAATATCTGCATTATTAGAGTAATAAAAAAAAAAACTGCCTCATTAGTTTAGTGGTCCCAAGTGAGATTGCTGCACTAGAGGTCCTGGGTTCGATCCCCAGGTCGAGCAAAGTGTTATTGGGATTTTCTATGAAATTCTCATTAGCAGCCCGGAGTCTGGATTTGTGCCCGGTTAATGGCTATAGGCTCGCCCCCTATAACATGGGACCTAAGCATACCGGCGAACTGTGGGTGTACATTAAGTACACCTCTGCCTAACCCTTCGGGGAATACAGGCGTGATGGTATGTTATGTTATTTAAAAATAAAAGAATTTTGATACTTCAAGCGCCACAAAATAATTTTACGTTCGCTTGTCTTGTGCTATGCCTGGAGACGAGATAAAGTGACGACAAACTTATCTCTCCCTATCCCTATCTCCAGTGAGTTTAGTGAACGAAAGACGATACCGTATCTGTAAAATATTTTTTTTATTCTTGATAGTTTTACGCTTGACCGCTTGCCAGATCGCCTGATGTGACACTGCGATCTACGATGGACCGCGTTTGCCTAGAAGAAACTGATTCACTCGTGATTTAAACATTATATCTATTGAGGAAGACCCACTCGAGATCGGTTCAATATTTTGTAAAACCTAGGAAAACATAGTTCTAGAGTATTGTACAGGTTTTCTTTACAAAATATTTAACAGGCTACCGTATTCATTAAGCACAAATGCACACTTCATGAAATTTACATAAACTTAGAACATTTTGTTTGTTTATTGGCAATTTAGTGAAACGTGTGTACGGCCCATTACAATTTTAACAGCAAATTATGTCATTAAAATTTATTAAGTAATGTTATATTTAATGGACGCGCGAGTGCTTTGTAAATATTAACATTAAATTACAGCGCGTGAATATGAAATGATGAAAGTTTTGATTTACAGGTAACGCGTAGTGGCATATATGGTTTTTTTTTGAACATACTAGCTTCATGCACCAGAGTCCACGCAAAAGTATTAAAATAACATCCTTTCACTCTGTATTCCTTGAAGGGTTAGGCAAAGGTGTACTAATGTACACCCATAGCTCGTCGATATATTTAGGTCTCATGTAATTGAGGGCGATTCTTTTACTATTAACCGGGCTGAGATCCAAACGATCCAAACTGTTACTGAGAATAATTCCACAGTAAAAAAAAATAGAATTTCATAGTAAAACCCAACAACATCTGGGAATCGGAGCCAGCATCCCTAGCGTAGCAGTCGCGCTTGGAACCACTAGACTAATGAAGTATTAAAAATTTATCCTAACTCTGAATTTTATCTCCAAATGTTTAATCTTCTAATTAATAAAAACGTCAGCATTTTTTGCTTTAAAATAACTTTTGTATAATAACTTTCGTGAGGCGTATTCATAATTATTTAAAGACTACACGGTTTACTCCCGCGCATTCTCGGGATCGCCCGACTAGTTTCAGACTCAATAGGAGTCCTTAATCATGAGCTGACGCGGCGGCGGTGGTGTCGCGAGTCGAACTCTCTCGAAACTAGTCGGGCGATCCCGAGAATGCGCATGAGTAAACCGTGTAGTCTTTAAATAATTTAAAATAACTATTTAATAATCCATAAACTCTAAACTCTTATCGCAAATAAATCAAAAGAAACCATCCATAATAATAAATCCAATAAATTAAACGAGCGCATTCAAAACAAAATGAAACTTAATTAAAACCGAAGACATAAAATTTTCATTGCTAATTAATTTAACAGAAGGGACAATATAATATAATCGTAAATCCCTTTGAAAGCTGTGACTGTAAACTGGAATTCTAAATTAGAAAATTATAAGCAAATAGTAATTAATTCATAATCGTCGCCGTATCATCCAAAGGACGTTTACCGCTGAATAAAAGCCATCACATAATCTTCCACAAGAATAGATTACATGACGCATGCATCTCAATATCTTCAAGTCAAAACAGTATTTGTCTGTTTGGTAACAACCAAATTATATATTATTATTTAAATTTTATACCAAATTATATATTATTATTTTAATTTATATATTTAAATTATATAAATTATAATTTATTATTGGTTTAGGGGTGGAAACATAACAATGTTTTCACCCCTAAACCGCTCAATCAATTTTGATGAATTTTGCTACAAAGATAGATTGGTCTAAAAAGCTTTATGAGATGTGTGTGAAACCGCAGGCAACCGCTATCGTAAAATAGTAAACAAAGAATCCTTTTCATTCCATTTAGCAAGCCACATTAGTCTAGTAGTCCCAAGCGCAACTGCTACGCTAAAGGTCCTGGGTTCGATTTCTAGGTTGAGCAAGGTGTTATTACTATTTACCCAATAACACTTGGAGTTTGCGATATGTGACCGGTTAATAGCAATACGCTCGCCCCCTGTTACATGAGACCTAAACATACCGACGAACTGTGGTTATATTAGTACGCCTCTGCCTAACCCTTCAGGGAATACAGGCATGATGATATATAATATTTAGTAACAATCAGGTCCCAAGCCAGATTAATTAAACGACGGAGTTCTACATACAACCTCCGAAATATTATTTTGTGAATTGACCAAACTTGTAGACCAAATTTTAATGGTGATAGTTTTCAATATTTCAGGAATTATACCCTAGAATACCATTTAATCAGTCACCCAGTATAGAAAATCCTTGGTTTATTACTCATATTTTTTTATGCGTTCATTTTTATCTATCAAAAAGTAATATAAAGATGTTGCCGACAGCCGGAAGGCAATAAGAAAAATCTTGGGTCAAATGATGTATTTTGAAGAAAAGTTACGGAATAAAGTTGTATGTCTCGAGACCAATGAAAGTCGAGAAACAGTCGTATAATGGCAGTATCGCCGCGAACTGATTTTTGTTTAGTTTCTAGGTTAGGGATAGAGGAGACTCTCACCTTTTAATGAAATAGTAAGAGAATACTTTAATTTTTTTTTTATAATATCTAGTACTTTTAGGAATTTCTGAAATAGAAACTTTTTTAAGTTTGTTCTCATTATGCTAAAAGTCTAGAGACCTTCTTGGTAATTCTTTCCATAAAATCATGGTTCCACGTAAGCCATGTAATGTAACACACCTTCCACACAATTTTTCGCACTCAACAAAGTTTATACCGCTACAAAGTGCGTCCCACATTAGTAGTAAGCTATTAAAAAAAAAGAAATAAATATAAAGTAAATAAAAAAAACTATGAGTACTTTTAAATCGAGCAGGGTTAACTTAAGTATCTGGTAGAGTCGAGGTGAATGCTCAGGAGTCCCTGGCCCCATTCGTAGGGCAAGTGGACAAACCACATTTCACATTATAAGTAGGAGGAATAAGTCCTGGGTGGGGACGGATTAGAAAACTGTTCCTCACTGACATTCAGATAGGCATCCCGTAGGAGGCGTGAAAATATCTGACTTGGTCGGTGGTGGGACCTCTTAGGGTCTGACTGGCTGGCGACCACCATTACGTCGCAGTCTGTCGTAAAGAACCTTGGTGTGTGTTTCAACTTTTGCACGTAAGAGCCAGTTCTCCTCGGCTGCTACGGCTCTGGCCCGCTCTGGCTCTGGTCTGCAGTCCGTAGGAGCTCTTAAAGATTGGCAACTCGTAGTGGTGACTCGTCAGCTCATGTGCCGACTTAATCCATAAAAAAAGTAAATTAATTCGATTTACCTTACTTTTCTTTCGAGATATTTTTTCGATTTTTAGACTTGGTAATTATGTTTTTATATCTTTTAGGTATACTGCTGACAGATTCCATCCCCTAAATATGTCCAGAATACTCTGAATTTTGTCCAAATTCTCTGGATTAAGCCACCACAAACTGGATAATAACTATTTACTCTCGACTTCACTAATATTATAAATTATTAAAATTATCAAATATGTTATTCTAAAATCTTGTCGCTGTAAAATATGATTTATAACATTTATAATGAGTTGTACTCTATGGTTTTAAATTTACACAGTAAAGAGGTTTATCTCTTAATGCCTGCCCTACCAGGCCTTTCGTAAACCCCCATTTAAAGCACGATGAAACTGCGGTTGGGACCTTAGTGGCCTGAATGGTTTTACATTAGGAACAGCGATGAATAAATCACTAGCGATCAAGCGTAAGCATATCACGAATAAAAAAAAAAAACTATAACCGATCCTACTTTCAATTTGTCTTCAACAAACTGCACAAACAAAAAATAGATAATTGAACAAAAGGTTTAGTTCTTGAAATAGGGTAGGTATATAATTATGTATATATACTTCACGTCCACGGTAGAACTGCCTCATTAATCTAGTGGTCCTAAACGAGCCTGTTACGCTAGAGGTCCTGGACTCGATTTCCAGATCGAGCAGTAGCAGCAAGAGCTTAGGGTTTGGATTCGAGCCGGGTTAATGGGTAATAGGCTCGCCCCCTATTACATGGGATCATACCAGCGGAGGTCTACCTAATACTATGTACTAGTGTAACAGAATGCTTGTCTAGTGGTCCCAAGTGCGACTGCTACGCTAGAGGTTCTCGGTTCAATTCCCAAGTCAGGGTTTGTCTATCTAGTTTGGGATTTGTGCCCGGTTAATTGTAACAGGCTCGCCCCCTATTACATGGATCTTAAAACATACCGGCGAACTGTGGCATAGTATGTACCTAAGTATGCATATATTATGTACGTGGGATTTAAATTAAATTGTTTATTTAGAAAAAATGTTAAATAAACAATTTACGGTCAGTTTCTATATCCTATCTGTCAGTAGATTTACTTACTAGAGATAGGATTTTGACAGTAGCTGTATGGAAATCTAATTTAATTAAATACTAGTGGATGTAGTACATCAGTACAAAGCTCAATTTCACATCTCAGTTACATATATACTCGTATAATCGAACTTTTCTGTCTCAACCATTTATTTCATCCCCAACATCCTTCAAGGTTAACTCTCAATTGATAAATCCCTCCCACGGGTGTCATTGCGGCAAAGAAGCTATATTTAGATATTTTACTTGGTAGCGCTGGCCAGAATATTTGTCCTTAGTTAAACCTCTGGGGTATTCGTTCCTCATCTCCAATTAGTTTCGGAATATGTTCTAAATATATATTAAGAAAGAAAAAAGATTTAATTTTGGATAATATTCTCAGATCTTAGAGACACTTTTATTTTTCTGATGTTTCTTGAACGTCGTTTGAGTCAAATGAGTGTCAAGAAATATAATGTAATTGGTTGTTGGATTGGCGTAGAGGTCGAGCAATATTTATGGGTCTCAGTTTCGATTCCAGCAACGAAAAAACATTTGTATTACCTACAGTTTATTTAAATCAATTTTGTATTTCTAAACCCACCCACAATACAGATAAAATCATGGTGAAAGGCATCGTTTTATTAAAAAAGAAACCATTTTAATAGGAAACAGTTTTTTCAATGTTAGAAGCTGCCAAAAATTTGCGCAAAATTTTTTAATTGGCTCGTAAGTCGTGTCGTTTTAAACTGTGGACAAAATACAAGTTTAATATTAAAACAGAATGAGAGCTAGCTATTTAGTCTTAGTTACATATTTTACAGCTTTGGTGTTATTTTCGCGTAGCTTCAATATAGGGTTGTCACAGTAAAATTGGGTTTATTTAGCAATTAATTAAATACATCCCTATTAAAATTTGAAAAGTTCTTTCGTGGAGATATGCGTTATTGTTTCCGTTATGTTTGCAAATTCATTGAAATAAAACATATTTATAACGAAACGTCTGGAATTAAATAATACCAATAACAACGCGATAAAATTCGTCAAAAGTTTTTAGTTTTGTTTGCAATGCAATAGATATCACTTTAAAGAATTTAACCAGAATATATTAATCATTTACTTAGTGGATAATGGAAAGTACAACAATTGATAACAGAACACAATAATATCAACACATCAATTACTTAGCGGCAGAATATTTCGATACCTCCTAAGTAGGTATAATGATTCAATTGTTTTTAAGCTATTGCATAGCTTCTATCGCGGGCCTTGAGCGTGGGGACCGAATCCAGAAATTCCGTAACGAAAAAAACCTAACACGCTTGTCTCCTTAGTTCAGCAATCCGCCTTTAGGTTGCATTGGTTGTATTACATAAGTTGATTGAAACCAATTCCACCTAAAGGCGGGTTGCTGAACTAAAGAGAAACACGCTTGTCTCTTTAGTTCAGCAACCCGCCTTTAGGTGGCATTGGTTGTATTACATAAGTTGATAAAAAACGCTATGCAATAGCTTTACCGCGGCAGTCCCCGAGTGCCACACGTCTTATTTTCTTTTTGTAACAATAACTTTAAGATCACGGTTTAATATGTGCGTATATATAAAAATAAATAAAATACAATGTTAGATGACTCAATATACCCAGGAGGTATCGATTTGGTAATGCGGTGATGCCACTCTAGATAAACTCTAACAGCAGAATCCTACCATCATAGTAGTTTTTGTAGTGAAAGTGGCAACCCTATATTTTAAAATGAAACTGTTGTTGATACAACGTGGAACGCTTTCGGAGCAAGTAAACAGCCCAACGTTTGAAACGAGGGCTTATCATCCGGGCTTTATGCCGAGCGATTGCATTACGATTAATTAACTTCCTGGTTTATTTTTACTAAAAAAAACATGTTGATTGTTGATTGGTTATTTATTTAATATACCTAGCAGTAGCCAATGTCAGCATTTTTGAAGATATATATACCTACATTTTACTAAACGAAAATTCAATTTAAACGCTCAAAAGTCCATAAGCATGCATGATTACATTGCTATAATAATAATAATAAACGTATATTTCAAGTAACTACTCATTTTTGTTAGTAATACATTAAAACTTAACCTGTGTTAGTAATTTGTGGGTTTATTTGTTTTATAGATATTATTATCACCGCCCCGTTACTCTATGAGAGATAGCACAGCAGTGATTTACGTACACACATAGTCATAGAAGCTATTCCTATGAACAGTACGAGCGAGCTCGATACAGCCAGTGCGTGTCACTTGTTAACGACAATGAATAGAAGGTCGTAAGTCCAACTATACGTCAAGCTATTGCGTTGTGAGATTGCCTATGGATTTTTGGTTGCCACTGCGCCTACTTAACCAAAGGACGCAAGTTTGAATTCTGCTTGAGATCGAGGTTTCTTTCACTAAAATTAGTATCTTTAAAAATTATTGTTTATTAATTTAGGTACTAATTTAAGACCTTTTTTTTAAATAACAAATGATACCAAACTACTAGCTACCGCTTAAAAAGATTACATTAATTTAAAAAAAAAGACCTCTGCGCCAGGCATAAAGGAATAACTCTGATTTAAATAAAATTGAGTTTTTAATACTATTCGAGAAAATCACTCATACGGATGGAACCGACTGCTAACGTCGATTCTTTTCACAGGGTAACAATGGTTATAAAAGTTAGGAGTACCTACTACCTATTGTACTAGCTTATGGTCTTAAAAGAATATTCTAGAAAAAGCTGAAAGAACTTTTGAGACGGAAGTTTGGTAGTCGTACAAATCAGTCAAATGAAGGTTTACACTCAGTAAACGTTATTATGCCCAGCTCTATTATAAAGTTTTTGTGTGTATTTTGTAAAATTATCTATTTTCTTAAAGTAGGATAGTTTTTTTTTACGATGAATGTTAAGGTCCAAGATTTTATTCAAACTAGATTTCATTCGTATTCCCTGCAAACCTTGTTAATTATAAAAGATCTGAATAATTACTATGAAACGACCGAACTGATGTGCCTTGAATTTTTTTTAATGAATCCCAGTGTGAAATCAAAATATTAAGCTTCCAAAGCCAAATACGTAAGACATAATGTGAAGGTGATTGTATGTAGTCAGGCGTTATGATTACCTACCTATATTTTTATTACGGACTCGATTTCTTGGATATAATATCAAATATTTGGTAATCAATCAAATCATACTCGAAATATACCAATACGTGCCTACTAAGAGATTTGATTCTAGAATTAATCTAAAAATAAATGTTCAATTTACGGAATTCGGATATTCAATATCATTTGTGAATTTAATTAAATGTAACAGAACCGCAATATCGCCTAAGAACCTTCCCTACAATATTTTTTGTTGTCATAAGCTTCATTATGGAAATAAGGCAAAAGATTAAAAATAATAAAAATGCTTTTTCATTGGAAGCGTTTCGGACGTTATAATAACGATTATAAAAGCGTTTTGCGTTTCGCCTGGTTTCTACGCTAGCTAAAGATCAGTCAAAATAACTGCGCGTATCTGAAGTTATCCGTAAGTCGTTTTGCAGTGGGAGTTGTAAATGTTTCGTATTCCTTATTAATTTTGATATGTTTGCACAAAAATATTTCTGCGGCCTTGCAGGCGGCTAACTTCAGACACAAAACACGAAGGAACTGCCGCAAAATGATGATGATAATGGCATATATTTAATAACTAACGACCCGCCCGCGGTTTCATCCGCATTGCTCCGTTCCTAAGAGGCATAGCGTGATTTTATATAGCCTGTAATCTTCCTCGATAAATGGACTATCCAACACAAAAATAATTTTCAATTCCAACCAGTAGTTCCTGAGATTAGTGCGTTCAAACAAACAAACAAACTCTTCAGCTTTATAATATTAGTATAGATGGGGCGATGTTCCCTAACGACAAATCATTTTTATTGTATTGAGATAACAAATATGACAAAAATGGCTGATAGCCCAATATGATTTCTGTGACAGTCTCAATCAGCTAAATATGGTTACCTATCCATTCAGGCTGGGCCGCCTGAAGGTACCATAAGGTAACCGTAGCCTATAGACGCCAGGAACACCAGTAGCATCACTATCACGTTGTCATCTTGAGAACTCAGTTGTTAAGAATCATTTTCATTTACATTGCCCTTCAAATTGAATACAATAATAGCACAATACACAATACACGTTTGGCGTAGCTGCTGAGCGATTGACTTCTGCGCCACGTCTTGTGGGTTTGATCCCCACACGGAACAAATACTTGTCTATGATCTCTCTGAATTCTAATGTGCGGCAAAGCTTTTTTAAATAAATATAAATATTGCTTAGCGCCAGAACATTGAGCGATTACAGTGGTACCTATTACCCTAGACAAACTGCAACAGATACCTTTTTCCCAGTTAGTGATGAAATCAGAAAAATAAAACCATAAAATTATATTCGATAAACATCAAAACAAATACTATATTTACACTCAAATCTGTCCATTCACCCAACGTCTTACTCCTAAGTGGCCATCGGGGTATATTACATCTTTGCATAACCATTTTGTACCATTTGTAGTCGTAAATTATTCCATAGCGCTCGGTCTAGGTAAACCTAATCGCTTTTATAGCGTCCTGTTTATTGTTGTTGAGACTTCAACTGTATCTCTATAGGAATATAATAGTGAGGTTCTCGAGAGCTAAATAGACCCGCTTATAGTGTAGTAACTGAGTTGGATTTTATTTTATTTTTTGATAAAATTTTCAACAATTTAAAGTAAAGTAAATTTAAAGTAAAACATTTAAAGTAAAATTTTACTTTAAATGTTAAATAACGGATCTACACGTAGGCTTTAAATTATTACGATATGTATTATGTGATTTTCAAAAAGTGTTTTTACTAAATTATTATATCATTATAGTTCGGAAAACCGAACCATACAGACGATAATAATCCTTCTGGGATGCAAGTATAACTACAGGCAGCTGCTTGTTTAACAAAATATAGACTGTTGGTTTTGTTTGGTGAGCTAACCCTCATTATTCAAAACATGAGTCATCTCTAAGGTGGGAATACTTTTTGACATCACTAATAGTCATGTCATTCCCGTAGCGAAGCTTTATTGCCACACAGTGATTTGGGTCTTACCTTTCTACAAATGTATGACTTAAGTAGATATTTAGTATATTTTAGATTAAAAGTTGGACGGTTGGGAGTTACCGACACAGTATTTTTTTAAAGCAAGAGAGGCCAAATTTCAGTGGCTCATGGGTAATTAATAACCATTGCTTGATTGCTGAAAGTAAAGCTGCACTTATTGCGTTCAATGACTGGATAGGTGGCCATATTTAGCTTATTGAGACTGTCACAGAAATCATAAGACAATCGTCATTGGTATTCAGAAGTTTGACAACCAGTTTATCCTTTAAAGGTATCCCAGTGGATATTGATAAACCGGTTGTCAAACTTTTGGATGTCTGACTTCCAGAGCAATTACGATACGGAGATCAAACAGTGGCTTCTAGTAAAATAATATAATTAAGCATTTGGTTAGACTGGAAAACGACCCTACCGATTTGAAATTGCTAGGAAAAAACTAACATCAAGAAAATTCATGGAGTAACAACTGTCTACTGTATATCTATTCCTGATTACGAGAAACTTAATAAAAAAATATTGATATCATATTTCCAGAATAAAATAATATTATCACACTGAATAATTTAAAATAATGTGACTGGCTGACTCTCCTCATTTAATTTTTTCTATACATTTATATGTATATGAATATTTAATAGGAGGAATAATATGAAGAACAATAGAATCCAATTAAAAATAAATACACATTTTATAATATCTTGAAGAAGACCTGCGCAATTCATCTTGCTTATTCCATTGAAATCAGATAGCTTTTCCATCACTATAAATTCGAGATGATATTATATCGAATTCACACTAAGGTTAGTTGCTGTCAGCTTAATGTTGGTCCTTAGACCCGCAGGGACCCCAGATGTGTTGAATGTGACTGCGGTGACCCAACGCAAATAATGTTGTACTTGCTAGTTTGTCCCTTAGGTCCGGACACTTGCACAAAGGACACTTGAAACACGAACACGCCAAACGCCGTCTGAGTGACCGCATATCTTTCTACAACATCTAAATTTGCATATCTTTCCACATTAGAAAACTGCGGGCTAAAATCGTCAATTTTGATGAATTACTATAGGATTCACCAATACAATGGGGAATCTTATTGTATCCATACAACGTGCTATATATGGCCACCAGGTCTAGTATATGCTGACCCTGAAATGTATAGGCTTTTTAAGCTATGCCTTTTTTTAGCCTGCATCAAAAAACAGTACCTATATATGAATACATATATTTTTTTAAAGCTTACTAGCAATATAGGTCGCACATTACTAGTACTGTGTTAACCCCTCGTGCTAAGCTAAATGCTTGTGTTACGAGTGGGTTCACGTCGATAGTGCAATGGGCGGGTTTCAAACCGGCAACCACATGATCGCAAATCCGACGCCTAATAGTAGCCTAATGGCTAGGCAACAACAATAACAACTACACATGTAGCATGATCACCTATGAGTCATATCGCTGAAAAATTTAACAAAAATGTAACTTTGTAACAAAGTTATAAAAAAATATTTATGTTGAATGACTAATCGACATAATTATTAATATTTATTACGAGATAAATATAAATATTATACGAAATAATTATTTAATTGTTATGTTAGTCTTCTGGTAAGCGTAGTAAAATTACTCTTAGATATGAGAGAAAGATTTGTAACGTATGCTATTTACGTTGAACGTACGAAGCATTACGGAAAATTAATCTTGGTTAAATTTGAACCACCCATAGACGGTCTCTTGATAAATAGGTGTTCTTGTTTACATACAAAGGATCGGACGTGAATTTATTTATCATTAAAATCAATACATGCTTACCCGAGCGTAGTTATTGCTTACACGGGTCGGGATTCGTGACGTCATTCACCGAAATTATTGATTAACCTTTCAAAATACTACGCTTCCACTTTGCATAGTACATATAAATATGAGCGCTAACGTTTTGTGAATTAATTGAAGTTTCTATCACCAGTTTTTAAGCTTTTGCAAACTAAAAGAACATATATTTTAGTTTTTTTTATATTCCCGAACCACGAATGCAGTTATTATTTTATAAACAATTTCTAGAGTTGAATAAACTGGTCATTAGGTACTTTTGAATCCATTTTCATTTACATAACAAAATTTCATCATACCGGGAACATGGAAAGTAGATATAATATTATTTATTAATCAGAATAAATTTACTTATGTACTTATCAAAATACTTGGTGAAAACCAGTTCATAAAAACAAAATATAGCATACCATCACGCAAGTATTCCTCGAGGAGTTAAGTAAAGGTGTACTAATGTACACCAACAGTTCGCTGGTATGTTTTCAGGGCTCATTTAGTAGGGGACAATTATATTGTCGCCACCTTGGCACGAATTTGAACTCCAAGCTGGTAGCGGGAAACTTCATAAAAGAAACTCAATAACACTGCTGTCCTTAAGAATCTAACGTGGGAGAGCCATGCTTCGGCACGAATGGGCTGGCTCGACCGGAGTGATACCACGGCTGTTGCGAGTGTTTCGCCGAGTGAGTGCGGTTACCGGAGGCCCAATCCCCTTTTAAAAGGCGGCCAACGCACTTGTAACTCCTCTGGTGTTGCGGGTGTCCATGGGCGGTGGTAAACGCTTACCATCAGGCGATCCGTCTGCTCGTTTATCCCCCTAACCCATAAAAAAAAACCAGAACTAGTTACTAAAATTTTACATTAGTATTTAAAAAAAATATGTAGATCCATGTTTTAAATCTCAGTTTATTCGTTCCATGAAAAATTTAAAACTTTTAATCTAAAATATCTCTCCCAGCACTTTCTCATATTTTGTGAAGACCAGACTTTAATCTACAAATTTCTCTTCATGCATTACACGTACAGTTGTGGCATTTCACTTGTGTTCGTTATTTGACCCATAAATAAGTAGATATAAGGTTCAAATTCTATTCACGTGCGCTAAACTTCTATTTTTCATAAGGAACATTTTGAAATGCTTCCGGGATAGTAGGTTTGTGGGACACGTTTGATGTGCCGTATGAAACTTATAGATAGGGAGTGGAATGTAAGAGTATTAATATCTTCTAGAATGTTTGAAGTATTATAGGAAAAAGTATTAAGGCATCCACTTTGAGAACCTGTCGATGGAAGTAAGACCATTGAGAGCGTGTGTTTATATTTTCTTCCGTTACAAACAAGACCATGATTTACGTACTTAAACAATCACGTACCATCACGCCTGTATTACCCGAAGGGTTAGGCAGAGATGTTCTAATTTATAGGTACCCACACTTCGCCGGCCATGTTTTGGTCTCATGTAATCGAATCGAGTCTATTGCCATTAACCGAGCATAAATCCAAATTCCAAACTGTTACTGAGAATTTCATAGAAAGACCCCAATGACACTTTGCTAGACTTGGGAATCGAACCCAGCACTTCTAGCAAAGTAGTCCACAGACCACTAGTCCACTAGATTAATGAGCCAGTCAAGTATTAAATAATATCTATATATTTTGATATAAATTTAAATGTATATTTTGATTCAAATTCTCACCAATATTTACTTAAAGTGAATTCACCAATTGAACGATCAAATGTTGGAGGAATGTTTGGTAATTCAATATAAGACTTTCGTTGCAATACCTGACCTATCAACCTTTAGATAAGGTATACAATCCGGTTTTTAATTAACATGGTTGATGACAGCATTTTTCAATGGGCGCCTATCGGACGACCTCTAACCAGATGACAGGTAAGGGACTAATTACATTTATTCAGCTCTATTCGCGTTTCGCTGACGATTTTGGTCACACTTATACAGTTCTGCTTCTATCAGATGCGCTGATACAGCGCTGTTCCGGCACGTTCGGAGCTGAAAGTGGACTTCCCGATTCATCGTCGACAAGTTGCGACTGCGTACAGCCGCAACATAATAGCGCGGAATAGCGCAAAAGCAGTGGAACAGCGCTGAACTCTATCTATAGCATTCGTATGATAAAAACACATTTGTCCACATTTTGCCACATTTGTTATACCTGACGTGGAAAGCTGAAGGAATACGTACACATTTCCATACAAACTCGTTGTTTTCTATGAGACAAAAGCTCAACAGAGCTGACTAAGTGTGGTTAGTCCCTTAATCACAGGCGACACACAAGTTTTTTAGCACGGATTCTTTTGATTTTACTTCGAAATCTTACAAGACACTGACTTGAAATTTGATTTCTAGATAGAAGAGGATATGATGAAAATAAATGGTGATCAGTGACACAATTGGATAAACTTTCCTCGATAACTTTATTTTTTGAATCTAGCTCTTCAAAAACACATTTTTTGCCCAATGCACGAAACTATTTAACAGCTTCCCACAAAAACGTAATACCGAAATAAATCGTAATCCAGACAATATTCTATCAAATTGTGTTAGTATTCGGACTTGGATACCGTTAATATAGGTTCCTACACTACCATTTCGTCTACTACTACTTCAAAGGAAATAAAAAATTGGAAAATCGTTCCAAACTTGATAATTTTATCAAAAATTGCATTCGCTTATATTTCCAGTGAAGTATTTTGAACAAAATGACAACGTAGGAACCTAGATTAACGGTATCGCAATCCAAATAATAACACAATTTGATTAAATTGTGTTTGAATTACGATTTATTTCGGTATTATGTTTGTAAGAGAAATTCGGTCCGCCGACTCTTACCAAATATAATTCAACGTGAGAAAAGTGACATTAGGTGACACGTGCACTCGTGCAGCAGCGTTTGAGATGATAGGCAACACGAGCTTAAAAGATACGTTATTTATTAAAATGTCGCTCTTCTCGTGTGTATTTTTTTCACTATTCACATTAAATGAATACTAAGACACATCTCGCGATGCTCAATGCTCTCCTGATATCAGCACTGGATTGAAGATGATTAATGACTAGCCGTGTGCATGATGATCTTATTTTTACCAACACATTGGTAACTTTCCGAAATCCCATCTTAGTACCCTTTGTTATACGTACTAGTTGTGCCCGCGCGTTCAAACAAAAAAAAAATATCTCTTTTACTTTATTTATTATATTAAGTACCTATAGTATTTAATAAATAATAAATTTCATGGTCTACCTAGTGGTCATGTCTGTCAATTAGTCAATATTAAAGTTTTATTTAGTACCTACCTAGATAACTGGATAAATTATCCTAAACACTAGGCAAGGTCAATCAATATTTTATATCATCCATAAATATTATTTTTATATTACCAAGCAATCTCAAAATAACATTTCCCACATAATAAAAAAACAAACAAATAAGGAAATTAAAATATAACGTCAAGGTGAGTGTACATCTGTGTGTAAGTGAAATTATTCGGAGCCGACATCCGCGCCCCACGTAATGGAACGTAAATTGGACAAATATTTGAAAAAGGTAGGCAACATGCTTTTTTTAGAATGCACGCGGTGGCTTACCGGTCGTATCGTGGATGTTTGCGATGTGATTAAAGCAGCAACGAAGGATGATTCCTATATAATGTTTCTTTAAATATCGTGGAAATATACATATTGATTAAATCCGGTAAAAATCATTAAAACTAGTTTTATTTCAATGTGTAATATTGGTTGACTGCCTCATTAGTCTAGTGGTCCCAAGCGCGACTGCTACGCTAGAGGTCCTGGGTTCGATCCCCTGGTCGAGGAAAGTGTTATTGGGTTTTTCTATGAAATTCTCAGTAGCAGCTCGGAGTCTAGATTTGTGCCCGGTTAATGGCAATAGGCTCGCCCCCTATTACATGGGACCTAAACATACCAGCGAACTGTGGGTGTACATTAGTACGCCTCTGCCTAACCTTTCGGGGAATACAGGCGTGATGGTATGTTATGTAATATTGGTAAATGTTTCTAAAAAAAACGTAAGTGGCAAAAAACCAGCATATTGATTATTACTATTCCGATTTTAATATTTATTATCCAATATAAAACTAATTATAAAAAGACCATATTTGTTCAATGGTTTAAGACTATTGTCTATTTGCTGAGCATATAGAGGAAGAGTTCAAGCTTTTCTATGGAATTCTTAGAAACAGGAGATAATGGCAATAATATCACCCGTACATGGAACTAAAAAAAATACGGACGAACTGTGGATTTATCTCTAAAAACCCACGATACGTAATCTTGGACCATAGACGACAGATAATGATCCTGGCTTACGATATTATTATATTATGACCATAACCTGGCCTCTACATAATACTGCGTGCCACTTTGGTTGGAAACTGTAATCCTGCATGAATCATGGCGACGGGAAGTATAGCGTTCCAAACTTGGGGCTGTCCCACAAGTTATTAATAGTATACCGACCTTCTATAATTGTGTGCCTAATGAAGAGAATAACTGAACGTCGCATACTATCGCACCTGTACGGAAAGTACAGGGACTAAGCAAAACTGCTTTCAGGTCCCATGTAATAGGGGGCGAGCATAAATTGCCATTCACTGAGCACAAACTCCGAGCTACTACTGAAAATTTCAAAGAAAAACCCTATTTTGTTTTTCATTAAATGACCTGGAAATTGAGCCTAAGACCTCTCGCTTAATTTGTGAATGAAACCCATTTTTAAATAAAGACAAGGATTATTTGGAGGCAGTTATTTTTTTATTAAAAAGCTAAGCTATGTTACGAGTGGGTTCACATCGGTAGTACAATGGATGGGTTTCGAACCGGCAACCGCATGATCGCCAGTCTAACGCCCTAGTTATTAAGCTACCACCACCGCTTTTTTTGGTGATTATACCAACACAAACGGCAGCACTGTACGTAATATTCCATTTTGTAGCTTTAAAAGCATAAACATAAACTTTCTATTCATCTTTCAATTAACATTATCTATTTATGTTAAACTGAAACTTTTACAAAGAAATATAATAAATAAATTAACCCTAACTTCGAAGCGAAGTTACGAACAATCATTCACTTCCAAGTGTTATCTCACAAACTTACTTCTTAGCTATCGAAACAATTCGTCTAGCTCGCACCGCTGAATTAAAACTCGCTTCCAGATAAGAGAATTTACTTTATACTCAACTAAATCCCGAAGTCTAGGATATATTGGGGTTCTATTTCTCAGGAATTGACTAACTGCTGGTGGTTTGTACAGTACCCGTATTTCAAGATAAACGGTTTGGTCTTTATATCCGCAGAACTACTTATAAATTTATTATCCAAGAGATACCAATTTGGAGAATATTTACATTAAAACTGAGTTTGGATGAATTAATGTTTATGGAAATGTCATGATTAATATTTTCTATATAAAAAATATCTGACTTTCACATATCCTGATGTTAAATTAGTTTTGACTAAAAAATATAGTAAACAAAATAATAATATTATACGTAATTCAGTCGAAAAACGTTAAACAGATAAACTGCGAAAAATAGGGTTATTTAAAATATATCCAAAACGAATATAAATTCTAATTAACAAGGAGTAAATTCATAACAATTGCACAAACAATAGAACAAATAAATCATCAGCTATAATTTCATAACTCTGTTGTTTTTTTTCTTCGATCGCTAATTCTGTAATTTTTCTATCTATTCTTTTCTATGCAATGAATAAAGTAATCCTGTTCCGAGCTTAACAGCTGTTAATAACTCTATCATTGTGTAATTAACAAAAGTAAACTCACTAATCTCACTTAAACCACAGCCATTGCTGCTGCACAAATATTATTTTACTCCATAAACATACACTTTTATTCTAGAAATATTATGACTACAAACTAAATAATTTTACTTGCATACGTAAATTACATAAACGTTAGGGAGGGATGTAGAGTCGCTCTACGTGATTTGAAGACCAAAGCTTTTTTGGTCCTTTTACCCTGTACTATACGAAAACCGTCTCATAACTTTAAGTGTCGTCGTAAAACACAAACATTATGAATAATAATGCTCGGGACTTTAATTTTATAACTGCATTTATAAAGCTAGTAACTCAAACTTTAAAGTCAGTTGTCATGATTTCATCGTAATCAGTATCGATTTTACTATGGAGAGATTACTGTGAGATTACTAAAAGGTAAGGTAGACTGGTGTGCATCTACATTTCGGAAGCAGGTTTTTAGAGTTAATTATTATCGAAGATTTAATTTTTTTTCATAGAAAATCCACTAAACTTTGCTTGACCTGGCAATACAACCCGAGAGCCCTAGCGTAGTAATCACTATTTCCTACTAAGTTAATCATATTAAATAATACAACCTCTTCAGACGAATGAATGCATAAATTTAATAATTTAATTTTAGACTGCCTCATTAGTCTAGTGGTCCCAAGCGCGACTGCTACGCTAAAGGTTCTGGGTTCGATCCCCAGGTCGAGCAAAGTGTTATTGAGTTTTCTATGAAATTCTCAGTAGCAGCTCGGAGTCTGGATTTGTGCCCGGTTAATGGCTATAGGCTCGCCCCCTATAACATGGGAACTAAACATACCAGGCGAACTGTGGGTGTACATTAAGTACGCCTCTGCCTAACCCTTCGGGAAATACAGGCGTGATGGTGTGTTATGTAATAATTTAAACCAAATTATTATTATATAATTTAAAGTCAAATTACTGTTTTAAACCAAAGCTGTATTGCTGAAACATTGCATACCGCACTTGAATACACAAAGCTGTTCTAAAATTTAGCATTTCACGCTCAGTAAAACGCTTGGGGGATGCCGCACAAACAATATAATGGCTTTTAAAACTACCCCGCTTTGTTACAAACTATCATATATAAAAAGAACATAATTAGTAGGAGATTTTTATCATTTTATGCAAATACTAACTTTTGCCCGCAGTTTCACTCACTTCCGAAAAGGATTTACGTAACACGGTTTCTAGACGGCGTATCAAGATGAAAAATTCACCAGATTTTACGTTAGACCTCTAGCAATACAACTGTAAGACATCGGCCAATTACAATTTTATTAGTTATATTGGTTTCTAAACGATTTAAAAAAAAACAAATTTTTTTTTAATAAGAATACCTACCACGACAAACAGGTATGGATCGCCTGATGGCAATGGGCAACAGCAGCCTATAGACGCCAATAACACAAGTGATATCCCGAGCGCGTTTTAATCTCGAGACCTCAGTTACTGGCATCAGTAATAATAAGATAGCAAGCCTTATCTAGATTACGGTCGAATGACACAATAACTGATCATGCGTCAGCTGGGACTGCTCTACTCAAAGCTTCTATGGCTCTTTCTTCAAAAGGCCAGCTCAGACATTACCCTGAATTGTAACACTGACACATTGCTACTACTACATATGTCTAGACTTAAGAGACCATGATTCTCTGATTTGTTTCGGTGTTTCTTCTCAGAAGTCATCAGTTCAGAAATGCCGGAGCCATCTAGTTTTTTTTTGTTAACCTGTAATATCCCAGTCCTGTGCAAAGGCCTCCCCCCATTTTTCCACTCTTCTCGTTGTTGTGCTATTTCTTTTTAATTGTCTAGAAAGACATCCAGGTTATCCCGCCATCTCCTCCGTGGTCTGCCGTGTCTCCGGTTAACTGTTCCTGGGCTCAGTTCATCCGCCATGCGGCAGGCATGGCTTGCCCAGTCCCATTTAAGCTTTGCGGCTTTTCGAGCTACATCTGTAACTTGGATTTTTGAGCGCAGGACAGAGTACCGGCCTCGATCTGGTAATTTGACGCCAATTAGTATACTGCGCACCATCTAATTTAAAAAAATTAAAAGATTGACTTGTAAAAGTGTCTTTAACTTTGGACATTACAAAAACCTGAACGAAATGTTTTAAGTCAACTTTTATCATGCTTACCGCTGAAATGTGTCTGGGTCTTTCCGGATAGATATAATCTGGGTGTTTTTAAATCACGTGTGAATCTGTTTCTTCTAGGTAAGCACGCTCCATCGTAGATCGCAGTGTCGCCTAACATCAGGCGAACTGGCGGTCAAGCGTAAGCCTATCACGAATAAAAAAAATATAATTTCATATCATCATTACAAGCAGTGATATGACCATAGGACTGCCAAGTCAAAGGTACGCACCTCTGACTTTTCGAAGTCATGTGCGTATTAATAATTAATCATTACACTATTGTGTTTGAGAACTATTTGTAGATCATCTAAACGTATGCTACCGTCTTTAATCTAAACAAATGACAGTACAGAAGCTATCTAGTCTATCGGTCTTGATTGCAATAAATTATAACCACAACATTACTAATTAAGACAGTCTGGTGATTTATTATTTGGCCGAAAATAGGCATCGTCCAAATCAAATTATGGTGTCCTAAATATCGCACCACCTGTCATAGTCCTGACTCTGGTGATTTGTCTGCGTCTAAGCAATTAAGTGCAGCATTTTTTACTGTCTATGAAAAAGGAATAAGCAGAAAGGTTTTTGGTTCAATGGTTTGTTTATGATATCTACAGTAGATCGGTGTTTTATGTACAGAATTGAGACAGATCTTGTATTTATGGGGTAGGAAGGCAAACGAGCAGACGGATCACCTGATGGTAAGCGATTACCGCTGCCCATGGACACCCGTAACACCAGAGGAGTCACGAGTGCGTTGCCGATCTTTTAAAAGGGGATTGGTCCTCCGGTAACCTCACTCACTCGGCGAAATGTGTTTCGCCGAGTGAGTGAGGTTACCGGAACGTAAGCGTTGTTTGACGCCGGTTTTCTGTGAGGCCGTGGTATTACTCCGGTCGAGCCGGCCCATTCGAGACGAAGCATGGCTCTCCCATGTAAAAAACTGATACTTAAGGCACCGTGGGACTAATTAAATTAAAAAACGCTTTTGCTGAATCATAATATGATTCACATCAGATACCTAATTGCTATGGAACAAGGGCCATGACAGGCATTTTAAAAAGTAAGGCAGGCGTTCAGCTGACATCTATCAGAGACAGGCATTTTTTAATTGCTAATTATTCGCACTGATTAAAAGTTACATTATGAGTGACTTTACAGAATTGTTAAATAACAGTATATGTAATACGTATTTTCTTTCATCAGCACACAGTAAGGTTTTAATTTAAAACGTCGATTTTTACCAGGTTTGACTCTAGATAGGGCTTTCTGAAATTTTAGACACCATAAACAAGCATCTCTCCATTTAGTGATGGTAACCTTGGTAAAGGAATCATAATTATGAATTCAAAAAACTATATAATGTCATTGATTCTAAATATGAAATGATTTTAGAGGAGTCACGTGTGAAGGCAACGGTTTAGCGACTTGAGATTACTAATCTCTTTATTACTATGGTATCTATGGTAAGAGTACATAATTATAGAGTATAGTACCATTGAGGTGGGCTTGGGAGGCTTGTGATAGTTTTTTTTATTTCTCTATCGTAGATAACGCACAAGGACGATTTTTTATACGCATCTTCGATCGGCGTCTTTGTCATGACGTATAATTACAACATACCTATCGACCACCAACACCTTCCAAATCACTAATACTTAAAACTAGCGACCCGCCCGCGGTTTCACCCACGTTGCTCCGTTCCTAAGAGACATAGCGTGATGTTATATAGCCTATAACCTTTCCAGATAAATGGACTATCCAACACAAAAAGAATTTTTCAATTCCAACCAGTAGTTCCTGAGATTAGCGCATTCAAACAAACATACAAATTCTTCAGCTTTATAATATTAGTATAGATTACGTAAACACCTCGACAATATTTCGTTTAACAGATTTATTTTAAAAAAATATGAAAATTAAAAAACTTCTAGTGGTATTGAATTTTCTTGTTTAATTACCAAGAAGCTTTTGCACGAAGCTTTGTCATATTCGTTAAAAAAACCGTTTTTTTAAGTTATGTTTGTATACCCCCAATTACCTCGTTTTTCCCAATTCTGTGGGAGTCTCTCAATATTGCGTCTTATTGTTCACCTTCATATTACTCTTAACTGCCTCATTATTTAGTGGTGCAAAGAGCGTATGTTACGCTGGAGATCTTTGGTCCGATACCCAGGTGGAGTTAAGTGTTGTTCGGTTTTGATACAATTCTTAGTAGCACCTGAAATCAAACCCTGAACCTCTCTCCCTCCACCAGATCACTGGACCCATGAGCCTGACATTCGACCGACCTTAGTGTTTGTTAAGGTCAGTGCGAATAAATCGCGATTAATGTGTCCGGTTTTACAAGTCACCGTCTAATACTGCGCCAAATACGTCATGGTTCAAGAAATAAGCGTGTAAGAAAAAGTTGCAAGGCGTGTTCCTATTTTTATCCACGACGGAACGGAGAACCTGTGATGAATGTTGTCATTTATCTCCAAAATGGATTGACCGATTTAGATACGTAAAGTAACAGATATTTAGAGAGTAACGAAGGAATTCTCTGAAAAGTTTAAAATGTTGAAAAAGTCCGTGATGGATGTAATCGAAAAATTGATTTAATAACAGTTTCAATAAGAAACCCCCAAATAAAAAATTACCTGTATTAATTTCTCCTACATTGCCGTGCCCGACAGGGTCCATGATTGATACTTTTATATTTATTTTTTAACACCTGTTAACATTGTGGAGTGCAATAAACGAATTGAGTAAATTTACTCCTTGCAAACTTAAGAAAATTCATCAGAGAACTACCTAATCAACTTTTCATAGCATTAATAATAATAGGAGAATACTTAAATATTGTTACGCCAAGTGGCTATTAGTACGGAGATGGGTCACGAAGATTCTAGATAAGTCGTAGAAGCACGTAGAACATTCGAAGAAAAGCCGGGTTCAAGGTGAATGACCGTAAACAATAGACGATCGCTTTATCGTCTATTGTTTATAAGTAGGTACTTAGGTACTTACCTACTCGTATTTTGTGGACCTATCGAGAATGTTCGATTCTAGAATCTTCGTGACTCATATAAATACTGGTCGTGAGGGTCGGCCGGGGCAGCTTAGTTCTGAACACGGTGAAGTGAATATCGAAGTGAAGTTAAGTGATTACAAGTGCGACATTATAGTGCGATAAGTGATACTGTAGTGACTCTCTCAGTAATTTCTGTTGTGTGTTTATCAAGTTAATTAAAATATTTGTTGTTTCGGTGAAATTGGTGTTAATTAAATTTATCCCGAATCCCAGCTCGTAACAATATTCTCCCAGAATTATCTCTGGGGTTAAAGTTTATCCCTTGTACCAATTCTAAACGTTGAATATAAAATTGCTAAGTAACGTTCGCATAACGCCAGCGGGACTATGACGTCCGATATTCGGTACTAACCATATTTCCATCAATATCAATATCACAAACGCGAGTTGTGAAGTAAGTAATAATTAAGGCTTAACGAGCAGAATGACTCGACAGTTGTGAGGTCTAGGGAAAAATAACAGTCTCTACCTACCACATAATGCGAAATACAATCTTCGGAAACGATCGGTTATCTTCGGATCCGAATGATTGTGCTGCCCTCAAACGGTAGCGTGCAGAACTGAAGCACTTTTCGACGCTCGGGAGTTAAATGCGCAAACACAAATCTCCATTTTTAAATTTCTCTAAATTAAACATTGTGTCAGCGATCCATTCTTCTGCATTTTTCTATGAAAGTGCAAACTTTCAACAGCTCGTGACTAACTCATAATTACATTGATTTATCGAAGACCGAGTGTCCTAAACACTATGATAAAAAAAACCTGTCCGATCCGAAAGGGGCATATAGTTATCCCAATCACATCACCAAATAAAATAAGAAATATTAAATATTCGTGGAAATAAACATATTAATGACGTTTAAAATTCAAGGTCGTCGTGCCTCAATTGCCCCAATTTCCCCAAAATTCAGACATTTTTTTGAATGTTATAAATATAAAACCATCATAGGTCTTAGTATGTTTGCACAAAGGGACGGTGTCGCTGTCGTAAGTACTGCCATTTCAGTTTCCTCGTTTTATAATTTTTTTTCGAGATTTTTCTGTCTTGTAAAGTCAAAATGATCATATAAATAGAACCGGATCTCGATACCTAACAATACCTTCATGGGTCGAACAGGGTTTTTTTAACACACTGCATAATTCGAGTACCAATTCTTTTTTATTGTAGGTACTAAAATAAGCATAGACGCCAGTGTAGTTAACAAGCCCGTTATCATCTTAAGATCTACTAGTCTCCTTTGCCCAGTAATTCCATTTTAAAATTACCTGAAGAGTAATGTAAAATATAACATAAACTGAACACAATGTTTGCATATTATTGGTTATATATAATCACGCCTCTATTGCCGGTTAGGCAGAGGTATGTTTAGGTAATAAAGGGCAAGCCTAGTAGCAGGTCGGAGTTTGGCATTTATACCTGGTTAATGGTTTGCTATTATAATTCCCAAAACAACAACAAATCCCAAACTTCGAGCTAGTACTGAGAATTTCTTAGTAATACCCTATAATACTATGTTCGATTTGAGAATCGAAACCATGAACTCCAGCGGAACAGGAGTGCTCAGGAGCACAGCTAATGACGCATATTATTACTGAGTGGAACAATATATTTGGTAATATTATTATCAACTTAGACGAATTCAGCACCAGATAATACCTATGTTTTAATACCGCGCAATTGAAATAAAAGTTTAAATGAGTTATGTAACAAACGTCCGACTATCGTCTAAAGAGTTTTACCCGTAGTTAAAATGTATGTGCCATGCACCGACCGAACCGTCCTAACAAACTTTTTAATTGAAAACCAATTAAAAACTTTATTCCACAAGTCTCGGTGTTAACGTTGGGATTAGTATAAAGTAGATCTAACTGTGAAAATTTAAAGTTGAAAATCCTTTGGTTTATTTTGCACAGTGTTAACAACACAATTGATGACGGCGAGAGTTAAATAAAATTTGTTAGAAATAACAACCTTTCTAGGTAATTTGTGTTTTTTTATACAATGTTTTGACGTATATTTTTCTAGCAATAAGCTAGCAAGTAAATAATGTGGGTCCAGTCTGCATATGCTATTATGCTAATTTTTATCGAAGTCTGTTCAGCGGTTTAGGCGAACAAATGAAGAGACCAGATTTGGTTTCGCATTTATAGTACTAGACTGCCTCACTAGTCTAGTGATCCCTAGCGTGACTGCTACTGCTAGGGATTTTTGGTTCGATTCCCAGGTCGAGCAGTGATATTGATGTCATTTCATTCATTTCATTTCATTTTATTTTATAGTTTCATTTAATTTCATCATTTCATTTTATTTCATCATTTCATTTAATTTTATCATTTCATTTAATTTCATCATTGCATTTCATTTTATTATTTCTTTCAGATGTAAAGCCATACTTCTGTGTATCGTTATGTGATTACATCAAAAATAGATCGTCTACACTGCGCATTGCACTCTGTTGAACAGCGGTTTGATGCGACAAGTAAACAAACTGAACCTAGAACAAAACCATCAACTTCGTCTCACAGACTGGAATTTGCTGAGATTGCGACGTTAGAAAATGTATAGTCTATATACAGGGCGAAACGGTTAATGGTCTGTCAAAACTTTGCTTTAGAAACTAACATCGAACTTGAACTTAATTGTTTTGATTAATTTGATATAATTACAATGCCTGGACTATGAATGTTATTGTTGACCCAGTATTATCAATTTAGCAATCATCACGTTATATCTGAAGGGTTAGGCAGAGGTGTACTAATGTACACCCACAGCTTACCGGTATGTTTAAGTCCCATGTGATAGGGGGCGAGCCTATTGTCATAAACCGGGCAAAAATCCAAACTCCGAGTTGCTACTGAAAATTTCATAGATAAACCCAATAATATTTTGCTCGACTTGAGAATTGAACCCAAGACCTTAAACATAGTATTCGCGCTTACGTAATGTCCAAAAAGAGCTCATTTGTGCCCTGATAAATACAGCCAATAAGACAGATATGATCCGAAAAAAAAAACACGATTTATTTCAAAAAATTATTATTTTACTAAGGTACCGATAACTGTGCATTTTACCCTAGACAATAAGTCAACTGCCGAGATCCTTTAGTTCTCTTTCACCCGTAAAATTAGTCTGTGACTTGAAGTCGTACGAATTGGATGGATGTATGAGATAACAGTGATAATGCAGGATGTCTGAGCTGAGATCCATAACATATACATACCTGCCTACCATCACGCCTGTATTCCCCAAAGGGGTTAGGCAGAGTAGTACTAATGTACACCCACAGTTAAGCGGTATGTTTCGGTCCCATGTAATAGGGGGCGAGACTATTGCCTATCTAGTGGTCCTAAGCGCGACTACCACGCTAGAGGTTCTTTGTTCAATTCCCAGGGCGAGCAAAGTGTTTTTGTTTTTTTTTATGAAATTATCAGTAGCAGCTCAGAATTTGGATTTGTGCTCGGTTGATGGCAATAGGCTTACACCCTATTGCATGGGACCTAAACATATCGGGGAACTGTGGGTGTAAATTAGTACGCCTCTGCCTAACCCTTCTGGGAAGACAAAACTAAAGTTATTCAATTTAGTATTAAAAAGTCGAATAAACCAAATAATGTTCGATTTATTACTGCTCATAACCACATAACTGAAAGTAATTTAACATGTACTTGTCCCAGGTTACATAATGTCACTAGCACAAAGTATTTGGGTGTAATCATAGACTATAAATTAAATTTCGCACCGCACATTGACCTACTTACAGGGAGAATTCGGAAGCTTATATATATTTTTAAACACTTGAGACATGTTGCAAAACCAACAGTCCTAAAAAGCATATACTACGCTTTGTGTCAATCCCTCTTAGGGTACTGTATTCTATCTTGGGGCGGGGCTTGTATGTCATCCTTAATAAAGCTTGAGCGGGCGCAGAGAGCCCTCCTAAAAGTGAGTACTTTTAAACCGTATCGCTTTCCCACAAAAGATCTGTACGAATACTGCGAAGTACTGACAGTACGGCAGTTGTTCATTCTGCAAATCATAATGAAGCAGCATTCGATACGCAAAACAGGCGGGACATCATCATCTTTGCGACGCAAAATGCGTACGTTAAAGCTTCCGCCAGCTGATAGCCATAGGACCTCATTCAGCGAACGGTTTTACTGCTTCCTTGGACGATTCATTTATACCAAAATCAGTAAAGCCTTAGATGTAGATTCAGATAAGTAAAAGTAATAAAATGGCTACAAAAACTCTCTTATGACGACACCGAAAAACTTATACGTCCGGTGGCATAGGTATGTATAGGTGGCGTCCAGTAGTATATCTAATACATACAATAAATAATAATCTCACGCAGATCGCTGTTTTTACCAATCGCTCACACACGCGCGCACGTAAAAGCACACACACTGACACACACACACACACATACACGCGCACACACACACACACACAAACACACACACACACACACACAGGTAGTAGGTAGTAATATAGCAGGTTTACTTACTTAAGCTAACTAATAACTAGTATCATTATGTAAAATAATGTAAGTAGGTTTACTTTTTGTACTGTAACCAGTAGATTTTTACCTAGTTTAATTTGTTAATTTGTGAAACTGGAAGGTCGCTGGTACTTATAGCACAGGATAACCTATTTTAAGTACCAGCTGAACATTATAATTAAGATACTTTTGTACCTATATTAAGTTTTCTACTACTATGTACCTGCTTGTATTTTGTGCCAATAAAGAAATTTATTATTATTATTATTATTAATACAGGTCTGATGGTATTTATGTAATTCTCAATTACAACATGCTGCAAGCTAAGGTCAAACCATAAGCTTACGGAATTATAATACTCCGGAAGTTACTCAAAAGAATGCGGCCCCCAAATTCCATGGGTGACCTTTTGATTGAAAGGCGCGTGACCTGAGAGTAATTTATCACCATTCCACCACTGGTTGGAATTAACCTCGGACCCCATTGTCGAGGAATTAATTAAAGGACGATAACAAACAACCAAGATAAACGAAGATATAATAATAAAGCAGCTAGGGCGTTGGACTTGCAATCATGTGGTTGCCGGTTCGAAACCCACCGATTGCACTACCGACGTGAACCCACTCGTAATACAAGCACTTTAGCTTAGCACGAGGGGTTAACAAGAATACTAGTAATGCGCGACCCACATTGCTAGTAAGCTTATTAAAAAAATATATATATTTAAAAAACACATTCAGTACTTGAGTTTGCAAACACTAATCTCACATGCATAGACCATAAACAAATAGGTCATAGAAAATGTCTGTGCTGAAATCGAACCTGCAACCCCAAGTCCATCAACCGAGTTTTCATCTACTGCGTCAATAGAGCCCATAATCAATTGATAATGTAAGTCCCACTTTGCATTCTGTAGTAATACTACTACGGGCATTATAAAGTGCTACGACTTTCGTAGCTGCTACGAATAGCGTAGCACCATTGTTGTAGCGCGTAGACGTATCTAATCGGCTTGGATTTTATCAAGACTCAAAAAAGTTTCGATGATTCTTTTTTGGTATAAGAGTATGTTTTAAAGTGGTCGCATATGAACCAGCCGGTGTCTGATCTATGGCCTTGAAAATGCAAGAAGTGATTTTTTTTTTAGTAAAGGAAAAAATTCAATCGCGGGCCGGATTCGAACTTGCGTCTTCTGGTTTGATATACCAGACGCTCTGACCTCTAAGCCACAGCGAACCCTACCCGCATGATTGAAATTTTGCCTTCACATTCTGAATTAATGTCATAAGGTGAAGTAAATTCAGATTTTTTTCCTTTACTAAAAAAAATAACTTAATAATCTTAGCATGGAAAATGCAAAAAAATCACAAAAAGATAATGCAAGAAGTTGTTTTGATTCTTTTGTTATTTTTGGTTACTTTAAATACGACTATAGCAGAATATCTTATCTTATATACCTAACAATCAAAGGCTCAACAACACAAAGTAACACAAATTACCACCTAAACGTGACACACCTAAACTAACTTATTACCTAAACATGTCATTGAATTGTAGGTGTACATTAGTACACCTCTGCCTAACTCTTCCGGGAAAACAGGCGTGATGGTATGAGGATGACCTCTAACTGTCGATCACGTGCAAACGTGACTCCGAACCCACTTTTAGTGTAAGTTTGAGTGTAATAAAACATTTATCTCGAGTGGCGATAGTAATATTTAGCACGCGATAAAATTACCTCTTGACCTTGTGACGTAGACAGTGCTGGTGGCTAAAATGGGCACTTTTGATATAACATACCATCACGCCTGTATTCCCCGAAGGGTTAGGCAGAGGTCAGTACTACCTACAGTTTGCCGTGTCCCACGTTATAAGGAGTGATCCTATTGTCAGAGAATTTCATAGAAAAACCCAATAATACTTTGCTCGACCTGGGAATCAAAACCAGGATCTCTAGCGTAACAGTCGCGCTTGGGACCATTAGACTAATGAGACGGTCAATACTCACTCATTTTTTTTATGTGAGTTTATTGAGCTTTATAAATGAAACCATTTCATGTGTTCATACAACCATTATATAATAGTAATTTAGTACGTAAATAACATAGTAATTTGTGTTATAAAGTAATGTTCTATGTAAGGCAATGTATTTGTGTCTTTAGTAAGTCGTGAAAGCCAAGGCTATGTTATTTTGTGATACAATGTTATACCCTCACAATAAACAAGTAAAATCAGAAGGTCAAACTAACCAGATCATACATACATACACTCGCGCCTTCCTCCCACAGTGGTAGGTAAAAACTATTGTGGAAGGGCGAGGTGTGTTGCCCCTCACACCAAAGGAAGGATGGCGTGAAAGAGTAGCAAACATCCATACATCCATATATGTATATACAAACTTTCGCGTTTATAATATTAGTAAGGAAGTAAGGATATTAAGGATTTCATTTCATCTCATCATCATCTAGGGAGGCTAAAATGACCATATAGAGGAATTTTTAATTTAATTATAGCCCGAAATTTAGTACATACATACGTAAACTCACGCCTTTCTCCCATAGGGAGCAGAAATTATAGAACGCCACTTACTAAGATTCCTGCATACCTCTTTTGCTTCGTCCACATTCATACATATTGTCATACATATGCGCCGATTGCGAGTACTATGCACCTGATCTTTCAAAGGCCCTCACCGATAAGGTCGGTGTATGTTTTTTTTATTGATTTTGTCGGCAAACGAGCTGACGAGCCACCTGATGGTAAGTAGTCATCGCCACCCATGGATACCAGCAACACCAGAGGAGTTGCTGATGCGTTGCCGCGCTTTAAGAGCTCCTACGGACTACAGACTGCCAAAGCCGCTGCAACCGAGGGGAACTGGCTCTTACGTAGAAAATTCGAAACACACCAAGGTGCTTTACGACAGACTCCGACGTAAGGGTGGTTGCTAGTCAGATATTTTCACGCCTCTTACGGGATGCCTATCTGAAAGGCAGCGAGGAATAGTATTCTAACCCGTCCCCACACGGGGAAAATGTATGTCTTTCTAAGGCGGTCACACCACATTATAGTCTCAAAAAAAAAATTAATAGTCCTTTTTGGTCGTGAGTGAAATCACTACTGCTAGATATAATCAACCCATTATATTGTCCCACTGCTGGGCACGGGTCTCCTCTCAGAATGAGAGGGATTAGGCTATAGTCCACCACGCTGGCCTAGTGCGGGTTGGCAGACTTCACACGCCATCGAGAAAATCTCTCAGGCATGCAGGTTTCCTCACGATGTTTTCCTTCACCGTTTAAGCGCGTGATAATTAACTATTAATACGTACATGACTTCGAAAAGTCAGAGGTGCGTGCCCTGGGTTCGAACTCGAGACCTTTGACTTGGCAGTCCAACGGTCATACCACTAGGCTATCACTGCTAGAGATATAGTGAAGTGTAACACAGTTTTCTCGTATTAAAAGAAGCTATACTTCTGGTTTCCCTGATGTACACTCACGCCTACGCATTGTCTGAAGTATTGTATAGAATTCCAATTAATCGTCACGTGCGCTGTTAGTCTTACTTACAAAAACATTGTAGGCTCGCTTTTACGTACAAGGAGTAGATGCTTACATGGTAAATTATTTGAAACTAAAATATTAATAGATTTTGATTATTAATTGATTGATATGTTACCGTTTATTAGTGGAATATTTGATTAATAATAAAATATCTAGTTATTTTTAGCAGTAACGTATGGCTATACTAAAAATAGTTTCAAATTATTTATATGTAAACATTTGAATCAATTCACTGAAGCTAAATTTAGCTATTGAAAAACAGTTCACTTCAGTGTTGTAAATTAGTTTCATAATCAAACATCCAAGTTTTTTAAAAAGTTTAAAATTCAACTTGGGTAGTTGAAAAGAGAATATAATTATTAAAAAAATATATATTTCCAAAAATCATTACGAAATAGATCTCACTCACTGATTAATCACATAATCTATAAGGCCTAGAAATTTGAATTTGGGCGAATAGGTTCCCTATGTAGACAACATGAACATAGGAAAAACCGCTAGATACCTACCTAGTCAAGTATGTATGTTTTTTTTGTTTGGACGCGCTAATCTCTGGAACTACCAGTCGGATTTTAAAAAAAATATTGCATTTGATAGACTAGTTCTTGAAGATGGTTATAAGTTATTTAATATCACGCTACAACTCTTAACAGCCGATCAAAGATATGACGGAGCTAGTTATTTAAACCTGAAATTGATTTAGACATTCAGGTTATTCCATGTAGGTCCATTGTTTACTCGTACAATGTAGTAAATTTACTACATACATACATACATACACTCACGCCTTTCTCCCACAGGGGTATGCAGAAACTATAGACTGCCACTTGCAACGATCCCTGCATACTTCTATTTTTGCTTCTTCCACATTCATACATCTTCTCATACATACAAGCCGGTTGCGAGTGCTACGCACCTGACCTTTTTGTAGGATTTCGCCAATAAGATCGGCGTATGTCCTTCTAG
Source organism: Acronicta aceris (assembly GCA_910591435.1). Taxonomy (NCBI): domain Eukaryota; kingdom Metazoa; phylum Arthropoda; class Insecta; order Lepidoptera; family Noctuidae; genus Acronicta; species Acronicta aceris. Next base: position 5,544,602 of record OU342780.1, on the reverse strand, counting down.
GACAACCTCTACCGTCGCTGCCGCTGACATTCGCCTCATAAATTCCTCCAATAACACCTTGAGTCACACAGTGTATCGAAAGAAAACCCATACAGACAAATACTTAAATGGTGAATCACACCACCACCCAACACAGTTATCTACCGTCGGTAAATCATTGTTTCAGAGAGCGCGTGGGATCTATGATGAGCAACATCTGGCTGCAGAGCTTCAACATGTCAAACAAGTACTACATGACAACAAGCTCCGAATACCGCGCCCTCGTCACAGAAACCGCGTGAAACGTGCCACAGTCGAACGCCTACCTGCTATATTACCATATGTTAGAGGAGTCACAGACAAGATTGGCTATATCTTGAAGCGAGCTTCAATCAAAACATACTTCAAGCCGCTGAAGAAGATTAGTCAGTTCCTACCACCTGTCAAGTGCCACATACCTCTGCAAGATGCAGGTGTATACAAGCTAGATTGTGATTGCGGTCTCTCTTACATAGGCCAAACTAAAAGAAGTATAGGGACCCGCGTAAAAGAACACATCGCTGATGTCAAACACCGCCGTTTCAAGAAGTCAGCAGTTTGTGAACATACTCTAGACAAGGCCCAGCACTACATCAGATTTGATAAACCACAAGTCCTCGCAAAAGAAAACCGATTCCTTCCCAGGATGATCCGTGAGGCTATTGAAATTAAAAAACATCCAAATTTCAATAGAGAAGATGGCTGGGTCTTACCACCTGCTTGGAACCCCATTATAGATTCCATAAAATCAAAATCCAAGTCCAAAACTGCAAGACCGAAGGATACGGTGAGCTCGTTCTGCGTGAATCGGATCGCCAATAATTAACAAAAATGTAAGGTAGCTGTTAGTAATTGTAACATTAAGACGTCCAACAACTTAGTCTACCCGTGACCATGGATGCTGTAAAGGGTCCGAAACGTCGGGAATCAAATAATATCAATACAACGCGATAAAATCCGTAAAAAGTAGTTTTATTTCAACATTTGAATATAAATTAATAAATATGCCTAAATATCAAAGTCCTCCTCTCTCCTACTTATTAATTTACCCACGATACATGAGAAAATCCAAAATAGTGTGGGCGGTTTTAAATAATAAAAAAAAAATTGCTGTGCCCGACATGGTCCATAATTGTTTCTCTCTTTTTTCTTACCACCTGTATAGGTATGTACGTTATGGATTGCAATAAATAAAAAAATGAATAAATATACAATGTTGGTGTATGGTTGTAGAATAGAATAAAATATTCTTTAATGGTGACCCGCCCGCGGTTTTACCCGCTTTGCCCCGTTCCTAAGAGTCGTAGCGTGTTGTTTAACCTTACCTTACATTACTCCTTCTATGAGTGAAAATTGCATCAAAATCCGTTGCGTAGTTTTCAAGATCTAAGCATACATATGGACAGACAGACAGCGGGAAGCGACTTTGTTTTATACTATATCGTGATTGCACACCAAAATATATGTATGTATATGGACAACCATGTTTTCAAATATAACATGTTAAAAAAATAAGCCTTTATAATCCTACACTTCGTTAGTGCGCCATGTTGAGTTTTGTACAACGCCGCCACTCCAACGCGTTGTGTTGCACGTCACAACTTTTTGATTTGCTTAAAAATGAGAGAATCGAACTGACACACAGTCAGTTACCTAGATGGACATGCAGAAACTAAAAAGCTATTTGGTTCTTGCTGAGGAAGTAACAGAACGTCTAAATCTATGGAAATGACATACGTTTGCGACAAATCAAACGTTCATATCAACAAATAACATGAAACCTAAATCCCCCGAAGGTTAGGAAAAGTGTAATAATGTACACCCACACTTCGCCGGTATGTTAAAGTCTCATGTAATAAAGGGCGAACCTATTGCATAGTGTGCAATCCGGCACAAACTCAAACTCCGAGCTTCTAGTGAGAATTTCATAGAAAAACCCAATAATACTTTGCTCGACCTGGGAATCGAACCCAGGATCTCTAGTGTAGCAGTCGGGCACAAACAAACAAACACCCTCTCACCCTAAACGCATATACCGTCTCTTTTCCGTTGTAGGTAAAAACAGTATGATCGATAAAAGTCGAACAAATTGACCCGTTTTTATTTGCTTTAGGTTCATTCTAATTAAAACCTCTGTCGGGAGTTCGTCGGATTTGAGTTTGTATTGCACAGAATTTTAGTCTGTTCCCATATCGCTAGACACAGGCTTAATTATACAAGGTTTTTTTAACATTCAATTAAGTTATGTAAGTATTGTTTATTCGTGTCAATGCGGCGATGGGGCAGCAAATTTTTTTTTTTGTATGATTTTTGCAATTGTTTACATTTTTATTCGCTTTTTTTGCAAGTGCGAGGATTATGCGAGCTATTTATATTTAAACGATGTAAAATAATTCAAAACGGAATACGGAAATTCATTTAAAGCCTGAATCGGTAACTCAATGATACTTTATAATAGGCCCCTATTTTTCTTTAGTCGTTATAGAATAATATTTTAGTTAATATTCACAACATTATCCAATTATATATATTTTTTTTTAAAGTATTCTAGCTATGAGCCTGAGTTAAAATATCTCTTTTTACCACCAAAAATCGTCGGGATTATGTACACTAAACCTTACCAAATATTCATTACAATCGAATGAATGGTATACGACATATAAGACAAACAAAGAAACATAAATTATCAGTTATCCGTTAAAGCAATTTCTGACCCACACACGATTTTGAACAGTCAAAGTTGAATCTCACAAAATTGACAAATGCTTCAAGCTCAGTACACTACTGAAATCCCTAGGAGTGTCATTAAACAGGACAAATGGGAAACTAGAATCTGAACAAATACCTATCAGCCTTGTCAATATTTGTCTTGACACAGAGATCGAACTTGGAATACGAGTGGACGGGAGTTGAACGCTGCGCTGCATGAAGACTCGTTAAATAAAACTCGATAAAATCTTGTTTACTTTGCAAAGAAAACTGTATAAATTTCCCCTATTGTTCTGGGAATCATAACACACTATCACGCCTGTATTCCCCTAAGGGTTAGGCAGCAATGTACTAATGTACATGCACAATTGGCTGGTATATTTTGGTCCCATGTACTCAATACTCAATACATTTATTGCACTCCAAAAGTTAAATAAATGTTACAATAATATATACAAACATGTGTGGGCCTTGTCAGGCACGGCAAATGTAGGAGAGAGGAGGATGCGTATGACCCTTTTTTATTTAACTTGCATTGTGTTATATTATTTGCAATGTGTTTTAAATACCTACTTACTATTTAATGTCGCTTTTATTTATTATATTTGGATAGGTAATATTAATGCAATAGGGGTTTTTCCATGAAATCCTCAGTGGTAGCTCGGAGTGTGGATTTCGTGCCCGGATTATGGCAATAAGCTCGCCCTCTATTACATGGGACCTAAACATAACGACGAACTGTGACTGTACATTAGTACGTCTCTGCCTAACCTTTCGGGAAAGGCACGTTTATGTTAAATTGATAAACAAGCACACCTATAAGCCACCTGATGCTAAACGGCAACCGTAACGAGACGCCAACACGACCAATGGTATCACTCGTGCTTTGTCATCCCAAGATTTTAATATTTTCCATCTCATAATGATTACTGAGTTTACTTTAAAGGCTTGAACAGAATATATAGCAACTTTTGTTGTTGTTTCAGAAATATTTCCATTAAATCATCAAAATTTTCCTTATCTTACTCAAATACAAAAGTTTCTAAAATAAAGCAATGAAATTTCAAAGAAAGTAAATGTTGAAAAGCCTTTAGCGTTGTTTGATTTATTCGGCCTCACAAAGAGCTCAGACAATGACAGGAAGTATGTTTGGATGTCAACTTTAATACTAGAGGGGATAGTTGACCGAAAAAAGGGTCTCCATTAGGGAATACATCGCTTTTGTTCCATTATAGGGTTCCTCGTTAGAATTGGAATAGCCTAAATCTATAAAAACAAGTATATTTAATCGCTCCAGAACCAATTCTTATAGATTTTAACATCTAAAGGGTCCGGCGGAGCTTGAATTGCCCACAAAAACGTAATACCGAAATAAATCGTAATCCAGACGATATTCTATAAAATAATGTTATTATTCCGGTTTACGTACCGTTAATCTAGGTTCCTACGATACTATTTCGTCTATTACTATTTCACTGGAAATAAAATACCGGTTTCCAGTGAAGTTATCCGGTCCGCCGGACTCTTAAGACTCCAGCGGACCGAATTTCTCTTACAAACGTAATACCGAAATACATCGTAATTAAACCCCAATTTAATCAAATTCTGTTTTTATTCAGATTCCAATACCGTTAATCTAGGTTCCTACTCTACAATTTCGTCCAAAATACTTCACCGGAAATAAATGTGAGAGAATGCAATTTTTGATAATTTTACCAACTTTGGAACGATTTTCCGGTCTATTATTTCCAGTGAAGTAGTAGTAGACGAAATAATACGGTAGGAACCTAAATTAATGGTATCCAAATCCGAATAATAACATAATTTGATAGAATATTGTCTGGATTACGATTTATGTTGTGGACAATTCCAGCTCCGCCAGATCCTTAAGAAACAACTCCTGACATTTTTCCATAGGTCTTACAGTGCTTACTGTGAAAATCAAAATAGGTATATTATATTTCTTAAGCCTTTCTAATTGTACTAAATGTTAATTTAGACAGAACGAAGTTGTTTTGAATAGACATGTTCTAACAGCCGGCACGCATGAATAAGTTATCATGTAGCTCAAACTTCTCTTGAAATCTTAACAACTCGAACACACTGTTAAAGAAGAAACATAAGCTGATAAAATAGGGTAAAATAACATTGAGTGGATGGTTTTGGTCACACGTAAGCTTAAACATCCAGTTCTTTTATGCGTTTTCTAGCTTGCCTAAGTATTCGTTTCTATATGTTCTCTAGCTTCCGCAAGCATTCGTTCTGCTGCGTTCTCTAGCTTGCGACATCTACCGTTCTTAAGCATTCTCTTTGCGTAATCATTTGTTCTTATACGTTCTCTAGCTTATGTACGCATCCGTTCTCATGACGTGTTTGCTTGTAAGGGTTTTCAAATATAAAAATACACTTGTATGTATTATGATAAATAATACCAAAGCTGAATCGTTTAGAAATGGAGGATAGATGCGTACGCATCCAAGTGTAAAGATTAAAATATACGGAATCCGATCTCGATCTTTTTTGGTATTAATTTTGTTAGTTCTCAGGTTAAGTAAAAAAATAAGATATTCATTGAAGCTACAGCTAAATGTTACTCCATACCTGTGGCTTCAATGTGGCTCCAAATGAAAGTCTATTACGATTACATCGAACTGAATTAATATTTAAATTCTATTGTCAATACGCAAAGTAATTTTGTGATCATTTTACTTTTGTAAGTACTTAAGTGATCATTTGGTAAATCCATTTTGTGTTCCAAGTAATAACAGTTCTTCTTTTTTTAATTTAATTTTTATTGGATTTGAGTAAAGTTATGATAATTGATTTTTCAAAATTTATTCCCTCGTCCAATACTATAAAAGGACTTATATATTGAATTTACTACTGAAGTCCTATAAAACGGCCTCATAATTCTAGTGGTCTCAAGCGCGACTGCTATGCTAGAGATGCTTCGTTCGATTTCCAGGTTGAGCAAAGTGTTTCTGGGTTTTTCCATCAAATTCGTAGTAGCAGCTCAGAGCTTGGATATGTGCCCGTTTAATGGCAATAGTTCTCTATATCTACATGAATCTAAAAATAGTGGCGTGCTGTAGGTGTTCATTAGTACACCTCTGCCTAACCTTTCGAGGAATACAGAGGCAAGGTTAGGTTATCTACGTAGATTCTTGAGTAGCATGCATTTTTGGTTACTACGGTAGCACGCAGATTCTCCCTACAACTATCGGAATGGACCTACAGTCTGATGTCTTAACGTGCTCTTCTAAGCATGGAAGAATCTCGATTTGCCATGAGTGGTCACTCATCCATCGATAGCCCAGATAAGCGTAGCATAACTATACAAAGGTATCAATCAACACAATTTTTATACGTCGTCCATTTATTTTCTCTTTATTTATGTTATTCGGTGCTTTCTACTTTAATGCGTGTCACCATTTTGAGTGCATTAGTGCATAAATGATAACATAGTTTCAAAGAGTTAATGGAGCATAAAGTGGCAAACTAGGTTGCATATTTAAAGAGAACATATAAACAGTCTTGATGTTTAATCAAAACATTATGTTATTAAAAGCTCTATATCTCTATTTCCTAGCAAATAACTGGAAGAAAATGACAAGTTTTAAGAGAGGAAGGGCATAGTAGAATCGAATAATATCACTCACAATTGGAGTCACCCGATTGGGGAAGTACCTTACTACTCTACCAGAAAATCGTAGCCAAATAACATAGATTCGTGCTATGTTGTGTTCCTAACAGTAAGAAAGGTCACCAGAGCTCCGCGAGGAAGCGTTGTGTTGGCAGTGGAGGGACCGGTGGTAACAAAACACCGACATGTTTCCTAAGCTCCCAGCCCAACTATTCCTCTTTAATTTACAAGGTCGGCAACGCGCGACTGATACCCCTGGTGTTGCAAGCATCTAAAGGCTGCGGTAACCGCTTACCATCAGGCGGGCCGTATGCTTGCTTTCCACCTTAGTGGTACAAAAAAGCTAAAATTGACTATTTAAATATTATACCTACCTAATTGTTTTTTAATCACCACAATTAATTATCGCTTATTATCGTATCATTGTCGTGTGTATGTAATAATAAATTATATTTTCATGTTTGATTGAGCCTAAAGGTAAAAAGGTTGGAAAAATCATGTTGAAGTCGTTTTTTAATCTCGGGACAATCTTTATGCTATGTCAATGATACGAAGTAAACATTTTTGTTTTATTTTATTAGGATCTCCAACAAAGAATATATCTTACACTTTCCCTTGTTTTTTTTTTAACCAATACAGAATCTATTATTCTTATGCCTCGGGGCCCTAAAACGACTTTCTGAATTAAGAAACTGTTCTCTTACCTTCTCGTCTTATCTTAATCGTAAGTTTTGTTTATAAATTATGGTTAGTCAAAATCATGTATTGTGTTTCTTGTAGGTAGTTACAAAAGCGTTTCTAAAGGAGAACATAATGTTTTCTCAGTGCGTTCTGGTGCGTTCTCGTAAAGGGGCCAGTGGTTACTAAAATAACTATTATTGTTGTTCTTACCTGAAGCTGTACCCATCCAGTCTTAGTCGTGAATAATTTCTGAACGTAAACGTGTCATAAGAAGAAACTGTAGGATCTAGTAAGATAGGGTGAAATAAAGCAGCTCACTCCTAAGAAAATCCTGCAGTTAGTTTGTAGTTGTGTGATTTAGATAGCACGTTTGGCGTAACGGCTGAGTGATCGGGTTCTACGCTACGTGTAGTGGGTTCGATCCCCGTACAGAACAAATATTTGTATGATCTACAGGTAATTGTTCCGGGTCTGGGTTACCCCTCCTATATGAAGAAATTCATAGAGAGGGGCAACGTTATTAAAAAACATATGTTTATAATAGCTGCAGGATTCAGCGGTGAACTCTAACTCAAAGAGTGGCGATCACAATAGACCGTCTGCGGGTCGCAGTGTTACTTTAGCAGCAAGCAAATAATAAAATAACCCTCCTTCTGGCGCACTCGGGTAAAAAAAGGTAAGATGGTAAGTTTATAAGATAGCCAATTATACCTATCTTCCTTGATAGATATAATCTGTGTGTCTTTATTATTATTATTACCATTTATTTCAGGCAACAAGGCCCACATAAAAAATATATATAATACAATACTTATTGTTAAAAGTTAACAAAATATAAAACATACAATACTATAAAATACATTTAACAATACACACTATCACTATTTCACACTTAACGTCGGTGTGCGTTGTACGGTGCTAGGTATCCGGCCTCGGAAGCGACGGAATACTACACCTCTCGGCCAATACTCCTCTTTCATGAAGAACGACAGATGTTCAGTCGGTACTCTAACCACAAAGGAATTGAAGTTCACGGTGTGTTTAGAGTTCAACCGCTCGACCCTCATATTGCTCTTCACTGCAATATACTCTACAACCTCTTCAGCGTTTGTAGAGTAATGCAGCCTGGACACGTAGAGCGGCGTTACTGGTACTGCAAGACGCAGTAGGTGTCTCGGTCCAGTCGGTGCAGGTCCGCACTTGTTCAGACTGGTTGGCTTCCTCTTCTTCTTCTCCACCTTGATGAAGCCATCCCTGTCGCCCAGGTCCTTATCAGGACCAACCGGTTGAAGAACTTTAAATCACGAGTGAATCGGTTTTTTATAGGCAAGCGCGCTCCATTGTCGATCGCAGTATCGCTTAACATCAGGCGAACTGACGGTCAAGCGTAAGCCTATCACGAATAAAAAAAATAACTTAAATGGAGTATCTCATCTTAGATCATAATATATGTTTATGCTGCCAAAATTTAAACAAAAACTCTTTTAATATAAAACTTGTGGAGGGGCGAGATATGTTGCTCCTCACACTAAAGGGAGGATCCTGGGCTTGGGCCTGAGGGGCCAAGGCCCAACGGTTGATCTTGGGCAGTTGTATATATCCAAGTTGCGTTGCAAACTTCACTTTCGCGATTCAGGATTTATTTGTCTAGTTTCTGACTGCCTCATTAGTCTAGTGGTCCCAAGCGCGACTGCTACACTAGAGGTCTTGGATTCGATCCCCAGGTCGAGCAAAGTGTTATTGGGTTTTTCTATGAAATTCTCAGTAGCAGCTCGGAGTCTGGAGTTGTGCCCGGTGAATGGCTATAGGCTCGCCCCCTATAACATGGGACCTAAACATACCGGCGAACTGTGGGTGTACATTAAGTACGCCTCTGCCTAACCCTTCGGGGAATACAGGCGTGATGGTATGTTATGTTATGTAGTCTAGTTTCTATGTAGCGCGGTAGATGTCGCTACAAACTTAAAACCCACCATAATGCCTTTATCCCCCGAATGGTTAGAGTCATAGATCATTTAGGTCCTATGGAATAGTGGGCGAATCTATTACCAGTAACCGGGCACAAATCTAAACTCCAGCTGCTACTGAGAATTTCACAGAAAGAACTAGGATCTCTATCCCCATAAATCAGTTTATTTTAGACATACAATAATTTTGAGATCTCAGTAGAGAGATTTGTTTTCTAAAACATTGTGAAAAAGCTTAAATCAAACGTATAACAATCCAGGTTAAAGTTTTAACTGACCGTCTGTTTGCTCTCGTACCCCTGAAAAACTTTTAAACAAATTTTCAGAAATATAATCAAAATTTTGAAAAGTTTTAAATAATGCAAATTAATTCTGAGTCGAAAATCACATCAAACAATGTATTTCCGAGTTGGTGTGGTGACATGTATACTATATAGGTATGTATTTGTGTGTGTTGGAGGGATACAGGCATAATAGTATGTAAAACCATATGTGATGGTAATGGAGCAGACGGTTCGCCTGATGGTAAGCGATTACCGCCGCCCATGGACAACCGCAACACCAGAGGAGTCACAAGTGCGTTGCCGGCCTTTTAAAAGGGGATTGGACCTCCGGTAACCTCACTCACTCGGCGAAACACAACGTAGCGTTGTTTGACGCCGGTTTTCTGTGAGGCCGTGGTATCACTCCGGTCAAGCCGGCCCATTCATGCCGAAGCATGGCTCTCCACGTATTTCCTGAAAAGTTAGACAGAGGTGCACTAATGTATATGTATACATATTATACCACATTATACCAATATATTTAGGTACCATGTAATAGGAGACGAACCTATTGCAATCAAACGGGCTCAGATCAAAAACCCTGAGCTGCTACTGAGAATTTTGATTATGATATATGTAGATAAAAATGCAAAGCCTTGCTATAGAAAAATCCAATAATAGTGCTCGACCTGGGAGTTCAGCATAGAAACTAGCGTAACAGTCCCGCTTACGACCTCTACACAAATGATGCAGTCAAATCTTTCCCTAAACAAATCTTCGTACAATGTACGTAGGTATATAAAACAATACATTTACAGTGAAACATTCTAGAACCTTCTAAATGGCCGTTTATTACCTTCAATTTATAAAATTGTCCCCGCCATTAATTCTGACCGTACGCGCACGTTGCGACTCAAGCCAACTTACGCTAGAACATTGTGTATGCGCATAATATTAGCATCGGATTGAATAATTAGCCGATACCCACGGTTTATTGACTACACAGAATTAACAAAGCTTATGCTCATGTAATGGAAAGTTTACAAGTTAATTCATACATAATTATGACCTTAAGAGTCCGACCGATTTTCTCTTACAAACGTAATTCCGAAATAAATCGTAATTCAAACACAATTTAACCAAATTCTGTTATTATTCGGGTTCCGATACCGTTTATCTACGTTCCTACGTTACCATTTCGTCCAAAATATTTCACTGGAAATAAATGTAAGCGAATGCAATTTTTGATATCTTTACCAACTTTGGAACGATTTTCCGGTCTATTATTTCCAGTGAAGTAGTAGTAGACGAAATAGTATCGTAGAAATCTAGATTAACGGTATACAAATCTGAATAATAACATAATTTAATAGAATACTGTCTGGATTACGATTTATTTCGGTATTACGATTTTATGGTCAATTCAAGCTCCGCCGGACCCTTAAGTCTATGTTTTGCTCGTAAGTGTAAAATATAAGGTGATAATTTAATAAATGTTACATATTTTAGTTTCACTCTCTTCTACCTTAACTGTGCCAGTAAACAGACGTTGAGTTTCCTTGTGAGTATTATAAATTCAATTAACAAGATTAAAGTTCGGAATTTATATTCATTCTCTGCATTTTATTTCGCGCCCGTAACCCTAATTCCTATACCAAATGTATCAACCATTATAATTTTATCATTATAACATTACAAAGAGATGAAGCTCTAAACGTTACTTTTTGTTTGCGAAAAAATCGATAACATAGTTTACTGTTCTGTATCCCATTTTTGGGTCAAGATTACTGTTAACCAGTTTAAAAGTGACAATCGATTTGTTGAATTAACAGAAACAAAATGGAGAAAGAATGAACAGGAAGAAAAGGCATAAAATTTCGATAAATCAGTCGTACATAAATATGTAATCTCCATACATACCTTCCATCATATCAGCACGCCTCTATTTCCAGAAGGGTTAGAAAGAGTTGTACATATGTGCGGTCACAATTTTTAATCTAATCTCAAAATAATTGAGTTTATTATCCATTTCGGAAATTTGACAGTTTGTAGTAACTTATGTGCTGTTGACTGTATACCTAGGGCACAAAATCCAAACTCCGAACTACTGACAATTTTATAGAACTGAGAACTTAGTTCTACCTGGGAATCAAACCCAGAACCTCTAGCGTAGCAGTCGAGCTTAGGACCACTAAATTAACGACACTTACCTTTTTCCCACAATTTGGTTCTATTAATGTATGCAAGGGCAAGCGTAGTATGGGACGCCTTGCGACACAATGGATAGGTTTGAGTTAGTAATCACCTGATGTCACTGCCTACACCATTGCGAAAAAGTCATTAATGTACCCTTTTTACTTCATAATTCTTTTCGCAATATTATGTTCCCGCCACGTTTTAACTTTTCAAGAAGCAAATTAGATAAACAAGTAATTGATATTTTTAACCGACTTCAAAAAAGGAGATTTTCAATTTGATTGTATGTTTTTTATATGTTTGTTACGCGATTATTCCGTCAATTATGAATCGATTTTGATGATTCTTTTTTGATCGGTAGGTGATACTTCAGAGGTGATCCCATAAAAAAATATCATGATCTCATCACAAAATTTAGAACGAAATGACATGACATAGCATAACAATTTTATTTATCATTTACTCGGTCGTGTAAATAATAAATAAAATTCTCTCACTACTCAAAATGTTGAAATAAAATAACTTATAAGAAAAGCAAAACCTCCTTCAAAAACATAAAAAAATAATGTTATGTGCGAAACAGTTTTGGAAGTAAGTCGGTGCCTTTGATTTTATCGGATCTTTTGATTTCGGTTTTACTTTTTCTTAAAAGTTATTTTATCCAATTTTATTTGTTGTTCCCATTTAATGTCAATAGTGTCTGACGACTGAAGCCTATATATTTTTTTCTAAAGTCTTGTCACAATATTTACCAGTAGGCATGGAAAGGCATTCATACTTTCGATTTATATTTAACTATGAAGGTTATAGCATGCGAATAATAAAGACAAGAATATATAAAAATTATACGTTGTGTATTTTTTGTTCCTTTTCTCGGAAAGCCGACTATTTATAGTTTAGGAGAACTAAAAAAAAAAACAATCTTTATTGTTACAGTTTTTAAATAGTAGGTATCGTTCTTTTTTATATGCATAAAAGCTAGACAGAAGAGGTTATAATGTTGAAACAAACCGTAATAACAATTAATTTATTCTCGAACGAAACTGTGTATCAAACTACGTAGAATTCGTTACAAAACTAAATTATATTGTAACGTTTAAATCCGAGTTCCCAATACTATCACTACTGACACACATAACTGACGAATGAATATAGTCAGCTGTATCAATGGCCATTCATAGCGAAAACGAGGGTTAAATTAATCCCTTCGCAAAGCACGGGTCGAATTGACGTGAACCTCAATACAAAATAGTCAGAATTGCTCATCACAATCAGTGAACCGCAATAATAGTTGAACCCAATGTCATAGTAGAACGATGCAGCTGAAACTTTGGCGATTCGAAGTCCGCGCCCGCCCTCCGTAGCGTCAGTAGACAGTAGGGCGCCGAACAGAACGCCCACCAGTTGAGTGCGAACCAAAGTTCAAGTTCGAATAAACATTATCCGAAAAATCAAATAAATACGAACTTATATAACTGAATAATTGAATAAGTTCTTTATTCAATTTTCGTGTGAGTGAATTAGTGACGTTTTAGAAGGAATTCGTGTAATAAAAAACTTTCTTTCAGTTCGCTGCGAAGTTTTGGAAGCTTGGACGAATTAAGCAGTTTGCAGGTAAATCTAATTTATTAGCAAATTGAATTGAGTCTAAGGGAAAAATTGCTGTGTTTTTTGATGAAAAATAAAATAGCTGTTGAATTTTAAATAAGGTTATCCATGGTATAATAAAATAATTTTCCAGTCATTAAAAAAAATAACCTGAGCAATATATGCGTTCGTATTGAGAATATTAAAATATTATCTACACCATGTCATACATAAAAAACTATAAAAATAACGTTTCTAAAACTAAATTATTTATAGAAAAATATATCCTAAGCTAAAAGTACAATCGTACTAATAAAATAGGACAAAATAATCCGTAGCTTAATTAACTTTAACTGATAAAATACATGCTGAAATTTCACTCATGCAAATATATTAACGCTGTCAACATCACGTTTGCATTTAACTTGATTTCAACGATGTTGGGCCTGAATTTTAATGACTGACGCATCAAATTGTTATTGTAATCCAGCACAATATTTAATCCATGTAGGTAATTAATTGGAAACGCAAATATTATTTTCGACATGATGACAAAATTAATAGGAATGATTCAAGTATTTTTTGATCCTTTAATTGAAAAAAGTCGAAGGAAACGGGTCATGAAGCGGTTAAGTCAGCACCTCCAATAAAAATACAAGAGCCATTTCAGCCTATTAGATGAATAATCGAAGCATGGATTATCTTCATTACTTAAACGATTGCTAAACATTTTCAAAGATATGTATTAGCCAAAAAATATGATTTCTGTTTCAAGAATCAAAGGAACTTTGCCACTGAATCGATGTTTAATAAAATACCTTGAGTAATTTGTGGAGACACTGGTGATCATATGGTGAAACCCATAGTAATTATTTTTATTAGATTTGTTTGTTCTATTTTAGAAGGAATTCGTTCATTATAACATTTTTAATCACGGCGAAGTTTGATAAATCATTATAAAATATAAATTATTATTAAATAATTAATTGATTTAATTCATATAATAATTATCCTCATCATGAGTCATTTTGAAACCAATTTTATCTTCAGAGTCTAATAACTCTGATTTGATTGATTTATATTTAACATACTACAAGATCTTGAGGTGGTAGGATTCTGCTGCTGAGCACAGACCAGCACGGCCGCCAGCGGCATTTATGTATGACGAGATGTATGAATGTAAGAATTGTAGCAAGTGACGTTCTGTAGTTTCTACCTACCCCAATGGAAAAAAATCTGTGAGGTGTGATAAATGATATGATATGATAAATGATATTTTATTTCTGTAAATAGATTCTTTAAGTATACTTTTACAAGTCATTTTTTTTTTAATTTTTATAACTAGATGGAGCCGGCATTTCCTAACTGACGCCCTCTGGGAAGAAATGCCGAAACAAATTCAGAGAATCATGGTCTCTTTTAAAGTTCAGACAGTAGTCGTAGTATTATCAGATCTGATGCGAGTGTTACGATGTAGGGCAATATCTGAACAGGCCCTTTGAAGAAAGATCCCTAGCAGCTTTGACCTTTGACCTGTCCTAACTGACGGCACGCATACATCAGTCATCGTGTAGCTCAACCATTATTTAGGCAGTTGAACGACCCGTCGCACGACGATACCACATCAGCAAGACATGTGTCCCTACAATACTCCAACAGCTTGAAAAAGAAAATGCATTCACAAAAAAAAATGCTTTATACCAGAAAATATGATTTTGCCCAAATCCTGAAAAGCCCGATAGCAAGTTTATCCTCGGGATATTGAAAACAGAAATTGGGTTACTTATCGGAGGTCTGGTGGGTAGACATATCGAGTAAAACACTCTTACGCAACCGCATCTATTTTAGTGAAGGAAAAATTCAACCGCGGGTAGAATAAAAGCTAAGGTGCCATCGTACGACATCGAACTAACCGTAAAGTAAGTCATTTTGGTTGATAAGTAAAGTACCTAACTAAAAAAAAAGCTCTTCAATAGATGTCAAAATTCAGAATGTGACGACAAATTTTGATCTGGCGGGTGAGACTCGCAGTGGCTTAGTGGTCATAGTTTATTTTATTTATTTATTTATAGAGTCTGGTGTATTTTGCCAGAAGACGCAGGTTTGAATTCTACCCGCGGTCGAATTTTTCCGTCAATAAAATTACTTAAGAGTCCGGCGCGAATTTCCCATACAAACGTAATACCAAAATAAATCGTAATTCAAACATAATTTTATCAAATTGTGTTATTATTCGGATTTTGATACTGTTAATCTATGTAGGTTCCTACTCTAACATTTCGTCCAAAATACATCACTGAAAATAAATGTAAGCAAATGCAATTTTTGACTACTTTACCAAGTTTAGAACGATTTTTCGGTCCTTTACTTCCAGTGAAGTAAGTAGTAGTAGACAAAATGGTACTGTAGGAGCCTAGATTAACGGTATCCGAATCCGAATAATATTACAATTTGATAAAATATTATTTGTCTTACGATTTATTTTGGTATTACGTTTTTGTGATTAATTCAAGCTCCGCCGGACCCCTAATAATATTAGCAAAAATAAACTTATCAAGGAAAATGTAAAAAAATACAAAAAGTTAGGAAGGCTAGGTTGATAAAAGTAGCGTAACCTATCGGCAACTGAATTATTAACTATTACTGGAATGCAGGTAGAGGTAAGAAGAAAGAATTACGTCACAACACTTTACAATTTGTGGAACAGCATGAATAATTCAATATACTGATTTGGATTCCTAGTAAAACGTTGTTACTAGAATCATTTTATCGTGCATTTAATTCTCCGTTATTGGATATTATTAAATCCTATAATTTATAGAGCTAATTGATTAATACACACAGTACTTGGAATAGCGATTACTATAAAATGATGGAAGTATTTCCAATATTCGTAACTTAACTATAACATTTCTAATTGAGCTTATTTTAATTGATTTTCCAAGGCAATCGTTTTAAACATCACCATCGTCAATTTTTTTTAAAGCTTTTCTTGTTAAGCCCTCGTGCTAAATTAATTGCTTATGTTACGAGCGGGTTCACATCGGAAGTGTAATGGGTGGGTTTCGAACCAGTCCAACGCCCTAGCCACTGCAGGACACTGATCTCCTCTTAAAGTGGAAAAGGTTAGTCCACCACGGTTCCCTACGCTTGGTAGAGTTCACAGGCCGTCGAAGAAATCTCAGGCATGCGGGTTTTCACACAATGTTTTTCTTCAGAATCGAATCATAATAATGATTACGCTAATCAGTTTTAAAAATCAAGCGAACTTGTGATTTGAACTTGAAAATTCAATGATCATATGACCAGTCTATTCCTAAAGTTACTATATCCATCCTCGTCAATCTACTTTTAATAATCGATGCCGTGATTATCGTGTCAGTGAGTCAGCATGAACTTTAAATTAATCCAAATATAGCACAAAAGCTGACCCTTGGCGCGATCATTTCTTCGAATTACAGAAATCCATTGTTACCGCCACAATGGGGATTTGACCGAGAACTTTTTCTGCTTTCGATAACATCAAAAAAACAGTGCTTCATTTGAATTGAGGACAAATAAATCTTACTCCTTAACATAAGCTTCATCTATATCTTCTATCTATTTATATAAAAGAAGAACTTGACTGACTGACTGACTGACGTATCAACGCAAAGCCGAATCTACAGGAGTTAGATCCCTGAAAGTTTTCATACTGCTCCCTTTTTCGCTGTAGACGAGCACTAAGAAAGGATATTTGGAAATTCAACCCCTAAGGTGGTGAAAAGTGGGGTGAAATTTTGTATGAAAGTCCGCACAGACACTTAATACATATTTAAACGATGACATTGTCAAGATCTTAAGATTCCATAGTACAGCTGTCATTCGATGTCGACAATTTTTTCTTTCGTTATAAATTAAACTTAACATATTTTATGATATGAAACTTCCATAGGTTTGTCATGGTTTAGGTACAGCGGGCACAATATATTTCGGAAACGAAAATTACCTAAGCTGTGCACGGGAATTTTAGTCTTATTAATAAAGTGATTATACTTTCCCGCTTCTGGGCACGGGTCACGTCTCTGAATGAGAGGGATTAGGTTGTCCACTGCGCTGGCCTAATACGGGTTGTCAAACTTCGAACGCTGTTGAGGAAATTCTCAGGCATGCAGATTTCCTCACGATGTTTTCCTTCGCTGTTTAACCTGATGATATTTGAGTATTATACGCACATGGCTTTGAAAAATCAGAGGTACTGTGGATTTGAACTGTATAGGTATATATTATCTACTAGTCTATCATTGCACTGCAAGGTTTATCTTATTCAATCAAAAAACTATATGTATATAAGCCATGCTTATAGCTAAATATGAACAACGTATTGGGCTTACTGTGGTTAATTTATGGATCATTCTTAAGTCATCAAGACGCTTTCGTACTTTGCAGAGCATGCAAGAAGCAGCCAAAAATTATAACTATATATTACATTATTTAAGTTATAGAAAACAACTTGATTAGTAAAGAAATGAAATGTTCTTTCATCCCTAATTTTATTTCTACCTTGCCAATTTTGGCCGAACATTTTCTATCATTGACCCATTTCAGACGCTCACAAGCATGCAGTACCTCAAAAAATATAAAAGCCACTACACTCCCAATCTCGTAATGTAGAAGAAAGAAAATAATTTCTAACAATTTCGGTCGAGTTTCAAGTACTTATATTTTTGTGGAGAAAAAGGAATGGAGTTGACCTTACCTTCCAATATAACGATAAGTAGGTATTCGTTTGTATACATATAACCTTCTAAGTAGGTACTATGTTGTTGTATGGTTTGATTTTATGTGGAAAAAACTTTTACTAACGTTCTATTAAATAAGTCTATAGGTAGTACCTAACTACATACATGTACTGGTTTCTCACACATGCAAATAAAGATACTTTTTACTGATATTATTGATCGCTAAATAATTGACAAAAAATATGTTAAAATTAGTAACAGCCAGCTAGTAAGGTAGCTGGCTCTTACTAATTTTATAATTTTTTTATTTTGTTTATATACACCATATCTATATATACATAACCATGATGAAATAAAATCATATTGATGATCATTATATTTCAGATTCTTTATAAAATCATGTAATATAAATGTAACAACCTGTAACAACTTGTTTTGAAAAAGGTTTTGTAAAGTTTTTTATGTTATTTTTTTTTAAAGTTAGACTACCACGATATAATTCGTAAAAAGGTTTTATTTCAATGTCTAAGTATCAGAAATATGTACAATAAGTATAAGTAGGTATAATCATGTATTTCTTAAAACGAACCCTGAAATGCGACAACCAAAATCATTTGGTTGATGACTGCTGATTCAGCAGTTGTTGAATACCTATTGTGACACGGTGCGTTACATCAGTTTCTTTCTTAGTTATTTTTATAAAAATTAAATTGAGTCAAAATAATGGTATTTATTAATAAAATATTTTTAAATCATAAAAAAATAATCCAAATCTGTCGAGCCGTTCTCGAGTTACATAAATCTTACATAAATGCGACAGTTGATTTTTATATTACAAGTTCTAATGAATTCGATTTTATAGTTTGAATAATAACAATTCCATTATATAGTTATTTTTTATATTGTTATTTTAAATTAATGCATTATTCAATAACTTTTATTTTATTTGTGATAGGCTTACGCTGACCATCACTGTTCTATCGTTTAAGTTAATTATAATAGGTACCATTATATAATATTTTCTGAGTTGAAATTTTTGTGCTATTTTGCGTGTGCTCCTAAAACCTTGAAGCCGAAGCTCACTTTGCGTTTTACCTATCTGTCAAAGCTCTTAGAAGCTACACAAGTCTTGAAAGCCCACACTTGCCTTGGGGATTAAAACTGTCTAGATGCTAAGATAATATTAAATATCTGTTGAAAAAAATGTGAGCGAAAATACGTCTATAGGCATCTAATATACAGCATGTAACACAAACCCTGTGAGATCCTAAAGGTACTCTTTACAATTGATATACAATTACGTAATTGAATAGTTAAGAGATACTTTTCCCCTGATATACATCAATTATATACCTAAGTAATATATGAACTTTTATATAAATGTCAACACTGATTTTACGATATGAAGGGTATTGATTTCAATCTACATTCAATCTTATTAAGCTTTTTTTCAGGAAATTATGTATACCTATGTATACGTTTTTGTTTTTACACAAATAATACATTATTTATTTATTTTTTTGACTGCCTCATTAATCTAGTGGTCCCAAGCGCGACTGCTACACTAGAGGTCCTGAGTTCGATCCCCAGGTCGAGCAAAGTGTTACTGGGTTTTTCTATGAAATTCTCAGTAGCAGCTCGGAGTCTGGAGTTGTGCCCGGTGAATGGCTATAGGCTCGCCCCCTATAACATGGGACCTAAACATACCGGCGAACCTGTGGGTGTACTTAATGTACACCCACAGGTGTACATTAAGTACGCCTCTGCCTAACCCTTCGGGGAATACAGGCGTGATGGTATGTTATGTTATGTTATTTATTTTTGTTAGCGTGTAAGTTAGAAAAAGGTCGGATCGGACAAGTTTTTGTTACAGTTTGTATTTAAATACTATTTACGTATCTCGTATATAAAAATAATTGTTCCGTAATCCAGTGTAGTAAAGTGCAGCTCCTATAAAATAAAATGGATTGAAAGATATTTCGTGTGAATTTGATTAAAAAAGCCAAAATATAATTTCCAATTTCGTTTCCTATGAGATTCACTGAAATGTATGTATTAAAATATAGATTGGAAGACAGTGATAAAATAATATAATGCTCATGCTATATAATGATAAAGCTCATGGAACAGTTGTTTGAAGAACTGGGTGAGTATGAGGAATGGGTATTGGAAGCACAAAAAATCCCATTGGGTCAAAGCGCACTGAAGCCTTGCTGCCTTGGCCCCGTAAAAGATAAGACAAGATTCGAGTAAAATCAAATCATCAATCAATCATCATCATCGAAAAAAAATCATGGAATGAGTAATAACTAAATAATAAATAAACTTAATTACATGTCATGAATTATTATAAATAAGGCATTAAACTCGGCAAATCGTCTATGAAATAGACAGACAAACATAACATGACTGAGGGTACATCAGCACACCTCTATCTAACCCTTCGGAGAATAAGGCGTGATCATATATTCAAATTTGAATTTGTCCGTTACCCGACTGCCTTATCCTTAATTAAAATGCTCAAAGACTTTATTATAGTAAGAAATAATATTAGAACTGGGCGTTAGGTATTGTCAACGTAAAGTTAATTATATTCATAATGCGTTGAGACGTGGGTGCTGTCAGGCTTATCTTGTCTTATTAATTCCTGAACCAAATGATAGTGATTTTACATGACAAAGGTTTTATTAGGCGTTGAATAGAGAATTTTTTGTCACGAAATTATGCAGAATTTACTTAATTACTCGTACATTTTGAGCATAGAAATTAACAACTATAGATACGATATCAAATAGCAGCTTCTGCCCGCGATATCGTCTGCGTGGACTTCAGAATTGGATCCAGTCTAGATAAAAAGACCTACTTACGAGTACTCATTCAGACTAAAATCTATTTTTGTGCCTGTTGAGCCATTCTGGCGTTAAGTGACAAACATCTATCGTTCCAAAGATGAAAATAATATGTTTTATTCGACCACCATTTTATTTAACTTACTAAAAAGTTACTGGTTTAGTAATTTTTACTTTAAATCTTCATTTTTACATTTGCAATATTTTCCTACTAGTAGCGACGTATTTTTTTTTAAAGCTTATTGGCAATGTTGGTCGCACATTACTAGTATTCTTGTTAACCCCTCGTGTTAAACTAAATACTTGTATTAAGAGTGGGTTCACGTCGGTAGTGCAATGGGTGGATTTCGAAACAGCAACCAAATGAAAGCAGTGATAGCCTAGTGGTATGACCGTTGGACTGCCAAGTCAAAGGTCTCGAGTTTGAACCCAAGGCACGCACCTCTGACTTTTCGAAGTCATGTGCGTATTAAATAGTTAATTATCACGCGCTTAACCGGTGAAGGAAAAACATCGTGAGGAAACCTGCATGCCTGAGAGATTTTCTCGATGCCGTGTGAAGTCTGCCAACCCGCACCAGGCCAGCGTGGTGGACTATAGCCTAATCCCTCTCATTCTGAGAGTAGACCCGTGCCCAGCAGTGTGACAGTATAATGGGTTGATTATGTATGTATGTATTATGTAACCAAATGATCGCAAGTCCGACGTCCTAGCCGGCTACTGCCGCTTCAAAAGTCAAGTTCCCATAAAATTTCATGTGATTTTTTTATTTCTCTTACGTGTTTCCTAATTTCGTTTGTGGTCACGCATGGACTATTGTACCCTTTTCATTTATCAGGGTTGTGCCCGCATAAACAATAACGCAACTTGCCCGTAAAGTTAGTCTAATCTCCATAATCTCCTTAAGCTTGTCTGAAATAATTATATAAAAGTTTTGAAAGCCCTGTCCTGTTATTTTTCTATTTGTAGCATCCTCGCATTTTTGTCATTAATTTCAATTTTTGTAAGTTCTGTAAATCTGTCAAAAGATTTTTTCTAACAAAACAACCATCAATCAATATGTTTTACGAAATCTTTTTTAAATGTATTTTTTTGTTTCGCTACTATACATTTGTGCTACAAGTCTGTTTATTTGATTGTGTATAATATAAAGCACATTAGAATAGATTTGTACTTTTTTACTTAAAAACAGCTATAAAAAAAAAACTCGGTCAAACATCACGCCTGTATTCCCCGAAGGGTTAGGCAACCCAGGACATCTAGCGTAGCAGTCGCGCTTAGGACCACAAGACTAATGAGGCAGTTTAAAGATTAAGTCTAAAATTTGACCTTATCAATGAATAATCATCAATAATTTATATAAAAACATCTCTACTAAATATGAAAATAATTATTGAAATACTACTAGGTAGGTATACACAAAAATGTTTATCGCGAACATATCTACAGATCAATCCAATTTAGAACATCCTCCACTTTTAAAGCCAGTTCTTCTTTTTATTGAATTGACAGCAAACGGAAAGAGCACACGACGATCAAACGAGCAAACGACAGCAAAGTCAGTTAAAATGCAGGTAAAACAATAAAAGTGCCAACAGACTCCAAAACATAACAACATAGCCGAAATAATTCATATTCCTATTCCGCATTGCTACATAGCGACCCAGAATTTCAATTTGAACTGTTATCATAATGAAAGCGCTCCAACTTTTAGTTAGAGCCAGAATGTAATTCGGTGCCAAAGTAACAAGTGGCACAATTCCGTCGAAACGATAATCATTAAGGGCCTTTGCTTTGGACATTTTATACCGTTTGGGACATTCACAGTGTGTAGACACGCTCATTTATCACGTTTTTTATATTTTACTTCAAGATTTTCCAGCAAGACTTTAGTGGAAATCGAAATTGTTTGAAATTGAACATAACATACCATCACGCCTGTATTCCCCGAAGGGTTAGGTAGAGGCGTACTAATGTACGCCCACAGTTCGCCGGTTAGTTTAGGTCCCATTTAATAGGGGCGAGCCTATTGCCATTAACCGGGCACAAATCCAGACTCCAAGCGGCTACTGAGAATTTCATAGAAAAACCCAATAACACTTTGCTCGACCTGGGGATCGAACCCAGGATCTCTAGCGTAACAGTCGCGCTTGGGACCACTAGACTAATGAGGCAGTCCTAGCAGTCATTTTTACTTTTGTTATAAAATGATTGGAGGACGCGTCATTAGTCTAATGGTCTTTAGCGTGACTGCTATAGCTAGAGATCTCGGGTTCGATTCCCCGGGTCGAGCAAGTGTGTTTGTTACTACGAAGCGAAGCGGAAAACATTGATTTTCAATTACGAGCCTCGTTTACAAGCCTACGAAATTTGATAAAAAATCATTAGTATCATTTGGCATTCTCCTGCTGACACAAATTGAGGAAAGTCCGGGACTTTATATTAATGACGAAGGAACATTATATCTGTTTTATTTTCATAAAACTGTAGGATATAGACGGATATATTTAGAATTTGATAGATTTCAATTTTTTTTATACCACTAAGGTGGCAAACAAGTAAACGGCCCGCCTGATGGTAAGCGGTTACCGTAGCCTATAGACGATTGCAAAGCCAAGGGAATCACTCGCGCGTTTCCGACCCTGTAAGTTAAGGAGGAATAGTTGGGATGGCAGCATAGGAGACATGCTGCCATGCAAGACAGCGGCGGTAACAAAACACCACGGGTCTCCCCCACTGCCAACACAACGCTTCCTCTCGGAGAGCTCTGGCGTCCTTGCTCACCGTTAGGAACACAACATAATATGGAGCTATGTTATTTGGCTAAGATTTTCTGCAAGGTACTTCCCCAGTCGAGCAGCTCCAATTGTAAGTGGAATTATTCGATTCCACTATGCCCTACCTCTCTTATCAAGTATCGCATCTTTTCAATTAATTTATCATGATCATCTTCATATAATATGTCTATTGATCATATGCTACGCTATCACTGCACTCAACTCATCTAAACTCAACTCTTTATGATATATATAGTCTGTATTCTAAAGCAATGGGAATACTAAAGTTGTACTTTAAACACCTTAAAAAGCTATTTTAAAAATACAGACGTCAAACATATTGAAGCAGCTCGTAGTTTGATTTGAGCCCAGTGTAATTACAATATTGTAGATGCCCACCACACGGCTCCTAATTTTTTTTTATTGGATAAGGGACAAACGAGCACACGGGTCGCCTAATGGTAAGCGATGACCACCGCCCATGAACACCCGCAACACCAGAGGAGTCACAAGTGCGTTGCCCGCCTTTTAAAAGGAAATTGAGCCTCCGGTAACCTCACTCACTCGGCGAAACAACGTAAGCGTTGTTTGACACCGGTTTTCTGTGAGGTCATGGTATCACTCCGGTCGAGCCGGCACATTCGTGCCGAAGCATGGCTCTCCCACGTTACTAGAATGTAAATAAACATTAGTACGCCTCTGCCAAATCTGTCGGGAAATAGAGGTATAATTGTAAATTGTCATACTTTATAAGAAAATATAGTTAATAATTCTCAAAGTAAACTGAAGAGGTATTTGACCTAGAATTTGGGGCTTAGAAAACATGTTTTATTTTAATTAAACGTTGTTTCGTAAGGAATACGGATAGTATTACAAAGAAGAACGCTTTCTCTATTTTTTAATTCTATCACAAAACAAGCGACATTTTTCATTTATTTCGGAAAAAAAACCGATATTGGAAAATACTGAAATGATGCTTAATAAAAATAGCATACCATCGCGCCTGTATTCCCCGAACAGTTAGGCAGAGGTGTACTAATGCACACTCACAGTTCGTCGGTATGTTTAGATTTATATATAGGGGGTGAGCTTACTGCTAATAATCGGACACATATTTACTCCGAGCTGCTACTGAGAATTTCATAGAGAAACCCAATTACACTGGGAGTCCATATTAGGTATAGAAATTCGAAGTAAAACTAGAAATAAATAGTTATTAATTCAAGTTTGACTTCGGAATTTTATCTGGGTTTTTATTTGACGATTAATTTATGGGTTTCATAATTTTATTATGTCTTGAATAGGTTAGATTCTAGTCCTGATTTACCATTAGGTTAAACACCTTTTGAAAGTTTCGTCTTGAAAGTACCCAATATTTTTAGCAACAGCTATATTTTAAAATTAAGTAAAGATACAGCATATTATTATTTTGTAGGTACTATGAGATTTCGATAATTAATTTTACAGCTCGGTGGTGTTGTTTCGTTTACTTAAAAGTAGATTTTTTTTCGTTAGGTAATTATTTTATGTTTTTTACTTTACGTTACGTTTTACTTTACTTTTTTAAAAGAAGTAAAGTAAAACGTAAAAATGTAAAGTAATTTTTATTGTTTCTGATTGAGTATATAAAGTTCTTATACATAAATAGTTAATGAGTGTAACATCAATCATCCCTCATCGGGCATACAATAATTTAAATAATGGAGTTTAGAATAATGGATTACAGGCACGGATTATTTACATGACTTAATTATATCTTATTTTTGTATTCCAAGAATTCCTTAACAGTGTAAAAACATTTATCTGTAACCCATCTTTTTAATCGTACACGTAATAATCTAAAAATAAAATCGAAATAACAGTAACAGTACACGAAATAATCGGAAATAATCTAAAGCAATTTCAACCTTATACTTATGCCTACGTAGGCAGGATTTATGCGAACGTCACACGTCACACAAAAGCCCAAATAAACTTCTATTGTCACGAATATTTTCAAAACACAAAATGTCGATGGAAACACTTGTTACCGTTGATATGAACTTACCATTCTTCAAGGTCAGAAATTTTGAACAAAAGGTCGACCAAACTAGGTTTTCTAGTGTCACAAATCTTTGCAACCCACAAGTTATCAATAGAAATACCTAGGTCTGCTCCAAAATGCTTAACTGAAGCACACAATACCTGTCGCGGTTCACACGTGTTTCAATAACATTATTGGCAAAGTTTCCCGGAAGCGACCGACATGGTGCATCGCTTGCTGCAAACGACTGCGGTTGTGTTGTGGTCGCACATGGATAGCGATGTTTAGGAGAGTAGCTATTATTGCCCCGGCATGTGTTGCAGTGCCTTTTTGTCATAAACCTTTCCAGTCGTACTTATAACCAGTCACCAGAGTTTTATCGCAATCCCTAATGGTATAGGAACGCAAGAACAGTCTTAAAAAGAAACATTAATATTAAGTAATATCAATACAACGCCATAAAATCCGTAAAAAGTAGTTTTATTGCAATGTCTAATATTCGCGTGTCAAAAACCAGTAGTTTTTTTTTATATAGATATAGATTAGATTCATTAGCCTAGTGGTACTGAGCGCGACTGCTACGCTAGTGGTTCTGAGTTTGATTCCCAGGTCGAGCGAAGTGTTATTGGGTTTTTCTTGAAATTCTCATAATGTTAGGCTCGCTTTCTATTGCATGGGGCCTAAACATATCGGCGAACTGTCGGTGTACATTAGTACACTTCTGCCTAACCCTTCATGGAATACAGGCGAGATGGTATGTCTACATTTTTATTTTCTAAATATAAAACTATGTGCCTTTATGAATTATTCATGTATATAATTATGAAATAAATGATTATAGATGTGATATTTAGCTGCCCTGGTAATTCTCATTAAGTAAGCAAAGTTACTAAATTTTCCTATAAGTTCTAGAAGCTTGGAGTTTAGTTTTTTAGAGTGTGTAGACCTGAACATACCAACGAACTGTGAATTTACTTTAGTACACGTGTACATAATGTATAAATACATCAAGAAACAAGTTGTTAGTACTTTAAAAAAAAAAAAAGAATATACTACTGTTTAATATATCCTTAAAATAAGATATGCTTTTATATATTTCCCACATATTTTTATATTTCCAGAAATCCCAACTGATATTTCACTAAATCTAAAATATAGTGTGTTACAAGCTTAATATTAAAAAAGGACCCCTCTTACATTTTCATTTTCTTTCTTAATTAAATACCTTTTTGTGTCGTCGAGACACCCAACCAAACTGAACTAGAAATTATAGAGACCACATAATGTCTGTTCTCTGACTCTCTATATTACTTCTCAAGGGTAAGCTCTCTTATACCCGGTATTTCTACGACTGTGACCGAATATTGGCTAACTCTGTCTACAAGTATGTACTAGAAGAGGATTACTTTTATGAGTCCAATCTACGTCATTTGTTAAAACGTAAGATTTTAACGGTTTTTGTGGGGACTTTAAATTAAGTAAGATTAAGATGTAATCTGAAATTAAAGTAAATAAGTGACAAAGCTATTATTAGATTAATCACATCATAATTTTTTATATTTTATTATCATTTCTGAGTATTTGTTAGTCACAGGCACTGCGGAGGTGCTTCACGCGGGGTGCTAGTGAGGTTTCGGGTATTTCTTTATTATTTCAAAATATTCAAAGAAATAAGAAAATAAAAACAATACTAATTATTTTAGTAAAGGAAAAATTCAATCGCGGGCAGCATTCGAACCTGCGTCTCCTGGTTAGATACACCAGACCTTATGACGTAAATTCAGAATGTGAAGGCAAATTTCGATCAAGCGGGTGGGACTCGCGGTGGCTTAGCGGTCAGAGCGTCAGGTGTATGTAACCAATAGACGCAGGTTCGAATCCTGCCCGCGATTGAATTTTTCCTTTACTAAAATAACTTTATAATCTTAGCATGGAAAATGCAAAAAAATCACAAAAAGATAAAAATAATAATTGTTAATTACGTCATTACAATTTTTTGGTATAAAATTCATGACTAACTATTAAGCCGTTAAAGAGAAAAAATACAAATTAGGTTAAAAAAGGCCTATTTACTTCAATTATTATCCAAAATTGGGGCAAATTTATAAAAATTTAAACAATACAATTTGTTTGTGATAACCTTATGTATAACATATATTAATTATATGGCAAACGCACATAAGGATTCCACTAGAAACTTCTTTAAAGCTAGGGTATTTTTTCGATTTGTGCGATGTAATGCCCTTAACAGATTGATAGACAGAAAAAAAACAGAAAGCGAGCGCGCCCTACGATTATTAATTATTTTATTAGTTTTTATTGTAAAACGTTTGTTTGTAATAATTTAACAACGCAACGATAGCTCAGTAATGTGATTATTAGACCGTCAAGTCAAAGGCCTTGAGTTCGAATCGAATTCGAGTTAAAGGTGTGAGCGTAATGAATTACTCTTACATGCTGCATGCTTGAGACGAAGAGATATGATGTCTGCCAACCCGCTCTAAGCCGCTCTAAGCGTGGTGGACTTTAGCCGCGTGAAGTCTGGCAACCCATACTAGGCCAATATGGTTAACAGTAAATGATTAACCAAATACGATTCTGTGACGAACTAACCAACATTCCATTCTCTCTTTCTCATTCGTTTCTGGGTAGATAATGTCCGTATCACCACTATGTGTAACGTATCACCCACAAATTTGTTTCAATACGTTTTCTCGTTGCTGGGCTCAGATTAATGTGGACCATTCATTCCGTTCTGTCACCGGCCACAGTTAATAACGTCCACGTTTGTACACCAAGTGATATAGTGCACTGGAGATGTTATTGGAGTAACTTCTTTTGTTTTGGCTACATTCGGATGTAGTGGGTGTTATATTTATTTATGGAGTGTACATGACCGAAATAAATTACCCCGTGTGCTGACGGGTTAGAAAGAAATTCTTCCCTGCTTCTCAGATAGGCACCACGTGGCTTGCGACCACCCTTACTTTGGAGTCTGTCGTAGAGTACCTTGGTATCTGTATCGACTTTTGCGCGTGAGAGCAAGTTTTCCCTCGGTTGCTGCGGTTTCGGCAATCTGCAGTATTTTTTTATACCACTACGGTGGTAAACAAGTATACGGTTACCGTAGCCAATGAAGCGCTTGCAACACTAGAGGTATCACTCGCGCATTGCCGACCCTGTAATTTAAGAGGAATATTTGGGCTTGCAGCATAGAACACAATAGCGTGATGCTTATCCTATCTGCAACACATCGCTTTCTTGCGGAGCTCTGGCGACATTGCTCACCGTTAGAAACACAAGATAGCACGGCGCTAAGTTATTTGGAAGTCTTAAGGTTCGGCAATTCCTCTGGTGGTCTATCGGCGGCGAAGACTACTTACCATCAGGCTCGTCTGATCGTTTGCCAACCATTCATAAATTTCTTACTTCTTTCTATGAGTTCATAAAAAAAATTGTAGAAATTAATTTTAATACCTTAAATAGGTATTAAAATTTTAAAACCTATTTATATAAACATATTATGTCTAATTTTTTTTTTTTAAACGTTGCCCTACACTAGGATTTTCACCTGTGTCGTGGGTGCGTTTACAAACACAAATTCGAACATACACAAACGCCCAGACCCGGAACAACTACCTGTAGATCATACAAATATTTGTTCCATGTGGGGATCGAACCCACAACACGTTGTGTAGAAGCCGATCGCTCAGCCGCTACGCCAAACGAGTCGTCATAAAACAAAATACCTTATAATAAAATTAAACTACAATTTATATATTTATATAGTAATTTTTAAAGGAGATATCTGAGCAAATATTAAATAAAGCATTTTACAGAAATCAAAGTATTCTTTTCGATTTTTGTAGTAATTGTACTTTAACTTACTGTAATATATTTTATTGACTCTACAAAACATGTTTAGAATCAAAATTAGATTTTTAATCAAGGCAATACTGCCCGTTTATCTGTCGAACTAATCAACTACTTTTGACAGACAGCAATCATAAGGTGTTAATTACATATTCAGAATCAAGTTTCAGCAACAACGAATGCGGTGCAATTTCAATTTGATACCTTCATGTTAAATTGTTAAAGTTCGTATTACATTGAAAGATGATTGGGATTTGCTAACGTAAACTGACAAGAGATGAGTCTGAATGCTTTAATTTAGGAATTAACTAGTTTTAACACCGACTGCAGTGGTAAACTTTTAAACGCGCCCTTAATACGTCGTCTCACATTTCTATGAGTTATTATAAACATTTTTTTTCTCGCTTCCACTTCATAGTTCTTACTACAGAGCAGTGATAGATCAATAATATGACTATTTGGACAGACTGAAAGGTCTCGAGTTCGAAACCAGGCACCTCTAACTTTTCGAAGTCGCGTGCGTATCATTTATGAATATTTAATGTTTCTTCGGATCGGACAGGGTTTTTATAACTTATTGTATGTATTTTAGTGAAGGAAAAATTCGATCGCGGGCAGGATTCGAACCCGCGCCTTTTGGTTGGATACACCAGACGATGTGACCTTTAAGCCACCGCGAACCTCACCCCCCTGATTGAAATTTGCTTTCATATTCTGAATTTACGTCATAAGGTGACGTTGGCGACAACTATAAAAAGCAAGTTACTTTGCTTCTCAACCGACACGAGTTAGTTCAATGGAAAATGCAAAAAAATCACAAAGAGATAGTTATTAGTTTATGTACCTATATTGCAGAATATCACTATTAAAATCACCAACCGTACCTCTCTCACTCCAATTTAAGAGCTAGTTCAAACTGGCTCCATCTAGCAGTAGCTTTCTGGCGTAACAATCTGATAGCACTCAACATTTTTTTATTTTGCTCTGGATAAAAATAAACATAGGATTTAACTGTGCAACACAAATTCTGGCTCCATTCGGTTCACGAGGTTATTTGCGAAATTTACCAGGCTTAACCAACGGCACGCTGTTTTTTATATAGATTAGTTACTGCCCAAGGTTTTGCTCATGTAAAGTACGTAATATATTGATATATGTATATCTTCTTACATCGACACTAAAATAACATTAAAAACGTTAAGTATATAATGAATATTGACGGCACGTTTAGCGTAGTGGCTGAGCGATCGGCTTCTACGCTACATGTTGGTTCGAACCCCGCACAGAACAAATATCCTACAGTTACTTGCTTCACATCTGAGTGTTTGTGATAATTTGTATCGCACCCAGGA
This sequence comes from Acronicta aceris, assembly GCA_910591435.1. Lineage (NCBI taxonomy): Eukaryota > Metazoa > Arthropoda > Insecta > Lepidoptera > Noctuidae > Acronicta > Acronicta aceris. The sequence continues at coordinate 5,513,943 of OU342780.1, read as the reverse complement.
TTCAGGAGAAAATCCACAATAAAAAAAAACACATTTGACAATCTTTATTGCAGTAAACAATGAATATCCTCCTTTTTGAGTTCGGAGTTACACTGCAATAGGTATTACTTTACATTAGGGTACTCTCATTTCAACAAGTAGGTAATAGTAATTATAATAATTTTATTTTCAAAAATATATGTATAATGTTTTTTTTTTAAGATTACTATTAACCCCTCTTATTCTTGTTAACCCCTCGTGCTAAGCTAAATGCTTGTGTTACGAATGGGTTCACGTTTGTAGTGTGATGGGTGGGTTTCGAAACGGCAACCACGTGATCGCCAGTCCGACGCCCTAGCCATCGCCGGCATCGCCGGCTATCGCCGCTTCAATACTTGTATGAACTATAAAATTATATTTGTATATTTACAATATACTCAAGAAGTTTATTAGTACCAAAGTTACTTAGGTCTTGTATGTATACATAAATACCAGTAATATGTATAATTATTCATTTTAGAATAAGATGCTACCTAAATTATATAAAAACTGCTATCGATAACAGAAATACATCCATTGAAGTTTGAAAGTAACGTTAGAAACTTAATTCTTAGATATTTATGTTTAATTAAGATAAATATAATCAGAATGTTATTCTGAATACAACTTTAATACTAAGCCTTAACTAGTTATCGAAACATTCGGCAAACGATTAACAGGGCGAAGTTTTGGTGACAAATGAAAGTCGACAAATCAAATTTTAATAAATAACTTTGTAAATACAACTCTCTATTGCAAAGTAACAGTCTGTAAAATTAATAAAGTCGTCATAAATTCATAGAAATAGACTTAATTTTGTTGATTTAAGAGTTTAAATGAAATTTTAACTGGTAAATAAATTGCAAAACGAACCAATTCACACCTTAACGTACTCGTATTAAGAATAATTTAAATTAGCGAAATAGCTATTATGGAGGAAATAGAAATCAAAATAATAATTTTCTTTTTTTTATTATTGTTTTTTAACTGTTTTCCTTTTTTTGAATTGCATTTAACTACTTCATTACAGTCGTGGTCATAGATCCAACTGATAGACGACCTTCACAGTTTATGAACTTAAGTAATGTTAATTACTGGTACTAATTACTGAAGTCTGGATTTTGCTTGTATTGGCAAAACTATCTATGTTCATAATAGTAGAGTTATCCGTCAGAGAAGTAAGGTTACCGACATAGCTCAAAGGATTAGCAAGCTGAAGTGGCAATGGGCCGATCACATCTGTCGGAGAACCGACAAACGCTGGAGTAAACGAGATCTCGAGTGGAGACCGCGTCTAGGCTAACGTAGTGTATGGCGCCGGCAGGCCAGGTGGAGTGACGACTTACGGAAGGCAAGCTGGCAGTGATTGGATGAGACAAGCCGAAGATCGGGCTCTGTGGCGTTCACTAAGAGAGGCCTACGTCCAGCACTGGAGGAATATAGACTGATGATGATGTTGATAAGTACTTTATGTAGAATTTCTTATCTACATATTAGAACTAAGCTGTTTGATTAATTACTTAGATATTTAACTCTTACAGTTATAAAAGGTCACTCAAACAAAGCACCCAGCTATACCACAGAATAATAAATTATAAGTAACATAACATACCATCACGACTGTATTCCCCGAAGGGTTAGGCAGAGGTGTACTTAATATACTCCCCTAGTTCGCCGGTATCTTTAGGTCTCATGTACATAGATAATAGGGGGCGAGCCCATTGCTATTAATCGGGCACAAATTCCAAACTCCAAGCTGCTACTGAGAATTTCATAGAAAAACCCAATAACACTTTGCTCGACCTGGGAATCTGGCATAACAGTCGTGCTCGGGACGCAAACTCAAAGCGACTTATCAAATTATACAATAATAACACCACAGACTCACAAACGTATAGAGGCGTGCTATAAATTGTTAGTTCATAATTAAACGTAAACAATAGTCATAATCAGTCGCTGGTAGCTAGGATACCATAGAAATAATTATGTTTGTGGAAGAGGAATAAATAATTACATAGCTAATATTAACAAAAACGTAAGGTAGCTTTTAGTTATTTTAACATTAAGATTTCCAACACCATGATCTACCCGACCATGGATGGCGTAAAGGATCCGACATGTCGGGAATTTAATAATATCAATATAAAAGAAGATTTTGTGACTTACCATTTTTTCCCGCAAGGCTGGTAACACTACCTGTTTGTCTCCGGTTGGACACCAATTTTTCTTGGGGTTGGGTTGCGTGAGATTGGCAACCCTTTACACCTGTCATAGTGTCTTCATTCACCAGGAAGATCTTCCTGCGACGCTGTGTGTTTTTCTTACAACACATAATAACAATTATAACGCGATGAAAACCGTAAAAACTAGTTTAAGATCATAAGTATCTGAAACCAGTAATTAGTAGAGAATCAAGAGTCATCTCTATGAGTTTTCACTCTAAATTAACATAACATAACATACCATCACGCCTGTATTCCCCGAAGAATTAGGCAGAGGCGTACTAATGTACAGGCACAGTTCACCGGTATGTTTAGGTCTCATGTAATAGGGGGCGAGCTTATTGCCATTAACTAGGCACAAATCCAGAGTCCGAGTTGCTACTGAGAATTTCATAAAAAAACCTAATTACAATTTGCTCGACCTGGGGGTCGAACCCTGGACCTCTAGCTTGTTTAGGACCACTAGAATAAGCTAGTCTTTGTAAACTAGAACATAAATTTAGCCCGAAATGAACATAATGGCTAACATACAATGCATCAAGCCTTAACAGCGTAGAAAATCAATCGCTCAGCCACAACTTACACATTAATCTCATAAAATATTGCAACAATAGTAGCAGCACGACACAATTTCACTTGAAAGCTTTCAGTCACCTATATTTTCACGAAACGACCAACGCGTACCGGGAACAACCAACGTATTTTCAGTAGCGATTGCCTGTAAAGGTCTTCACCTAGTACAGCGTATCACATCACTATAGGAGCATTATAATTATCAGCTCGCAAAAACCTTGCAAACATTACAAAGCTTTTTTTTTAATTGTCTATTGTACATATGGTTTTATCGAAAAACTGTTCCTAAAAAAAAATCTTTTTTGATGTTTTCTATGATTATAAAAGCAGATTTTGCGTTAGCATGGACATTTAGGGTTACCATTGCTTTTCTTTGCACAGGGATTTGTACTCAAGAGACATAGAAAAACGATAACATCGACTTCATTAGGTCAATTAATCATATTAATCTGGTATTAATAGGCTTATGTTTAACTAAACACCAGATCTAGTAAAATGTTATGGCAAAAAAACACTTTATATTGCCAAAAATAGTAAATGATCACCATTTTATCCATTTTGGTGATCCATTTACTAAATTTCGTGGTCATTATATTTATCCCCGTATTAATATTGTAGTCTCATCAATTTTATATTTTTTGGTATAACTATACCATTATATTATACATATAGCTTATTTAATAAGGTTCTCTCAAAAATATTTTCTCCATTTTAAATGTTAAGGCTGCAGCGAAATTAAAGCACTTTCATAACAGCTACAGATCGTGGTACAATTGCAGTATATTACGGTGTACTGAGCAGAGTCCTTTAATGCCAAAGCTGGCATCAACCGCAGCATGCAACGAGATTACCGAGGCGCCCCGAAGTGGCCAATCACGCGATTAGTTGAAACAGTAAAACGTGGTCGGGCCGATCCAATCCGCTGGGAGCTCGCTCGAAAAATATATTGTTTTACAAAACATATTTTCTAATAGCAAAAGATTTTATGGTTAGTCTCTCGTAAAAATAAACTCAAGAATGTTGGAGAGTTTGCAGAAAATGTTCGTGAAAGAAAAATTCTACCTGGAGCAAGATGCGAACCTACGTCGTCCGGGAAGATAAAATCAATATCACGGCAGAGATAGCAACATTTTTGGCGAAAGCATCTTTAACAAAATTGATAACGTTATAAAATGTTATGTACACCTTAAGTGTCATAAATATCACATGTCAGGAACCTAGTCAGTTATATAAACTATTGATGTATCGTTATATATGATGTGGTTGTATTAAATAAATAAATAATATGCACCCATTAATGCGAAAGTTACGCCAGTTAATGTTCATAACACAGTCAAACTATTCGACTGTGGGCAGGATTCAAACCTGCATCTTCTGGTTGGATACATCAAACGCTATGACCACTAAGCCACCGCGAGTCCAACCTGCCATATCAAAATTTGCCGTCACATTCTGAATTTACGTCTTTAAGGTGTCAAATAACTCTTTAATCTTAGCATGGAAAATGCAAAAAAAGAGATAGAGATAGTTAAACTAATTATATTTTTGCAATAATTATTATTTGTAATTGTAGCTCACACCACTGACTTTAAAAAACATGTATTCATAAATAATTATCATGCGTAAAATGTCATGTAAAGTCCGCCAATGAGTACTTTGCCAGTAGTATGGTGGATATAACTCATTTATTCCACCATATTATTTTACCGGAACGTTAAGTCATACCTCTATGACTGTACTGACTGGTAAAATATTATGGTGGCATAAATGAGTTATATCTACCATATTACTGGCAAAGTACTCGTTGGTGGACTTTATATGACATTTTACTATGGTTATGTAGGCATAAAGGTTACAAAAGGAAATTAATTGTCACACATTTGACAAGAAATTACATCCCTTCACAAGAGACGAACATACTCAGACAGATAAAATCACCCTCCTATTGCTTTTATTCAAGTAAAAAATAACAAAGGGAGGTAGTCTGTTTAAGAAAAAATGGGTTCTGACTGAGAAGTTTTTAATCCTTTTACGGTAACTTTTCTGGACGTCCATTGTTGGCAATATTTCCCCGGGTACAAAGTCCTAAAGTTTTTCACAATTGACTCTGATTACTCTGTTTTGCAATTTACTTTTTCTGCGTAAGAACTTTTTTTTATGGGATAAAAAGGCGTAACAATTACCACCGCCCATGGACACCCGCATCACCAAAGGAGTCACGAGTGCGTTGCCGACCTTTTAAAAGGGGATTGGGCCTCCGGTAATCTCACTCACTCGGCGAAACACAACGTAATCGTTTATTACATGGGACCAAACATACCGGCGAACTGTGGGTGTACATTAGTACGCCTCTGCCTAACCCTTCCAGAAATACAGGTGTGATGGTATATTATGTAAAAACAAACTAAGGAAATGACAATATAAGATTGCCCAATTTGACGATCTTTTTACTAGACATTACTGTTGCACCGAGAGTCATACATACATAGATATTTTTGCATTAGGGATGTTTATAAAATGTATCGATATATCGACATAATATCATCTAGTAACATAAATCCCAGTGCTACGTAATATGACGAATTTGATACTGCAAAATAAATATTGATATAATTATCGTGGGTAAAAAATTGACGATATCGATATGTTTTAAGAAAATGCCGATATTTTTTGCCCCTGCCTATTTTGCGTCCGTTAATAGTATTTTAGTAAAGTTCCCCACGAATCAGGATTTGTTGCTTAGTGCGGGAGTCCTCTGTAAAGAAAAGCTTAAGTCAATTCCATAAACATTTTGTTTCTATAGCCAAAATAATGCAATATACGGTCTGAAATTACGTACTTACACGTCATGCTTGTTACCTAACTCTGATTGTATGTAGTTAGGACTATCTCAGCAGTAATTATTCACAGCCATATCGTGGCACATGAGTCTTCCAGGCGTGTTAGTGAAATGTTCATAAATCAACACTCAAGACGCGTACTTGACGCATCCTTGTATTAATCGCTACGAGACGTGTTTATATTCGCATGTCGAGGAATATTTGTTTTTTATTTCCTTATGCGACTGCTACGCTAGAGCTCTAGGGTTTGATTCCCAGGTCGAGCAGTGTTATTGGGTTTTTCTATGTAATTCTCTGTTCTGAAAATTTTGCCCGGTTAATGGCAATAAGCTCGCCCCCTATTAAATGGGACCTAAACATACCGATGAACTGTAGGTGTACATTAGTACGCCTCTGCCTAACCTTTCGGGGAATTCATCGTGATGATATTTTATGTCATGTTTTACAAACAACTTTTATTTAAACAAAGTACTTGTAGGTACTTTGATTTATTTCCATATAACACCAAGAAGTAAGCAACATTAAACCATGGTTTATTCTTATCCATATTAACTCGGCGTATATCTGACGTTAAGCGGTAAACTCCGCTTATTATGAATGCAGTACGGCAGGTGCAATGCAATGCTTCGTAATTCACGTTCTCCTAACATGTACTCTGTAAGTTATTGCACTGCACTTTATCCTATAAATAAATTATACTTTCTATCTTTCTTCGTTTTATTCTTAAAAAGTGCTTATGGTATTCCATTAAGAATAACTTGCCTGAATAGCCACGAATAGGATGGACAAATACTGTTGTTTATACTAAAAGAAAAAAAAAACAAAAGAAACACCTGTTAAATCCTCAATTGCAGCTTTTAGATTTTACACAAACAAACCTACAGAACTAATCTAATCGAAGTCATAGGCTGTATAAACTTAACATTTGCCCAATGCTGTTTTAGTGGCAATAAAATAGTATTAGGCCCCATTAAGGATACTTAAAAGGTACCAGTGAACTGTGGGTGTACATAAATTCACCCCTACCTAACCTTTTGAGGATACAGGCGCGGTATGTTATGTTATGGAATAAGTGTCTATCTCACAATATTATCATTTTACTTGCACGAGTAACTCGTGCCTGCACGAACCTTTGCACCATGACCACAGCGTCAATAGTCTTTTATCTATCTATCAAATGTGTTAGATTTATTTATGTTATTTATATTTTTATATATATGCTATGTTTAGTTATTACAGTTATATACTGAACTTTGACCTTCCCAAAACCCGACAAAAACAAAGATATATTTTTCTTGCTCTCAATAAGACAGGCAATATAAGAAACACGGGAAATCTCTTAACGAACCACAGTGGCGATAACCAATATCATTCAAAATGAAGAAATCGTCCTTTATTCTTTGCTTTTAGTCAATAAAGCGACTTATTACCAGTTGAAAGCTTTCCGAGAGTCGATAAAACACGATGGTAGGCTATTTAAATATCAACTAGATGTATTTGAAAGCTTTGTTGGTGGTTGGGAACTAAAAAGGGTTGATATCAAGGAAATAGTGTGGAAAACGATGCAGTTAATAGTAAAGTCATCAGTTCCTCAGGCAAGAAATGAGACTTCATTTTCAAAGTTACTTAAATGGTGAACAGTTTGTAGGTCGGTGGACAAAGGATTGAATTTTGCTCGAGGTCTGATCTTCCTTTGACAAAACTTTTATACAGGTTGCTATAATCATACTCTAAATATTAAGTGACCTTGAGAGTGAGTGAAAGTGATATTAGTAGATATAAAATTGTAATTACATCAACGCGTCAACCCGTTCTCGATACAAAATGTATAAAAAAAAGACCTACTTTATAGACTATGTAAATGTTACATCAGAATATCTCTAATATTTTGTCACTTATCGCAAACTTATAAAACATTAACATAAACATTACATATTTCCATACAAACTTTCATCCCCTATTCATTATTGTTATTTTACACCCTTGAGGGCAAAACTATTACAATCTTTGAATGTCATATTTATTTTTAACAAATCAACAGCCTAAAAAATAAGTTTCAAGCTTCTAGCTCTAAAAATGACGACACTTCCATACAACTTTTCATCCCCCTCTTTCAACACCTTACAACCCTTTTATCGCATTAAAAAGTAAAAGCCTATGTCCTTTTTCAGGCTCTAGACTATCTGTGTACCAAATTTCATTTAAATCGGTTCAGTAGTTTTGGCGTGAAAGCGCAACAGACAGACAGACAGAGTTACTTTCGCATCTATAATATTAGTAAGGATTATTTGTTATAGGATACATTGGTTGTCAGGATTTTTGAGCTTCTGAGTGCCACCAACTTTTGTCATAAGTGTTTGTATGCCTTAAACCTTTAAAGCTTTAAGTGTTCTCCGAGGCACGGGGAAACCTCGATGTGTTAACATTGGCCACTCATCCGCACACTGACCACGGCAGACGCAGTATAACCCTGTAAATCGTTTGATCAGCTTAGTGATTACTTAGCTACAAGCCTGTCATAGATTTATCTTCTCTACAAAATATTCGTCACATACATAGTATCATAATAAATGTAATTAAGTTACTAACATCACTCCAACAACAGCAACGCGGTTGACATACAAGACTGTGCCTTATTAACTAATGTAGAAATTCAGTGAGTTCTTGAAATATTACTTGAGCTTAAAACATTGCTTATAGAGCTCAAAATAATTTTATTACTTATCTAGATCTGGAAGATGTTGAGAGAGTCTGTGAATTATTAATATGCTAGGGTGAACCCGCGATATTGTGTTATTTGTTATACCACTAAGGTAGCAAATAAGCATACGGCCTGCCTGATGGTAAGCGGTTACCGTAGCCTATGGACGCTTGCAACATCAGGGGTATCACTCGCGCGTTACCGACGCTGTAAATTACGGAGGAAAAGTTGGGCTGGCAGCATAGGAGACATTGCCATGCACGACAGCGGCGGTAACAAAACACCACCGGTCCCCACCTCTGCCGACATAAGGATTCCTCGCGGAGCTCTGGCGACCTTGCTCACCATTAGGAACACAACATAACACGGAGTCATGTTGTCATGTCAAGGTGGAGATACTCCCCCAGTCGAGCAGCACCAATTGTGAGTGGAATCGTGCGTGTGTGTTTATGTGTGTATGTGTGTGTGTGTGTGTGTGTGTGTTTCTAAATTCCCACCCTAGTCACGTACGGTATATTAGGAGCACACACATCGGTTTAAGATTGTTGAAAGGTAAGGTGTGTTGCCCCTCCAACCAAAGGGACGATCCTCCGACCAGGCGGGTATTTTGCCTAGCGGGTCACGGCCTAACGGTTGATGACGGGTGGTTCTATATTTATGCAAGTTGCGTTGCAAACATCACTTGCGCGATTCAAGACATTTGACTACATCGACTAACAAAACTACTTAGATGTTACAAGAGGTCTCAAGATAACGACGCGCATGTGATATAGCTGATATTGCTGGCGTCTATAAAACTGCGCCTGTTTGTTGCCTTTAGACCGCCTGTATGATTGTTTGTCATTTTATTACATTATCGTGACCTACTGACTTATCAACAACAGATCTTGTACACGTCACTTTTATGTAATTTGGGCAAAGTAACAATCAAACAGAGTGGTAAAAAGAAAGTTGTTAGAAAAGTTCACGATAATAATCGAATGAAACAACAAAATATTGACATACAATAACAACATACCATCACGCCTGTATTCCCCGTAGGGTTAGGCAGAGGCATACTTAATGTACACCTACAGTTCACCTGGTATGTTTAGGTCCCATGTTATAGGGGGCGAGCTTATAGCCATTAACCGGGTACAAATCCAGACTCCGAGCTGCTACTGGAGCATTTCATGGAAAACGCAATAACACTTTGCTCGACCTGGGGATCGAACCCAAGACCTCTAGCGTAGCAGTCGCGCTTGGGACCACTAGACTAATGAAGCAGTAAAGACATTCTTTTTTTTTATTGTGATAGGCTTACGCTTGACCGACATACAATATATAATTTTTTTTAATGCCTCATTGGTTTAGTGGATAGGAGCGCCGTGAGATCCAGAATTTGGGGTTCCAGGTCAAAAAAAAGTGTCATCGGTGTTAATTATTTAAGAAATTCACATCATCAGTAAACATTGTGAGGAATCTTGCTCGCCATAGAGATTCAAAAAATTAATAATTTATTTCTTCCAAAAATTACACAGTATTTTCCACTATTATAGAGGTTTTATTATAAGGTATAAGTAGGTTGCTAGAAAACTTTATGTCGGATAAAATGCTGCAAAATCTGAATACTATAGATTGGTAAACCCTGCCTCTTAAGCGAGAGTATCCAGTATCTTAGGAGACAGTGTTCGGCTAACAAATTATTTAAATTAGTTTTACAACTCGTTGGCTGTGTCGATCTACTATATCAAGTTACAAAAATAAGTTCCAATTACATAAAGAACCTTAGATTTTTATTTAGAATATGTTTGTATGCAATAATTTAATTATTGGATGCGTAGATTTTCTCAAAGGCGTGTGAAGTCTGCCAACCCGCAGTAGGCTAGCGTGGTGGACTATAATATAGTCTTACCCTCTCTCCCTGAGAGGAGACCCGTCCCGAACAGTGGAACGGTATATGAGTTGATAATGACATCAATACTCAATACTCAATTCGTTTATTGCACTCCACAATGTTAACAGGTGTTAAAAAATAAATATAAAAGTATCAATCATGGACCCTGTTGGGCACGGCAATGTAGGAGAGAGGAGAAAAGCTTATGTTTTGTCATGTATAATATAGTATCTACATATTTGGTAATCACATCATCAGTACACCTTTGCTCAATACTGTGGAGTTACAGGCACGATAGCAAATTACACATTTTACATGTTATTCACGGTGATGCCTTCGAAGACTAAATAAACATCGCCCGTTTTATTATTAAATCAACCAACAATCCTAATATTGGTATTGCGTTTATGTCCAAAAAAGTTTTCTCTTACATGAAAAAACTGATCTCACACTTTGTAGCATACGTAAGTAGACAGTATGCTACATGCATATATAACTCTCTGACAACAAGGCAACAAGTAGGATGTTCGCAAATAAAAGTAGGGACTTTTCTTAAAGCCCCGAATAAAATTATGTTTAGTTACGAAAATATATCTGAGGACTTATCTTTAAGCCCAGAATAGAATCACATTTGTTACGATTTATTTTCTGTCTAATAGAACTGCCCATAACATCCGTGAACTATTGTTTCGGCATTCAAAATATTTTAACGTGCCTATGACGTGATGTCTCTCTGTCACAAAAGACAACACGGATCTAATTAGAGAAAGATGTAGCTAATTATGTGAGATTCCACATGGATATGGAATATTCTTTAATCATGCTACGGATTTACTTTAAAATGCCATTTTTTTATTTAAAATTCGTTCGCATTATCTGTGCGTATCTAAAAATATCTGCAAGTGGTTTAGCAGTGGTAAATTTTAATATACAAACTCGGTTTAAAGACGATTCGGGTCGTAAATATTTCGCATTCATGAATACTACTATCCTTAAGAGTCCGGCGGACCGAATTTCAACTCACTCACAAACTGAATACCGAAATAAATCGTAATTCAAACACAATTTAATCAAATTCTGTTAATATTCAGATTCCGATCCCGTCATCTAGGTTCCTACTCTACCATTTCGTCCAAAATACTTCACTGGAAATAAATGCAATTTTTGATAACTTTACCAAGTTTGGAACGATTTTCCGGACTTTTATTTCCAGTGAAATAGTAGTAGACGAAATAGTTTCGTAGGAACCTAGACTAACGGTATCCAAATCCAAATAATAACATAATTTGATAGAATATTGTCTGGATTATGATTTATTTCGTTATAACGTTTTTAAGGGCAATTCAAGCTTCAAACTACCGGTCAAGCGTAAGCCTATCACGAATAAAAAAAAAAGCTCCGCCGGATCCTTAAGGTAGAAACACACTACTGTATTGTGGCGTGTCGTGGCGCATCAGAATCATAGGTATCGGTGTCGACACAACACCCTGTAATAATACTAAATCTATGAAACCGATATGACTCTGATGCGCTACGATACGCCACGATACAATAGTGTTTGTGCCTTTACTAATTTCGATATTTTTGCACAAAAACATTTATAGAAGCGATTTTAACTAACTTCGGAGAGGCATAGTTATTACATCTAACTAGAAACAAGCTAGCGTAGTTTAAAAAAAATAGTAAGTACCATTGAAGCCTTCAAATACTCCCATCTGACCCAAAATAAATTTCATTTCAAACTAAACTTTTAATAAGGAGAGAATTTGCCTTTATTCAATAAAGCAACTTCATACTTAGTAAGTTCACTCTATTCAGCAAAATAGACTCAAAATACTCTTCCAAGAGTAATAATTAATAATAAATTAGCTAATCGCAAACTTCATTCAAGCAGCAAGGTAAAGCCGTGTATCGTTTACAGTCTAGCAAAACTAATTTAACACGACCCGAATAAGTACTACGAGTATACTCTAGAAGATATTTTTTTATTTATTAAAGTATTAATAAATTATATGGTTGATGTACTCAAGTAACGAATTGTATCTTTAACGTCTAGGATTTGGAAGCATTTTATATAGAAGATTTAGCACTGGATCGGGAGTCGGGAATCGGAATTGGTAACACAGAATCGGGAATCGGGATGGGAGGTACAGGATTGAAAATCGGTATTGTTAGCACAGGATCGAGAATCGGGGTGGATGTAACAAGTTCGGGAAATGGGATTGATTGCGCAGGATCGGGACTTGGGATTAATAGCACAGTATCGGAAATCGGTATTGATAGCCCATAATCGTCATGGATGGTAAAGGTTCGGAAATCGGGATTGAGAGCACAGGATCGAGAATCGGGATGGATACCTAGTACAAGTTCGGGAATCGGGATCGATAGCGCAGTTTCGGGAAACGGGATGAATGGTACAAGTTCGGAAATCGGGATTGAGAGCGTAGGATCGAGATGGATTGCATAAACTGAGATACGCATATCCTTGGCAGTGGACGCTGTTTTTATTAGAAAAATAATATATTGGCTCTCTCTTTGATTTATAATTAATTTCTTAGCTAGTGACTTCAATTTTCTAAATTGAGAATTAACAGAACTCCGACGTCCATTGTCCAAGCATTAATAGGGGAATAAAATATTCATGACGTGGTCCGATCTCCCATCGATCGTCTCATCCCGCCTCGTATAAATAGCGGCACACAAATCCCTCACCATACACCTATATTTATAGGTGTGAAGTATTATAACACATTATCAAGGTTTCAAAGCGATATAGTCACAAATGTGTATCGATTCAGCTCTTATAGATAGGTCGATTTTATGTCGATACCTACATAGTTGAGTTTTGTATGGATGACGTATGCAGATGTTAAGCGTGTGTGTGAGCCACTGTCGGATAATATTTAACATAACATAACATACCATCATGCCTATTAGGCGAGGGGTTAGGCAGAGATGTACTAATGTACACTCGTAGTTCGCCGGTATGTTTAGGTACCATGTAATAAGGGACGAGCCTATTGCCATTAAAAGGACACAAATCCAGACTCCGAGCTGCTACTGAGAATTTCATAGAAAAACCCAATAACACTTTGTTCCACCTGGGGATCGAACCCAGGACTACGCCAGTCGCGCTTGGGACAACTAGAATAATGAGACAGTCTAGACAGTTGATAAAATTAATAGCTATGTAGGTACTAAACAAAAAAACTATTCATAAATAGAAGAGAAAATGGTTCTTCGGCCTATTTATATATATAATAAAAATTATATATCTTTATCAGCCGACATCTCATCAGTTATTTCCTTTGTAACCATATCATCGCACAGCTCAAAGCGGTATAATTGTATATTATGCATACAATATAGTTTATATGGCATACGGCATTCTAAGCCTTATTAAAAAACGGGACAAGTGGTCGTCGGACTCGCCCACTGAGGGTTCCGTACAAATTTGTATGTTTTTTTTATGGGATAGGAGGGCAAACGAGCAAACGGATCGCCTGATGGTAAGCGATTACTGCCGCCCATGGACACCCGCAACACCATAGGAGTAATAAGTGGGTTGCCAACCTTCTAAAATTGATTAAATAAAAGGGATTGTTAGACCGGTATCACTCCGGTCGAGCCGGTCCATTCGTGCCGAAGCATGGATCTCCCTCGTAAAAAACAGTAGTACATATTATAATTGTCCTAGCAGTGGGACATAATGGGTTGATTATGTATGTATGTATGTATACTTGTAGATTAAGGCTGTATTACTTGTATTAAAATACCTTATAAATTTTGATTCCCTTGAGAGTATCGAAATATATATATATCTTTTTTTACGTTAACTTAGAAGTTTGATTTTTTTGATTGACGAACAACAAAGTACTCTTATAAGGGTTCCGTTTTTTCCTTTCGATGTACGGAACCCAAAAAACGATACAAAATCATAATTGCCAGAACTAGAAACAACTTCAAGGCCATTCAGATCTGGGCGACAAACAACACGTTACGTGTTATTACATTATATTTACGCATTTGAGGGTTATTGTCGGTCTGCTACGTGGGTAGAAAAAAGGATTCAAACACTTTTATGTTCTTGAATTATGTTACTTTTTTATTCGTTGTACATTTTGTGGAATAAAGGAACTATATGATAGACCTATTCGATGGGAGGGGCTTTTTAGGGCGCCTTTTTAGGGAGGGCTCGTAGCTAAGTAATAATTACGCTGTGCTTGTAATTTGTGTTTATGAAATGCACCCACGATACAGGAGAAATTCATAGTGTGGGGCAACGTTTAAAAAAAAAATTACAGGGCGCAAATCCAAACTCTGAGCTATTACTGAGAATATCATAAAAAAACCTAATAACACTTTATTTAACCTGAGAATCGAAACCAGGACCACTAGCAGCAGCAGCAATCGCGCTCAGGAACAGTAGACTAATGAGGCAGTACTTTTTCACAGCAGCCAGCTAGGAGTTTGGATTTGTGATGACAGCTAAAATCATCTGTCATCATTTGTTTTTCAAAATTGATCAACTCGTTTACATGAAAATGATATGAAATAAAAAATACGACTATCAAACGTTCCCAAAATGCCTTTGATACGTCATTCCTATTATTGATTGTAGCATCTGTGGCACAGAATGAATGACAATTCAATTACATTCGGTCGGATTCATTCTTTTTCGATGCTTTGCCATGCCATTCCGCGGTTGGTCGGCAATTTAGCACTATCTGTTCATGTGAAGATCGTACATCGGAATTTTGTAAAGCCAAATTGTTATATAATAATGAATCATCAAGTCTGCATATACATGTACTAAAAGTTATAGAGATTCACACTTTCCCATATTATTTAAACTACGCGCAGAATTAACACTGTCTTCGTGTTAACTTGGGTAAGTCCTTCATTGTTTCAAAGTCGATGTACCTAAGACTGTGGATGTCGCTTTTAACTTGAACCAAGAAATTCACGTACCGCCTTAATAAGTTTAATGCAAAAAAAGTTGCTTGTGGTATTATAGATAAGCGCCTTTGCCTTATTCTATGAAATTATTTTTATATTGAAAAAGTACATAGTAGTATAAATTGAAAAAAGTCAATGTAACACACCATGACATGTATTACAATGTAACACATTTTGTTGGAATTATTTTGTAAAAAAAATATATTACTGCTATATTTTATCCAACCGCTATAGAAAATATACCACATTCAAGTTCAAGTTAAGTTAAGTTCTTAATTGAACTCAATCAATTAATAAATCAATGTATCGACTTATAAAATGCCACAAACTGCGTAGATATTGACTGCGTGTGGCAACTCATCGAATACTGTCGCAATCGCGATTACACCGCACGGGGAAGATTGCACGCCGCAAGGAAATTGATCTGCCGCGAACGAACGAATGACTGCTGCGAGCAGTGAGTACGCGGCCTTAAATTTCAGCTCCTTATGACAACCTACTATATCATAAAACCACCATTACATGGTCCGCTATACCATAAAATATTATATTTTTATCACTTATCTGTCGGGACAGGCACTAGATGACTCACAGTAATAAACGTTGGAAATACGAAACATAATATGAACTATAGGGAATATTACTTGTTCTTGTGCCTTATTTTTGAAAGTAATAAAATGTCATATGAATATGTAATACACGTGTGAGTACTACTTATTATGAAGTATGTAATTTAGGCCGGGAATATACGTCCTGATTTTATTTTATATTGTCTGATTCGACTGTCCTGACATTCGATAAACGTCCGATTTTTCTAGCAGTCTTTTTGTAAATAAACACGCTTTGACGCTGTTTTCGACTCCGATGTACGATCCTTGTATCGAATCGACCCTGTATTGAGTGTTCGAATAAGTATGGCGGGAGTGCTTTTTGATAGTCGGATTACATTGTCGGGTCCGGCTATGGTAACGCTAACGAGATTCCCGGTCTTAAACCTTCTTGACATTTTTGAAAGCGATTCGAGGTAATTCGAACACCTAAAAATGCTCGACTCAAACTCAAAAACTTCAAACATATTCGCACGTGCAGACTTAGCATAGCATTGACTGACTGATAGAAAAATAAAACCTAAACCAATTTCACTGTTGGTTTAGCGAGCGATTGGCTTCTGTGCCGTTCAATTCCCACCCAAAACAAATATTGTTCATTCTGTGTTTGTGTTTTTAAAAATATGTTTGTGTAAATGCCCCCAAGAAACCTTCCAAACAAAAATCTAATCATTGATTGCAAAGATAAAAGAGACCCGTGCCCAACAGTAGGGCAGTATAACACGGATACATATTTCTAATATGACGGTACATCTATATATACCGTCATTACCTGGTATTTTACACTAATTACTAGTCCCCATATATTATTAATCATAGCTTACTTTTCAAAGATAAAATAACAAGACTTTTACGTCATCTTTACATCGTTAGCTACAGATTTGTCGCTTTTATGTGACCGCACATAAAACTTGTGAGAATATGACGCTAATCGGGTCTCCAATAATATAGTCGTAGCATTTTATAGCTGGCTATTTCAATGAGGTAATCTTAAATGAAAGAAAGAAAATAAATTTATTTACATGATTTATTTGAATAGCTAATAGCATACAGTTACTATGTATATTATGCATTAGTCATTACGCACTCATGATTTTGAAATGGTTTGGGTGTTATAAACTATTTATTTTTTTGTTAATTCGTCCTCTATGCGTTCCAAAAAAAAACTTTTTTTTTATGGAATATGGGGCAAGCGAGCAGACGGATCGCCTGATGGTAAGCGATTACCGCCGCCCATCCGCAACACCAGAGGAGTCACAAGTGCGTTGCCGGCCTTTTAAAAGGGAGTACGCTCTTTTCTTGAAGGTTTGAAGGTCGTATTGGTCCGGAAATACTGCAGGCGTAAGTTCATTCCACAGTTTTGTTGTGCGAGGCAGAAAGTTTCTAGAGAAACATCAATAAAACAAATTTGAGCTTCATCATTATCATCATTCACAGCTTTTATCGACGCTCTGCAGTGCATAAGTCTCCTATTTACGCCATGTTTGCCTGCGTTGCGCCAGTTTTATCCAATTTAAGATTGCTACTGGGTAAATTAGATGTTGAATCCAACGTAGCTGGGAAATAGCAAATTCACTCCCTTAACTAAAACATTAGCATTTTTTATTGATGATGATTCTTTGTTACACAGTAAGTACTACGTACATTTACCTTTTTCTTTTAAGAAAAATATAACATCACATACCATCAGCTTGAATCAGAGGTGTAGTATTGTACACCGCTAGTTTGTCGGTATATTTAGGTGCCATGTAACAGGGGGCGACCGTATTGCCATTAAATCAAAATCCAAACTACGAACTGCTACTGAGAATTTCATAGAAAAACCTAATAACACTTGGCTCGACCTGGGAATCGATCCCAGACTAATGACGCTGACGTTTTGAGAAAAACAAAACACATGTATTATGATTATATTTAACTATGTTGCATTATGTCGTGGGCCGATCGGTTTAAATGGGCCGATCGAGATTTGCACGATGTGCCGGCATTTCGTGATAATTATGTCCGATTATTTCATGATGTGCCTAACCTAATTTGTTAGTATGTACAATGGCTACAGTTCGGTTCTGGCAGCATTGTGTTGTCACAGTTCTAACCTAACCTAACCGATATTTATATTTCTTTCATTGGCCATATCACGAAATGCCGGCACATCGTCATCTGCCCATTTAAACGATCGGCCCACGACTATAGATAGGTTTCTGCCCAGGCATTTTGGGCGAAAAAAATAAATGCCCTGGCATAAGCCCATCAATATAGATGGGGTCCGCCCAGGCATTTTGGGCGAAAAAAATAAATGCCCTGGCATAAACCCATCTCTACCCACGACACATATAGCCCATCGATCGCACCAACATTTTCAAATAAGAATACAGACCCACTTTTACTTATTATCAAAAGAATATTCTATTTCTCTCACTAAATAAATACATTTCGAATGCAGGTATGTTTTACACATGCAGAGTTGTCGGGTTAAACGCGGACGTGCAACAAAAGGTGCATACGGCCGACGCGGCAGGGGAAACTTCTCCTGGCTCGACTGACAGACGAGCTTTAATACGGCTAAAGTTTTAGGTCCACCTGCCTTTTAGCTTTCGCTATGAATCAAGATAAGTAGATATAAAAGGAGTATAGGAATAAATTTATTTATGCAACTAGCTTTTGCCAGCGACTTCGTCCGCGTGGAATAGTTACTTTGTTCCCTAGTTCTTCGCCCGCGGTTTCACCTGCGTTGCCCCGTTCCTAAGGGTTGTAGCGTGATGTTTTATAGCTTGAAACCTTTCTCATGAATCACTCATTTTCCCAACATTTCCCTTCACTGCTCTGCTCCTATTGATCGTAGCGTGATGAAAGTATACTATAACCTGCCCAGGAGTATGAAGAACAATTGTACCAAGTTTCGTTGAAATCCGTCGAGTGGTTTTTGTTTCTATAACGAACATACAGACAGACAGACAGACAGACAAACAGACAGACAGACAGACAAAAAATTTACTGATTGCATTTTTGGCGTCAGTATCGATCACTAATCACCCGCTGATAGTTATTTTGGAAATATATTTCATGTACAGAATTGACCTCTCTACAGATTTATTATAAGTATAGATATAGATATATTCTTAATACTAGATTGCCTTATTAGTCTAGTGGTACCAAGCGCGACTGCTACACTAGAGGTCCTGGGTTCGATCCCCAGGTCGAGCAAAGTGTGATTGGGTTTTTCTATGAAATTCTCAGTAGTAGCTCGGAGTCTGGATTTGCCTCCTATAACATGGGACCTAAACATACGGGCGAACTGTGGCTGTACATTACATACGCCTCTGGCTAACCCTTCGGGGAATACAGGCGTGATGATATGTTATGTTATTTTTAATACTTCATTGACAACAGGCCAATGAAGTATTAAAAATATACTCAACTATATTAATGTGAGGTCTTGAGTTTAATTCAATAGTCGCAAATGTTCCTATGAAATTTAGAAATCAGTAGCGCTGAGAGTTTAAATTTAACCCCGTTTATTGGTAATAGGCTTGAAAGATGAAAGTCAGGTCCTTAGGTCCTTTTTTATTGTAATAAAACGACAACTTTTTTACGTGGGAGAGCCATGCTTCCGTACGAATGGGCCGGCTCGGCCGGAGTTACCACGGCCTTACAGAAAACGCGTGACTCCTCTGGTGTTGCGGGTGTCCATGGGCGGTAATCGCTTACCGTCCGTTACCCCGTAAAAAAAATGACAAAGAAGCATACGAGTCGCCTGATGGTAAGCGGTAACCACAGCCTGATAACACTAGCGTATTTTTATTATTGGCATTTATACTTTATGTCATTGAGATAAACGTCTTCATCATCACATAGGTCTTTGTAAGACAGAATCAGTATAGCATATTAGTGCTTAGCAGTACAATATTTAGCCTTTAATTCTGGATAAACTTAGCATCAAAGTTCTTCACAAAATCTCTTTTGTTCATTTGAGCTCAATTAATACAAAGCGTGTAATATTAAATATAAACATAACATACCATCACGCCTGTATTCCCCGAAGGGTTAGGCAGAGGCGTACTTAATGTACACCCACAGTTCGCCGGTATGTTTAGGTCCCATGTTATAGGGGGCGAGCCTATAGCCATTAACCGGGCACAAATCCTGACTCCGAGCTGCTATTGAGAATTTCATAGAAAAACCCAATAACATTTTGCTCGACCTGGGGATCGAACCCAGGGCCTCTAGTGTAGCAGTCGCGCTTAGGGCGACTAGACTAATGAGGCAGTCATATTAAATATAATTTACAAATACACTACATGGATGAGCACAGCTAGAATTCCAAGTAACACAAACAAAAGGATTACTGCTTGAAACCACGCGCTAATGTTTGTTTACACTATAGCTCTGAATAATTAATAGCATGTTAGCCCAACGCTAACTCGCTTAGTGCTACCACTACGTTCTAGTATCTATGTTAGATACACTTCTTGTGAATATTTTCTTCGTTTTTCATTGTGATGGACAAATCATCAATTTTATTGATCTTGTAGTTGCAAAGGTGGCAGAGCAGGCTTAGAAGATCATCATGCTTGTATTCTTCGCAATGTCAGATGGAGGTGTACTTATGTAGACCCAAAATTCGCCGAATCAAGTAATGGGGAGGAGGGAACCTGGCAGACTCCCAAGTGCTACTTCTTAGAAAAACCCAGGACTTTCAGCGTTGTAGTTGCGCTTAGAACCAGTTAATGAGACAGTTTAATACCTGCCTAGTGGAAGGTTTATTTATTATCGACTATATTTAAATGTTAGCAAAGTTGGTATTACTTTGGCAGAAGAATTGCATTGCGCTGCGCTTCGGGAAGTCAAAATTATTTTTTTCGTGCCAAGCTGTTTTGTTCCTTTGCCTAGTATTAAAATCAAATAAATGTTTATAAACAGATGGTTTGTATTAATTACCGTAATTGTTACCGTAATTGTTATTTAATTACCAAATTACATTACATAAATACAATAAATAAAATAAGTTGTATTTTAAAATCAAATATTTAAAATACTAAGTACCATAATTTAAAACAAACAAAACAAAACAAACTTAGTAATAATATTTTTTTTTAAATGGCATAAATAAATTAGTACTTCCTCTCTCCTATATTGCTGTGCCCGACAGGGTCCACAATGTACTATTAATAATGTATACTTACCATCCAAAAAAACTTTGTGGAACGCAATAAATGAATGAATGAATGAATGAATGAAAGTTATCTTTCCATACTTCTTCGTCTATTATCAATATCAGTCTGTGGATGGGTGACCATTCTTCCCCTTCGTGCCTCCAAGAGCACGTAAAGCCGTCGGTTCCGGTTGTCATAGAAACATCTATGACAATTCTTAGTGGTAGTCAGAAGCCCAAACCAGCCTACCATCCGAATATCAGTATTGCCCAGAAATTGGGTTTCAAAGGTCTGATGCCGCATTTTTCGGTTAGACTGAAAGCTGTCCCGAATATATTTGAGAAAAGGCTTGGAGGACGATGATGACTTATCTGTCTATTACTCGCTTTTTTCTCGGATCAGTGTAAATGCCCCCATTTAAACAGACGTTTAATACAAACAAGTTGATCTGATAAGCGAGAACGCTCGTTAGGGAACACGAATATTAAATATTTGAACTGAGCTCGCCTTGCCGCCAACATCACTTTTAATTAAATTATATCTTACTGTTTCACTTTTGCTCTAGAAATAATGCCTTTGCTTCTAACGTTAAAAAAAATAGAAGGGCGTGACTTCACACATCATACATGTGAGCTGGTATTATTTGACTCAAGCAATTTTGTTTTCGTGCAGACATCCTCCTTTTAATGTCACTGTTTAGAGGTCTCGAATTAGAATGCAAGGCACAAATCTCTGATCTAGAACACCATACCATCACGCCTGTATTCCCTGAAGGGTTAGGCAGAGGTGTACTATTATACACCCACAGTTCGTCAGTATGTTTAGGTCCCATGTAATAGGGGACGCGCCTATTGCCATTTACACACAAATCCAGACCCCGAGCTGCTACTGAGAATAGAAAAAATATAGAAAAAACCCAATAATACTTTTCTTAAGATTAGAACCAAGGATCTCGAGTATAGCAGTCGCGCTCAGGACCACTAGACTAATGAGACAGTAAACTTCTGATCTAATATATATAATAATAATAATTCGCTTAAACGGCGAAATTAAACACTGTGAGGCAATCTGCATGCAAGATTTTCTCAACGGGAGTCCAACCCGCATATCCGTTAGCATGATAAACTATGGCCGAACCCCTCTCACTAGATACAGTGGGAGAGAGAGACAGAAAGAGAGAAACCTGTCTGCAGCAATGGGACAGCAAATGGGGTAATGATAAGCGAGGTGTAGCTGTCGTAGTCTTATGTGAAGGAGGTTTTCGATTGTGTAAATACCTATGATAGTCGTCAGCATCAACAAATTTTTTCCCTGTCTTATATCGCTACAGAGCCACGTAGACAAAAGTACGAAGTTACCAAAGCTGCAGACGGCGCATGCCATCTGAACGTGTGTGCTGCAACCTTAATATTTCCGGTCACATTAGTTTTCACTGCAGTAAGTCACGTAGGAAAACTTAAAAGTTACTTTCATACAATATACTGAGAAATATTTTTATATATATTTATGTTATGTTATCTATACTTATAATAAATCTGTAGAGAGGTCAATTCTGTATATAATAACTATCAGCGGGTGATTAGTGATCGATACTGACGCCAAAAATGCAATCAGTAAAATTTTTGTCTGTCTGTCTGTCTGCCTGTCTGTCTGTCTGTATGTTCGTTATAGAAACAAAAACCACTCGACGGATTTCAACGAAACTTGGTACAATTGTTCTTCATACTCCTGGGCAGGTTATAGTATACTTTTCATCACGCTACGATCAATAGGAGCAGAGCAGTGAAGGGAAATGTTGGGAAAATGAGTGATTCATGAGAAAGGTTTCAAGCTATAAAACATCACGCTACAACCCTTAGGAACGGGGCAACTAGGGAACAAAGTAACTATTCCACGCGGACGAAGTCGCTGGCAAAAGCTAGTATTTTAATAAATACTTAAAGGAAACGTTTCTTGGTAAGTATTTTACGTATAAATTAGTGATTGATGATAAAATATGAAGTTTTTAGTAATAGAAGAATTTATAATTACACATAAAATGAAATGTAATTTAATTTTCGCTGAAATTTGGTGTGCTAAATTATGTAACACTAGCTTCTGCCCGCGACTTTTTCTGTGTGGACTTTAGAATTGGGTCCGACCTGGATAAAAAGAATCCTATGTGTTATTCCAGAATATAATCTATATATGTGCCAAATTTCATCTAGATCTGTTCAGCCGTTCTAGCGTGAAAGAGTAACAAACATCCATACATCCATACTCACAAACTTTCACATATCTAATTACTTCGACATAAAATATTACCCTGGGGCCTAAACATACCGGCGCAATGTTGGTCTACATTAGTAGACCTCTGCCTACCACTTCTGGGAATACACGCGTGATGGTATGTTATGTTAGATAAAAAAACTATAACCTCGAAATCCAGAGAAGCATTAACTGTTACAAGGAAATAAGCTAACGTAATAGTTTCCGTTAACAAAGTAATCTTCGCAGCCTAACTCCATTACAGTTAAGTTAGCAGTAAGTGGCTTAAGTAGTGCCTACATTACCCTGTGTTAATGCGGTTTTTTTCTTTGTTTACCTAGTTTGATGTAGCTAATCTACTTTTACTGGTATTCTGGAAGGTAATGTTAGCTAGATATTGTCTTGGAAAATAAAAATATCGATGTAGTAGATAATTGCGACATTAAAGAGAACGGAGGAAATAAATGTTTTAGTAATCCTGTTACAAATGTACACCCACAGTTTGCCGGTATGTTGTTATCCCATATAATAGGGAACGAGCCTATTGTCATTAACCGGGCACAAACTCGGAAATTCTTAGTAGCTTTTAGAGATTGGAAGAATTTTATAGAAAGACCCAATAACCCTTTGCTCGAACTGGGCATCGAACCCATGACTTCTAGGGTAGCAACCGCGCTAAGGAGCAGCAGACTAATGTGGTCCCCTTTTTGGTACCTATTTTGTTTAACAAACAACTAACTGCTTCATTAATCTAGTGGTTCCAAGCGCGATTGCTACGCTAGAGGTTCTGGGTTCGATCCCCAGGTCGAGCAAAGTGTTATTGGGTTTGTCTATGAAATTCTCAGTAGCAGCTCGAAGTCTCGCCCCTTATTACATGGGACCTAAAACATACCGGCGAACTGTGGGTATACATTAGTACACCTCTGCCTAACCCTTTGGGGAATACAGGCGTGATGGTATATTTGCTTAACAATATCTATCGACTAACCTCAGACCTTGAATGTATTTAAGCTGAGCTTCAGTTTTCGTTCAATATCGATTGTATCCAAAATAGACGTGGCCAAAACAGCGGACAGTTGATTGGCATTATCGACCTCCACGAAGGTTACTGTACACAGAAATATGATTTGTAAACAAGCTTCTTGTTATGGCAATCTTGCCTCTCTTTCTATTGGGTATTGTAAGAAAGAAAGAAAAAGAACCGTAGCCTTAGCACGAACAACTTGTGAAAAAGTATTCGTATCGTCACGATAGAGGCGCTGGTCCAAATCTCATACAAATTGGTCTCCATGACGATGCTAAGGCTACTGTTCAGTAGCCTTAGCACGAACAACTTGCGAAAAAGTATTCGTATCGTCATGGAGACCAATTTGTATGAGATATGGACCAGCGCCTCTATCGTGACGATACGAATACTTTTTCGCAAGTTGTTCGTGCTAAGGCTACTGTTTATTTGGCTAGCACCAAGACTCAAGTACGTAACGTAACAAAGATACCCAACCTACAAAAGGATGAAACTAAAAAATCTACAAGTAGGTAATTTAATGTAATATCAAAGCATAATATGTTTCAGCGCAGGACCAAATGGATATCCAGATCACTAAAACATCACGAAAAATTTAATGCTTGATGCTGGTTTTCATCTAGACGCGTTGTGCTCCACGGATTTCTATCAGGGAAATTGTGTAAATGCATAGTGTGCCTTTATGCAAGTGATTGATAGAATTTTTGCTGATCTTTTTTTATACCACTCAGGTGGTAAACAAGCATACGGCCCGCCTGATGGTAAGCGGTTACCGTAGCCTATGGACGCTTGCAACACCAACTCAGCTAGTATCTCATATTAATGTTTCTTTTTGCAGGTACAGACAGTGTCCTGATAGAACAGGGTGGTTCATTCGGTAAGAGTTTAGCTAACATCTACATACAATCAATAAGTCTTCTTCCTGGGTAGTATTTGGGTATTTTTATAAATTATAACTCTACTATAAATTATTCACATTGCACATGAAGATTTCTACATATTAGAATAAAAATAACAAAAAGCACATTTTTTTTATAGTCTCCCTGCATCTTATGACTATCAACAAATTTGAATATCGCCACAACTCCAGCGATTTAATGTTATAGTTAGTATAAAATTATAGTATAGATATAAAGTTATAGTATAGAATTATTTAAATTTCATACACACATAAAATTACTATCACACTGTATTCTTGAACGGTTAGGCAGGGGTGTACTGATGTCCAGTATGTGTACTACATATGAGACCTAATAGAATGCGAGCTATTTGAAATTAAATCGGGTACAAATGCATTCTCATCTTTACATGGGAGACTACGGGGAGAGCCATGCTTCGGTACGAATGGGCCGGCTCAACCGGACTTATACCACGGCCTCACAGAAAACCGGCGTTAAACAACGCTAACGTTGTGTTTCGCTGAGTGAGTGAGGTTACCGGAGGCCCAATCCTCTTTTAAAAGGTTGGCAACGCACTTGTGACTCCTATGGTGTTGCGGGTGTCCATGGGCGGCGGTAATCGCTTACCATCAGGCGATCCGTCTCTTCGTTTGCCCTGCAATCCCATAAAAAAAGAAAAAAATCTCTTTCGGGCACAAATCTAGACTCCGAACTGCTACTAAGAATTTCATAGAAAAGTCTAATAACACTAGTTGACCTGAGAATCAAACCCAGAACTGAGCAGCTTTGCTTGCAACCGCTAGATCAAGAAGGCAGTTCAGACACATTTATGTTGAAACAAGGTTTGAAAGGCACACGTGCCGACACTGCTTCACAAACAAAATCCTTTATCCTGAAAATGTTTCGTAACTACGCCTAGTTTCCACCAGTTCTTCAGTAAATCTTATTCTCAGCGTGGCGTGACTCCTAACACCATTAACGTGACATTTAACAAAAAGGACGGCTTAGAATACTTGGCGAGGCTTGCAACCTGTAGCTAGAGATGTTATTTAAATCCTTCTATCTTTTGTAGCTAGGATTTTTATTCTTCTGCTGAATATTTGTGGCTATTCGTTAAATATGCAGTGGTCTCGAGTTTAAATCCAAAGCACGCACATCTGACTTTTCCAAGTCATGTGCGTATTATATTTATCACGTGTTTAAACAGTAAAGGAAAACATAGTGAGGAAACTGAGAGATTTTCTCGACGGCATGTGAAGTCTGCCAACCCGTAATAGGCCAGCGTGGTGGACTATAGCCTAATCCCGATGAAAAATCGGTCGGGACATCGTAAAATTTATAAGAATTACATTCATTCACATTTATTTCCAGTAAAGTATTTTGGGCGAAATAGTAGGGTGGGAACCTAGATTAACGGTATCTGAAACCTAATTATAACACAATTTGATTGAGTTACGAATTATTTTGATATTACGTTTGTACCTATGGGTAATTTGATCCTCCGGACTCATAACGTAATAATTTTTAGGTGGCAAGAAAATTATAGTGATTGAAAACAGTGGAATAAATGGTGGTGGAATTTACCCTTTCGATGGGTTCTCATTCAAATGAATCAAAATGTACTTCATAAATAATTAATAATAATTTAGTGGTAACTTATTATATCTTAAAATATTGAAATAGATTGATGCCATTAATCTTGCTACATGGAAATAAATATTATAAAGCCGCATATTAAGGGTCCGGCGGACCAATTTTCTCTCATAAACGTAATACCGAAATAAATCGTAATCCAGACAATATTATATCAAATTATGTTATCATTCGGATTTAGATACTGTTAATCTAGGTTCCTACGATCCTATTTCGTCCAAAATACTTCACTGGAAATTATTGTAAGCGAATGCAATTTTTGATAACTTAACCAAGTTTGGAAAGTTTTTCCGGTCTTTTAATTTCAGTGAAGTAGTAGCAGACGAAATAGGAACCTAGATTAACAGTATCTAAATCTGAATGATAACATAATTTGATAGAATATTGTCCGGATTACGATTTATTTCGGGATTACGTTTTTATGGACAATTCACGCTCCGCCGGACCCTTAAGTCAGAGATTAAAAAAAGGCTTAATTATTTATTTTTAAGAAAGTGATATCGTTCTCCTTCTCAATGGCAAGCAATTGCAGTATTAACACATGGTAGCGTACGACCTCAGTACTTTAGTACCTACCGTAATACTTACTAGCTAGCACTTAGTATATTTTTTCTATCTGTACGATACTTTTTACATAACTTTCAGCTTACAAAGAATTTCAGACCATCATTTATTCACTTAAATAAGTCTGTAACAGCGCGAATCGTACCTACTTTGGCGTAGGGCTGCATCAAAACTTTGAAATATTTATGAAATTTCTTAAAAGGAATTTATGGTTTACTGTCTTTTTCTGTCTATTATGTACAGCCTTAAGACGCAACAGGTCCTTTTAAGCTAAGGGAAGCCAAACTTCAACGGGCCAATGTGTTCTATTTTTCCGATAATTTGTGTATTTTATAAAATATTTGAAAACGTTTTCTGTCAATTATTCAAAATTCGGTCTAGAAAGTCTAGGTATCACTTTTTGTTTTTAATTCAGATACCAATTCAAAACTGCACAGAAAGATGGTTTAGATAATAATATTAGAATTATTTCTATACCTAAGTAAAATGAACGGTAGCATCTATCAAATCGAAATATTGTTAGCACATTTTTGCTTATTTTGCAACCCATTGGTCCGAATCTAGACAAATTGAACAACAGAATTCTACAACCTCAAAGATATTTTCTAGAAACAATACCCAAAAATTCCAAGTACTTCAATTCACATCAATCCATTGTCACTCAAAAGTCAAAGTTCTAGTTGCGCCAGCCCTATAAACCGCGTTAAACACCGCTCTACGTGACTTGCGACCGCCTGTACCAGCCAATTAAATCCGGATTACCTGCGGGTTACCATGGCAACGCGAGTAATAGATTTCCACTGAACCCAGCTGGAGTTTTCAGAGCGTAACTTGTTAAATTGCAATTAAAGTTAGCAAATTCTCATTTAAGTTCGACATCCTTTCATAGTTACTATAATTTTTATATTTTATTTTTCAAAAGTACCCATTATTTCTAAAAGTTGAAAGGCAAATAATTCATACCCTACATAGTTTTCTTTTTCTTAAATTTCTCATTCAGACTAAAGCACAACTTTCTTAAAAACAAAGAGATTAAAAGGTTTAAATTAATTTTAATATAATTGTAATAATAATTTTAAAATTAAATTTTATAGGTTGTAATTAAACGACTTTATTTGAATGTGCGAGTTAGTTAAGTGTCCGGTGGACCGAATTTCTCTTACAAACGTAATACCGAAATAAATCGTAATTCAAACACAATTTAATCAAATACTGTTATTATTCGGATTCCGATACCGTTAATCTAGGTTCCTACTCTAGCTTTTCATTCAAAATACTTCACTGGAAATAAATATAAGCGAATGTAATTTTTGATAGCTTTACCAAGTTTGGAACGATTTTCCGGTCTTTTATTTCCAGTGAAGTAGTAGTAGACGAAATATGTAGTACCGTAGGAAACTAGATTAACGGTATCCAAATCGGAATAATAACATAATTTGATAGAACAATGTCTGGATTAGGATTTATTTCGGTATTACGTTTTTGTGGGCAAATGAAGCTCCGTCGGACCCTTAAAGGTAATCGAAAATGTTCTATGTTAGTTACCAGGGTTGAGTTTGACAGATTCAATTGCCAATCAGTTTTCATATCTCTACAACCGTATCCGCGATGTAGTATCGATTTCATATTCTTTAAATTCTATTTTGAAAATTCGTTTAGAATGTTGACATTTTAATATTTAGTAAAGGGACTTCCCGACTCTATTCGAGTGCTCGATATGCAAGTTGGAATTTTACAGAATAGTTCTACAGATCTGCATCACTTAGCTTAGCTTAGTGGTCATGAGCGCGACTGCTCTCTCTCTCTCTCGAGTAGGAGCTGTCCCAGCACTAGCAGCTCGGAGTTTGGAGTATGTGCCCCATATTACATATTATAGACTCGCCTCCTATTACGTGGGACCTAAACATTTCGGTGAACTGTGGGTGTACATTAGTACATTCATTTTTTTTCTCTTTTGTAAGGCAAGTGATCGTCTAGCTATTGAATTAAGTATATTATGTATTATCCTGCACATCAAGTTACATGAGTCTCACATATAGATAGATGGGTTTCTGACCAGGCATTTTGGGGAAAAAAAATCTATAAAAAATAAATGCCTTTGCATAAACCCATCTCTAGTCTCACATTATAATACTCAACAAAATTGTAAACAATCACAATGTCATAATTTTTATTTAAAAGAGTATCTATGGAGTTTCTTGCCGGTTCTTCTCCATAAGGCCCACTATTTATGTTTACAGAAATAAATACAAATTCTCAAAGGAGCCGGAAAGGCTATTTCTTTAAATTGCGTGTTTCATTTTAGATGGTGTTTGTGCTTACCATGAGATGAAGGTCAAACCCATCCAAGTCAGCATAATAAAAAATTAAAAAAGTACTGTACTCTAATATGCCCGCTGTAACTGAATGTACCCGCATGTTATGAAACAGCTGAAAATTTAAGTATAGGCAATTATAAAGTCCCTGAGGTAGACGAAAAGATTCTACGGGTAAGGGAATTAAAGGTCAAAGTAATAACGCAATCGTATAATTTGTTGTAATTATTTTAATCGTAATCAAAAATGTGTTTTTTTTTTAATCTGCTACTTGACTACCTCATTATTCTCGTGGTCGTAAGTGAGGGTACGCTAGAAGTCCTAGGTTCGATTCTCAGGTCGAGCAAACTATTATGCAAGCAAGGTAATAAGGTTTTTCTATGAAATTCTCAGTAGCAGCTCGACTCGAAGGTGTCATACATAACATACCATTCAATCAATCACGCCTGTATTCCCCGAAAGGTTAGGCAGAGGCATACTAATGTGCACCCACAGTTCGCCTTTATTTTTAGGTCCCATGTAATAGTGGGCAAGCCTATTGGCATTAACCGGGCACAAATTACAAACTGCTACTGATAATTTCATAGAAAAACCCAATAATACTTTGCTCGACCGGGAAATCCAACCCAAGACCTTTTGCGTAGCTGTCGTGCTCAGAACCACTAGGCTAACGAGGCAGTCGTGAGGCAGGCGTGGCAGGCTGAAATCTGCTTTCGTGGGTAGATAAACTTATCAATTTTCTATCGACTGACGAATGACGCAATTACAACAGTGTTGTGAAGCTTACGGTTACACGACCTAAAAAGAAAGAAAAATAATATAATTAATAGCTATGTATGGAACTTTTATTTGTGACCGATTTTCGGGTTAGACCGGTGATCGTAGGTTTTTTACCATCTAAACCCATGGTGCCCACAAGGGGGTTTGTGGGCACCATAAGCACATGAAGGGGACAGCCCTCCCCCCTGTGCAACGCCTATTTGGGCATATCCCTGGGGAACTACGTACGTAACCTATCGATCGAATCGATGTGTATATATCGGATATATATATATAGGAAGACGGTATACGCGTATTCGGCACATTTATTACGTATCATAAATTCTAAGACTTCCCGACCTATCGCCCAAAGCAGGATATGACCGCCTCCATAGATTTCCATAATGGCTACTTTATGGCAAAATTCTGCAACAACATAATCACATAATCACATTAAGAAGGGAAAATCACAGAGATAAAAACATAAGATTACATTATCAACGACACGTTTAGCGTAGCGGCTGAGCGATCGGCTTCTGCGCCACGTGTTGCGGGTTCAATCTCCACACGGAGCAAATATTTGTGTGATCTACAGAAAGTTGTGCTGGGTCTGGGCGTTTGTGTACGATACAGGAGAAACCCCTAGTGTAGGGCAACGTTTTTAAACAAAAAAAAAATTATAGACGAGAGCATTGCAACACTGCATTCATAATAACGTAGTCGCTTACGATTGTGTCTATCTGAGTTGATTCATCATTATCATCATTATCAGCTTATATTCGTTCACTACTGGACGTAGACCTCTCCTAGGAACCCCACAAAGCCCGATCTTCGGCTTTTCTCATCCATTTGATCCTGAGTTGATTGTTATAACATAATTATACAAAATAAACCATCAAATTAAATAATGTAGTCATTGAGAAAAAGTGTATCAGAGGTTTACCGTCATTGGATTACATATTAAATTATCAAATTAATGAAATACTCGACAGTAATTGAGCGATTTTAAACTTACAAGATAAAATAAGATTCCAATAAATTCTCTAACAATTAGTCAGTACTTACATACATATATCTGCAATATATCAGAATAATCATATTACGTGCTGAAGCGGTAAAATTGTGCGGTTTAAGTTATCGAATGCGGTTGTGGTTATCGGTAATTTCAAATATATTTGATTAACTAATTATGGCAGAAATTTGGTGATATCAGAGAAGTTAAAGCATACCGGTTAACTTTTAATTCATTCGTATGTTAATTTTAACGAGGATCTTAATAACTTTTCCCAATAAACACGGGTCGGAAAAGTTTGACTTCCGTAATAGCTTTTGGTGGATAACTTTTGAAACGGAGATTCAATGTTTATTTTAGTAATTTTTTTAAATTTATCTTTTGAAAAAGTTATTTAGTTTCCCAATATAAGTAATATAGGTACTATTTTTATCAATATATAGAAGAAACTGACCAAATTTTAACTTCCAAAACTATATAATACATGCTTTTTTTAATTGATTCATCGTTTTAACAAAAAATATAAAATAATA
Organism: Acronicta aceris; assembly: GCA_910591435.1. Classification (NCBI taxonomy): domain Eukaryota; kingdom Metazoa; phylum Arthropoda; class Insecta; order Lepidoptera; family Noctuidae; genus Acronicta; species Acronicta aceris. The sequence goes on along the minus strand of OU342780.1, from coordinate 5,481,987 downwards.
GCAACTTAAAACCACAAAGGTTTAATAAACCTCTGCTATCGTGAGCCTGTCTTATAACATAAGAACCTAGAAATTATTGTATCACACACTTTTAGATGGAACATTACATACCATCACGCCTGTATTCCCCGAAGGGGTAAGCAGAGGCGTACTAATGTACACCCACAATTCGCCGGTATGTTTAGGTCCCATGTAATAGGGGGCGAGCCTATTGCCATTAACCGGGCACAAATCCAGACTCCGAGCTGCTACAGAGAATTTCATAGAAAAACTCAATAACACTTTGCTCGACCTGGGGATCGAACCCAGGACCTCTAGCGTAGCAGTCACGCTTGGGACCACTAGACTAATGAGGCAGACATTAGTTAGAGTTTAGATGGAACTTAAAAAATAATACTTTACTTAAAAGTATTTGCTCACAATATCTGAATAAATTCTCGGATAACTTAAAGGTAGGAGAAACCCGACAATCCCGAGTAGTTTATCATTGTATCCGAGGCAATAAGTCTTGAACCTGTCACGACCTGAGGCTCTGCTTTTGATCTTTAAACCCTACTTACTATTGTTCGTGGTTTGGGATATAGCCAACAAGATGTCTGTTACTCATAAAAAAACGAAGCAAAATATGGATCGCATATCATCTATGCGATTAATTACTTAGCTTTTTTTACGTTTTAAAATGTAATGGGGGATGCCGAGCATGAATTCAAACTTCCATGTCCAAACATTAGCTAGGCGACTGAGAATTTAATAAAATATCTAATTACTTCCCACCTAGTCCCGGAAATCGAACCTACATCCCCTTCTTAGATACATATATTTAATTTTCTCAAAAACATTTTCATAATTCAACCTCTTGTATGAAGCATAAATTTAAGGCTCATAATTATTTAGAGATGATTATATACGTAAACTCACGCCTCCTTATGTCAAATTTGTATTTACATTAGGAAAGCTTGTATTATAATTTTACATATATGTATTGCGCATCTGAATATAAGCCAATTTTGCGACCAAAATTACAGCCATCAGCTAGTAACATTTATCCAAATATTTCTATTATAATCAAATGTCGGTCCATTTAGCTCAACTCTTTGTCCTCATGACAATAGTAAATACAACCCATTAGATAAAGTATGCAAGTCATTTGAAGGGTCAAAAAGGTTTAATATGACCAATGATATTTAATAACAGTCATTCGTGTTTTGGCTAAAAGTATGTAAATAGGACTTTTAGAATATTTTTAGCAGATTATAGTCGATTATAGTCGTTTTGATAATATTTACCGTTTTTATTAAAGCACAAATGAGGTAAGAATATTGATTCATATTCTCACCGCCAGTCAAATTGACATCACATTCAAGCAAGACACATATTTCCACGCCTCTTACGAATATCGTCACGACCGACGCTCGACGTACGGACAGCAACATAATGGTATCCAAAACTGTCAAATTTCTTCAATACATTTTCAATTTAATCTCCAAAGAATAGAGTTTATTACTCATTGGGGAAATTTGACAGTTTGTGGTAACTTGATGTGCTGATGACTGTACTTACCATGAATATCAACTGCAGATATAAAACAAGACATGCGTTTGGCCTTGATTTGAACCACTGATCTCTATAATACTCTATTCCAGTGGGGATAAGTCAAACGCCATTGAGGTCGTCAAATAAGCGAAATTGAAATATTTTTTCTCTTCAATTTATATTTTCGGTGTCAGCTGATTTTAAAAGGAATACAGAATTCGCTTTGTGAATTATTCAAATTATGTTTTCCACGAATAGCTTTTATGTCACTTTAAAAACATCATGGCACGTGTATATTTAATAGATTTAATTATTTTTTGGACTAAAATCTACATTTTAGTTAAGATAGCACGTCATATAGTGTACTTTTTTACTTGAGAATGGTCTTTAATTCAATTTGGACACAAATCCACTGAGTAACGTAAAATACATAATTATTTTTGTTTTCATCCAAAAATACTAAATCAACAGAATATCATACTAGTCATCTAATATCAGACAATATTATAAATGTTGGTTGCTCGATCACACAAAAACGGCTAAACTGCTTTTCTCCCCGTGCGGGGACGGGTTAGAATACAGTTCCTCACTGCCATTCAGATAGGCATCTCGTAAGAGCCGTGAAAATATCTGACTTGCTCGGTGGTACGACCTCTCTGGGTCTGACTGGCTGGCAACCAGCCATACGTTGGAGTCTATCGCAAAGCACCTTGGTGTGTGTTTCGAATTTTGCGCGTAAGAGCCAGTTCCCCCTCGGTTGCTGCAGCTCTAGCAGTCTGCAGTCCGTAGGGGCTCTTAAAGCACGGCAACGTATCCGGATTTTACGTGGGAGAGCCATGCTTCAGCAGGAATGGGCCGGCTCGACCGGAGTGATACCACGGCCTCACAGAAAACCGGCGTTAAAAAACGCTTACGTTGTGTTTCGCTGAGTGAGTGAGGTTACCGGAGGCCCAATCCCCTTTTAAAAGGTCGACAACGCACTCGTGACTCCTCTGGTGTTACGGGTGTCCATGGGCGGCGGTAATCGCTTACCATTAGGCGATCCGTCTGCTCGTTTGCCCTCCTATTCCACAAAAAAAAAGGAACTCCTCTGGTGTTGCAGGTGTCCATGGACGGCGATGACTACTTACCATCAGGTGGCTCGTCTGCTCGTTTGCAGATATTCGATTTGGATGATATTTGGCATACACATAGTTTATATAAATCTTTATAGTTAAATATTTATATAGTTTATATAAATCTTTGGATCTTTGAATAATCTAGACTAGACTAAGACATAATAATTTTTATCCAGGTTGGATCCTCTTCCTGTGTCGATGACCCAATGTCCGAAATCACAGGCTAGTAGGTAATAATTGCTTCGAGGTCCTGCTGTCCAACAAATACGACCAATTCGAACTAGTGCGTAGTATGCCTTAGCAACATATCTATCCTTTATAGCTTGATTGCTGGGTGACATGTCTGAGTGATCCTTGTCGTAGTGATGGGAAAACGATTGGTATAAGCTATTTTCCATTACGATATTAGCCGACGCTATTTTCTGCAAAGTGTCACTTGTATACCAATGATACCCACGATGATTGATGAAATATAATGCTATGTACCTGACTTTACCTACTTAGATAGGTAGTTGTAAATACACGTTTAGTTATTTGTACCAAAATTTGTACCATTACACATTTTGGCGTGAATCATTATATGAGAGGGTTTATAGCCTTAAAACGTGACGCTGGCCAGTGTGACATGATAAAGTGTACTGGAAAGACCTGGTTAAGAATGGCGCTAAATAGGGATGAATGGCGTTTATGGGAGGAGGATTATGCCCTTCAGTAGGTCGATAAAAGCTGTGAATGATGATGATGACACATTTTGGACATTATGTAGCTGATAACTAATAAGCAAAGCCTTTTCTTGAAGGTAATATAAAAAAAATTAAAACGACTTAAAAAATGGAAATATGTTATGTCCAAATAAAGTTGCGGTAGTCGGTCTCATCGATCATTTGTTTTCGTCGCCAACTTCATACCTAACGACCACTTGACTAATAAGTTTTGACTACTACTACCTGCTATTACTAGTACTAGCTTTTTATGTTTATCTACATTAAAAAAATCATACCATCATGTCTGTATTCCCCGAAGGTACACCTTCAGTTTGCCGGTATGTTTAGGTCCCATGTGTCCCATGGGGGCTAGCCTATTACCATTAGCGGGCTCAAATCCCAAACTTCAAGCCACTACTGAGAATTTTATAGAAAAACACAATAACGTATTGTTCAAAAAAGGACCTCTAGCGTAGCAATCGCGTTTGGGACTACTAGACTAATGATGTATCTTAATCAGCTATATATAATATGTAAAATTTACCTACGTACATAGGCCACAAAGCAAAGAGAGTTTCCGTGTGTACTCACAATATCTTATAATAGTAAAAGGTTCATAAATTTAAATCAAGTGCTAAATCTGTGTGCACGGCCAATTACGGGTACTAAATTTTGCCCAAGAAGTTTTCCCCGAGTCCAACTATCACAATTTATGGTTTTAGCTTCCCTTTAACGGTTGCTTTACGATTTGCTAAGTACACTCGGCCATATGGAAGAATAAAAGTCTTAGCAATCCACAAATTGTGTGGAAAAGAACTAAAGAAGCCAGGGCCTTATTTAAATCAGTAAAATACAATAACAACTATTGTCTGGCTCTCTCATTCATAAAAATACAAAATGTCTTATAATGTTCTTATAGCTATAATATGCTTTGTCGTGTTTTGTCACGTGATAATCTGTGACAGGGAAAAGAAGACAAAACATATTATAGCTAGAAGAAGTTTAACACGTTAAGTGCGAAGCGAGGCCTAAATCACCCCTGATGCAACTTCCCTGTGGTGCGGCAAGCAAAAAAGTGAATTTCTCTGTCGTGCGAATGGCATAGCTTTGGTTTGGTCCAGTGTAGGAAAGAGATAAATATATATTTGAGATCACTAATGGTTCCGGACTCGGTGGTGTACCTACCTTGGTACCGGATGTCTTAGGCCTCGTGCCGCACTGAATTAATATAATTTTAATGCAGTGCGGAACGAGGCTAAAACGTCCCATATCCCCCCTGACCTCGTACCGCACTCAACGCGAGCTTCCCGCGACCAGTGTTGTGCATCACGTCGATTGGAGAGCACGTCCTTTTACAGCGCCGAACATGTCTAAACGATGTCGGAAGAAGTTAATTAAAAAAAACCCAGAAACAGAGCCAAAACAGGTAAGTTTTTAATGAAAAAATCTTCAGTAAGTACCTAGTTTTTTCTTATCTTGGTAGCTATGTACCTAAAGTAAGTGTAAGATATTATTACTTAAGTATATTATACCTAAAGATATTATTGGTAATAACGATTATTGACGTACCTAATACTTTGCAACATATCTAGAATTACCTATTATTCTATATCGTGATAATAATGTTATTATTATTAGGACTTAACACTTAATTGATATTTTTGTAGGTAGTGAAAAACTCCACAAGAAATCCACAAGAAACGCAAAGCAGCCGTTGACAAAACCTGAAAGCGCACGCCATTGCCTCGAAAAGGGTGAAAAAAGGAGAAGATGTGTTGGTTGTTACCAAAAACTACGCACATTTTTACCATCTCGTGAAGCTGATAAAAAATCCAAAAAGATTTTGACTCAGTGCACTCAGTGCAAAAAATCTTATTGTCTACCCTGTTTCAATGAAAAACACTCATAAATAAGTACAACATATATATTGAGATTTTTATAAAAAAAGTATATTGATACTGATTTTTTAATGGTAATTCAAGTTCTAATAATTGTATTTTTAAAGCCCGAGGCAGAATAAATAGGACAGTTTCTTTTCTACTTCTGGTTGCCTTTTTTTTCTATTCTGTGAACCGCATTAAGATTTTCATATACAAATAGAAAGATAAACCTTATGCATAAACCGTAATCCATTATTTTCCAATAATAAGTCTGTAATAGGTGCTTCTTAATGGTATAGAATGGAACGCTGCGTGCGCGAGTCCGACTCGCACTTGGCCGGTTTTTTTTTCTTTATGGCGCCTTCAAGCACAATTTAGATTATTTAAAAAAAAATGTATCCTTTGATAGCTTTGTGTTGTTTTGCCAGGTTTTGCCCTTAAAACGATCTAATGAGATATAATTGATCAAAATCGGTCAAGTCGTTGCGTAGTTAAGACAGTTTAAAAACGTCGATATTATTTTTCCCATCACTAATCGCAGCGAAAATTTGCCCTATTTCAGTGCGTTACGAGGTGTATAAGATCCCATATTTTGTTTTGCTAATAATTCCTAAACTAGTCATCAGATCCCGGGGCGACGGTGGATTAGGGTTCATCAATTCACTGTCTATATCAATAAGGACCAAAATTCTCATTTATCTTTGATTTCGCGCCAGAAAATGGATTTTAGTCTGTAAAAGGAGGTGGGGTCTAATAGACCGCGTGTCGCCCTAACGTCTGGTCACGGTACGGGCCGATTATACCTCGTGCCGCAGGAACGGAAAGTATGCAAAAATTGGTGCCGCAGCTAACGTGTTAAAAGAATTTTTAATAATAAGGGGGTAAGTTTTTAAATAGCTGGAATATTGTATTAATATTACTTTTTTTTTAAGTACCTAGTATCTTTTTCTAGAAATAGGATATATTACAGCGAGCTTTTTTGTGAGGTCTCTCAAAAAAGTTTCGCGACCGGTATGCGTGTATGTTAAGACTAGCTGGACCCCGCGGGTTTACTACCTAGCTAGGATTAGGGAGATGAGATGAGAAAAAATCGTTTTCTTAGCAAATTTCTAGACCATAACAAACCAATCTGCCAAATTTCAAGTTTCAGGGCCTTAATACTTCTGAGATTTTGCGACCATTTAGTGAGTAATATTTCGCTTTTATTTAAATAGATTACAACCAACATGGCTGAAGTAAAAAATAAATTTGCAAGGACCAGGTATATTAGTTAGGGTAGTAATGCCAAATGCAAGATGATGGTAAGCGGTAAGGTAGCCTATGGACGTTTGCAACACCAGAGCTATCACTAGCGTGTTGCCGACCCTGTAAATTAAGGAAGAATAGTTGGGCTGGCAGCATAGGAGACAATAGCGTGATGCTTATCCTATCTGCAAACACAACGCTTTCTCATAGAGCTCTGGTGACGTTGCTCACCGTTAGGAACACAATATGTTATTTGGCTACGATTTTCTGCAAGGTGGAGGAGCTCCAATTGTGACTGGAATTATTCGATTCCACTATGTCCTACCTCTTTTAAAAACAAGACATAGAAGAAAAAATACTTACATTGAATTTACAGTACCTCAAAATAACAATGTGGAGGGACGGAGGGGTAAAGGAAGACCATAGAAAAGATGGATGGATTGTGTTAAGGCCGATATGATGGGAAAGGGAGTGAATGATTAGGTGACGGCTGATAGGGATGAATGGAAGAAAAGGACATGCTGCGCCGACTCCAAATAAATTGAGACAAGGGCAGAAAGAAGAAGAAGAACAAGAAGAAAATAACAACGCACATCTGAAGTTATCCGCAAGTGGTTTTGCCGTGGTAAATTTTAATATAAAAACTGTTTAAACACAGTTGGGATCGTGATTGTTTCGCATCCTTAATGATTTCGATATTTTGGCATAGGAACACTTAATTAAAATAAAACTTATTTTTACAGATTTTATCGCGTTGTATTGATATTATTTGATTCCCGACGTTTCGGATCCTTTACAGCATCCATGGTCACGGTTAGACAACGCGATAAAATCTATTATCGCGATAATATCTCATATTCTTCGCAAAGGCTAACAGCCGTTGTTAGTTTAGGGGCCCGTAGTATCTTTAATACAGAACAAATGTATGAGGCAAATATAAAAAACCATCAAGCATCACTTGTAATGGCTAATCCATGAAATACTTCTTTTATTACACTTACATACGAGTATGTGTGTGTAAGCAATGTGATATGTATTTGTTTTACGATTTTGTTTGTGTGCTGCCTTTATATTGTTCTGGTTAATGTCAGAATAGAAAACTAATCCACTAGTGGAAACCTTTCTGGACACGTTGTATTTTATTACCGCTATATAAAACTGGATTTATATCAGACTTGTAATCTAGCAACACTGAAGATGTTATTGATTACGATAGTGATTTATTTTATTAAAAAATACTTTACTAATTGTTAAATTATTTACTTTATTTTAATATTTTACGTTAGTCCTTGATGTTTGCATATCGATTTTGATGAATCCTTTTAGTTTGATAAAATATATTACAAATCCCACTAGTCAATTTATTTCCAAAAATGTAGAAGTAATTATTATTCCATTTATTTCATTCTTTCATTACATTTTTAAATATATAAATACTTATGTTTAAAAAATATATAAAAACTAGTAGCCCATCGGTATCCGGAGTAGGTACCTAGAGAAAGAAACCTCCTAACTGTTTGGGAGGTGTCCAGGAGTACTTTCTGTATCAAGACCTTGATACAATACTCGTAGAAGTAATAATTATTAAGATAACAATAAAACAAATTTTAAACATTTGACAATTCCATTTTTTGATATACATTTGTGGAATGAAATGCGTATTCACTATATACTCATACGTATACTCATAAAAGCATTTATGTCAACAAAATACACCAGAATACCGCATAAATCTCATTGTGGCGTGGTGACGCTTTGCGAGCTTTGTAGGAAGGCCCCAGGAGGCAGCCTTGCAATTCGACACGTCGTGTTATTTCGTGAACAACAACATCTATTATTACCAAGCTAACATGACGCTGTACCATGTACGTCGTACGTGGCTCCAGAGGCTAATTTGCTATTATTTTTTAACAATGTTGCTAGTGAAAGCATAATTGCTGAATTTAAAACCATTTAAAACCAGTGTCCAGAAGTTGTGTCTCTGGCCTAACACACAATTGGTTTGTAGTTCATTCTTAATGACAAGTCTCCTCCTCTGACCGTTCTAAGAAAAAATATGTTTTCTTAAACTCAGTTTACTTATCCAGATTAGTACGAAAATTGTCTCTCTAATATAAATTAACCCTAAATGATTCGGTTGTAGGTACTATTAATATCTAAATAAAAGTTAAGTGTCTATCTGTGGTTTCAAAATAAATGGCAAAATATGCTATTAAATACGATGGCTAATTTTGCATGACTTAATCTAATCTATTAGGTCTATTTTTCTGAATGTTTGTCGAATTCTTCAATACATTTTTAGGGTTTACAATGGTAACCTCACTCACTCGGCGAAACACAACGTAAGCGTTGTTTGACACCAGTTTTCTGTGAGGCCGTGGTATCACTCGAGCCGGCCTATTCGTGCCGAAGCATGGCTCTCCACGTTGCTAGTATTGTATACTCTTTACAAAAAACCATTTATAAATAAGTAAGAGAATTTCTAATCAGGGACGTCATATTTAAAATACGTAAATATATAACGTGTTATGTATGAATCATGATAGATGGATCCATGACGTCATTTATCTCAACCCTTCATGACTGAGTTGAGTGACAAGCGTTAAACATGTTGGCCGCCATTTTATACAGCTTCTGTTTACTTTGCAGGGATAATGAAATAACGTCGCGATTGCCTGCCTGGGAGACCAGAATTAAATTATTTATACTGCTAACAGTTCTTCAGAGATGTTATAGTTTACGTATTTAGATATTTGCTATTTCCCGCGGCTTCGCTCGTGCTCCAGAAGGATTGTTACGAACTATTGAGAAATTATTTTTGCCAATTTTTTTTCTCGATTAGACACAAATTTATATTAATTTCGTCGCGTTTTCAGTTTGAGACCAAAAACCAGAAGACTGCAATATAAGATATAAATATTCATGATCTTTTGATATGTCAAACGGGACCGACGGCTTGATGTGCTCTCTGAGACACGGAGAGGTCTCGATGATCATCCATCCATACACTGACTGCGACCAGAGCAGCTTAACTTTGCCAGATCGGTTAATCAGCTTAGTTATTACTATATTTTTTTCGTTAGCTATGAACCCCTCATACACGTAGCAATAATTTTATAATCATACACTCCAAACTTATATATATGATTAGTTTGTACCAATAATTTAAAAAAATACAGATTTTGCTTCTTTATCATTAAATTAAAAACGCGTACGTATCTTCTCTAAAAAATGTCTACATTACAATATATATAATACAAGTGTCTTTTGAGGTCAGGTAGATGTTATTTAGATTCAGAAGATGATTACTTCACGCCGGAACAATTGCTCATATTGTACCTATCAAACATAAGTTCGATCGTGCATGGAGTACTGTTCGCACCTTTGAGATGGATCGGCTAAGTACCAGCTCGAGGTGTTGAAATCCGTCGAGAAACGCGCTAAGAAGCTGATTGGCAACGACTCCCTTGTCCGAGCTCAACTCCAAAGTCTGGAACATGGCCGCAAAGTTGCTAGCTTATCGGTTTTTTATCGGATACATTTCGGAGAGTGTGCATCAGATCTCCACGATCTTATCCTTTCCTTTTCTTCTATCGGACGACCAGAAGCACAAAAAAGCGACATCGATTCAAGATGGACCTTCCAAAAACCCGAACGAAATGCTTTAAGTCCATTTTTATTATGCGTACCGCCGAAATATGGAATGCACTTCCCGAGTGGGTCTTCCTAATAGATATTATAATCTGCTGAATCGGTTACTTTTTGGAATCGGCAAGCGCGCTCCATCGTAATTGTTAATTATTGGCGATCCGATTCACGCAGAACGAGCTCACTGTATCCTTCGGTCTTGCAGTTTTGGGCTTGGATTTTGATTTTATGATATTTTATTCGGATCGTCAATAATTATCGTGGGACAGCCATGCTTCGGCACGAATGGGCCGGCTCGACCGGAGTGATACCACGGCCTCACAGAAAACCGGCGATAAACAACGCTTACGTTGTGTTTCGCCGAGTGAGTGAGGTTACCGGAGGCCCAATCCACTTTTAAAGGTCGGCAACGCACTTGTGACTCCTCTTTTGGTGTTGCGGGTGTCCATGGGCGGCGGTAATCGCTTACCATCAGGTGATCGTTTGCCCTCCTATCACATAAAAAAAAATTAACAAAAATGTAAGGTAGCTGTTAGTAATTATAGAATTAAGACGTCCAACAACTTAGTCTACCCGTGACCATGGATGCTGTAAAGGATCCTAAACGTCGGGAATACAACACAACGCGATAAAATCCGTAAAAAGTAGTTTTATTTCTATATCTAGTAGGTACTACTAAAAAATACATATAAACAAAGACACTCCGAATCCCGTAAAGAACACACGTACTGTAAAGTAATTACTCCACAGCTATAACATGTTTTATCGCACGCAATTTTATAGCTCATCGTGCAGCTAATGGCCACTTCGCGCAGTATGTAGTTGTGTAAAACATACACCATAGCATACACTGCTATTTGTTTTTTTTTTCCATGGCTTCTTATTTTTTTATTTATTTTGTGGAGGGGCGAGGTGTGTTGCCCCTCACACCAAAGAGAGGATCCTCTAACCAGGCGGGTGTTTTGCCTGGCGGGCCACGGCCCGATGGTTGATGTTGGGCGGCTGTATATATCCAAGTTGCGTTGCAAACTTCACTTGCGCGGTTCAGGAGTATACCGTCTATTTTCTATGTAGCGCGGTAGATGTCGCTACAATATCTATGTTTTTAATGACCCCCGACGCAAAAAGAGTGGTGTTATACATAAATTTAAGTTGTGTATCTGTGTGTCTGATTGTGGCCTCGTAGCTTCCAATCGATTGGAACGATTTTGAATCAGTTTTTTTTTTTGTTTGAAAGGTGCTTTGATCGGGAGTATTCTCTACCTATGATTTAAGACAATCTGGCCCGATATTTGTAGATTATCAGTTAATTTCTTGTTGATGAAGGGATGTGAGCAACTTCCACAGGTCTGAACGATTTGAAATTTGGCATCCTGTTACTTCAATGATATTGCAAGAACATGGTAATCATAACATGTTGCGGGGGTTTTGTAAATATAAATGTAGGAAAAAATAATAATTAAAGAATGTAAGATGAGTGAAGATGATAGGTGTAGGTGTGAAAGATAAAGAGATATACAAAAAATGGCGATTTATGGTGTGAAAGGTGAAAGAAGTTAAAGTTGTTTTATTATAATAAACGAAATTATAAGAAGATAAAGGCGAAATTTTTATTGCAAATCGATCCCCTACATAAATGTATTGTTATTGCATTTATACCAATGATTACACTTATAGCTAGACTTTTGCTTAAGCATGATTGTGTCAATGTATTTTATATGTTTTAGTCTACCTCATTACTCTAGTGGTCCCAAGCGCGACTGCTACACTAGAAGTCCTGGGTTCGATCCCCAGGTCGAGCAAAGTGTTATTGGGTTTTTCTGGATATATCCCCGGTTAATAGCTATAGGCTCACCCCCTATAAGATGGGACCTAAACATACCGGCGACCATACATTTCAATATGTCTGTTACAGCAAAATTTATAATCAAAATCCATTGGTCTGTCCGTTTCTATCGCGTTATATTAATATTTTTTAGTACACATTAGGATCCCGGAACCCGACCATAATGGTTTTTCGATATCTAATGTCTGTAATTTTGTTTTTAAGAAAATATATGAAACAGCTTACATACATTTTTCATTCTCTTCTAAAACATATACAATTTTTTTATGGAAAATGTTGATTGATTCTCTGAGTTTGTTTAAGCCACTGATCTCTATGCTCTATAGAGTATTAAAGAGGTAATGGTTTAAGCGTTTCTTTTTACAGTTCGTCAATTATAAATTTCGGTGCTATTTAGTTAAAAATATATAAAAAGTTGACTTGTAAAAGTGTCCTTAAAGATATAAATATAATATTAAATCTATTTTATCCAATAATAAAATATTTTTCATATATTAAAAATTAACATAATTTATTATTTTGATAGCTAAAGGTTGGACAATACAAAATACATGCGAAGGTGTGCAGGAGTGATATTAATTTGGCCCATAATACAAACAAAAGATAGCAAAAATAATTATAAGATAATTATACTTATAAGATAAAATTACGTGTTGTGTATACCTTGGTTATTACTATCTCAGCACTATTACTAAATCAAGGTCATCAATCAATCAATCAATCATTTTATCATAGGGGATAAATGTAGAAGTGAGGGAAATAATTACACTTTATCACGTAGTACTTGTAAGTAGACCTAATTTGGAACAACGATTCTTCATCGGCCTTAGTCACAATAATTTGGGCTAAACCATAAAATAAGCCATAAACCAAAAACCATGCTGGGCCCATTCCACTGCAATAAATTAATCATTTGTGGAAATGCAACAATGTAACATTAACTACATAAAATTAAATATTTTACCAAAATCACTCACAATTTAAGTTTAGGTAATTATAATCATAATTTCTGAAAATCATACAATTGAACTGCCTCTATTTGTATCTATTATCGAGAAAATATTCTATAGCAAATTTTATATGAACCTAGTTGTTGCCCGTGGTTACACTCACATCCTAAAGGGTTTTTTGAGATGAAAGGTACCCTCTGTTCTTCTCCAAGATGCAGTCTCTATACCAAAAATGCAGCAGTTTAGCCGTGAAAACGTAACAAACAGACAGAAAAAAATACTTTCGCTTTTATAACAGTATGGATTCTCAGTAGAAGCTCAGCTATCCCTATTTATTTAGTTTAAAGCACATACAATGGATATTAACATAATTACACTCTCGGATAACTGACCCAAGCGTATAACCTTATCCAAAGCTAAACCCCGGCGCTAATTTAGTCTAATACGCTATAGGTTCACCAGATATCCTAGAAAATGATATAGGAAGCACTAATCACGTCATCAGGCGACGTAATTAAAATTTCAATTAGCTCGGAGACTGGAAAATTAAAGCGTCAGGCGAAGTCGTTTATTGCGTCAGTAGTTATATATTTCTTTACCTATAGTAAAATTGTAACAGGCCGATGTCTGTACATCTAATATTATAAAGAGGAAAGATTTGTATGTAAGTATGTCTGTAACGAATTGGCTCAAAAAGTACTGGACTTATTTCAAAAATTCTTTTGCCGTTAGAAATCTACATTATCACTGAGTAACATGGGCTATATAACATCACGCCACGCCTCTTAAGAGCGGAGCAGCGCGGGTGAAACCGCGAGCGGGTCGCTAGTTATAGATATAAAGAAAAACGAATATGGGGGGTCTTTATTAGAGCAACAGAAGCCAAAATAACAATTTTTATAATTTTTGTTTGTCTGTATGTTTGTACGCGCATGACACAAAAACTACCGCATGGAATTGAATGCAGTTTTCATCGATGTATTGGTAAAGGTCTAACTTAAAATCTGGTGTATGTTTCATCTTGATACGCCACCTAGAATCTGTCTTATAGTATGTTAATCTTTTTGGGACGCAGCTAGTTTTAAAATAAGAATTTTCTTCCTTGCGTAAAGGTAGCTTTCTAGCTCATATTCTATAATGAAATGAACAGCATTGTTAGGTTGCGGTTTTACTAATGATACTCGTGCTTGTGTTAATTAAGCTTGTAATATTATCAAAGCGTTTACTCTCGCTGCAGTATTTAAAATTTTATTAATAATATATATACTTTTTACGGATTTTTGATTATGATCTATCCGTGAATATGGATGCTGTAAAGGATTTGAAATACGGGATAAAATTCAAAAAAAACAGTTTTATTACGTAACATATAGACCGTTTTTTGTCAGTTCCAATTATTATCAAAGAAAATATCCCACCAAAACTTTTAATGTAAAAATGTAGCCAAGAGTCGCAACCCTCTTACTGTTCAAACTTTGATATATCATATAGAGCTAAGCCCTAAGTAAGGCTACATCTTATTCTGAGAACGTTAAAAGGCTTGCCCGTTTCGCTGAACATAACAAAAACAAAATATTAAGAGCTTTTTTGCATTTTGCTTTTGCTTACATCAGATTCAGATAGACTCTGAACAAAGGCTCGATAAAATAGCACTTAGCAATTTTAAATTGGTAAACTACTCGCTAAACGGCTCAGCGCCGTGGGTTATTAGGTAGGTTAGGGTAAGACGCCCTGATTGATAACTTTCGTTTCCAAGTTTCAAGGTCAAGTTCATATGTTTTTATTTCAAATAAGCTTTTACAAGCGTTTATGGAAAGTTAATGAATCTAGTTGCACGGTTCCAAAAAAGTTGATCCTATGGAGAAGTTTGGCCGAATACGCCAAACCGTATCAAAAATAATGAGATATTAGTTTTACATTATAATATCTTATTTTTAGAGTAAACTGGGTAAGAAAAAAGAAAATCAGTGACAGACACACAGAAATGAAAACGCTTATCAAATCACATTAACCCATATACCAACTGGAAGTACGAACGCATACTTGTATATATGTCTGTTGAATCCAACAAAATAAATTAATCAAATCAAATTAGGTAGAGGTTATACAGGTAGGGCAAAACACGGCCAAGTGTAATGAGTTTATCTAATTAAGTTTGCTAAAATAGGAGCGGGACCTTTTGAAATCTTAACCAAATTCTGATAAACATATCAGTAAGTTAATCAAAAATAAAATCAAACCCAAGTTTATTTTTAAGATATAATTATCTACAATTTTATTGACAGAAAAATGCGATCCGGAAGGAGTTCGGCTCCAGCAATCTCGCATGACAATTTTTTTATACATCTGCAATGTCTCTGAGATAAAACTTAAGATTTACGGAGTGAAAGCTAGTAAAAGTTCGAAATAAAAAAAAAACGATAATTGCAAAACATTTCGGACTTGAACCATAAAGTGTTGGAAAATCTTAAATTTTAAGGCAAACCTTAGGATTTACTTATTTTAATTATTTACTTTATTTGGGAAACAAACAGATGTATTATTACATTTACAAATATTTCATATAGATAAACAATATCCAACTCCTATCCTACGACCACGGTAGTCTCCACAGATAACATTACATTACATAACGACGGAAAATGCAAATAACACTAAATTTTTTAAACTTTTAAACGTAAGAGCCAAAATGTTTCTGATACAATTTTTGAATTTCGGAAGATAAAGGTGAAAAATATCTAGACTGTTAGAATCTAAGGAGATAATATTATATAAACAACATGCTTGCTAAACAAAGATATTCATACCATTATTGGTAAGAACCTACTATCTCCTTGGGTCAATAACTTATGGATAAATTAATAATTAATAAATCTTCAAAACACTTTCTGTGTTTTGAAGATTACATCGAGTTCAGTGACAGTTGTTGATAGCTGGACATACCTACAGGTCGCTCGCATGTTTTGTGTGTAGCATATAGAGGGCTATAATATTGTCTAAAATTGCTGTGTTACGGGATATTATTTTTCCGAAATTAAATTAATGTGTCGCATCCGTAATTTTGGTGTAAGGACACGGACTGATAAATCACAATGGGGAAATAATGTCTGTTTAAATGTCACTTTTCCTCTTAAATTAGCTCTCTTGTTTTGTTTTAAATTGTTCATTGGCGTAGGTTTGAATATCTCGTAAACAATACACAAAGGACTGGTAAATTAGGCAACTACGGGTCGAAAACCAATAATATTGTTTCTTATTTACGAAATAAACTGCTTTACGGTCGTGTGAGTGACAAGTGCGGGGCGGTACGGTAAACCGGGGTTACTTTGAGTCGTGGGAGGACTTTGATGAAATCTGGCCCTTATTACTGCAATCAGACATTATGCTGAGATCTGGTCCTTTACCACAATTATTAAGTACCTATCTACGTGGGTTCCAAGTTTGCTATTTCATTGTGTCAAAAACGTTTTTAAATAGCCTCAGAATTGTTGAGTTTTGACAGTTTGGCGTAGCTGCTGAGCGATCGGCTTTTGCGCCACGTGTTGTGTGTTCGATCCCCACACGGAGCACATATATAAATGATCTACAAGTATGGCACCCGCGATTTAGTAGGAAATCCTGGTGCGAGGCAAGGTTTTCGACAAAAAAATGCTTAGTAATTTTGTATTCATGTTTATTGTGCTAATAAATATATTTTCTTTACCCGGATAATGGAAATAGAATAGGTAATACCTATGACATAGGGCCTAAAAACTTACCGGCAAACTGTGTGCGTACATCAGCACAGCTCTGCTCTTCCTCATAACCTATAGTCTCACCTAAAACCCCATGTTATAGTAAGTTATTTACGAAATAATAAAGCTTGAAATTTTACGTGCAACCGTGTAATATTTCAGACGATCATAAGCAAGGAAATGAGTTATCGAGGAAAAGGTAAAATTTATTGCTTATAGAGTTGTAGTTTTGGGGCAAAAAGGTTACCTGATGAAGACAGATTTCCTCTCGATTTTTTTATCACAATTAATTAACTAGCTGGACCTCCGCGGTATCACCCGCTTTGCGCCGGCCTCTTCCTATAAAGTGAAAACCGTTTGAAAAATCCATCCAGTCGTTTTTGAGTTTATCGCATTCAGATAAACAGACATAATCAGTGATAGAATCAGTGATAGCCTAGTGATATGACCATAGGACTGTCAAGTCAAAGGTCCTCGAGTTCGAATCCAAGGCACGCACCTCTGAGTTTTTGAAGTCATGTGCGTATTAATAGTTAATTATCACGCGCTTAAACAATGAAGGAAAAACATCATGAGGAAACCTGCATGACAGAGAGATTTTCTCGATGGCGTGTGAAGTCTGCCAACCCGCATTAGGCCAGCGTGGTGGACTATAGCCTAATCCCTCTCATTCTGAGAGGAGACCCGTGCCCAGCAGTGGGACAATATAATGGGTTGAATATGTATGTATGTTATCTAGATAAACAGACGTGGTGTAGGGACTTTTTATTATAATATATAATTATACAAACACGCTTTTGAATTTGAAATCAAAACCTATGGCAGGTCAGTGGTTATGTCACAGGATCACTACTTAATAATAAACAAGTAGATCTTTAAGCAATACAAATAACATAACATACCATCACGCCTGTATTCCCCGAAGGGTTAGGCAGAGGTGTACTAAGGTACACCTCTGCCTAACCCTTCGGGTTCACCACAGTTCGGCGTTATGTTTAGGTCCCATGTAATAGGGGGCGACCCTATCACCATTAACCTCACACAAATCCAGACTCCGAGCTGCTACTGAGCATTTCATAGAAAAACCCAATAACACTTTGCCCGACCTGGGGATCGAATCCAGGCCTCTAGCGTAGCAGTCGCGCTTGGGACCACTAGACTAATGAGGCAGTCACGATACAAATAATTTTCATTGGAATCGTCCCGTGCCCTTTTATTTCACGTATTTTCAGGTATTTGGTTATGAAAACAAAATTCAATAGCACCGCTACCTCCACAAAGATAGCGAAGAGTATTCAGACTGACAATACATTCAGCAAACTGAGAGACAGAGTGATGTAAAATAGATTTTAATCTCGCCGACTCACTGAATACCTCGCTAATATATTCCCGGAGTCACGTTTAAACTGTTATTTATTAACGTTTCACGCTCGTAACAACACTAGTAATTGGAATTTGCGAATAAATCACAAGCATATTCGGACAACTGACACAGTTTTTTGTGCAGTTTTTTGAACAATAAGTGTTATTTCGGAAAAAGTACCTAGTTTAAAGAGTAACTTTGATGACACTCTCTTTTATGATACCGTGTCGTGTAAGAAAATATTTAAAATGGGTGTATTTTTAACAAGATAAACCTACTACTGTATACCCACTTATGCACTACTGTACACCCACTTTTCGCCGGTAGACTTATCTCATATAATAGGTAAATATATAAAAATAGGTAAGCTTATTCACAAATCCAAACTCAAACATACAAAATTTAAATATAAACTGGGAATTTTATAGAAAAACCTTACTATCACTGCTGGATCTGATAATGAAGCTCAACACCTCTTACTCAGTTTTCTTTCTCTATCTAATTTCTTCTCATATTCGATAAAAAATTACAAAAAGAGTATTCTTTCAAGCATTACGGATTACCGTTCTACGCGAATAACCAAGTCCCTGATACAGTATACACTACTTATATACGTATTTATATTATCAATACCAGAGCGATGTACAGTCGACAAAAGAGTTAGGTACGCAGGCACCCACGACATCAGTTTTGACAAAGATTGTGTATCACGTAATGTGTGTCAAAATGCAAGTTTTGTTAGTTACCAAAACCGCAAGCTGGATAATATTTTTTTATAATGTAATCTATGTCAAGACAGAGATGTCATTCGCTGCCTGTATACCTAAATCTATTGTCGAGTGTACATTCAGACGGTGAATTTTTTGGTATCCATGTGCGCGAATTTCCTCTCCCGTAAGCTGATCTCGAAGCAATCCGAATTACGTCGGCATCAGTCAAATCCACACGTGTGCCAATAATGCTATGGATTTGTGGATCGGAATACTGCATTACCACGAACAACGCTTTGAAGTCTCAAAAAATCCACCCAAAATGTGAACTCAATAATAATGTTGTCGAATTTGTTGGCTTATTATTTGGCTTTGTTGAGCAAAAGCCGCTTAAAATATATGTAACAACTAAGTATAAATTTCGACAAACTGGAGTTATTTCCGGTATCTTTGTGAATAATTTTGTTATTATTATTCCTTATTAATAATACGCCTACTCCTGTGGGAGAAAGGCGTGAGTGTATGTATGTATGGAGTCGTTATATAGGTAAAGTAGATAATACAAATAATAAAAATCACATGACAAACATACCTTAACACTTTTTTTAATATGGAACTTGGAAGATCTCTTAATATTTTAATTGGATAAATTTTATCCATTCTGTCGTACTAATATTATAAAATCCGATGGTAATTCTATTTCTACTATTTCACATTAATCGCTTAAATCGCTGAACTAATTTCAATGAAATTTGACGAAGAGATTGATTGCATCCTGGATGGACATAGGCTACCTTTTATCTCAAAAAGACGTTTGAGATACGAGTGAAACTGCCGGCAACAGCTTGTCTTCTATATATGTATTTTGGTCCATTTGGTTTTAATACCATTTGTCCGAAACCATAAAAACTGCACATTTTAGGGATTTTGGATCTATTTTAAATAATGCCTAACGCAATAAAGTTTTTAATCATCAATCCATACATTTGAATGTGAACGAAACACAAATTCCTTAACTGGAAAATAAGTTCAAAGCAAGTCCCGTGTGCTTCGGTGAGAAAACCCAGTGGAATGGAAACTATTTCCACAAGAGTGGCTGGAGGGGCCGTCGAAGGTACCAAGGGATCTCATTCATAATACCAGGCAATGTAAGAGTTTTTATTTTTACATAAGAAAGGTTTGAGTGAAATTTAATTCTTTCTATTTTACCCGACTGATTGTGTGTTTGTGGACCCGACTTTTTACCCCAAAAGTAGAGTTTTATTTTATACAGCTATTGCTCGTAAAAAGTTGTATAAGTCCTTAGGATGTAATATATCTCCTCAGCAATATACCTCGAAATTCGTTTAGCAGTTTAGGCATGAAAATGTAGCAAACAAACAGTCAGACTGACTTACTCATTACCGCAGTCCAATCTATATTTTATGAAAATTTATCAAAATTAGTTTAGCTATTTAGCCGTGAAAACTTTATATACAAACAGATAAGCGGAATTACTTTCGTATTTAAAATATCAGTATGCATTAAGTAGTAAGGACAAATTTTGTAAGTACCCTCATACGTTTGCAAACAATGCTTGCGGAATTCGTTTTAGTTCAGATTAATTTCGACTTCATTTTTCATCCTTTATATAATATTTATGTTTTTAAAACTACTCTGTATCATAACGAAATATTCAAACGAAAAGTATCCCTGAAGGGTTAGAACATAAGCATCTATACAAACCTTATGACTTCTCCTGCATAATTTCGCACGTGGGTGATTTTGATGTCAGGAGTTTTTATCCGTGGAACTCTATTTTAACCACTATTGTAATCGCACAAAGTATTTTTTTTAACGAGCGTTTGAACATCAAACAGTGCAAAGTGGTAAAAAAAACGCCGAGTGTTAAACCCCAGTGTGTACCTACGAGTGCTTATCGGGATATTCTATTATTGAAATCTCTTGCTCTACGTTTGCTTTATGGTTAACGGCAATAAATTTGCATCCTATTAAATAAAAACTAAATATGTGTTTACGTTTCATTTTGTATGTACTGGTGTACAAAAGTACACCACTGCCTAACCCTAATACACCTGTATTAGGGTTAGGTTAGATATAGGAGACCTAACGGTTAGGTTAGGTTAGAAACCTAACCTTAACCTTTTAAAAAAAAAAAAGCTTAGGTTTAAATGAAGTATTCATATCATTATCTTTCATAATGATATGAATACTTCATTAAAACTTGATTTCGATGTCCATCGAAATCGAGACTCGCCTCTCCAGTCGAGTTTCAACGGTAATCTATGTCGATAATTCATCCATAGGCTTAAAAATTCTGTTTGGCAAGCGGACTGGTATCGGATATCGCTACCGAATGCCGCGCCAAAGATATTTAAAAAGCCACGGGTAATATTTAGAGGTACGGCTGCATATATTATAATAACAGTCTCAATCAGTAAAAGAGGTCAGATAACGGGCGATCTTTGCAAAAACAGAAAAAAATACATCGTCATATCGAGGATTAATATTCGACGCTCGAGTGACTGAGGGAGTTCTTGCGGTAAAGGAAATTATATATCGATAACCTACAGATGTTTGTTCTAAATTTGGGCGTATGGTGAGTATTGTGGGTGTATGTAAAGGAGGAATGTGAACACAATAATAATCTACGAGTTCTAATAAATATTATCTTATTTAGAGGAATTATAGAGGGACTGCCTCATTAGTCTAGTGGTCCCAAGCGCGACTGCTACGCTAAAGGTCCTGGGTTCGATCCCCAGGTCGAGCAAAGTGTTATTGGCTTTTTCTATGAAATTCTCAGTAGCAGCTCGGAGTCTGGATTTGTGCCCGGTTAATGGCAATAGGCTCGCCCCCTATTACATGGGACCTAAACATACCGGCGAACTGTGGGTGTACATTAGTACGCCTCTGCCCAACCCTTCGGGGAATACAGGCGTGATGGTATGTTATGTTATAGAGGGAGACCAATGATTTTATGGAAAAGCAATTTAATTAGGAGGTTACGACTGACAGGGATGAATGAATAAGGACAGGAAGATAACGATGATGAATTGCTAATGTATCAAGAAGTTGTGATCCTCTTCTCAATTGCTACAGCTGTGGCAGTTTGCTACAGTCTGGCAGACCATAGGAGTTCTTAAGGCTCGGCAGTGCGTCAGCAGCTCCTCGGCTGTTGTTGGTGTCCATCGGTGGTGATAACAACTTACCATCACGTGCCTCGTCTTCCCGTTTGCCTACTAAATAGAAAAGGGCCACACTTGACAATTCCCCAAAACTAATTCATGTTGAGAATCCGTAGAATTCGGAACTAATTTTATAATATGAATCCAAAAATTGCTTTTTTACCCCCAGAAATATACAACGCTCAAATTCCATAAGAGCTGTGGCTCTGTAGGCCAAAAGTTATCTATCTATTGCGATGAATTCCGCGAATATTCACGGACAGAAGAATACGAGAAGCTTTTCAAAGCAATTGCATTCGTACACGATCGCGTGTTCCCGCCGGAGTTCGTGTCTGGTTTAATAAAGCTATAGCTATTTGTGTCGCCGCGCCGTGTGAAATTACTTATTCGCTGTATATTAGTGAATTAGATAAACATAAGTATACTTCTTATATAAATGATATATTTCTTAATAGGCCAGATCAATTTTTGATAACTATCTAAAAAAAAATTTAGCGTCATTACTAGAAATTCGGTAAAAATACAGATTATCCGTTAAAATTACTACTTTTGTTGTTATTAATGGAAATTTTTCAAAAATTTTGTCTCCCAATAGCTAGGGCTTCGGACTTACGATCATGTGGTTGCCGCTTCGAAACCTACTCATTACACTACCGACGTCACCCCACTCGTAACACAAGCATTTAGCACGAGGGGTTAACAAGAATACTAGTAATGTGCGACCCACAATACTAGTAAGTTTTAAAAAAATATTAGACGTCTTCGATGATTTAATTACTTCATGCCATAAACCATAGATCGACTGTCACCTCTCAGGTCTAACTTCCGAATTCATGTTGCAGTTAACGCTGATCACTGTTCAATCGCTTTCATTGTTGGTCGTCATTTATTTCGTTTGTTCTCCATACATTTCGAAACATTTCCTAACCAAAGCACCCGTTTTGTATGTAGTTCAAATGTTATGATAAGGTCATACTCTGTCATCCTCTGTAGTTTTATGAATATAGCATACTTAACTTTGGAAAATTGACTCTACCTTAGATATACAAGATATTGGGACGCATTTACTTTAATTCGCTACCCTTTACTTTTATTTTAACCTTACCGTAAGTGAAATTATTATTACAGAATGTTTTTATGAACGCTTACCTTTATATCAATTTGACCCTACTTATAAAATAAAGTAAAGAAAGAGTAATTTATTCTTCATCAACCTTTTTTTATAAGTTGATTTTATGAGTAGGTCGCTGTAGTTGAAGTTGGTTAGTTATCAAAGAAAATTTTGTTTACTTACCTGATTTAGATTCCATTTTTTAATATACTTCACTAGCTATTGCCTGCGGTTCCCCTCGCATCACAAAGGATATTTTGAGTAAAGGAAGCCTATGTCCTTCTCCATGGTCCAATCTATCTCTAGACCAAAATTCATCAAAATTGGTTCAGCAGTCTAGGTATGACAATGTAACAAATAAACAGGCAGAAAGACTTACTTTACCTTGTTTTAGAGTTACATTGGCATTTATTCGGCGGTAGCCTAATGGCTAGGGCGTCGGACTTGCGATCATGTGGTTACCGGTTCGAAATCCACCCATTGGACTACCGACGTGAACCCACTCGTAACCCAAGCATTTAGCTTAGCACGAGGGGTTAACAAGAATACTAGTAATATGCGACCCACATTGCTAGTAAGCTTTTTAAAAAAGAAAAAAATCAGTTTTGCTTTTCTACGTCTACGAAAACCTTAATTACGTCTTGGCCTTAATGGATGTTTGAAGTGGGCAATTAAAGGTCAAAAGGTGATGTTCGCAATCCAAATTACTTGTCGAAAATAGATTTGGAAAACATTTGGCTTAATTACCTGCATTAGCACAAGATGGCAAATCATTAGAGCCTATCTCTTAAACTAAGATATAAAGCTTTACATTAGACTGAGAGCTTTATTTTGTATACTAATGTATATTCAAAAAGTAATGAAGATATATTAATTTTAAACAATTTGCAATTCAATCAAGCAATGTCCTTCAAGCTACAGGTGCTAAATTTGTTTTTAAAAGCGATCGAAATCATCTCGGTAACGCCAACGTGTCCTCGGCCGACCTCTTCTACAATTTATGTTGCGTGGTACAAATGTCAACATATCAAGGTGTAAAATACTACAAAAATTACAGATTGACAGACAGATTAAGGTCCAAAGTGTAAACTGTAACTCGACGTATCTTTGTGTGGTAGCTAGTCTTGCTTTCCTGTATAGCGTAGTACGATCGAAATAACTTTCCGAGTTGCTACTGAGAATTTTATCCTTCTTACCATCAGGTGGTTTGTCCTTTGCAAATAAACCTAAACAATAAAAGAAAACAAAACAGCGATAAAATCTAAGCTTATCTAAAATCTTGCTTACTAAAACACGTGTTAAACACAACATATATTTTGAGAAAGCCTAAGAAAACAGGAAATCGGTGAGACAACAAGATCTATTGGCTTACAAACTCATTTTACAAAGCCGATTTCAAGAGCTCCCGAGAGAAACGATTACTCCGCAACGCCCACACTCAACTGAAGAATGAAATGGGATTTGCCATAACGCGTGTTGTCTTAACATGACTTATATGCCCATAGACATGATTGACGGTGAGACTAAGCTTCTGCTTTATGTGTCTTGATAATTTCCATTTTAATTATTCACTAGTTGCTGCCCGCAGTTTTACTCGTTTCCCAAAAAAAATACTATATATGTATCATGATGAAATATGCACCAGATTTTATGTTAGACCTTCAACAATACATCTGTGAAAATTCCACCCAATTTCATGCAGTAGTTTTAGCGTAATACGCGTACAAAAATACATACATTTTCCAAAAAATGTTTTTTTTTTTTGGAAAATTGTTGTTTTATGTGTTTTGGTTTCTGTTGCTCTAATATAGACCAAGTTTTTTCAAATATGAGCTTTATAACTTACTTTATACACACACACACACAATATTAAACCAGTTTATTTAGAATGTTTTTTAAGTGACTTCCTCATTAATGTAATAGTTCCATTGGTGTTGTAACTAGCTACTGAGCACAAGGGTTTGAGTTTAATTCCCAGGTCGGGCAAAGTATTTTTTTTTGTTTCCTGTAGTATAGTAGAAGCAGTTTCGATGTTTTAACAACGATGACCCATCGACAGACTAATATCACTTCATCAGTATAGTTATTACGCAAAGTTTAAGAAAAAAAATTACCTACATGAGAAAAATCTTTTCGAAAAACGAGAAATATAAAATTACATCTTCCTTTTTCTTTAATCAATGTCTCAAAATGTCTTATTTTTACGTAGAATTACATTCGACGAACCAGAGATGGGGCAAAGTTGAATATAATAATGAGGTGGGATCTCGTGATATAGGACTCTGTGTGATCAAACGTGATAAGTGAAGGGGGAGAAAATTGGTGTTAAATCAAGTATGTAAGAAAAAATATGGGGCTGAAATTGAAGGTAAATTGTTATGAGACGGGGATTGGCGTGTACTGCGTTATCTTCCTATCTAAAAAGATTTTTTCCGTACAGAAAATTTTAAAAATAGTAATACGGTGAGTAGTGATATGACCATTGACTGCCAAGTTAAAGGTCTCGAGTTCGAATCCAAGGCACCCATCTCTAACTTTTCGCAGTCAAGTGCGTATTATTCGTTATTTATCACGCGCTTAAACTGTGAAGGAAAACAGCGTGACGAAACATGCACGTCTGAGTGATTTTCTCGACGGCGTGAAGTCTGCCAACCCGCATTAGGCTAGCGTGATGGACTATAGCCTAATCCTCATTCTGAGAGGAGACCCGTGCCCAGCAGTAGAACATTATAATGGGTTATGTTATGTATTGAAAAAACATGCTGCCAAGGACCTAAATAAAATAAGACACGCTATACACAAACATAAATATAAATAAATAAACTATCTGACTTGCTCGGTGGTAGAACCTCTCGGGGTTTGACTAGCTGGCGACCACCCTTACGTCGGAGTCTGTCGTAAAGCACCTTGGTGTGTGTTTCAACTTTTGTGCCAGTTCGGGGGAACTGGCTCTTATGCGCATCGGTTACAGTCCGTAGGGCTCTTAAAGTACGGCAACGCATCAGGAACTCCGGGCGGCGATGACTACTTACCATCAGGTGGTTCGTTTGCTCGTTTGCCAATCTAATCAATAAAAAAAAACATACGAAAGCTAAATTTTTTGATATATAAATTGCTTCGTATTACTATCAACCATCGTATTACCAAGTGGATCCCACAAAATGGTAGACGGCAACGTGGCAGACCTAGCCGAAGATGGCGGGATGAGCTTGACTTCTCCTGGAAGGATTGGCCCAAAATAGCCTTGAGCCGTGAAGAATGGGAAGAGGGTAGTGAGATTTTTTGCACTGCAGTGGGACGCCAAAGGCTGAATATTTATTATTATTACTATCATCATCAGCGTATAGTCAACAGCACACGAAATTACCACAAACTGTCTTTCCCGTTCCGTGGATAATAATCTCTACTATTATGAGATTAAATTGAAAATTGATTGAAGAAATTTGACAGTTATTTTGGATGGATGGAAGTTATCTTAATAGAGTAAATAATGATATTAATAACATTATATTATATGTACGGTATTATATTATTGTAAAGTATATTATTTTACTTATAAAATGTTTTCTTCCGAGTATCAACGCAACATTTCTGTTGGAGGAAATACAAAGCTACTTCCGTAACGAGCACAATATATAAGCTGTCATTATATACGTCTCTGGAAATAATAGCACAATAATAATCTAGGAGGTAAGCAGCTTTCATTCCTTAACGAAACATAATTCTGCCACAACGAAACATCTCGCCTGTATTCCCAGAAGGGTTAGGCACAAGTGTGCTAATGTACACCCAGTTCGCGGGTATGTTTAGGTCACATTTGATAGAGGGCGAGCTTATTTCCATTTACCGGGCACAAATCCAACCTCCGAACTACTAGGTTCTGAAAATTTTATAGAAAAAATCAATAATATTTGGCTCGACCTGGAAGTCGCACAGAAAACCTCTAGCGTTGCACTGGGAACTTCAATTTATATAGTGATGATTATGATAAAGAGTCATGAAATCAGTCTTGTAACCGGTCTCAAAATGTCATCATGAAATTTGTCAAATTACTCAAAACATAAAACTTTTCTGTAAGTTTCCTAACTTATTTGTTTGCTTCGCTGTCTAAAACACGTCTCTCCATCTTGAATTCTCAATGGCCATCCAATTTATGTTTAATACTACTTAACCTCGTTACTCTGTTTAAAATCGTGAATCGCTTGCTGGAAATGCAGCTCAATTTTGATCATAAATAATGAGAGCAATCACTTTAGTGCTAACGACAGGAACGGTGAGAGGTATAATCCTATTATCGGGGATTCATAAGGTCAGATAAAATGGCAGCGAGTTTTTGAAAAATTACAGCTCCCAACCTTCTTGTCTTGGTGGATTTTTTAGGGTAAACAAGAAGTTGCTATATAGGTAATCAGAAAAACAATTTAAGTACTTTCATGTCGATTTAAACGTACCAGAAAGACGCCGCTAAACGGACACATTTGGGTGTATTCTATATTAATATTATAAACGCGATAGTAAATCTGTCTGTCTCTTTGTTTATTATGTTTTGATGCCTAAAACGTGGAGCTATTTTTTATAAATTTTGGTATATAGATAGATTGTACCCTGAAGAAGGACATAAACTACATTTTGTCTAAAAATGTTCTTTGGGATGCAAATGAAACTGCAGGCAACAGCTCGCATAAAATATTTTAAATTCTTTGCAACCAAAATTGATCTCACGACCCAGCGCTTTGCTCCGGAGCTTGGCGAATATCCCCTTATAATTTCATATTCTTGTTTAGCTAAAGCAAAGAACCCTGTTATTTAAGTTCCACAGGAGTTAATTTCCGGCTTAATCTAGACATAAAAGTTAAACATAAAGTTGTAAACTTTGCGCTCAGTTTTAATGCTCAATCAAAGTAATTGCGTAACCTTACTCTAACTTCATGTCGTAACTGAAACTGAATTACAGTAATTTCGAACATATTTTTGACGATATAAGTATGAACGTTTAATGTAGGACTGAATTGCTTGAACTCTTCCGGAGTGGTAGGTATGACCGCATTACGAAATATTTTACCGCTAAGCCATAATGTGCTTTATTGTGGTTATGTTTGAAAACCAATTGTAAATAAAATCCTACTGAGGGTGGTCGCCAGCCAGTCAGACCTCAATAGGTCCTGGCACCGAGCAAGTCAGATATTTTCTCGTCTCTTACGAGATGCCTATCTGAGTGGCAGTGAGGAACTGTATTCTGACCCGTCCCCACACGGGAAAAAGTGTGTGTGTTTCATGAGACTAGATGTGTCTCGCGGTATTACCCGCGTTTATATTGTGAACCCTGCAAGATGTCAAAATAAAACCAACACGAAAATTTAAATTATATTACTGTTCCCCCAAAACATCCGGACAGACGGCAATAATTCTAAAACCGTTAGGATTAAAAAAATTTTTGACAAAAGCTTCCGGACAGACAGGCAAAACTCAGAAGCAATAGATAAATATTGACTTAAATTATGGCATTAATTTTGAAATGACAGACAGAACACATAACAATTAAATTTTATTTATTATTTTAAATGTCCTGTGTCAAATTTCGAGAGACAATCATCTTTATTTTCTAAATATCAATGTTTATTTAGGTCCATTTGCAACTACTACATATTCATGACACTATTTTTAGAGATGTGGGCTAGAGTGCCATTTGTAAATGGAAATAGGAAGGCTTTTTATTTAGTTAGACGAAAGCTAATATTTGTGTTTTGTTAACTGGATTGTATTTTTTGTTACTTGTGTTATGACTAGACCACTGTTCAAGGGAAAATATACTGTATTTTTTCATTAGCCCTCTCGCGGTGTTAGGCAATAGGGTACTTAACTAATTCAACAATTCTCTCACCATAAAGAGAGGTAAACAATAAAAACAACATTAAAATTGGTTCTTACCTAAGAAAGTTGTAAGCATTTTAATTTTACGCTAAACGGAGAGCGTAGGTACTATATATGTGTATGCATGTTTTAAGCACGTTATGACATCAAACCGTGTGGGTGTACACAAATTCTATACTGATATTCAATTTGTGGAAAAGGGACAGAGTATCCCCTCTTAACCTTCACCAAAAACTATGAACGTTTGTACGAGTATCATAGAACTTTATTAGTTGACTTCAATATTTTTTTCAGTAAACGATTTCCTCTATAAATATCCTTGAACTTTATTACCTGCTCATTAACTTTTAACTTGAAATGTATACCGTATTGTTACATAGGACGAGACCAGTATATAACAATGTACTCTTTGGAAGAAACTAAAATCTAAGATACAGCGCGGCCTTGTTTAGACGTAAGTATTCATTGTCGTATAAAGTAAGTTTACATTGACGTTAGTCTGTTCTTGGAGCCAATAAATATTTCATTTCAATTATATTAAATAAAAAAAATCAATCAATCAATCAATCTATTATCGATTATAACGTTCCAGACACAATTAAACCACCAATTCGAATATTAATTAATTTTCGCTTATTGTAAATCTATCATAATTGGGATAATGATAATAGTAATCGAATAATAAATAATGCATTCGAATCGCCTTAAAAGCTAGCTAGCTAGCTACTTATAATAAAAATGTTCAAAAACGAAAGTGCCTAACCTAAAAAATTGATACGGCTCAGCAAAAATCTACTTCATACAGTGTTTTAATAGACTTGGCGAGAAATTAGCGTCTCTTGGGTCACCCGGCGCTAGCTCAAAGCAATTACTCGACATCCGACAATCCCTGGATTAAAGAAATCTTTAGAGACGCCGATGCAAATACTTTCGCTTTTTGTACTTTAACATTTTTTAACCGTTGTCTACTGAACTGGAATTTTGCCTGCTTTTATTAAAGTAATTTAGATAAAAGTGTGTTTTATTACGATAAATTAACTAAAAGGAAATCTCGAATATTCTTCTTTATCGAAGAATATTCGAGATTTCCTTTTAGTTAATTAGTTTTCCTTTTAGTTAACTACCTACAAAATGCAATTACGTCTATTGTATCTGTAACCTCATCTTCTATTATGTGATCTCACAGCAATTACCAAGTCCCTGACTTTTATTTGCCTGCTTTTATTAAAGTAATTTAGATAAAAGTGTGTTTTATTACGATAAATTAACTAAAAGGAAATCTCGAATATTCTTCGATAAAGTTCACGTTCTAAAAAAAGTGAATTACTCATATTCAAAGCAGGCAAATATCAGCCTACCGTGGTGCCTCCAGTATGTCTTAACGGTGTGGCATTACGGCAGGTTGAGGCGTTTAAGTACTTAGGTCACATAGTGACAAGTGATCTCAGGGACGACAAGGATATTGAGAGGGAGCGCAGGGCTCTGGCAGTGAGGGCGAATATGCTCGCCCGCAGGTTCGCTCGATGTACCAAAGATGTTAAGGTTACGCTTTTTAAAGCATATTGCCAGTCCTTCTACTCGAGCGGTCTGTGGTTAGGATACACGCAACGAGCATACAGATCCTTGCGCACTCAGTATAACAATGCGTTCAGGATGTTGTCGCGCTTGCCATGGCGCTGCAGCGCATCTGGCATGTTTGCGGAGGCACGTACCGATGGCTTTCACGCTATCATGCGCAAGAAAGCGTATTCTTTGCTACATCGGCTCAGAAGTAGCAGCAACAGCATCCTGAACGCCATTGCTATAAGATTAGACTGTCCTTTCCAGAACCACTGGATAAGGACAGCGATAGGTATAAGATAGAATAAATTACTAACAGTACTAACATAAATTATTATTATTATTATTATTATTGTACTATAATTACTAACACACATCAGAATATTATAATTATGATTATTGTTAATTGTATGGATTTTAATCTGAAAATAAATGTATATTATTATTATTATTATTATTATCGATAGCCGTGCTTACAATAACTAGATATAGGCTATCATTTATAGGTTGGTAATTGTTAATAAACTGAGTAGGTACTTTTAAAAAACAGTGTTTTAGTCACATTATTTGTGCCTAATATCAGATTATTCAAAATTAAATTATGCCTATTATGTACCTCAGCGAACATATAACAACCAAATTGCGGACGTTCTCAAAAAGGGTCAGGTTAGGAGCGCCAACATAGCATAGATGAAGCGAAAGTGGTGTGCCACGATCGTAGCAAATGGAAATCTATAGTTTCTAAGAAAGAAAATCCCTACAGTAGTTTTTAAGATTAGCCAAGTTAGCGCGGCGGGGATTTCAATTTATAATATTTGGTCATCACTATCGATAACAGTTATGACTCGTACGGTGCTAACAATTAATAAATTTATTTCATAATATGGGTAAGCGTTTCGTGTAACTTAGAATCATTTTAGCCCATAACGAAAAGCTTTTCCCGTTTCAAAGAATACGCAAAACATAAAAACAAGTGGCATTCAGATAAAAAATATTTAAGTACCTTGAACAAGAAAACTTTAGAGTGGCAATTACGGGGAATCCTAAAAGAGTTGGTCATAAAAAAGTATGCGTAAATACAAACAGGGAAACTTTTCAACTTTTCGTATCAAGTTGTAGCCTTTGCTTTAGTTTTAATTAAGCCTAGCTTTATGATGCAAAGTTGACGGTATTTTTTTAAGTAACAATCCTCCGTCGTCTCTTTGGATGATAAAAGTTCTGTTGCCTTTCTTTCAAAATTTATATTGTACTAACTTCTGCCCAGGAATTAGTCTGCGTGGACTTCAGGATTGGGTCCGACCTGGATAAAAAGCAGCCTATGTGTTATTCCAGGCAGTCTCTGTGCCAAATTTCATCCAGATCCGTTCAGTCGTTCTAGCGTAAAAGAGAAACAAACATCCACACATCCATACTCACAAACTTTCACGTTTATAATATTAATAGGGATTTTAATATTGGTATCATTTTTATGCAAACCAAATTATAAAAAGTTGTTTGGCAGCCATTATTATGCGACTTCACGCAAAAGCCTCCCTACCCGGCTTCCACTCCTCTTGGCTTAGAACCTTCTGCGGCCAATTCATCCAATAGAGGTCCATCCATCCATCCATCTGCCATAGCATCTCCTACCACTATCGCCTGCCGCGACGTCGTTTTACGTTATGGAGTACTATATCATTTAGCAATTGAATATTTAACGAAGTAGGCAAGCAAACCATGAATTGCTTAACTTCAAAAATTAAATACTTCAAAGACCCACATTGAAAAACTTTTCTTACCATATCAGCAGCAAATCGAAAGGGAAGGATAGAATTGCTGGCCAATTGGCTTCTGCCATGGGTCATTGGTTCAATACCCTCACGAAACCTAGGTATTCGTTTGAGGTACATGTAGTTATGCTGGATTCATGTTCTTGTGTAGGTGTATTAGCTGATACTGGGAATTTCATAGAAAAGCTCGGAGTCTGGATTTGTGTCCGGTTAATGGCAATAAGCTCGCCCCCTATTCCATGAGACCTAAACATACCGGGGAACTGTAGGTGTACATTAGTGCGTGTCACTACGCAAGAAGAAAAGGACCTATATCTTGATATCTAAAACTACCTACAAAATGCAATTACGTCTATTGTATCTGTAACCTCATCTTCTATTATGTGATCTCACAGCAATTACCAAGTCCCTGATAGTCACCATTAGGTACTGCTATTCTAAAAGTAAAATTTAACAACCAATAAACGAGCGGACGGACGATAAAATGCGAATCTTCTCTGTAATCGTTTCAATTAACTGGAGTCTTGAAGCTTGGAATAAAACTCGAATCTTTTGTTTTAGTTATGGGTTAGCCTAATAAAGATAACATTTACATTCTTGTGTAAAGGGTGTTTTAGGATTATGGCTAATATTCTGCCGTAGAGCTATAATGTAGAAAAATGTTGTATTAGTGACTGCTATGTTAGGTTCTGAGTGCGATTTCCCAAAAAGAGCAAAATGTTATTGAGGTTTTCTATGAAATTCTCAGTAACAGCCCGAAATTTGAGTTTTCAGTCTGGACATGATCTTATCTCTAGGCACATAGGTACGTACTGCTTACAAAACCGGCCGTAAATAATAAATTTAGAAGATATTTTAGCAGACACTTCGTATCTTGAGCGGATATATTTTATGCATGAAATCGAGATAAGTTTTTGATTTTACTTAGCAATTTTGAGATGGGCTAAACTAACTTTAAGTTCATAAATTTACGTTATTTATACAAGACTTGATATACTTATTTGTAGCCATTTTATCTAATTTTATAAATAAATATATTTGGTTTCGATAATCAAATGAGTATCCCTAGAGATGCGACCGAATCGACGTTCAGATATAAAAGTATCCGTTTTCGATGAATCTTTAAAATGATTTAGAGTGACCTGAGGGAAATAAATATCTGGTTACAACCAGTTATGGACACCTGGTTATTTATGTATGATTCCCTGGTGATGAAAAATTTCGTTTGTTAGAAAAAAATCCGTTTTTCACATATATAAGGGTGTATAGTATAGGAATTGTTTTGAACTTTATGTAGTAGGCTTGCGATTCCGCATTTATTTATAAAACGCTTAGTTTTAATGTTTATTTTACTCATGCGCTCATCCAGCATATTTTCGCCCATCGAAATTCCCGACTTTTCCGATGGATTAAAAAAAGTCTACTGGAATTATCCTTCTATTTATTTTAATCGTGTAATTATGACTACAGTATATATGAGTATTAGTAACAACTGCACTCATGGGGGATTATTATAGATTTAAAAACTCAATAATAAGTAATAAAATAGGAATACTAGAAAACATATTTTCATATCTAAGGGAATCTCTTCCAACAGAGCAACAGAGTACAGTATTTAAACAATATGAAATCAAGACGCAGTGTAGAAAGTATCTAAAATAAAGTATCTATAATATTAAATAAATAAAGTTCAAAATGAAATGACATGTGAAAAATGAAATGTGGAATTCCACATCAACAGAAAATACACCAAAAAAAATAGATTGTAAGTAAAATATGTAGGCAGAGATCTCAAGGCTCATGCAAATTGTGATCGCCCAATAACAGCACTCGATGGTATTATCGCTCGTACTCGAATCAAATTGCTTCGACACTTCAGCGCAAAGAACTTCCCAAATCTGGCGAGGATGCGAGCCTCTTCTTCACTTTGATTTTATTCCAATCTCATTGGTTGAAATTTTTACACGAATTGGTTCGTTCTATGACAAGATAACGTTGCGGTTTAAAAGATGATGTAATGAAACGAATTGAGAAGAATATGCTGAGATGGTTTGAGCATCTTGATTCATGTTCAGTACCAAAAGGGATTTATAAGGCTAAAGTCAGACGAGGAGAGATAGATAAATATGCTTAAAGATATTAATGTAAATGCTATGGATAATGTAAAATAATAATAGAGCCTTCCATATTGCAATGCTTGTAAAAGGCCACTAAGTAATAAAATCTTCTAAAACATGTAACACCAATTTATATACACTTGCAATGCAATAAATCTTTGAATTTTCGAGGACGACCTAAAAAGACACAACTTATCGCAACCGATGCGTGAGTGTATCTGAATGTGGGCGGAGTAAAAGAAGTTTGAAAGCATCAAACAAAGTTGTAAAAATTAATATTGTAATCATGTTTTTTTTAAGGGTATCTATGGAGCTTCTTGCCGGCTCTTCTTCATAAGTCCCCCTTTTTGGAACCGTGGAATTAGTTAGACTTTTCAAAAGTACCTTTTTCTAACTAATTGAAATAAATAATTTTGACTTTGACTTTGATCGTAGCAAATAGCGTTCTATATTTTCTTCTTACCATGGGAAAATTGTGTTATGTTGTGTGTATAGTTATGAAGATATTATCTCAGAAGCTGTTTCCTGAAAAATAAAATGTAATCATCTAGGCATATGTATACATACATAATAATTTATGTATACATAAGATATCATCACATCTGTATTACTCTATAACAATATCTATATTCATGAGAACGCTAAATATATTTCAGTATGAATATACTTACAATTAGTAGAGACGTACCGAGTAGTCGGTAAAGCCGACTAACCGAACACTGAAAACCCATAGTCGGCCCATCTCTAATCATTATAGTCACACTGCAATGCTATCGCGTTAACAAGAACCTATGGTCAGTATACTCGTCGAAGGATGTAGACCAATTATGGTCAAATTACTGGCATAACGAGCTGTGCGAAGCCACAAACTGACTCATTAGGAACGTATTATACAATTGACAATCTAGCCGAATAATAACTTTCAACCTTATCATTTTTTACATAAAGTTGAAAATGGTCGACATCTACGTACTTCACTGCTTTAAATATCCTACAGATAACATAACATATCACTACTTGTGTATTCGTCGAAGGTTTAGGCAGTGGTGTACTAATGTACACCTACAGCTTACTGGTACGTTTATGCTCATGACAATTTCATAATAAACACTACTCGATTTGAGAATCAAACCGAGAACCTCCAGCCTAGCAGATGCGCTTAAAAACACGAATGAATCGGTATCTTCTAGGCAAGCGCGCTCCATCGTAGAACGCAGTATCGCTTAACATCAGGCGAACTGGCAGTCAAGAGTAAACATATATTACGAATAAAAAAATAAAAAAGTACCTATCTATCATTAAAGTAATGACGCAGTTTCCCCACAGATATAAGTATGTATCCATATGGTTCCAAAGCTTAATGAATGTGCTTCATAATAGGTTGATGTCCCTATTGGCAAAGTAACTAAGTGATCAATTACTCCGGATCGCTGATTTGGTTCCCACGCGGAACAAACAGATTATTCTATTCGTATTTATTTATCCGAATAATGAAGAATTTTTATATAGCTTTTATTGTTAAGCTACTGCCTCAATAGTCTAGTGGTTGTAAGCTCATGCTACGCTAGTGGTTTGATTCCCAGGTCGAGTAAAGTATTATTTGATTTTTCAAAGAAATTCTTAGTAGCAGCTCGGAGTTCATATTTTGTGCCCGGCTAATAGCAATAGCCTCACCCCAAACATATCAGCGAACTGTAGGTGTACATTAGTACACCTCTAACTAACCCTTTGGGGAATACAGGCGTGATGGTATGTTTATGTATATATACTAGCTTCTAGTTCGCTGTTAGACG
The DNA here is from genome assembly GCA_910591435.1 of Acronicta aceris. Lineage (NCBI taxonomy): Eukaryota > Metazoa > Arthropoda > Insecta > Lepidoptera > Noctuidae > Acronicta > Acronicta aceris. The sequence continues at coordinate 5,445,850 of OU342780.1, read as the reverse complement.
CCAATTTTATATCTCTTATAGTTTATCTGGACCATTAGATATGGGCCTGCATCAGGTGTTCTACTTTCCAAAATCAAATATACCCTAGCCCAGGCTTAATAGCTTTAAAACAAAAAAGTTTCATTCGAATCCGTCCAGTATTTCCGGAGAATAGGGTGTACAAACAGACAAATAAACAGACAGTTTTTTTTATTCTAACTCTATTATTATATATCCATAGCCCAAATTTTTTTTTTGTAAATATATTCTATGTACAGACATTTTTTTTTACTGTTTTATTATACCTATTTATAGATATGTTAAAATCTGTGGATTCGCTGAGTTCTGTACACAGTAACTTTCATTCTGAATTTGAGAGCTTTTTTTGTTAAAAATACAGCTTCCATACATGAAAACAATTAATAGGTCGTAAAGGACTTCATAATCATACAATTAACGGACACAAAGCACACCCAAACTTAAATAAAAATATCCGTAGAACAAAAAAATTGTCTTGGATGAAAATCGAATCTACGGCACTTAGTACGGCGTTATGGTAGTGACTAGATGACCATCTTAACCGCCTGTTTCACTTCTGTTTTAAACGTGGTATCATTATTATTGCACCAATTCAAATTCAGCTCACAAACGTTACTCTTGACACGTCGACACGTCCGTGAATGCGTCCGAATTGAATTCACAGCTGTGAATGATGTAAGCAACATGTGAAGCTTCGGTTAGTAAAGGAAAGCCAAAACAAGCCTTCTGTGTGAGTCCATAGGTAGGAATAGTTCTCAAACATGGAAATGTGGTTTGAGGAATGGAATACCCCTTTGGAAGCGGTTGGTTTGTTTTAGCAACGTCCTAGCTTAGTGTGACTGACATAGTGGTGTAGCGACATCTATCGTGCTACATACAAACTACGATGGACAAATCCTGAATCGCGCAAGTAACATTCGCAACGCAACTTGCATATTATACCAACGCCTGACATCAATCGTCGGGTATTGGCCCGCCCCGCAAAACACTCGCCTGGTCGGAGCATTCTCCCTTTGGTTGGAGGGGCCATACACGTCGTCCCTCCACAGAAGTATACTATTTCAGAAATGTTGAGAAATTGATAGCTTTGTCGAGGTCTTAGCTGTTGAGGTTTTATGCTATGGAATCCAACAATATTCATAAAAGGATGCTGCTCCAATTGACATCTTCATACCACTCCGAGATAACAAATATTCTATGCATTGAAGGATCGCTAAAAACTTTTAAAGTTTAAGCGGGAAAATAAAATCTATTTAGGGTAGGATTTCGAAACTACATCCTTATAGTTCCTTATAAAGAAACGAAAAAAGTCTTCTGGTATGCGAGTGAAACCGCAGGCAACAACTGGTATAATATAATTTAATCAATACGAAAATAACGGTTCAATAGTAAAATGCAAGATTGGCAAATATTGAAGTTTGATATCAGCAAAAAGGTGAATCCTTCGCCAGGAATATATTGAAAACGCGAACACAAATTTTACCTGTGCGGAATATAATTGTTAATACTAACAAAATAAAAGCCACCAACTGTAACAATTACCAAAATAATTGCCGCTGTAACTACGCCGGTCCTACTAATTGCTATAAACGTGTATTTTACATTACAATAATGTAAACAATATCGACGATCATTTCTCCAACAATTTTAGCCGAAATTTTCTTAGCGAAGATAAATTAATGAGGATTGTTACGTGACACAGCAATTACCAGTAATTAATACAAGGATTTCGGTTTGTATATTGAGGGGAGATAGCTACTGGGTCTATTCATTAGTATGAGGATTACTGCTAAAAATTACCTAATTAATCACGTGGTCTCTGTTGCTGAATTTAGTCGGTTTTAGGTTTGAAACGATGGTTGGTGGACTAGACTGTTGTTTCTGCTTATATTCGGGAAATACAGGCGTGATGGTATGTTAGGTTAGTAGTAAATTATATCTTTTATCATAACTTTGTAGCGACATCTACCGCGCTACATAGAAAATAGACGGACAAGTCCCGAATCGCGCAAGTGAAGCTAGCAACGGAACTTGGATATACACAACCGCCCAACATCAACCGTCGGGCCGTGGCCCGCCAGGCAAAACACCTTTCTGGTCGGAAGATCCTCCCTTTGGTGTCAGGAGCCACACACCTCCCCCCTCCACAGTGGTGACCCCGAGAAGAACATCAGCGCAGCTTTCGAAGACCAGCAGCTTCATCATCATCGCCATCTTCCTTCCCTTACAGCACGAGCATCGAGTCACACAGCTAACCAGCACTCTTCCGGCTTCAACGGACATCCTGACCACACGCCTGCAGCGAACGCGCATGCCTGGTCGACACCCTCAGCCGACATCAAGCAACTTGGCACATCACACTGCACTTCGGTCGGTCATCAAGCAGAGGCATTAGTTATACGTTTTAAATGAAGTAAACTTAAATTAGTTATACCTACCGTAGTAAAATATGAATTATTTTCATAAACCGAAAATAAATTCGAAAAATAATCTTCTGGGCATTTTTCCAGCACCAAGTTACTTGGGTCTAATTACAGATTAGAGAGCTATTAAAAAAAAGAATGTGGCAGGTTTTGTAAACCAGATTTATTGTTTATTTGGCGCTTCCCGTAATTTTTTGCGTAAGTTTGTACATTACGTACAAAAAAAGGTGAAGGTTCTCCCATCGACCCGTATATTTTTTTTTATTTGTTTTTTTTATTTTTTTTAATGATAAAACGCCTTGTTCCTTTTGTTAAAAAAAAACTGATCATGTTTATTAGATTTAAAGACATTCCATTTTCATCATAAATTTACATAATTTTCCCACCTAAAACTTTTTGAACAATTAACAAAGAAATCAATTTAGCTTCGCGAAATAATTTGGCACACTCCCGAGCAGACAAGTTGGACAAATTAATAAAGTTGAAAAAATTGGACGTGACCCGCCATCTATTTTAATGTACAGAGATGCCGAGTTGTGAAAAACACTCCGGACTTGTAACGAACTTACTAACACGAACGAGTGTTATTGGCAAAGTCTCTTTGCTGTAACAGATTTTATGAACGCCATCTTTTAATAGAAGAACAAGTGGACGTAGTTATGCAGAAACGTTCCAAACCACAAGTCACCCGAAATCGAGATAATGTGATCATACTACCTTATAAGACACTTAGCGTCAGGTTTCAAGTTTTAAGTCTAAAATAATCGACTTAAAACTTGAAACCTTTTTGCTAATCTGACGCTAAGTGTCATAAAAGGTAGTATGATCACATTATCTCGATTTCGGGTGACTTGTGGGTTGGAACGTTTCTGCATAACTACGTCCAAGTGATAGGAAACATTAGGCACAATAGATTTTACTGTAAATATACTCTCATATGAGTATTTATTACTTAATTTATATTGATTACTTAATTAATGATTACATAAATCGATAGAACTGTACTCGCCAAAAGTCTGTCTATTTCTCATTATTCTCAAGAACTATCTTTATAATTTTATTTATCTAGGATTCGACAATCTGATCACGCGAGGTATCTGAGTGGACGCAGATTTATAGTAATTATTAAAAAAAAAACATCAACCTGATATGGTTATTATGTCTTGGGTGAATATTCGAACATTATTTAACAAATCATTCTTCTCATCATAATAGCTCTCTCTTTCATAGTTCAGATTGCTTTTATTGGTGTCTTAGTGCTTGACGTCAGAGGTGTAGTTTATGTTTTCATTATCATAATTGTAGTTTTAAACAACTACATTCTTAACTTTGGTATGAATTTAATGACGTTCTTATGTTTATCAAATGGTGTATATTTGAAGTAAGAAAGTCATTAAGTTCATACCAAAGTTTTTCAAATAAACACTCTCTTACACACCTTAATACGAAGGTATATCATATTAAATATAATAATCATTAGTCTAACAGTCTCGAGCGCGACTGCAATACCTGGGTTCGAATCCCAGGTCGAGCTAAGTGTTATTAGGTTTTTCTATGAAATTCTTAGTAGCAGCTCGGAATCTGGATACGTGCCTGATTAATTGCAATAGGCTCGACCCCTTTATATGGAACTTAAACATATTGGCAAATGTTGGTGTACAGCACTACATTACTGTCTAACCCTCCGGGGAATTCTAGCGTAATGATATGTACATATATGTACGCCACACTACTTTGCCATATTTGTGGGTACAGTGGGCCCTTTTTCGCATCTACCCGACATATTGTGTGCGTGAGAATAATGATCGATTTGATTATACCTAACACATCGAGAAAGGTCAAAAAGAGTCTAATGTAGCTAACGATATCTTAGAAAGTTATCGGGTTACTGAAGTACTCATGTGTATTGTACTTATGCTTGCCCAAATTTGGTCATCTAGCCTTTTTGTTTTCTTTTTCAAATGATAGGTATATAGCACAGGACAATAGTAATCGTGACATTAAGGCGCTATTCAGTGCGCCACGGATGACCTACGCTACGGATGTCCGCGACGGATGGTAAAATGTATTAAGGCTATACTCAGAGATTCTGCGAGCACTGAATTAATTCAAATTCAAATATTTTATTTAAATTAGACCAAATACAGGTACTTTTGAAATGTCAAAAGCTATTTGCACGGTTCCAAATACGAGTAGTAGGTCTTATGGAGAAGAGCCGGCAAGAAACTCCATAGATACTCTTTTAAATTGGTAATTTCGTTTCGTTTTCGTTTTTTAAAAAAACGTTGCCCCACACTAGGATTTTCTCCTGTATCGTGGGTGCGTTTACAAACACAAATTCTCACAAACACAAACACCCAGACCCGGAACAACTACCTGTAGATCATACAAATATTTGCTCCGTGTGGGGATCGTTCCACAATACATTGATGTTTATAATGTTCAATGTCAATACGAGTATTGTGAAGTTTGATGTAAGTGATGAGACCAAATTACCGTCCAAAAGACAACATAGATAGATAATTAAATCCAGATTGCCATCTCATGTTAGAGCTGACCAGTCCGGACAGACGGCACCCGTTTACGAGCATGACGTGTGTATCAGCGTCATTCGACTCAAACAGAATGTAGGGAGCAGAACGAACGGACACACAAAGCCACCCTGCATGACTTACACCTTGCATGTAAGCCACCCTTGTTGCTGCATGACCTTATCGATGAGATCCTTCAAAAATGTCAAGTGTATAGTACTCGCAACTGGCGCGTTTGTATGACAAGATGTATGAATGTGGATGAAGCAAGCAAAATAGGTATGCAAGAATCGTAGCAAGTGGCGTTCTGTTGTTTCTGCCTACCTCTGTGGGAAAGGGCGTGAGTGTATGTATGTATTTGAAATTACACAAATTAGGAGCCCATAATTCTGATTTAGCAGACTAGGTATCTTCCAAAAACTAGCATCGATTCATCATCATCATACCGCTTTTATATTCCTTGGAGGTTAAAAATACCTCCACTTATGGCGAAAAAAGGTAAAATTCCCGAAAGTCCTCGTTATTTCTACTCAAAACTTAAAAAGAAAATATTCTTAAGGTTATCGCTCGAAAAGTAAGTAAGCCTGCCTATAGATTACGTGGATTTGTAAGGGTCATAGTGTATCGAAGGGTTTTCCGAGGACAATATTTTTTTAGTTAGAGTTAGAGACTTGAAATATTATAATACCTTTACGTGAGTACTTTAAGTTATATCATTGATTGTAAATAGTTATTAATCTATACTAATATTGTTAAAGAGAAAAGATTTGTATTTTTGATTTCTGAAACTTACGCGATTATTCGACATATTGACAACAAAACAGCTTACGGATTCTATCGCAAACTTATATTATTAATCCCGACGTTTCGGACTCTTTACAGCGTCAATAGTCACGGGCAGACGTAAGTCCTCGTTATTTCTACTCAAAACTTAAAAAGAAAATATTCTTAAGGTTATCGCTCGAAAAGTAAGTAAGCCTGCCTATAGATTACGTGGATTTGTAAGGGTCATAGTGTATCGAAGGGTTTTCCGAGAACAACATTTTTTTAGTTAGAGTTAGAGACTTGAAATATTATAATACCTTTACGTGAGTACTTTAAGTTATATTACATTGATTGTAAATAGTTATTAATCTATACTAATATTGTTAAAGAGAAAAGATTTGTATTTTTGATTTCTGAAACTTACGGGATTATTCGACATATTGACAACAAAACAGCTTACGGATTCTATCGCAAACTTATATTATTAATCCCGACGTTTCGGACTCTTTACAGCGTCAATAGTCACGGGCAGACTGAGGTGGTGTGCGGTTTACAGTATCACTGAGTAACATAAGCTATGTTGTTAAATGAGTTAAACATAACGTCACTAGATTGCGAGTAAAACCGCGGGAACCAGCTAGTTTTTATATTTAACACAAAGATGGGTATGTTACGCTATATATTATAACTCAAGAAAAGCTGAACTGATTTCTATAATCTTTAATTTGTTGGATTTTTACCGCCCCGAATAGCAGATTATCTATTAAAACATCGGAAAAATTCACGAATAAAATCAAAATAATTTTCTCATACTTCCTGTATTGAGAATGAATTGACTGATTTCACAGAAATAAAACATTAACATGACGCAAGTGAAACTGCGATTAATAGGTACTATAATTATACAAGAGCAAAATATTACACACAGGGCAATTTTAAAATCAACAATTTAATCAAAAATAAATTGAATTAAATTGATTTTGTTTTGAAACAAAAAAACTTGCTAGCAATGTGGGTCGCGCATATTACTAGTATTCTTGTTATCCCCTCGTGCTAAGCTAAATGCTAATGTTACGAGTGGGTTCACGTCGGTAGTGCAATGGGTGGGTTTCGAACCGGCAACCACATGATCCCAAGTTCGACGCCCTAGCCATTAGGCTACCGCCGCTTCAATTCATTGAATATATGCTATTATTTTAAGAGAGATTGATATTATGGGGACTTTTATGAACAATAACATCTACCAATATTACCATAGAAACGTTTACTCTCAACATATTATACAATTAATAAACTGCCTCATTAGTCTAGTGGTCTCAAGCGCGTCCTGGGTTCGAGCAGTTTTTTTGGGTTTTTTTATGAAATTCTCAGTAACAGCTCGGAGTCTGGATTTGTGCCCGGTTAATGGCAATAGGCTCGCCCCCTATTATATGGCACCTAAACATACCGGCGAACTGTGGATGTACATTAGTACGCCCCTGCCTAACCTTTCAGGTTATACAGGCGTGATGGTATAAACGACGTCCCAAACGCCCAGGTCGTACCTGGGTTCGATTCCCAGGTCGAGAAAAGTGTTAAAGGGCTTTTGTTATGCAATTCTCAGTAGCAACTCGGAGTTTGAATTCGTGCCCCGTTAATGACAAAAGGCGCTCCCCCATTACACATAGGGGCAAGTGTGGGTGTTCAGCACTATTGTGATACTCTCAGTAGCAAGTTGGATTTTGGGATTTGTGCCCGATTAATGGCAATAGGCTAACCCCCTATTATATGAGACCTAAACGTACCGGCAAACTATGGGTATTCTATACAATAGTACGCCTCTGTTTAACCCTTCAGAGAACACTGGCTTGATGGTATATACGATTAAAACAACAGTGTAAAAATTCAAACATAGTTTTGTTTGTTTCAGATATGTGAGACCAGAACACAATGGCATCCCTGAAAGTAGCGCGACGGCCACACAGCCAGTTGGACAGCTTCCTGATGAAGGTCGACACCAAGACCTGAGGATGAACATGCATCGGGGGAGCCAACTTCTATAAAATGGAGTTCGCCTCTGTTTTACCTACTAATGTGAGTATTGCTATATTCTTTGCGATATGCGATGAAATTTTACAATAATTGTCAAAATTAAGCTATTAAAGGACAAGTCACATAATACCGTAGTTATGACGTCCTAACTACAATTTAACTCCAAACTACGACGTAGTCCTAAACTATGATGTAGCCTCAAATTACGACGTAGTCCCAAACTACGACGTAGTCCTAAACTATGATGTAGCCTCAAATTACGACGTAGTCCCAAACTGCGACGTAGTCCTAAACTATGATGTAGCCTCAAATTACGACGTAGTCCCAAACTACGACGTAGTCCTAAACTATGATGTAGCCTCAAATTTCGACGTAGTCCCAAACTATGACGTAGCCTTAAACTACGACGTAGCCCTAAACTACAATGTAACCCCAAACTACGACATAACCCCTTACTACAACGTAGCCCCAAGCAGGACTTAGCCCCAAAGTATGACATAGCCCCGACCATCATAGTTTGGGCCTACGTCGTAGTTGGACACTACGACGTAGGGCCAAACTATGACGTAGCCTCAAACTACGACGTATCCAGAAAGTACGATGCAACCCCCTACTAAATCGTAGCCCCAAACTAGGACGTAGCCCCAAAATATGACGAAGCCCCAACCTACGCAGTAGTGTCAAACTATGACGTAGTCCCAAACAATGACGTAGCCCCAAACTACAACGTAGCCCCAACCTACGCCGTAGCGTGAAACTACGACATAGCGACAAACTACGACGTAGCATCAACGCTACGACGTAGTTACTCAAACATGAAACCTAAAAAAAGTATATCGGGTCACATTAACCAGCATAATACAGTTTAAACTTTTACTCATCGTAACATTTAATTTTAACTTCAAGGACTTTAACGTTACAATCTCTAAGGATCTGTAATTGAGCCATAATACTCAATGTAAATTACTCCCTCAAAATTCAAGTACCTTATAACTGTCAAAACTATGTAATAAATTTTCAAATACACCTCCCATATAATCGTGTCATGACGAGATCACGAGACAGTTACCTATTAAGTTCAGCCTTCACCACATAAGTATCGCTTCCCTAACCCTGTTACAAGTTAGCTAACTGAAATCATCTAACCGAAACTTAACTTATTTAAGTTTAATAACATTGGATATTACTTCGTAACATGTGGTAAATTACTTTAGCTATGTGATTGCTTGTGAAAACAATCTTTGTCAGCTGCTTAGTAATAGTTATAGAAAATGGAGTAGGCAGAATTAGAAGCAAGTAAGAATCTATCTTAGTACAAAATTACTGACACCATATTTTTCTATAGTGTAATGGTGTCATCAAACAATAAAAATATAGTTGATGTTGTCTAGAATAAGAAATATGATCGAATACCGTGTAGTGGTTGAGCGATTAGTTTCGCCTAGGTTGTGAATTCAAGCTGTAAATATGAACTAAATTTTATCCCAGCCTATGATTGAAACCCGACCCGTAGCGTAGACAGCCAGCCACTCAACCACTGCAGCAAATCGTGGCAACAAAGTATTATAACATACCATTTTTTTTTATGGGATAGGAGGGCAAACTATCAGACGGATCGCCTGATGGTAAGCAATAACCGCCGCCCATGGACACCCGCAACACCAGAGGAGTCACAAATGCGTTGCCAACCTTTTAAAAGGGGATTGGACCTCCGGTAACCTCACTCAGTCGGCGAAACACAACGTAAGCGTTGCTTAACGCCGGATTTCTGTGAGGCCGTATCACTCCGGTCGAGCTGGCCCATTCGTGCCGAAGCATGGCTCTCCCATGTAAACGTGATTTACATGATCACGCTGTTTCTGGCAACGAGTGAAGATTTTCCATTCAGTGGTATGAGAAACCTCAAGACGTGCTCATATGCCATCTGAATCCCGAAACAGTCCTTAGGCAAAACTTCTAACTGCCAAACTTTGCTCATTAAGAGAGCCACGAGTATTTGTTTTTATTTTGTTCATATAACATACTTAGATGCCTTGTCGGAGATGAGAACGGAGACGGTAGAGGTAGTCAGAAATCGTAGAAGTTTGAAAACCAGTAAACTTGTTTTCTAAGCAATACTGCTTAAAGATAGAGATTGGAGGACGACCTTCCCAAAGGCTGAAGAAAATTCAGCGATCAAACCCAATGGAAAAATCTGGAGAAGGCCTATGTCTCAGGACAACCTGACTCCCTAAAGGCCAATGATTACGTGGCAAACTGTAAGTCAGAGAAGAAAGGCTATTTTGTTTTTTTTTATTCTTCTTTATGCACCGTTGGTACAAAGGTCTTAATTAGACATTTTCTACCAGACAACCTTAGAGTGATGCAGAAAAATAATAAAGACTAAAAATACTCTAGAAAATTGAGAGATATTGACAGACTAAATTACGAGTGAATCGGTTTCTTCTAGGCAAGCGCGCTCCATCGTTGATCGCAGTGTTGCTTAACATCAAGCGAACTGGTGGTCAAGCGAAAGCCTATCATTAATAAAAGAAAACATACACAAATATGTATGTATATATGTATTATATTTTATTAATTTTTATGTTGTTTAGGGATTGAATTTCTGTCTAATCTCCTGTCGTTCCTTGAAAGATCGTGATCAATGGTCCATGGTTGTGGTGATTGTAAAAAATTCCATGGTCTTGACTATCGACCCCATCAGTCTAATGGTCCTAAGTGCGATTGCTACGCTAGAGGTCCTGGATTCAATTCCCAAGTCGAGCAAAGTGTTATGGGGGTTTCTTCAATGAAATCTCAGAAGCAGCTCGTAGTTTGAATTTGAGTCTGTTAAATGACTATAGGCTGGCCCCCTATTACATACATATACCGACGAACTATGGGTGTATATTAATATACCTCTGCTTAAACATTTGGAAAATACTGCCGTGATGGTATGTTATGTTATAAATATATGGCAAGGAAAGGCGGATTAAGTCTATACCAGTCCGACATATATATAGGCCAGTGCTGACTATTATATATTTTTTGTGAGTGAGTGTTATTTGCTGTTATATATTTTATATAACTAGCTGTTACCCGCAATTCCGTTCACGTCCCAGTAGGATGAACATACTAGAAGTCCGATTGTTGGCGGTACCTCTAGCAATAAATCGGTGGATAGTGCATTCAAAGTAGTTATTGCGTGATGCGCGTACCAATATACAGACAGACAGACAAAAATTCTAAAACTACTTATTTTGTCTTCTGTTGCTCTAATAAAGACTCCTCATATTCGTTTTTCTTTAATATCTTTAATGTACAGACATCGGCCTGTTACAATTTTATTATAGGTATAGATATGTATGTATACAACATAATTATATAATAAGTATGTATATCTGTGTATACACAGATATCATGTATTGCGTCATTAGTCTAATGGACGAAGGTATATCATATTAAATATAATAATCATTAGTCTAGCGGTCCCGAGCGTTACTGCTACGCCTGGGTTCAATTCCCAGGTCGAGCAAATTGTTATTGGGTTTTTTTATGAAATTCTCAGTAGCAGCTCGGAGTCAGGATTTGTGCCCGATTAATGGTAATAGGCTCGCCACCTATTACGAGTACATGGGACCTAAACATACCGTCGAACTGTGGGTGTACATTAGTACGCCTCTGCCTAACTTTTCGAGGAATACAGACGTGATGGTATGATATATATGTGTATACAACATATCCATCATACGATATCTTACAAGAATGTTGCCGCATGAATAAATATCACGCCGTGTCTACGGAATGTTGCCAGTTGAATAATTCATAAATGCGTCCACAGGTGGCGCTTCAGTTCAATGAGACGACGGTGGAATACGACGAGGGAGATGACCCGGATGCCGTCACATTACTGTCCATACTACTCGTCGGTTAGTACACAACTTCATAATAGTTTATTACGGACTTCAAAAAGACGACTACAATTTCTAATATTATTTTTGTTTACTGGTTTCTGAGACTTACGCGAATATTATACATTGAAATAAAACTACTTTTTACGGATTTTATCGCGTTGTATTGATATTATTTGATTCCCGACGTTTCGGATCCTTTACAGCCAATAATTAACAAAAATGTAAGGTAGCTGTTAGTAATTGTAACATTAAGACGTCCAACAACTTAGTCTACCCGTGACCATGGATGCTGTAAAGGATCCGAAACGTCGGGAATCAAATAATATCAATACAACGCGATAAAATCCGTAAAAAGTAGTTTTATTTCAATTATTTTTGTTGTTGCAATTAGTTAATTTTTATTGATGTTTATTGTTATGTAATGTTCCATAGTCAATAAATACTTATTTTATTATTTTTATTTTATTTATTATTTAATAAAATTTTAAATATTTGCAATAACTAGTCAAATGCCTCATTAGTCTAACTAATAGTTCGATTCCCAGATCGAACAGGTTTTTATTTTATTCGTGATAGGCTTACGCTTGACCGCCAGTTAGCCTGATGTTAAGCGATTAGTAGGTTATTGGGTTTTTCTATAAAACTGAGACTGGTTTAAAAGATTGATGTTATCACTCTTTATCTTTATCATCTCTACATAAATTGAAAACCCCAGCTACGGTCCTGGGATCGTCCCAGGTCGAGCAATGTTCTTGGGTTTTTCAATGAAATTCTCATTAGCAGCTTGTATTCTGGATTTGTGCCCAGTTCGTGGCCATAAGCTCGCTCCTTATTATATGGGACCTAAAACATAGTGGCAACCTGTGGGCTTACTACAGTTTACCTCTGCCTAACCTGTCAGTGAAATAAGCCTGATGGTATATAATAAAACTTAAAAAATAAATAATATACATTTTAAAGCTGTTTTGATCTTTAGGTAAGCACTTAGCGAGACGTGTTCTTCTCAGTTCAGTGAGCAGACAGTCTTGTAGATTTCACTGCCCAAAGCCTTTGAAAAATGAACCCTTTCAGATGATGGAAGACAAGCTAATCTTATACTCATTTACTTTGACGATAAGATATTTAAACTATTAAAACAGAAACAAAGAAATTTAATATAGTATATTTAAGTACAGTCAACAGAACATCAAGTTACCACAAACTGTCAAATTTCTCCAATGGATAATAAACTCTATTATTTGAAAATCGATTGAAGAAATTTGACAGTTTTAGATTTCATGAACTGCTGTTGACCGTATAATGTAATAAGAAGTGAGACTAACAAACTCGAAGCTAAGAGAGGTAGGGCATAGTGGAATTGAATAATTTCACTCACAATTGGAGCTGCTCGACTGTGGAAGTATCTCCACCTTGCAGAAAATCGTAGCCAAATAACATTGCTCCGTGCTATGTTGTGTTCCTAACGGTTAGCAAAGCCGCTAGAGCTTCGCGAGGAAGCGTTGTGTTGGCAGTGTGGGGGACCGGTGGTGTTTTGTTACCACCGCTGTTATGTATGGCAGCATGTCTCCTATGCTACCAGTCGAACGATTCCTCCTTAATTTACAGGGTCGGCAACGCGCGAGTGATACCCCTGGTGTTGCAAGCGTCCATAGGCTACTGTAACCGCTTACCATCAGGCGGGCCGTATACTTGTTTGCCACCTTAGTGGTATAAAAAAAAAGCTATGACTGAGATTTCAAATAAAAACCCAATAACACTTTGACACTCGACCTGTAACTCCAACCTAGGACCTCTAGCATAGCAGACGCGTTGAGGACCGTTGAGATAACGAAGCAATTCATGAAATATAATGTTTATTTTCTTTAGGATCATTTTGATGGCATGTTTGGCGTAGTGGCTGAGCGATCGGCTTCTGCGCTACGTGTTGTGGGTTCGATTCCCGCACTGAACAAATATTTGTATGATCTAAAGGTAGTGTTTGTGTATGTGAGAATTTGTGTTTGTAAACGCACCCACGATACAGGAGAAAATCATAGTGTGGGGCAATGTTTAAAAAAAAAATTTATCAAAACACTAATTTAATAAAAATACTTATTAGCGTGTGATGTAATTTAATTCTGATATTTAAAAAATGTTCTAATATAGTAAGTAGTAGATAAGATAAAATATGTTTAGACGATATATCTTATCTTATCTTTTGGCAGTCATATCTTATCTTACCTAAAAAAATTGGGAGTTCCTTAACCTCATACATAATTAATGTAACTAGGATTCAACAGGATCTAGGCTCAGCCTACTAAATTTCAAAAGTGTATTCTACTAAACCAAAAGCAACGTCAAAAGCTGTTAAATTTGATTAAATTTAGATCGAAAACGGAATCGATTAGACGCAAAGGTGACATATTATCATATTTATGACATTGAAACTATTTTAAAAATATAATTTAAACATTAATTAAGTAGAAGTACCCTGCTGATTAAATGTTTATATATATATTTTTTTTATTCGTGATAGGCTTAAGCTTGACCGCCAGTTTGCCAGTTTATATAAAACTAGCTACCCGCTCAAGGTTTCACCCGCGCTGCTCCGTTCCTAAGAGGCGTAGCGTGATGTTATATCGCTGGTTTAGATGAACAGGGTATTAACTCAAAAAAAACTTTTTTCGAGAGAGTGATTTCAAATCCATATATTTCCATTCCTAGAAATAATTGTTAACAAAGATACTACCCCGCCCCCCGCTAATTTGACGTCATATCGTTATGCAACCCCGTTCATTAGAAAGATCGCATGGTTTTTAGTAAAACTGTATTTTTAAATTTCGTAGTCGTTATTCGTAAATTTTGAGTTAATATCCTGTTCATTCATACAAACGATATAGCCTATAACCTGCCTCGATAAATGGACTATCCAACACAAAAAAAATATTCAAAATCGTGTCAATAGATCCAGAGATTACCAACTAATAACTCTACAACCTCACAAACTTTACCTCTTTATAATATTAGTATCGATGTATTAAACAAAGTTACCTTCAGGTCAACAACCTTTATCGAAGCTAAAGGATTTAGGATAGAGGCACGTAGGAATCTTATTTTCATTCTGAGCCAAGGTTAAACGTAGTTTACCGGTCCGTTATCATTCCACGGATATTGTGAAAGCTAAGAGGAAATCGCGCTCTGGAGTTCGGTATCAGAGACGCATTTTAACCGACGTGTCATCTTCAATTTACTGAAGAAATCAATTAAGTTTGGATTATTGGGTAGTTGACTGGTGTTTGTATAAATGGATGGATGAATGAATTATACTTTATTTGCTATAAGTATTGGTACAGTTCGATCTTAACTGTATATTTAGAGCCAAAACACATAGTCATAATGGTGACATGTGTAACTATTTTTATACAATATTAAGAGGTCATTTTTTTTTTCTAAAAACTTCATGCATTACTATATTATAATTAGGTATTAACAAATTTATATTAAGAGTATTCAATACAATCAATTACATTTCAATCAAAAAATGAAAATATAACAGCCTTAATGAAAAATTTAACTAAATACTATTCGTATTCTGAAAAAAATATTTAAATCGGCTAATAAAGTTCCAAGATATTAAGGATTTAAAGTATTGGTGAGGTTGAGAGGGGATGCTTTGTCCCTTTGATGTCACAATAGGCTAGTCGACTGGTCTTTGATTTATTAAAAATAATAGTCCTATTTAAAATATTCGTAGGCTGAAAAAATAATTTAAATCAAGTCATAAAGTTCTAAGATACGAGCTTTTAATGTTTTTGGTAAGTAAAGTACTCTCAAAATCGGTCTAGCTATTTCAAAGATTAACCGCAACAAACAGACACTGCATTTACTGCTTCTGTGGGAAGTGTGTACCAAGTGGGTATGCAGAAACTTCATACAAAATCCCAGCGCAGTACCGCCCGATATTTTGACCGCCATCGGTAGCTAATATCGCTTTATATCTCAATAGGTGCTCAATGACTGCCTCATTAGTCTAGTGGTCCCAAGCGCGACTGCTATCCTAGAGGTCCTGGGTTCGATCCCCAGGTCGAGCAAAGGGTTATTGAGTTTTTCTATGAAATTCTCAGTAGCAGCTCGGAGTCTGGATTTGTGCCCGATTAATGGCAATAGGCTCGCCCCCTATTACATGGGACCTAAACATACCGGCGAACTGTGGGTGTACATTAGGACGCCTCTGCCTAATCCTTCGGGGAATAAAGGCGTGATGGTACGTTATGTTATCTCAATAGGTCTTCAGCATCACTACTTCCTCTATCTCCGCTGATCTCTGGTAATTTACCGGTTAAAACCGGTAAAACCCGTTAAAGCAGGTTAAAACAGATAACTCTATAACAAGGATCTGACGATATCTCATTTTCATTATAAGATCACTCTAGCTACGTTATTACCTTCGAATTTTCTCCCACTTGAAAATGAAGGAAATTACATAACATACTCTACTATCTGGCGGCTCCAGCAAATACTTCCAGTCTATTTCGCGCCTCGTGCGCCGCTAAGCGGTTCAATTTCCTGAAACTAACAGACTGATGCAAGTTACGTATCGTCTGATCTTAGTAAGTATGGGAACATGTCAATAAGCTGCAAAATGAATACTTGGTGATGAAATATTATGTTGGAACTGGAAACAGCTAGTCTCGGGACTGATTCAAATATACACTATTTTTTTTAAAAAACCTGTCTGATCCGAAAGGGGTATTTATATTAGGTACGAGTATCAAATAAAATAAGATACATTAAATATTAATGAAAGTAAATATATTAATCTTAATATAAAACTCAAAGGTGACTGACTGACTGACAAAGTGATCTATCAACGCACAGTCCAAACCACTGGAGGGATCGGGCTGAAATTTGGCATGCAGGTAGATGATATGACGTAAGCATCCGCTAAGAAAGGATTTTGATAAATTCTACCCCCAAGGGGATAAAATAGGGGATGAAATTTGTATGAAACTTTGTCAAATTTAAACCGATCGGGCTGAGACTTTGCATGCATATAGCTACTATGACGTAAGCATCCCCTAAGAAAGGATTTTGATAAATTTCGACCTATGTAGGGGTGAAATAGGGGATGAAAGTTCATATGGAACAAAGTAACTATTCCACGCGGACGAAGTCGCGGGCAAAAAGCTAGTGACGTATAAAATTCAAGGCCGTCGTACCCAAATTGACAAAATTACCCCAAAATTCCGAAAATTTTTATAATGTTAAAAAATTATCATAGGACTTCTATGTTTGGCACCAAGAGGCGGTGACGTTGTCACCGTAATTAGTGCCATTTCAGTTTCCTCGTTTTATATTGTATTTTCTTGTAAATTTAAAATTATTGTATAAATGAAACCGGATCTTGATACTTTCACGGATATAATATGACAACAAATGAAACCATAGCATATTATATACTGTAAAATTGAACACAATAATTATTTTTTAATTATTAATTTAATTTAATTGTCTCATAAGCGCAATTTTGCGCTACTTAATACATGTTTATGCATGTTTCTAATGACTATTCGCGGACATTCTTGCACTGTTTGTCAAACTGAGATCAGAGAGTGCTAGTCCTGTTGCTTCCAAATTCCAGAAACTAGAGTTTCACAGTCTAAAATCTCTATGCATTTGAAGGAATCTAAGATTGCTTCTACTGTAAGGGGACTTGAAAGCAAAATCCTGTTTTAGCGCTCGCAACATGCGCATTATAGTACAAGAAATGAAACCACGTGTAAATTCTCTCAACTATCTTAAATGTACATTAGTTAACAACATCGAGAGTTCAATCGCTAACTAGTAATCTGATGGTGCCAAGTGAGTCTGGGTTTGGTATTAATATTCCAGTAACAGCAGTTCGACGACACGTTTGGCGTAGCGGCTGAGCGTTCGGCTTCTGCATCACGTGTTGTGGGTTCGATCCCCACACGGAGCAAAAATTTGTATGATCTACAGGTAGTTGCCCCGGGTCTGGGCGTTTGTATATGTGAGAATTTGTGTTTGTAAAAGCACCCACGATACAGGAGAGAATCCTAGTGTGGGGCAACGTTTTTTAAACAAAAAGAAAAAGAAAAGAAAAAAGCAGTGGGGGGTTCTAATTTAAATAGTAAATGATATTTATTTTCGCAAGTAGATTTAAAGACATTTTTTTGTCAATTTTTCAGTCCAATATTTCCTAACTGATGGCCTCTGAGAAGAAACACCGAAACTTAGAGAATCAAGGTCCCTTTTATAATCCACCCTTCCCTCACGTGCCTTATGGTCCTTTTTAACGTGGGAGAGCCATACTTCGGCACGAATGGGTCGGCTCGACCAGAGTGATAACATGGCCTCACAGAAAACCGGCGTCAAACAACGCTTACGTTGTGTTTCGCCGAGTGAGTGCGGTTACCGGAGGCCCAATCCTCTTTTAAAAGGCGGGCAATGCACTTGTGACTCCTCTGGTGTTGCAGGTGTCCATAGGCGGCGGTAATCGTTTACCATCAGGCGATCCGTATGCTCGTTTGTCCCCCTATACCATAAAAATAACGAATATCATAGGTTTTCATTACATTATGTGCGTGGCACAACGTAGAGAAATATCTGGAATAACCTTTTGAAGCAAGCGCCATAGCAGCTTTGAGCTGATCCACTCTGACAGATGGTAAGCATGGATTGGTCATTGTTTAGCTCAACCATAATGTAGTATCGTCTAATGCTATTGACATAATATAGGATGTAGGTTAGCGCAGTTTAGATCTAATAAATTTGACGACAAATGGTTCCATTCCTGCAAGAAAAAAATCTTTGTATCACTAACAAACATGAAATTAAATTAAATTACGTAAGTACACACAAATACAACATAGTTTATTCATAGAGAAGTAATAAATCGCCAATTATTGTTATCCTTTTTTCGAAATTTTTGACTTTGCACTTAGTCTTACAGTGAAGTTTTTTTAACATTGTAAATGCGAACGTTTCTACGCCTCAATGGCTGAAACCAATTTTGATAAATTTTGGTATAAAGATAGATTGAACCTTGGCAAAGGAAATAGGCGTTTTGTCTCAAAATTCCTTAGGGTTGCGAATGAAACATCTATAATACATTAAACCAACAATATAAATATCTATAATAAAATCTATTGTCCTCAGGCATATTCCTATCGCTGCTGATCTTCTTGAGCGTAGCGGGGAACATACTGGTGTGCATCGCAATATACACGGACCGTGGTTTACGACGTATCGGCAACCTCTTCCTAGCATCGTTGGCGATCGCTGACATGCTGGTGGCAGCTGCCGTCATGACTTTTGCCGGGGTCAATGACTTGCTCGGGTGAGAATGAAATTATATTTATTTCTCTAAATCTTTTAAAGACACTTTTACATTGTTTTAATATTTTTTTGAATCTCCGTGATCCTATTCCACAAATATTTTTAAGACTTAAAAGGTAGTGGTTCCGCGTCTGTGTATTTCGGTGGCAATGACCACTTACCATCAGGCTCAGGCTCGTCTGCTGGTTTCGCGACAGAATCAATAAGAAAAAGAAATCTCCTACAACTTTTTCTCATTGTTCTAGGATTTTGATTAACGATGTTTTGACTTTGTTGACATCAAAATTTTCCCAGAATTCAGTTATTCGATTTTTCCATGAAACTATCCTCAGTTTTGCTTGTTTCCAATTTATGTTTGTTTGTCACCGAAGTTCAATATGAATGTTTTCGCAACCGCATTTATTGCCAGAGAGCTTTTTAACAAGTTTACTATTCAGTAAATAACGTGGTTTTCATTCTAAAATTTACTGAGAGTGTTATCAAAACAACTGTTCCAGAAATCATATCTTTGATGTTTTATGTATGAAAAATAATTCTTCCACGAATAATTATTATTTGATGTGTGTCTTTAGTTCAGCTTTCGTTAGACAGAAAGATAGTTTCAATTATTTTCAGTAACACAATTAGATTTAGTAACACTCATTATAACTATTCACACCTGTATCTAGTCCGATATATTGCGAAGCAATTCCTATTAAGTAGGTTCTATCTAAGAACAGTGTACCTATTTGTACGAAAGTCCGCATTTTCTTAGTCCGTTTACGATAACATGTCGTACTTTCTCTAAGAAACCCACCTATTCCTATACCCTACTCATAAAAAATAGAAAGAGAATAAGAAAGAATAAACAAACCATATTTAAGCATGTATAAAAACGACCATTATGTTTTTTTGTCACATATCAGTTAAAATGGGTGTCAGTGTAAAGTTGGTCAGAATAATGGGTAGAATCACTCCATGGTGATTCATTCATTGAATTGGGTGCAACATTGTTCTCTATACAATTTTTACCCAACTACGCAAAAAGAAAGGCTAATTAATTTAACAGTTGTAACAACAGTTTATGTATGGATGTTCGATCCTAGCTCTAAAACTACTGATCAGATTTTCACAAGTGATGTGCCGATTGATTCGTCTTTACAGTAAGATGGTTATAGGCTACAAATTTTCAAAAAAAAATTAAACAATATGGCCTACGAAATATAATAAAAGGAACCAAAATTTTAGTGGTTGGATGCCGCTATTATCTGTTGGTGCTAACTTAACTATACCTAAGGCGGCATGCGACCACGGTTATAAAATAGACACCACTGTTCTTGGATATACAAAAACTGTCTGATTACATACCTACTTTTCAATAGAATTTTTTCGTTGTCGGGTTTTAGTTTGATAACTTTCGTTTTATTAAGAACACAGAGGTAGACATCATTTTTTTTTCTAATTTTTATTCTTACTTCTTCTTAGGTACTGGGTATTTGGCGAGCAGTTTTGTGACACCTGGGTGGCGTGTGACGTCATGTGTTCCACCGCGTCCATACTCAACCTGTGCGCCATCTCGCTCGACAGATACATACACATCAAAGACCCACTGAGGTAAGAATACGAGTGTAAACTGTACTTTATTTATCATAGTAATAGAATATAAAATAAATACTACATTTCGGTGCGTCAGCTGAATCATTAGGTTAATCATATTGTTTATATATTACGTAGAAAAAAATTATTAAAAATTAGTTGTATTATTTAATATTCTCTATTAATTGATATATTTTTGATGATCTTCACGATAGTTCAAGCAATATTGCTTGTTGCGTATAGTAAGCAATATTGATTCTAGGCGGCGTATCAAGATGAAACGTGCACCAGATTTTAAATTAAACCTCTATCAATACATCGGTGAAAACTGCATTCAATTTCATGCAGTAGTTTTTGCGTGATGCGCATACAAACATTCAGACTAAAAAATTGTTATATTGCCTTTTGTTGCTCTAATAAAGACCCCCCGATATTATTTTTTCTTTATTATCTATGATGTACAGACATCAGCCTGTAACAATTTTAGTTTAGATAGGTATAGTAGATTTCGAAGATGGATCACTATCCATCTGAGATAAGTTTCCTTGTCCTAACAAGTCATATTCATATTTAACAGAGATACTCAACATTTCCAACTAAAGTGCGATGCTAAGGCAAAACTTCATAATCCTTTTAGCATACCAATTCTGTTCTGAACTCGTTACCAAGTATAGAATAGTTGAATGAAACTTGATAAATCCCTTATGAAGATACAAGTTTTAATAACGTTATCGAAGTTCGTTTACTCAGTACTTTCTTGAAAATTGGGTTAACGGTGATTGATAACTTGGTACGAATATGATGACAGAGGGTATTTTAACTTACTTACAACGAACCAGCCCCGGATCTAGGGGTGGAGGGGGGCAAGAGGGCGGCAAATTTACACTTGGCAGACGAATACACAATTTTCATCATGAATTGCTATATACTAGCAATTCGGCATTATGCTGAGATTGGACCGATTTGTAAGGTTCACCTGTGTAGCACAATTTAGTTAGTAAGTATCTCCTTAGTTAAAATTTTCTTACTGTATTCAGGTGCCTTTTACAAATAAATATATTTCTCTTTCTTTCTTCTTTTTTTCTTCTTTCTTCTTTCTTTCTTCTTTCTTCTTTCTTTCTATACATAGAGTATTTAAAATTATTTCTGAATCTGGCGAACTTGTGGCGTTCTTTTCGGGCTGCCTATGACCATGACAGTCTCTCATGGCTGAAATGATGATGATAACGGTAAAAATATATGAAGGCGGGGACGACATTTATCAATTTTTGCCCCGCCTCTAAAAATTTCAAGATCCGGCGCTACAACGAGCTAAGTTCTTTACACAAGATTTTACTCAATATTGCAGTAGATGGCGCGAATTCGGCACTGAGATATTATGCATTTAGATAATAAGCCTTAAAATAAATCAATCATGTGTGTTTGAGAATATATATACAACGTGTAATAGAATAAGCGCAAGATCTGAAAGTTGTTTGTTCAGAATCGATTATTGAATCGATTACAGTGGTTTTTAATAGGTGTTAATTTTTCCATCTACCTGAAATCGATCCATCAGTGGGTCGAGGTATAGAAAACTGGAACCTATTTGCACAAATTGTTATTGTGTGCGTGTGTGCATCGATATCGTAGTCGTTGCGAGTACGATTGTGGTGCGGCCACAAGTTTTACGTTTAGCTGATACTAATTTCTTGAAAAAAATATGCTTACATGTCTCAAAATTACTTTCGGGTTTCATGACATAACATTACATACCATCACGCCTGTATTCCCCGAAGGGTTAGGCAGAGGTGTACTTAATGTACACCTACAGTCCGCCGGTATGTTTAGGTCCCATTATAGGGGGCGAGCCTATAGCCATTAATCGGGCACAAATCCAGATTCCGAGCTGCTAATGAGAATTTCATAGAAAAACCCAATAACACTTTGCTCGACCTGGTGATCGAACTCAGGACCTCTAGTGTAGCAGTCGCACTTGGGACCACTAGACTAGCAAAAAACAAAGTGAGGGCCGAACCTTATTCGCTATAAAAATTAATAGATAATCACGGTACGCTACATAAAACTGATCGAAGTTATGGCTAAATGGTCTGACAGTGCTGGTCTGGTTATAAAAGTGAAATTTGCTCCAATAAAAAACGACCATATAGTTTTTATAGCGACAAATCAGTTCATGTTAACACAGTGTATGGTATATATTTACGAGGATATTCTATTACCTTACGATTTTTTATTAAGGCTAGATTATTCGATCTAGGTCACCAAATTAGTTTTCTTATTGTTTTTTTTCTTTTGTAAAAATTTGTCTGCCTCATTAGTCTAGTGGTCCCGAACGCGACTGCTACGCTACGAGGTCCTGGGTTCGATCCCCAGTTCGAGCAAAGTGTTATTGGGTTTTTCTATGAATTTCTCAGTAGCAGCTCGGAGTTTGGTTTTGTGCTTGGTTAATGGCAATAGGCTCGCCCCCTATTACATGGGACCTAAACATACCGGCGAACTGTGGGTGTACACCTCTGCCTAACCCTTCGGGGAATACAGGCGTGATGGTATGTTTATGTTTCTTTTGCAAATTGTAGGTCTACAAGTCTTTCGTTTAACAACTTTATTTTTCTATAAAACGTGTTAAGAAAACCCGTGAATGTATTGTTAGGTATCAAAATCCGTAATCATTTTCATTTTTAAAGTAAAAAAATCCCCGTTAAAAAATGTAAAATGAGAAAACTGAAATGGCAATACTTACGGTGGCAGCGACACCGTCCGTGGGTGCCAAAAATACTAAGACATATTATGATAGTTATTTAATAGTAAAGGAAAAAATTCAATCGCGGGCAGGATTCGAACTTGCGTCATCTGGTTTGATATACAAGACGCTCTGACCTCTAAGCCACCGCGAACCCTACCCGCATGATTGATAAGGTGACGTTACGTGACATATTATGATAGATTTATAATATTTAAAAAATTTGCTAGATTTTGATTGTCAATTGTGGCAATATGGGCACGACAAATGACATTAATATGTTTACTTACATGAATATTTAAAGTTTCTTATTATATTTCTTATTAGTGATGTCATTTGGATACTACACCCCTTTCGGATCGGACAGGGTTTTTTTAACATAGAGTTTAATCTGCCAAAATTGCCAATTTATTATAACGATTTTTAATCCATTTTTAGTACCCAGTTATGAATATTGTATAAATAATATCGTGATTAATACTGTCATGAACCTAGAAAATATTAAGACATAAAATTTTCGAAAAACCTACGAATGTCTTTTCCCTAAATACCGATATTAGATACTTTTTATTTTAGGCTTAAGTCAAGGCTTCTGTTTGGCTCTACACCTAAATTTGGAAACGATGAAAATGACTAGCACATTCATAATAAATATTATAATAGCCTTATGAACAATAAACCGGGATAAATTAAAAGAGCCTAAACGAATGATGATATTGATATTTGAAAATTGTTTTTGGAATTTCTACCATAATATTAGGTAATACGAGAAACGCTACCCAAGAACCTCAGGAGTCACACAATATGAGAAACCAGAGAAATACAGCGACTTATTTATATGAACAACAACTAAAAGTACTTCCTTACACGTGTTACCATTTCAAGAAATACTTTGGTGAACTAGAAACCTCGGTTTTACTTCCTTATAACATTATTTTTCAGAATTAAATAATATTGGTGTTACGAATTGCGTAACACCAATATCAAATTGGTGTTACGCAATTGCGTAGTAAATAATAGGATAGTTTCGCAAAGTCTTGTGAAACCAGATAACTCAAGGACTATTTAACTACATAATGGAGGCCTATATTTTCAAATTAAGGAACGGTGTTAATAAAACAAGTCTCACGTTCACCGAAAATAATTAAGGAGCAATTGTGGGCCTAAAGCAATATTCGTCATTAAGGACTACGCTCAATATGCCGTATCATTCTGCGGCCTTCAATGAATCCACTAGAGCAGAAAAAATAATTCAAAGAAGGCATTATTTCCTGCGTCACTGTCTTTCTTTCTTTCAGACTTCATAAACCGCCGAGAAAATATCTCAGACATGCAGGTTTCCTCGCAATCTTTTCCTTCATCGGTATGCAAATGATAAATAATCTTATTAACACGCCTATGATTTCGATAAGTCAGAGGTGCGTGCCTTAGATTCTAACTCGAGACCTTGGACTTTGGACTCCAATGGTCATATCGGTTATCACTGCTATATATTGCTGCTACACTGCTATATAAGTCATATAAAAAAAAATTAAAATTTAAAGAAACCCCCGACATAAAAACATTTAAAAAGGAAAAAAATCTAAGTATTGTCCATTTACGTTTAATATAACTAGACTATTTTAATCCACGCATCATTGTGTCGGGGGACCGCTCTTGTGCTCGTGAAAATGCATCATTTGTACCCAAACACAAGGTCGATGCTGCACACCGTTGAGGACTTTTTCTTCTGACGGGTTGGATATACTGCAGGATTTTGTAATATCATTGACAAGTGACAGGATTTCAAATTCCGAATCGATCAGACCCGTGGAAGTTATTTATATCTCTTCATCAAGAATAGAGGTGATGATCTGCAAACGGCTGAGCCAATTTTTTGGAAACATACGTAAGAACATTCTCGAATAACACAACGGTCAAACAAAAAAAAAAGATCAAAATCGGATCATCCGATCAGGCGCTATGATGACAGACAGACACACAGATACACACTACAAACAAAACACCCCTCTTTTTCGTTGAGGGTTAAAAACGAAATATAACTTATTCACTCACTGATTAATCACATGCACTATAAAGGCTTCTCCGTATCATGGCTGTTTGTTTTCGGAGCATTTATTTCATGTTAAAGATATTTCTATTACGGTGTTGATATGGTACGATATATTGGACGGCGTCCTTTAACCTTAATAAAACTCGTATTCAATAATATTATATAATAATTCTTCTTAGAACAACGTAAAAGTGATACTAAAGTCCTTTTGTCATTTCTTATCTATGAACTCCGGTTTTCCGTAGCTTACAACGTTTTTACTTTTCCTAATACTTTCACGCTACTTTGATCTTTGTTACAAAGGACCAAGATATATTATCAAGTGAAAATTTTTCGTGATATCAAATTCTTTTGTTTCTGGTATATACATGCGTACACAATTCAAATATTGTCATTGTAGGAATGTTTTCACATCGTGACATTATGAGAACCGACTGTCTTAGCTTGTTATTTTTATATTAGATATGTCTAGCGTTTGTATTTTTGCTTTTGTATCGTTTTATTTATCGGATACCTACGAACAAAGAAAATATAAATAGCACATTATTAAATTTGGTATAAAAACCTCATTAAGTAGATACATTCTTTTGTTTTGTACTAAAACAATAGAAGGTTTGGACAACATAGCTAATTGTAAATGAAAATCCCATGTTCAACATTATCTCAAACAAAAAGTAATTATGACGGAAAACAACAACACCTGAAACTGGATTTATTAGAGCTATGCCGAAATCCGCGGATATTTTTACATTTTTTTAAATGAAATTTTCATAAAGAATAATAACATTAAATTTAAAATATAAAAATCACTCGCAGCATCAAGACATGGTTACCATATTCTTACAATATCATTGAAGTAACATTAAGTACTTAAGTTTCTCACATCCTTTCATGAACCAGAAAAGTGATGATAACTTTCAAACGGCTGGCCAGATTTTCTTAAATCATAACTAAGAACACCCTCGATCAAATCACCTTACAAACTTAGAAAACTGAATCAAAATCGGTCCATTCGTTTGGGCGCTACGATGCAACAGATAGACACACAGATACACACGTTAAACTTATAACACCCCTCTTTTTGTGTCGGGGGTTAAAAAATAAGAATATCTAATAGATAAAAAGTTAATCAACCTTTTTATAACTATCATGGACCCTTTTCCTCTGGGTGAGGTTGGAGGTCTGTCGGACTCGTTAAGCCGTATGGCCTCCTTTGCCATGTAATGACGGCAATAGGATTCGAGACATTTGCTACGCTTACGAATATCCACAATTAGTTTAATTAAACTTAGTTGATTGGTTGATGTTGAAGTTAAATGATTGAAGGTCGTCACTCGGTATTGTATACTTTACTGGTACCAGTTGAAATACATATTTTACTTATTAACTACTAGCTTCCGCCAGCGGCTACGCCCGCTTTATCAACGACCCATGTCACTTCCCAGAACAATATAATCAAATAATTTTCCCGTTTTTGCAACATTTTTTAATTGTGCTCCGCTCCTATTGATCGTAGCGTGATGAAAAGTATACTATAACCTGCCCAGGAGTATGAAGAACAATCGTACCAAGTTTACCACTAAGGTAGTAAACAAGCATACGGCCCGCCTGATAGTAAGCGGTTACCACAGCTTATGGACGCTTGCAACACCAGGGGTTTCACTCACGCGTTGCCGACCCTGTAAATTATGGAGCGATAGTTGGGCTGGTGGAATAAGAGACAATAGCGTGATGCTTATCCTACCTGCTAACAAAACACTTCCTCCAGAAGCTCTGGCGATTTTGCTGACCGTTAGGAACACAACATAGCACGGAGCTATGTTATTTGGCTACGATTTTCTGAAGTGGAGGTACTTCCCCAGTCGGACAGCTCTAATTGTGAATGGAATTATTCGATTCCACTATTTGATTAAATTTATTTGTAAATAAAATAGTACCCACCTATATTTATATATGTGGTATATTTCTTTGTAGGTATCGTCTTTGTCTATCTTTTTGTATTTTTTTATTCATTTTCCATGCTAGGATGATAAAATTATTTTAAGTGACAGAAAAATTCGGCCATTGGCAGGATTCGAACCTGCGTCTTCTGGTTCAATACACCAGACGCTATGTCTATGATATTTACAATGTGCTATGTTATTTGTCTAATATTTAACATATTTAAAAGGTACTTTCTCCCCAGATACGGGCGCTGGGTGACCCGTCGCGTGGCAGTCGTGACAATCGCCATGATCTGGTTACTAGCCGGGCTGGTCAGCTTCCTGCCGATATCTCTGGGTCTTCACAGGCCTGATGAAGAGGCCCTCGCCACCCAGAAACCGCCCAGATACCCCACGTGCGCGCTGGTCCTGACGCCGACGTACGCAGTCGTCTCCAGTTGTATATCCTTCATACTACCATGCATTGTGATGATTAGTATATACTGCAGGTGAGTTCATAGATACAGGAGCACTATTTGAGTAAATTAACGCTTATAATATGCTAGCAGCCCGTCTCGACTACGCACTGGTGGACATTATTGAAGTTTTAGTAGGAATCCCTAATTTTTTCAGTAATAAATACAGCCTATGTTAATTAGGAATAATGTAGCATTCTAATGGTGAAAGAATTTTTGAAATTGGCCCAGTAGTTTTTGAGTTTATTCTTTACAAACATTCAAAAATACAAATCTTATCTTAATTGGTATATTATGTTAGTGTATTTTATTGAATATGCTTTATTTCGTTATATTTTAACCGTTGCAAGTCTAGTACATACTTAATATGAAATTTACTACAATGATTATTTTTCAAGTTCGTTTCAAATCGTTAAATAATTATAATTATATCCTTTATCAA
Organism: Acronicta aceris; assembly: GCA_910591435.1. Classification (NCBI taxonomy): domain Eukaryota; kingdom Metazoa; phylum Arthropoda; class Insecta; order Lepidoptera; family Noctuidae; genus Acronicta; species Acronicta aceris. The sequence goes on along the minus strand of OU342780.1, from coordinate 5,417,643 downwards.
AAGTTATTATTAATAACTTACTACTAACTGCTGTATTATGATACTGCCAATGCATTTCTTCCCATTTTCTCAAAGTTTTTAAGAGATGGCGGTAGTAGTAAGAAAGTCCCAGCAGATACACTTTTTATTCGTCCAGTGTTTACTATATTGGATTTCCTGTAATACAAAATACCGCACGATACTCTGGGGATAAAGACAAATCTTACGTTAAATCATTTGTTAAAATCATTTTTTTTTTCTGTCCTCTTTTTTATGTTTTGCGGGCTATATTGTCATGTTTTTCAAAAATTCATAGCCTATAATGATCTTACTACAAAGACGAATCAATCGACACCTCATTTGCTAAAATTTGATGAGTAGTTTTTGAGCTATGATCTAACATCCATACAATACGTATGTATTGTATGGATGTTAGATCCATACAATTACTATTAATTAACATCCATACAATACATACGTATTGTATGGATGTTAGATCATAGTTCAGTGATCATAGATCAATGTTAGATCATATGTATGTATGTATGATCATACATACATACATACATAGACTGTTAAACTCATTACCCTTCCTTTTTCGTAGTCGGTTAATGATACATGAGTCCATGTTATTACTATGAGTTGTAAATATACATTTTATTAACAAAAAACAAACTTTAATAACATACAAACGTAAGAAGTGTAATAAGAATTTCCTTTCATCATTCGATGTAAAACAACGCGAAAATATTATTACTTGAATTCCAAATGAAGTCATATTTATTTATCATAATAAATTCGAGGCCTATTGTTCAAATAAATAATAGACAGGAAATGAAATATTTTCATAAGACGCAGCGTGGAAACAGCTTTGTATTTCATCTAAATTATTGAACATTTCTTTACAAATTTCACTTCTCTTTGACAGTTTATACCTATTCGTAGTAGAGTAATGTAGTAGTTTAATTAACTTTAAAAGTAATTGAAGTGATGTGTGATTTATTAATTAAGTTTCTATGGAAAGAAAAAGTGCAAATCTTCCCGGAAAAAAACACGTCCTCTTCTCTATGGGATTTTTGTACAGGATAACATCTGTCGGGTCAGCTTCAGCAAAGTTCATATAATTATGTAAACAAGGAGCGTGCTTTATCAGTTATCACACTTTTTTTAAAGACTACTCCTTGATGGAACGATGCCATGATGCAATGTATAGTGTACGTATCCGAATGAAGTTTATATATATTATGAACGTGTGGACTATGGTCTAATCACTCTCATTCTCATAGAAGACCCGTGACCAGCAGGACGAATGTACGGGATGCTGATTATGATGATGATATTCATATATCATCATCATAATCAGCTCTCGGACCCGGACTCACTCCCGGACTTCTAAATTGAGACACCTAGCTTAATGAGTTTGTATCGTCCATAACTTTAAATAATTATATGAATTATCAAAAAAACTGTCTTCAAACTCAGAACTACAACAGTACATGAGCCTAATATTGAATTATATGCCAGCTACAAAACTGCATAAAAACTATTTGGTCATTCATATATTTTTTTAAAGTTATGGACGATACTACCTCATAGCTAGGTGCCTCGATTTAAGAGTCCGGGAGTGTAGTTATTTTGATAATTATACTAAAACTTTTTTGAATACTAAAAATATTGGTGTACTATGATCACTTTATTCATGATTTCAAAATCTACGCCTAAAACCTACGCCGCATGATTCATTGTAGTAAAGACAAAAGACATTGCATATCGTGAATCACAGATATATGTGATATCTATTGTTATATATATTTTATTCTAGACATACTATAACTAATATCGTGGGACGCATAACTCAATTGTCAAGCCAGACGTAGATTTATAGAGTATTGCGATGTCGCTACAATTGTTGGTTGTAAACCGAAACCCATCTGTTATGTTTGAATCTTTAATTCATTTCGAAGAATATGGTAGAGTAACACCTGTAAAAGTTTAGTTTCTCCATCAATAAGATAGAATAAATACAATTTTGTTTCCATGTTTCTTCTCAGTAGTGTTCCATTAAGAAATGCTGGTGTTATCTGTGTAGTTAAATAATACTAAATTTAACATTAAAAAAACCCGCAGCATCAAGACGTGGTTACCATGTTCTTGCAATATCATTGAAGTAATATACCAAATTTCAAAAGACCAGAAAATAGCTGAGAGTCTTCAAACAGCTGGCGGCCAGATTTTCGTTAATCATAGCTAAGAATATTGTTGATCAAGTCAGCTTTCAAACAAAAAAAAAACTAGATCAAAATCGGTCCATTCGTTTTGACGCTGCAACAGACAGAGACACACGTTAAATTGATAACACCCTTCTTTTTGCGTCGGGGTATTTTTATTAAAAATATAATCTTCTCAACCAAACTTTTACAAAAACAAACAGACGTGTAAAAAATAATTGTCACGAATAGACCACAAAAACAGCTGTCAGCCTAAAAACAGAATATAAAAGGAAAATTTAATACTGAAGTATCTGTATCCACTTCTTCCAAAGCTATTGAAATTGAGGACTCATCAATCATGGTATTACTCTCAATAGGCTCAGGGCCAGCGGAGTATAACCAGTCTACACAATCTATCAACCGCTTACAAGTTAGGTTCTTCCACTTATTTGCACAATTTCTTGTGTTCAGTCTTTAGAGATATCTATATTGTCACTCTTATTAACGTCTGTTTTACTTCAACGAGTTGACTTTTCAATATCTTCAATAAAAGATTGAACTAGAACAAAATACTTTCTTCTTTTTTATTGTTGGTGATTTTCTCCTGTAAGTAGAAACATAATGCATTTATCATGCATCACTTCTGTTGATTTTTTATTAGTTTACGTGTTTCCCCTGGTTTCACTCGCGACCGAAAATGACGCTATGTTTAACTCGTTTAACAATATAAAAAGAAAAGAGAGAAGAAAGAAATGTTTTTATTTTCGCCCTTATGACACACAACCAATCAAAATGCAACTGTACAATCAAAAACATATATAGTACCTAGCAAAAGGTTGCGCAAAATAGAAAAACAAAAAAGGGGAGCTGGCAACACAACAGGCATGGCCATCTACCAGAGCCACAGATTAAGGAAACTATAGAAGTTTACGGTTACGGTATATAGCCTATGTTACTCAGCATACATACATATTTTCACGCCTGTCTCCCATTGGGGTAGGCAGAGACAATAGATTTCCACTTGCTACGATCCCGGCACATCACTTTCGCTTCATCTACATTCATTAATCTCCGCATGCATGATCGTCGGTTTAGGGTGTTCTTAACCTGACCTTTTTCAAGAAAAAGAAATGTATTACACTATCGGATTAGTTATAAGCCTGTAATGATAAATGTGAAGTTGGCAAATAAATAAATAAATTATTAAGAATTTGGTTTTGGTACTTTCGCCGAGGTCGGCTCCTTCCAACTCTTCCATCCGTACTGACCATGTATACACGTTTCGTCAATCTTCGTTCATCCATCCTTTCTACATGCCCAAACCACTTTGACATACTTTCTCAATCTTGTCTGTCCAGGAGTTCCGCTTCCTGCATCAAACCCTTGACCCAACCGCCTAACGAGAGCCTCCTCAGTTGTAAGACGAGGCTCTTGGCTATTAGGCCATTGGCGAAAAAGACTATCGGCACAATGATTGCTGATTCCACATTCCACATGTGGACAACCTTGTATGCCAAATCAAGCAAAATGGTCTTCTCAATAGCGGTTCGGAATTTGGATTTGGTAATAGGCTCGCCCCTATTACATAGGACCTAAAAATACCGGCGAACTGTATTTATTAAAGTATTTACTCAGGTTGTTCAGTTTTTCAGTCTTATCCCTTAATTAGTATAACAAATGGCTAGCTTTGCTTAAAATTGCAAGCAATTTGTACAAATTTACTCGGGGAAGTAAATTGCAGGTAAGAATTATGACAAAATATTAATAAGAATACCAGTAATTCCGTGTTATTTTAAAGATTAAACTGGTCAATCTTGTTTGTATATCACATTAAAAATCATCACGCCTTTATTTCCCAAAGCGTAAGGCAGAGGTGTACTCATTACCTTTACTACTACCTCTACTACTTCATGTATCCCGTATTCCCTACACAGTTCCCGTATTCCGGGAATCGAATCTGGGTTTCTAGAAACAAAAAAGTTCAAAAAAAGCAATTTACCTGGAAGTCAAATTTAGGATTTTTTGAAATGCATTGTAAATCAAATATTTCATGTACACACATCAAGTTACATAGGTATCTACAGTATAAGCTGCCCACGCATTATACAGGGTTGTTGGTAATCAATCGTAAAACGCTTAAGGGCTACTTCTCTACACCTTAACAAACAACTTTTTTTCTATGACTTTTCTCAAAACCACAATCATCAGAAAAACATATTCAAGTTCTGCCAGTACTCTCTGATATTTCTTAGCTCTTTAGACGCGGGGCGTCCTGCATCTCAACCAAGCGCAGGGCCAGCGGCCGGGCGCCAGGCGATACGTGCCGCGTTGAGTCGTACCATAGATAGGATACTATTAGAGTGTAGTTTTTTTTTTAGGAAAAAATATTAATGAATTATCAAAAGCCGTAGAACAAAAGTTGTTCGTTAAGGTAGCCTTGTAAGTAGGCATAAGCATTTTACTATTGACTACCAATAACCCGGTATGAGGTTGTCTTGGCCGTGCGTATAAACTCGGGTAAGTAAATCTGTAGTCCTCGATAATCTTAAAATTATAGAAGCATAACGTGTTGTGATAAAGGATGGCGCTATTTAATGTGTAGAGCGGCATCCCTTTCCGTCAATCGCATAACCATAAGCAATAACACGTTGTAGTACGGCCTTTGACCTCTATTATCGTTGAACATAATTAAGAATATCTCCAATTCTGCAACTTCAAAAAATCAGTAAATAAAGACAAACGTTGGTGGCTAAAGGCTATAATCTATCTTAGAACACGTTTTGTTTTAAGTCTGGATTGAAATAGGTATAACATTTTAAGCAAGACATTTCAACCTGTCTACAGACGCTCAAAGTAAAATAAGGGCCATATAGTCCACTTAAATACAAAGATAAAAGCTTAAGGGGAAGGTGCTCGTGTAGAGGGCCAAACTAAAAAAATATTACACTTAAAAAAATACAGCGTGATAAAGGAGCGGTGTGGTGTGAAAGAAGATGTAGTAACAAAGATTGGGAAAGGTACGTTAAGGTGTTTTAGGCATGTAGAGAGAATGGGTGAACGGAGATTGCTAAACGAGTATTCGTCGCGTCATCGTCGGCTATACTATGTTACCTATAGTTTTATTTAAATTTTAATTTGTTATAATTGCACTGACTAGTGTTGTTGGGTGTAAAAACAAAATATAATTTAATTTAATCCAATAAATAAATATTCAAAACTGCAATCAGTTTCCATAGATCTGCCATCTTGGGCGTGTGTTATGTGAGGTTAGTTTTCTAACTAATGGGAACATGGGAGAGGACTGCAATCAATTTTATACCTCGTAATTACAAACCTAAATGTTTACGGTCACTTCACAAAAGCGTCACAACGTGTACTTTGACGTAAGTTTCGTTTTGATCTGCCACGTACTTTTTGTTCTTTTAAATAATTAAATCTTGCTAAAAAGGCGATTACGTAAAAAAATTATGGCTTGGACGTCATTCTAAAGTAATAAATATTAGAAATAAAAATATTTAAATCTTATGCATATTCCCTATTGGCTATTTTAGCCCCTCAGTTGGGAAAATACTAGGAGGATGATGAGCTAGCCTTCGCCTTCATCAGCTATATTCGTCCACTACTGGACGTAGTCCTCTCCTAGTGAAAGCCACGGAACCCGATCTTCGGCTTTCCTCATCCAGTCGCTGCTAGCTGCTTTCCGCAAGTCGTCACTCCACCTGGCCGGCGAGCACTACGTTTGCCTAGACGCGATCTCCACTCGAGAACTCGTTTGCTCCAGCATTTGTCGGTTCTCCTACAGATGTGACCGGCCCATTGCCACTTCAACTTGCTAATCCTTTGAGCAATGTCGGTAACTTTAGTTCTCTAACGGATAACTTCGTTTCGGATTTTATCCCTCAGAGAGACTCCATAGCTCGCTGTGCGATTTTAGACTTGTTGACCAGTCTCACCGTGAGTGTCCATAATTGGGCTCCGTAGGTCATGACCGGTAGGATGCACTCATTAAAGACTTTCGTCTTGAGGCACTGTGGTATGGGTCACGAGAAGACTCGACGAAGTTTGCATTCGCCTTAAGTCTTAATAAATTATAGTAGGTACCTAGATTTCGAACTTAACTATTATTATTTACGGCTTCATTCCATTACGTACTAGATTAATTGTGGTATGTTCCAGACTGGGCCTACAGGCATTCATGTAGTCTATACAAATCTTAGAGATGGATTACGTACACGCTAGAAAATTCAAGCGGGATTTAATGCAAATTTCTTCTTTACGACTGACTATATATTTAAGGCTTCTTAAAAGCAGGTTGGTAGATAATAGGTTTCTTTGTAATCAGTCAAGTTAAATAATAGAATGTATTTTTTTAATACAATGAAATTTAGTATAGAACTTTTAATTAATTTAACCCTTCTGTTGCTTTCGAAGTTCAACATCATAATCAACCCATTTACTATCTCACTGCAGTCCACGGGCTCCTCTCAGAATGAGTGGGGTTAGGCTGTAGTCCAACACGCTGGCCTAATGCGGATTGACAGATTTCACACGCCGTCGAAAAAATCTGTCAAGCATTCAGTTTTCCTGACGATGTTTTCCTTCACCGTTTAAGCGCGTGAGAATCAATATTAATACGCACATGACATGGTTTCTTGCCGGTTCTTCTCCATAAGACCCACTATTTGGAACCGTGCACCTAGTTTTGACAATTGAAACGTTCCTGTAATATTGATCTAATTGAAATAAAACATTTGTCTTTGAGTTTGACTTCGTAAAGTCAGAGTTACGCGCCTTGGATTTGAATTCGAGACCTTTTAGAATCATATCATAATTATCACTAGGTTATTACCGTACAAACTAACCAAGTTTATGAATAAAAACTATGCTATAAATACTTTTTTATTCGCATCTTGACATCTACTATTTTAATTTATAATTTTATTTTTTTATTCACATTATTCATGCCAGCAAAATTAATAGAAATCTAATATTGCGAGTTATGTAATATTGTTACCTTATTTACTACCAATTTTATTATCGTCTAGGGAGTTGCAAAGTCTTGTCACAGCTATTGCAAAAAGTTATTACATTACCAACTTAGAATATTAAATGTCTATAAAAATAAATTTTCTTATTCATTTTTATTTTATTTTATAATAACATCACGACTGTTTTCAAAAAATGGGAGAGACATAAGTGGAGTTGTTAACAACCACAGGTCGACCGAGATGTTTGACTATAGACACTTTCAGGACTTTCCATAGAAACTTACTATAACTACATAAAAAGATAAAAAATCTAAAATTATATTCCTGTGCGTGTGTGTGTCTGTAAATATACGAATGTGTGCATTAACGAATAGGGTTGCCATTGGTTAACATGTTACAAATATAAAGGCAGCATCAAATATATCGAGACGGACAAACTATTCATAATTACTTGCCTAATTCACTAAAGTGCTGACTGCACGATGTTTTAGAGATAAGGAAGGAAGGAGACAGCTAGAGCGGGGAGCAGTGGGATACTTATCTCTTTAGGAAGAGACGTTGACTGACCGTTCAATACGTAGTACTTAATTATACATAAGTTATTCTATGCTTTATACACGACTAGCTATGCACCGTGGTTTCGCCCACTTTGCCCCACTCCTAAGGGGCATAGCGTGATATTAAATACCTCATAACCTTCCTTGACAATTAGGCTATCGAATGTAAAAGATTTTTCAAATCCGACTGAGCGTGTCGGCATGATGTTTTCCGACATATATCGTCACACAATCACTCCTGTGAAAATAAAAAATAAATTTTGATTTAAAAAAGCTTTTATCGATATGTCACGGTAGAGTTTGGTCTTATAGTAAAAGCTTTCTATAATCACGAGCACTTCCCTTCTCAACCCCTAAAATATAAAAAGTTTTAAAATCACTGTTTAGACTGTATGACCGACTACAACCACTATTTCTTCCACAGACTATACTGCTACGCGCAAAAACACGTGAAGTCAATCCGCGCCGTCACCCGGACTGTGCAGATGCCGGACAACCGCACGAAGTCCGTCCGGACGCGAGTGCACACGCACGTGCACTCGTCGCCATACCACGTGTCCGACCATAAAGCGGCCATCACCGTTGGCATAATCATGGGAGTGTTCCTTCTGTGTTGGGTGCCTTTCTTCTGTGTGAACATCGTGGCTGCGTTTTGTAAAACATGTATACCGGGTGAGTAGTTATATAAATATACATCGATATACTGTCCCATTACTGGGCACGGGTCTCCTCTCAAAATGATTAGGCTATAGTCCACCACGCTAGCCTAGTGCGGGTTGGCAGACTTCACACGCCATCGAGAAAATCTCTCAGGCATGCAGCTTTCCTCACGATGTTGTCCTTCACCGTTTAAGCGTGTGATAATTAACTATTTAATACGCACATGACTTCGAAAAATCAGAGGTGGTTTTGGCAATCCAACGGTCATACCACTAGGCTATCACTGCTCTATATAGGTACATCTATAACCATGATCAATCGATCTGCACGGATGGGTGACCATTCTTAACATATTATATGAACACTCCCCATGCCTCAGATAGTACGTAAAACTGAACTGAAAACGTAAAACTACTTCCACTGCTGGAAGTAGGCCTCCCCCAATTTGTCCAATTTCACCCTGTCCTCCGCTTGTCGCATAAGGTATGAATAAGACGAAGACGAAATTATTTCATGACGCGCAAGTTAGCCTATTTTCTACTCATAAAAAGAGCCTATGACTTAGATAGCTATGGTCAATATCACGAGGCCATTAATGCTTCTGCCTTCCTTAAATATTACAAATTACAAGCACAAAATAAATGACAAAACATTTTTAAAATGACGAAGAAAATTCTTTAGTCTTAGTGCCTATTTATAAAATACGGGTATAGAAATGGAGCACTGGCATTTTTCCTTGCATTTTTATGTTAATTCCCTGAATGGAGAATAAACCTTCCGACTCAATTTAAATATTAATCTCATAACGCCTCTATTAACCAGAGTAGAGATTCTGAGCTTTTTTTATCTTTATTTAAACCTGCATAGGATTAGATCCAAAACAAATTATGTATGGTTCTAAAGCGCAGGGAAAATATTTACTCAGGCATTAGTTTAATACAGATGCTAGCAGCCCAGTTTGGGTACTCCACGACCAGGCAGAAAGGCCAAATAAAGAAAAATGCCCGACCCATAAGCTTTCAGCTGACGCATTTGCTCTGAACGTGACTGTTTCGAGAAGTACCTACTTGTGTCGCATATATATGCCAGAGTCCAACGCCTGATTAGTCCCAATACAATAGCTGCCCCAAGAATACGGCACAGGTTGCACTAGAGATAACCCCAAGGCAGTTCCGTGACCTGGTATCAGCAGATACCAGTAGGTGGTCACTTCTTAGTTCCAGCCGTCATTCGATGCGCGGGAAGCCACCACATACTATGTATTTCGACCAAGTTATATGCGAGCAGTTATACGCTTGCCAACGTATTTGCATTCTGCAGCTCCTCTGGTGTTGCAATGTATTGTTACGAGCTGGGGTTCGGGATAAATTAAAATCACTAATTTCACCGAAAACAGTCACTTTATTCACCACACAAACACACAGAAATCACACGAACAGTCACTATACACTAGCACTTGTTACACTTAACGTCGCACTGATAATCACTTGTAACTTCACTTCGATCTTCACTTGGATGCGTCCAAAACTGAACTGCCTTGCCGACGCTGTCGACCATTATTTATATGAGCCACGAAGATTCTGGATTCGAAAAATCTCGATAAATCTCAATAATGCGACCCGCCCGCATTTTTGAGACAATAGATGTTTACGTCCTTTATTCAACTTGCGAACAATAGATGTTTACATCCTTTATTCAACTTGCGAACAATAGATGTTTACAATCGCCATTGTTAATCCTTGACCTTGAGCCCGGTCTCACGCTATTGTGTTTTGTTTGTTTTTCTTTTTATTGCGGGTGCCGCATTCTAGCATATTCCTCTTGTTTGTTTTCTACCTGCTTCATCGACTAATCCAGAATCTCCGTGACCCATCTCCGTCGTCCTAGTTACTCGGTGTAACACTGCCCCCTCCTAAGACATGCTCGTCCCGAGCATTATTACATCCGTGATAACGTGCCAAACGATCCACATGAACGATCTTCGGAGCACCTCTTGGTCCTTTCTGTATCCGGTAGGTCACATCGTTGATCTTAGTCACGACTCGGTAGGGACCGTCCCATTTTGCCTGTAACTTCGGTGACTTTCCTTTGCTGCGTACCGGGTTATGTAGCCACACTAGTGAGCCTTCGTCGAAGCCCTTATTGTTCATCTTGCGGTCATAGCGGGTCTTCATCCTCTCAGATGTTTGTTGGCCTGATTGTCTGACATGCTCATATATGTCATTCATTCTGGTACGCAAGTCGTTTGCATAATCAGTCACACAACGGGGGGTGTCAGGCGGAATACCGGTGATGAGATCTGCAGGCAACCGTAGTTCTCTTCCGAAGTTCGCGAAGGCTGGTGTTACCGACGTACTTTCGTGAACTGCACTCCGGTATGACAAAAGGAACGGCTGGATGTGCTTATCCCAATCCCTCTGCCTGTTCCCCACGACTTTTGCGAGATATCTCTCTAAGGTTTGATTGAATCGTTCAACCATTCCATCAGATTGTGGGTGGTAAGAGGTGGTTCTGGTTTTATGGGTACCCATTACCCGACACGTCTCCTGGAATATTTGAGACTCAAAATTCCTTCCTTGGTCGCTGTGAATCTCCAAGGGTACTCCAAATCGACAGAAGACTTCATGGACCAATTTATCTGCAACCGTCGAAGCTTCTTGATTAGGAATGGCGAACACTTCCGGCCACTTTGTGAAATAATCCATCACAACCATAAAATACTTGTTTCCACTTTCACTTTCTGGAAATGGTCCCGCAACGTCTAGGGCTATTCGTTCCCAGGGCGCACCAACGTTGTAGACTTTCAATGCTCCTCTGCTGCGCGTGTGAGGCCCTTTTACAGCTGCGCAACTAGTGCATTTACGACACCAGTCTTCAACATCGTCCCGACAGTGGATCCAGTAGAATCGCTCTCGAATCTTTAATAAAGTCCTTTTTACACCTAGATGACCTCCCGAACATCCGTCATGGTAAAGTCGCAGGACATCTGGCACCTTAGCTTTGGGGACTACCATCTGCAGATGACACTTGTCTCCTTTAACATTTTCCCATTTCCGGCATAAGACACCATCTTGTATCAGTAGACTGTCCCACTGTGCCCAGTAACTTTTTGTGACTGTGCTCAATGACGCAACATCACTCCATGTTGGTTTAGAGGCACCAGCTTTCATCCACTCGAGGATCGGTTTGATATCAGCGTCTTTTTCCTGAGCCTGCTGTAAGTTTTCTTTCCATTCGTCGCTAAGGTCAGTTTTCAGCATCCTCACGGGCACTGTTTCTTTAGCCTCTTGTCTGGAACAATGTTTGCACTTCTCTGGACAAGGTCTTCGTGACAACGCATCTGCGTTACCGTGGGATCTGCCACTGCGATGTTCAATTACGAAGTCGAATTCTTGTAGTAGCTCAATCCACCTTGCTACTTGTCCTTCCGGGTTCTTAAACTGCAATAGCCACTTTAGTGCAGCATGGTCCGTACGCAGGTAAAATTTCCTTCCCAATAAATACTTGCCGAAATGTTGCAACGTCTTGACTATTGCGAGCAGTTCCCTTCTCGTGACGCAGTAGTTTCTCTCCGGTTTTGACAATGATTTACTGAAGTAGGCTATCACAACCTCCTGATCTCCTTTTTTCTGTGACAACACTCCACCAATTCCAGTATTACTTGCGTCTGTGTCCACGATGAATTCATTTTCAGTGTCAGGGTAGCCCAATATAGGTGTATTGCACAGATGGTCCTTTAACTCTTGAAAAGCACTGTCACAGTTTGTGTCCCAGCAGAACTGCGCTTTTTCCTCGGTCAATTTGTGTAAAGGTTTCGCAATGTCCGAAAAATTCTTCACAAACCGTCGATAGTAGGAGCACAAGCCCAAAAATGCTCTGACTTGCGTCTTATCTTTCGGCACTGGCCACTCTTTGACAGCAACTATCTTCTCTGGATCCGTTTCAACACCCTTTTCCGAAACTACGTGTCCCAGAAAACTCACTTGTCGTTTGAATAATGAGCACTTTTTCGGACTCAACTTTAGATTGGCTCCTCTGATTTTTGATAGCACACGTTCCAGGTTTCGTAGGTGGTCATCAAATGTACGGCCCACAATGATGATGTCATCCAAATAGACCAGGCAGGCGTCTCCGATCAGGCCAGTGAGCACTAGTTTCATAAGTCTCTCGAACGTGGCAGGAGCATTACACAATCCAAACGGCATTACTTTAAACTGCCACAGTCCCTTTCCCGTAGAGAATGCGGTCTTCTCCTTATCCTTTGGGTCTATTTCCACTTGCCAGTAGCCACTTTTGAGGTCTAAGGTGGTAAACCATTTCATGCCTGTCAGTGTATCCAGTGTGTCATCAATCCTTGGCAATGGGTAGCTGTCCTTCTTCGTAATGTCGTTCAGTCGTCGATAGTCCACGCAGAAGCGCATACTGCCATCTTTCTTTTTCACTAACACGACAGGAGAACACCACGGACTAGATGAAGGCTCTATTACACCATCCTTCACCATCCCCTCAATCATGGTCTCCACTTCCTTCTCTCTTGCAACTGGCAGTCTTCTAGGTCGCTGACGAATTGGTGACTCATTGCCAGTATTGATCTTGTGTTGTACCAATCCGGTTTTTCCTATATCGGCATCATTTGTAGAGAAAACATCAGCGTACTGAAGCAACATCTTCTTAGCCTTGTCCATTTCTTCTTCAGACATATGATTTCTACAGTCTTCCAAGAGCGTTGCCACGTTAAACCTTGAATTGTGAGTGTTATTACCAGTACACTGATCACTGCAACGTCGCATCCAGGCTACTTCTTCACAAATGCCCATCAATGTGCCCTTCTTGATTACTTGATCCTTATCGCTGGGATTGAGTATGCGTACAGCTGATGTATTTGAAGCTTTGACCAACGTTCGTGCCATCTTCCATGGCAAGTCTTCGTCCAACCTTTCTATGAGAACACATCGATTTTCCTGCCCAGCATTCTGTGGTAGAGCGACTGGAACGATTGTTTCCGACTTAGGAGGTAGAATTATTTTCTTCAGGCAGAACACTTTCCCGGCGGTTGCACCTTCCATAAAGACTTCTTCTGTACCGCACTTCAATACTCCTTGATTAACGTCGATTTCACAAGAATGCTCTCGCATAAAGTCCAATCCCAGTATGCAGTCGTCTACTATATCGGCTACGATGACATTATGCCGATATATTCTGTTACCAAGTTTCAATTCCACCGCCTTCTCACCTCGGACGGATATGTGCTGACCAGTAGCTGTTACTAATTGTATACACTCACGGTCAATGATGCAGTCCCCAAGAACCCGACGTGCCAGTTGAGAATTCACGACCGTGCGAGAAGCTCCAGTATCTATTGTCAGCTTACAGGGTGTTCTGTTGACTTCACCTTTGATGATCAGGCTGTTTCCATCATGGGCTTGTGAGATCGAAATCCTTGGGGCTACTTCTGTACCAGCCAGCACCCGCCCCGCAGTCCTGGCTTTTAATCGTTTCCCTGCTGCTCCTCGGCGGTTGCATTCACCGCCTTTACTGTTTCACCATAGGTCTTTTGTCGCCACGTGGTTCCCTTTGGGCAGTTAGCTCGGAGGTGGCCCTTTTCTCCGCATATGTAGCATCTTGGTGATGCTGCACCATCCTTTCGACCCTCGCTGCGCTTCGGGCAACCTGCCTGGAAATGGCCCTTTTCCCCGCAAAGGTGGCATGTTGGTAAAACGACTTCCCGGATACGGTGAGCCCGATGGTCCTGTCTCACTGCTTCTACTTCCAAGGCATGGGCTAAGGCGTCTCTTAAAGTCTTGTGGTGCCCAAGTCTCACAGCGGCTCTGACTTCTAGATCACGTATTCCATCGACGAACGCCTGAACAAGATTTCCGTCGATCAGCGCAGGTGTGGACTGGTAGGCTTTCCGGACTAACTTCTCAACTTCTAGAGCCCACTGCTGTAGGGTCTCTGCACCGCGCTGTACTCGGTCCTTCAGCTGGGCACGAAACACGTATTCTAGATGTGCGTCGCCGTATCTTGAGTCCAATGCTTCCAGCAGTTGGTCGTAGGTCATGTCCTTGTCGAGCGCCTCCAGTACAGTTAAAGCCTTGTCGCGGAGGCATAAGGTGAGTGCCGTCTTGGCCTGAGTCTTATCCCATCCATTTGACTCCACATAAGCTTCAAACTGGCGCCTGTAAGCTGACCATGAAGAGGTTCCATCAAACGGTGGCACTTTAAATCCACGTACTGAAGGGGTCGTGGGAGTATCGACCATAGGAGTCACAAATCCTTTTCCTGCCTTGAGATCACTCAGGGTCTTCTTCATATCAGCCATTTCAACTTTGACTTCGGAAATCCAACTCTCATGCTGTTCCACCTGCTCCTTCATTGCGCCAAGCTCTTTGCCAAGAGTTCCATGGAGGCCTTTTATAAGGAGCATCTGTTCCTCTTGGCGGCGGGCCTGCTCCTCTTCCCGGCGTGCCTGCTCTTCCTTATCTTGTTGCAGTTGCTCCCGCAGTAGGCGTGCCTGTTCTTCCTTATCTTGTTGCAGTTGTTCTCGCAGAAGGCGTGCCTGTTCCTCTTGACGGCGGGCTTGCTCCTCCTTATCCTTCTGCATTTGCTCCTGCAGTTGGCGTGCCTGCTCCTCTAGACGGCGGGCCTGCTCCTCTTGACGGCGGGCCTGCTCCTCTTGACGGCGGGCTTGCTCCTCCTGACGGCGGGCTTGCTCCTCCTTATCCTTCTGCATTTGCTCCTGCAGTTGGCGGGCCTGCTCCTCTTGACGGCGGGCTTGCTCCTCCTGACGGCGGGCTTGCTCCTGCATCAGTGCCATTAAGGCTGCAAGGTCAACTGCAGGTGCTGGAGATGTCCCGGATGGACCAGCGACTGGGTCATTAGGTGGTTGCTCATGACCCGAAGGTAGTGACGGCGAATCTGCAAAACGTCTCTGGTCCATCTTCTGCTGCCGCTGACTTCTTGTCCGGATACCCTCCGTATCTTCTTTCGGTAAAACTGGCATAATTTATCCCACTACTTCTGACACCAAATGTTACGAGCTGGGGTTCGGGATAAATTAAAATCACTAATTTCACCGAAAACAGTCACTTTATTCACCACACAAACACACAGAAATCACACGAACAGTCACTATACACTAGCACTTGTTACACTTAACGTCGCACTGATAATCACTTGTAACTTCACTTCGATCTTCACTTGGATGCGTCCAAAACTGAACTGCCTTGCCGACGCTGTCGACCATTATTTATATGAGCCACGAAGATTCTGGATTCGAAAAATCTCGATAAATCTCAATAATGCGACCCGCATTTTTGAGACAATAGATGTTTACGTCCTTTATTCAACTTGCGAACAATAGATGTTTACATCCTTTATTCAACTTGCGAACAATAGATGTTTACAATCGCCATTGTTAATCCTTGACCTTGAGCCCGGTCTCACGCTATTGTGTTTTGTTTGTTTTTCTTTTTGTTGCGGGTGCCGCATTCTAGCATATTCCTCTTGTTTGTTTTCTACCTGCTTCATCGACTAATCCAGAATCTCCGTGACCCATCTCCGTCGTCCTAGTTACTCGGTGTAACAGTATCAATGAATAGCGACAACTACTTACCATGAGGCGGCGTCTGTTCGATAGCCGATAAAAAATACTTTTTCACAGTAATGACACTGAAACTAGACCGAAACGTTACCTTGCCCTGAACCTTGAATCATTTTACCTTGCTTGCGGTTAATATGAAATTTATTTATGACACTAAGGAGCAATAACAAATTGCCTCAATTCATGAAACAAAACTGACCGTAAACAACGCACGATTGCTTGCTGATTATGATATACTCGTATACGAGTATTATAAACTAACTTTTGTAATTCCAAACTTGAAGAGCAATAAATAATTGCCTCTATTCATAAAAAACAAAACTGGTCTCAAACAAAACTTAATGGCATCATATAACAAAAACAAAAACTTAAAACAAATGTCCACAATTTAGTCACTCAGCTCGTACTAATTTTGTTTATTTCTTCCAACACTCTTTATTTCTAGTTAAAACTTTTTTCAACTCATTACTGTATTAACGGAGTGTTTAATGAATGACGATAAATTAGGTTTATTTTGTTAAATAGGCTTTACGGTCATGTTAAAAAAAATATTGAAGTTGAAACGTAATCTAGATTATGACATCCGAGGCTGACGGCTTTACGTATTTCTTTTTTTATGGGATAGTGTCAAAGGAGCAGACAGATCGCCTGATGGTAAGCGATTACTGCCGCCCATGGACACCAGCAACACCAGAGGAGTCACAAGGGCGTTGCCGACCTTTTAAAAGGGGATTGGGTCTCCGGTAACCTCACTCACTCGGCGAAACACAACGTAAGCATTGTTTAACGCCGGTTTTCTGTAAGGCCGTGGTATCACTCCGGTCGAGCTGGCCCATTCGTGTCGAAGCATGGCTCTCCCACGTAAAAAGTCCACGTGCTTTTCAAGGTACGAAGTGCCGATGCATAAAAAATAGTCACTGGTCACCCATCCATAGAATTACCGCAAAAAACGCCGATTAATCTTGCAGATCGATTGATCAGAGTTGTTATTTCTTCGTCAAGAGACCCCACCGAAATATAAAATAAAAAAATAAATTACTACAATGAAAATAAATATATAAATGAAAATAGTAATTGACTCATTTTGTCTCAACAGCTTCACTTATAAAAAAGTAGATAATCTACATTATCTAGGCATCAAATGTTCAGTCATTAAAATTCAATACAGAAACTCTCTAAATAAATTCAATTCATCAACATTAACTACCTTGGTATCATATTAGTCTTACTACGAATCCAAATTAGTACTCTGAACTACGTTTACATTAAATTTGTATTAGTTATAACTAATACATACCTACGCTGGATATTTGCAAATCAAGTTAGCCCAAATATTCTGAACCCAAGTTCGAAATCAATTATTCGTAGCACTTCAAAAGCGCTATACGACGTCATTTAGAAATTTCTCTCCCATTTTAAAAGTTTCATTGCGGCTTTATGTTCTCCAGTTTTCGATAACAATATTAGAGACATCAAATAAAATGACATAGAAAACTTTGATAGACTTTCTGAAATTTGCATGGAAATATCACTTTAATATTATAAGCAGGTAATTTATTTATTTATAATCTTAAAGAAGCTTATTAATCTCAATGGTACTAGTGATCCAGGCATCGATGCGCAAATCAAGAAGTGTTATCGGGTTTTTTCTATGAAATTCTAAGTACATAGCATCTCGTAGCTTGGATTTGTGCCTATTACATACATTGAACCAAAAAACAAAATGTACTGGCACTAAGTACGCTTCTACCTAACTAACTTAACTAAAAAAAATATATTTTAACAAAAAAAAATTGTTGCAGATTTGGCCTTCAAGATCCTGACGTGGCTTGGATACTCAAATTCAGCATTCAATCCTATAATATACTCAATATTCAACACAGAATTTCGTGAAGCATTCAAAAAGATTCTGACATCGAGGTATCCTCCATGCTGTGGCTACCAAAGCGTCAGGGCTAATACTCCGACGCGAAATGACAACTTCGTCACTGATTACGGAACTAAAACATTGGTGGTGCGTCGAAGCGGGTCTCTTGGTCTATCAGGGGTGGACCCCACTCCAAGGTCATCTGCCGAGTCAGTGCGGCCACTTCGAGAGTACCACATTTGACAAGAAGACGGGAACAGTAACGGGCTATTTGATAAAAGTGACGTGGTTTGAACGCCCGAAGACTGGTATGGAATATAGCGTATTTACACAATGCATACAAAAGGCAGTAGGCTCAGAAAGGGCGACACCACATTTAAAAATCGAATTATTTCGTGAGATAATAAATTATTAAGGCATACCAATGAGATTAGTCAACCTGTCCATGGGGACAGGTAGTATGTAAGTATGGACTTCCTAATAAAATTCTGACAGTTGTATACTAATCAGCGTTGCCAAACGTCCCAATTTTGAGGGGACGTCCCAATTTCTAGCAAAAAAAAATCTCAGTCCTGCTTTTCGAGGATTACTCGATAGTGCGGTGTGACGTAGGCGAAGAAATTAACGAAAAACGTGAACTAGAGAGGCACGGGTGACACATGCAAGTGTAGTATAGCCAGCCACAATTTTATTAGTATGTTTCGCTGTCGTCGAAAGAATTCCGCTTTATCACTCAAAAAGATTCAAAATACTTTGACATAAAAAAAATCTGGCAACGATGATACTAATACAGCTGCTATTCTGTCTCCCCTTGTGCAAAAATACATAAGTAAGAGAGGGATGGATGCTTTAGTAATAGCAACTATCAAATTTTTCTTAAGCAATAACTCCACAATTTTATTTTTTATAATATTTGGAAAGAATTATGCGCCGTCTTTTGTGTGAATTGTGAATATGACATAGAAATTATAAAATTTACATAAGTTAGCCTTTCAAAGGCTTAGTGCTTGTGCGAATTACATCATTACGCAATTTTATTTAATAATAATAATATCATCAATACAAATACATAAATTAGTTCAAATTCCCTCATATCATTGTCATGAAAGGTAACATAGAGCAGTTTTAAGAAAAACTATATTAATTAAAGAAATAAAAAACAATAGCAATGAATTAAATATATCTACTAAATGAACGTTGTTAACACAATTATTCAAGTCCTTTGTAGATTTTCCATAATTAGAATATAATTTATGTACTTACAGCTCAAAATATCTCGACAGGATCTAAGATTTTCTTACAAAGAATTTTCTCTTTGTCTTCTTAATTCGTTTGTATTATTTTAAACGATATACAGTCGCTATCTTCCCCTTATACAAGTAATTAGATATCTTTGAAAACCTAAAAATACATTTCAATGAAAAGATTAATACCTTTCATAAATTTAATTCAATTATAGTAATTAACTTAACAACTTAACTTACGAGGGTAGTCTGAGAGTAGGTGCGAAAATTTTGTGGTCCTTAATTATAATTAAAATAAAATAGTTTTTTCAATTTTTATTAAGATATTTTTATGAATATTTATTGCTGACCTTAAGCACTTGCTGGTTTTGTGTTATCTCACTACCACATCACTAAACACAAGAACTGCACTATGGAGTCACTGAAGGGGTCAATGTCCGAGTTGATGACACAGTTCCATGACAGAATGTCAAAATTTGAGGCAGAGTTGAAGAAAACTACCCCATCAATACAAAACACGTCAGGACTGGAAGCCGATTTCACTTCTTTTAAAGGCATCATTATTGAGGCGTTGAATTGTCTTCAGTGCCAGATGGAGGCCCTTGCGCGTGATGTCGACACACTGGAGATGAGGGGGCGTAGAAAAATGCTACTCATACATGGAATCGCTGAGCAACCCAATGAAGATACAGCCAAGGTTGTAGTGGCATTCATACGGGATCGTCTCAAATTAGATTTTTATGCAAATTCCATCAGAAGGTGTCACAGAATGGGACGTCAGACTGCTGCCGGTAGATCCAGACCCATACTTCTGAAGTTCCAAGAAATTGATGTCCGGGACACCATTTGGTATGCTAAAACTAAATTAAAAGGTTCTGGCATTACTCTGTCGGAGTTCCTGACAAGGTCGCGGCATCAGGTTTTTATGGCCGCACGTGAAAGGTTCGGCATTGCAAACTGCTGGACGAAACAGGGTTATATTCATGTCTTGGCTCCTGATGGAACCCGTCATCGTTTGGTCAACTTCGTCGAGCTGAACAAAATCGCTGTGCCGAAACCAGATACCGAAAAAGTGGCCCCTGTAGGTGATAAACCACGGAGACAACGTGCAGCTAAAAAGTAATCCCATAATGGCAGAACACTGTATAAATACAGGTTGCAACGTTCGGGTAATAAACTCATCATTCAGTAGGTAGGTACTTATTATGTATTTCTCTTCTACACGTATCTGATAATATTTTTCTACCCTGTTCTTTTCTACTTTATATTTATAACTAAAACCTGTAATTATTTATTTTATGATCTGAAATGTTGGTGGAATAAATTACTTGCGACACTCACTGACATGTTGACAATTTAATTGCACTGTCAAATTGATATTTACTTTTGGTAAAAGTCAATAGCGTTTTGTTGCTGTGTTTGCATGACTTTGTGCATACAGGTCTGTTGACCCAGAAACTTTTTATGTATCTGGATTTACCATTATAGCACTTTGTGTGCAACTATTTTAGCACGCGTCATGCGTGTGTTGCCCGGACGTTGCAAGATGTGTATTTTGCAGTGATTGTAGTTTTTGTAGTGGTGATGTATTTATTATTTTTGAATTAAGTACTTAATGTAACACACAACTGGCAGGTGGACATAACTGTTTTCTTTTTACTTAGTCTACATATATACCTATATATATATATATTAAAGTTATATTATTTAAGTTTAAATTTATAGCAAAATGGATGTTAGCGACCGTGAGTCATTAACCGACGGTGATAGTTTTTTCTCAGCGATTAGTAGCAGTGACAGTTTCAGTAGCATTCCGTCTCTAGCCGATACACTTGAATCTCATTTTTCCGATGTTCCCAAGAATCTGAATGTAGTCCATATTAATGCACAAAGCATTCCGGCTCATTTCCATGACATGCTGGCTACATTTGACTGTAAGAATATCCATGCAATCCTTATATCTGAATCTTGGTTGAAACCATGCCTTCCTTCTACTTCATACTCACTACCCGGATACCAACTAATAAGGAATGATCGCACGGCCGGGGGTGGTGGTGGTGTTGCCATATATCTTCGAGCTAATATACCATTCTCAGTTATAGACATGTCATCACAGCCACCACCGCTGAATGCCGGCGAGCATCTCTTCTTAGAAGTTAGCCTTCGGCATATGAAGGTACTGCTTGGTGTGTACTACTGTCCCTCTATGCGTATCGACTATTTCTCTTCTTTCGAGAATATCCTTGAAAAGTTAGCACCGTCTTACAGTCACACGATCATAATGGGGGACTTCAATACTTGTCTTCTGAAAAATGATTCCCGTTGTTCACTATTGCAATCTGTTTCACAGTCTTGTAATTTGACCTTTCTTCCACTAGATGCTACTCATCATTTTCCTAACTCAACTCCTTCACTCTTAGATCTCATCCTTGTTTCTTCAGCTCAACATGTTGCTAAGCACGGTCAATGCTCAGCTGACGCTTTCTCTTACCATGATCTTATTTACCTGTCATATAAAGTTCGTCCACCTAAGTCTAAACCTAAGATACTCATGCAGCGCAATTTTGGTGGAATGGACCTTGACGGCCTGCGGGAGGCTGCCGGTAACATCGACTGGTCGTGTCTTATGTCTGCTGATTCGATTGATGTTAAAGTCGATCACTTTACAACTAATTTGATCCAGCTGTACGACATTTATGCTCCAGTACACCCTGTAAAGATGAAACACTTTCCGGCACCATGGCTAACGCATGACATTAGAGCTTTAATGCAGAAAAAAGCTGCCGCAAAGTGTCGTTATAAATGTCGTACCAACTCGGTGAACTGGGAAAAGTATGTCGCTATCCGCAATCACTGTAATAAGGTGTGTAGGGATGCCCAACGCCACCACATTCATAATTCCGTTGAAAATGGGGATCCAACCAAGGTTTGGAAATTCCTCAAATCTATGGGAGTTGGGAAATCGCACCAAAACTCTGTTCCCAAGGATATTAACATTGATTTACTCAATCAACATTTCTCTTCTTCGTCCCAATGTAATGGGACAACAAAAGCTAATACAATTAATCACCTTTCATCTTTTCCAACTCCTGATTACTCACCATTTTTCTTTAATCATTTCTCTGATTGTGATGTTAAGAGTAGCATTCTATCTATAACATCCAACGCTGTAGGGAGTGATTCCCTCAGCCGTAAGATGGTACTCCCTATCCTCGACGAGATCCTCCCAGTGATTAGCCATATCCTCAATTACTCAATATCCTGTGGCGTCTTTCCAACTATGTGGAAAGATGCCCAAATTACCCCTCTGCCCAAAAAGTCAAATCCAAAATCTTTCTCCGAATATCGCCCCATTTCCATTTTGCCTTTCCTGTCCAAAGTCCTAGAACGCCTGATACATAATCAACTTAGCTCATTCCTTCGTAATAACAACCTCCTAAATCCTCTCCAATCCGGTTTTCGTCGTGGACATAGTACTGTAACTGCCCTCATCAACATTACGGATGACATTAGAATGGGTATGGAGAATGGGAATCTGACGGTGCTGTCCTTACTTGATTTTAGCAATGCATTTAACACCGTCAATTTCGATATCCTTCTAGGTATACTAAGCTCTCTTAACATATCTCCAACAGCGAATGATTGGTTTCGTAGTTACCTGTGTGGCCGCCGCCAACGTATTTGTATCGAAGGGTCTTATTCCTCTTGGTGCGATACTTCTGCCGGCGTACCACAGGGGGGCGTACTTTCTCCACTTCTTTTCGCAATTTTTATCAATTCAATTTCCAACCAACTTCTGTCATCCTACCACCTTTATGCAGATGATCTGCAAATATATTCTCAGGCACCATTAGAAGAACTACCGGAAGCAGTTAAAATGGTGAATACTGACTTGGCACTAATATCCGAATGGAGTGCAGCTTATGGATTAAAAGTGAATCCCATAAAGACGCAAGTTATTGTTATCGGTAGCCCTACGTGGACATCCAGGATAGACTTTTCTAGAGTTCCTCAGATTGTTTTTGACGGAACGACTATTCCATATAGTAATTCCGTCAAGAATTTGGGGATACTCATTGACAAAAATCTCTCTTGGGGGCCACAACTGCAGGAATTAAGTCGCAAACTTTTTGCTGCGGGAGGGTCCTTGAGAAGACTACGCAATTTCCTGCCCACTGCCACCAAAATTGAGCTTGCCAGATCCCTTCTTCTTCCTATCCTTGACTATGCTGATGCCAGCTACCCTGATCTCACTGAAGCACAATTAGATAAACTTGAGCGACTTCAAAATTTTTGTATTAGATTTATATTTGGTTTACGCAAATATGATCACATCTCCGACTATCGCACCAAGCTCAAGTGGCTTCCAATTCGCCTTCGTCGGAATGCTCATATTTTATCACTACTTTACAGTATTCTGTTTAATCCTGCTGCCCCCTCCTACCTCAAAGAACGTTTTAAGTTCCTTAATGACACACACACCAGGTACTTGAGATCATCGGAAAATCTGAGGCTTGAAATGCCAATGCATTCCACAAAATTTTATGATAAATCTTTCACCGTTCAAGCTGTCAGGTTGTGGAATGCATTGCCTGTATCCATACGACGTGCCCAGTCATTAGTAAGTTTTAAAAAACTGGTACATGACCATTTCTTATCACTTTAATTTACTACCCCCTCCTTTTATTAAAATCTATCAAGCCTTTCTCTGTACTTTCTTATCTGCTCTTCTATCAGTAAATTCCTTTTTGATAATGCTGCTTATGCTGCATGTCCACTGCTACTACTTTTCGCTACTTATTTATATAATTATATATGTACCTATATATATACCTATATATATACATATATATTATATGATTAGTTTGTATATATTATTGCATGTAAGTCTAATTATGTAAGCATATCTAATCGTATTTATGTAGTTTATTTATTTTTAATCGTTATGATTTTTTCTGGTTGGTACACCATGGACTACCCTAAATCTCCCGTTTTTTCATATCATTCCTGTCCATCCAAAGGTTGTCTGGTAGATATCGCTATTAGCGATAAGACCGCCATTGTACCCTTAGTTTTTAAAAATTCTTTAATTTATTTTCTCATATGGTGTGCAATAAAGATTATTCTATTCTATTCTATTCTATTAACTGATTACATTTTATTATTTTTAATTATGTGTATTGTATGTTTATATTTCTTTTTACAATTATTTATTCTAAATATTGTTTAACATTATCCAACCTTAAACTAACTAAAAACCTATTACCAACCATATTATTCAATTCACAGATCTTTAAAATTATTCATTTAAAATTCCTGTGATACTTCTGTGAATAAAATGTAATATAAAACTGCTTTGTAAATATAGTTAAGATTATAAAGTAGCTATTAATATAAATATAACGAATATTAATTAAAAACTAAAGTATTCATAGACACGAATCCAATTTAACATTATTTATCAATCTATCTTTTAAAATTCAATAACCTTTAGATACTTTAAAAGTGTCTTGTATAAAACTGTTTTTATTTTTACCTTGAATAGACTCAAAGGATTTTCCTTTTTTAGTCTAAAATTGCTTATAAATTGAAACTGAATTGTACCGCTGACCTGTCATTTTTTCCATCTGATTGCTTTATTATTGCCACTGAAAATGTTTATTTTAGTTATTACTTTTAACTTCGTTCACAGTATTCAATCAATACTGTGAACGAAGTTAAAAGTATTCATGAGAACAGAGTTAAAAAGGTCAATTGCAGTGGAAGAAGCAAAAGAAGTATGCAAGAATCGTAGCAAGTGGCGGTCTATAGTTTCTGCCTATCCCTGTTGGAGAAAGGCTTAAGTGTACATGCATACACTTAAGCCTTTCTCCAACAAGGGTATTGTAAAAAAAATCTTATTTTTATCTTAGATGGCGCAAACTACGTTATTTAACTATCGGTATTTAACATAAAAAAACAACTATCCAAATATTCGCGCAGCGCGCCCTATCAATTCTTTATGCAGATAGTTACGTGAAGTAGGTATTAATTAGCTTTGCACTTACTGTCATTTACCTATTTCTTTCTATTCACGAGAAAAGTAGCAGTTGAGTCCCGCAAGACGTTTCCAAAGTGTCTTTATAATACTAAAAACTTATAATTATTTTCCTTAATCATGTGTTCTAAATTTTTTTGTTACAGTTAAAATCATAATATACCTATTTTTAATTTGTCGCGTCTATTCAGTTTCAATAATACGGACGGCAATAGGCTGATTTGATTGATTGATTGATTGATTCAGTTTCACCCTGTTTACATGGTGTGCTTGTTCGCTATCTTCATTATTTCATCTAGAATGCAGATACACTATTTATTTTATCTCATAAAGTATTAATTACTAGTCACAATAGGAAATGAATTATTATTAGCGCAACACTCAATGGGTCATCCGTATTTTTAGTCAGTAGTTATATTTGACATCAGTATACAATATCATGTAAATTATAACAGAGATGTAAAGAATTTATCTAAGTAAATATATTATTAAACATAAGTTTATATATACAAACATGAAGATACTTTTAATTATTAGAATAAATGGTAGTAAAAAAAAACAACTTAGCTTAGATGCCTAAAGAGTTATTTTAAACAATTTAAAGCACTAAAATTGTTCACGTTCCAGATTCACTACACTGTCACTGTAAATATAGGTACTCAACACTTTAAAATAAATAATAGAAAATATTTCAATGAGGCAACATAATCTTTAAAATTAAATTTTAAATTTAAAAGTAAAAGCTTTTGATAAATAAATTGTAAAATAAGATTTAAATTAAAGGAACGCGTGTTTTGAATTAAAGCTATTCATTTATTTCAAAATTGTTAACGTATAATACATCATTGTTTTCGTTTATTCGCTTACAAATTCACATCGGAGTATTCTCGCACATTGTTGGAATTGCCTGAATCCCGGATATTAATTTCAGCGTATATTTACTTCGTTAAGATAAAAGCAGTTTGATTTAAATATTAACATTTTATGTTTGTAAACTTGTGCTCAAAATTTAATTTAATTTACCACATCACAATTGGTATTTTTATTTCAAAATTATATTCCAAATATACCATTAAATTAAACATTCAATGAAAATTATTTTCCTCTTTAGATATAAATGTCAACAATCAAAAGAATCGCTATCTGAATAAACATCCCGATAAAATTACCGCAAAATATTTAATTTAAATTCTGACTCAGACAATCCCCACATAAAGAGCCTTTGTGCCATATTGCGAACGAAATCAAAAGATGCTGGTCTCATTGTAATATTTTTTAATATACACCTATCGGTTGGTTTTGAGATAACGCGTTTTTGGATCAAAACGAGCTCAATAAAAGGCGGAAATAGGACACCTTGTTGTTATGCATTACTTGAACTGAAACGTTTTATGTCGGTATCGCTTGGAATCCGGGTAAACTTAAGCCTTGCGTCATTCTTCTGTAAGCCATATAGGTTTACCAACATTATTCCTATAAATTTAAACATTACTGGGCCTCATCAGAATGACAGCATTCCAACCAGAGGTTCTAG
Source organism: Acronicta aceris (assembly GCA_910591435.1). Taxonomy (NCBI): domain Eukaryota; kingdom Metazoa; phylum Arthropoda; class Insecta; order Lepidoptera; family Noctuidae; genus Acronicta; species Acronicta aceris. The sequence goes on along the minus strand of OU342780.1, from coordinate 5,390,964 downwards.
GGGTAATGCTAGTACTGCATTAATAATAAAAAGAAACGCCAATCAAAACCGACCTATATAGAACTTTCCCTTCCACTGAAATATACATGTAGGCACCGTGTTATAATATAGTAAGACTATATTAATGGGGAAAAGCGCTAATGAACTTTATTAGTTAGGTATAACTGTGTATAATAGTCATGAATGGCAGTATTAATATCTTAGAACATATCACTTAACAATAATTGTTATAATAGTGTATATAATACTTTATATATAAATCGATGACTTTAAAGATTCTATATTTAAAAGCAATTCGATGTTGTTACTTGATGTAGTTCTTTTATGCAATGTGACTTAAACGAACTTCTTAAACATTTGAATGTCGAACGATTTGTGAATTTAAATTTATTTTAAAGTATCCAAAAGAATCTTTATTATTTAAAAAATAAAGACCTTTATTTTTTTATGTAAACTTTAATAAACTACTTTTAAGAAGTTTGTTAAACATTGTAATTAATATAACAGTTGCAAAGCTATCAGTAATAATTTAATGACCTATGTACATTTTTACTGCAAGTATATAAAAAATTAATTCTATTTAGGGGTTGAAAGTGCACATGAACATAATATAATAAACAACTGATTTTAGGAAACTTATTTCCGTATATTCTATACAATTATGATTTATATAGGCTTCAAGGGTATATTATTGTCCTAAAATTATTGTTTCTAAAAATAATTTTATTTCCGTAATTCGAGATACTTAATAAGAGAATAAAGATATTTTTACGGCGCCAATTTGCCCCATTGCATTCTGTGTGGTTTTCACCTGGTACAATTTATTAATTTCACATTTCTGATAAGTTATGTTATGTAATTAATTGTGGGTACTGGCAACACTTATTTATTAATTGTGGGTGTGTATTAAACAAAATATAAATTAAATTTTAGATGAGCATGGAAATGGAATTTTTATATAATTGGGGTGCAATATATATTTAGAAAATATATAATTATGTATGTATATTTATGATACAAAAAACTATAGCTGTTGGTTAAATGGCTGTATTATTATTAGTGTATAAAAATGCATTAGGATTAATGTTAAACATGACTATAAATTCTAGTAAAGTTCCACAATTTTGCCACAGAAATAAAATAATGCTAGTAGATATAATGTTCATAAAAGTAAAAATATAATTTATATTTATTTGAGTAATCACTTTTGCTCGCGCAATTACTAATGTAAGTATCATTAACACTATGTAAAATAATTATATTTAAGGTCAGTGTTACTCAAACTGTCGAAAACAAAAGTGTTAGGTATTTAAATTAAGAATTATTCAAATTGTCTGTTTTAATTTAATATGAATTATCTTATCCATGCAATCGTTGGCTCATCAAATAACGCCTAGTTTCTAAAAGCTTAATATCGTAAATCCGATGTGTGTAATAAGATAATATTACAGACATAATATAATATTTATAGGTTATATTATGTCATAATAGTTATAAATCAACAACAAATCGTTTCACATAATTATATCTGACAGTAGATTAACTCATTAGACATTATATTCAGAAAACGAGTAAATTTTAATAGGGTATAGAATAAATACTGATATAATTATGTATAATTAGGTACAAATAGATTTTTTAGGTAGCATGCACTAATGTTTGTAAAAAACTCATGGGAGTATTCAAAATCAACTTCGATGCAATATAAGAGCTTATCAAAATAATCTTTGTAATATAAATTCAAATAGTTTTTAAATAAGATAGGAGAAGCAATGTTAGTTTTCATCCATTTTTGTAAATAATATTTTCTATGATCTCAATGTTTCTGAAGGCTTGTTACAGGACAGGCGTCCTTCAAGGGTTACGAGCCAAAGCTGGTATTTGGTATAATTAAGAATTTCTAGTCAGAAAATAAATTATATTAAAATTACCTGCCATGTTTCATTGTTATATGTATTATTAATATTTTTGGAGAGGATTGGAATGCACCTTTCTGTGCTTTAAAAACCACGATACCACGATACTCTCCACAACGAGCATAATAAGCAAAAAGGAGGCCAAGCTTAAATGGGATTAGCCGAGTTATATCAGTCGCGTGCACAATGACAGCTGGACAAGTCTTCACTCAATGGGTGCCTAAAGATGGAAGCTTGATGGTAAGCGATTACCGCCGCCCATGGACAACACCAGAAAAGTCACAAGTGCGTTGCCCGCCTTTTAAAAGGGGTTTGGGCCTCCGGTAACCTCACTCACTCGGCGAAACACAACGTAAGCGTTGTTTGACGCCGGTTTTCTGTGAGGCCGTGGTATCACTCTGGACGAGACGGCGCGGCCCATAAAAAAATTGTAAACAGGAGGGTACTTCTGTTTATATAGTGATGAGTTTATAGTGATGTAAGTATACATCACTATAAAAATCAATTATATATGGAGTTTCTTGCCGGCTCTTCATAAGACCTACTATTTGGAACCGTGCATGTAATTTTCGACATTTCAAAAGTGGTCTAATTGAATTAAAAAAAATTAGTTTGAATACCAAACTCCGAGCTGCTACTTAGAATTTCATAGAAAAATTGAATAACACTCACACACACACTTCTCTCCCTGTAAGTCGATCCTAGGAACCCTAGCATAGCAGTCGTGCATTAGACAACTAGAGACAACTAATCAAATTAGGTCAATAGAAACGCAAAATCCACAAAAACAACACGCAAACACCATGCAAAAACCATTACCCTGATTATTTGTAACACTTGCCTACATTTTAATTAAAAGTCAAGATAAATACTAATCAGTAGGTCAACTTCATAACGTCTATGGACGTTGACCCCTAGTTTACTAAGTGAGCTTTAAAATTTTCTTTGTTTACATACAGTTTAGGTGGCGGTGACACGCAAACTTACAAGAAGGTCGAAAGGAAATTATATATTAGCTGCCTTGTTACTGAATAAAAATATTTAAATAAATCCAGACTGCCTCATGAGTCTATTGATAACAAGCGCGAAAATAGGGCAAAGTATAGTTTTTCTATTAAATTCTCAGTAGCCCGAGTTGCTATCTGAGTCTGGATTTGTGCCCAGTTAATTACAATAGGCTTGCACTCTATACATGGACCCCAAACATACAGACGAACTTTGAGTTTGCATTGGTACACCTCTGCCTTACCCTACGCCGAATACAGGCGTAATGGTGTAATGGTTTGTTAATAATATAATTGCTATCATCCACATTTCAAAATCAGATACATCTTAGCATGGAAAATGCAAAAAAATCACAAAAAGATAATTAAAAGGTAAGATGGCATCGTACGACATTGAGCTAACTGTAAAGTAAGTCGTGTCGGTTGAGAAGCAAGGTAACTTGCTTTTCATAGATATCGCCAACGTCACCTTATGACGTAAATTCAGAACGTGAAGTCAAAATTTCAATCATGCGGGTAGGGTTCATGGTGGCTTAGAGGTCAGAGCGTCTGGTGTATCCAACCAGGAGAAGCAGGTTCGAATCCTGCCCGCGATTGAATTATAACTTTATAATCTTAACAGGGAAAATGCAAAAAAAACACAAAAAGATCAGATACCTATATCTGTAAATATGTATTCAACCAATAATATGTATATTAACAATGTGAATACTAATAAATAAATAAAACTGATTTAGGTTTGCGTTTCATAAAAGCTCTTATCTCTTAAAACAAATAAAAGCTTTCATATTCAAATATGAACTGTTTCGCTCTCTAGAATAAAGTAATAGTCACGTTTTTAGTTTCTGATCATCATCATCATATTCGGCCAACAAAATTAACATCATCGACCCATTATACTGTCCCACTGCCAAGCACAGGTCACCTCTCAGAATGAGAGGGATTATGCTACAGTCCACCACGCTTGCCTAATGCAGATTGGCAGACTTCACACGCCGTCGAGAAAATCTCTCAGGTGTGTATGTTTTCTCACGATGTTTTGCGTGATAACTGATCAGTTGCAGTTCAAGGTTCCTTCAAATATACCGCTAGATAGATAATTGTTTTTATTTCGAACGCAAACACTGCGTATCTACTGTGTAACATCGCCCTTCATATTATTCATTGTAATTTTTTTGTCCTATTGTTTGGTATAATACTCGTATAGTGAAAATCCTGAAACAAAACACTGCGGCTCTTTGAGCTTTCGAAAATGAGATATTTTTCTGGCATCTGGCTCTTTGTTTAATGTTTGCTGGCCCCTACACTAGACTATTACTTCTCTATCTAAAATATATCAATAGTCATTTAGTAAACTATACCTTTTGTAGTTTAAACTACATATCACAGTTACTCATACTAAAACAACTAAGATTTAATAATGATCTACCAAGTTCTAACTAACCACATTTGGACCGCCGCTACGTCGAGAATTCCTTAATAACTGGTGTACGAGCTTTGGATAATTCCCCTAGGCTTACCAAATAATATGATTGTCGCATACCCCGGCTATCTACATACCCCAAAGGTAAGGTTATATACCTCGCTTTAACAATAATGGTACCTAAATAGTTATTTGATGGTAACTTGTGGAATGCGATCGGAATTCTCGAAGCGATGCATTACTATGAGTCGGATTCCATTTACGAACTTAATTTATAAGATTGTTTTAATGAAGCTAAAAGGGCCCTATAGATAATCAAGCATGCTAGAAGCATGTGAATTTATCGGGCCTGTCAAGCATTTTTGACAGTTTAGAACTGGGGTCTTTTCCCACTGGTTTAAAACATTACTTTTTACCAGCTACTACGTGCTTGATAACGTAATGTGTTTAAAGTTCAAATTTAAGTATTGGTGGAAATTCCCACAGTATTACCATCATAGTTTATAGAAATATATTTTTTAAATATTCAAGCCCCGCAATATTTATAGAAAGAAACAAAAGGGTTGAAACATCTGTTATCAATCAGCTCGAAAGAATTCCTGAATAAACAGTGTTGTTTTTACGGCGACTAAGGGCCAACTCCCACTGGCGGCATGGCAAGGTATTTACCAGCGACGAATTATAATGTGACTCTCCTAACACCCATTGACGCGGAATCGGCTTAGGCCGATGAGAAAAATACGCATGCATCAGTGTTCATACATTGTGTAGCTTGACCATAATCTAGGGAGCTCAAGAATCCATCGCACGACGATACCCTCTCTGGATTCGGTTCGGCTCGGAAAACGCAACGCGATATCTGCCCACAGCAATACGGCAGATTAACTGGCTTTTCTGAGTAGCGTAGTGTAGTCACGACGTCACACATCGTCACGTCACTTCGATATGTGTGTCGAGACTCTGAGACTAAATATTATGTTAATAAAGTGGAAATTGCAAAGACATTAGCCGTAACTTTGGTTGTTTTTGGTTTCATGGCCATTATTATTGAAGTTATTTTAGTTAAGGAAAAATTCAATCGCGGGCAGAATTCGAACCTGCGTCTCCTGGTTGGATGCACCAGGCGCTCTGACCTCTAAGACCACCGCGAACCCCACCCGCCTGATTGAAATTTTGCCTTTCACATTCTGAATTTATATCATAAGGTGATGAAATAACTTTATAATCTTAGCATGGAAAATGCAAAAAAAAAAAAACAGAAAAAGATCATTATCATTGAAATTTAAATAATGTTTTTTTTATGGGATAGCAAACGATCAGACGGATCGCCTGATAGTAAGCGATAACCGCCGCCTATGGACACCCGCAACACCAGAGGAGTTTTAAAAGGGGATTGGGCCTCCGGTAACCTCACTCACTCGGCGAAACACAATGTAAGCGTTGTTAACGCCGGATTACTGCGAGGCCGTGGTATCACTCCGGTCGAGCCGGCCCATTCGTGCCAAAGCATGGCTCGACCGGAGTGATACCACGGCCATCGTTGATGTCATTGTTTATAATAGTCATCATCTATACTATTTATCATCCAAAAATCAGTGCCGTACCGTCCCAGTGTGCGCCGGCACTAAACGTTCAAGTAAACTATGCCGTTGTTCCGCATACTTCTGCGTACGACGCGAGAAACATTTTGTTGAACTGTTTTACGAATCTTTACGAGGAATGTTAATGTTTCAAGTTGTAAGGATTTTGCTTCTTTACTTTTTAATGTGTTACAGTTAACTGCTAAAAGTTTTCATTAAGGAGTTAGGTAATTTTCAGGTTGTTGAGTGGTCAAAACAAAGGTTAAAAATAGAATGAAATTATGTTAGCAATACTCGTACAGTTTGTAAAATAATCGTCAGTTTTTTTATTAATATACCGCGATTAAATATCCTATTGTAGAAATAGGTATTAATAAAAAATATTTCTTGAATTTATTGTGTAAACTGTGTATATTGACAATGGCAACATTAAACACATACCATAAACTTTATTACGGAAATTGTTCGATTTTAAAGACTATGAAATATTAAATACATAACTCTTCTGAAAAGAAATTGTAACTTCGACTTTCGAATAAACACCTTTATAAACACTCTCCTATATTTGGCATTACAAAATTTTACTGTTACTCGTTATATTTTATAATTTTTTAGCATTAATGGTCCGGCGGAGCTTAAATTGCTCAAAAAACGTAATACCAAAATAAATCGTAATCCAGACAATATTCTATCAAATTATGTTATTATTCAGATTTGGATACCGTTAATCTAGGTTCCTACGGTACTATTTCGTCTACTACTACTTCACTGTAAATAAAAGACCAGAAAATCTTTCCAAACTTGGTAAAGTTATAAAAAATTGCATTCGCTTACATTTATTTCCAGTGAAGTATTTTGGACAAAATGGTAAAATAGGAACCTAGATTAGCGGTATCGGAATCCGAATTGTAACCGAATTTGATTACATTGTGTTTGAATTACGATTTATTTCGGTATTACGTTTGCAAGAGAAATTCGGTCCGCTGGACTCTTAATAGCACAATTTTAAGGATCATAAAATGACTCATAGTAATTAATCAATCTGCGACTTAAAGTTTTCAAAGGGTATTCATTATGGTTAAAGTACTTTTGGTTAGATTATAACGAGCTAACTCTTCAACGAGACCTAGTTTTGACTTTACTAATTACAGAATAAATGTTCGCTGAAGTAATTTTAATACTGACATTGGATTTCATGAAAATTCGATGTGTTGATTGCTTAATAATTCATATTCCATTAAATGAATGATCGATCATTTTATGCATTCAATATTTTGTTGTACCTATGTATTATATTTTAAGCATTCGTTGTAATATTTCCATTAAGCCATATTTGATATATTGATATTCGATATTGCAAATTGCTAACTTTTGTAATGATTACAAAATAAATTTAATTTAATTGTTATTTATTTCTGTGATAAAATGATGCCTACTATATGAAATGTTTAAATTAAAATATAAGATCTATAAAGGTTTTATAGTGAAGGAAAAATTCAATCGCGGGCAGGATACGAACCTGCGTCTTCTGATTAGATACACCAGACGCTCTCACCGCTAAGCCACCTCGAGTCTCACCCGCTTGATCGAAATTTGCCTTCACATTCTGAATTTACGTCATAAGGTGACGTTGGCGAAATCTATTGAAAAGCAAGTTACCTTGCTCCTCAACCGAGATGACTTACTTTACAGTTAGTTCGATATCGTACGATGCCACCTTACCTTTTAACTATCCTATTGTGATTTTTTTGCATTTTCCATGTTAAGATTATAAAGTCTTTTTAGTGAAGGAAAAATTCAATCGCAGGCAGAATTCAAACCTGCGTCTTCTGGTTAGATACACCAGACGCTCTGACTGCTAAGCCACCGCGAGAGAGAAATTTTCCTTCATAAAAAAAAACTTTATATTCTTAGCATGGAAAATGCAAAAAATCATAAAAAGATATATAAGATCTATTTTAAAATACTACTTATGTTTCGGTTTTTCATGAGAACTCGGTGGATATGATAATTTGAAAGACATTTTCTTAAGTCAATATTTTAGTTTTTTAGTACCCGTGCGTGTGTCGTGTTTTAGCTTTGTCTGTAGGCTCTGTTCAGTTCTGTACAGTTTTTTTTTCAATTTTTTACCATAGTTTCGACAAATTAGAGAAAGTTCAGAGCACGACGCGTAATTTGAAAACAACAACCAAAACGGTCATTACCTAAAGAGGGGTACTGGGATCTGGATTTATTGGACGTTATTGGCCGTTTTTGTGGCCAGACCTGTCAAACGGCTCGATTCCGTCAGTGTTGCGTAACTGATGATCTCGAAAGAAGAAACGTAGAAAATATTGGATAATTATTATTTGCATTTGATTTGCTAAATAATAGAAGTTTTATTTGGATTGAATCTATAGCTTTAATTTCTTTTTATCATATTTTTTGTAGTTATTTTGATTATAGGTACTGACCCAGATAGTTTTTTAATGGGATAGGGTGGCAAACGAGCAGACGGGACGCCTGATAGTAAGCGATTACCGCCGCCCATGGACACCCGCAACACCATTGGAGTTACAAGTGCGTTGCCAGCCATTTAAAAGGGGGGCCTCCGGTAACCTCACTCACTCGGCGAAACACAACGTAAGCGTTGTTTAACGCCGGTTTTCTGTGAGGCCGTGGTATCTCTCCGGACGAGCCGGCCCATTCGTGCTGAAGCATGGCTCTGCCACGTATAAGATTTTGCGAGTCCCAATGAGACTAAGCCGTTAATTATTTTTTAAATTCGAATACTAAACAAATTGCTAAAAGGATTACAGAATACAATTCTCCTAAGAACTGCTAATGGACTAATGTTAATAAAATCTAACTGGGGAATTCATAAAAACATAAATTTACAAAATAGAAACAAAATATTGATTAATGAGCGTCAGTAGCCTAATGGCTAGGGCGTCGGACTTCGGATCATGTGGTTGCCGGTTCGAAACGCACCCATTGCACTACCGACGTGAACTCACTCGTAACACAAGCATGTAACTTAGCGAGGGGTTAACAAGAACAAATCACAATGTGTGACCCACATTGCTAGTAAGCTCTTTTTTAAAAAAATGAGATTTTTATACATTTTATAATTTGTGGAAAGTACTCATATGTACGGATCTGAAACGGGTGAAAAATCCCGTTATAGTAAACAACTTACTGAAATATCATAACAAATGTCAATTTCCCAAAAAAAAAAACGAAAACGAAATTTTTTGTCTTTCCTTTAACATACCCATTTAATTATCTTTTTGTGATTTTTGTTTGCATTTTCCATGCTAAGATTATAAAGTTATAAGTGAAAGAAAAATTCAATCGCGGGCAGGATTCGATCCTGCGTCTTCTGGTTAGATGATTGAATTTTTCCTTCACTTATAACTATACCCATTTAAGTATTTTCTTTTGGGTATCTTTTGAACCCGTCGAACCCCTATCGAATCTAGAAGATTTTTTTTATATATTTCTAAAATATGTTATGTATATCATGAATTTCGAATTGGCATATCCGAATGGACCGGCATAAAAAACTTACATAATCATTTACATGACACATTATATTACTTAAGCACAATTTTAATAATATTGACCGATAGCTAACCCGTCAGCATCTGGAGGGTCAAATCGTCCCAACAGTGCTCGAAATAGTACGCTCACATCGATAGCAATAAAAACCGCTTGAGGGTTACTTCAACGGGAGCGTTTTATGACGTAAGACCCGTCATGTTGAAGGAACTATCCTGTTGAAACCGTGATATAGCATCACGAAGATATAAAAAAGTGTCTATGGAGTTTCTGGCAAGCTGTTCTACTTTTCTCCATAAGATTTGGAACCGTGAACCTAGTCTTTGACAATACTTGATAGCAAGATATGCGTCTTAGACTGAAGTCATTTAATTATTTATCATGTGCCTAAAAAGTGAAGGAAAACCATCGTGAGGAAACCAGCATGTCTGGACATTTTCCTGACGGCGTGTGATGTATACCAACCTCATTAGGCCAGCGTAGTAGACTATAGCAGAACTCCTCTCAGTCTGAGAACCGTGCCAAGATGTAAAATGGGTTTATATTATATGTATCATGTTAAAGAAATAATTACGATATAAATTACATAATAATTTCTAAGAGAAATCGCCTCTCGGCTGCAGCCTGCAATTATGAGCTCACAATATTACCAGTATTATAAACGTAGAAATGCACTCGAATTACGTAAACTCTTAGGCTAAATTCACACGGACATCGTAAAAATATAATATAAGTATGAGTAATAAATTTCTTTATTATGAATTATGTTAAGTTTATGGGTATGAAAATTTCTTTTTAATTGTGTTTCTATGTGTGTATTTTTCGAATAGCCCGGCACAATGGTTAGACGAGTTGCCATCCATAAAAACTTACCCTGTAAGATAGAATATCAAGAATTTTAGTGTTATATTCAATAAAATATCCCCAACCTTAGCATACATAAACCTACAATGTAGGACTGTAGAAATTCGCGACAAAATGGCCCATAAAATCGTTCTTGCCGCAAAAGGTTCCGTGTGTGGAAACCCTTACATTGCTTTATATGAGTGTATGCCAGTCTTACATAATAACATAATAACGTCATAGTTATGTGAAGGGAACACTTTATAGCTATTAATTGTATTAGTAATATTTATTTTTACTTTACTCCATTTTATACTAATGTTCCTTGATTGTTTTTTAAGCTTTAATAGACTAAACGTGCTCATTTTGAATGCTCGTTTGGCGATTTTGGTAAAGCAATCAACTTTTTTCGTTAGAGGTCTTGGATTCAATGTTCGTACTGAACGATCAAAAATATTTTTGTAAATAGAATCTTATAATGACACTTTTAAAAGTCAATGTTTTAGGTTCCTCATCAGAAACTGCCTCATAAGTCCATTTATTCTAAGCGCGACTGCTACGCTAGAGGTCCTGGTTTCGATTTTCAATTCAAGCAAACTGATGGATATAACTATTACATGGGACCCAAACATATCGGCGAACTATGGGTGTACATTAGTACGCTTTTGCTTAACCCTTCGCGGAATACAGGCGTGATGGTATGTGTTATATGTTTTTTAATACTAGAGACAGGGTGTTTCCTAGATAATAACATTATCTTGTGAAGTCCCCCGCAACATAGTTAAAAAAAACTAACTCAAGCAACAAGTATGCTGAAAACTCAGAGATAATTTATCTGAGTTACGCTCACAGGTGTGCCTAATGTGCCAGAGATACGTGACACCCATCTTCGGCAAAATACTGTTCCTTTTACCGCCATAGCAATTCTTACGCGTGTCACATCGCTGTAGGGAATCCACCTCCACAAGAATTTTATTCGCATCGTAAATTTTAGGGGTACTTCACTCAGGTTCCCTACCCCAGTGCGAAACACATTAGTTCAAATCTCATAAGTTCGAAGTTAATATAGTGATAAACTTCATCATTTGAAAGTCTTGTTCGGGCACTGCTACTGAGAATTTCATAGAAAAACCCAATAACACTGCCGAAATTACGACTTTTGATTAATATGAAATATGATTCACCGACACTGTGGCCCATAATTTTCCAGTACGTATAAACATAATGCATTGTAGGTCCATAGAGTATAAAGAGTTTCTTGCCAGATTCTTCTCCATAGGATCAACTTTTTGGAACCGTGCAACTCATGTTACAAAAATGCTTGTAAAAGCTTATCTATACCTATAATAAAAAATTTACAGGCCGCTATCTTCACATTATAGATATGAAAGAAAAACGAATATGGTGGTCTTTATTAGAGCAACAGAAGCCAAAATAACAGTTTTTAGAATTTTTGTCTGTCTGTCTCTTTGTCTGTATGTTTGTACGCGCATCACGCAAAAACTACTGCATGGAATTGAATGCAGTTTTCACCGATGTATGGTAAAGGTCTCACTTAAAATTTGGTGTATATTTCATCTTGATACGCGGCCTAGAATCGGACTTATAGTATGTTAATCTCTTTGGGACTTGAGTGAAACTGCGAGCAACAGCAACTAATTAGAAATAAAAACATTTAATAAGTACTTTAACTATTTCTTGGCATTTCGTAAACTCAGATTCGAGTTCGATTCAAGTTCTGGGTTCGATTCCTAGGTCTAATAAATAATGTTATCGGTAGAAGAAGTAGCTCGGACTTTGGGATTTGTACCCGGTTAATGGCTCCCCCCTATTACAGACCTAAACATACCAGCGACCGATGCATTACTACGCCTCTGCCTAACCCTTCGGAGAATATCGGCGTGATAGCATGCATAAGTGGTATTTTGGCCCTCCCGGCCGGTCTTAAGGAATGTTACAACGTAAAATCTCCAGTTAATACCGTAGCTACTTATGCGGTATTAGCCTTAGATTGATGATCCCAGATACAGAGATACTGCTTCCCATTCATTGATGGGTAAGTAGGTCACCAACAAATCGATTTGAAGTAAGACAATCGGGGCTGCTAAACATCTGATAAGCTCAAAAGCCCTTTATACAACACTACAGCGAACTTAACTACTTGCGGGACTATAAGACTTACTTTCTATAAACATAGTTGGAGATAAATATAAGGACCACGAAATTTAGTAAATTGATCACCAAAATGGACAAATGGTCACAAAATATTCGGTTTAGGTTAGGTTAAAAATGCGACCGAAAGTGGAATTCTAGCTATTAGGTATACTTGGTTGGTGGATTTATTTGGATTCTTTTTGGATTAGACAATCATAATTTGGAGTTGGTTACTTTAAATAAGATGGCAAGTTGTAAAATGTTTGGTTCTAATTTCACTAATAATCTAATTTCACAATTAAAATGCTTTTAAGTTCCTTTTTTTATAACTTTTTTTATGAGACTTTTCAAAATAATCCATCAACTATAGGCTAGTTGGTTGATTATTATTCTACGGGTTCTAAATATGAATCGATGTAAAAGAATTCCTAAATATAGCCATTTTAACCCCCAGATTAAATATAACAGCAAAAGAGATTTTATTCCAATTTTATTAAATGTTATGTACATGTCTGTAATTGATGTAAACATTTATTAGTCTTTATATTTTTCTTTTGTTAGATCAATGATATGTTAAACAAACGTATAGACTTAGCGAAATTCAAGATACAGAAATTCAAATGTGCACGGTGAATTTATACGAGGTACATTTATAACTCTAAGCCTTCTCAAGCAGTCTTGTAACAAAGAGTTGATGACGTGAATTTGTTCGCAGTACACGCATGGAAAGTATACAACAGTTTACAAGTATATAAATTATACAGTATGTGTAGGGTAACCTTGAAAGACAGAGTGAGGAACAGCGTGATGAGGGACCGGTGTGGTGTGAAAGAAGAAGTAGCAAAGATTGAGAAAAGTATGATAAGGTGGTTTGAGTTGAGCGTGTAGAGAGGATAGATGAATGCAGATTCACGAAACAAATTTTCGTAGTGAGGCTAATGGAAGAGTTGGAAAGGCCTCGGCGAACCACAACCAAATTGCGGACGTTCTTAAAAAAGGTCAAACTAAGAGCACCCTAATACGACGATCATGCATGAGGAGTTTAATAAAAGTAGATGAAGTGAAAGTCGTCTGCCTGGATCGTGGCAAGTGGAAATACTCTCTGCCTACCCCAATGGGCCGGCGTAAAAATATGTTTAAGTATGTATGTGTAAATTGTACAGTCAAGCAAAAAAGATGTAAACAGTATAAAGTATTAAATTATCTTAACATTTTCGTGAGTATACGTGATGAGAAAACTTGTTACATGTGATCGAAATAATACTACTCTATGCAAACGTTTTTATTTTTGGTGCTGACTGTACTTTCAGCTTACTTTTAGAAGATTTTCCCCTTCTTCGTATAAGTCTTTAATCTTTACTTGTAAATATAACGACGAGTAATATTTTGCTTGTCATTGGTTATGTAAACGCAGCTTACGCAAATATGATGTGTCTGTTTTGAGGTTTCAGAACTGAAATTACAATATGGATCAATATTACTTGTCTTACTTACTTACTGTGGGTGTACAGCTGTGCCCACAGTAAATGTGATAGAATATTGTTTATTTTATTACCAACCTCAATAACATTATTGAGTACAGTGACTTTTATTGCAAAATATATATATATATACGAGTATCTAAACTAAAGTTAATATACGCATATCTCAAAATTGTAATTCTTCAGTCGGGAAGACAAAGCAATGGAAAAAAAATATGATTTTTTGGGCACGATGAAGTAAATATATGAAATTGATGATGAAAATAGTTGTGTCATATTTCAATTTCAGGCTAGAAACCTAACTATAGAGAGATAGAGGATAAAACATTAAATCTCCTGTTATTTTAGGTTTAATCCTTTTAGAATAATAGAACTATGCGTCATACCATGGGCGTTATTGGCGTCTATAAGCTGCGGTTACCGCATCCCATCAGATAGTCCCCGTACTTTTTGTCATCTTATTACATAAAAACCCTGTATTTTCAAACTTCCGCAGTTAAAAATCTTCATTTTACTTACTAAAATTATCGTCGCTTCTGGGACATCGCCCTATTGAATATTTATCTGCAATATTTCTTCAACATCTGGACGGGCGATAACATGAAATAAAAATCCAATTTCGTAATAGTCTTTCCTTTAATTTGTAATATGTTAACATTCAACGGTATTATTTGGGTATTTTTCTTCAATTTTTAGTCGTTATTAGGCACTTGTGTTTTTTTAAGTTTAAATTGTTTTTGTGGAATCACAATAAGGACGTCCTATTACCTAAACAAACAAGTGAACTGTGGGTATATACAGTATGTGTATACAGCAGTACCTATACCAATGCTCAACCCTTCGGGCATACAGGCGTGATGGTATGTTGTGTTACTTTAAAACATTACCTTATATTGCTTAATGAAGTGTGAACGGCGGACCTAAAATGGTAACTTTTATTGAATCACAATATTACGATTTATATAAACAAAATTTAGTAACATAACATAACATAACATAACATAACATAACATAACATAACATAACATAACATAACATAACATAACATAACATAACATAACATAACATAACATAACATAACATAACATAACATAACATAACATAACATAACATAACATAACATAACATAACATAACATAACATAACATAACATAACATAACATAACATAACATAACATACCATCAGCCTATTGCCGTCCACTGCTGCCATTAAACGGACACAAATCCAAACTCCGAGCTACTACTGAGAATTTCATAGAAAAATCCAATACCACTTTGCTCGACCTGGGGATCGAACCCACGACGTCTAGCGTAGCAGTCGCGCTAGGGACCACTAGACTAATGAGGCAGTCTTAGAATTACTAAAATTTAGTAATTCTAAGTAATTTTAAATATAAAGTTATAAAAATATTAATATATTCAGCAATTCCTCTAAATCAATTCTTTTTTTATGGGATAGGAGGGCAAACGTTCCGACGGATCGCCCGATAGTAAGCGATCACCGCCGCCCATGGACAACCGCAACACCAGAGGAGTCACGAGTGCGTTGCCGACCTTTTAAAAGGAGATTGGGCCTCCGGTAACATCACTCACTCGGCGAAACACAACGTAAGCGTTGTTTAACGCCGGTTTTCTCCGAGGCCGTGGTATCACTCCGGTCGATCCGGCCCATTCGTGCCGAAGCATGGCTCTCCCACGTAAATGAGATAGAATCCGCAGAATTCCTTAACAATTTTGTAATTTTCATCTAAATATTATAATTTATCAAAAGTCACCATTTACCCCTGTTCTTTCACAGAGAATCCATAGTAATATATTACAATTGTTGGTACATCTTCAATATTTGGTACATCACGATATGTACCAGCCATTTCCAAATATTCATCACTTTACCTTATCAGCGGAACAGTACCAAATAAAAATTGAATCCCCGTCGCGATTAAACGGGCAAACACAAAGTGCACATCAATCATCAGATAGTGATCAGTAGTTTACCAGGTGTTATCTTGGATCGCCCTTCACCTTCGGTTGGCTCACGTCGTGATGGTGCCACCTTATTCAAATCCATTAGGTCATAGAATTTCGGGTTTAATCAAAGCTGCCTTTTTTATGGTTTATGTGGGCAAACGAACAGACCACCTGATGTAAGTTATCCATCACCAGCGACACCTGCAGTCACACCTACGGACTGCAGACTGCCAGAGCCGCAGAAACCGAGAGCGGAACTGGCTCATACACCAAGGCGCTTTGGTCAAACCCCAAGAGGTCTTACCAGTCTTACTAAAATTGAAACAAAGGTCTATATTCAATCAGAAACAAAGTCATTTTTGTTTCTGATTATTAGTTATATTAGTTTGGTTATATTCTGTGTAAAACGATCAACACCTAATAAACGCTCGCGCCCTTATACCGGTTATATACGTATACCTCATAAATAATTCATTTTCCTACTATCCATCATTATACGAATATTTCAGGAAGAGCCGAAATTCACCACGATAAATACGATTACTGGCAGGTACAACAGACCATGCCGCCGCATCGATAGGGTTTTCACGTATAATATAAATATAATAATATAATATAAATATAATACTATATATAAAAAAAATAATAAATATTGTAAAAAATTTCACAATTCCATAAGCATTATCTAATTGAATTATGTAACACAGTTTTATAGTGTGTAAACTCCTAGGAGTTTGGATTTCCGTCTGATTAATGGCATAGGCTCGCCTTGTATTACATGGGACCTTCTGGTGACCTGTGAATACAGGCGAGATAGTATGTGAAATTTTGGTCCATAATAGATCAGCCTCACGTCAATTTGTTAGTAAAACACAATCATGTTTTAAAATACTGGGCTAACTTATTTCGCAGCTTCGAGATATTGTAAAATGTCTTCAATAAATGTCGCTGACTTCACCTTTAGACATAGAATGTGGAAAAGAAATACGACATAACCGATATAAAATTTATATCACGTATATTAATTCACCCTTGACAAATTGACAACCCTGCGCCAAGCGAAAATTAACACCATTATAATGGTACTGAAACGCTGGAACATCCGCGGTACTGTTTGTACCGGTTCCTAATTTAAATTCATACAGCCCTGTATTGTCCTGGCTCCATACTCCCTTCCCTAACATATAATTCAATTTTTATCAGACACATACTTTCATTACAACGAGTTAGGAAAATTAAAACGGGATCTACGTAGTTCTAATATGGTTATCCTCGAATCCCTTGGAAGGGTTTTAGCAACGGTTTAATTAGATCGCGGTATTCAAAGTTTAGATTTTATGATGTGGATAATAATTTTATTGGAAAATTGGATTGGAAAATTAACGTGGGAGAGCCATGCTTCGGCACGAATGGGCCGGCTTGACCGGAGTGATACCACGGCCTCACAGAAAACCGGCGTCAAACAACGCTTGAGGTTAACGAGTTAGGTTACCGGAGGCCCAATCCCCTTTTAAAAGGCGGGCAACGCCTGACTCCTCTGGTGTTGCGGGTGTCCATGGGCGGCGGTAATCGCTTACCATCAGGCGATCCGCCTGCTCGTTTAACCCCCAACCCATAAAAAAAATGCTTCTTGAATTTTTCACAATTATAATTTCAAGTTACATGTTGTGTCCTTTATTTCATATCATCATACCGTCATAACATAGCATCACGCCCGTAGCCCTGAAGGATTAAGCAGAGATGTATATAGTTCTCTAGTATTTTTTTGGGTCCGTTGTAAAAGAAGGCGAGCCAATAACCTGACAAAATACGCAGCTCTACGTGCGACTGATGAGAATTTCATAGAAAATCCCAGTAGCACATTCTTTTATGAAATGAACCTGTGAATTCTTTAGCAGTATCCTCATGAATGGCAAAATCTTTGTTGATGTTGATTTACATACATCTATACTTACTAGTGCTCGCCCAGTGATCAAAATTCGACCATTGGGCGACTTCTAGATTCATTTCAATTTTAAGTTTGAACGTTACTAAGGTTCGTCGTATTGTCAAAGACCAGATTAGACCAGATCCCAGATTTGAAGACTACAGGCGTGTGTAAAACGCATGGTAATAAATAAATAAATATTTATTGACTACTAGCTGACCCGGCAGACTTCGTACTGCCTCAATCTATAAATAAAAGACCTAAACTACATATTTATTCACCTTTTAAACCTTCTCTGGACTTCTACAAATAATTCAAGACCAAAATTAGCCAAATCGGTCCAGCCGGTCTCGAGTTTTAGCGAGACTAACGAACAGCAATTAATTTATATATTTATAGATGGAACATGATGACACGAAAATGTAGTGTGTGCGATCTTTTCTTTTTGTTAATTTAATGTAATATCTAATCCATATTACATAAAAAAATATATAATAAAATATGCTTTCTGCATTCCTTCTCTATATTTTAAATAAACTTTAACTGTACCATATTTCATACATTTGCATCTGCGTAATTTCGTAAAAAGAGGTACAAAGTTTTTGCGTCACGTATATTATTTATTATGTTTAAAAAAGATAATTTTGATCCGATTCTGAAAATTAAAGGCCCGGCGGCGCTTGAATTGCACACAAAAACGCAATACCCAAAATTAAATCGTAATCCAAATACAATTTTATCAAATTGTATCAATATTCGGATGTGGATACCGTTAATCTAGGTCCCTACTTTAACAATTCGTCTGCTATTACTTCACTAGAAATAAAAGGCCGGAAATTCATTCTAAACTTGGTAAAGTTATCAAGAATTAAATTCGCTAACATTTACTTGCAGTGAAGTATTTACAGTTAGTTACAGTATAAGCCTAGATTAACGGTATCTGAATCCGAATAATAACTCAGTTTGATTAAATTGTATTTGAATTACGATTAATTTTGGTATTACGTTTGGATGGAAAATTCTGTCCGCCAGACTCTTAAGTAACTTATGCTGTGTTTATTTGTGATCCACACAAAGAAGCGGGCGTCAGCTCTTAAAGGATATATGTATAACCAATTCTTTTGTACCATTCTTCTTCGTCTAACAATATAAATAAGATATCATTACAAAATTCTCCAAATCACCAGTTCCTCTGTAAAATAAATTCTATAGGTAATTAATACAAATTGTCATCTCATCGCTATGCCGCATCCAAACACGGCCATTTATAATAATCTTATTTTTAAGTCAGACACGACACAAGGGAGGCGTCAAATCAATATTAATGGGATTCCGTTCCAAACGGTGCCAAGATAAATGAATTTGCAGAATGACAGTGTACAAACAATATTTAATTAAGAAGCTTGGCTGTTTGACATTTATACCATTATATTTTTTGAGAAATTTTCACGGGTTCGGGAAACAGGAAAGGAATCGGGAATCGAAGGATTCGGGATTGGAAAATCATCGCGAGTAACTTATGGTAGTATAGCTGGTATTTTTATAAAGCTTCGTAAAGACCAGTCAGTAGCGGATTCAGGTTCAGATTCAGGGGGTGGGGTAAGGGGCTCAAGAATACATACATATGCATTTGGGTTCACCCGAGTCAAAATCATAACTCAAACTTGATAACTAAACTTAATATTATCCTGCTGCCTGACTGCCTCATTACTCTAGTAGGGTACTACGACCTCTAGCGTAGCAGTCGTGCTTGGTAAAGCACGACTGCTACGCTAGAGGTCCTGGCTTCGATCCCCAGGTTGAGCAAAATGTTATTGGGTTTTTCTATGAAATTGTCAAAAGCAACTCAGTCTGGATTTGTGGCCGGTTAATAGGCAATAGCTCGCCCTTGTTACATGTGACCTAAACATACCGGCGAAATTTGGGTGTAAGTATACTAGTACACCTCTGCCTAACCCTTCAGGGAATACAGGCGTGATGGTATGATATGATCCTACTTTGTTATTATAATGTTAGCACCTACCAAACTCACTTCTTGAATCCGTCACCGGGACAAGTAGTAGCTGAGACTATGGACTTTTAAGTAGTAGGTAATAATAGTTTTTACGTCATGTTTTCGTCTGGCAAAAACAATACAAGTAAAGGTGCGCCCACAAACATCGCCGTCAGCCTGTCAGCGCCGCGCCGACCGCAACGCGCGCTACACAAATATGTTATTGTATTTTGTACCGCAAAACTTGATTTGTATTGAATACAATTTTACACAAAGCAATAAATATTCCATTTTCACTTCAAAGTACTTTATCGTGCGGTGTTTGAAAACAAGTTCTGTTTCTGATTTCAAACCACCCACAATATTATGTTAAAAAAGAATTGTTCAGTACCTAGGTCTTAAACGTGACGTAATGAATTAATGAGTAATTACTAACGCGACAACTAACAGATTGCACATGCAACGAAACAATCTATTGTTCTCAATTACTGGGAACCAAATCTAATCTAAAAAACTAATATATAAAACTCAAAGGTGACTGACTGACTGACATAGTGATCTATCAACGCACAGCCCAAACCACTGGAGGGATCGGGCTGAAATTTGGCAAGCAGGCAGATGTTATGACGAAGGCATCCGCTAAGAAAGGATTTTGATAAATTTTACCCCCAAGGGGATAAAATAGGGGATGAAAGTTTGTATGAAACTTTGTCAATTTTAAACCGATCGGGCTGAGACTTTGCATGCATATAGCTACCATGACGTAGGCATCCCCTAAGAAAAGATTTTGATAAATTTCGACCTATGTAGGGGTGAAATAGGGTATGAAAGTTCATATGGAATAAAGTAACTATTCCACGCGGACGAAATCGCGGGCAAAAAGCTAGTATTATTATAAATGCTCGTACCAGAATTACTGGTTTATAATTCGATATTTTTTTGTATTATTATTTTTATTATTAGCTTTGTCTACTTTGACTAAATTTATTATCTTACAATTTCTGCTTTCTTCAGTCATAATCTGATTCATACTATAATCTACCACAGACATCAATAGTTGCAGTACCAAAGTTGCTCTACAGCACATGCGTGCGAAAGACGCGCTCTAGTAAAACGGCAGCTGTCATAAACATAAAGCTGCGACCACATTCCGCAAGCCGACAGCGAGCGACCGCAAGCCGCAACATGCCGCGAGATGACGCGCTAATGTGTAATGCACACTAGTACGTACTATTGGTCGATATTATACCAAGAATACATATATAGTCGACGATTAGTCATTTTATTTACATTTACACCCTACATCACTACCCTATTACGAATACAACAAAATCAGTGGATCATGCGGCAATTGATTTTTATTTATATAGGTGTTTTATACTTAGATTGCACTTGCATACGCGTAGACTATCAAAAGCGAACGTTCAACCTTCTTGATAAAACAGCATCGCTATATCTACGAAAGCTGCTATTAGTTTTGGAAACAACATGGTAATAAATGCAAACAAACCCACGTGAAAAATATCCGAAGTTTTACGACACGACGTAAAGCTTACACGCCACGATTAATCGCGTGCGATTTATCTCGAAACGCAACTTACCATACAGCTAACATGCATGAGCTATTTTTTACCCGATATCGTGAGGCGAGTGGCGACATTTCCTACACATTTTTCATGGTAACGAAGTATACATTTAAAATACTTAAACATACCATCACGTCTGTATTCCCTGGAGGGTTAGGCAGAGGTGTACTAATGTAATGTCTAAGCAACGGAAAATGTAGTGTGGGACGACCTCCAACGAGATGGTAAGACGACGCTAGAAGTCGTTGGATGCTGGCAACATACAACTGGTCCTGTATAAGTCTATGGGGAGGCCTTTATCTAACAGTGTACATTTTTTTTTCTTATTTTTTTTTTTAAAAAACGTTGCCCCACACTAGCATTTTCTCCTGTATCGTGGGTGCGTTTACAAACACAAATTCTCACATACACAAACGCCCAGACCCGAAACAACTACCTGTAGACCATACAAATATTTGTTCCGTGTGGGGATCGAACCCACAACACGTGGCGCAGAAGCCGATCGCTCAACCGCTACGCCAATCGTGTCGTCAATCATCTATTGGTTGATATGATGATGGACTATTTTAGTTACCTACATCCACATTGCGTAGGATGTTGAGGAATAAGGGGCGAGCCTATTGCTGTTGCTAACTCTGATCTGCTACTGAAAATTTCATAGAAAAACACAGTAACACTGCTCAGCCTAAGAATCAAACCCAGGACCTCTATCTTAGCAGTCGCGCTTACGACCAGTGTGTTGATGAGACAGTAATTTATTGTATTATGGAACATTCGTGTTTTAGATTGTAAACTGTAGGTACGGTCTGTTTTACGGATACAATTTTCCAGAGACATAATTATTTCAGAAAACTTCACAAACAGTATTTTCGTTTTATTTTTAATCCACCGCCAGTCTTCCACACACTGAACACAATGTAGAATAAAGGCAGTGAAATTGTAAATTTTGTAAAAGTTATCACTTAGTGAAGTTCAGAAGATTCACTCCTAACAAAGTGCTAATTATACAAATCACTTGAAGTAATCAGGATAGTAAGTTTATTTTGAACATTATTTATTTACTAGGTGACCGCAGTTTCACTCACGTCCAGTAAATCTTTTTGGTGAATTTTTCCAATGTTTTAATAGTTGTTCTTAATCCAACAAATCAAAGATCATAAAAACAGTTCCAGCCACTGCGTTATAAATGGTGTAACTAACACGACTTTGTTTTATATAATATATAATGATTATTGGTTGAGTTTAGGCAATTCACAGAATCGTTAAACCCATATAAGTAATATAAATGACTGCTTCACGTGCTGTCAGTTAGGACAGGTTAACAAAAATTTTAAGAGGTGGTCTTCTTTTGCGAGCTCATCTTTATAAAAAAACAGCAAAAGGGAGGGGAAAGCAGCAAACAGGGTGCAGGAACAGGGCAGATAATGTCCAACAATGATATTTTTATAGTCCTTCTGTCTTTATACTCGGTGCATTCAGAATCCTCACCATAATGCACTGATCCCTGCACTAGATGAAAGAAACCTTAAGACTGTTGTCTCTGTACATTTAATCATGTTGCCGGGAGAGCACACGAGATATTTTAGACATTTTATATGAATTACATTTATGTGGAAGGGAGTATAGACAAAATTATGTTATTCCATATCCTTTAATCGACCGAGGAAGTAGTTTTTTTATTATTTACAACACAAAATAATTATTGAAATGATAATTAAGCGCTTTTTAGGGAATGAAAAAGATGTAATTTAAAAAAAAAAAACAACAATTATTTTCTCGTCTGAAATGGCTTTTTGGTGAAAGAACCATAGGGGCTTTGATTTGACCGCATAAACTGACAGCATGCATGCATCAGTCATTGAGTGATTATGAAATAGCTGGCAAGGAATAAATATTAGGAAAAATAAATACCTACTTACAAAAAGTAAACCAACCAGATAGGCGGTACAAGACTAAATAAAGTACGCCTTGCAAAATTTAACTTAGATTTGCTAATCCTCTGCTAAGCTGAAAAGAGCTTTCAAAGCAAAGTGCTACATCTCGCTGTGTTTTCTGAGCTTAACCTCAGATAATAGACTCGCAGTACATTTAAAACATTCTCAAAATGAACATTCAGAAAACGTGTTATTAATCGTTACAGAGGTAAGGTGTTAGTGAAAGCGAGTGACACGCTGTATGCGCGAAGCGAATCGAAGCAGTTTCGTCATAATATAAGCCTAGAACATAATAATACCTAATTATTATTATACCTATAATTTATAGACCTTCAAAGTCTAGCCACTTGTGCATTACGGAGTTAATACGTTTTGTTACCAATGCAATGGCAGCATCGTTACTCTGTCAATTTTGACGTTCAAATTTGAATCTTGTTTCATTACCAAATGCTGCACTCTCCAATGTAAGGCAGCACGAGTCATAGGACGTTAAGACTTTTAAGTTATTTCATTTAAGTTGCGCGCTTAAATAAATTTGAATCCTCGCTTTACTATGTTAAATGTTACGATGTCTATAGTGTTATTGTGTTTTTATGTAATTCTCAGTAGCAGCTCGGAGTTTGGTATTTGTGCCCGGTTAATAGCAATAGGCTCACTCCCTATTACACGGCACCTAAACATACCGTCGAACTGTGGGTGTACATTAGTAAGTCGGAATACAGGCATTATGGTATGCTCTACGATATCCCTGTACCGAATTAAGAAGTCCTTCCAGAACTAAGAGGTGACTTATCGCCAGTTCGCTATCACGTGAACCACACCTCAATTCCAAGCCTACAACGCGTGAATCAGCCATTAATCAAGGTGTCGGTGTCGGCCAGAAGAAATGTATCCTCCAAACTATAAGTAAACCAGTCACGCTCTTATAATTACTGAAAGGGAGCATTAGTAGATACCTATT
The DNA here is from genome assembly GCA_910591435.1 of Acronicta aceris. Lineage (NCBI taxonomy): Eukaryota > Metazoa > Arthropoda > Insecta > Lepidoptera > Noctuidae > Acronicta > Acronicta aceris. The sequence continues at coordinate 5,366,654 of OU342780.1, read as the reverse complement.
TATTGTGACATCACTTGTAAAACCAAACAACACTGTTAGGTATTTATTTAGACATTGAAATAAAACTATCATCGACTGTCTCATTAGTCTAGTCGTCCCAAGCGCGACTGCTACGCTAGAGGTCCTGGGTTCGATCCCCAGCTCGAGCAAAGTGTTATTGGGCGTTTCTATAAAATTCTCAGTAGCAGCTCGGAGTCTGGATTTGTGCCCGGTTAATGGCAATAGGCTCGCCCCCTATTACATGGGACCTAAACATACCGGCAAACTGTGGGTGTACATTAGTACGTCTCTGCCTAATCCTTCGGGAAATACAGGCGTGATGGTATGTTATGTTATGAAATAAAACTACTTTTTACTTATCGCGTTATATAGTTATTATTCAATTGCTAACGTTTCGGATTCTTTACGTCGGGAATATAATGCGATAAAGTCCCCGAAAAGTAGTTTTATTTCAATGTCTAATATTCGCATATGTGTCAAAAAGCAGTACTCGTAGGTATAGTTACTAGCCATTATTATATCAGCCGTAGAAGTCCACTATTACTGGCCTGGCCTGAAACTGGCCTCCCCCATAACCTCTCGCTCAACAGTAACTTGAAACCACTGAACAAATGAGGTTAGGAATAAAATATAAATAACAAAATATTCCAAGAAAACATAACCCTCAATGTGTGACACTTTAACCCAATTTCGTGACTTACAAGTAAGTGACACCTCGTTCTAATTGATCCACGTAACGGAAACAAACTTGCAAGTAATTTCTAATTCCTTTGGAGAACTCCTAAACGGCTTTTGATTGCTGAAACAATTTTCGTTGGAGCGTTCCGACTCATTTGCTTGAGTTGTGTCGCGGAAATATGCCAAGCGCCAAGAGGTCGATATTGAATTGAATTTACCGCCTCATTTGCTCAGCAAGCGGTTTGTCTTCCGATTTTTTTAGACCTGTTTTAAAAGAGTCGTTTTGCAAAATGTAATGTTATTGTTTAAACTTTTTCGAGGGAATTTTTCGCTTGTAGCAATTTTGTGTATACTCCACTAATTTATCAATGGCAACGATGTCAATTTTTCGTCTCAATTTCGCGGTCGGCCCAGGCGGAAAATTTCGGCTATAAATACAAAAAATCCTCTCTTCTTATAAAAGTGTCTTCTCTCTTCTTCTCATTACGTGGGAGAGCCATGCTTCGGCACGAATGGGCCGGCTCGACCGGAGTGATACCACGGCCTCACAGAAAACGGCGTTTAACAACGCTTACGTTGTGTTTCGCCGTAATATTATAAATAACAGTCTAGTGACTAATGAGCCATTTCAAATTATAATTAGGACCACTAGGTCCTAAGCACATCCTGGGTTCGATTCCCAGGTCGAGCAATGTGTTATTGGGATTTTTATGAAATTGTCAGTAGATTCTCGGAGTTTGGATTTAGTGCCCAGATAATGGCAATAGGCTCGCCCCCTATTGCATGGGACCGGAACTGTGCATGTACATTAGAACACCTCTGCCTAATCCTTTGGGGAATACAGGCGTGATAGTATTTTAATTAATATTTTGTCATTTTGAGACACTTATAGACAAGATAATAATTATATTATGTTCAAAATATTTTATTACTATGTTAAATGTTACGATGTCTATAGTGTTATTGTGTTTTTATGCAATTCTCAGTAGCAGCTCGGAGTTTGGTATTTGTGCCCGGTTAATAGCAATAGGCTCACTCCCTATTACATGGCACCTAAACATACCGGCGAACTGTGGGTGTACATTAGTAAGTCGGAATACAGGCATTATGGTATGCTCTACGATATCCCTGTACCGAATTAAGAAGTCCTTCCAGAACTAAGAGGTGACTTATCGCCAGTTCGCTATCACGTGAACCACACCTCAATTCCAAGCCTACAACGCGTGAATCAGCCATTAATCAAGGTGTCGGTGTCGGCCAGAATATTATAAATAACAATAACAATTATAAATAAAATATTTTATAAATGCGTTTATGAAAACTAAGTCAAACAAACAGTGATGGGTTATATAAAGTAAACAAAGAGATTTCCCGGTTCGTAACATCTGCGATCATCACAGGAATCTGCCGCGAATATCAAATGTCATATCGGCATTGTATGGGGATTGATATACAAGTGTTTTGTGTCAACGTCCTTGGAGTACTTAAAATCGATAAACGAATAAATACAAAATGTGTGGAAACGACAAAATATGTACGACTAATTTGTTTCATAAGGGTCCGGCGGTGCTTGAATTGCCCACAAAAACGTAATACCGAAATAAATCCTAATCCAGGCAACATTCTATCAAATTATGTTATTATTCGGACTTGGATACCGTTAATCTAGGTTTATACGGTACTATTTCACCTACTACTACTTCACTGGAAATAAAAGGCCGAAAAATCGTTTCAAACTTGGTAAAGTTATCAAAAATTGCATTCGCTTACATCTATTTCCAGTGAAGTATTTTGGACGAAATGGTAGAACCGAAATAACAGTATTTGATTAAATTGTGTTTGAATTACGATTTATTTCGGTATTTTGTTTGCAAGGGAAATTTGGTCCGCCGGACTGTTAATTCACTTACATTTTGATTCATTCGGGCGTTAGATTATAAGTTGCCTACAGGCCCTTGTCCTTTAATAACACTTCTCAGTAACGTACCTGTATTTATAGATACACATAAAAACATAAACAGAATTAACTATTAAGAAAATACAAAAAAATTAGAAAACTATTTGTCAGCCATCGGTAAAAACATCGGCTCTTGTCCTTTAATATCACTTTTCAGTAACGTAGCTGCATTTATAGTTACAAATAAAAAAATATACCGAACCATTTTTCAGCTATCGGTAAAAACATCATATCGTAAAAATATCAGATCAAAAATTATAAGTCCATAAAAATCACTTTTGTTTCATTTTCTTCGATCACTAGTATACTTGTAAGAGCACATTCAAAGACGTAATAATATTACATAAGTACATTTTCAAGTTAATAAATAGAGAAGAAAATATTGAGCTATTACATTTTTTCGAATTCTTTAACATTTTTGAATTTCTTAAACTGATATTCGTCTGCATTTAGTTGGACTGGGAGCCGACTCCAACAAATTGGGAAAAAGCTCAATAAATGTGTTTTTCTTTCTTTCTTCTTCTTTCTAAGATGATGATAACGGATTTGTGGTCAGTTTCAGCTCCCTAAATAATCGTTGAGCTGCACGATGACTGATGTATGCGTGCCGTCAGTTAGGACAGGTCAACTCAAAGCTGCTGTGGCTCTTTCTTCAAAAGGCCTGTTCAGATATTGCCCTACATCGTAACACTAATATCAGATCTGATAATACTACGACTACTGTCTGGACTTTAAAAGAGACCATGATTCTCTGAGTTTGTTTCGGCATTTCTTCTCAGAGGTCGTCAGTTAGGAAATGCTATGGCAATGCCGGCGCCATCTAGTTATAAAATTTAACACAGGATCTATTTACAGAAATAAAATATAATTTATTATATCGTATCATTTATCATGTGGCTTGCCCAATCAGTCCAACATAACATTTAATCCATGGAGTTTCTTGCCGGATTCTTCTCCATAGGATCAACCTTTAGAAACCGTGCAACTAGGATCATAACGTTTCTTAATCGCTTGTAAAAGCGTATTTGAAATAAAAACATTTGAACTTGAACTTGAATCGCAAAAAATACCCTAAGCAGGTAATTACAACTACCCAAGACATCTAGTATTATTAGATAGCACTGCAATATACTTGCAAGTAATTATCCTAATTATTTTGTGTTCTAGCTCAACTTGAAATTAGAGCAGAAAGTGAAATATACATGCAATTACAACTAAGATCGTAAACTGACTACCAGTAGCTGTATTAAAACAGTTATTTCAGGTTAATTAAAAGTTAGAACATTCTTGTTTTTTTTTCATAAGAAAAGGTCCTTAGGTAGCTTTGTTATGGGCCTGTTTGTGGAGCTAAGCCTAAATTTCGTGTAAGACTTTATTAGGAATACAATGCTTATGTTGAAATAAAACAACTTTTATTGATATTATTAAATCCCGACGTTTCGGACCCTTTACATCCATTGTAAAATAGACACGTATGTATCTATTCTATAATGTTACCGAGAAGTTCTTAAACCATAGATAATATCTTCATTTTTTTATCTATATTCGAAATCTGCTTTACATAATGCTATTTGAATAAAAGCTTGTTACTGACTTTACTGACAAGATACCTGTAGACATTTGAAACCATGCACCTTGTTTTTGACGATGAAAAAGTGCCTTACCTTTACCTTACCTTGTGGCGATTCAGTCAATAGAGGCTATTGTCAAGTGTATTATTGGCCTAATTGAAATAAAACAGTTGACATGACATTCAATGGCTGACTCAATCGCTATTCACGATCTTTCTATACTCGTAAAAAATGTTTTACAACGTGGGTTGATTTACGATCCCTGTAAATCGTATCAACCGAACTTAGGTATAGTTTGACCCTTGAACTTAGAACATAAAAACTCGATTTCCGAGGAAAGATCCGATTATTCCCGAATACCTTTAATGGACATTACACACTAGGATCTACTCACGGTTCTAGTCGCATAGAGGCATTATCATTTTCCAAAATACCTCGTGCCAAACCAATATTTCAAAAAAATTTTAGTAATTGAAAATGGAATTCAAGTATTTTGGGACGTATCTTTAAGACCAATAGTCAGACACCAACCACTTTCACAGAGGGCGATTTAACGATGACACCTTTATAAAGCAAAGAACCTAAGTTTCATATTATTCTAACACTAATTAGTGTTTTAGGCCAGTGACAAAATTTCGAAAAAAACATAAGGACCAATATCCAATTGGTCCTTATTTACAAATTACTATTTTCTCAGGAATTTAATTGGAACAGTAATTATACAAACATGACATTCGCATAAATTTACGATAAGGGTAGCTACATAATAGATTACATGACGTCGTTACTACCATCCTTTCCGGATCAATTACGAGGGACTCCACGAAAAAGGACCAAAAAAATTTCCGGTTCAAAATCTTTCGGAACTTCTAAATCAAAATAACGAATGTTGGCAAATCACATCAGGGTTCCAATTTAACTTTAAGCGAAGCCCAGTCGGTTTTATTGTGGTAATTTATGACAAATCCACATTTTGCTAACAAGCTTTTTTATTTGGTTATTGTGTGCCTTTTTTATTGCACTGAACAAAAACACTAGGAAGCGTTATGTGAATTATATTATTGTCATTCAAAAGTACCAAATAGCAATCTAGTACCTCATCGTATTAACCCATCAAGTAAAAGTTTCGGACCACTCAGACGTCAGGACCATTGTACGATTTGCTCAATTAATATAAACATAAAAAATAATCAACCCATTATACTGTCCTACTGCTGGGCACGGGACTCCTCTCAGAATGATAGGGATTAGGCTATAGTCCACCACGCCTGGCCTAGTGCGGGTTGGTAGATTTCACACGCCATCGAAAAAATCTCTCAGGCATGTAGGTTTCCTCACTTTGTTTTCCTTCACCGTTTAAGCGCGTGGTAATTAACTATTTAATATGCACATAACTTCGAAAGGCAGAAGTGCGTGCCTTGGGTTCGAACTCGAGACCTTTGACTTGACAGTCCAACGGTCATACCACTAGGCTATCACTGCTCAATTAATATGCCATGCATATATGCAGCTCCCTCATTAGCATAGTGGTTCTGAGCGCGACTGCTACGTTAGAGGTCCTGGGTTCGATTCCCAGGTCGATCAAAATGTTATTGGGTTTTTCTGTGAAATTCTCAATAGCAGCTTGGAGTTTGGAATTTGTACCCGGTTAATGGCAATAGGCTCGACCCCTATTATATGGGACTAAAACATACTGGCGAACTGTGGGTGCATATTAGTACCTACGCCTCTGCCTAACCCTTCGGGGAATACAAGCTTAATGGTTATGTTTGATGTAACTCGATTGTATATATGTCCCAATAGGTCAGTTTATTATAATTCGTGCGGTTTGTCTTTTATAACTCAAAAATTATGCGAAAGTATTTGTAACAACAAAATTCCTTCCTGGGCTTACGGCAAGAAAAGATAAAGTTGGGTTATTCATCCCCAAAATATTTATCATAACACCTATTATTGTTATAAGAGCGGACTCACGTTACCGACTAAACTGTTCCCGCGACTAAATTGAACTGCCCTTTCTTTATTGCATTACATTCACATTTCCACATTCACATTTTCAAAGCAAATCTAGGTTAACTAAGTAGAAAAAGTATACTAACATAGTGATTAAGAGATATTGTTAATAACTCTTTGAGTCATAGTTACTTGTAAATAAATGAAATTAAAAAAAAAACGAGTCGTTACGAGTCGTCTTATGGTAAGTTGCAACTGCAGCCCTCAGACGCTAGCAACACCAGTGGTATTTCACCACTCTTGCATTGTCTTCTTGAGACATGAGTTAAGTAGTCTCATTTGCATAATACAAACTAATTAATGGTTTATTAGATTCTCCTGAGCTCTTAGAAAGACTGGAAATTCGTATTCCTTTTTTTAAACCGAAATACTTTTGGCTAAATGTCGAACCAATATAGGTCATGTTTCACATTTAAATCGTATGCTTAATCTTGCAAACTCTTTTCGTGGTGAAATAGATGTCTCTGCTGGTTCTGTAGCCTCAGTTAGGTTTAAATTTAAAGAATTGATAATTTGATTCTTTTTTTTCTCATTTTATCCTTTTGTACTCAACTCAATTTAAGCAATGTATGAATTATGTAATTATAATGTCAGGACTCACTTCTAGTACATATCAATCAAAACATGACATTTTTCTTTCTTTAATTTATGTGCTTGCGAGATTATACATCAGTTTTGCGAATTATAATTTTTTTTTATTAATTTCACGGGCTACACTATCCCTGAAAACTGATACAATAATGTTAGCACAATTTTATTTTTATTTTTAATAAAACGTGGCACTGCCTCATGTAGGTATTGAGTGCATTCACAATCGAAAATTTTGTACACCAGTAGATATATTTTTTCCGTGCGGGAATTCAACCTATAACCCGTGACGCAGAAGCCGATCGCTCAACCATTACGCCACACGTGCCGTCCATTAGTCCATTTTGCATTAACCAAACTAACAATAATATTTTGTACATAAACACCTGAGGTAGCATGACAAACACCAACGAACCTATCATTAATCATTTCGGCTGACATTTCCAAACGCACGACAAATCGCTTCGACAAATCGCGAGCGTTCACCCGTCCGAAGTTATTTTCCCATTACAATAGACGCAGCGCGAACAATGTGTCATTGTGCGACTATCTCCGAGGACCAGGCGTCGATACACCGTTGTTTGCGACGCATAATATAGCAACGGAGACGAAAATTATGGCGTTGTGTACAGGCTAAGTGAGCTAGTGAAGTGTAACAATTTGTAACGGATAAAACCCATATTTCCTACATATCTACTACATTTCTTTTTTATACCACTAAGATAACAAACATACGGCCCGCCTGACGGTAAGCGGTTACCGTAGCCTATAGACGCTTGCAACACCAGGGGTATCACTCGCGCGTTGCCGACCCTGTAAATGAAGGAGAAATAGTTGGCCTGGCAGCATAGGAAACATTCTGCCATACAAGACTGTGGGCACTACCAACACAACGCTTCCTCGCGGAGCTCTAGCGACTTTGCTCACCGTTAGGAATACAAGATAGAACGGAGCTATGTTATTTGGCTAAGATTTTCTGCAAGGTGGAGGTACTTCCCCAGTCGAGTAGTTCCAATTGTGAGTGGAATTATTCAATTCCACTATGCCCTACCTCTCTTGTACCACATAACATAACATACCATCGCCATTATTCCCCGAAGGGTCAAGCAGAAATGTAATGATGTACACCCACAGATATTATCCATGGTTACCCATCTACATACTGCAAATGCAGCTTAGCCTTGCAGATTGGTTGATCAGGCTAGTTACGAGCCCAAAAAGAAAATAGCTACTGACTGACTCTTTTTTTTGTAAGTACCTATGTGAACGTGAATACCTTTGTTTTTGTAAAAGCACCCACGATACAGGAGAAAATCCTCATGTGGGGCGATGTTTTTTTAAGGAAAGAAAAATAGAAAGAATTTGTAACACTTCTAACAAAGAAAGCAAAACGGAAAAAGACAGTTTAAACAATCTATTATCGAGTTCCTTCCTATGTTTAGGAATTTAACAGCGAATTTGTTTTCCGATCGCGTTGCACTAAAGTTTTAATCGAAATTTTTAAGTGAAAACTTGATATAACGTTACGCAAATCTCAACCTTAACACCTTAAAATTAAAATAAAATTCGATTGTGCTATATACATATTTTGGAAGTAAAATTCTCGATACATTTACTTTGATTATTTTTAATAGGCATTTCTTAATTTGTGCTTTATTTAAAACGTTTAAGTTGAAAATTCTGCGTCATTCCAAATATACTGTGAAATGCAGGGTCACGTATATAGGATTTGTTTCGGCTTTTGCTGCCTCGGTTTTCTCTTTGGCTCTTATTGGCACAATGTGGACGCTATAAAATATCTAAGTATTAAATAAATTACATTAAATACCAGTATTTTAAGCATAGTGTTTTATAATGATAATTATTACTTATTTCTGATGCTTACGTGAATATTAAACATTGACAAGATTACGCATACGGTGAGCTTGTAACATAACTTACAAACCTTAACATAACTTGAAATAATATGTAGTAGTCGAGTATTACTATAAACTCTATACATTAGTAATATTTATAATATTATTAATATTAATGTAATGACTAACTTTATTGTGAACCTGATCATTGGAGTATCTACCATAATAATGTACACCTTCACATTTAAGTCGTTTTAATGCCGAAAAAAACTGCTGTTCCCATACATTTTGTGTACTCTGAACTCGTCACAGTGTATGGAACAGCTGTTTTTTTTGTGATTTCAGGGTTGGTTCCATAGTAAAAGTTATTCCTAGTGATGAGTTTATTACCGTCCTTTCGGCATTAAAACTACTTAAATGTGACGGTGTATAATTATACCACCGGTAGCTTGGACCCTGTTCCCGATATCGGTGGACTACTATTTCTTTATACTTTTAAATGTATTTATTATTATTTTTATTGAAATACTTGAAAATTTATTTAAATATGTAAATAAAATTAATAATCCCAAAACCAATAATCCTTACAAGTTTATCCTCACAATAGGTATCGAAAAATTGGGTTCCGGAGGTCTGATGGCAGTCGCTTCGTGTAGTATACATTCAGCTGGATCTGGTTAGACTAGAAGCCAACCCTAACATAGCTTTTTTTCTTATAATAAACTTGTCCCACTCTAGGAATTTCTCCTGTGTCGTGAGTGCGTTTTCATACACAAACCCGTAGATCACAGTGTCGCTTAACATCAGGCGAACTGGCGATCAAGCGTGAGCCTATCAGGAGCCTAAAAAAACAACTACCTGTAAATCATACAAATATTTGTTCCGTGCGGGGTTCGAAGCCACGACAAGCAGAGTAGAAACCGCTCAGCCGCTACTCCAAACGTGTCTTCAATCATCTATTTATTTCCTAAGTTAAGAGAAGGCGTGGAAGGGAGGATAATTTACAAGTAACAATTAAGCAGTGAACTTTGTAAGCTAATAGAGCTGAACTTAGATATTAATGTTTAACTTGAGTCACTTTGACTTAGTAAGAAGCTTCTAGAAACATCAATTAATAACATTGTGCTTATTAAGTACTAGCTGTTGACCGGAGTTTCACTCACGTCTCAAAAAAACATAATATATTATAAGTCCAATTCTAGGCGGCGTATCAAGATGAAACATGCCCCAGATTTTATGATAGACCTCTAGCAATACGTAGGTGAAAACTGCATCCAATTTCATACAGTAGTTTTTGCGGTATACGCATACAAACATACAAACAACCAGATACGGTACGCAACACAGTATTATAGCAAGCAGACAACGAGAGTAAGAGAATGTTATATAAAAAGCTCGATTTGGGGAGTTAAAATAATCATTTTTGGTGAAACTCGGCTACAAAATAGGCCTAACTTTCATTATAAATTGTTTTCGTACACTTAAAAGTCTCCTTATAGTGCAATATTATGGCATTGTAATCATTAGGACTTGGTAAATAAAGCTCAATTTAGGCATGTGTATACTTTATGTTAAGATATGGGCACTGGGTACACCTCATAATTTATTTCACAAAGGATTTTCAACCTTACAGTGTTATGGGTTCTCTCATGAAGCACCAAGATCCAAAAACCCTACATTATGAGCTAGCCAGTGATCACGTATAGTTGACAAATTTAGCGGTCAACCTCTATTCGACCTTATAGTTCAGAACATAAAGTTTCAAAGTGATCAACCGCTAAAGTACCTGGCTGCACCTTAAAAGCCCTTAAACGTCGTTCGTGCTTCTGTAAAACTTCCCTAGAGGCTTAGTAATAACACTGTCTTCAAAAAAGGTAAAGTTTTTCTTCCATTTTGGTTAACGAAATAAGTTTTCTTTGAAGCTAAGGCAGCTAATAACGACATTTCAATTAATTTTATATTTAACTATAACTTGTTTTTTTACAAGATAAGTTATCAATTAAATAGTGGTACGTAATGGTACCTATTAACAAACACAACTTTATGCCGAAATCTTAAATCTTACGACATTAATTTACCACTTTACTTTTTGAAAGAAATTATTCCTCTTTTATACACGTAGGATGTATACCTTGAGCACAGAGGTCAGGGGTCTTTAACATTCATCCCTTATGTCTCCAGAAACGTGCATTTAGACAAATTCCACACACAAACCCCTAATCAAATAGATTTCAAGGTCATTTAATAAACTGCTTCGTACGGGAAACTGTACGGCAGAAAAGGCCCAACTGTCACTATAGAGCTATTAAATTTAAATAATTAAATAAACATTTCCATTAATTGATGTGATAAAAATGTAAGGTCACGCTTCGCCTTAACAAGATAAACATCTAATTTATAAAAAACGATAAACATTGTCTGTAAAAACCTTTCTTCTTTTAAAAAAAAATAATACTTTAAAAAGTTCGAAGAAATTTTCGTATCGGTTAAAATAACGATATTGGAATAGGCCCTCGAACTTATTAGTCAGTTGGGGCATAAACGATAGCACATTGACCTGAGTTTAGAATTGAGACATAAATGGTACTCTTATATTACATATTTTTTAGGCTAAATGTTAATTATTATACAAAATAAATAAAAACTTAATTGACACAGATAACCTTTTTACAAAGTACTTAAGAGTCCGGCGGACCGAATTTCTCTTACAAACGTAATACCGGAATAAATCGTAATTCAAACACAATTTAATCAAATTCTGTTATTATTCGGATTCTGATACCGTTAATCTAGGTTCCTATGTTACCATTTTATCCAAAATACTTCACTGGAAATAAATGTAAGCGAATGGAATTTTTATTAACTTTACCAAGTTTGGAACGATTTTTCGGCCTTTTATTTCCAATGAAGTAGTAGTAGATGAAATAGTATCGTAGGAACCTAGATTAACGGTATCCAAATCTTAATAATAACATAATTTGATGGAATATTGTCTGGATTACGATTTATTTATACGTTTTCGTGGGCAATTCAAGCTTCGTATTCCAGTATCGTGGTAACGTCATTGTTTGAAATGATACCACTATGTGTAAACGAATTAGCCGAGCAAGATGCAGTTTTTCATTATCTTGCTTCTTTATTAGTGGAATTTTCAATTAGTAATTTTATACAGTTTACTTTTTAACTAAATATATGATTAATAATACGATTAAGAAAAATATTTGGGCTAGTAAGCAATTTATTTTATATTCATTATATGTACATTAAAAAATCCTTGTGAAATTCGTGAGTTTCGTGATGTCACTGCGTTCCATTTCCGGGAGTGGAATACCTGGGGCGTAAGCAAATCTTGTTCTGCAGTGGTTACAAGTACAGATAAATAAAGGTAGCTTATATAATGGCAACATTGCCTCTTAAACTAGGGGAAACCTGTGACTTAGGATTCAGTGTTCTACTGTTACTTCGAATGTTCCAGTAAACCTTTATGATAATTGAATTGCGTCATTAGTCTTGTGGTCCCAAGCATGACTCGCGTCACGCGTATTCGGTTCCCAGGAGGAGCGGTGTTACTGATTTTTTCTATGAAATTCTTAGCAGCAGCTCGGAGTTTCGAATTTGTGCCCGGCTGATGGCAACAGGCTCGCTTCTTATACATGGGATATTGGTACCTAAAACTTACCAGCAAACTGTGGTTGTACATGATTATACTTCTGCCTATTCCTTTGAAGAATTAAGGCGTATGCTATATAAATTTTCTTTTCAGCTGTCAGCTCTGGACTGAGTACACAAAGAGGTCCCTTGATGGCATCCGTGTTCAATATAATAACATCTACAGACACCTCATAGGGTTAGAACGAATCTGTAGTGCCTGCGGAATGTTTGCGGAGGCTCGGCTGAACACATTCAATAACATAGAGGTATAAGTAGAGTAGTTTGGTTAATATTTTTAAGTAAAAGTGTTTTTTGTTTAAGTAATATTGTATGGATCTCGAGTCTGCAATAAAGATATATTATTATTATTTTATCGATAACTCAGCTATTGAAATCCTGGTTCATTGAGTAAAGATTTTCTCGGGAAATTCTCAGTTTACCAAACGGAGGGAAACTGGAGCATGCAAATAAGTGGATCACGTCTAGTAGCTACTATAAGAAGAAAGATGTTAGAGCATTTACATGCTTTAATAAATTAATAAATAATATTAATTTATAATAATAATAAAAAAATATATATAGCCAACCGTTGTCACAGTTGTCGTTTCTCTTTTTTTAGTTCAACGATATTATTTTACTAGCTATTGCCCGCAGTTTCACTCACGTTCCAAAAATATTACCATACTATAATTCCGATTCTAAGCAGCGTCAAGATGAAACATGTACCAGATTTTAAGTTAGACCTCTAGCAATACTTCGGTGAAAACTGCATTCAAATCCATGCAGTCGTTTTTACGTGATGCGCGTACAAACATGCAGACAGACAAACAGACCGACAGACAGAGAAACAAAAGTTCTAAAAAATATTGTTGTACTGTTGCTCTAATAAAGACCCCCCATATTAGTTTTTCTTTAATATCTATAATGTACAGACATCGGCCTGTTACAATTTTACTATAGGTACCTATAGATAAAGTTAGGTAGGCTATTTGGGATGATCTAAAACACTGGAATATGTACATAATGTGTCGATCAAGCGTACAGCCAAACAATATACTTAAGCAACAATTTCAATCTGTATCAAACTCAAATGAATAACTAAGTTTCAAGTCGAACCTACGACTTTTTTAAATTATATAATGTCATTGCCTAAATGCCTCGCTACACTCCCGATGATGGAGATGGGTGTACCATCTCCAATCTCAGCTTGATGACGTTTATTTGACAACGTATTACGATTAGTCAGAAAAGTTTGACAGCTGTCAAACTTCCCGCTTTTTACACTGGCAATAACATTATTCATAACCACTCTAATTTTTCACTTTCTCTTCTATATACTACAATCAACTACTGTGCCAATAAATTTATTGTAAAAAAATCTTAAAAGAAAAGTCTTGATAAATAAGAAATTAACTTTAATTTTGTTTACTCTATTTTCTTCAAAGTTTTCGGTTGAGGAAGATGTCCTATCACAAGTATACATTGATAAGCTAATGGGAATTTCGTCAGAAGTCCCGATAAGAACCTTCCTTATCACATCCTCTTAGGAATTACACCCAAATTCAATTTCCACCAATTCACCATTGAGGTTTTATATCTAGTTCCAGAACCATATCAACATGTTAGAATATGTCCAAAGGAAACCGAGTAATCCTAGTACATACATACATACCATCACGCCTGTATTCCCCGGAGGGTTAGGCAGAGGTATACTAGTGGTACTAGGGCGAGCCTATTGCCACTAACCTGGTACAAAACCAAATTCCGAGCTGCTATTAATAATTTCCTAGAAAAACCTAATAACACTTTGCTCGACCTGGAAATCGAACCCAGGACATCCAGCGTAGCAGTCGCGCTTGGGACCACTGGACTAACGAGGCAGTTCAAATCCTAGTTCAAACTAGTAAATAAATTTATAATTACATATTTGAACGAACTTAATAGGTATTACAGGAAAATGAAAATGTTTCCACCCCCAATCAGTTAATGTTATGATATCGATAAAAAAATTAAGCGTAACATGCTCTAAAAATTGTCTTGATATTCGTTTCGCTATAATTATTTTTTGTATAACAGATTTTACGTCGTATACTAAAAATATTTTTATATTATTATGACTGCCTCATTAGTCTAGTGGTCCCAAGCGCGACTGCTACGCTAGAGGTCCTGGGTTCGATTCCCAGGTCGAGCAAAGTGTTATTGGGTTTTTCTATGAAATTCTCAGTAGCAGCTCGGAGTCTGGATTTGTGCCCGGTTAATGGCAATAGGCTCGCCCCCTATTACATGGGACCTAAACATACCGGCGAACTGTGGGTGTACATTAGTACGCCTCTGCCTAACCCTTCGGGGAATACAGGCGTGATGGTATGTTAAGTTATGTTATGTTATATTATTATGACTAACGTTTGCGACTGAATTGAGTCTTACTCCGTAACTAAGACAACATTGACTCGTTTCTCAGTTTCCATAATAACTCAATGGTTTGTAGACGCTTTTATTTGCGATTTCAATTCATTTTATGTCCCTCAGGATATCAGCGTCATCTTCTTAACAAACAATTAATTCATGTGACAGAGGGCGTAATTGTAAGGATCTCTTCGACAGGAGCTAATCTCCTCGAGATCCGCTTTCTTAGGCCCTTGCGATAATTAAATTGAAATCCCTTATTAGTCCAATTAATTCTTTGATTACAAACAAGGGGTACTTTGGCTATTTACTTATGTATATGGTTTTATGTTGTCACAGAGAATTGGTAAATAATAACCTTAACTATCACGCCTGTTTATATATGTAAGCATCCTAATTACGGGCGATCCTATTATTTTTAATAATAAATTGTTTATTCAGAAGGAGTTCAATACATTTTTTATTTTTTATTGGCACACAAAACATAATTACAGCATTATTGAATTCACATTAATAATATCAATAGTATTTTTTTTATATTTTTGAATGGTTTTCTTATTTTTATAAAAATATTATAAAACATATACAAATAAGTAAATAGACGAATAAATAAATAGAATAACAATTGAACATAGTAAAATGTAACTCCAGAGGAATGTGCACACAGCATGACTTGCTAGTAACAAGATATAATTATAATAATAAAATATGTAATAATAAAATTAGTTACTACATCACAAGTCTCTCTACAGAGACTCTGACTTTCTCAATCTCAATAGATGTAAAATATTTTCGGGAACAAGGTAAAATCAAATTGTATCATTCGACCCCACAATAAGTTTGTGGGCTCTAATGATAAAATAGAATGGGACATTTAACATTTAAAAATATTCTACTTTCAAAGACTTTCTTTTAAAAGGATTATTCGTCATTGTATTGTGAAACGACCTTTAAAAAATCTTAATAAATCGCAAACGATAAAATCGTTATTTAGCAGTGATAGCCTAGTGGTATGACCGTTGGACTGCCAAGTCAAAGGTCTCGAGTTCGAACCCAAGGCACGCACCTCTGACTTTTCGAAGTCATGTGCGTATTAAATAGTTAATTATCACGCGCTTAAACGGTGAAGGAAAACATCGTGAGGAAACCTGCATGCCTGAGAGATTTTCTCGATGGCGTGTGAAGTCTGCCAACCCGCACTAGGCCAGAGTGGTGGACTATAGCCTAATCCCTCTCATTCTAAGAGGAGACGCGTGCCCAACAGTGGGACAGTATAATGGTTGATTATGATAAAATCGTTTTTATTTCCCCAGAGTTACTTTAGTAAAGAAGCTACAAAAAATCTTTAACTCCCTTCGGATTTAGAAGAAGAAATCACTTGCAGGCCAATCCAAATCAATTTTTATTAAAAAAAAGCTTTGTAGCAATGTTGGTCGCACATTACTAGTATTACCGTTAAACCCACGTGCTCAGCTAAATTGCTCGTGTTACGAATGGGTCCACGTCGGTAGTGCAATGGGTGGGGTTCGAACCGACAACCACATGATCGCAAGTCCGATGCCCTACCCATTAGGCTACAGCCGCTTCTGTCGCCGTGTGTGTATCTTCGCCTTCTAATAAAGGAATTTGTCTAAGGGATAATATTGACCACATTGATTGGAGATTGCGTATAATAATTAAAGCGACATGACCATTGGCCTTCCAAATGAAAAGTATTCGAATTCCAAGGGACACACTTTTCAGCCATGTGCGTTAATTATCACATGCTTACGGCGAGGATAACATCGTGAGGAAACCTGCATGCCAGAGAGATTTTCTTCACAGTGTATGAAGACTAGCCTGTACTAGGCTAGCGTGGTGGTCTAAAGCCTAATCCCTCTCACTCTGAGAGGCCCGTGCCCAGTAGTGAGACCCTTATACGTATTCTCATCATCATCAACCTATTTTTTGATGATGACAATTATTCTTTTGCTAAACTCCGTCCTTAAAATCTTTTAGTATAACATACCATGCCATCACGCCTGTACTCCCCGAAAGGTTAGGCAGAGGCATACTAATGTACGCCCACAGTTCGCCTGGTATGTTTAGGTCCCATGTAATAGGGGGCGAGCCTATTGCCATTAACCGGGCACAAATCCAGACTCCGAACTGCTACTAAGAATTTCATAGAAAAATTCAATAACACTTTGCTCGAGTTGGGGATCAAATCCAGGAGCTCTAGCGTAGCAGTCGCGCTTGGAACCACTAGACTAATGAGGCAGTCAAATCTCAAAAAATCTGTTAGTAACAATTAAATAAACCTTACTAAACATGAAAATTATGTTAAAATCATTACCAATTGCAAGCTCACAGACTCATCGCAAGTATAGGTACGTAATATGTATATATTATTAATATTGTTTAACTACATCGCACGGGCAGAGAGCCCCGACCCGGTTGCTCAGTCAGCCGTCTATCCCGCGGCGGCCCATCGCCACTATATTTAGCTGCACGCAACCCCGGTCCACCACGACGTATTATTTTAACATCAATGGACATGGGGTTATTTGTAAAGAGATATGGCAACATTATAAGGCATTGAACTAGCTGTAAAGTAGGGTTGAAGATGTAAATTTGTATTTATGTAAACAAAATATACCATCATGTTTGTATTCCCCGAAAGATTAGGCAGAGATGTATTAATATACACCCATATTCGCGCGTTGACTGCCTCATTAGTCTAGTGATCCCAAGCGCGACTGCTACGCTAGAGGTCCTGGGTTCGATCCCCAGGTCGAGCAAAGTGCTATTGGGTTTTTATATAAATTCTCAGTAGCAGCTCGGAGTCTGGATTTGTGCCCGATTAATGGCAATAGGCTCGCTCCCTATTACATAGGACTTAAACATACCTGCGAAATGTAGGTGACCATTAGTACACCTCTGCCTAACCCTTCGGGGAATACAGGCGTGATGGTATGTTATGTTATATATATTAGTGTAAGCAATTGTTGGCTAACCATAATATAATAAATAAATAGTAGGTAAGTACAGTATCAAATGTCTAATTTGAAAAAAATACCTAATTACAATATTGAACCATAGATGTAGTATATTCCTGACGACATTGAACCAAAAAATTGATTTCAATTTCGCATTTTTTCAATTTCATCTTGTTATAAGTAATGATCTTGTCGAATGGTCAAAGGAAACGGAATTGGTTAGAACGATTCTAAATACTTCCATCTCGAGTCCTTCAATTAAGTTGAAATTCAGTCGGCTTAATTTTAGATCCAATGAATATTCATTCAGGCTACGATTTTTCCGTCCATTTTAATTTGAACATTTTTTTACTTATAATTTTACGTAGGTAAAGCTTCCATAGCATTTACTACACAATCGGACATGCCTAGTACCGTTTGATATTAAAAATAGGACACAGTATTATACCTTTATCAATCACAAAACAATTATTTTATTGCAAAATACAATTGAAACGTTGCCCCACACTAGGATTTTCTTCTGTATCGTGAGTGCGTTTACAAACACAAATTCTCACATACACAAACGCCCAGACCCGGAACAACTACGGGGATCGAACCCACAACACGTGGCGCAGCCGATCGCTCAACCGCTACGCCAACTGTGTCGTCATATTGTCGAAATTCAAGACGAATTAGACCTCATAATATTGTTAAACTATGCTTAATGTGGAAATCGAACCCATAACTTAACGCTCAAGAGTTTCACTAAACAAAAGATGAATTTTATAAAGAGAAATTCAGAATACAAAGCCATATATTTTTTTTAATATTATGTCACGTACACATTTTTGAACGTTGCAATCCTATAAGTCCACATTTACCAACATCTTCTTTTTTATGGGATTGGCACCCGCAACACCAGCGGAGTCACAAGTGCGTCGCTGGCCCTTTAAAAAGGGTTTGGGCCTTCGGTAACCTCACTCACTCGGCGAAACACAACGTAAGCGTTGTTTGACGCCAGTTTTCTGTGAGGCCAGGGTATCACTCCGGTCGAGCCGGCCCATTCCTGCCGAAGCATGGCTCTCCCACGTACTAAAACACAATCTTTAGTAATGTTATATACATGAGTAGGAGATTCGACGTTTGACTACAAATACGGCTACGACTCGTAGCATGCTACGAATCTCGTGCTACGAATCATCGCTCGGAAAATATACCATCGTAGCCGGTCGTACCAGTAGACTACCTCAGAAAACAATGATTAGCTGATTGTTCAATAGTATTCAATGTTCATTAAAAAATATTCAATCGTAGGTACCGGACTCAATGTAATTATTATTCTAAATTAATTATTTTTGTACAATGACATTATATAGTTTAAAAGATTTTTGTAAGTCTACCCACGTTAGGAGGGTATTTAACTGTATCCTAAGCAATTACATTTACCAGAATACCCACACATTTCGGGACAGAAAATTTGATAGATCACCGCCGGATGCCGAGACGGCCTACTGTCTGATATAAATTGAATTCTTCGCCAGAAAACTGACTACAAATTTATTAAAGAAAATTGGAGGGATCTGAGAACGTAGATAAAGAAGATACACATCCGATGTTTTTCAATTATTTGATAAAAACCTGAGTAAAAACGTAAACGTACTTTTAACGATATTGATTTATACAATTTTCTTATATCAATTACCCATATACCGAATAATTTGACTTAAATTAGGATACAATAAAAAAAATCTCTAAGCGTATCCGCCCTTTCCTACCAACTAATAAGCTGTCTATAATACTGCACATTATTTTTCTATAACACACGCCCTTTTTTATTGTACAATATCCAGAAGCGGCGGTAGCTTAATGGCTTGTGCGTCGAACTTACGATCTGTGGTTGCCGGTTCGAACCCCACCCATTGTACTACCGACATGAACTCACTCGTAACACAAGCATTTAGCTTAGCACGAGGGTTTAACAAGAATACTACTAATGTGCAACCTACATTGCTAGTAAGATTTAAAAAAAAAATGATCTTTCGAGCCGGATCAACGTAAACTCAAAATTTGCAGTCACAGTTGCGTTCGTAACAATCTATAAATAGCAACACTGCAACTATTAACCCTAAATACCTATATCAATAATTTCATACAGATTCCGCCTACACTATAATTACTAGGTTAAATTCTTTGTGGTTGTAAAAGGGTTGTGAGGTTGAAAGGCACTTATCGTGGCCCAAATTCCTTCTACATTGTCCACGGCTTTCAAATGTTTTTCGCATACTGCCGTCAGGTGACAAAGGGACTTTTGATTTATTACTTGTCCAATTATAGCTACTATTTTTATAGGGCAATTGACTGTTACATAAAGGACCAGTTTTATTTATTTTCACATCTTCGAAAAATAGAATGAAAATTGAGTCATCCACCGACCGTACTCAAAGAGTCAAGTGAATTATATGAAAATCAGGCAGTTCTATAATAACCTAATATTGTGACGATGAAAGTATGCACATTTTCTCTTACAAAATCAACGTACCAGAGGTTTTAATAAATAGACAATTAAGTAAAAGGCGACATGAGAATTACCAAGATTTTGGAAGACCAACGTCACTAACTTGGGAATGAAAACCGAATGTGTTTTTCGTTTTAGGACTGTAAGTTTCTGCCTACCCTTATGAGAGATAGATGTGAGTGTACTATGTAGTTTTGTAGTATTGTCGTGGCATCATTTAGTCTCGAGCCATTGTCAAAATTCTATCAAAAGGTGCATCAGACTAGCTGATATTATAACTTCAGATTAATATCTAAGAATTGAGCTACACGATGACTGGTGCATGCGGTGCCGTCAGTTGGGACTGGTCTACTCAAAGCTGCTATAATTCTTTCTTCAAAAGGCCATTTCAAACATTACCCTACACCGTGCCACTCACATACATGTCTGGACTTTAAAAGAGTTCATGATTCTCTGAGTTCATTTTGGTGTTTCTTTACACAGGTCGTCAGTTAGGAAATGCCGAAGCTGAGCTATTAAAAAACCATTGACTTGTAAAAGTATCTCTAAAGATCTACTTGCAGAATAAATATCATTTCATTTCATTTCAATTCACTTAGCTTTACATACGTGAATGCACAACTTTTTACAAAAATATCAGTGATACCCAAATGTTAAGCTTGACAATCATACTAGAAAAAGTCGGCTTATTTTTCTATTAGGCCTTTCTCTGGGCTATTTAGACCATTCCACTTAAGAAAAAAGGTTTTATTAAAATTCAAACCGTGCTTTATCTTACACCACCAAACATTTTGCTAAAGAAACTGGCCATCTTCATGAACTATTTATAAAAGAAGATAAAATATTTGGAAACGAGTTCACAGGCACTGTTTTTTTACAAGGACAGTAGTTGTAGTAAATTATTAGGATTTTTAATATAATACATATACCATGGTATCTTTGCTGTGTAGCTTTGGTAGAATATCAGCACAACTGAAAAGCCGAGGACCAATTTTAATTTTAACTAGCTTTTGCCCGCAGTTTAATTTGCATCCTAATAAATTTCTTGAGACAAAATGTAGCACATGTCCTTTTCCTAGGCCCAATCTATCTATATAATAAAATTTATAAAAAAATATTTAGTGATTTCGGCGTGAAAACGTAACAAAGTAACCGACAGACAAAGTTACTTTTGCATTTATGTTTGGATTTTTTTTATATTTATATTTAGTAGATACAAATTAGTACTTGCGGCAAAAAAATATTCAAAGATAGAGTATCTTTCTCTATTTTCTAACTCCAAGTGACAAAATAGAAGTGCAATGTGACCATTCTCCAATTACGTTCACCTGGTCAAAGAAATTTGTAACATTGTAATTCCGGTTTATTAATGGGTTCTGACAAGGCAGTATAACCTGCCACTTTATCTACCAACCTTTAACTTTACGTCTGATCCCTTAAAAGGGACAACACTAAGAAGGTTTAGGGGTAACTGTGTCAATAAGATTACTTAACTAAAATACTCTTACACTACAAGAGTGGCAAAGACGAGTTGTAATTGTAAGTAAAAAAAAGAAAAGTGTTATATTTTTATAGAGAACTTGACAACGATTTTTCGTGGCTATAATTGCCTTAAAAATAATTAATATTTATGTTTACATAGGTGCAACCTATATAGTATTCCTTCTGTTAAAAGAATCAAGGCTTTATGCAAACAAAACCAGTCATTACTTAAAATAACTTTGAAAAGATATGAAAAGAGCTGGTATTCATATTCATTATATTTTTTTTCCAAAATAGCTTATTTAACGTGGGAGAGCCATGTTTCGGCACGAATGGGCCGGCTCGATCGGAATGATACCACGGCCTCACAGAAAAACGGCGTCAAACAACGCTTACGTTGTGTTTCGCCGAGTGAGTGAGGTTACCGGAGGCTCAATCTCCTTTTAAAAGGCGGGCAACCCACTTGTGATTTCTCTAGTGTTGCGGGTGTCCCTGGGCGGCGGTAATCGCTTACCATCAGGCGATCCGTCTGCTCGTTTGTCCCCCTATCCCATAAAATATAAATGTTTACAGCATATAGGTACAGCATTATCTCCTAAAATCTTTTCCATTATTGAAGTACATATTTTCATTACCTATGGCCACAAGACAAAAATGCTTTATACAATGATTTGTGTCCCGCTACTAGGCAAAGGCCTCCCAAACTTAGTATATATCCTGGACAGGATAGTATCCTGGAGAAGGATAGAATAGGTATTATATCCTGATTATCCTTTAACAAATACACCTTAAATGCATTGAAAATAGTGTGAGCAACTAAAAATTCCAGGTTGGTATTTCCAAAATAGTTGCGATCGCGTGTTGCAACTTTCACGAAGTTGCAACAGAAAAAAGTTCTACAAAACAGTGGAAGTGAGCGAGAAATTGGATTTTCCGTTCACCAAGAGTTTATCGAGGAAGTGACTGTTCGAAATACGAAATGCAAGAAACAAACTGACTTACATATACCTAACAATAACAGTCAGGTACTATTTAAAAATATCGGCGTAGCGGCTAAGCCACTACCGTCGTGTCGCCTTAAGTTCGAGTCCCGACCGAGGCAAATATTTGGATGCTCTACGGATATTTGTTTCGAGTCTAGGTTAGTTCTATGTGTTTTTGCGACAATGGGCTTGTTACCGAGGAGGAGAAGTGTCTTTTTTAATAAGAAAAAAACTAGTTTACCATGCTGTAAAGGATCCGAAAAGTCGGGAATTATATTATATAAATACATGGCGATAAAATCCGTAAAAAGTTGTTTCATTTCAACGTCTAATATTCGCGTCAGTGTCGAAACCAGTAAGAAAAAAGCTCTTGAAAAAAAAGCGTTCCTATTTCCTGATATGTGATAAAAAAATGAGATTATCACCCAGCACCAAATATTGGTAAAGAATTCAAATAATCTATCTATGTTTCGTGAATCAATTTAAATGATAATTCTTCTCCATATGGACTAATTATTTGGAACCATGCTGGTGTGTATCTAGTTTTTCAGAATTCCTGTAAAAGTGCCTGTCTTATCGGTCTAATTTTATGTAAAACTAGCGAGTGATGTTGTATAGCCTATAACCTTCCTCGATAAATGAACTATCCAACACAAAAATAATTTTTCAATTCAAACCAGTAGTTCTTGAGGTTAGCGCGTTCAAACAAACAAACTCGTCAGCTTTATAATATTGAGTATAAATTAAACATTTGACTTTGACAGTCCAACAGTCACATATATAGCTGTCACTGCTATTCTTGTCTTTACATAATTATGTATTAAGTAATAGCTTCTGCGCGCGACTTTGTCCGCGTGGACTTCAGAATTGGGTCCGACCTGGATAAAAAGTAGCCTGTGTTATCCTGATCCGTTCAGCCGTTTCGGCGTGAAAGAGTAACAAACATCCATACATACAAACTTTCGCGTTTATTAATAAGTAAGTATTGATCATTATTATTCTTTGTTATGACACAAATTTTTGAGAAGTAAAAGTTTCTGTTGGTACATAATTTAGCACAGTTTCGTGGCTTGTCGGTGGCGAGCGCCGATATTAGCGAGCAAGTTTTGACGGTTATTTCATTAAACTTTTCGCTCACCTTACCCTTTCATGTTGGCCCTTCCTTTTCTCGTCAAGTTGCTTTTAGCCGAAGTGGTACGAATTGTAGGGGAATGCGATTTAAAGACATAGAACTGAATCTATTTTATTCGGTAAAAATCTGCCATTACCTTTCCCATGGAAAGTACAATCCATAAGGATTTCCAAACTATAAAAATATGATAGGTTAGGCTACGCTTGCCGAGGTTATTCCATGTATAGGTGATCGCATTTACATATGAAACTGTTGCATATCAAAAAGCACAAAGCCGTGGTGATAATAGCTTTAATTTACTAAGTATTTCATCTGTAAATAAATCAATGGCAAAGGACATAAAGAAAAGAAGAAATATGTTAAATAACTAAGCATTAATAAAAATATTATTTATAATAAATACTAAACACAAAAACCGAACTACTTAGATCGTATACCAAGAAAATGTGGTCAACACTAACAATATTATAAAGCGAAACGGGTCGCCGAAACCTTGTGAATAATCTTGAAGATAATTTGGGAGCCTGACCCTTACCTGAAGCATAATTAAAGTTTTCTAAGGTAGTGGCAATGTATTAGGATCATCTTGGTTTTGTGGCTATCTTGAATACGGGATTTATATTCACAAGAACATCTTTTGTATCTCAAAATGCTCAATTAAATGAGCAAAAATTCGCATATAATGAACATGAATCTTTTTTATCAATAAACTTTTGGAAATTCTAGTTCATTAAGTACTAATAAGAAAGGTGGTTTTATAATAGACATGTGTACCAATAAATTGGAACACCACATTAATTTCAAATACACCATAATTTTTTATCCGACTACAAAAAGGAGAAAGTTATCAATTCATCAATTAGTATACCCACATATGCTATTCTATTCTATGCTTTTCTTTTCAATTCACTGTTAATATTGGACTCAGAAAATTGGAAAAAGAATTTACGAAGAAAAAACGTGGATTCACTCGATTTTAAAGTAAAACTCAATCAATTCCACCGCTAAAACCACAATGGACTTTAAAGCGAGTCTAGAAACGATTCATTGAATGTTTCGCAAAAAAAAACTCGAAAAGAATCTGAAATCACTACAGAGTTTTTCTTGTTTTACCTTTTTCAAACTTTTCCATTATTTCTGCAGCGCTTTTCAACGGGACGCGGGTGTATTTGATTAAAATACTGTTCGGACGGAATCTGAATTTGTGTAACTGGAATGTTAGAGGGGATTTTATTCATACGTTGTGCATAAACATAATTTTTGAATGAAAAAAAAGCCAGTCGTAATTTCAATACAATTTCAATTAAAACCGTAGCAGCAGATATATTAAGGATAATGACGTATTGTAGAGTCTTACACACACATAATATACCATCACGCCTGTATTTCTCGAAGAGTTAGGCAGAGACGTATACCCACAGTTCGCTGGTATGTTTAGGTCAAGTAATAGGGGGCAAGCCTATTACCATAAGAAGATTCATAGAAAAACCCAATAACACTTTGCTTGACCTGGGGTTCGAACCCAGGACCTCTAACGTAGTAGTCGAGCTTGGGACCATCCTCTAATGAGGCAGTCTTACACAATTTGCAATAGAAGAAGTCTCATACCTTCACAACTGTTTTTCCCGAAGGGCTAGTGCCAATAGGTACTGATGTCAGTTCGGAAGGAATTTGAGAAAACCCAATTACACAACTGCTCGACTTGGAAATAGAATGATCCTGGTTCTGGGTGTACCTTAGCTACTTGTAAAGGTCATTAGCCATGCTTGCGACTATTAGGCAGTTAAAATTAAGCGGAATATTTATATTATCCAACTCTTTTCCTCACATGCATTTCACAAATGATTTCACCTTTTCTGTCACAGACGTTAATTTCTAGTAATATAACGGCGAGTTATGGGTGTACGCCTCTGCCTAACCTTTTTGGGAATACAGGCGTGATAGGTTGTATAAAAACTTATTTATTTATTTTTATAAATAAACTATAGTCCTTTTACTCGAAAAAGTTTCATGCTTAACCTCAGTTTTAAACCACTTAATATGGTAACGTTGTTGACGTTAAACCCTCCCCTTAACTAATGCCGCTCATATATTTTAGCCACAATAACTTGTTCATTTAAACAGCAAATATTTCTTAGTTCCTCCGGGACACTCCACACATGTAATATGTAACGGACAGTCAGCAAAAACATGATTAATCTGTCTTGGTTTTTTTTTATTAAGTACGACCCGCTCGCGATTTCACCCGCGCTGCTCTGTTCCCAAGAGGCGTAACTTGATGTTAGATACCCTATGTTACTCAGTGATAATGTAGCTTTCTAACGGAAAAAGATTTTTTTAAATCGGTCCAGTAGTTTTTAGGTTTATTACATACAAAAATACAATTTACTTTCCTCTTTATAATATTATAGTGTGGATAATCTATATAATATATGCATTGATAGCCTTGTGGTATGACAATTGGACTACCAAGTTTTAGGTTTCGAGTTCAAATCTAAGTCACGCATCTCAAATTTTTCGTAATCATGTGCGTGTTAATTATTAATTATCACTCGCTTAAACGCCGAAGGAAAACATCGTGAGGAATCCTCACGTTTAGAGAGATTTTCTCGACGTCCGTCGTGATAATCCTGCAAACCCGCACTAGAGCGGTAGTGAGCGGATACTTTCCTAACCCCTCTTATTCTGAGAGAAGACCCGTGACCAGCAGTGGGACTGTAAATGGGTTGATGTTGGTACCTTTTTGATTGTCAACTTTAGTGGCTCTTATCTAATGTCTACGCTGTAAATCGAACTGCAAGGTTAAGAGTCCATACATACATACATAATCAACCCATTATACTGTCCCACTGCTGGGCAGGGGTCTCCTCTCAGAATGAGAGGGATTAGGCTATAGTCCACCATGCTCGCCTAGTGCGGGTTGGCAGACTTCACACGCCATCGAGAAAATCTCTCAGGCATGTAGGTTTCCTCACGATGTTTTCCTTCACCGTTTAAGCGCGTGATAATTAACTATTTAATACGCACATGACTTCGAAAAGTCGGAGGTACGTGCCTTGGGTTCGAACTCGAGACCTTTGACTTGGCAGTCCAACGGTCATACCCCTAGGCTATAACTGCTTCTAAATTCTGTTATTAATCGGATTCCGATACCTTTAATCTAGGTTCCTACTTTACCATTTCGTCGAAAATACTTCATTGGAAATAAATGTAAGCGAATGCAATTTCTAATAACTTTACCAAGTTTGGAACGATTTTCCGGTCTTTTATTTCGAATGAAGTAGTAATAGACGAAATAGTACCGTAGGAACCTAGTTTAACGGTATCCAAATCCGAATAATAACATAACTTGATAGAATATTGTCTGGATTACGATTGATTTCGGTATTACGTTTTTAAGCTCCGCCGGACCTTGCCGCGGTCGTTCAATGGATTAGTAAACATTCTTATCACATACCTGTCAGTACCTCGCAAAAGGACGTCGAGTCAATTAAATGCTGGGAACAATTGCGATTTTGTCAGATTTTTTTCATTAACATACCATCAAAAAGTAATTAAACATTCCATCAGGAAGTTTTTAATGATAGAAATCATTCTTTAGTCTTTCATTCCATTCATTCAAAACATTTAAGTCAATATTAAATTTTTATCTTGACGTTATCTCGCCACAAGCTAGCCTGCATTTTTCAATTTCGTGGGACTCGTCCCATGCGCTGAAACGAAATTGAAAAATGATTTCACTAAATTTTTAAAAGGTTCTAGTGGGTCCTTATGTTCGTAACATTTAGAAATTTTCATCATACTCTTAGGCTGGATATCTATATATTTTTACCTGCCGACGCAAAAAGAGGGGTGTTACAAGTTTAACGTGTGTGTATCTGTGTGTCTGTCTGTAGCCTCGTAGCGCCCACACGAATGGACCGATTTTGATTCGTTTTTTTTGTTTGAATGGTGACTTAATCCAGTTTTCTTAGCTATGATTTAATAAAATCTGGCCAGCCGTTTGAAAATTAACAGGAGGGATGTGAGCAATTTCCACAGGTCTGATCAATTTGAAATTATTCTGTTTTGTTATCAATGATATTGAAGAATAGGATATCCATGACTTGATGGTGTGGTATTATTTTAATTTTATACACAAAGCGACTGCCATCAGATCTCCAGATTTTTGTCGCTACGAATAGAGTTGTAAATCATGATTAACATAACGTCACGTTAGTTCGCAGAAACCGCGGGAAACACCTATACTAGTTTGTAATAAATTAAAGACCCTTACCATAGTAAGTTCAACGTCCCAATAATTACCTTGCAGATAATGACCTGCCATGTCCCCAACTTTCGGAAAAAAACACAATTCTATTTTCAGAAATCCATAAATAAGACTGTCGTGGCTAATCGGCTTTTATTTGCGATCTGAAACCACAAAACAAACGTTGTCCATTACATTGGAACCACATAAATCTGATTAGCAATAAAGATGTTTGGGAGAAAATACTTTCTTTCAAGTTGGTTTTTTTATTGATTCTGTCGGCAAACGAGCAGACGAGCCACCAGATGGTAAGTAGTCATCGTCATCCATGGATACCTGCAACACCAGAGGAGTTGCTGATGCGTTGCCGAGCTTTAAGAGCCCCTACGGACTGCAGACTACCAGAGCCGCAGCAACCGAGGGGATCTGGCTTTTACGCGCAAAAGTCGAAACACACTCCAATGTGCTTTACGACAGACTCTGATGTAAGGGTGGCTGCAAACCAGTCAGACTTCAAGTGGTCCACCGAGCAAGTGAGATTTTTTTCTCGACTCTTACGAGATGCCTATCTGAATGGCACTGAAAAGTTGTATTCTAATCTGTCCCCACATGGAGCAACGAGAAATACACCAGATAGATTATTTGGGTCCCTTTCAATATCATCATCAACCCATTATAAATAAAGAAAGAAATAAATAAATAATTTATTGACACAGTTCACACAGTTAGGCACACATCAGTACATAGGTAACTAAGAGACACAAAAGACAGGTTACATGTTCATTGTGTGCCCCGCGGCTGCGTCAACTAGGTCCAGTTCAGCATTATTGTCAGTCAACAAGTGCCTGACGCTGATTTTCAACTGGACCTTTGAAAGTGTGGCGGATGTAAAGCAGTTTCCCAATTACATATTAATTTAAATACTTAAGATAATAAATAAATATATATTAATAAATAAGTAAGTATATAGTTACTAATAAAATAAATAGATAAGTGTCATGACCGTATTTATATCTACGTACTCTAATTACCGCTTCGCCCCACTCCAGCCAGTGCCTAGTAACTAAACTAAATAAAATTGTCCCTTTATTAGGCACCGATCTTCTCTCAGAATGAGACGGATTAGACCATAGGTAATCAACCATACTGGCCTAATTCGCTCCACAAAGTGTGTCACCTATATTTCAATAGCCAAAACACCTCGACCAATCCAAATTCTCTTTCACTAAACTTTCAGTTTGATTGAGCCATTATTTCCGTAATTGTTTGCTCTTACGTTTGTGGTAGGTAAATAACAATTTGTAGAGGCATACCATCCATTCGAAAGCTAATAATTATGTAAATACGGCAAGCGATATATAGTTATCTCCATTACATTCTAAAGCAGAGTTTACCGATGTTATGAAACAAATACTTAGTTTATTTCTGGAGTTCGATAACAGTTAACCTTCAAAATCATGCAAAATGTGTAGTTATAAAGGATCAAAAAATAACAATTAATCGACGGTTTATTAAAATTAAAAAACCGTTGGAAATTTTGAGAAGACTTCATCATGATTAAAAACATATATAACATCACGCCTGTATTCTCCAAAGAGTTAAGCAGAGGTGTAGGTAAATAAAATATTAATAGTAAAACAGTAGGTACATCTCTGCCTAAGCCTTCGGGGACTACGCGGCGTGATGGTATGTTTTAGCAAATGTTAATCTATTGAGTAGTCTGTTTATCTAGCCTATAAGTAATATCTACTGGGATTAGAGATGGTTTTATTTATTTTTTTGCCCAAAATGTGTGGATAAAAACCCATTTATAACTAGGATACTAGGTAATACTTTAATAGTACGTCCTCGTGGTTACTGCAGCATACTTATCAACCCTATTAGTGTTAATTAACAAAACAGCCGCACAAACCACGTAATGTTAGTTTATCAGCCTGTGTGCGCAAAAGCTTTTCCTAATTAACTATTCATTACAATCGCTACAGATACCTATTGACAATTACAAGTGGACTACAGTTTTGTATTGGTTAGTCTGTTATTTTTTTAAAGACATTTGCCGTAACTACCTACTAGACAATACCACTAGTTTACAAAGAAAAAAAGCCCGGGGTGAGGCACATCATTTCTTGTAGATTTTTTTATGCTAAATCTATATCCGGCAAAAGAATAATTCTAGGATGTCAGAATTTGGAGATATACCTATAAATCTCAAAGTACTAAAAACACTGTTTTTGGTGATATTAGAAATAATTTTTCGAGGAGAGTAATTTTTTATGGTAATTTCTAACTAAAGCATCCTTTAGTATTACTCTTCTCCTTTCAAATTCATTTTAGTTTGCTTCGCTACGAGTTTTTTTTCTCAAGATATACTATTTTATTTTCATAATGTAGTCCATTTTTAATAGTTATTTATTGTAATTGTACCTAGTTTGTCGAATTCCATATAATATCAGTAAAATAAATAGATACCTACCATTCTTATGGGTCTATAATGCGTAATAGCGTGATACGTTTTCCTCTACATCTAATGATATATGGAATGGAGTGTAGTTAATTGATTCTATATGTATAGATATTATGCATCTTGGTTAGTTGTCCACTCGTTATAAGCGTAAACTGAATCTATCAGTGAAGACCTGTAATTGGCTGTATGAGGCATAAGTTGTTTCGTATGTTTATTTGTTAATGCTGTTGGTTTTCCAAATAAATAAATAAATAAATAAATTAGTACTAAAATTCAAAATAATAATACAGGTAATATCGAAGTGCTGTAGCTAAAAATTTATATCTTGAGAATACAAACTAGTAGCGAAGCAAACCAAAATGAATTTGAAAGGAGAAGAGAAGTACTAAAGGATGCTTTAGTTAGAAATGACTGTAAAATTTGCTGTCTTCAAAAAAATACTTCAAATATCGTCAAAATCCGTGTTTTTAGCACTTTGAGATTGGTATATCTTCAAATTCTGACGTCATAGAGCAATTCTGTTACAGGATTTAGATTAATCGTCAAAAAATCTACAAGAAATTACGTGTCTCACCCTTGGGGCAAAAAAAATACTTTTTTTGTAAACTAGTGTAATCTATGTCGCGGAGGACTTCATAGTCTTCACACACATAGAACTAACGGACACAATACCTACCTACCTAGAGTATGTACTAATGCACTTATTAAATTTAAATTATTCTACAGTTCTATAGAGCTCGGAGTCTTGCTGTGCCCGGTTAATGGCAATAGGCTCGCCCATGGGCCAGGATTACTTTTAGGAAGGTGGATCTGCATCTCCATACGTGCGAGAGTCATGCTTCGGCACGAATGGGCCGGCTCGACCGGATACCACGGCCTCACAGAAAACGCTTACGTTGTGTTTCGCCGAGTGAGTGAGGTTATCGGAGGCCCAATCCCCTTTTATAAGGTCGGCAACGCACTTGTGACTCTTCTGATGTTGCGGGTGTCCATAGGCGGGGGTAATCCCTTACCATCCAGGCGATCCGTCTTCTAGTTTGCCGTCATATCCCATAAAAAATATCTACACCGAAGCCTTCAGAAAAAAAATGTATTTTCTGGTTTCTAACACTTACGCGAATATTAGACATTGAAATAAATCTACTTTTTACGGATTTTATCGCGTTGTATTGATATTATTTGATTCCCGACGTTTCGGATCCTTTACAGCAGTGTTTTTCAACGTGTGGGTCGCGACCCGCTAGGGGGTCGCGAAGCCTCTTTAGGGGGGTCGCGAAGCTTCTATAGCGGAGTTGCAAAAGGTTGGGAAAGCTACTGCAGTAAAACAAAAAAAAAAACAATAAAGTTTAAAAAGATTTATTAAGAAAAATTTTAACTAAAGGACATAATCTTTTGTATCAAATAAACAAAAAATAAAAATTAACTTATGAGATCTTTTCCATCTTAAACATTTGTAAGTACGTATTTATCCGAAAATGAATAAATATGTCGGATTGAATATTTGTCACAAAATAAAATACATGAAAAAAATCAACGGGTCGCGAAATATTTCTTCATACTAAAGGGGCCGTTTCATGAAAGAGGTTGAAAAACACTGCTTTACAGCATCCATGGTCACGGGTAGACTAAGTTGTTGGACGTCTTAATGTTACAATTACTAACAGCTACCTTACATTTTTGTTAATTATTGGCGATCCGATTCTTAACAATTCGATAATTTCGAATTCGATTCGATTCGATTCGATAATTAACAAAAATTGTAACATTAAGACGTCCAACAACTTAGTCTACCCGTGACCATGGATGCTGTAAAGGATCCGAAACGTCGGGAATCAAATAATATCAATACAACGCGATAAAATCCGTAAAAAGTAGTTTTATTTCAATGTATTTTCTTTTCCTTGTTCTTTTTCTTGTTGCTGGCGCGAATTGGCTCACCTCCTATAACATGGTACCTAAACATACCGGGGAACTGTGTGTGTACATTAGTAGGTACACCTTTTTTTATGGGATAGGAGGGCAAGCGAGCAGACGGATCGCCTGATGGTAAGCGATTACCGCCGCCCATGGACACCCGCTACACCAGAGGAGTCACGAGTGCGTTGCCGACCTTTTAAAAGGGGATTGGGCCTCCGGTAACCTCACTCACTCGGCGAAACACAACGTAAGCGTTGTTTAACGCCGGTTTTCTGTGAGGCCGTGGTATCACTCCGGTCGAGCCGGCCCATTCATGCCGAAGCATGGCTCTCCCACGTAAAAAACACCTTTGCCTAACTATACCTACAGGAGCGATGTTTGTCCATAATATAGAATATCAAAGTTTAACAGATAACAACAAACAATATTATTCCTGAAACAAGTTTTCTAAAGCCGGTAACGAAGGGCGACTGAAAATCAGCGTCCATTGTCTTATTTGTCAATCCCTGAATTCGTTTCCAATATTTGTTGGGACAACGACGCCTAATTTACTTGGGATTTACTTTTATCCATTTTTGGGTAGGTAGGTATAATACTCTGGATAGCTACCTAACCTATTACCTATTTTCTTTGCGTTTAGGTGAAGATTTATTGCTACAGATTGAATATTTTAGATTTGTTACTCTTTTATAAAGCGGCGCCTCCTACAAACGCTATGAATTTATTATCATCCTACTTATCTATAGGTATCCACTCAATTTACTATAGCAGACAAAATAGCGACAATTGTTGAGTTATATTGTCTAAATTACTGCATTTTAAAGTTTGAATTTGTTTGTAAATCTTAATTACCTTACATTATTATTTATATAGCAAAATAACGGAACTTATTAGACGCTTAGGTACCTACATCAAAATAACGATACATCATAGCTATAGTTGTGTGTTTGTTATACTTGTGTTATGATAAATGCAAAGAGTAGCTATAGACGTCTGTGGTAATAAATATGTGGTATTCTTTACGTGGGAGAGCCATGCTTCGGCACGAATGGGCCGGCTCGCCCGGAGTGATACCACAGCCTCACAGAAAACCGCCGTTAAACAACGCTTACGTTGTGTTTCGCCGAGTGAGTGAGGTTACCGGAGGTCCAATCTTCTTTTAAAAGGTCGGCAACGCACTTATGACTGCTCTGGTGTTGCGGGTGTCCATGAGCGGCGGTAATCGTTTACCATCAGGTGATCCGTCTGCTCGTTTGCCATCCTATCCCATAAAATAAAAATAGGTGATAGATTCGATAGATATAATAAAATGAAACTTGTAATATTTATCACATTTTTTTATTTACTCAACACAGATTCAATATTCACACAAAACTATCATAAACATTGATAATATTATTATTTATAGTTTCCTATTTTACTTTTTTATATAAATAACAACATTAATTTTCATCTTTTAATACAATCAGTCCGTAAATATAATTTTTAAATGCACACAATTAAAATAAATTTTCAAATAAAAAATGCTTGAATACGGAAAACGAGTAGGTAAGAGCTTATGAGAAATGGATACTGTCCGTTGGTAACCCTAATTTCAAGCTCTTCATTTTGTAGGCAAAATGAACCTTATTAGATTCCTATTTACTAAAAAACTATCGCGATCCTGTACCTATCTATAGTCCTGACCAAAGGATCGGGAAGACATTTCTTCCCAGTCTTTAAAAAATAAAATATAAAAGGTAACTTTAGACACATACCTACTCTCAAATAGTGATTAATCAGGAATAGTAGATACATCTCTAGTGCTGTTTCATTCCATTCATATGGTCTTCATTAAAATGACAAAAAAGATATATTATACTATAAGAATAGACTAGCTGTACCCCGCGGTGTTGCACGTGTTTGTCTAGTGATTCAAAATGCCGAATTTCCCAAAATCCTTTCTTATGGAAACACACTTATAAGCAACTCACCATGTCAAATTACTAATCAAATTAACTTGTGTGACTAAAATGCCCCACGAGAGCAAAAAAATGCGGTAAGTAATTATAATAATTTGCAACAATATTCTGTATATTCCTTATTCGTTACTACCACTCTACAAGCCAGATTCAGTCAAAACTAGGATACATAAAATAGTTTCTTTCAGAGTATTATTAAAAACCTTAAGCCCATTATCTTAGCACTCAGTGAACTGTATTAAGATTTTATGGCGTACATTTTTGTTTGAGCTTCAATACAGGGTAGAATAGACGCCCACGCCCGTTAAAGGAGTGATTCTACTAGTCATACTGACCAACATTCCCCACGAAACCCATAACTGATACTTGAAAAAAGCTGAATTTTCATACATGCTTAAATGTGGTCTATCTACTTTCAGGAAGATTTGTTTATTTTCCACGAATTTAATAATTATTTTATTTTATTTATTTTTAAGATGCATTTATTTTTCACGAAAAGGTGTGTGGGGTTTCGTAGGTTTTTTTTTAGTAGGACGGGTGGAATCGCTTCTACGACTAACGGCCGGTCCCAATAAAAAATCCATCG
This sequence comes from Acronicta aceris, assembly GCA_910591435.1. NCBI lineage: Eukaryota > Metazoa > Arthropoda > Insecta > Lepidoptera > Noctuidae > Acronicta > Acronicta aceris. The sequence continues at coordinate 5,331,685 of OU342780.1, read as the reverse complement.
TTAGATTTGCTTACTAAAGATAAAATTTTGACATAAGGTCCATAAAAATAATGTAAACATCCTATCTCTAAGTAAGCAAATCTACTGTAGTATTTGATATCCGGCCGTAAATCGGCACCCTATGTAAAGCCTCAGTCACACAAAGCGAGTTTACTTGCCTGTCCTACAGTAACTGAGTATGACTCGCGCATTGGAAACGAAGCAGTTACGCAAAAGCACGAAGCAGTTACCAGATAATAAATTGATCAAGTTCAAGCCGTGGCAAATGAATATAAGGCTCTTGACACACTAGGCGAGTTCATTCGCGATGTTAAAATCGCAGCGAGTATTCGCTCCATGTGACCCAAGCTTCAATTATCGGCTCTAAACGGAGTTTAGACTCCTCTTCCTAAAACGTAGTAGAAAAAATATATGTCAATCTTCTAACACTGATATTTGGGAAAAATCTAACATCTAAACGACAAACTTAAAGATTAAAAACGGCAATAAATCATTTATTTAAAAACAACCACTGGATTCAACAGGAAATTTAAAATATACTTTGTAGACACAACACAGTCGTTTACTATAGTTTTACATAATTCCGAGAACTTCGACACAGATGGCGCTTTTGATCTGACCGTGCCACGCGCTTCCTTGCATTCGAGGCAGTTTATTTCGTACCCTTTTATGTTTAGGTCCCTAGTTCCGATGTTATAAGGTACATTCTCGTTTGACAACACGCCTTTGAATCGTATTTTGTCGTCGGCGCGTAACAACCGTGTAAAATTACTGAAACAGTGGTCAAAAACTATGGATATCTCTGAGTGACGCTTTAGTATACCACCGCTCGCCTCCATTATTAGTTTTATTTCATATGTGTATCTGAAAAAAGAAGGTATTGTTTATTGATGCTGTTAAAGGTCCAGCGGAGCATGAATTGCCCACAAAAACGTAATACCGAAATAAATCGTAATCCAGACTATATTCTATCAAATTATGTTATTATTCGGATTTGGATACCGTTAATCTAGGTTCCTACGGTACTATTTCGTCTACTACTACTTCACTGGAAATAAAAAACCGGAAAATCGTTCCTAACTTGGCAAAGTTATCAAAAATTGCATTCACTTACATTTATTTCCAGTGAACTATTTTGGATGAAACTGTAACGTAGGAACCTAGATTAACGGTATTAGAATCCGAATAATAACAGAATTCGATTAAATTGTGTTTGAATTACGATTTATTTCGGTATTACGTTTGTAAGAGAAATTCGGTCCGCCGGACTCTTAACTGTTTTTGAAACAATTGTGAAACACAGAACGTGAAACATTGTTGCAGACACATGTTGCCATGTTGTTGGAGAGAAGGTTGAAACAAGGTAGGTCCACACCAAAAGTTGACAAATGTGGACGAGTCTTTTAGTTACCTAATCTTTAAGTTATTCTTTGCCCAAACTCAAGTCAGGGTGGGAATCAACAGGACACTCGGCGCAGTAAAATTAAAAAAGCAATGTATACTGCTATATTTATGTAATATTTTTGCGCGGTGGTAGGACCCGCTCGGTGGTGGGACCTCTCGTGGTCTGACTGGCTGACGACCACCCCTACGTCGGAGTCTGTCGTAAAGCACCTTGGTGTTTCGACTTTTGCGAGTAAGAGCCAGTTCCCCCTCGGTTGCTGCGGCTCTGGCACTCTGCAGTCCGTAGTACTCTTTAAAGCTCGGCAACAACTCCTCTGGTGTTGCAGATGGCCATGGGCGACGATGACTACTTACTATCAGGTGGCTCGATAAATTACAAAAAATACTGATTGAATATCCATCAATAGCAATCCAAAATCGACCTTTCACAGATCGGATAGAGTTGAAAATAGAACTCAAGGAATCATCTCCTCCATTTTTATAGCAAAATATTCTTAAAGAAACTATACTAAAATATACTAATTGAAATAAATAAACACTTACTCATTCAAATTATTTAAATGGCAGCTCTTCCCACTCTGGCGCGCAACACTCCTGACAAATTCGCACTCTTTAACCGACTGTAGGCTCTCCCCCTGGCATAAGGTCGAATAAGCTTCACCGTAGTAGCACCGGAAATATTCCTGGAGGAAACTCGGCAGCCAGGTCACGAAGTCCCTCCATCGGTTCCTAACATTTTTCAGCTGAACGTCTTTGACATAACCCTCCCAATTTACGTTTGCGCCATCTAGTATGGAGCATTTTATTTGTGTGGCAGCCGTATTATAATCCGACCAAGACGGGGTGTTACATTGGTTATAGTAATCGTCCCAGTTAATGTGGTAAGTGTTGTCCTCATAGTCGGTTATAAATTCGTTTTTGAGCAAGTTCTTGATGCTGGATTTCTCATCGCCTATTAGCTCGATTAGACCGCTGGGGAGGCCGTCATCATGAAGGTTGGTTACGAACTGGTTGCCTAGGTAGACAAGAGTTATGAAGCCGACTGTGAGCTGCGAAGAAGAACGGTACATATTTAGGATTTGAGTAAGAAAGAAATACTATTTGAATTAATGAGTAATAACCGCGGGATCGCAATGGAAATTTTCTAAAATATCGCCGAATTTTTAAACTAAAATCTCAGCTAAATCTTTCTTTTGCATTAGTTGTAGTTATTATCTTGAAAAGTATTTCAATAAAGCACAGTAAGCAGTTAAGGTGTAATAATCGTAGCAAGTGGCGTTCTGTTGTTTCTGCATATTTATGTAAAACACATATTCTATAAGAACCAAAGAAATGTTTTAGGAATTACAGAACTAACCTGGAATGGAGTGACAAACTTCTTCGTGGCCTCGGTCTTCGCCAAAAGGCAGGTCACGCCCACGCTCAACCCGAAACCGACCACAACAGACACCGTATAAAACACCCGGGACATGGTAATGTACTGGAGGAACGCAAAAATTGGGAGGGTGACCGTCACCACGCCTATTAAAGGCAAGAAGAGGAACGAACAAACTAGAGCCAGGGTCCCCCTTATCAACCCATAAGTCGTACATCCATGAGAACACGTAATGAACATCTGCAGCCAACTCAACGTCACACAGTGAGGCAACGCGAATTTGAAGAAACCCTGCCAACTACTCCGCCGAGCCATCGCCACCAGTATAACAGGAATTAGCAACGAAAAGAACACGCGGGCGTTCAAGCAAAATTCGATGCTATTCCCCAGAATATATGACGGATAATTCGATACTTGTAAGTCGAGAAATCTCCAACCGCGATGAACAACCGTATCTTTCTCATAAGGATATTTAGCTAACACATTTATGCCGAATGACAAGAGGGCGAGGAGATCAGGGTACGGGCTCCCGTTTGTTCCAAATGATAACAATGTTAAGAACATTAAAAAGAATGATAAAACGCAAAATTCTGAAAAGGGAACCCATTGTGTCGCGATGAAGGGATATAGGAATAGATTTATGAAGAGAGCCGAAAAAAATTGGACGAAAGGGCCGAGATTATTCCTAACAAACAGATTCTCAGACTCGTCTGGTTGTAGATTCCCATCACTATATCGGAGAAACAATCCGGACCACTTCCTAAAGTCTATAAACTGTCGCTTGGCGTGCAACATTTTGAATGTACAAATAACCATTGCGACGAAACTAGCATAATACATAGCTAGAGGGACTAAATGATACAAACTATCTGCGCTGACTGATAAATAGGCTATTAGAAGCAAAGAGAGCTCCACATTTGATAGCCTGAAGGTAAAGTTACCAAAATAATATAGTAATTTTAGATATAATACTTGTAAGAATACGATGGGATGTAGGAAAGCTTGGTGTAGTAAAGGTATATGATCTAGGGCCTTAACGCTAGGGTCTGTTAAGGTCAGTTCGTAGCTGACTAGAGGCAGTTCCCCTTGGCAGTAGTCCACTGCAGCCGATACTAGATTGTCGACGGTAAGATTCCGTATTTCGTCACTCGGCCCACATCTCTCCGTATATTCTGTAAGAATGAAAACCTCATTTAGCCTATCATACACGTTGATTAAATAAATAAAATATACACAAATTGCTTCATTAATCAGTCCTATGCTCGAGGTTAGATTCCCGATTCGGGAAAACATATGTGAGTCGCACGTTACTAGTATTCTTGTTAACCCCTCGTACTAAGCTAAATGCTTGTGTTACGAGTGGGTTCACGTCGATAGTGCAATGGGTGGGTTTCGAACCGGCAACCACATGATCGCAAGTCCGACGCCCTAGCCATTAGGCTACCGCCGCTTCCTATACTTATATACCTACTTTGTGACTGGTTAATTGCAATAATACGGGTAAACAGACTTCACACGTCATACACAAATTTGAATGATTAATACAATTATCAATAAACATACCATCACGCCTGTATTCCCCGAAGGGCTAGTTAGAGGTACACTAATATATACACCCACAATTCACCGGTATGTTTTTAGGTCCCATGTAATACGTGGCCGAGCCTAATGCCATTACCCGAGCGCAGATCCAAACACCGAGCTGATACTGAGAATTTCATAGAAAAACTCAATAACACTTTGCTCGACCTGGGAATCGAACCCAGGGCAAACTAGACTAATGAGTGCAAATAACAATATGAGAGTAAAATGCATTCAATTAACTTATTACCTTCATCAGGCGTGTTAGCTGTCCATACTGTACCATTGCTGTGTATCTGATCTCCTGCTTGAAACTGTGAAGGTTCTAGAGCATGCCCGTCGTCTAGGGCACGTGCTTCCTCTGAAAATTACACAAAGTATGTCTTTATATGATCGAGTTTACAATGGCCTACTCAAAGATGTTGGCTCTTACTGCAAAAGATACACTTTGTTTAAAAAAAAACCCTGTCCGATCCGAAAGGGGCATATAGGTATCCCAATCACATCCCCAAATAAAATAAGAAACATTAAAATATTCATGAAAGTAAACATTTATATTATAATTGTAGTTTCAAGGTCGTCGTGCCCAAATTGCCATAATTACCCCAAAACCAAGCAATTTTTTAAAATGTTGAGCGTTATTATGTTTGGCATCCAAGAACCGTGTTACTGCCACCGTAAGTATTCCCAATTCGGTTTCCTCGTTTAATAAAAAGAACTTGTAAATTGGAAATGATTATAGGTATATAGCTTAATCCCTCTGATTCTAAGAGGAGACCCGTGCCCAGCAGTGGGACAGTATAATGGGTTGATTATGTTATGTATATTACGTGATACATATAAATAGAACCTGATCTAATTAAATAGCAACAGCACATCATGAACAGCACATCAGCACATCATCCAAGACTGTCAAATTCCTTCAATTGATTTTCAATATAATCACCAAATAATAAAGTTTATTATCCATTGAGGAAATTTGACAGTTTGTATATGCTGTTGACTCGTAAAACTTATACAATGCTTTTTTGCGTTATTCTGGAAAATTCGCTCATTTGGAGCGACAGTGTCACAACTGCAAATTTGTAAATTTTACGCTACGCCATTTTTAAGATTTTTTCGTAACACAAGTGAAGATTGTTCATATTTCTTAGAGCTAGTAAATATGACGAAAACTAATAAATATTATAAACTAATAAATATGACGTTTTCACTCCTAACATAGATTATTATCGGGATCATTGTGATGTAATTAGGTCAATTCCGCATTTTTTTGCAGTTGTGACACTGTCGCTCCAAATGAGCGAAATATCTACCTGGAGAATCATCGTCGGGCGAGTCGGCGTCGCTGGCTTCTTGCTCCTTTCTGAGCGTGGTATTGCAAATCTCACGAATGCGTCGCTCCAGCTGTGCTGTAGTAATGTACTGCTCGCCGTTTGATAGACTGCAGCATAAAATACAACATTTATTCGAAACTGACTGCTGCCCGTGGTTTCACTCACTTCCCAAAAGGATTCAGTATAACCCTGCTTCTAGACGGCTTAACTTAGACCTCCAGCAATAGGTAGGTACGACTGTGAAAACCGCATTCAATTTCATGCATGATACGCGTACAAACAGATAGACACAAGAATTCTAAAAATTGTTGTTTTGACTTCTGTTGCTCTAACATTGCATCTTAGTTTTTCTTCAACATCTATACCGTACAGATATGGGCCTATTATTTTTTTATAAATGTGTATAATACTTAAATAGGTGATGTAAAACCATAAAATAATATTTCGCATATTCGCATGGTGTAAAGTTCAGATATTTTTCGTATAAAACTACATTTACTAAGAACTAATGGATTAATCCGGGTAGTCATTAGTTATCTACGAGCCCTTCTGGCACAGATTTGACAATTTGGACATATTAATTCCATTAAAATTCTTATGTGGAGGAGCGAAATATGATGCCTCTTCAATTAAAGGGATGATACTTTGACCAGGCATCAGACTTATCCTGGCGGGCCACTTTCAGCCAGGTGTCTCGATTCACTTCGTAATTGGTCAAATGTGTCATGTTTACTTTCTTACGTAGCGCGATAGATGTCACTAAACTTCAATCAAATGCTACTGCATCAATATAATGTCTATTTTTCATGGATTATGTCGGTAAACGAGCTCACGAGCCGCCTGGTGATAAGTAGTCACTGTCGCACATAGACACCAGCAACACCAGAGGAATTGCTGATGCGTTGCCGACTGAAGAACCTCTACGGACTGCAGACTGTCAGATCCGCAGCAACCGAGGGGAACTAGCTCTTACGTACAAAAGTCGAAACCCACACCAAGATGCTTTACGACAGACGCCGATGCAAGGGTGATCGCTAGCCAGTCAGACCACAAGAGGTCCTACCACCGAGCAAAATATTACGAATAACGTAAATTAAGTAATAAAATCTCACCTGGCAAATAGATCTCTGGCAGCTTTTCTAGCTACGGTCTCTTGACGACTTGCGGCGAGGCACGACTTAGCACGAACGATAGCTGCGCTGTCCTCGTCTATCACACCGCTGCGAATACACCTGACAAGGACAAAAACATATTTGTTATGTTAGTAATATTATTGAAGGCACCGGGCACACATTAGCGTAGATCAGAATGCTGTTGTGGGGCAAAAAGATTCTCAAGTGGAGACCACGCACTGGAAAGTATTACCTACCTACAAACATGTTTCTTTGTAGGGAGAAGCTGTTTCTTCTCACCCTAAACGCATACACCTGCTCCGTTCCGTCGTTAGTATGATACATACATAATAGGCTGATAAACAGATTACACTCCTTTGCGTCGCGCAGTTGGATAAAAAACAAAGCAGTTATCTAAGAGTTCATCCAGAATAAATACGTTACAAAACGTTTATTAACTAAGATGCAGCTAGTAACTCAATTACTATTATTACCCCGAATGCCGTCTCACATTATTGACATAAAATTATGCATTAGAAAGACAGTTATATAAGTAATAGAGAATTCGTTTTTGGAATAAGTCCACCGTACGCTTTCACATTAATTTATAAATACAGCATGTGACGACACCTAGAATTAACTCACCCAGTACGACACTTCTGTTTTGCAAAATATTATCTAATAAAATCTATATGACAATGTAGTTACACACTACTGTTTAGTTTAGTATTAGATAGATTTTTAGACCTTTTTTTTCGTGACAGGCTTTCGCTTGACCGCCAGTTTGCCTGATGTTAAGCGATACTGCGATCTACAATGGAGCGCGCTTGCCTAGAAGAAACCGATTCACTCGTGACTTAAAAACACCCAGATTATATCTACCAGGGAAGACCCACTCTATTAAAAGACCCTTTTTTAATAACGTAGATGCATTACGGTGTAGACAGTTCGTGTGTAACTTACGACGGTAAACTAACTGGACCCTGCACTGCATGGATATGAGCACGTATTTTTACATATCTAAAGGAAATTTAAAAAAAAAACTGTCTCACATGGAATTGCGCAACTCATCGCGAACTCTATCCCATTTGATCTTCCAAAGCGTGAAATCATTCAAATTCCCATTCATTGAGAAACGTTCACATTTAAATTTGTTTAAATAAATCGCAAATTGCAAAAAACTGCCGCTATGCGCGTCCTCCGACATAATGCTGGTCAGATTAACCATGAGTTTATGTTTACGTTGATACGGTATGTCAGTAATTCATCACAATAGTGTATTACCTCATATCATTATCGGGAATCTGATGTTATTGCCTTTCGCGGAATATTGGTTTATTGGAACAATTGTTTATTTAGGTACCGGGACGATTCTAATAAAGACGTTTTGTTATTATTCTATCTATGTCACAATGACGTTTTATGACATCTATACGGTTTCCTTTTATTTATGCAAGGAGGTTTAGCCCAGGTGAAAGGCGATTAGTTCGACATCTTTGTCGACCTTCCGGGTCCGGTATTTGTGTAATACAGAAAAGACACAGAAGATATTTTTTTTATCGCCGAAACTTACCATGTCCCATATCGTTGAATGACACTTTATACCAAAAAATATTAAGTTATTTATAAATGTACCTTAAATACAATTTCTACGTGTTTTATTTTTTTGTTTTTTCTGCACCATGGCAATCTGTCAAGTTGACCTGACCAAGTTCTAGTCAGTTTGATCTTTTGTTATTATGAGAGAGCTTCCATTGTAGCGCTCACCTCTCTATACGAATCTGGCGGTGATACTGTGGATGTCACATCTCTTCAACCTCGTGTGCTGCCGTCAAAAGGGAGGAGTAGGACTCCTCCCTTTGTTCTTGTGAAATTATTTCTGATATTATTTGCATGGCAAAATATGACAGAATATGATGTTTATCATAATTATGTACCTATGTAAGAACTGTTTCGTACCATGTTCATGCAAATAATGATACTATTGACTACTACTATTGCTGCTGCCTCACACTGCTGCTGCATTTGTGCCCGTTTAATGGCAATAAGGTTGCCCCTTATTACATGGGACTTGAAACATATCCGCGAACTATGGGCATACATTTCTGCCTAACCCTTGGGGTATACAGGCGTGACAGTATAAATATAATATCTATGCTTACACAGACTCCGCCCTTAAAGCAATTTTCTGAACGAGGGTAGATAAATAAAAAAAACCGGCCGAGTGCGAGTCGGACTCGCGCACGAAGGCTTCCGTTCCCATTATCTATAAAAACGGCAAAAAAAATCATGTCTTCATGTCTGTTGTATGTGAGCCCCTTAAATATTTATTTTATTCTGTTTTTTAGTATTTGTTGTTATAGCGGCAACAGAAATACATCATCTGTGAAAATTTCAACTGTCTAACTATCACGGTTCATGAGATACAGCCTGGTGATAGACGGACAGAACGACAGACGGACGAGCAGCGGAGTCTTAGTTTAGGTTTTTTAGGGTCCCGTAAAACGGGTACGGAACCCTAAAAAACCAGATTAATAAACAATTAGACATACCTTCTCAACATTCTTCTGGCTTCTGGGTGTGCCTGTTCAGTAGCACATATCAACCATTCCAAGGCTTGTTTGAAGTTAGATATTTTATCTGCTTCTAATACTGCAACAAGTAGTGTTAAAATTTATAAAAAAATCATCATACCAGCACGCCTGAATTCCCAGAAGAATTAGGCAGGGGTGTACTAATCTACAGCCGGTACGTTTAGGTTCCATATAATAGGGAACGAGCCTATTGCCTTTAAACGGCCGCAAATCCAAACTCAGAGCTTCTACTGAGAATTTCATAGAAAAACCAAATAACACTTTGCTCGACCTGGGAATCGAACCCTGGACCTACAGCACAGCAGTCGCGCTTGACACCTACTGATGATGCAGTTAACATTACCCTTACTTTATTGAAATAGTGATGGGATAGCTCATCAAAAGTCATTACTTTTCTGTAGTCAATTCATTAAAGTGCGTCAAAATTTTTACACCTCAGTAAACAATAAACGTCAAACCTGAGCCTATAACCTAACGTATTTTAGCTTAAAATTATGCTTTTTAACCCCCGACGAAAAAGAGGGGTGTATAACACCCCTTAGTTTATAGTGTGTATCACCGCAGCCCTCACCGGCCATGATTCTTTTAACAAACATCTCTCTGTTATAGGTGTTACAGACAACCCCCTCAGTCCTATGCAGAGCCTGCATGGGGGTCGACGAGACAGCGGCTGGGGTCGTCCCATACAAGGCAAAGTACCTTATCCTTTTCTGTCAATCACAAAACGACCGCAACAACTGTGTTACTGCCGCAGATTATTATATATGCACTAGAAGAAGGCTTGTTTTTTTACGGTAATAGGATAACGTACTAAATTATGAAGCAAAGGTCAAGAGGTCAAGAGGTTTCTGATATATTTCCTGTAACAACTGCAGGCTTACTCTTGAAAACAATACAATACCAATCCAAACGTGATCCGATTCCAATGTCAATTTGGCTCCCGGCAGCCAAATTGACATTAGAATCGGATCACGATTTCGTACTCTTGAGCACAAATCCTTTAACCTTGTATCGGCATCCTGATTGGCCAATGGTTGGGTAGTTTCCCAATCCTATTTAGTTCACTCAATATTGACCGCGCAATATTGAAACAATTTGGCTCTAGTCTCGGATTCAAGAGTATGAAACTTGACGAAACGGCACAATTCCAATGTCGATGTATGGGAATTAAGTTCAAGAGTAAGCCCCCTGATTTGAGAAACGATAGGTACTTAGTGCCCTTGCTCCGCGTCCCTTGCTCCGTAGTGCCCGCGCCCCCAGATATAAATATGAGTGTATAAATAAAGTAAAAAGTAAGGTAACCTAGTTATACTTATCGGTCATTTATAATACAAAATAAAAATGCAATGCAATTTATAATACAATATAACTGTATTTAAACCATTTAAATTACCTATCTATTATAAATATCTATACTTAGCACTAGCTTTATTTAAAAATGTAACCTCATTTACGTGCAAACTAAACACTTGTTCATACTTAAATAACCAGAAAAATAAACATTTTACAAGAAATTAAAATTTGGAATTTCCACAATGACATTATTATTCATATATCCTTGCAGTAAATTGGGTAAATGGACTCAAAATATTTTTCTTGTTGCATGGTTCACTACAAAAGGTTATTTCAACTAACTGACACACTACTAAACACACCATCATAATATGTCTGGACTTTAAGAGTTTGTTTTGATATTTCTTCTCAGAGGTCATCACATAGAAAATTCTTGGTAAAACGCAAATAATGATTTACCTTTTACATTATATTAATATAGCTTCTGCCCGCGACTTTGTCTGCATGGACTTCAGGATCGGGTCCGACCTGGGTAAAAAGTAGCCTATGTGTTATTCCAGGCTATAATCTGTGTTATTTAATAGTAAAGGAAAAAATTCAACCGCGGGCAGGATTTTTTCCAATTTTTTCCTTTACTATTAAATAACTTAATAATCTTAGCATGGAAAATGCAAAAAAATCACAAAAGGATATAATCTGTGTGCCAAATTTTATCCAGTTCCGTTCAGCCGTTCTGACTTGAAAGAGTAACAAAGATCCATACATCCATCCATACTCACAAACTTTCACGTTTTTATTATTAGTAAGGATTATATTGGTATTATTATTATTATTTAGTTTTGAAACAATTTAAGTTTGTTTTTATTATCAGATGAATGGTAGACTAGTTGTCGGGATTTTTTGACTTCTGACTACCACTAATAATTTGACATAGATGACTGTATGATAGCAGGCTGTCTGAGGCATGGAATAACAATGTATCATTGGTTATCCACCCACAGACTAACTTTGGCAAGCACAGCTTAACCTTTCAGACTGATTGATCAGCATAATTATTACTAAACCACAAGCTTCTAACTACTTATTAAAAACCTTTTAACGTTACCTTTTAACCTTTAACTCTTTTTAACCCTTTTAACTCCTTATCTTAAAGTTGTTTGTGTGTTTTCAGTTCCTCCATGAAAATATCTAAGATCATCGGAAAATTTGAGGCTTGAGATGCCGATGCACTCCACAATATTCCTCGACTACTCCTTGTCTACTGAAGTGCAGAGCGCCCACCCCCGACAAAGGACGCGCCGAGCAAGAATTAGTCCAGTGGAGAACAAGGAAGGAGACCCTGATCTCCCTGGAGCCGGGTTAATCGATGATTGGATTTAGCGTAAAAGCGTAACAACAAACAAACAAATTCACTTTCACATTTATAATATTAGTTAGGATTAATATTATACATACATACCATCACGCCTGTACTCCCCGAAGGGTTAGGCAAAGGCGTACTACTGTACACCCACAGTTCGCCTGGTATGTTTAGGTCCCATGTAATAGGGGGCGAGCCTATTGCCATTAACCGGGCACAAATCCAGACCCGAGAATCCGAGCTGCTACTGAGAATTTCATAGAAAAACAAAAAAAGGGGATTGAACCCAGGACCTCTAGCGTAGCAGTCGCGCTTGGGACCACTAGACTAATGAGGCAGTCATATTAATTTATTCAGTCATTTAGGCAGTCAGATTAATATTATATCTTAACTAATCATATAAATGCTAAAGTAAGTTTGTTTGTTTGTTATGCTTTTTAAAGCATATTTTCAGATTAGAGAATTTATTTCATATAAAAAAAAAAGTAACAATTCTTTCACCAATAGTAAGCTACCTTATCAGTGAGTAATATAGGCTATAGCTTTTTGCCCGCGACTTCGTCCGCGTGGAATAGTTACTTTGTTCCATATGAACTTTCATCCCCTATTTTATCCCCTTGGCGGTAGAATTTATCAAAATCCTTTCTTAGCGGATGCTAAATTTGGATTTTGATAAATCCGATGTTATGACGTAGGCGGATGCCTACGTCATAACATGCCGGCCAAACCTGCATGCCAAATTTCCGATCCCTCCAGTGGTTTGGGCTGTGCATTGATAGATCACTATGTCAGTCAGTCACCTTTGAGTTTTATATATATTTAGATATTTTAATTTTACTCAAGGGCCAAGGTATAAAAAATTTACCTATAAAAGTCATTATTTGACGTGCACTGTCATTTTGTTATTTGTTAGGAAATTAACTATGGAGATGGAGATGTTTACTATAGAGATCCCTTTGACACATAACATTCAACATGTATAAGTACAAAATTAAGGCGAAACAAAGAATAATTAAATAAATAGTAGTCGGCTCACTATTCAATTAAGTATAGCATCAGCTCTTTTGGATGCACTTTTAAAAAACGAGAGCTTCATAAACTGATAAACAAAAAGCAATTCAAATAACAAAAAAACATAAGTTTTAAGGTTTTTTTAATCCTATTTTTTCCTATTTTTCTAAAGGAAAAAATTCGTTCGCGGGCAGGATTCCAACCTGCGTCTTCTGGTTTGATATACCAGACGCTCTGACCTCTAAGCCACCGCGAACCCTACCCGCATGATTGAAATTTTGCCTTCACATTCTGGATTTACGTCATAAGGTGACGTTGGTGACATCTATGAGAGGTAAATTACCTTACCTCTCAACCGATACGACTTACTTTACAGTTAGTTCAGTGTTGTACGATGCCACCTTACCTTTTTAACTATCTTTTTGTGATTTTTTTTTTTGCATTTTCCATGCTAAGATTATTAAGTTATTTTTTAGTAAAGGAAAAAATTCAATCCAAAAAAACTCCATAGATACTCTTTTAAAAAACATGATTACTTAATCTTTACAACTTTGTTTTAAATAGTTTGACAATTATGCAGTTTGATGTGTAAGATTTATTCAGTATAATTAATCATTTTAAAGTGTGAAACACTATTTTTTAGTGTTGTTGTTTACACAATTCCCCATATTTTATATACTTTCTAATGATAATGATTAAGACTTTGACAGTTATTTAAAGATGTCATGCATGCGAAGCCACAGGTAAAAGCTAGTATATTATATTTATACTATATGTAGGTATATTGTGTATCTACAATATTACAATTTGTGTATGATATGTTTTAAGTGTTGTAAGTAGTTACTTTTGTTGACGCCAGACTACCTATTTTTCCCCTTTCCTTTCTGTCGAGTCCATCCAAAGGTTGTCTGTAAGAGATAGTGTTTAGCGACAAGACTACCCATTGTACTATTCTATGACTTTTATTTTTGTTTCTATTAAATTTGTACTTACCATTAATTTTTTGATGTGCAATAAAGAAAATTCTATTCTAAAAAATTTCCCTTACCACATTTTTCTTCCAAAAGTTGTTTAGCAAGAACCACTTGTGACTCAGCACAGCCATCCTCTGCCAACTGGTTGCGCAACCTCCTTAGAGAGCCTTGTGGTCCATCTGGAGCAAGAAAAACCTTAGAAAGTATACCTACTACAACATCAACTTCATTTTAAAATCCTATTCATGTCTTTGTCTATTAATGGCAGTAGATTTCTTTTTACTTTTAAAATCATATGTTGGTAATCTAAATTTCTGTAGAAAGAAACATACTTACAAACAAAATTAATGTATGAATTGAGGGCAATAAATTATAACATTTTACATGAGTGTGCACTATATATTTCCATTTAAACTTACCATGTAGATTCCAACGTTTTCGACCGACTGGCATAACTTACACAATTTAAACTGATGTCTGTTCATAAAATATAATTTTCAATACACAGTAAAACAAGTAAGAAAATAATTAAAATTACAATAAAATTCAGTGGACTTTTTGTTTTGATTATTTACACAGACGATTCGCGAATTTTTTTCATCTGAATCGAAATAATTTGTCAAAGTCAATGTCATAAATGTGACAACAACCTATTTTTCAATTGCGATTCCGCAGAATTTGGACAATATCAAAACGCTAATTCTACTGAGACCACAAAAGTAGGAAAACTGTCGACGATACCTAACGTAAAAGTTTAAAACTGTGTTTTAATTTAACTGAAAGGATAACATAAAATCACTCGGTTACACAAATGGCTGGCCTAGCTAGACAAACTAAAAAGAAAGTTGAATAATTATGTTAGATATTGTGTCCTCTCCACCTACATCTTCCGCCCACAAGCCCACTAATAATGTGTACGCTTTCAATATCCTAAAATAGACTTCCTTTGCATGAAGAATTCTTAAACTTATTTTCAAACTTTTTAAACATTTTGGGAAGATGAACAGCGATACCAAAAATATAATTACCCACTCCAATCTAAAATAAGATTTTATATTTAGATTTTAGATTTCAAGGTAAAACGAAACGCCTACGTCAAAGTGACAGCAGCACCGCTTCGGCGCACTGGCGCCGTCTATCGCGCACTTTTCCTATAAAATTTATATGATGGGGGTTTTGTTGAAAAATAAAACAATTAATTTGATATACCAAATCTCAATCGTTGTATAAAATCATATAATGTAAATAAAATTGGTTATATCTTAACTAAAAACACAAAATAAAACGAGACAATACAATATTATAACATACTGATATTGACAATATTATAACATTTATTTATAACATTGTAGGTATATTAAGGCGGATCGTTCACCTGAGCCCGCGAAATTCAAATTTCAAGTGATTTTTCGCAGTTTGTAGGTCTATAACAAGTTCTAGATTCATGGCAGTTGTAATTGCGACATTAACTATACAACATTCACAACTGAGAACTAAAACCTTTACTTATAAATCCTTATCGAGCCAGAAACTTGGGGAAAACTGTGTAACTGTATTGGTCAAAATTGACATTTTACACTACTTTTAGCTACAATAATGATTTCAATGGTTTTAGTTATACATTGTGAATTTTGTATAGATATTGTCGCAATTACTATTGCCATAAATGTAGAACTTATTATAGACCTACAAACTGCAAAAAACCACTCGAAATTTGAATTTGGCGGGCTCAGGTTAACGATCCGCCTTAATGCATATTTTTGTTTCTATGACGTCCGGAAACGTACGGTTCGATCAATGTTATTTACATAATCGATTTACTTGAACATCCCTTTTTGTCAATAAAGTATGACATTCACTTGCGTACATTTAGACTGACAAAAAATATGGTATGGTGTGGTATAATAAACTTCAATTCAATTAATTTTTTTTTAAATGGCAAGTTGTGCCGATGTCGACAATGTCACAATTCTGCCAATGTCAAAAGTGAATGGAAAGCGAGCATGCAAAGAGATCATTGTAGTTGTTCGTTTGGTATGTTGAAAATGTTACCTTTAGAATTTTAATTCGATAACTAAACGTGTTGCTGAGGATAGATTATTAATTGTACAGAGTATAATAATATTGTGAAAGCAAAATGTTAACTCCACGTTTTAAGATAACTCAAGACAATAATCACGTCTTTATAAATGTGCACGCACCATACACAAACATTGGTGATACTGAAATAGACGTAGATGGTGAAAATTTTCTGTTTGTGTCCAGTCCGTATTTCCTTCGACTGCGCCTGCCAGGCAGAATCGTCGATAATGATAGCTCTAAGGGTTCGTACATATGTGACTCAGGAGACTTTAATTTAACCTTTGATAAAGAGGTTTCAGGTGAACATTTTGAGAATCTTGACATGATCACAAGTTTACTGGCACCAAGGGACATACCTGACGTAAATCCAAATCTAGTAGAAATGCTAGAAGAAGATGGAATTACTTTAGAAAATGAAAATAATGTGCCAGAAGATTACAGTAACAAATATACATATGGATTTGCAAACAAAATAACAACTGAGTTTAGCAATATTGGAATAGAATTCCCTCAAATATTCGAATTAAGAGTCCCTGAAAATGTGTCTATTGAAGACCGCCAAGCTAAGAGAATACGGCATGAAAATGATAAATTCTCATCAGACCATTACCTAGCAGATTTTTATGATGATGAACTTCTTGAACCGTTCCTAACAGCTGTATCAACCTGGTTTAATCCAAATAGCACTAATGATGTAGAATTTTCTGAAGAGGAAGTTGGTGTACTCAAAGAGTTACCAAATAAAGACTATTTGCTTAATCAAAATGAGTACAAGGAGGTTCTGTATGGATTAGTTGATATTCTTTATGCATATTGTTATGATAAGCGATCAACTTTGAATGAAAGCACTGTTGAATCAGGTTGGACCATAAATAAGTTGTCCTCAACATTAAGTTGGTTTTCTACATTTCATGACATGAGACAAGTTCTTATTGCTTGTTACAGACGAGCTCTAATATATCCAATATTTAGAAACTTTGAACTGTGCAATAAAGTAAAAAATGATATTGTATGCCTTTTTAGAAAAGGCAAGAAGTTTGTAATTAAGTGTATGATTGAAATACATCAGATGTTCAATGCAAGTAATGATGCAAGGTACATCCTAAACCAATTATACATTAGGGATTATTTAATTTTTCTACAGAAATGTAGAAATGAGGAACTAACTGAACTTTATAATAATATAGCCAATATTGAAATAACAAAGAAAGATTTAGAATTAGACATCGTGGAATTAGAGGCTGCTGCAGAATTAGTAAAGCAAGAGGAGGTAGACAGTATAATGGAAAATGAAGTAGCAGTTCGGATGGCTTCAATGTCATTACTAACAGGCTTACATAGAACAAATCCAGTCTTCATTGAAGATGAAAGTGATGATGAAACTGATTCATCTGATAGTGATTCCTCGGATGACTCTTCAGATGAGCTAGACTCTGATGATGATCCATCATGACAGGTACATGGCTCCTAGTAGTTAACCAGCAAAGGCTTGTGAATGACAACTAACAAGATAAGCAACTTTAATGTGTACTTACTGTGTTTGTGGTTATACATGATAATATGTATAGTGTTTCATTGAATTGGATAAAATGCTTTCACAAGCCTGATAATAATTATCAATATAAAGGTGTATTATTAATTCAGCAAAAAGAATAGAATAGAATATTCTTTATTGCACACCAAAAAACAAAAAAATAATGTTAAGTAATTTTAACTTCAATGTTTCAGCATTTATTTACCTTAAGACATAAATTCAGAATGTGAAGGCAAAATTTCAATCAAGTGGGTGGGGTTTGTAGTTGCTTAGAGGTCAGAGTGTCTGGTGTATCCAACCAGGAGATGCAGGTTCGAATCCTGCCTGTGATTTAATTTTTCCTTTACTAAAATTAAATTTATAGTACCTATACTTAGATATTGAAAGGATTTCCTGAATTAATCATGTTATAATGTACCTATACACAGACCATGGATGGATGTCTCACATACTATGGATGGTCCACAATCTGTGAGACATCCATCCATCTATCCATCCATCATCTCATACATGAGAGACAGCAATGTGTCTTCAAAAGATGTTGCTTAAGTCTCCTTATGACAGACAATGTGGAAGAAAAATTCGATATCTCAGGTAGTGATTTTCATACCTTAGTTGGTGTTTGCTAATTTGTACTAAACTGGAGGATGCAGGTTTGGTACAAATTAGCCAAAATTAGGCAAGCGGCGGTAGCCGTATAGCTAGGGCGTCGGACTTGCGATCATGTGGTTGCCGGTTCGAAACCCACCCATTGCACTACCGACGTGAGCCCACTTGTCAACCCTTCGTATTTAGCTTAGCACAAGGAGTACCCATAGAGATAGTAGGAGAACCCATATTGATAATAAGCTTTAAAAAAAATAAATACCAGCCTGAAGTCGAATTTTATTCCACTGAATGTCATAATCTTTTCTTTAATGAATTTACTAATAAATTTAAACAATGCAGTCCTTGAAACCATTCCTGTGACCATTGAAACATAATATGGCCTGCCTGCTTAGGATATGTACAGTCAGCGTCAAATAATTCGCAACACGTCTCTTTATAGTTGGTATAAGGTCGTGTTGCAAACTTTTTGGCCACTTTGGTTGTCACGAAGTATTTGACGCTGACTGTATTAGTAATACTTAAACAATTAAGTTAACAAGAATCAAATGTACCAATGTTTCAATGTATTTAAGAAAAAATGTCAAGGTACCATTAATCCCGGGTATTAATGGTACCTTGTAATAAATGAAACGCTAGGTAGTTATAAGTACTTACCTAAATAAAGTAGTATTATGTTGGCACAATGGCACTTGTCTTTAACTTAACATAATATGTACCCATTAAATACAAACTGATAATTTAATATGTACTATTCTAAGAAGTACCTATACATAGTTGCAGTACGAACTACTACCAATATTTTGCCCTCCCTGAAATCAGTGCAAAGAGTATTGTAATATACAGGAATTTAGGAAAAGACTGAAGTCGTAAATCTCGGTAGTATTATCCTAATCTGTCACAGATTAGGATTAAGTATCTGTGATTAACTCTGTCGGACTGTTGGTGAATTCTGTGGTTGGTGGTAAATTCATCCATGTAACATTTAGTTTCCAGGTTAAGGGTAGATAGGTACAGCGAATAAACAAAAAAAAATCCGGGCAAGCGCGAGTCGGCGTCGACCACCCAGGGTATCGTACAAATTTGTAGCCTACATTTTAACCTACATGATTATTATAATTAATTACAAATGTATTCCTAGTTTTCAGATTTTTCCCTGTACTTGTCGTATAAGACGGTATAACTTGCCAAATTTCATAGTTCTAGGGCAACGGAAAATACCGTATAAACTCGATTCCCTTGAGTGTCAAAATATACGTTTTTTGTGGCATAAACTTCCGTATCTTTTTTTAAAAAACAAAACTTTAGAAGTTAGATTTTTTCACAGTTTCAAGGAACTAGACCTGAGTGTTGGTTGTCCTGATGGTTTTAATTTCAACTCGATAGCTCCACGCGTTTCCGAAATAAAGGATCGAAGAACGGAAAATAAAGTGATCCTAAAGGGATCCTTCTTTCCCTTTTGAGGTACTGAGCCCTAAAAATACTAGAAAGTAGGTTCAATAATTTGTTAAGAGTCGATTTTAGTTGGCCGCTCGTACGGTAATATGGCTAAAATACAATAGCGTTTATATCGTGATTAAAAGTATGTTCAAGCTTAGTTAGAGTAGGTACTAATCGACAGGTAACCTAGTTTGGATAAATGTGGCGAAAATAACGGTGAAATTCATATTTTAGGAAAAAATTCACAAATATAAAAGTAGTATGAAACTGAGAGTAGAGTGACCATGAATTTTCACAATGAAATGAGACTGAATCGCGATTATTGGAATGTTCAATAGGCATATCTTAAATTTTTAGGGTTAGTGCTTATATAAAATACATTTTAAGGCATCCTATTGCATACTTTCTAAAAGTAAAAGTCACAAATCGAATAAAATTTCTTTATTCAAAATCAACACATAAAAAATCAAATAAATATAAAAACTGGTGAAGTACAATGTGACGAAATGACTCGGTGTCATAAATATATTTAAAAAAATAATAATTTTGAAATAAGTACTTTTTTGATTTTTATGATATTGAGTAATTTCGTCATATATTTATATTATTTCGTCAGATACATACATAACAATAATCAACCCATTATACTGACCCACTTCTGGGCACGGGTCTCCTCTCAGAATGAGAGGGCTATAGTCCACCACGCTGACCTAGTGCGGATTGGCAGACTTCACATGCCATCGAGAAAATCTCTCAGGCATGCAGGTTTCCTCACGATGATTTTGAATAAGGTAGTATAAAAACTGCTAACAATAAACATAAATATACTTTTTATGTCCGGACCAGTGTGCTTTGTGCGCGATCTGTCCTAACCCTGGTAACCGAATGGCCTCGTGTGTGACACTATACGTCGGCAGATTGGGATGGATTGCGTGAATTCTACGCGTCATACCCGTGAAGATAGCTTTGCTTTCAATTCAAAAGATATTGAGTCTTGTACAACCTTCATAACAAACCGTATCCTCGCCGGTTTGGAATGTTGCATCTCCAACCAACTACCGACAGTTATAGGGGTTAAAAAACGTCCCTGGTTTAATCGAACTCGCAGGGTTCATGTGCTGCATCTTTGAGCGGGTGCACTAGGGTAGGTTGACCAGTTTGGGTCATAAATTTGAATCAGTCCAAAGAAGCGCTGTGAGGATTGTCGACGATCCTCAGGTCGATGATTAGAGCCTGTGTTCTGCCGCCTGTATAATGGACTGTATTCTGAGGAATTGTTTAAAATGGTGCCCACAGCCACATTTTTACTATAGTACCTCTCGGAAGCGAAATCATCCTTAGAACCAATATCATCGCGTACCTACTGTACAATTCCAGAGGAACTTAATCCCACGTACAATCAAGCTGTGGAATGAGCTACCTGCTGAGATTTTTCCAAAAGACTACAGCATGGGGTCCTTCAGAAAAGGAGTGAAATGGCTATAAAACACGCAATAGCTTTAATTAACATTAATATTATATATAATACAAGGTAAGACTGTACTAAACCACATATAATCAGATTTCAGCTTATTTCATAAAAAAATAATATTAGCGTTTGTAGAGCTGCGATGCGTAATTTCTGAAATATCCTAACTTTCGTGAACGTGGGACGCCTTGTTCGTTTTTGCAACCGGACGCGAATGCCTTATTGCGCACTTTTTTATTTGATAATGTATTGAGATGTCTGTTATTTTTGTTAATTAGTAAAATATGTAAATTAAACAATAAATTTTAGTAAATATAGAGTAATAATTCTATGTAATATTACGAATTTAGTACAACAAGTTTGTGAAAAAGTTGCTCACCCTACTTTCAACTTCGAAATAACAATATATTCCAAGGTAAAACTGTACTAAACCCATATAATCATAGCTATATGATTATCTATATATAGCTATATCATAGCTATATTATGATATCATTGAAATTTTTAATGAAACAAGCTATTGTTTCATAAAAAATTTAGATATAAGATTTGTAGAGCTACGATGTGTTATTTCGGAGATATCGTAGTTTTAGTGAACGCGGAGAAATCGCACGAGTTCGGCGCTCATCTATCTACCAGAAGCCATAGTGGCGCACCTGAAGCCTACATCGGAAAGGTTAAATTATTTTTTATAATGATTTCCAATTTCGAGATACCTATCCTAACCTACATCAAAAGTGTGTAACTAATACATTTTGTTAATAATCCCTTTACACTGTATTCTCATCAATATATTGGATCCAATTTAGAACTAAGGGGTTACAAAATCCTTGGTTGGTAAGGGATATTTATGTTACATAGGTAGATAGAGCACTAAAATACAAGATAATTGTGTACAATCAGATCCGAAAAAGGTTAATAACAAAAAGTTATAAGCGATTTAGTCCGAGAAAAAACTTTGTCGGCCTCTCTTAAAAAATCGTATATTGTCCCTTACCTATCTTAATTGAAACTGCGGTCGACGATATGTAACTAGCTGTTTCCCGCGGTTTCACTCGCGACCTAAAGCGACGTTATGAATGTTTAATTAGCCTGTTACTCAGTGATAATGTAGGTAGGTAATGTAACTTTCTATAAGTTAAAGAATTTTTAAAATCGGTTGAGTGGTTTGTGAATTTATCAATTACAAACAATCAAACCCTTTCTCTTTGTAATATTAGGTGTAGACTACTATAATAAATACCTACCTAATTTGGAAACTTTTGTTAGTGGCTGGGTCAAGGGTTTGATGCAGAAAGCGGTACTCCTTGCTTGTAGCTTGGACACTGTTCCCGATCCCCGTGGGCTACTACTATTTTTAAATGTTTTTTTTTAATCTTGTTTAAATAAATATTTAAAAATGTAAAAAGAATGTTAAGAAATGAATAAAGGAGAATATATGAATAAAATTGTATTTATTGCCAGTTGCCACATGAATAATACAGATAGGTAACGTAAAAGATTAACAATTAATGTTCTGAATACATTATCCTGTGCTATATGTACCAGCAACAAGTAGGTACCTATAACCGTATAGGTTACATTTACAGAGTTAAATGAGTAGGTACTGCAAATTTTATTACCTATGTCTAAGTAAGTAGGTAAGTACATAAGTAAGTTGTCGTTAGACGTAATTAGAAGCCTGAAAATCAGTTTATTCTTAAAATATTGATCAACACAACAGTACCGGTTTTTTTCCGCCGTTTACATACGGCTGTTGTCAACGTTGTCAGTTCTATCGTCAAAAAATACCTTGAAGAAATATCTCAAAATGAAATACTCTTAAAAGAACCTGTTTCTAAAGAATCTTTATTTGGCGGACAAGGCTCAGATGCTTGTGCAAGCCAGCTAAGAGGCAGTGCCAAAATAACTGATGCGCATGTTTCAAAAATAATGTTCTTTGTGGGTCCAAATTTCACTCAAGTTTGACATTTATTTATTGCAAGAAAGATTTACAGACAAATGACATCATAACATACGCAAATCGATAATTATTGTTTTCTCTATTCCTCGATACCAACCTGTAATTTCTTAATTCTTTTTTAAATATTTTCAATTGCTTTGAATTTTTTTTTGTATTGAATGAGGCCTAGGTTACTTTTTTCTGATCACGTTTGTTACTTTTCTTATTAAAAAAAAAATCGAAACTCGTTTTATTTTTATAAATAGTCTTATGAGTATGATGATTAAATTTAGATTTAGATTTATAAATAGGATTTGAAAGTACCCACTTGTTGGTTTTTAGTTTAAAGTGCCATATTATCCTTACAAGTTTTAATAATATTATGAGTATGTTTGTAATGTAATTTCGATATTTGTTAATGAAATATTTTCACTAATTACTTTAAGAGAACCAAAGCACATACTTTACTTTTACTTGAAATCTTCATTAGTACCCACCCGATTGCTGAAATAAAGTCTGATTTGTCCAAACTGTGTTTTATCATAGTCACCCTAAGATTATAACAATTGAGTTATCTTGCCTTCCTTCGGCATAATACATTACTGCGAGTGTTTTTAAACTGACGACGCCGTATTTAAACGGCGGAATCATACAAATTGCCTGCGATAAACTAAAATGTGTCCAGCACGCCACGGTCACGACTGGGTGACAGATTTCTATAGTGAAATTCGGAAGCTTGGCGCCGAGGGCTCGCCTTTTCTGTTTTGACGGTCAAAGGGAAAACCGATAGGTAGGTACCTACATAGTTGGGTTGTGTACCCACCT
This sequence comes from Acronicta aceris, assembly GCA_910591435.1. NCBI lineage: Eukaryota > Metazoa > Arthropoda > Insecta > Lepidoptera > Noctuidae > Acronicta > Acronicta aceris. The sequence continues at coordinate 5,307,747 of OU342780.1, read as the reverse complement.
ACTGTGATACCTAAAAACTGATATATTCAGCCTCATTATCTAGGAAAAAGGATAGAATAATATAAAAACATCCCCACTGCCAAAAAAGATGGAAACATTAGCTGGAGGCATTAAGTAGGTTTTTGGAGTTAAAAAAGGCGATGCCTCCGACTGCATGAGATTGGTCATCTTGTTTCCGTCTTTATTGACAGTTGAATTTTTGGATTTTTTAAATCAATTACAATAACTACTAACTTACTACATAAAAAAATGCAATGTAAAATGCCATCTTGATATCGAGACTCACTCAGGTGTTTATGAGGTGGTGAAAGAATGAATGAAATTGAATTAACTTAAGTAATGTAGTACTTTTATGCTAACTTTTATTTTAAATTTACTATCTTGTCTTAAAAACACGTTATACACTATTAAACATTGTAGAAGTTTGTCAGAGGAAATAAAATGGCAAAAGTAAAATTACATGATTTTTATTCTTAGTCTATTTCTATTAGAAGAAAATAAAAAAGGAAATTACTTTTATTGATAATTATTCGTATGTTTCACATCTTATATACGATTTTTAAAGGTTTATTCATATTATAGCATTTCATTCGTTCGCAAAATCGTTCACTACCCCAACACTATTAGTCGTAGTCGTCGTCTATGGTGTCATTATTCTTCTTTGAGCTGTCAAGTTACTGAACAGAATCAAAAGTCGAAATAAAGCTATTTCTTTCATGAACATTTTACATTTTCTATACATTTTAGATTTAGATTTTTAATTTTTCCCTGAACTATACAGGTAAATGATGGCTATGGCTGGCTATGGCTTTGGTACACCATCAATGATGATATGCCATAGGGCGACGAGCGCCAAAATTTGGAACTAAAATTGACAACCCAACCTTTTACTTTAAGCTGTTTTGCAAAATCGCTAATCCATTAACTCACTGCATTGATAAATGCAAAACGTTCAGGCAATTCAGATTGTTAAACATCATCAGTTATGAAAAATTGCTGGTTAAACGTCACCTAGCGGTTTTATATACCTACTTAACGGAGCTGTTTTGTAAAACAACTAGCGGCTAACGGTTTATGTAAAACAGCGACATATACCTCCTTATTACGCAAGATAATTCTCTTGGTCTCCGGGGTCATTATGGGTGTGAATTTATAACATTCATCAATTAGCGACGATAATATGCTGGACTGAAATTATAATATTCCCAACCAAAATGGTAAGTGTGAGGGATATATTCCCCCCACCACGGCAATGGAGCTGCCCACTTTGTATCTTCGAATCTATGGTCAATGAAAAGACTTGGCTGTAGTCCTAAATATGCGTCATATAAGAAATCCAGAACAGGCCAAGTATCCACCACTGTAAAATAATGAGTCGTTTGGTATGATCTGAGTTTCAAAGAGAATGAACACATGCCGGCAAAGCCATCAATACGATAAGTTTTCTTCTCCAACATCAAATGAAGTGCTCCGCCAGAGTCGAAGCCGAATCTGCCCCAATATTCTCCCTTTACACAATGGTACCAATGCCAGTCGGACTGGAAAAAATAAATATATGCTTCATTATGTAACCAAATTAATATTTTAAGGTGTTGTTTTGATAATTATTATATTAAGTATACACCAGTGCGTATATTGAAGACTAGCTTTTTGCCCGCGACTTCGTCCGCGTGGAATAGTTACTTTGTTCCATATGAATTTTCATCCCCTATTTTATCCCCTTGGGGGTAGAATTTATCAAAATCCTTTCTTAGCGGATGCTTACGTCATAACATCTACCTGCATGCCACATTTCAGCCCGATCCCTCCAGTGGTTTGGGCTGTGCGTTGATAGATAGATCACTATGTCACTCAGTCAGTCACCTTTGAGTTTTATATATATTTAGATCTCAAGGCCCTTCATAATGTACTTGCCTATAAGTACCTATCGATATTACTTAACTTCCTATATATTACGGAAAACATACTTACCATCATACCACACACGTAGGTAAGTATTTTAATAAAGCCTTGTAAGGACCAATCAGTAGCTGATCCAGGGAGGGTCTAATGTGCTAACCTTGATAATTACTCTACATAACATACCATCAAGCCTGGGGGCTGGCATACGCTGCGTGTTAAAAGCCCCTAATATATCTAATAATAGGAATAAAAAAAAACCCGTTTTCCCCGAAGGATTCGGCAGAGGTGTGCTAATGTACGCTTGCAGTTCGCTGATATGTTTAGGTCCCATGTAATAGGGGGCGAGCCTATTGCCATTAACCGAGCAAAAATTTCAAAAGCTGCTACTGAGAATTTCATAGAAAGACCACATAGGTAACACTTTGCTCGACCCAGGAATAACCTAAGACCTCTAGCGTAGCAGTCGCAATCAGGACCAATAGGCTAATGAGGTAGTTAAGACAGACGCTTCAGTTTATTAATTTAATGATTTGCTACGGAACACACTACCACTACTTCTAACAGTGGGAGATTTACCAGTAGGCTGGTGAATCCCTATCCCAATCGCCCTAGGCTGGAGCCTGGAGCGGCAAAGATTTTTTATGTCTTACAGAAATTAAAACATTAATATTCACATAAATGCCTAAATGTTAACGAGTGAGGACCGTTTAGCGGTCATTACCAATATTCACTATAGATCTCTGGTTTTGGTCTAGGGGGTAAAATGAATAGCCTACGGGGGCTAAATGTGGGTAAATGTGGAAAAATTCTTCAAGTCTTGCTTACCTTCGGGCAAGGCCACACATATGATTTTGTTCGTACTCCATACTTATACCAGGGCAGTGGACGGCGTTTATAGGATTTCATAAATTGAAATCCAACGACAACACTAAGATCATCTACCCGAGGAATACTCGAGGAATATTCGAACCTTAAAATAATGTAAATAAATCAAGATTATTAAGGAATTAACAAATTGATTAAGGTTGACTGTACGATCTCCAAATACAGTAAAATCCGTTTAAGGGTCCGGCGGACCAATTTTCTCATACAACCGTAGTTCCGAAATAAATCGTAATTCAAACACAATTTAATCAAATTCTGTTGTTATTCGGATTCCGATACCCTTGATCTAGGTTCCTACTCTACCATTTCATCCAAAATACTTCACTGGAAATAATATTCACATTCTATATCTCTGGTCTAAAATTAATAGTCTAATGCGGAAAAATTCTTCAAGTCTTAGCTACGTATATTCGGGCAAGACCACACATATTTTTTTGTTCGTTCTCCATACTTATACCAGGGCAGTGGACGGCGTTTATAGGATTCCGATACCGAGTAAGCGAATGCAATTTTTGATTACTTTACAAAGTTTGGAACGAACGTTTTCCGGTCTTTTATTTCCAGTGAAGTAGGTAGTAGTCGACAAAATAGTACCGTAGGAACCTAGATTAACGGTATCCAAATCCGAATAATAACATAATTTGATAAAATTTGAATATATATATAATAATAGAATATATATATATAATAATATATATAATAATAGAATTTTGTGGGCAGTTCAAGCTCCGACGATTTCACAGGGACCCAACCAAAAACGCGTCTAGGCACTTGTCCCACCGCCGACGATGAACAAGAAGCGAAGCACACTCGTTTCCCGCTGCTCGCACACTCGTTTCTAGTTAGAAACTCGCTCACGCGCCACTCGCTCGCGCAATATCCCTGTCTTTGGGACACAAAACAGAATTCATGTAAACAATTATAACTCTCGGCGTGGGTTCTGACTGCCTAGCGAGCATCGCTGAGCAAGTATTGCTGCGCGAGTATTATCTTTGATAGCTCTTGTCTTGTCGCTCGGCGACAAACTAGTGGAGCGAGTCCTCGCCGGCAGTGTAAACAGTCAGCGATCAACTATTAATATATTATACATCTCTTTTGTTTACACGGAATGTTTATCTATTTTACGTTTCTTGAGCGAGAAAATAGCCGATAGTTAGTCGCTTTCTTGCCGGCGGTGGGACAACTGCCTTAGGAATGACAATCGTGAATTTTAAACTTCACTAATTTGCTTACTGTCGTGAAAATTTAATGTTTCATATTTATTTGTGACTAGCTTTTGCCCGCGACTTCATCCGCGTGGAATAGTTACAATGGGCAGCATTTTTTAATTTGTACCGCAATTCGCAATAAAACTAATTTGTTTATTACTGTTTTGTCTATAGTTTAGTTATCCCTGTGGGGGTAGGCAGAAACTAGAAACTAGAAAGGCGTAAGTGTATGTATGTATGTTTCACACTTTAAAATGTTTAGCTTTAAAATTAATTGAATGAATTATAAAAATAATGCTCACCAAATATTGTGCTAAATGTTTGGTTAGGTTAGGTTAGCACTGCGACCCCCTACGCATGATTACCTAGCTCTCGGAGCAGCCTAGATCTCGCAGAGCCCGACACATCCATCCTGCATCCCCGAAGCGGGGCGGCGGCGGCGTGCCTAGCATTTCCCCACCCGAAAAAAAAAAAAAAGGATAGAACTGCGACCCCATACGCATGATTCCCTAACTCTCAAAGCACGAGATGATGAAGATGGTCACCTTGCTTGTTCTTGTTTTCTAAATTCTTGAAGATTCTTCTAATCGATTTATTTTTGTCACCCGGGCCCGTGATAAATTTTTAGACCGATTATATTGACGCTAAATACTTAGTAAGTAGTAAAGAAAGAAAAATATTTTGCCACCTAATCGCAAAAATATAAGTCTAATAACCAAATATGACAGAAAAATATAAATATATAAAGAAAAAATGTGATTAGAAAACTAACCTTAAAACTAATTTTTTTTGTTACTTGAATTGCTTTTGTTGATGCTTTCATCTATCTTCTATCTATCTATACTTTTATTAAATCTGTAGAGAGGTGAATTCTGTACATGAAATATATTTCCAAAATAACTATCAGCGGGTGATTAGTGATCGATACTGACGCCAAAAATGCAATCAGTAAATTTTTTGTCTGTCTGTCTGTCTGTCTGTCTGTATGTTCGTTATAGAAACAAAAACCACTCGACGGATTTCAACGAAACTTGGTACAATTGTTCTTCATACTCCTGGGCAGGTTATAGTATACTTTTCATGCTACGATCAATAGGAGCAGAGCAGTGAAGGGAAATGTTGGGAAAGTGAGTGATTCATGAGAAAGGTTTCAAGCTAGAAAACATCACGCTACAACCCTTAGGAACGGGGCAACGCAGGTGAAACCGCGGGCGAAGAACTAGGGAACAAAGTAACTATTCCACGCGTTCGAAGTCGCTGGCAAAAGCTAGTTTTATATATATTTCAAAGGGATCTATATCATAAGCATTTTCCTATTTCTTATTTTGCTGGCCTTTTGTTATCTCTTAGCAAATTTACGTTGGAGATGGTTACCATGGAGATTGTTACTGTGGAGATTCCTTTTTAATTTAACATTCAACGTATTTAAGTAAACAAAACGTAGTCAGGTAATTATGGCGAAACGAAGTTCAAATATCGGCAGTCGGCTCACTATTCAATTAAGTATCTATAGCATCAGCCATTTCGGATGCACTTTTAAAAACAATAAATGAGAGCTTCATAAAGAAAAAGCAACTAAAATACCAAAAAAAGTTTTAAGGTTAGTTGTACTAATCTTAGGTATTTGTTCTTTATTTATTTACATTTTTCTGTCACATTTAATCTTTTTGAGATTAGATGTCAACATTTTTTTCTTTCTTCTTACTCTTTCTTTCGTTTTTTGTTACACTTTCTCCTACAGAATGCCTCGCAAGCGTAAATCTAACCTGTCTAAAAATTCATATCGGGCACAGGCGGCAATAATGAATTAATCAGGAGAATCTACCTTTCGTGTAGAATTTAGAAGACAAGAACAAGCAAGGCGACCATCTGCTTTGAGAGCTAGGGAATCATGCGTAGGGGGTCGCAGTTCTATCCTTTTTTATTTATTTTTTTCGGGTGGAAATGCTCCTTATGCACGCCGCCCCGCTTCTGTGATGCGGGACGGTTGTGTCGGGCTCTCCGGCCAGGTGGCCAGCATACCGACTAAAACCTCTACCACTGCCACCCTCCACATAGTTTTATTTGCCCTTAAAACGGGGCAAATGGGTCCTACAAAACGGGGCATATACCTATATATATATGTATATTAGGTCCTTACATATGAAATTGGCGTTTTGTATGGGAGGAATATAAAGTCATTATTTTTTGTAAAATATATTTAATTAATCAAAGTATGCACCGTTGTTATCTATGCACTTTTGCCATCTCATAGGTTCATTGATCCCTTTCCTAAAACAGCCATGGGGGCGAGAATCAATAAACTCTTTGAAGGCGGTTTAGACTGCCGCATCGGAGTTGAATTTTTTTCCTTGTAAAAAGTTGTCCAAATTCCGGAAAAAATGGTAATCTGTTAGAGCAAGGTCCAGGGAGTACGGTGGATGTCGCAGACATTCCAATTGTAGCTCATCTAACTTAGTGGTTGTTTGTTGTGCAGTGTGTGGTCTTGCGTTGTCGTGAAGCAGCAGTGGCCTAGAGCGATTGACCTATCTCGTTTGTTTAGCATCTAGTCCTTCCTTCATGGTTTGACTTTCCTTCAGTTGCTGACAATAGATATCTGCCGTAATCGTTTGGCCAGATTTTAGAAAGCTGTAGTGAACGACACCAGCGCTAGTCCACCAAACACTCACAATAGTAACTTTTTTTGAGGCAATTTTCGTTTAGGGCAGGATTTGGCTGGGTCTCCAGGGTTCAGCCATTGCGACGAGCGCTTCCGATTATCGCACAGTATCCACTTTTCATCACAAGTAATGATCCGATTTAAAATCCCTTCATTATTGTGTCGGTTGAGCAAAGTAACACAGCAGTCGACGCGTGTTTGCAAGTTCGATTCACTCAATTCATGAGGTACCCATCGTTCAAGTTTTTTTACTTTCCGATTTGCTTCAAGTGGATTAATACAGTTTTGTCACTTACCCCGAAGCCTGCAGCTATCTCTGAAGTACTTTGTGATGGATCCGCTTCCACAATAGCCTTTAATTCTTTATTCTCTACTTTGGTCGCCGGCCGTCCACGGCCGAAATGAAATATCGGTATATTTACGTCGTACTCGTAAATATATAGATATTTCATGTTTTCCATTATGCGGTAATAAGCGACGCCAAAGAAAAAAATAATGAGGAAAAAACAAATGAATGACTGTTTTCAAAACTCAAATGTAAAGCTAAATGAATTTATAAATTTGAATTTGGAATTCTTAACCAAAGAGGAGATATTTCAGATCAAAGTGGTCAGTACGACAAAACGCTAATTTCATATGTAAGGACCTAATATACATAATATTATATACCTGCTATTTATTATGCGGGTAAATCATGAGGGGCGGAAGTACTCGTAGCTAATTAATTGTTAACACAATACAACTGTTTATAATGGTAATAAAAAATACCTGTGTATTTTAGTTTCCACTGTTTAGTAAACACAGCCTAAGGAGAAAATCATAGGTGCAATAACGAAAATTGGCTTACCATCCAGATACTGCACGAAAGCACAAAACAGCTCCTGACCAGGAAAGTGCATGCCCATAAAAACGATATGTGGCCGCCCAAACCGAAAGGTCATACATAACTGGAACTGGGTGGGAAACATTGACTTCATAGTCGTGTTGATACTGAAACAAAAAACTTTTAAGTAATAAACTTTTTTATTTTACACTTTTTAACATAACATACCATCACGCCATTATTCCCCAGAAGCGTAATAATGTACACCCACAGCTCGCCGGTATGTTTAGGTTCCATGTGATAGGGGGTGACCAATAACACTGCTCGATCTGGGGATCGAACTCAGAACCTCTAGCGTAGCAGTCGCGCTTGGGACCACTAGACTAATGAGGCAGTAATAACTTCAATATTTGAAATACACTCAATACTACTAACAGTGGCGGATTTAGCTACTAATGCGACTAGGTAGGTACTTACTCTCTGCGAGATCGTCAACCTTAAAGTCGTTTAATAGGAATTCGGTACGCACGAATCGTGCGAAACGACACTTTTCAAAATTGATAATTTACTAGGTGGTGTTTCGCACGAAGCGTTTTTATTTTCGTGCCAATCGACCACTTCATAAATAAGTAGTAAATACCTAAAGTAGGTGCGTAGGTACCAACGGGATTATGAGAAACTACAAGATTGGGTAAACGACATAATTACAGCAAGGGTACCTATTTACAAGTACGAGTAGAATAATAATATGAAAGATCTTACCATTGGGTGGATATGTATCCTCGAAGGTGTCATATACATAGAACTGTTATAAACATTGGCATCAACATCGTACCAGCCACCGAGAATGCCTTCTAATGATTTGAGATGACCGTATGACCTTAAAATTAAGTCAGTAGGGTTCGCCGTCGTAATGATGTGTCGGGTAGTTATAACAGCACAGCCAGCAAGCAAAATATACCTTCTGTATGTCGTACAACAGTAACAAGCCAATTGCGCAGGCTGTTCCTGTGGGACACATTACAAAACGAAGTGGAGAAAACTTGTAAGTACATAGGACCTATTTCAAGTTCAAACGGAAGGTATGTTTCAAATTTAAATGGGGTTATAAAAGATAATATGATAGGTACCTACTGGCTAAAATATCAACACTTGTAACACCATTGGACACCGCTAGTCTTCTGTATATTTAAAGATAAGTACCTATTATTTATACTAGTTGCAGCCCGCGGTTTCACTCGTGTGCAAAAACGACTTTTTTAAGGCAAAAGTTCTAGGCCTATGTCCTTCCTCAGGATGCAACCTATCACCTTGTGTAATTTTATCGAAATCCGTTCAGCGGCATGAAAAGGTAACTTAACTAACTAACTAACAGAAAACAAATAAAAAGATAGTTACTTTCGCATTTACAATATTATAGCTGTTGCCCGCGGTTTCACTTTCATACCAAAGTACTTTTTAAGACAAAAGGTAGCCAATTCCGTTCTTCAAGGTCCTATTTACCCCTCTATCAAAATTCTAATTTTGTTGATGGAAATTTTGAAAAGTTGAAATTTGGAATACATCTGGGTGTTATTGTGTGCATACAAAGGAAAAAATACAAAAACAGTGAATTTTTATTTGAAATAGTTTCCAAGCAATCGATTTTTATTAACACTTTTCGTAATTATAATTGCCTAAACGTTTCCTTTCGAAGGGGAATAGGTGCCATTTCCAGATGAAAGGTTGCTTTTATCCTCTTGTATTCCAGATTATCGCGAGCACATTCAGTCCGGTTAGTGCTTGTCAAAACTATCTATCAAAACCTTGATCAAAACCACTGATCTCTATGCAACTAGAGAGTATTATAGAGGTCAGTGATAATCAGTGATAATTCTGGTCTTATATTAAATACAGCAGAAATGTAAATTAAGCCGAGACTTGTTATTTCCAATATGTACTTTTTTTTTGTACGGAATATCCTCATGGATCGTCTGCTACCCAGGGAGGCGGCAGGGTATGTCGGACTCATACCGACTAAAAACCGTACATGCCTTGCTTTGCCCTATAGTCATGACCATGGGATTCATGACATTCGCCACGATCATGACAGGCTGTGATCCAGTGTTCGCTGGACCTCTTCAAAAGCTGAGGCTTCATCTCGCATCCCACTTAGAGCACGCGAACACGCGCGCCACCTACAGGGGCCATCATCTGGTCGGGCGACGGACTCCCCAAGTCAATCGCCCGCAGGCCACAGCTCATGGAGGCCGGAGGTCTGTCTGCGCTCTCCTGCGCCCGGTGCGTCATCTGCGGATCGGGAGAGAAGTGGATAATTCTCTCTCCGTTTCCGCCGCCTCCTTAGCAAGCATAACTTGCTCGCAATAGGAGGCAGCAGCTTCCCACGCGCTCTCGCTGCCGACCATGGCTTGAATTATGGCCGGAAGCGAAAGGTCACCACCTACTGCCGCAACAAGATCACGGCGCTGCTCTGCCCAAGCTCCAGCGTGTGCTGCGCCGTGTCCTCGGGGCAGCTCACGAAGTGGTGACAACCGGGCGTTGGCTCCCGGCCTATCCGACACAGGTACTTCCCGAAACACCAGCCATATCCCGAGAGCACCTGTGTCAGCCAGAAACTGAGAGCGCCATGGCTCCTCTCCAGCCCCTCCTCCATCACCGGTCTTATCGCCACTATCGTGGCGTACCCTGCACTGCGTTTCAGGCTGATAGGGTGTCCGCCCGCACTGGCGCCCCATAGAGCGCCATGGACAGTAGGATCCCCTATATAGCCTCCGACAAGAGGCGTTGGGTCCCCTCAAATTAGGCAGCAACCGCGATAGAGCGGATGCGGCGCCCATCAACTTGGGAAGTGATGTCCGAAGTCCCATCGGCCGTCGAGGACAAGTCCAAGGTATTTCATTGTCGAATCGATGCCGATTCGGACACCTCCACTACGATATGGGATCCTGGAGGTGGTCCCCTCCGGGACCCATGAAAGTCGAGTCTCAACCGCCGGATCCTGCTGACGACTTGAGCAACCCCCGCTGTGGCCAGAATGGCCGCCTGCCGGTGCGTCTCCCCCCTTGCAGTGACCAACACGTTACACGTTACGCCGACGATACATCGGAGAGTCTGGAATTGAAGAGCCACAGCAAATGGGGTTTTCTTTGCGGTGAACACGCAAAGTGTGTCTTGGTGGGGTTAAAAAGGACTAAGTTTAGTCCTCCCCAATCGGAGACTGTTGTTAGTAATTTTAAGATTAAGACATCCAATACCTCAGTCTACCTGCGACCATGGATGCTCCGCATATTTTTTTCTAAGTATCTTGCAATTACAGACACGACTTTTCTACAGATTTATTATAATAATTTTGTACTTAACTATATTTTTATGTACCTATCTGACTGTCTTATTCGTTTTTGCAGATAAAGTATTATTCCTAGTAATATTTCTACAGACTAACTCGACCTTTTCAAGATTTTGTCCAAGACCTTTGACTTTTCAAAATCATAGGCGTATTAATTATCTACTCATATAAACTTTGAAGGGTATCATGGTGAGGAAACCTGCGAGATTTTCTTGGGATCGTAGTAAGTTTGCAGTTTTCTAACACGGCTAGCGTTGTGGACGATAATGTAAGCACTGTCATTTTGAGATGACGCCAGTGTTCAGTCGGGGACGGGTTAAAGATAAATAAATGAATGAATATGTGCCTATACAATGAGTAAACCTACAATATAAAAGAACTTACAACTTTTCTCCAGTACTTTATTTGCTTCGTGATTGGCGATAACCTATATGGTCTTTCTCGTTCAGTTTTTCTATCTCCGTATACTACATAAAATTTTTCTTCTACGCGATAATCGGGTGTATATCTAGTACTCTGAATTTCCGTATCAGTACCGTTGACATATATGGTCATAGCAGTGGTATAATAACCAGGATAGTGATATGTTTCCAACCATGGTACTATCTCTTTTTCATACGAAAGTTTTACACAATTCAGAATAATCGTTGGAAGCCTGGAATCAAGATTAAAATAATAAAAAAAAACACAACTGATAAGAATACAATGCATTAAGAGTCCAGTGGATCGAATTTTCCATACAAACGTACCTAACACCAAAATTAATCGTACTTAATTCAAACACAATTTAATAATGATAATAAAATAAATTCTTTATTTCGGACTAGTATAGTCCACTTTGTTAGTGGGGTTTACATAGTATAAATCTAAAGATTAAAAATTAAAAAATAGGACGATTCATTCAGGCTTTGATCAAATATCCTAATAAGAGATCCAAGAAGGCCTCCATAATTGGAGAATCTCTGAGTATATGTGGTCTACAGGCTACTCGTGTAAAATGTTTGGCAATATGCTTTAAACAGGGTGATTTTAACCTGTGCACTGCAACGAGCAAACCTGCGTGCCAGCATATTATTTCTAACCGCCATGCCAGTGCCCTGCGCTCCCTATCAATATCCATTCGATCCTCAAGGCGCTCTGTAAGACAGTGTCCTAGATATTTAAAATGATGCACTCGACTGAGCTTTTAGTCGAATTGGTATCTGAGTATCTGAACTTACAATTGTATATAAGACCGTGTTGACTCGCGTAGTTTTCACAGACGTACAGTACGCGCGACATAACTTGGCCGGACTGAAGTTAGCTGTTTGTCAGTTTTTGGTTGCGCAGTACACAATTTTTAACGTAAACAATCCACTGCGCATTAAAACGGCGAACTTCACTCCAGCCAACTTATGCCGCGCGTACTGTAGGTACATTTAATCAAACTGTGTTATTGTTCGGACCCCTTTAGTCTAAGTTCCTATTCTACCATTTCGTCTAAAATACATACTTACCTCACCAATTCAATCAATAAAAACAACGAACAAACAAAACAATAACTAATTAACACAATTTATGGCAAAAGAAACACAAAAACGAACGAAAGTAAAGTAAACACAAAATATCACGAATGGCGTCTGGTTACCCGACTAAGTGTAATATCGGTTAAGCCTGCGTTCAGACATGCGGGAATCGTGCGTTTACGAATCGCGCGGTTTCAAACCGCAAAATTGTGAAGCTATTCAGACACGCGCGGTTAGTATGCGATTTCGTGCGGGTTAGCGTCAGTTTCAAAATGGAGGTCGACGAAGAAGTGTGTTTACTGTGGTTGCTCCTTAAAAAAAAGAAAAGAATAAGGCGGTATTGGGTGCATCCAATATTACGTGACCGACTAGTACATGGTCAGTTCGTAACATTATATCCCAAATTAAGAATGTATGATAATGAAAATATTCTTTTTTTCCACCGTGTCTTCGCAATTTCCAAATATCTCCACCAACTCTTGCCAAGCTCGGTTCTTGATAATTTTATTTGAGTAATCATCACACTGAATGTCCCATATTGCAGGTCTCTTCTCCACCTCATCAATAAATAGTTCAGTGTCGAAACGATCCATGGCGAACTCACGAACAGTGACGTGCTCACCGCGCGGTATCCGCAACGCAACTGAACGCGAAGTAAAGACTCCATTGTAATAGAAACGCGCGGGAGCAGCGCGATTCTATTTTCTGGCGGTTGGGTTGCGGTAACCGCGCGGCTTGATTAACCGCGCGGTTATGTCTGAACGATTACTAACTAACTCATATAAATAAGACCCGCGCGATTTCCATGCGATTCTATAATCGCGCGGTTCCCGCCGTGTCTGAACGAGCGCTAAATATTTTTCTGCGGTTCCTCGCAGTACTACTTCTCAATTTATTCGAGTTATCAAAAGTCTACTACGTAGAAAAATGTTTTCAATATCTGTCTTATTAGTTTCTTTTTAGTAGGCACATTGCAATACTTTATGACATAATAATATTTTTTTATTTAATTAATTGTTCGCAAGCTTCAGAATTAATAATAACCATTTAATATTATACAAAGTAGTTAAATATGCTAGTGTATAAAAGAAAAATGTGGTTTTATATTATTAATTAATTTATTTAGGTTACGTTTTATTTCGAAACGAAAAATGGCCCTATAAAAGATCCTTTTTTATGATTTGTTTACCTTTAGTGTACCTAACCAAATGGAGTATACATTAACGGTATGTAAATCTGAAAAATGACAAAATTTGATAAAATTGTGTTTTGATTGCGATTTATTTTGGTATTACTTTGGCACGTTTTTGTAAGCAATTTCAGCTCCGCGGGACCCTTAAGAACGATACTAACAATATCAGCCATTAAATTATAAGGATATCACATCATATATTATGATGTCGACATGTCTCACAAGAAACTGTATGCGTTTGACTCGGAACACGTCATTTGTGCATTCTTACTCACAATACTTATATTTAATGCGTTGTACGAGGATGATACAATACAATCATATACCTAAGTGGTAACAAATAATAAAAATGTCTATCTGGGACAAACGTTACATCTCTCATTATCATACTAACGTTAAACTTTAGGGTAGATTAGAACGGTTTTTTCCAAAGTTGTATCCAAAGTAAAGCTTGTGGTGATGGCGATCTGATAAATAATGAGTGGCGGCACTGCAGTCCTTAATGCTTTATTAGCTAAAGTGGAACCCTAAGAGCACCCACAAAACTTTCAACTCTGTTCCAGAGTTCCAGAGTTCCAGATGTTCCAGAGTCTGCTGTCTTGTAACTTAGCCGAAGTTACAAGACAGCAGACTCCGGAACATTAAGTGTAGGTACCAAAGAGTGTAATAAAGCCAATGACATTTTAAAGTTAAAAGTATTATATTATTGACCAAAGCTATAATATCTACGCTCGAGTATTTCCACCATTGGCATCATAGCGAGAAAATACCTGCTATTATAGTTTGCATGAGTTAACGAGTCACCGTCTGCCAAAGCGCTTCAATTCTCAAGGCTGATATGCCGACGCCATTTTTCATTATGAAGTAAGTCCAATGAACATGTTATTTATACTTACATAATTTACGAAAGTCTCGTTTTAGCCTAGGATAGTCCATATTTGTATTCCCATAGTGCAGCTATTGATTAGCCGTGTGCGTCACGAAAAACTTCGCCGAAAAAATTGTCGGAATTTGTCAAAATCGAAGGGTAGGTACAAACCAAACATTAGTCAAAGTAGAAATAAAGAATCGAGATAGCACCAACTACCTACTTGGGTTTGAGATCTAATTCTTTTTATCTTTTTGTGATTTAGACGCTCTGACCTCTAAGCCACCGCGAACTACTGTTCGTGGTGGCTTAGAGGTCAACCAGAAGGCAACCAGAGGGCAGGTTGCTAGGTTGCCAGAGCGTCTGGTATATCAAACCAGAAGACGCAGGTTCGAATCCTGCCCGCGATTGAATTTTTTCCTTTACTAAAAAATAACTTAATAATCTTAGCATGGAAAATGCAAAAAAATCACAAAAAGATAGTTTAAAGGTAAGGTGGCATCGTACGACACTGAACTAACTGTAAAGTAAGTCGTGTCGGTTGAGAAGGAAGGTAACTTGCCTCTCATAGATGTCACCAACGTCACCTTATGACGTAAATTCAGAATGTGAAGGCAAAATTTCAATCATGCGGGTAGGGTTCGCGGTGGCTTAGAGGTCAGAGCGTCTGGTATATCAAACCAGAAGACGCAGGTTCGAATCCTGCCCGCGATCTAATTCTTTTTGTCAATTGAAGACTGAATTTGTCAAAAAATTTCGAAATAAGAGTTAAGAGCTCTAGATAAATTTTTTATGAAATATTTATCTTGGAAGTGATGGCCGCGCAATCCTTTACTTGTTATGATTTTTTTTTTAAATTAAGACTTCATACAGTAAAACTGTTACAAGAAGAAAGGTCTTTATTTGTCCAAACGAATGAAAGCAATAAATAACTACTACTAAACTTTACTTAAACAGACGAAATCAGTCCAAAACAAAAAATACGTGGCCGTGCGATCGAAACATTACTTTGTACGCTGATCACTAGTTAACAAAAAAAAATTTTTTTTTGCCCCAAGTGTGAGACACGTCATTTCTTGTAGATTTTTTGACGATTAGTCTCAATTCTGCAACCGTTTTTGACGATATTTGAAGTATTTTTTTGAAAACAGCAAATTTTTACGGTCGTTTCTAACTAAAGCATCCTTTAGTATTACTCTTCTCCTTGAAAATCCATTTTATTTGGTTCGCTACGAGTTTTTTTTCTCAAGATATAAATTTTTAGCTACAGCACTTCGATATTACCTGTATTATTATTTTGAATTTTAGTACTAATGCTAACTACATTATGAAAATAAGTAAGATAACGAAAAATGATTTCTAATATCACCAAAAACAGTGTTTTTAGTACTTTGAGATTTGTAGGTATATCTCCAAATTCTGACATCCTAGAATTATTCTGTTGCCGGATATAGATTTAGCATCAAAAAATCTACAAGAAGCACTCCAAGGACGCTTCCAGAACCGCATTAAGAGGTTTGGAGGCCCTGGGGCAACAAAGGAGTGGATCCCCCTGGTTCCTAATTATTTTCCAAATAAAATGATCAATTTTTCAGAGGAGTTGATGATTTCGCTGAAATCATAGTAAATCACTTTCAAAGCTCAGGATAGCTTTGATAAACGGTTTTGTCCTAGGGTAAGTTATTAATTATTATTATAATTGTTTACTCTAGGGAATTTGTTTTTTTTTCGAAGTCTCTATTGTAGGGCCCCCTCTTTTGTGAAGGCCCAGTGCCTGTAGCCCTCTCCTAAATCCGGCCCTGGACGCTCCTCTACGCTTTGAACCTGCGTCCGCGCAAGTCTGCTATAGGACCGGATGTCTTCCTCACGGGAGGCATGCGTGATAACCAAAAAGAAGATAGGTAAAAATAATAATAATAAATAGGTACCTATACAGATTGTCCTACCTCACTTACCTAGGCCACAAATAGAAATTCCGGGCTGCGAGAAAAATCTTATAATTATGTAAATTACTAGTTATTTGTTATTCTCTGACTTCGGTCAACAGCCGTACCTACTGGTGACCACTAGACTGTTAGAAACGTTTTATTGTTCACTTACCAGATGTAATTTAGCCTCATCTTGAGTGAGTTTATAATAATGTTACCTTTTAATTTGTTTCTTTACATTTGTAACACCTAATGTGTGAAAACTAATAAGCACGAGTCAAAGTGACACTCTTGGATGCACTACCAAAGTGAGATAATAATGCAATCTCTTTTATGAGTACTATGTAACAAACAGTGTTGCCAACGTAATCCCTAAAGACATTAAGTAAGTAAATTTTTATGTAAGGACAGGTATGGAATGATCCGATTAACGTATTTAAAATAAAATGGCGAACAGAATAGTGACGCGCTTTAGAAACCCGTACCATAATAGTACACCCAGTTTTACGTGGGAGAGCTATGCTTCGGCACGAATGGGCCGGGTCGACCGGAGTGATACCACGACCTCACAGAAAACTGTATTCAAACAACGCTTATGTTGTACCCAATCCCCTTTTAAAAGGTCGGCAACGCACTTGTGACTTCTCTGGTGTTGCGGGTGTCCATGGGTGGTTGCAATCGCTTGCCATCAGGCGATCCGTCTGCTCGTTTGCCGTTTGTCTGCGTTCCGAACATCGGCGCAGATTTGATATCTTTTGTGCAAAGATATCAAAATCGGAAAGGACAATAATCACGAATGCGAACCATACGGGCATTGCTATACAATGCATGGGTTACCTTTATTGAAATGAAAAAGTACGAAGTTGGTTTTTTAAGCGAAGTTTAAATATTACCACTGGCAACTCATTTTTTAATGTCTTACATTGTTTATTCCGGCAATAGAAATGTTTATTGTTTATATTATCTCGAAAATGCACGTATGGATTGTAACTGCTGGAAAAATCACACAAACAAATCTCATTTCCCAGATTTAGGTATTTACGTAAGACCGGTTGGTGATCGCGTTAATGGAATTTATAAGACTTTGTCAGCTGATTCTTAATATGTACCTACTGACAAAAAATCTTAAATATTTTGTTCAAAGCATTGTTCAAATTGTGGTTCACTTTCAAAATTACATTACAACTTATGTTTCAACCGTTAGTAGATAACTAAGTGTATTATGTTTATGAGTTCAACTGTCTCTGGCGACATTTTCAGAGAGTATAGAAAACTTTTCTTTTATACCGTGAACATCCTCATTGATAACCAATGGTTATGTCGGATTCCTACCGACAAAAACCATACGGTGGACATTTCCTGCACATTATGAGGTAGGAATCCCAGACCTCTAAGGTAACCATTAGGGCGTACAAACCCGGTTTCTGGTTTTGCTGTAAACCGGAGAAAATTTACCGATTTTTTCAAGATGCAAAACCGGGTTTTGCACCTTGTACTTTGGGCGTTACTCTGAAGTCAATCCTCAACTCTAGCTAATCGGTTTTATATCGGATACATTTCGGTGAGTTTGCATCAGATCTCCACGATCTTATCCCCCCTAGCCCTTTCTACTATCCGACGACCAGAAGCACCAAAAAGCGACATCAATTTATGGTGGACATTCCAAAATCCCGAACGAAACACTGGTGAAATGTCGAAGTGTCGGTAGCCTAATGGCTCGGGCGTCGGACTTGCGATCATGTGGTTGCCGGTTCAAAACCCACCCATTGCACTACCGATGTGAACCCACTCGTAACACAAGCATTTAGCTTAGGACGAGGGGTTAACAAGAATAACTACCGACCGACATTGCTAGTAAGCATTTTTTTTTAAACTAATGTGCTTCCCGAGTGGGTCTTTTCCGATAGATATAATCTCGGTGTTTTTAAATCACGTGTGAATCGGTTTCTTCTAGGCAAGCGCGCTCCATCGCAGATCGCAGTGTCGCTTAACATCAGGCAAAACTGGCGGTCAAGCGTAAGCCTATCACGAATAAAAAAAAACCTATTTATGTACGTTAGTTCACGTATTTCTCATCCAATCGCTATCAGTTGTGTAAAATTGTAAACAATCATAAACGAAAATAATTTGCGTGATTATTATCAAATTATATTCTATCCATGAACTTCTGAAGTAGTAAATGCCTGCAATTCACTTGTCCATCTCACGCGATGTTGTCATCAATTTTTTATAAATTCGGTACCTATCTCATAAAAATAAGATTATGAAGACAAAAATTTGTATGTGTGTCTGGTACAGCGTTGCGGGACGTCCCGGTTTTTAGTAATAAATCAAATGTTTCGTGGGAGACAGGCTCTGTCCCGCTTTTCGGGGACTACTCGAAAATGCGGTGCGACGGAGGTGCGGGGCGCGGGTGACACAAGCAAGTGTAGCCTGGCCGGCCAGCCGCTATTTTTTTAGTACGTCCCGCTTTCGACGAAAAATTTTGTATAGTTAATGTCGCGTCATGAAGGAGGCTTTTGTCCAGCAGTGGACATCAGTAGGCTGAAGTGATGATGATGATGATGATGATGATGATGAATGTCGCAATTACCATTGCCATGAAAAGAACTTATTATAGACCTACGAACTGCGAAAAACCACTCGAAATTTGAATTTGGCGGGCTCAGGTGAACGATCCGCCTTAACTATTTGAGCACAGAGTAGGTACGACATAACTCTAATAAGTTTTTGAAGAATTTTTACAATATCTCTTCTTTTTCCAAGTAACATAGTTGGAAAAAGATTGGGGGAAGGGGATGACTTTCAGTACAATCAGATGCGGCTGTTCCTGGCGTCACATTGAGCCGTGCCGAGGAGTCGATCGGGACCGGCTCCATCGTTCAACTTTCAAACTACCTCGGCTAAACACACTCGCCGCGCGCACGCATCCGTCGTCTTCTCTTTTCTTATAAGTAATTACTTATCGCCTATCGAAATACAGTTCATATTGAAGTTAAGCCACAGAACAAAGAAATCGATTTTAACTCCAAAAGAAAATAGTCGTAAAAGGTTACAGACCTATTTTGTAATGTGAATTATGTGCAATTGTTATAAGGTTGAATTCAATGCAAATAGTTTAGTGTGTTAAATCTGATCGTGATTATTCGTGATTGTTATTTTTGACCAGTCATAATCCAGTTACAATAGTCAGTGTAAGACGTAAATGTGTGAGTTTGGCAACACTGGTTTTCATACAAAATAGGCATTATGCTAATTCCACGTATTTAATGTTCCGTGAGATATGCAGTTTCATTTCCAGTCGAGATCCCCAGCAACACACCTGGAGGTTGATATTCAAAATGCGGCTTGAATATCAGTATTTTGGACGGAGCGACTATCATTGCAATATTGGTGGATCGTCGGTCGTTGGTAAAATATGAGTTTGTTTGCAGCGGGCGACGCCCGGAAGGTTGTCTAGTTTATGCTTTATGTCAATTCGTTGTGACTATAAAGCTGTGTTTACTAAAATTATAATTCAATGTTCACAGTATCTTGTTTCGTATCTACCTGTTAACATTTTAAAGTAATGTTTATTTTATTTTTATGCATCGTATGTGTCTTAGGCTGGGTAGTGCGCCGAGTAGGGTACAGCCATTCGTTTATATCTCCGCCCAGATACAGCGGCTGGCTGCCAATAATTGGTCATCTGCATTTAATATTTGGATATAATCCTGCTGGTGAGTGATTATAATTTACTTATTTGGATTATTGATATGATTATTATGATTATGACTGCCTCATTAGTCTAGTGGTCCCAAGCGCGAATGCTACACTAGAGGTCCTGGGTTCGATCCCCAGGTCGAGCTAAGTGTTATTGGGTTTTTCTATGAAATTCTCAGTAGCAGCTCGGAGTCTGGATTAGTGCCCGGTTAATGGTTATAGGCTCGCCCCCTATGACATGGGACCTAAACATACCGGCGAACTGGTAGGTGTACATTAAGTACACCTCTGCCTAACCTTTCGGGGAATACAGGCGTGATGGTATGTTATGTTATGATATTTGAGTACTAGTAGGTATTATATCATCTGTGATATTACTATTGATTGTTGGTACCATCATTCTGTTGCAGGTATATGGCGATTTTACCAAAAATTGTCACGAGAGAGTGTGAAAATGGGCGGGGTCATCATATTTTCAATGGGTCCAGATGATAGATACCGTGAGTAACTATCATAATAATTAGGAATAATAAATTAATTAATTCAGCAACGCCCGTAACGACCATCGTTGTACAAAACAATAAATTTGCATTTAGTACTAGAAGAGTTAGTTTGTTTTCGTAACTAACTATAAAATATTAAACAACTGCCTCATTAACCTATTAGCCTTGAGCTTGACTGCTGCGCTAAAGGTTCTGGGTTCGATTCCCAGGTCGAGCAAAGTTTTATTGGGTTTTTCTATGAAATTCTCAGTAGCAGGTCGAAGTTTGGGCTAATAGGTTCGCCCCCTATTACATGGGACCTAAACATACTGGCAAACTGTGGGTGTACATTAGTACCCACGTTTCTGCATGCCAGCTCTTGCCAGCTCAAAGCTACTTGTACTTCAACATTAAGAAAGACCATTTTGTACCATGTTTTAATGCAAATAAATATTCATTCATTCATTCTGTCTAACCCCTCGGGAAATACAGGAGTGATGTTAAGTAATAAAATATTAATTGCTTTGACTTAACTTGCCGTAACTATAAAAAAATTAATTGATAGATAAAACAGCAATTAATTTGTAACAAATTTTTTAAAAGGCATTCATAAGTTGGTAGGTACTTGTAACGTAAAAATAGACGATTTGTTTTGATTCCAGATATAAATAAGATTTTCATCAAAATTGAAGTTTCTATCTATTTTCAGTGATAACTGATCCTGAAGATGCATTTACAGCTTCGCATGCCTGCTTAGAAAAACATTATACATACAATTTAGCGAAACCTTGGCTGGGTGACGGTTTACTTACGGCAGACTGTACGTATAAACTTATATTGAATTACTTACTTACTTATAACTTATAAGTAAGTACATAGGTAGAAAGAAAGAGAATATTTTTATTTGTAAAGGACTCCTGAATATCTACAGAAAGGAAAATAATAATAACTATAAATAATACTAGCTGTTGGTTTTTTTCACTCACGTTCACGTTCCAAAAAGATTAACATACCTACTATACCTAAGTCTGATTCTAGGCGGGCGGCGTATCATCATGCCATGCTTCGGCACGAATGGGCCGGCTCGACCGGACTGATACCACGGCCTCACAGAAAACCGGCGTTAAACAACGCTTACGTTACCCGGGGCCCAATCCCCTTTTAAAAGGTCGGCAACGCACTTGTGACTACGGCGGTAATCGTTTACCATCACGCGATCCGTCTACTCGTTTGCCCTCCTATCCCATAAAAAAATATTGTATATTTACTTCTAGCTATTGCTCGTCCGTTTTAATTGATGTAACTTACCGATGTTTTAATAGTTCTGCTACATTATTCTGCTAATTCTGTTATGTGTAAATTTACTCCTACGTCGACGTACATTACTAAAAACATTGCATTTGTTACGCGGGAGAGCCATGCTTCGGCACGAATGGGCCGGCTCGACCGGAGTGATACCACGGCCTCACAGAAAACCGGCGTTAAACAACGCTTACGTTGTGTTTCGCCGAGTGAGTGACGTTACCGGAGGCCTAATCCCCTTTTAAAAGGTCGGCAACGCACCTCTGGTGTTGCGGGTTTCCATGGGCGGCGGTAATCGCTCACCATCAGGCGATCCGTCTGCTCGTTTACCCTATTCCATAAAAAAAGGTGAACAAAATACTTTTAACGTTTTTGTGAAATGAATGACAGTCTTATTGCGATGTGAAAACGACCTTGCCTCTTTCAGTGCCAACGTGGAAGGGCCACCGGAAGATTATTAACTTGGCGTTCACACAGCAGGTACTCAATGGCCTGCTCTGTGTATTTAACAGCCAGGCGCATCGGTTACTGCAGGGTTTTGACAAAAACATCGGAAAAACTTTTAATCCTGAGCCACTGCTGTTAGATATAAATTTGCAGACAATTTGCAGTAAGTATTCAAACAATTTTGAAATTCCTTATTTGGGTGAATGTAGCTGATATGACATCTTTGAAACCTCATCTTTCATATTATATACTATTGCGAAAGAATAAACTATTTTAGTAAAGGAAAAATTCAATCGCGGGCAGGATTCGAACCTGCGTCTTCTGGTTTGATACAATCAATACGAATCCTGCCCGCGATTGAATTTTTCCTTTACTAAAATAACTTTATAATCTTAGCATGGAAAATGCAAAAAAAAAACACAAAAAGATAATAAACTATTTACTCATATTTATAATAGTAAATAACTACTTTAAAAAAAATAGATATTCAAATAATGAAAGTGCAAGATCTTTTAACTTGGACCATCGTCTTAAAATGAGAATGCAGAGAACTTGTTTCTTAGTTGACAACTGCAAATGAGTATTATGTTTTTCTTCTACTCGCACTGTGTTATTACATTAATTTAATCTATTGTTCTCCATGTAAGTGACGAATGTCGTAATCTTCTTCTATACTTATAATAAATCTGTAGAGAGGTCAATTCTGTACATGAAATATATTTCCAAAATAACTATCAGCGGGTGATTAGTGATCGATACTGACGCCAAAAATGCAATCAGTAAAATTTTTGTCTGTCTGTCTGTCTGTCAGTATGTTCGTTATAGAAACAAAAACCACTCAACGGATTTCAACGAAACTTGGTACAATTGTTCTTCATACTCCTGGGCAGGTTATAGTATACTTTTCATCACGCTACGATCAATAGGAGCAGAGCAGTGAAAGGAAATGTTGGGAAAATGAGTGATTCATGAGAAAGGCTTCAAGCTATAAAACATCACGCTACAACCCTTAGGAACGGGGCAACGCAGGTGAAACCGCAGGCGAAGAACTAGTGGGAAATAAAGTTCTAAATCGAAGAAGTGAAAATTCTAAGAAGTAAAAAATATGCCTTAAACGTCCGGCGGCGGCGGACCGAATTTCTCTTACAAACGTAATACCGAAATAAATCGTAATTCAAACACAATTTAATCAAATTCTGTTATTATTCGGATACTGATACCGTTATTATAGGTTCCTACTCTACCATTTCGTACAAAATTCTTCACTGGAAATAAATGTAAGCGAATGCAACTTTTGATAATTTTACCAAGTTTGGAACTATTTTCCGGTATTTTATTTCCAGTAAAGTAGTAGTAGACGAAATAGTACCGTAGGAACCTAGATTAACGGTATCCAAATCCGAATAATGACATAATTTGATACAATATTGTCTGGATTACGATTTATTTCTGTATTACGGTTGTGTGGGCAATTCAAGCTCCGCCGGACCCCCTTAAATGACATTAGAATTGGTTTGGAACAGACAATAAAAAGTTTGTATTGTATCTAGACACAGTACAGATTATAAAAACATTATTTGGCTTTTACGATCATTTACAATAGGTTGAATATACTTATTGATATAAAGGTAATAACTTATCGAATTCGATTATAGATACATTGATTAATTTATAAATATAAAACTGAATTAATTAATTTACAATTATAAATATATTAATTTATATTTATTAAGTGTAAGTTTTATTTAGTTTAACCCTTGCCACCCGCAAAGGGCGGGTTTTTAATTTAAACTAGCGGCCTGTCCCGGCTCGCACGGTTGGACATTACTGAAGTTTTAGTCGGGATCCCTAATTTTTTCTAGTAATAAATATAGCCTATGTTACTCAGTGATAATGTAGCTTTCTAACGGCAAAAGAATTTTTGAAATCGGTCTATTATTTTTTAAGTTTATTCGTTACACATAAAAATACAAATCTTTCCTCTTTATAATATGAGTGTAGATAAAAAATATATTTCAGAAACCTCACTGGCTGTAGATGCTACTGAAAACAGAGAAATATTTGAAGAATACAAAAAGTCTTTAAAAGAAATGTTCAACACTTTGTTTGAAAGGTTCATTAAGTATTGGCTTCATTGGGATTTCTTGTTTTACTTTTCTACTCTCAAGCGAAAACAAGATAAAGTCGTTAAAGGACTGCACAAACTCTCTGATACGGTAATTATCTTTATGTAGGTACTATAGTTTTAGGAAGCGACCACAAATTACCATCCGCGTCAAATAAGAATGAAAAAAAATGTCGTAAGTACATAGAACTGTCCTTGAACATAATTACTATTTATTCAAGTAGGTAGCTGTTACCTACAATCTTTTTTTCTTTGTCATAATCCCGTGAGAATTTTCCAAAATCCAGTCATCCACATAACGCTCATTTGGAGCGACAGTGTTACAACTGCAAAAAAATGCGGAATTGACCTAATTACATCACAATGATCCCGACAATAATCTACGTTAGTGAAAACGTCATATTTATTAGTTTATAATATTTATTAGTTTTCGTCATATTTACTAGCTTTAAGAAATATGAACAATCTTCACTTGTGTTACGAAAAAATCTTAAAAATGGCGTAGCGTAAAATTTCAAATTTGCAGTTGTGACACTGTCGCTCCAAATGAGCGATAAGTTATAATATACCCATGGAACTTCTGTGCCGTACTTTATAATTCTAAACGCAATGTTTTGGGGATGCGGAATCTTGTTTTTTAAAAAAAAAGCTTACTAGCGATGTTGGTCGCACATTACTAGTATTCTTGTTAACCCCTCGCGCTAAGCTAATGCTTGTGTTACGAGTGGGTTCACGTCGGTAGTGCAATGGGTGGCTTTCGGACCGGCAACCACATGATCGAAAGTCCGTAGCCATTAGGCTACCACCGCTTCAAGAATCCTCATGGTTCATCTGCCATGTGGGGAAGCAGCAGGGTATGTTAGATTCGTACTGATTAAAAACCCCACTAGCCTTATAGTTACGGTTATTGGATGTGCGATATTTCCCACGACCATGACAGGCTGAATGCTTAGAGAGCATACCATAAAGATAATTTTAAAAATGCTCTATGTTACTGGTTTCTGACAGTTACGCGAATAGTAGACATTGAAATAAAACTACTTGTTACGGATTTTATCGCGTTGTATTGATATTATTTGGATCCGAAACGTCAGGAATCAAATAATGTCAATAAAACGCGATAAAATCCGTAAAAAGTAATTTTATTTCAATGCTCTAAGGTTTATTAAACCTACCGGTAAAGGTATCGGTCAGTCAGTGTTGTTTTAGGAGGCGTTATCCACGCCTGTATTCCCCGAAGGGTTAGGAGGCGTACTAATGTACACCCACAGTTCGCAGGTATGTTTAGGTCCCATGTCATAGGTGGAGAGCCTGTTGCCATTAACCGAGCATAAATTTCAAACTCCGAGCTGCCACTGAGAATTTCATAGGAAAACCCAATAACACTGCTCGACCCGGGAATCAAGCCGCGCTCAGGGCCACTAGGTTAATTAGGCAGTTATTATCATTTGAAATAAAAACTTTTTTAAGCCAAAAACCTTTTGTTAACAAAGCTAAAAAAAAATATGGTAATTATTAATACAATGTAGGTACTTTAATCCTTTAAGACCATAATTAAGTGTTAATAAAAAATATTTTTTATTTCAGATTCTACAAAAAAGAAAATCGGAATTATTAGCGTTAAAAGAAACAAATGCCCTTACAGGTAAAACTACCTTTTTCACGACGAAGTCATGTCTAAAATATTGCAAAATATTTAAACTTTTTATTTTACAGAAAATTTCAGACCACTAATGGATACAATTCTAGAAATATCAATGGAAAAGAGTATATTATCCGACAAACAAGTGAGAGAGCATTTGGACACAATAATTTTTGGCGGCCATGACACTTCAGCGACGTCATTAACTTATACTTTAATGTTACTTGGCTCTGACCAGAAGAGACAAGAAAAAGTATATCAAGAGTGAGTAGTTAAAAATAACCTGTCTCTGAAAGTAAAATTAATAACCAAGGTAACTAAATCTCTCTCTACTAACCGATAGCAAAACACCAATAGGTACAATAAAATTTAAAACGGTCTTGCAATATCATTGAAGTAACAGGATACCAAATTTCAAATCGATCAGACTTGTAAAAGTTGCTCACATCCCTTCATGAATTAGAAAAGAGCTGATAATCTTCCAATGGCTGGCCAGATTTTCTTAAACAAAAAAAAAACTGAATCAAGATCGGTCCATTCGTTTGGGCGTTACAATGCAACAAACAGACATAGATACACACATTAAACTTATAACACCCCTCTTTTTGCGTCGAGGGTAACAAATATAAAAAGGCAACTTGAAACTTGAATTGATGAATCATGACATGGCTCGATAAGATACCTCTCACTGCACGGAAAGCCAGTCAGCATATTTTATGGGATTCATCAAAACTGGCCATTTTACCCCCATACCCCCAGAAGACACTAATAAATTAAACGCTTACAGATAGACATACTAACATTATAAGTGCCAAAGTAACTCTACTTTCGCACTTATAATGTTAGTAGGAACGGATGTTACGGATCTTTGTATGTCAAGCAAGACGCAGATGTCGTTCTCCACTTGTACTACTCACTCTTTTGTTAAGATGACGTACCTATTTATTTCCAGGATTTCCACAGTGATGGGTGATTCTCATAGGGATGTGGAGAAAGATGATCTACCGAAACTCACGTACTTAGAGTGCGTATTAAAGGAGAGTTTGCGGTTGTACCCCATAGCGGTTCTCTTTCCTAGGGTTACTTTGAGAAACATAAAACTAAGTACGCTATATATATTTTTTAACATTTTAGTGTTCATATTACAATTCCTACACACATATAACATAGTTAAAAGGATTAGCAAGCTTAAGTGGCAGTTGGCGGAGCACATGGCTTGTAGAACAGATGGATAGAAAACGCAGTTTAGGATGACCTCCAATAAGTTAGATAACCTCTAATGGTCGCTGGACAGTCCTCGAGGAAGTCTGTGTGATATGATGATGATGATGATGAGTCTCAGGCTCTGCTCTAAGCTTTTTAATGGTATCGTATGTCAAGAGCATAGAATTTATTTTGTCGATTCTGAAAATTGATAACATCGCACGATTGTAGTTAGAGGCAGATGTACCGTCCTGATTGTACTACGTGCTAGCCCAGAATGATAATGCCCATCATTAAATATTCTGGTTTCTTACCTGATAACGTCAATTTTCGACATTGCTCAATGATTGTACATTTTAGAGCACTACACCCTGCCAGCTGGAAGTACTTGCCTGATAGACGCGTGGGGTGTCCATAGGCATCCGGTGTGGGGTCCAGATGCCGAGGAGTTCAGGCCGGAGAGATGGCAGGAGGCGGAAAGCTTGCCGGATATCCACAAAGTCTTCGGTGCTTTCGGCGTGGGGAGGCGAACTTGTATCGGTAAGGAGACCTTTGTAACACCCGAAAATGTCGAGAAATCTTCTTTACATTGTGGTTTCATTTCCTTACCAGTTATAATGTTTTTTAATTAAGTAGGTATAACAAGGTATAACTAACACAAGCAATAACAGATTTGGTGTACAGTTTTGTCAACAATCAACCATTATTAGACGATTTTGACTGCACTCAGTATGAGTGCATAATTTTAGCTTCTCTAGCCGTGGTTTTATTCTTATTCAAAGGATATCCTCTCCAAAGTCCAATCTGTGTCTCTACCAAAAATTTTCCAAATTGGTTCCGAGGTTTATCTGTGAAACCTTTGCCAACAGATACACACAGTTACTTTCGTATTTAAAATGGAACAGTTTGGATGGCCGTTGGTTAGTTTTTTTTTTCTAAATAATATTAACATCTAACAGGCAAGGTCTACGCGATGATGTCAATGAAAGTAACCCTGGTACATCTGCTGAGAAGGTATAAAGTGACGGCAGATATAAGCAAGCTGACATTGAAGATGGATTCATTCCTGCGGCCGCACACTGGTCATGACATTGCAATAGAGGTTAGAAAATAGGAAGTTCCACCAAAACAAAACAATTAGACACATAAGTAATGTTATTCAAACTATTAACATAAATTATTACCAAGGTTAAAATAAAACTACTTTTTACGGATTTTATCATACACTAGCGACCCGCCTGCGGTTTCACTCGCGCTAATATTCGCGTAAGTGTCTGAAACCAGTATTATTGCCGAGGTTTATTTGTGACTTGTATAAAATCTACACTATACCTTTTTATAAAATCGTTTGTATATTATATAGATCGAGACATTATAAATGATAGATCAGTTAGGGTAATTCAACTGTAAGGGGTGCAAATAGCGTAAACTTTATCTGAGTCTTTCTTTTTTTTTAAGTTAGACATGAAAAATTTAAATTATAACTACTTATCATGAATAAAAAATATGTTCATACTTCAAAGCTTTGTTTTGTTTTAAACTTGATCTCGCAGACTCAAAATCTTCCAGGCTAATCGCCTCTGAAAGGATTCTTGCCCTCAGAACCTATTACACATGTTTTTTATTTTTCATTTATGTATTAAGCATATGGTCGGTAAATGAGCTGACGAGCCACCTGGTGGTAAGTAGTCATCGTCGCCCATGGACACCTGCAACACCAGAGGAGTTGATAATGCGCTGCCGATCTTTAAGAGCCCCTACGGACTGCAGACTGCCAGAGCCGTAGCAACCGAGGGGAACTGGCTCTTACGCGCATTAGTCGAAACACACACCAAGGTTCTTTACGACATACTCCGACGTAAGGGTGGTCGCCAGCCAAGAGATGCTAACAACCGAACAAGTCAGGTATTTTCACGCTTCTTACGGGATGTCTAACTGAAAGGCAGTGAGGAACAGTATTCTAACCCGTCCCCACGCGGGGTAACGGGGTAAAGACATGGCATTGGTCTTCAGAGGATTTTTTATGAAGGAGTAATAAAGTACTTATTAAATAAAATACTTTATTATTAAAAAATAAAATACTATATTAACTAGCTTCCGCCAGCGGCTACGCCCGCTTTCTGAACGACTCGTGACATGAGTCGTTCAGAAAGCGGGCGTCCCCAGAACAAAATAATCAAATAATTTTCCCGTTTTTGCAACATTTTTTAATTGTGCTCCGCTCCTATTGATCGTAGCGTGATGAAAAGTATACTATAACCTGCCCAGGAGTATGAAGAACAATTGTCCCAAGTTTCGTTGAAATCCGTCGAGTGGTTTTTGTTTCTATAACGAACATAGAGACAGACAGACACAAAAATTTTACTGATTGCATTTTTGGCGTCAGTATCGATCACTAATCACCCGCTGATAGTTATTTTGGAAATATATTTCATGTACAGAATTGACCTCTCTACAGATTTATTATAAGTATATATGGTCCTAAGCGCGACGGCTACGCTAGAGGTTCTAGACTAGATTCCCAGGTCGAGCAATGTGTTAAATTACCTTTTGGTTTAATTTGGTTTGGTTAAATTAATTTGGTTTTGTATGAAATTCTCAGTAGCAGCTAGGAGTTTGGAATTTGTGCACTGTTAACAGTGTTCGGCATTAATGCGCAATACTGTCTGTTAATGGCAATAGGCTCGCCCCCTATTACATGTGACCTAAACATACCGGCGAACTGTGGGTACCTACCTCTACGTTGGTAGTACGTTAGTACGCCTCTGCCGAACCCTTCCGAGAATACAGGTGTGACTTATGTATTAAACATACCGTTTAATAATAAACCACCTTTGTTACTGATCCTTGTGCTGTACCTACCTACTTCAATTATCGTTCATTATATATCTTGATGATCCCTAGTTCATCAGTAGATATTATTTACATTGTTAGAACTAATTGCGGACCTAGAAATGTCTGTACTTAATAGGCAAAGATCAGGATATGCTATTAAATGTCTGGGGGACTAAAATGGCGTCTTTAGATTAATCATAATAATTATGATACACATGCCATAAATTTCTTATATAAAATATCTATTCACTGCGAGGCCAGCTTATTATAACCGTTCTACTAGAACATTATGACGTGAATCAAATTGATATTTTACAAAAGTAATGATGTTATTTTAGTGAAGGAAAAATTCGACTGCGGGCAGGATTCGAACCCGCGTTCTATGACCAACTAAGTCACCGGGAGTCCCACCTGCCAGGTCGGAATTTGCCTTCACATACTGAATTTGAAAAAAAATAAGGTGAGGTCAGAAGAAGACATAAATTCAGAATGTGAAGGCAAATTTCGACCTGGCAGTAGGAACTCGCGGTGGCTTAGTTGGTTATAGCGTCTGGTGATGGCCCAGAAGAGGCAGGTTCGAATCCTGCCTGCAGTCGAATTTTTCCTTCACTAAAATTACTTTATAATCTTAGCATAGAAAATGCAAAAAAACACACAAAAAGTTAAATACTACATAGCTAAAAGTAATTATTTCAGCCTCCCTTATCTTTACCAAATACCTACGTACTTTGCAAACAGATACGTATACATTTAATTATATAATGTCATTGCGTACATACATATATACTTAATAGATTTTCCAAATCGAGTGACTGTTAACCATTTAGATTATAATTAAATTTCACAAGTGGGAGAGCCATGCTTCGGCACGAATGGGCCGGCTCGACCGGAGTGATACCACGGCCTCACAGAAAACCGGCGTTAAACAACGCTTACGTTGTGTTTCGCCGAGTGAGTGAGGTTACCAATCCTCTTTTAAAAGTCGGCAACGCACTTGTGACTCCTCTTTTGGTGTTGTGGGTGTCCATGGGCGGCGGTAATCGCTTACCATCAGGTGATCCGTCTGCTGGTTTGCCCTCCTATGCCATAAAACACGGTTAACGGCTATAGGCTCGCCCCCTATAACATGGGACCTAAACATACCGGCGAACTGTGGTTGTACATTAAATACGCCTCTGCCTAACCCTTCAGGGAAATATGCGTGATGGTATGTATGTATGAAATTGAATGCGTTTTCCACTGTTTATTGCTGGAGCTCTAACATAAAATCTGGTGCATTCCATTTTGATACGCCGCCGCCGCCAGAAGCCGAGTTATGCCTCGCTCACGATGTTTTTCTTCACTGGTTTGAGCTTGTGATTGCGCGTGCGCAATACGCATGTACAGTGCATCTATGCGCACACATTAATAAATGCAAATGTATTGTTTGGCGTTCGAGTCAGAGTTAGTTATCCTGTGAGCTCCGTACTGAAAACTTGTGTGTATCCTTATAGCGTTTGTATGTGACAGATAATTATATATATTTTATTAGGGATAACAAACAGCAGTATATCACTGAAGTAACAAATGAATAGTAGTATCAAATACACTATTTACAACATTATCCACGTATAACAAAACAAAATAGCTAACTAATAAAAATGGACAATCGAAATGTTACATAATAATCAAGAAACAACTATTATGACGCTTAGCGGTCAGAGCGTCTGGTGTATCTAATCAGAAGACGCAGGTTCGAATCCTGCCCGCGATTGAATTTTTCCTTCACTAAAATAACTTTATAGGATGGAAAAAATCTTAGCATGGAAAATACAAAAATAATCACAAAAAGGAAGAAACAACTATCTTTAGAAATATAATAAGATTAAGGCTATTCCTTTAAAGTAGCAATAATCTCATTTCTGAATATATAATATATATTCTCAAGTGTCTATATTATTTGGCAAGCAGGATAACTCCAGGTTGCTACCGAAGACTCCACATACTCATACACACCATATTCCTTCTGACCATAGAGTTCAGGACAGTACTCTATCTGGACAGTAATATTTGTTAGCGAGGTGAAATAGCATCCTACACACACATAACTTCGAAAAGTCAGGTTGAGGAGGCCTTGGATACGAACTCGAGATCTTTGACTTAGAAATCCAATGGTGATATCACTAGGCTATCATTGCACTCACTATAACTGCACTAAGTCCTTCCATCGTATTAATAATACCTACTTAAAAACTTTGTTGAAATATTGTGGCTTCGATGTAATATGTTCGTTGTGTTACGCACTGATGCACGTAGGGAACCCAAATAAAACCTGTTAGTCAGTATTCAGTATTCAGTATTCATTCATTTATTGCGTTCCACAAAGTTTTTTTGGATGGTAAGTATACATTATTAATAGTACATTGTGGACCCTGTCGGGCACAGCAATATAGGAGAGAGGAAGTACTAATTTATTTATGCCATTTAAAAAATATTATTACTAAGTTTGTTTTGTTTTGTTTGTTTTAAATTATGGTACTTGGTATTTTAAATATTTGATTTTAAAATACAACTTATTTTATTTATTGTATTTATGTAATGTAATTTGGTAATTAAATAACTTTATTATTTTAGTTTTAGAATTATATTATATTATTTATTTATTTATTTATTTATTCTTTATTCTAATAATTTAAGTATATATTTTAGAAGTTTAATTATTATTATTATAGTATTGCATGTATGTATAATTTGGGTACCTACTATTTTTTCTATTCAGTTGTATTGTGAATTTAGACGGGTAGTTATTTATTATGTTAATGTAGGGCTTATTAAATAATTATGTATAAAAAAAAAACATTAATATTAATGAATTAGAATTTTAAATATGTGCATTAATAAATTATTATTATCAATAGTGTTCTTAATTTTATTCTATTTAAACTATTTGTTTGTCATTCATATATTCATCCATTGTGTAGTATGCTTTTTTAATAAGTATTTGTTTTAGTTTATTTATAAATGTTGTTTCACTAGTTTCCCTTTTTAATAATTCTGGTACTTTATTATATATTTTTATACACATTACATACGGACTGCTTGAGTGTAACGTTATACGAGATGACGGTAGCATTAGCATGTTTTTGTGTCTTAGAGATCGACCAGCATGTTTGTCTTCGCGCGTTGTGAAAAAGATTTTGTATTTTCTTACAAATTTACATATCTCAAAGATGTAGATGCATGGGAGGGTGAGTAAATTAAGCTTAATGAAGAAAGGTTTACAGCTATCAGTTTGATCTATGTTTGTGAGTATACGTATTAGTTTCTTTTGTAAGATGAATAGTGTAGGAGTTTCGGTACTGTTACCCCACATAATTATGCCGTAGCTTAACCATGCATGAGCGTAGGCATAATAGGTAGTCAATGCTGTTTGTATATTGGTAGTTTTTTTGATTTCTCGGAGGGCATAAGAAAATCTAGAAATTTTTGTGCGTATGTTTTTTACATGTGTCTTCCAGCTAATGTGCGTGTCTATAGTAAGTCCTAGTAATGTAAAGTCATCAACGTTTTCTATTTTTGTACCGTTAGAGCTGAAGTTAATATTTATTGGAGGTCTTTGATAGGGATAGTATGTCATTAATTTCGTTTTATTGTAGTTAATTTCTAGGTTATGGTCATTCATCCATTTAGTTGTTTTGTCAAGTAAGGAGTGGAGATGTGTGTTAAGGTTAATATCATTATGGCATGAGGTGAGCAGGGATATATCGTCTGCAAATAGGACACAGTGGCATGAACTACTTCGCTACACACTATGCATATTACGCAATAATGATCCTAATTGATTAAGATTGTACTATGTAGGAATTTATATTGCAAGTTATGATAATGTCTGTTGACTGCGGTTTTATTCGCCGCGTCCCAGAAAATCAATGGCGGTGCGAGACCAAATACAGACGTCGGCGACATCAGCTTTGCGAGGCATCTTTCATTTCATTATGGCATGAGGTGAGCAGGGATATATCGTCTGCAAATAGGACACAGTGGCATGGACTACTTCGCTACACACTATGCATATTACGCAATAATGATCCTAATTGATTAAGATTGTACTATGTAGGAATTTATATTGCAAGTTATGATAATGTCTGTTGACTGCGGTTTTATTCGCCGCGTCCCAGAAAATCAATGGCGGTGCGAGACCAAATACAGACGTCGGCGACATCAGCTTTGCGAGGCATCTTTCATTTCCCATTCAGATAGAAAACGATAAATAAAATAGGACTGTATTATATGAAGGGTTTTTTAATTAGATAGTTTTAAACAATCACAAATTAAAATAAACTAATTATTCAGCTTCAACACTTTTAGTATTATATTTATGTAAAATTGTTAAAAAAATTGCGAGGCCGCCATCGCGTCGGCGGAGTGCAGAAAATTTATAACAAACGTAAATAAAACTTAATTATATAATGTAGAGTCATACTAATGTGAAATTTTTGCCAAATAAATTAAATAGTAATTAATAACTACGTAAATTCGCGTAGAATTAACATAATTATATAGCCTACTTCATTTTATTTACCCAAGATGTGAATCCAAGAAACTGACTGTCCTACCTTTGAAAAACTACTTTTTACGGATTTTATCGTGTTGTATTCATATTAAAATATGCGTAAAAAGTAGTTTTATTTCAATGTCTAATATTCGCGTAAGTGTCAGAAACCAGTATACTAGTTAGCTACTGATATGTTGCCCAGGAGCCCCTAAGGACTGCAGACTGCCAGACCCGCAGCAACCGAGAGGGAAATGGTTCTCACGCGTAAAAGTCGAAACACACATCAAGATGCTTCACGATAGACTCCAACGTGAGGGTGGTCGCCAGCCAGTCGCACCCCAAGAAGTCCTACCGAACAACAATTTGCAAGTCCTAGCCGGGCAGTATCCATGACGGATACTTACTTCACCGTCACACATAACATACTGTGGTGTTTGATATGTGCAATAGGTACATATTAAAATACTTAAGTAAAATATTATCAATATTAAATGTAGGTAGGTATTGAATAGCAATCATGTTTCCTGTTGAACGCGGCCGCAGGTTGATTTTTGTGCATTTGATGGCCCTGAAAATGGTATTTATTATTTACTGTTTAACTTATATAGGTATAAATTAGAATGTACCTAAGCTTCATGTGTCTGTACATTGCTTATATTTGCAAAAAAAAATTGAGAACTAAGAATAATCAACAATCCATTTTTTTATCCGACTTCAGAAGGGGAAAGGTTCTCAATTCAACTTTAATTTTTTCTTTATATTTTGTATGTTACGCGATTATTCCGTCAATTATGAATTCATTTTTATGATTCTTTTTTTTAAGGTAGGTCATAGGTACCTACTTTCTGAAGAAGGTTGGTTAAAAAATTTGATCTAATCACAAAATTTAAAACAAAATGTCAATAACACGTAACGACCGATAAAATGATAACTTCGTCTAGTATACTTACTTAAAATTCTACTCGCGACTCAAAATGTTGAAATAAAATAACTTTTAAGTTAAGTTAAGAAAAATTAAAACCGCCTTCAAACACATAAAATAATGTAAGTAATGTGCGAAACAGTTTCGGAAGTCGGTGGCGAAATCATAAAATCCGATCAAATCAAAGGCACTGACTGCCTCATTAGTCTAGTGGTTCCAAGCGCGACTGCTACACTAGAGGTCCTAGGTTCGATCCCCAGGTCGAGCAAAGTGTTATTGAGTTTTTCTATGAAATTCTCAGTAGCAGCTCGAAGTCTGGATTTGTGCCCGGTGAATGGCTATAGGCTCGCCCCCTATAACATGGGACCTAAACATACCGACGAACTGTGGGTGTACATTAAGTACGCCTCTGCCTAACCCTTCGGGGAATACAGGCGTGATGGTATGATGATGATGATCAAAGGCACCGACTTCCGAAACTGTTTAGCACATTACATTATTCTATGTTTTTGAAGGTGGTTTTACTTTTTCTTAAAAGTTATTTTTTGTCTGTCAGTCGGTTTGTTTGTGGGGTTGAACATGTATGAAATCATAACATACCATCACACCTGTATTGCCCGAAGGGTAAGGCAGAGGCGTACTAATGTACATCCACAGTTCGTCGGTATGTTTAGTTCCCATGTAATAGGGGGCGAGATTATTCCAAACTCCAAGCTGCTACTGAGAACTTCATCGAAAAACTCAATAACACTGTTCGACCTGGGAATCGTACACAGGACCTCTAGCGTAGCAGTCGCGCTCAAGACCTATCTATAGGTTAATGAGGCAGTCAAATCATAACTATTGAATTAATTTATAGGAACAGGAAACGAATTCATTGCCCGTATTTGTATGCCCGTATTTTGGTGGCGGTAGCAGCGACACCGTCTCTGGATGCCAAACAGTTAAATTTTATCACATTTTAAAAATATCATGATATTAACTTTAGGGTACATAATTGCCGCAATTTGGGCACGACAATTGTGAGTTTTAAACTTACTTTCATGTTTTTAACATGGGAGAGCCATGCTTCGGCACGAATGGGCCGGCTCGGCCGGAGTGATACCATGGCCTCACAGAAAACCGACGTTAAACAACGCTTACGTTGTGCTTCGCCGAGTGAGTGAGGTTACCGGAGGCCCAATCCCCTTTTAAAAGGCGGGTAACGCACTTGTGACTCTTCTGGTGTTGCGGGTGTCCATGAGCGGCGGTAATCGCTTACCATCAGGCGATCCGTCTGCTCGTTTGTCCCCCTATCCCATAAAAAAAATCTAATTTTATTTGGTGACTAGCTTTTGCCAGCGACTTCGTCCGCGTGGAATAGTTACTTTGTTCCCTAGTTCTTCGCCCGCGGTTTAACCTGCGTTGCCACGTTCCTAAGGGTTGTAGCGTGATGTTTTATAGCTTGAAACCTTTCTCATGAATCACTCATTTTCCCAACATTTCCCTTCACTGCTCTGCTCCTATTGATCGTAGCGTGATGAAAAGTATACTATAACCTGCCCAGGAGTATGAAGAACAATTGTACCAAGTTTCGTTGAAATCCGTCGAGTGGTTTTTGTTTCTATAACGAACATACAGACAGACAGACAGACAGACAGACAGACAGACAGACAGACAAAAATTTTACTGATTGCATTTTTGGCGTCAGTATCGATCACTAATCACCCGCTGATAGTTATTTTGGAAATATATTTCATGTACAGAATTGACCTCTCTAAAGATTTATTATAAGTATAGATATAGATATGATTGGGATACCTAAGCATATGCCGCTTTCGGATCGTATAGGGTTTTTTTAACTGTGTATAATTTTTTTATGCTTGATAGGCTTACACTTGACCGCCAAGCGTTTGACAGCAATTTAATTTAGTTCTTGGTCTCCTTAGTCAGCCACGACGTAATATAACCTTACTAATATTATAAACGTGAAAGTTTGTGGATGTTTGTTACTCTTTCACGCGGCTGAACGGATTTAGATGAAATTTGGCACACAGATAGAATAACACATAGGCTACTTTTTATCCAGGTCAAACCCAATCCTGAAGTCCGCACAGAGTAAGTCGCGGGCAGAAGCTAGTTAAATTTAAATATTATTATTATTCCATTTATTTATTATTTTAACTTATTTGTGTATATTTTTATAAAAATAAGAAAAACATTTAAAAATATAAAAAATAGTGTAGTCACTGTAATAATTATTACTAGTTCAATTAATTCCATAATGTGACAATTTATAATCACGTCAATAGGTAATGTTTTAAAGTTGTTTAAATATTAAGTGTAAATTGTAATACATTTGACTTACTAGGGTAAAGCAGAATTCACATTACTATTTTGCCAATAGATGGCGTTAGATGCGCACCACTGCTTTACCATAGTAGTCAAAGTTTTGCATTGCAACGACATTTTCAAGTCAGTCGTCTTCTAGCTACCAAAGTGTAAAGTATCATTTCACGCGTAAGTGAGTAAATAATATTGTGATTGAGGTTGCTACAGAATATTTGCTGATTGTCGTGATTGGTGTGATAAGAAAAACAAATATACGTGAATTGTTAAGACTCTGGTGTTTTATTAGCCAATTATGCCCAACAAATCAGAAGTGGGATCGGTAAGTTTCAGTTGTTTACTTACTTTACCTTCGTCCTTTGTACTCGTATATTACAATTAATTATATTATTAATTATAGATAATTTAAGAGCCGATGATTATTTTTTTTTCTCTCTTGCCCTCTCCTATTTTGTTTTTTTTTTTTTCCCATGCTGTGGTGCTATCACGTAATAGAGAAAGTAAAAGCCTGTACAAAGTGGTTCCTTACTAATCATATATCATGTTGACGGGATAATCATATCATTAATTTTGTTACAAGATTCTGTGTCCAAATCATTGTGTGCAGGAAATGGAACAAAGCCCCATTCTTGGCCGAAAATCGCGACAGCAAAGTCGCACTCGCCGCATAAGCTGTGAGGTCGATCAACGATCGAGTAGTGGTGGCAGCTGGCAGACACGCAGTCCCGCGAATAAGCGGGCACGCCACAGTACTAGCCAGTGGGTGCGCAGGCTATCAAGCAAGCGGATACGGAGTCCCCGCAGTCCCCAAGCCCACGGTTCTGCACGTCAAGGAAGCAGACGGAGCCAGTGTGGAGGGAGTATCCGAAATCATCGGGTGCGCAGCCCGGCCACTTATGAGGAATGCAGCCCGACCAGCGTGGCGGCACGAAGTCGCTCCAACCGGCGGCGGATACACAGCCCCCCGAACCGTCGTGAACGAAGTCCGTCGATCCAGCGATGGAGGCACCTCGACAGCCATCAAGGACGCGACTTGGGTTACGGTCGAGAAGTACGCGGCTCTACCAACGGGGAATCACCCAGCCCGAGAGCGAGAAGCCCGTCTGGTCATCGGATCCGCAGTCCTAGCAATCATCAGGTACGCCAAGCCTCTCCTAGATCTTACTACTCCTCTATTCAGAGGAAGCGTAGTACTTCACGCATGCCTTGCACATTTGGGGAGTCGTCTAGTCTAAGAGCGTACAGTTCTTCCAGAAACCATGCGCGTAGTTCGACCGATCGAAGGGAACGCATCGAAAATGACAATACGAGACTTTATGACCCTCCTCCACTAGGTTTCGTGCCTGGTAGCGACCATATTCATGTTAAGAACGATAATGTTAGTATAGCCCAACTAGTACAAGCATTGCAAACGATTAGCAACAACACCAGTAACAATAAGCTGTCACACCAAAATACGATCCCCGAATTTGATCCCGCTCACAAGGAGCAAACGATAGATATGTGGATTCATAAAGTAAACGAATGCGCAACAATATATAGCTGGACTGACAAACAGATTATCCACTTTGCTCTTCCGAAATTAAAGGGGTTGGCCCAGAAATGGTATGAAGGTCTTACTACTGTGATGTTCTCCTGGCCAGAGTGGCAAGACAAATTAAAGTTAGCCTTCCCCAGTAGTGAAAACTATGGACAGTTGCTTACGACAATGTTAAACAAACGTGCGAAATTCAACGATTCGTTAGAAGAATATTATTATGATAAAGTAATACTAATGAACCGTTGTGGTATTCAGGGTAAGAAGGCAGTAGACTGCATTATATTTGGTATTGAGGATCGTAGCGTCCGACTAGGTGCAGATGCAGCTCGATTTGATACTCCGGACCAGCTACTACCATATTTAAAGAGTGCTAGAAGTAACGTTGTCTTACAGGGTAATACTGATAGGAGGCGAATCCGTAACAGCGACGTAAAAATCGATAGGAATTCGAATAACAAAGATGCTAGGGATCGTACAATTCAATGTTTTAATTGCTCGCAATATGGTCATTATAGGTCGCAATGTACGAAACCAGTAGTAAAGTGCAGTAAATGTTTGCGCTATGGTCATTTGGTAGATAAGTGCAACGAATTCGGAAATAATAATCTTGGAAATGGTAATAATCCTACCAAGCCGGTCATGTTAGTGGTTGGTACCGATTCAAGCGTCGCTAAATATCATAAAAAAGCTTTCATCAACGGCATTCGAAAGAATTGCTTCATAGATTTTGGTAGTTCAGCCACTCTAATAAAGGTTTCGGAAATTGCGGATATTAATGTAGAGTGGGAAACTGACTCCACATTGCCAACTCTCCGAGGATTCGGGAATTCCGTTGTTCAACCATTGGGTAAATGTTTTGTAGACATCGAGATCGATGATGCCAGGGCTCGCGTAGAACTTCTCGTTGTTCCAGATCAATTTTTGCAACAACCTTTGCTAGTTGGAAGGTCGTTTACTGAACAGCCCCATATTTTGATTGAAAAGAATAGTGTTACACTTCGTGTTCACACTACGTCGTCGATCAAAAAACCAAAAATTGATCTAGTTTGCACAGAAAACGCCACAGTAGATGGCCTTACTTTAGTTGAGTTTAAAACAGAACCGATTTACACTGGCGATATTTTCATTGAAGGAAATAATAGGTTCAAACTAGGTCAAGAACATTATCTCGTTCAAGGTCTATTCTCTGTCACTAACGGGTTTGGCGCTGCGTTGGTAAAGGGATTATCCACCAAGCCGTTTATTATTAAGACAGGTACCATAATAGCGAGGTGTCTTCGGGCTGATCCATTGCCTAATAGCGAAAATTCTGACGTTCTTAGTATTGAAGGTTCGTGGTCACGGCAGGATATTTTGGTCGAAGATCTAAGATCTGATGGAAGTATGGATGATAGGACCACTAAATTGCTATTACAATTACTAAACGAATATCGGAACTGTTTCGCATTTAACCTACAAGAGCTAGGTAAAACGAACGTTGTCGAGATGTCAATTAATCTAAAGGACGATCAACCAGTAGTTTATCGACCGTACAGATTGTCAATTAGCGAAAGAAACAAAGTTCGCGATATGGTCAATGAACTTATTGACTGCGATATCGTTAGACCGTCAACGTCGTCATATGCAAGTCCTGTAGTAATCGTCAAAAAGAAAACTGGCGATGTTAGATTATGTGTCGATTATAGGGCCTTGAATAGAAAGACTTGTAAAGAATATTATCCGCTACCAAGGATAGATGATCAGTTAGATGATCTTGCTGGTTATAATTATTATACTACTCTCGATTTAGCATCGGGGTACTACCAGATAGCTATCAAAGAAGACGATCGACACAAAACGTCATTCGTCACGCCTGAAGGTCAGTTCGAATTTAATAGAATGCCATTTGGACTTGCTAATGCTCCATCGAACTTCATGCGAATGATCAATCTAGTTTTAGGTAACGTGCGCGGTATGGCTTCTGCATATATGGATGATATTATAATTCCATCGAAAACCGTAGAAGAAGGCCTCCACAAACTAAAGCAAACCCTTCAAGTCTTACGCAATGCGGGTCTTACTCTAAAACTTAGTAAATGTTGTTTTTTCTGTAGAACTGTCGACTACTTAGGTTTTGAACTCAGTAAGGATGGTATCAGGCCAGGATCCAGAAAGGTCGAAGCCGTTCGCGATTTTCCAGAACCCACTAATCAGCACAGCGTTAGGCAGTTCATCGGTTTGTGTAGTTTCTTTAGGCGATTTGTTAAAGATTTTTCCATGATTGCCAAACCGCTGACAGGTCTTCTCAAAAAGGATGCTAAATGGGTGTGGGGTGAGGAACAGTCAAAAGCATTTCGTGACCTTAAGGCTGAACTTTTACGCAAACCCACATTAGCGTTATACGATCCGGGTTCTATGACTGAACTACACACAGACGCTTGTAAGATAGGGATTGCTGGTATACTAATGCAGAGGGATAAGGGAGGCATACTTAAACCAGTAGCATATTACAGTAG
The DNA here is from genome assembly GCA_910591435.1 of Acronicta aceris. NCBI lineage: Eukaryota > Metazoa > Arthropoda > Insecta > Lepidoptera > Noctuidae > Acronicta > Acronicta aceris. Next base: position 5,265,874 of record OU342780.1, on the reverse strand, counting down.
GCAAACGACAATCGACGAACAACACATGACTGCGTATGAACTCGAAACCCTTGCCCTAGTTGCATCTCTACAGAGGTTTCGTGTATATTTGATAGGAATCGAGTTTAAAGTATTAACTGATTGTAATTCACTGCGGGCCACGTTTTTGAAAAGAGATTTAATTCCCAGGGTCGCTAGGTGGTGGATTTCGATGCAAGAATTCAACTTTACTATTGAGTACCGACCAGGAAAGGCAATGGCTTATGTAGACGCATTAAGCAGAAATCCACCATCTAACGATGGCTTGAATTCCGATTCGAATGGGATCATTGATGTTATGTTAGTAAACGATAAGGATTGGTTAAGTACCGTTCAGGAGGCAGATTCAGAAATACAGCGCAAAATATCTATATTAAAATGTCCAGAATCGGCTAAAGTAGTCGATACCAGTAAGAATTACGTTGTTAAAAATAATAAGTTATATCGTGTGACGACCGAAGGGGAGAAATGGGTGGTACCTAAAGGTGTTAGATGGCAGATCCTTAAGCAATGCCATGACGATATTGGTCATTTTGCTTTTGATAAAACCCTTGCTAAAGTAAAGCAAACTTATTGGTTTAGCAAAATGCGACGGTTTGTCAAGAAATACGTCGATTCTTGTCTAGAATGCGCTTATACGAAGCCTTCGTCTAATAAAAAGGCCCCTTTACGACCGATACCAAAAATAGATTCCCCATTCGCCACCTTACACATTGACCACGTCGGTCCATTTGTTAAAAGCAAAAAGAGTAATACTCACTTATTAGTTATTATAGATGCCTATACAAAATTTATTATTCTGAAACCGGTTAGGAGCACGAAAACGTCCATTGTTATTGACAGATTGCGAGAATATTTCAGTATTTTCGGGGTCGCAAAACGAATTATTTCGGACAGGGGATCATCTTTTACAAGTGGTAAATTCAAAGAGTTCTTAAGTGGGTTAGGTGTTAAACACATACTGAATGCAGTGGCTACACCACGAGCAAACGGACAGGTTGAGCGCTATAACCGAACGTTGCTCACGTCACTTAGTGCCAAATGCGTAGGGCAAGATGAAAAAAATTGGGATTTATATATACCCGACGTTCAGTGGGGTCTTAATAATACGCTCAACAAAGGCATTGGTCGAACACCTTCTGAGGCCCTTTTTGGCACCTCCCTGATAGGAATTGCTGAAAGTAGATTAAAAACTTCACTTGATTTAGGGCATAATGTCGACAAAGAATCTCTAACTGAAATTCGTGAAAAAATTAACAATTATATCAATACCTATCAAAAAAGACAAAAAAATAATTATGATAAAAATGCTTCCATACCTAAATCATTTAAAGTAGGCGATTTGGTTAGTATAGAAAGGGAGGTACCATCATCAGGCCAAAGTCGAAAATTAGTACCTAAATATCAGGGACCTTATCGAGTGACTGCTGTTTTTGATAATGATAGGTATCAGATCGAAGACACACCAATTACTCGTAAGAGTGGCCGTAAATATAACGCCGTTGTGGTCATAGACAAAATGAAACCATGGTTGAATTTCAGGAGGTCTGAAGAGGAATCTGCATCTAGTAGTGAAGATGCTGATAGCGTTAATTTTGAATAGTCTTTTTTTTTAATAAGCTTTTAGTTGGTTATTGGTTGGTGGTATTTAGTGCAGAAGTATTGCACGCTGATAGAGATAATTGGAAGTCTAAATTCTAATCACATTTTCTTGATTAGTTTTCGACTATTCGGTACAGATGTAGCCGTAATATGGTATTTAGTGCAGAAGTGGCCTATAACCATAGTTCCGTTTATGTATTTATTTTATAAAGGCAGAAGTAGCCTTAGTATGGTACTCAGCGCAGAAGTGGCCTGCTACCACAATGGTTGTGATCACAAAGTAACCTCAGTCAGACTATCGCATGTAGTATTCAGTGCAGAAGCGGCCTGTTGCTACAGTTGACAAAGGCAGAAGCGGCCTAGTCCGAAATTGCGATAAAGTGGTACTCAGAGCAGATGCTACCTGTTACCATGGTTGACAGATGCAGGTGAAATGTAATATGAGAAAATTTGATCGAATGTTAAATTTGGTTCCAATTATTTATTTAAAATTGATTACTTAGCTTCAAGTATGTCGTTTAATTAAGTACAAACACGAGGACGTGTTATGTGAGTCGGATGGCCGAATGTAGTCACTGTAATAATTATTACTAGTTCAATTAATTCCATAATGTGACAATTTATAATCACGTCAATAGGTAATGTTTTAAAGTTGTTTAAATATTAAGTGTAAATTGTAATACATTTGACTTACTAGGGTAAAGCAGAATTCACATTACTATTTTGCCAATAGATGGCGTTAGATGCGCACCACTGCTTTACCATAGTAGTCAAAGTTTTGCATTGCAACGACATTTTCAAGTCAGTCGTCTTCTAGCTACCAAAGTGTAAAGTATCATTTCACGCGTAAGTGAGTAAATAATATTGTGATTGAGGTTGCTACAGAATATTTGCTGATTGTCGTGATTGGTGTGATAAGAAAAACAAATATACGTGAATTGTTAAGACTCTGGTGTTTTATTAGCCAATTATGCCCAACAATAGTAGCCCATCGGCATCGGAAGCAGGGCAACCTACCGGTGGTCAGGGTCCCAGAGAGAGAAACCTCCTAACAATGCGGGCCGTGTCCAGAAGTACTACTTTCTGTATCAAACCCTTGATCCAACCACCTAATGAGAGCCTCCTTAGGTGTCGATCGAGGCTCTTGGCTATTAAACCATTGGCAGACACAACGATTGGTACTATGATCGCCGCATCCACCCCCCACATGTCGACAACCTCGTGTGCCAAATCAAGATACTTTATTTCTTATCTATTATTATTATTAATAAGCAAGACAAACGTCAAGTTTTTTATAAGACATGTATTGCTTAACGAAATAATAATTTTGTTGATATTTTATTTCTATTGTGTGCATTTTTATAAAGGTACCTACCGGTATATAAATCAGCACTTGTTGAAAACGAACCTAGTTTTAACTTATATATCTAAAAATTATTGACGTGTCAAGTCTGAGTCGTTTTACGGACAGAGACCCGTACTTACAACCAGTTAACAGATTATTTTGAGGGCTCTTTTTTTTAATAACATTCTACTTATGAGAAACATTATTTAACACGAAGTGATAGCCTAGTGATATGACCATTGGACTGCCAAGTCGTAATCATCACTGACTTCACGGTGAAGGATAATATCGTAAGGAAACCTGTATTAGGGTAGTCTGGTGGATAATAACAACATTAAATTAAAAATTTAAAGAAACCCCTGACATCACCATTTTGATTGACCGATTTTCATCAAACATATCTAAGAACACTCCCGACTAATTTACCTTTCAAACAAAAAAAAAAAACCAATATCCGTTCATTCGTTCGGGAGCTACGATGCCACCGACATACACACACACACACACACACAGACACACACACACACACGCACGCACACACACACACGCACACACACACACACACATACACACACACACAGGGACACGTTAAACTTATTACCTAACTTACACCCCGTCGCCGTAATTATTTTTATTTATTATTGTTAATTTATTATTATTATCGGAATTTATTGCAAATAATAACAATAAATTCCTACAAACTAGTGTAAACATAATTGGGTTCCTAAATGTTTCACAAACGTAATATAATTAGGCAATTTTGTCAAGATAATTTTGCGTTGAAACTTTTAAAAAGATAATTTGTGTTATCTATAAAATAGAAAATTCAGGTGTGAACGTGGAAGTATAAAAAAGTACTTAGGTACTTGTGCAAGAATGAGGCAAATCAAATGGTGGTCTACAGTTTCTGCAAAAGTTTATGAAACCTTTTTACGCTACGCCTTTTTTAGGGTTCCGTACCCAAAGGGTAAAACGGGACCCTATGTCCGGCTGTCACCAGGCTGTACCTACCTATCTCATGAACCGTGATAGTTAGACAGTTGAAATTTTCACAGATGATGTCATTCTATTGGCGCTATAATAACAAATACTAAAAAAAGAATAAAATAAATACGTTTGTTGTATGGGAGCCCCATACAACAAACGTGATTTTTTCGCCGTTTTCATAGATAATCTAACCCTTTCCTGTAACCCTGTGGAACCCTTTGTGCGCGAGTCTGACTCGCACTTGGCCGGTTTTGTTATTTAAGCTACGCCTTCGTAGGTATAAAAATATGAAAGATACGGGTCTCCAGGGCTACAGGGGCTCAGACGGGCAACGTGCACTAGCCCTAATACGTAAAATGTTATCTCACTCTAACTCTTATGTCGTACGCTAAACTCACAAAAGACATATCTGATCATATACGATCATAGGTCAAGGGATTCAGTTAAATGATCGGTGGGTCCCCGTCAAATGTTAATACAGGGCGCGTCTAGGGCAAGCTAGGCCGCCTCCACGAGCTTTGGCCTGTGGGCGGTTGACTTGGGGAGTCCGCCGGCCGACCAGACAATGGCCCCAGTAGATGGCGCGCATGCACCTCCGCGCAAGCGAGTAGGACGCGAGGCTGAGCCTAGCCTTTTGAAGACATCCGGATATTGGGCCGCAGCCTGTCATTGCCGTGGTGAATGTCACGAATCCCATAGCCGTGAACACAGAACAAGTAGGGTAAGTATGGTTTTTAGTCGGTAAGAGTCCGATATAGGTACCTACCCTGCCGCTTCCCCAGACTGGCTGACGATCCATGAGGATTTTCCGTACTATAAAAAAAAGGGCAATATATGCCACTGTTATATCATCTACGAAACTACGAGTATTCATATCACACAGTACCAATACTCGGTTCTAAACAAAGTTTTGTAAGTAGGTAATTCATTCCGTTTTCAACTTTTTAAAGGGGAACTCTAATTGAAGGCTACCATACAAGGATAATAAGTAGGTAGTTCAATTAATACATAATTTAAATATCCTAGTCACACGATTCGCGATAGCCGTGAGAGTTAGTCGTTCTCACAAAATCCATTGTTTTAATTATTGCACTCGTTTTATTTTATTTTACAGTGCGACACTAGAAATAAGAACATTCAGTGTGCATTTCTTTTTTTATCGATTTCTGTAAGGAAGGAAGGTACGTACCGTTTAATACTGTTTTAAAAATATAGGTATGACTCCATAATTTATTTACACACAGTTGTTTCCCGCGGTTTCACGCACATTCCAAAGGAATTTTTGACATCCTATGCCTTCTTCTAGGTCCAATCTATGTCTACCTAAACCAAAATTCGTCAAAATTGGTTCAGCTGTTTAGGCATGAAATTATAGAGATGCTTTCGCATTTTTTTTAAAAAGAGTGTTGCCCCGGACTAGGATTTTCTCGGGAAGGTTTCGTGAGGGCTTTTACAAACACAAAACATAACAATGAAATTGAAATGGCAATACATGCGGTGGCAGCGACACCGTCTTTATGTGCTAAACATAATAAGACCCACGATGGTAGGTATTATATATTTTTTTAATTTGCTCGATTTTGTTGTAATTTGAGTACGATGACCTTGAATTTTAAACTTAAATTATATTATAAATGTTTACTTTCATGAATTATTTAATGTTTATTATTTTATTTGGTCATGTGATTGGGATACCTAAATGCCCCTTTCGGGTCGGACAGGGATTTTTAACATACTTATCCTGACTTATTAAAAACGTAAAAGTTTGTGAGTATTTAGTAGTTTGCATGTATGGATTTTTGTTACTCTCTCACGCCAGGATGGCTGAACGGATCTTGATGAAATTTGGCACACAGATAGATTATAGCCTGGAATAACACATAGGCTATCGCTTTTTATTCAGGTCGGACACAATCCTGAAGTCCACGCAGACAATGCCACAGGCAGAAGCTAGTACCTAATGTATAAAATAATAAATAACTTAGGTGAATATAGGTAGGTAGGTATATAATTTACGAATAATGTGGTTTTGTCATAGCAGCTGTCAGATTTTACATGAAGAATATAGGGGCATAATGTTGGGAACGGTTTGTATAATATATTAATGACATAACATACCATCACGCCTGTATTCCCCGAAAGGTTAGGCAGAGGCGTACTAATGTACACCCACAGTTCGCCGGTATGTTTAGGTCCCATATAATAGGGGGCGAGCCTATTGCCATTAACCGGGCACAAATCCAGACTCCGAGCTGCTACTGAGAATTTCATAGAAAAACCCAATAACAATTTGCTCGACCTGGGGATCGAACCCAGGACCTCTAGCGTAGCAGTCGCGCTAAGGACCACTAGACTAATGAAGCAGTCTATAATCATTATCATTAGAAAGTAAATAAAATGAGGGGATTTGTACAAACGCACTTTAAAAATAATATTTCACACTAAGGTCAGGTACGTATACTCGCAACCGGCGCGTATGTACGAGAAGATGTATGAATGTGGAAGAAGCATAAGAAGTATGCAAGAATCGTGTGGCGATGTTAGTAATATTAGAACGAAACCCTATATAGTGTTTTTAGGATGGTGCCCCTCTACCCTTCCGTTTCCTTTCTATATTCTCCATGATCCATTACCTTTCGCAATAAAACTAATTTCTTTATTACTGTTTCGTCTATAGTTTCTGCCTACCCCTGTGGGAGAAAGGCGTGAGTGTATATATGTATGTTTCACACTTTAAAATGTTTAACTTTAAAATTAATTGAATGAACTATAAAAAAGTAATGCTCACCAAATATTGTGCAAAATGTTTGGTTAGGATAGGTTAGCACTGCGACCCCCTACGGATGATTCCCTAGTACCTACCTAGCCTGCTTAAATTATTGTGTAGACACAATCATTTTTGGAATTAATAATAGGACTAGGTTGTTCTGTCTACTGATCCAAAAGGTAAACCAGAAGTAGGTACCTACTTAGTAGTAGTAAATAGTTCTGTAAGTATCCTAAACGGTTATTTCTGTCTCTTTTTCCAGGTATTGAAGAAACCATGACTCAAACCGGCCAATGCTCATTATTAGTGCGGACGGAAACCGACATAGCTGAGATACGAAAAGCCTTAGGGTTGAATGAGAAAAGTGTTACTGAAGGAGTGGACTCGATCATGGAATGGTTCAACAAACAACCCCATTTAGTTCAAGCTGGACTTGGTAAGTAAAGATTTACATCAGGAGTAGGTAGTCATAGTTACCTACCTACACCTCTGCTTAGCTCTTCTAGAAAATACAGGCGTGGTGTGGAGGTATACTGTCTCACTGCTGGGCACGGATCTCCTCTCAGAATGAGAGGGATTAGGCTATAGTCACTACAGTTCACCTAACTTTTTTAACGAACGTAAAAAAAGGTCTCGTTAAAAAAAGGCCGTTATAAAAACGTTCAAATAGAACAAAATAAGCATTCCCAAGTCTTAGAATAATAACGCATGCGTCATTATTCCAAGTCTAATTAATTATTAGACTTGGAATAATGACAAATTATTCTAAGTATAAATTATTCTAAGTATAATTATTGATAAATTATTCTAAGTATATTTTCACACGTCGGAGCTATTAAAACGCGGCGCTTTTTTATCGAGCAGTGTTGTATTTTGAGCGCTGGGCGTTGGTCACGTCGAGAACGTTTTAAAAGCACCAACGCCAGATTTTAACGCAACGCTTTTTAACTCTCGTACGAATTAGGCCTTATACCTCCATATCACGCCTGTATTTTCCAGAAGAGTGAGGCAGAGGTGTACTAGTCACGTTCGCCGGTGTACGGTAGGTACTTACATAGTATAGATCCGCTTTACCCTACGGTCCAGTTCTGTTAAAAGCCTGATGAATGATCATTCACCTAAGCACGCCTAATTGATTTTTCGCAAAGGAATTAGGTTTCGCATTATCGATATTGGACAGTGACAGTAGTCATCGCGACATAAACTAAGATTAAGCAAGTTTTAGTAGGTAGGTACCTGCTCAGTTATAATTATGAATATTGCATAGGTACTAAGTAACATAACCGCATCAAAAACTGCCTCGTTAGCCTAGTGGTCCTGAGCGCGAATGCTACGCTAGAGATTTTGGATTCTATTGCCATGTCGACCAAAGCGTCATTGTGATCTATACATAAAAATACTTTGTCCTGAATGACTGACTGATGGATCAACGCACAGCCTAAACCGCTGATCGTAGAGACCTGAAACATGGGAGGGTGTGTTCTTTGTAATCATCTGATAAGAAAGGAATTTTGGAAATTCAACCCTTAAGATGATGAAAAGGGGAGTGAAAGTTTGTATGAAAGTCTTTAAGTTTTTTAGCGGGGGTCACGGAAATTGCGGAATACCCTTGAAACCGTCATCGCCTTGGCTGACTAGTCGGCACATCTATAATTATCTTATCTTATATGGGGCCGAGGCAGCAAGGCCTCAGTGCACTTCGACCCAATGGGATCTTTTGTGCTTCCCCTGGATACCTATTCCACATCCTCACCCAGATCTTCAAACAGCTCTTCCATGAGCTTTATAATGAGGCCTGGGGGAATGAGTCTGTAATCCTCTGGTCTTGGATAACCCTGCCCCAAGAGGCGCATTCGCTTTCTAGCCATTGCATCGCATGTACACAGAAGGTGTTCCATGCTCTCAATTTCCCTTTTGCAGGCCCTGCAGGCTGATGTCTCCGTCAGACCCATCTTTTGTAAGAGAGCGTTAGTCCCGAAATGTCCGGTCAGCGCCCCCATCAAGTGACGGGCCTGCCGCCTGCTTACGTTCCAAATGGCATTTTGCCATTTCGATGAGGAACCAATGAATTTCTTGGAGTGGGCAAGTCCTGTGAGGCTCAACCACTCATCCATGTGTCTCACCCTTGCGTACTCCCGAAAGGCCGTTTTGACTGTGCTCGAGGCCAGTCCTACAAATGGTTCTGGTCCAATTAGTGAGGTTCCAGAACCTTCCCTTGCCAGCTCATCAGCGTGCTCATTGCCCATAATCCCCCTGTGACCAGGGACCCATACAAGCCTGACTTTGTTTCGCTTTCCTAGCTCATTTAGAGTCCGGGCAGCGTCCATAACCAGTCTTGAGTCGATCCTGTAGGAGGTCAGGGCCTTGAGTGCCGCTTGGCTGTCACTAAGAATGTAGATGGACCTGCCTGCGGTACCGCTACTTTCTATCTGTTGTGCACAGGCAAGAATAGCATATGTTTCCGCTTGGAAAACTGTAGCTAATTTGCCCATACTTTGACTAACCTTATGGTCCTTTGCGTATATACCCGCCCCTGTACCCGATTCTGTTCTCGAACCGTCAGTGTACCATATCAGACTGCCCTCCTCTGGTGGGTCTAGTCCCTTTATCCATTCTTCCCTTGACGGTAGATGAGCCTTGTAAGACCTCTTGAACAAAAACATGGGCTGCATTTTATCGCAGTGCATGTTCGTTATTCTGTCGAGGCCTTCCTGTATTTTAAACTTCGTGTGTTTAGTTCTAGGCTTAGAACAATCCCACAGTCCATTTATTGCCAGTCTGTGTAGTGCTAGACGGGCCTCAGTCTCTATGACAATATGCAGCGGTGCAAGGTTGAGTATCCTTTCCATCGCCGCTGTTGGTGTGGTTTTGAACGCCCCTGTTATAGCTAGGCATGCCGTTCGCTGTAATTTAGCAAGGGCTTCCCTGCATATCCCTAGTTGCGTTCTGGGCCACCAAACAATGCTGCCATATGTGATGATTGGTCTAACCATCATGGTGTACAGCCAATGCACAACCTTTGGTCTGAGTCCCCAGGTTTTGCCATACGCTGAGCGACACATACCCAAGACTCTTAGAGCCTTAGTTATAGTGTTGTCCAGATGTGTTCGCCACGTCAGTTCTTTATCCAGGGTTACCCCTAAATATTTTACCTCTGTGGCCCAGTTTAGTTGTCTATAATTGTCATCTATAATTACTATCTACCTATTTATTTTCATCAGACAGGGCTATTGCGGAGAGGATAATCATCATTGCTAAGGGATCCATAGAGAGAACGAAAGAAAAGATCGATGCATTTTACCGGTACCGAAGCCTTTTGCCAGAGTTCATACAAAACAGGGAAGAAATCCTACATAGCTCGACTAAAATATTGGATTTATTGTAAGTCAATTGTATCTTATACCTACCTAACTTTCCAATACTTAATAGATAGCTTAGTTAGTAGATTTTCTGTAGGTTTGACCCACAAACTTATAGGCATTCATAGCCGACGATGACTACTCACCACTAGATGGTATGTCAGCTCGACTTAATCCATAAAAAAGGTACCGTGACTTCTGCCCACATTCCTGACACTTGCTACGACCTTTTTTGGCGTTATTCGTTAATGTTACGAATCCCTTGGCTGTGAGCTGTGACTATAAGTAAGTATGGCAAGGAAAGGCAAGTGTTTAAGTCCGGTTACGCTGTAAAGACAAATCCCTGATTCAAAAGTTTACCCATACTTACATAAAAAAGGCAAGTGCGGTTTTAAGTCGGTACGAGTGGTATATGCCCTGCCATCTTCCCCAAGTTACGTCAATTGCGTGTGCTTGCGAAAACAATTTCATTGTTTTTGTTGGTTTGTTTTGTTTTTTGTGTGAGACGATCCATGAGAATTTACCATATCTACCCAAAACAACTCAGTACTTAGGTACCTATATTGTTTCTTTTTATTAACTGCCTCGTTAGTCTAGTGGTCTTAAGAACGACTGCTATGCTAGGGTTCCTGGGTTCGATTGCCAGGTCGAGCAGTGTTATTGGGTTCTATGAAATTCTCAGAAGCAGCTCGGAGTTTGGAAATTGTGTCCAGTTAATGACAATAGGCTCGCCCCCTATTAAACCTAACCCCTATTAGACCTAAACATACCGGCGAAATGTGGGTGGTACACAATTACGCCTCTGCCTAACCGTTCGGGGAATACAGGCGTGATGGTACGTATGTTTTTTTTATTTTATTATAAATTGTCATGGAACTTGCTTAGGTACTTACAGGAAAATATTTTGTGTAATTTAAGTTCCCTTGCGTGTCTGCCAAGACTTCGAAAAAATAGAAATATTATGTACGTACAATTCGACGAAGATAATATGAGCAAGTTTGACCTCACACATTTTTTTAAAAAAATATGCATGGTAAGTTGAACTCACCTATTTATACTTATTCGATTTATTCATACTGGTAGCTAAGCGATTCAATCAATTTATCGATGCTGCATAATGACATTATATAGTTAAGGGTACGGCGGAGCTTGAATTGCCCACAAAAACAAAACCAAAATAATTCGTACTATTTTATCAAATTGTGTTAACGGTAGGTACCTAGAATATTGGTATCCGAATCTGAATAAATTCGGATACCAATATTCTAGGTACCTACCGTATCATTTCGTCTAATACTACTTCACTAGAAATAAACGACCGGAAAATAGTTCCAAACTTGGAAAAGTTAATAAAAATTAAATTCAGTTACAGTTATTTCCAATGAAGTAGTTTGGACGAAATGGTAGTGTAGGAACCTAGATTAACTCTGCGATCTGCGTGCTATGTCGATGTATGGGGACAACAGTTTTCCAACGGTAAAGTTAAGTTTGTCCATCAATATAGTCATCCTGTCAAGTAGGGAACCCTCGGTGCGCGAGTCTGACTCTAACTTGACCGGATCGATAATATTATTTAGGTTAGAATAATCTTTATTCCACATAATGTTACAGCATATGGATTACCGAATCAAATATGACTATATGTTGGGTGATATATGGATCATAGATATGAAAAACGTGGGCTGGCGCCTAATTCTCTCTCAGAATCCATTAGTTTTCAAGAAGATGGCAGACATGTTTACGGTAAAGCATGATTCTTATGTTTAATATTTATTTAAGTATTTTATGAAACTATATAAGTAGGTAGTGTTTTAGGAAAGCCCGTAGGAAATATTTTCTTCCGTAAACAAAACAAACATTGATTGTTTGAAAAAGACATTAGAGGTGGTCCCAATTTGATCAAGATCTGATCACAAAATTTAAGGAATAACACGTAACGACCGACGTTGCGTTATGTGCGAAACAGTTTCGGAAGGCGGTGGCGAAATCAAAAGATCCGTTAAATCAATCAAAGGCACCGACTTCCGAAACTGTTCCAGTTCCGAAACCGCAAAATTCTTAATATTTTTTTAGGTTTAAGAAAAACCTAAAAACATATTATTATATATTATTAAAGTTTTATTACAAATACCTAAGTGTCAATCACTACTACCCAAAATGTAGCTACTTATATAATGTCTAGTTAATGTCACGATTAGATACTATTTCTATGTGCCCCGAATGTTTCAATCAAATCAATCAAATCAGCCTATTGCCGTCCACTGCTGAACGTAGGCCTCCCCCAAGGAGCGCCAATCACCCCGGTCTTGAGCAGCTCGCATTCATCCGCTGCCAGCCACCTTCTTCAAATCGTCGGTCCATCGCGTCGCAGGGCGTCCCACACTACGCTTGCCCAAACGCGGTCTCCACTCTAACACTTGTAGAGAAGAGAATGTTTGGTAGACATAATTTTGTGAAATAACCCAACACAATTTGAATTTGGCGGGCTCGGTCGAACGATTTTCCTTAACCTTAACACAGATCAATAGAACTGCTACACTACACTTTTAATAACACTTTGTATTGCAGAAAAGCCTCAATTGGAGGATATATGCCATACACATAATAAACCTGGCAGCTTCTACGGCTATTGTCCAACGGCTGTTGGATTTCTTCAATCAGTTCGTCACCTCGACCATTATGAGTAGAATCGTCGTCCATGAAAATTTGGAAAGTTTGTACCAACACGTGCCGAAAGATTGGCTTCCTGAAGACTACGGCGGCTACGCGCCAACTGTACGGAAACTATCAGGTTCGTTTATTATGGGTCCGGCGGAGCTTGAATTGCTCACAAAAACGTAATACCGAAGTCGGTCGTAATCCAGACAATATTCTATCAAATTATGTTATTATTCCGATTTGGATACCGTTACTTTAGGTTCCTACAGTACTATTTCGTACTAAGTACTACTACTTCATTGGAAATAAAAGATTGGAAAATCGTTTTAAACTTGGTAATTTTATCAAAAATTGCATTCGTTTACATTTATTTCCAGGGAAGTATTTTGGTCAAAATGAAATCTCGAATAGGCTCACACCTCTGACTTTTCGAAGTCATGTGCGTATTTAATAGTTAGGTAATTATAATGCGATTAAACGATGAAGGAAAACATCGTGAGGAAACCTGCATGCCTGAGAGATTTTCAGAAGGCGTGTGAAGTCTGCCAACCCGCACTAGGCCAGCGTGGTGGACTATAGCCTAATCCCTCTCAATCTGAGGAGACCCGTGCCCAGCAGTGGGACAGTATAATGGGTTGATTATGTTATGTTATGTAAAGAGAGGGATGATATTTGTTTCAGAACTGTTGGAAAATGAATACAGAAAACCAGAAACAATAGAATACTTATTGGAGGCAAGCAAAATGGTGTCGGATGAGACCATGAGGCCGCGAGATAAGAATTCTGAAGAGTTTCTAGCCGGATCCTTCAGAAAACTAGAAGTAGATTGAACGAACCTTACATCCTAGGGTTTTAGGAAACTAAATCAATGCATTAATATCATGGTTGTGTTTAGTTCTAAGTAACATTAAAATTTAAAATAAAATAAAACCATGCATCTTTAAGTAATGGTTACCATGTTCTTGCAATATCATTGAAGTAACAGGATAAGTTACAAATTGATTAGACATGTGGAAGTTGTTCAAATCACCTCATCAACTAGAAAAGTGGTTATATATATATATATATATATATATAAAAATATTCAAACGATGGTTTTCTTAAATCATACCTAAGAACAATCTAGATAAAATCACTTTTCAAACAAAAAAAAAACGAATATAAAGCGGGCCCCAACCAGCGCTTTATTCTAACAGTTCAGAGGGTATTTAACACTTGCGGTATAATAACAACAGGTACGTAGATAATTATTTATTCCATATGACACACACAGACTTCGGACATAAGTTACCCTAACCAAGTGATCGTATGGAATGACCCGTTTCGAGATTTTGTTTTGAACTTGGTGGCGAGGCACCGAATGGCCCAGCCAGGAGCAACTTATAACTAAGCAACAGCAGCAAAGGGCGTCCCCTAACGGGACTCGAACCTCGGCTTAGGGCGTTGCTGGGGGGCTAGCTAGGGACGGCTGGATCTGGGTTAAATTATTTAGGGGCTAATTTAAAGCTACTGGCTCGGCGCGGGCCGGCCTATTTATGCCTTCCTTGCCCTTACGTTCCGTACAAAACTTTACCGCTAGATAGCATGAAGTAGTGTTTACCACACAATCCCAGTAGATGGCCTGACTTGGCAGAATTTTGTTACATGAATCAAAATCAATTTGATGCTACGAGGCCACAGACAAAAACAGATAAACATGTTAAATAATACCTTTATTTTTGTGTCGGGGTTAAATAGGTAAACAAAGTAAGATGTATAAATCTCTTCGTATAGCATGACAAGGTCTTGTTTCAAATGTGTTAAGGCGGATCGTTCAGCTGAGCCCGCGAAATTCAAATTTCAAGTGATTTTTCGCAGTTTGTAGGTCTATAATAAGTACTGCATTCATGGTAATGGTAATTGCGACATTGACTATACAAAATTCACAATTTTTATCTAAAACCATTGCTTAAAAATTATTATTGTAGCTAAAAGTAGTTTAAAATGTCAATTTTTACCAATTACACAGATTGCGCCAAGTTTTTGGCTTGATAAGGATTTATAAGTAAAGGTTTTAGTTCTCAGTTGTGAATGTTGTATAGTTAATGTCGCAATTACAACTGCCATGAATCTAGAACTTGTTATACACCTACAAATTGCGAAAAATAACTTGAAATTTGAATTTCGCGGGCTCAGCTGAACGATCCGCCTTAAGTATTGTATTAGTATTATCTCTCACCGATTTGTAGAAAAAAATAAAACTGGGAATTTTTACGATTTTTTTAATAAATACAGTATCAATTTAAAAAGCCTATTACAATGTAGGTACAATTGATATGGTTACAAAATATCCGCAAAATAACTATTACATTTTAATTAATAATTTTTCTCTTAACCACAAGATCGAAGTTTCTTTGAGAACCGAAACCTGTAAAACGAAACAATAAAGTATAAAATACTTGAGAGGTGTCAAGGGACACCCGGATGGAACGAAGTTAAAAAATTAAATAAAATAAAAAAATTATATAAAAAAAAATAAAAAATTAATTATATATATATTTTGTTTTAATTTTTTTTTTAAGAGAGCAGACAGAGAAACATGCGCACAAATGCGCGAAAGGAAACACGCGAACACGTTCCGTTTCACAACGCGCGATAAAGAACTCGTTCCAAAAACTAAACCTTTTTATCTTCAGACTTTTCTCAATTCGTTTTATATTTTTATGAATAATAATTAGTGCTTACGTAGTTCAGATGTACTGCAGGCCCATGGCAACGGCGTGTGCCAGCACGGCCTCGGCGGCCTGCCTCACCTCGAGGTGCGCGCGCGCCGCCTCGTACCACTTGGCGGCGGCCGCCTTCGAGGCGCCCTTCAGTGAGCTTATGTGGCGGACCGCCGCGGCTAAGTCACCGTGCTCCATCCAAAACCTGCCAAAATACTCTTCCTCTGAGTATCTACAATTAACTATTTTATGTATTTTTTATGTACATACGTAAATTGTATAGTATAGGGGCAACATACATCGCCCCTCCATACTTAACACATTTTTTTTAAAAAAAAAGTTATTATCACAAGTCCGACGCCCTTAGCCATCAGGCTACGGCCGCTTCAAAAAATTTAAAATTTTATAATATGAACCTCCATGGTATAGGCACAGTGGGGACAGTATATTTTAGAAACAAAAATTACCTATGTACGCAGGCGAAGTTACGCACGGGAACTCTAGTTAAGTATCTATATAAGACCACTCACCTAGCTCTTTGTAACAAATCAAACGTATCTAAATCTTCAGAAGGCTCCAGTGGCGGTTTATCAAACTCTGCCTGTGGGATTCCAGAGACCTACACAGAAACAAAAAACATATTATTGTCTCTCTCTCTCTCTCTCTCTTAACTGCCTCGTTATTCCGGTCTTCGTAACTAGAGCCCTGTGAGTGCGAACACCGAGAGAGGCATATATACTTCTCTAAAGATTCACCCCTACATGACAACAACTTCGTGTGCCAAATTAAGATCGTAACTATTATAAATGCGAAAGTAAGTTTAGTTTGTTTGTTGTGCTTTCACGCCTAAACCACTACACCGATTTTAACAATTCTTTCACCAATATAAAGCTACTTTATCAGCGAGTAACGTAGGATATATTTTTTAATTAAACATCCCTATGAAAATTACAAAAATGTAACCCAAGAATCAAAACTTTGCCTCTAAAAGTCATTATTTGACGTGCGCTGCCATTTTGTTATTTATTAGGAAAATGGAGTTACTACGGAGATCCCTTGTGTATTATAATTATTTTGGTTATTCATATTTATGGTATATTTTAAGGAACTATCTTGTGTTTACCTTCATAAATAGCAGCAGCCCTTGCAGCCAGGAGAGCACGTACACTGGCATGGTGGCGCCGTCTGCCTCGATCAGTGCAACATTGCGCGCCGTTTTCTCCATCTACACACACGTAAAACTTCACTGCTATTACATTTGTTACATCTCGATTTCAAACTGTTTTCTCCAGGTGAATTTTCTGAGGCTGATTGTTCACCTGAGCTCGCCAAATTCAAATTTCAAGTGATTTTTCGCAGTTTGTAGGTCTATAACAAGATCTAGATTCATGGCAGTAGTAATCGCGACATGAACTGTACAACATTCACAACTAAGAACTAAAAACTTTAAGACAAATAACTTTATATCCAACCAGAAATAAATAACAGAAAAATGGTGCTTGGACCCCTGCTTTTCCTTATTTATGTTAACAACATCCATCAAGCTAGCCTACAGGGTCAGCTGACTCTCTAAATATCTAAATATTTTGCAAAAATGGTTCCAAAACAATCTCCCTACAATCAACACTTCCAAAACTGCATATATAATTTTCAGTGCTAAAAACAAAAAAAATACCCGACCACCAGGATTTAATTATTAAGGGTCCGGCAGAGCTTGAATTGCCTACAAAAACGTAATACCGAAATAAATCGTAATCCTTATTGCATTCGCTTACAATTATTTCCAGTTAAGTATTTACACGAAATGGTAGAGTAGGAACCTAGATTAACGGTATCGGAATCAGAATAATAACAGAATTTGATTAAATATGTTTAAATTACGATTTATATCGGTATTTCGATTGTACGAGGAATTCGGTCCGCCGCCGGACTCTTAACAACGATCTTATTGCATTTTCCATGCTAAGATTATAAAGTTATTTTCGGTTTAAAGATCTTGATTTCTCAATAAGGCAAATTCTCACTTATATGAGAACGATAGATTAAAACGCTCCGCCGGACCCTTAATAAGTAAACATATTAACGATGATCTTTTTGTGATTTTCATAAATATTTAATGTTTTTTTGATAACGCCACTTTCGGATCGGACAGAGTTTTTGAACATAGTGTTTAAAGATTAAATAATTAATATTATAATATACTTACTACGCGAAAGCCTTCCTTTAGGACGCTTTCGGGCACAATCCCCTTTTCACGAACAGACGCCGGTATCGACTTCAATACAGTCGCTACCAACTTGTCATCTTTGCCTACAAACATAATAATATAATATATTTTTCTTTAAATACAACCAATAATATAATTATACCATCACGGCTATATTCCTAGAAAGGTAAGGCTGAGGCGTACTATTAATGTACACCCCACAGTTCGTTGGTATGTTCGAGTCCCAAATAGTAGAGGGAGAACCTATTTTCATTAACCGTGTTACGTTGAAGTGTTTTCAGATTTGTAATGGAGCAGAAAATTTCAAAGAGCATGTTCCAATTTCTGAGTTTCTTTCGGCGTTCCTTATTAGAGGCCGTTAGTAAAGAGACCCATCTAGTATTAAAAAATCTAAAAACATTCGATCTATCTGCATAAATAAATATCATTTATCAGAAAATCCGAGCCGACTCCGGCATTCTATGAAGTCGATTACTGGCGACTTAATGAAGACACTTGTCCCACCGCCGACGATGAACGAGAGGAGAGTAGAGCTAGAAACTAGAAACAAGTTGGCGAGCAGTGGGAATCGAGTGTGTAGTTCCGATAGATTTGTCGCCGAGCTATAAGCGAGTGTGCGAGTGCGACGGGCGATTACTCACTCGCACGACAGTCCTGCGCAAACCTGCACACCACGTGTTCCCAACGAGAAAAAAGCGATGTGAAAGTGTCCGAGTATCTTTGGGAAACTGACTGCCTAGCGAGCATCGCTGAGCGAGTATTGCTGAGCGAGTATTATCTTTGATAGCTCTTGTCATGTCGCTCAGCGACAAACTAGTGGAGCGAGTCCTCACCGGCAGTGTAAACAGTCAGCGATCAACTATTAATATATGCATCTCTTTCGTTTACACGGAATGTGTATTGTACGTTTCTTGAGCGAGAAAATAGCCAATACTTAGCCACTTCCTCGCCGGCGGTGGGACAACTGCCGAAGGTAAAATAGAATGAAAATATGTCGTGTACAAACCTGAAGCTTTCTCAATAGCTTTCAGCTCTTTATTTACTTTTACATAGGGCTCTCCTTTCTTGGTGGCCTCTAGAAGCGATGCGCCAGCGGTCCACAACTCCTGGGAGCGGCGAGTCTCGCGCTCTGCCTGCAAGCGAGCTAGGAAACCAGTATTATTATTAGTGATCCGCTCGCGACTTCGCCCGCGTAACTGCGTAATTAATACAATATCTTTATAAATTAAAGCCTATGTGTTATTCTGATGTATGAGCTATATTATTGTAAAGTTTCATTAAAATCCATACAGTAGTTTATGCGTGAAAGAGTGATTAACAAATATCCAAAAACAACCATACAAACTACAAATTTCTTCTGTTATAAAGCTCTTTGGTGTGTATTTCGACTTTTGCGCATGAGAGTCAGTTCCGCCTCGGTTGCTGCGGCTCTGGCAGTCTACAGTCTGTAGGGGCTCTTATGGGTCAGCAACGCATTAGCAACTCGTCAGGTGTTGAGGTGTCTATGGGCGGCGATGAATACTAACCATCAGGTGGCTCGACTGCTCGTTTGCGCGAAATAATCAATAAAATAAAAACCAGACAAGTGCGAATCGGATTCGGCCACCGAGGGTTCCGTACAAATTTGTAGGTACATATAATTACAAATGTATTATTTCAGATTGTTCCCTATACTTTTAGTATAAGACGGTATTACTTGCCAAATTTCATAGTTCTATGTCAACGGAAAATACCCTATAAATTTTGATTCCCTTCAGTATCGAAATATACGTTTTCTTGCGGCATAAACGGCCATATTTGTTTTTACATTAACTTAGAAGTGATTATTTCACAGCGCCATGGGACTGTAGACCTGAGTATATGGTTTTGATTTCATCTCGATACCTCCACGCGTTCCTGAGATAAAGGGTGTTGACTCTTGACAGACAGACGGACGGGCGACATAGTGATCCTATAAGGGTTCCGTTTTTTTCCTTTTGAGGTACGGAACCCTAAAAAAGAAGTGTTAAGCGAAAAACTAATAATACCGTTGAGTTTGTCCTCAACTATTTTTAGTTTCAAAGCCATTTCCTCAAGTTCTGACGCGAATACTCTTTTTTCGGCCGCTACTTTTTCGTCAACCATTGAGTCGAATTTTCCCATGATCTGTAGATAATTTAACTTCAAATAACAATATGTAATAATTATTTTACGACTACACTATTTGCATGCAAATTAACAAGAACTATTTTGAGAAAAAGACAACGTCTGTGAATTTAATATAAAGGGAGTATCACACGGCAGCACGCACCGCCGCGATGGCGGTAAAGTGATTTCGTAGCGGTGCCCCGCGCGGTTGGGCGGTGTACGTGTGTTAGGCGGATCATTTGAGGCCAATGCGCCATGAGGCTCCGCTTCACCGCCTACCGCGGCGGTGCGCGGTGCCGTGTGTTAATCACCTAACTACGTTACAAACATACAATTAAAGGAAAACAAAGTCTAGACTTGAAACAAATATTTATTTGTGGGACACTAATTTTTGTTTCGAATGGGAATCGAACCCATAACACTCGGTGCAACTCTAGTGGCGAGGTTACCAAATTTACCGCTACAACACATACTATACAATAAGTATAATTTAAATCCGCCTTATTCATAAAAACATAACATACCATCACGCCTGTATTCCCCGAAGGGTTAGCCAGAGGCGTACTAATGTACACCCACAGTTTGCTGGTATGTTTAGGTCCCATGTAATAGGGGGACGTTTGAATGATAATGATTTATTGATGATTGATTGATGATTGTAGTTACAGGTGTTATGACATGGTAGGTAATGCAATTACCTATTAATAATAGACAACAAGGATAAGAATAAGGTAGTAAGTCCCAATAAGAAGTAAGAAACATTCCGTAAATGCGCAGTTTGCTGGATGTTGCCGGTCAGGGCAGCATAAAATACGCTAGGTACTATTTCGCGCCGCTATTTAGAGTCGTAACAGGTGTTAAGAAATTGTAACCAATTAAATATTGTTTTGGAGTCTGGATTTTTTTCATCTTTATTTTTATATGGTTATACTAGCTTCTGCCCGCGACTTTGTCTGCGTGGACTTCAGAATTGGGTCCGACCTGGATAAAAAGTAGCCTATGTGTTATTCCACACTTTAATCTATCTCTGTACCAAATTTGATCCAGATCCGTTCAGCCGTTTTGGCGTAAAGGAGTAACAAACATTCATACATCCATACATCCATCCTTACTCACAAACTTTCACGTTTATAATATTAGTAAGGATTTTTGTTTCAATCTTTTAATGACGTAGAACAACGGGTTTAAGGGGAACGGCCCTCTGTTAATTAACGTATTGTTTAAGTCGGTGTGAACACACCTCTGCCTCCTTCATCGCTAATCTTGTAACCAGAGTCTCCTCGTGTCTGTCGAGCTGCTTTTTACTGTTGTCCTTCAACTCTTTATCGTTCCTAGCCTTTTGATCGTCTTCCTGTAATAAAAATATTATTTTGTAATGTATGATACTAGTTACGATAATTTAGATTTATTTCTGTAAATAGATCATTTTTGGTACTAAGTGGCATCGGTATTTCCTAACTGACGACCCCCGAGAAGAAATGTCGAAACACACTCAGAGAACCATGGTCTCTTTTAAATTCTAGACTTATATGTTTAGTTATTAACCTTTGACCGCCACATTAAAACAAAAAAGCGTGCCCGCTTCCAATTTCCTATAGAAATCTGTCAGCCAGTCGTGACCGTGGCGTGCTGGATACATTTTGGTTTGTCGTCTATACATGACAGTGGCGCTCAAAAGGAATAATTTTTTGTTTTAGTTCTTGTTGCATATCGTTGAAATGACTGCAAATTATTAAAATTGCAAATACACAGATTGATTTGTAAATGGTAAATATATCACATTCCTTTTGTATTTTTTACACTGAATGGACCTTGAGATAGGTATCCCTTTTTTGTTGTACGGAAAGTTCTCATGGATCGTCTGTCACCCAGGGAGGCGGCAGGGTATGTCGGACTCGTACCGACAAAAAACCGTACTTGCCTTATAGTCATGGCCATGGGATTCATGACATTCACCAGGATTCGATCTTGACAGGCTGTGGTCCAATGTTCGCTGGACCCCTTCAAAGGGAGATAGGTATCCTGCCGAAGGAAGACTCGTAGCTCGCTGCTGGCTTTAGGGGAGGAGCAGATGGGGCTCCTCCTTCCTTCGGCCAAGGGGGAGTCTCTCATAACGCATAGATACATACATACCATCACACCTGTATTCCCCGAAGGGTTAGGCAGAGGCGTACTTAATGTACACCCACAGTTCGCCGGTATGTTTAGGTCCCATGTTATAGGGGGACCTTGCCTATAGCCATTCATCGGGCACAACTCCAGACTCCGAGCTGCTACTGAGAATTTCATAGAAAAACCTAATAACACTTTGCTCGACCTGGGGATCGAACCCAGGACCCCTAATGTAGCAGTCGCGCTTGGGACCACTAGACTAATGAGGCAGTAACGCATAAATATCGGCCTACAATACACTCCGGTTGCCCATATTCTTAGACCTATCCAGCTGACACTCACACACTACTCGATATTTTATAACTTACCCGCTTCTTAAACTCCAATTCAAGATCAGCTCTCTTTGTTTTGAGGACTGTTTGCAATTGAATGTCTCTTGCCGCCGCCGCCTTTTCGCAGTGTGGCAGAGCTATAATATGGTTAAATATCATGGTCACGACATGTTTAGCGTACTAGCTGAGCGATCGGCTTCTGCGCCACGTGTGGGTTCGATCCCCACACGGAGCAAATATTTGTATAATCTACATCTAGTGAGGCAACTTTTTTTAAAAAAGAAAAGAAAAAAGAAATACTGTGTAGTGTCAACACAAGTGACGCTCGTTTTTCTCCGCAGAGGTGTACAGCTGCTGTAGCAAGTAGCAACAAAGTACGCAGTATGTTTTAGGTCAGAATGTAAAAGGGCAGGCCTGTTGTCTTTTTTATCTTTTTTTTCTAGCCTTTTTCGTTTCACTGTTGGGCAAAGGCCTCCCTTCCCTCTTTCCAAATCGCTCTGTGGTTTTAGTTATCCAATATCTATCGTAAGTCTAACAGCCGATCCCAGTAACAAATCCGTCGATAGATTTGCTTACTAGAGATAGGATTTTGACATTACTTGTATGGACTTTATGTCAAAATCTACCTTTAGTAAGCAAATCCACTGACTGATTTGTTATTGGGACCGGCCGTAATTCATCACGCCACCTCCGATAGGAGCGAGCCTATAGCCATTAACCGAGCACAAATTCGAACACCGCCCGGCTGCAAAAAAAAACATACATACATACGCCTCTGCCTAACCCTTCGGGAAACACAGGTGTGATGGTATGTGTGAAAATGTGGTTACGAATAAGTTTCACTACAGTATAAAACAAAGTCGCTTCCTGCTGTCCGTCCGCCCCTATGTATGCTTAGATCTTTAAAACTACGCAACGGATTTTGATGCGGTTTTCTTTAATAGATAGAATGATTCAAGAGGAAGGTTTTAAGCTATTTAACATTAATCTACGACTCTTATGAATGGGGTAACGCGGGTGGGTAAACCGCGGGCGGGTCGCTAGTATATTAATATGACTTACTCTCCATTGCGCGGTTCACCCTCTCCGTCATTGCTTCAGAGACGGCCTTCAGGTGACCATTCAGTTGGTGGATCTGCAAGAATACACCCAATTTCAATTAATTGCATCCCATGTTGTTAAAAAGCCTTACAATTTGACTTCACAATATAAAGAGAGAAGAAGAATTGTTAATCCTTACTAATATTATAAACGCGAATGTTTGTGAGTATGGATGGATTTAAGTATGGATGTTTGTTACTCTTTCACGCCAAAACGGCTGAACGAATCTGGATAAAATTTATCACACAGATAGATTATAGCCTGGAATAACACATAGTCTAGGCTTTTGTTCCAGGTCAGAACCAATCCTGAAATCCACGCAGACAAAGTCGCGGACAGAAGCTAGTTAAAAATAAACAAAGTAAATTCTGGAATTTCTCATCAATTCAATTACTCAAATTCTTTTTATTATTATATCTCCTTTTTGGATCTCACGGCATGTCTCTCACAAGGAAGACATCCGGTCCTTTGGAAGTCTTTTCTTGCCTGAAGACGAAGAGGGCCCTGAGAGACCTTTGATTTATAATGTTTAATGGGGCAACTTTCACTGCAAACTGGGCTATTCCATAACTACACTATGGGAATACAGCTATTTACTATCGCAGGCGAGAGTAAGAGCTATTGTAAAATAGAATAGTCAAACTTATATGGTTAACGGTGTAATAGATAACTTCATATGCCGGAAGAAAAAGGTGTATGCGTTTGACACTCGAAAAAATATCCTTAGGGATGGCAGACAGTGACTCGCTAACTCACTAAATGGGGTCTAAAAGGGATAGCTTAGAACTTTAAACCATTGGACTCCCAAGACACGCACCTCAGACTTTTCTAAAGTCATGTGCGTATTAATAGTTAATTATCACGCGCTTAAACGGCGAAGAAGAACATTGTGAGAAAACCTGCATGTTATAGAAATTTACTTGACGGCGTGTGAAGCTTGCCAACGCGCATTAAGCTAGCGTGGTGGACTATAGCCTAATCCCTCTCATTCTGACAGGAGACGGAACGGAACGGACGGAAGGCGTGAAAAATGTGAGTGTGATTGATAGAAGAAAAATAAGCCTAGAGGAACAAAATAAGATTTTGGAATAAAGTGATGTACTTACATATCTATAGCTGTTGTAGAGTACTATGTCTAAGTCTCCCGTGACGATTGGCTTCGGAGAAGAGTACTTTAGCTCAGGGAACATTGCCTCGTTCTCATACGTGTATTTGTCTACTATCTCTTCCACCTGTAAATTGATACTAATTAACTTATGGGTTGTAATTAACACGACTTCTATTTAATAACATTATTACATATATACACCGAATAAAATGATTCTCCTCTGAAAAACTATGTTGTCCTCTAAATTACTAGGTCAGCTACTATCAATGTTCATCCAAAAAATTGGTTTAGATTCACAATTTGAGCCTGTAGGTACCGCAATCGGGTTTTACGATTTTTTTATTTATAGGGAACGGGAAGTCATATTAATATACTAGCGACCCTCCCGCGGTTTCACCCGCGTTTCCCCATTCCTAAGAGTCGTAATAATAATGCTAAACAGCTTAAAACCTTCCTCTTGAATCATTCTATCTATTAAAAAAACCGCATCAAAATTCGTTGCGTAATTTTAAAGATCTAAGCATAAATAGGGACGGACAGACAGCGGGAAGCGACATTGTTGAATACTATGTAGTGAAGAACGTTTGCCGGGCCCGCTAGGAATACAAATAAAGTGAATCATAATAATCAATAGCAGTATTTTAACAATCCCTGATAATTGGTTGGTACCAATTCTTGATTGGTTGGTTATATTCAGCTTAGTACTAGTGTACTTACCACCTGCCATTGTCGGTCCATCACGGTAGACCTGTCATTCTCCCACTGGTACTCCATGAAGGCGCTTTTGAACTTGTCATGGTAATCTCGATGTAGTAACTTCGAGTTCCTTATCTGTTCCTTCGTGGCTTGGACACCGCAGTCAAGATAGCGGACCATTTCATCTGTTCACAATAAACATACCATCACGCCTGTATTTCCCGAAGGCTTTGGCAGAGGTGTATCAACGTAACTAACATTATAAAAAGGTAACATTTTTTAGTTTGTATGTAGGGGGTAACCTGCGTACAATGATCCGATCCTGAAAATTCTTTGACTTCTAGATAGCTATATAATCCCCCAGTTAATTAATCCTTGAAATTGAGTTGCTTTAAATCAAAGGTTCTCAAATTTATTTCATTTACCGCCCACTTTCAGAATCAGTTATTTTAGCACCGCCTAAAATTTTCAATTTTTCCACATGTTAAACCGTTTCAAATCTCCCAATTTTTTCTAGTCCATTTACCGCCTCGCTGTAGGCCTCTAGTAGCCACAAGGAGGTACGTTATCGCCCACTTTGAGAAAGACTAGTTTAAATGGTGATGCAGCCAGAGTAAGCACAGCTGTGGTATCAAGACTACAACGCGCGGGTGATAGTTTGCTTTCGTCTATAAGCTGCAGTTGTTGATTATTAGGTAGCCCATATGCTTGTCATCTTATAATCAATCCATTACGAACAGCTGGGAACAGGTACTTCTCTCAGAAAGAGAGGGATCCACTACGCTGACAGACTTGACACGCCGTCAAGAAAATATCTCAACCATGCAGGTTTCCTCACGATGTTTTCCTAACAGTTTAAGCACGTGATTTCGAAAAGTCAGAGAATTGAGAGTGAGACCTTTGACTTAGCAATCCAATGATTATATATCTATGCTATTATGGCCTGTTTGTATTTTTCTTCTGCTAAAATGTATATCTATGGGAATCTGTGGAAAATATAATAAATAATAACTATAAAAATAATTACCAAGTTTACTAATGGTACTGGAAGCGTTGTAAAGAGATTGCTTGACGACTTCCTTCCGGTCCATCATGGCCTGTCGGAGTGCCTTCATGCCCCTGAAGGTAAACATTTGCATCGTTTCTTCTACCAGCTGTAACACATAAGGCAAGTTTTAGTTACTATCATATAAACGTAGAAGACTTACAAAATAAACGAGAGAAAAAATAGGAAGAAAAGTTATCGTCTTAGTCTCAAAACAATACTCAAAATTTAAAGGTGGAGCTTAATTTTGGACACCCATAAAAATATTACCGTGTTATAAGAAGCGCAAGCTTCCCTCGCAGTGTTATAGTCGTTGATAGCTCTGTCGCCGAGTTCCTTCATGCATCTCTCGATGTCGCAGATGTCTTGCGTCACTACCGGCGGAGGTTCCGGCACGCATGTCAACGCGTTCTCTAAGACAGACCGAATTTAGGAACTCAGTTAGTTTTACAGAACAAATAAAATAGATACTTTTAAAATGTCAATCTACACTCGCGAGCAATACACTGGAATCACTTTATCGCGCGTTACACAACTAAAACATTTTTTTTACAATTTACAACTATGGATTGTGGTATATCATTTAAAATGTAGTTTTATTTGCTTTCAAATTATATCAAAAAGATTTATATTTTTAGTTACAAATGCTACATTGAATGTAATAGGCTAGTTGATTGTTATTATTTTATGGCCTTGTAAAAAAAATTAAGGACCATAAATAAAGCCGATCTATAAAAAAAAAAATCTTACCATCTGTAACTTCTTCAACTTTTGGTTCTTCGGGAACATCTGGACGAGACAATGAGTATTACTTTGTATGTGTTAAGTACAAATGTATTAAGTATAGTTATTTATTTGGTACAGGAACAGTCAGACAAATATTGGTACATGGTGGATTTTGCAAGTCTCCGTGAATGGCCATGGACATGATAAATAAATGATAAATGTTTTTTTTTATTATTATTATTTTTTATTTTTTTAGGCCTACGTTCAGCAGTGGACGGCAATAGGCTGATTTGATTGATTGATTGATTGAAATGAATTTTATATCTGTAAATAGATCTTTTATGGACACTTTTCCAAGTCATTATTTTTTTTTAACTAGATGTCACCGGAATTTCCTAACTGACGACCTCTGAGAAGAAACACTGAAACAAACTCAGAGAATCATGGTCTCTTTTAAAGTCCAGACAATACTTAGTAGCAAATATGTGAGTTCCAATGTAAGACAATGTCTGAAATGGCCTTTAGAAGAAAGAGCCATTGCGGCTTAAAGTAGACCAGTCCCATCTGACGGCACGCATGCATCAGTCATTGGATACCTCGACCATAATCTAGGGAGCTAAACAACCCGTCGCACGACGTTACCAGATCAGTGGAACATTTGCGTAGGCCAGATAAAAGTCTCAAAACCGCCAGACCGCTTAAATCTGTGTATATCTAATTATCTAGCTTACATAATACTCACATTTAGGTAAATTTTCCTTTTAAATAAATAATTGAGTAGGCACATTAAATTGAATTTCGCAAAAAATTACAGTAATGACTTTGATAATATGGACACGGAGAGTGCGTTTTTTTTCAAAAACAAAGGCTTCGTGGATAGCTTATTTAAAAATCCAATAATACAATTCTAGTATTCATCAAAATCGGGCCAGAGACTGCTTTGTGTATTTTTCGCTATTCCTAAATAGCTTTATTGTTCAGAACTAACTTACATGTTATGTGCAAATATTATAATGTGCGCGCGATCGCAAGCGTCAGCATAAAATTGTAGAGCGTGCGTAATTCACCTGTATATTGGAATTAACTTACCATAGTTAAGTACAGGTCCACCATCAAGCGAGCACTTCTTAGGTTTATTTTGACCTGAAAGACTATTGATTAACCTCTTCGCGTCATCGATGCAGTTGGTAGCAAACTCTCCGTACGTCATGTTCTCCTGGTACAGTATAGCTATAAGGTCGTCGAACCATGGTGCGTTTATTGTTAACCAATCGCGTATTTCTGGTGAACCCCTAAAAATGGAAGTTGTAACTAAACTAGAGCCTTCAAGACAAAGAAATCGTTGTGAGGGGAGAGGGGATTAGCAGTTAGTTTGGGGCATTTCAGGATTCATACTTAATCACGCTAATGTTTCGACGTGATAATCCTACTTTAATATTATAACCGTGAAAGTTTGTGAGTATGGATGGATGTATGGATGTTTGTTACTTTTTCACGCCAGAATGACTAAACAGATCTGGATGAAATTTGACACAGAGATAGATTTTTTTTTATTTGTGATAGGCTTACGCTTGACCGCCAGTTCGCCTGATGTTAAGCGATACTGCGATCTACGATGGAGCGCGCTTGCCTAAAAGACACCAATTCACTCGTGATTTGAAGTCACCCAGATTATATCCATCGGGAAAGACCCACTCGGGAAGCGCATTCCACATTAAAGCGGTACGCATGATAAAAGTGGACTTAAAGCGTTTCGTTCGGCCTTTCAGAATGTCCACCATGAATCGATGTCGCTTTTCGTGCTTCTAGTGGTCCGATAGTAGAAAGGGCTAGGAGGAATAAGATCGTGGAGATGCACACTCTCCAAAATTTATCGGATAAAAAACCGATAAGCTAGCAACTTTGCGGCGATGTTCCACACTTTGGAGTTTGGCCCGGACAAGGGATCATTGCCAATGAACTTCTTGGTACGTTTCTGGACGGAGTCTAACGCCTCGAGCTGGTGTTAAGCCGATCCATCCCACAGGTGCGAACAGTACTCCATGCACGACCGAACTTGTGCTTTATACAATGTGAGCAATTTTTCCGGCGTAAAGTAACGACGCACCTTCGAGAGGATACCCAGCTTTTTGGCAGCTACTTGAGCCTTAGGTTCTATGTAGGGGCCAAAGTAGAGGGTTGACGTCAGAGTAACGCCCAAGAGTTCAAGGTGGTCAGATTATAGTCTGGTATAACACATAGACTACTTTTTATCCAGGTCGGACCCAATTCTGAAGTCCACGCAGACAAAGTCGCGGGCAGAAGCTAGTATAATATAAACAGTAGAATTTCTAAACTAATTTGATAAACCATACCATCACGCCTGTACTCCCCGAAGGGTTCGGCAGAGGTGTACAGTACACATATACTAGTAATAAACTATGTACTACTACTACACAGAATACTAATAATATACCTATTTCACTGCCACATTTTTGATATTTGTCTTAAAAATATGACACAAATACAAATGATCACCTTGAACGTTCACTTACTTTGCATATACAACAAAGCCTCCAGCTAGTAAGAATAAAGCCATAGCTCCCCAAAACAGCCTGTCATCTTTGGGTGGCGGTGGTGGAGGTGGTGGTGGTAGTGGGCACGATTCACGCTCCTTAGGGCCCTTGCATTTTACAGGATTGGAGCATGGAGCACTGGCGGCTTTGTGTTTCAAGTTAGAAGGAAAACGGGTGATTGTCGCAATTTGGAAGTCTGCTGGATGACGGCGGTACTGAAAACATAATGGTTTCAAATCGTTTAAGAACCTACTATATATAAATATTTGTACATACCATCACGCCTGTATTCTCGGAAGGGTTAAGCAGAGATGTAATAATGTACACCCACAGTTCACCGGTATTGTTAGGTCCCATGTAAAGAGAATTTCACAATCAAAAACCCAATAACACTTTGCTCGACCTGGGAATCGAACCCAGGACCTCTAGCGTAGCAGTCGCGAACTACTAGCATAATAAGGCGTTTAAAGAATCTACTGTATAAATGTTTGTTATTATTTACAATTACCTACATTATTTGTGGATGGATGCGAGCTGCCCAAGACCGGGATGGTTGGCGCTCTTTGGGGGAGGCCTAAGTTCAGCAGTGGACGACAATAGGCTGATATGATGACATTATTTGTATATTGATTGTCACAACGCCACCTAAGCATTTACAAAAAAAAATTAAAACATTGACTTGAAGTGTCTTTAAAAGATTATATATTTTCAAACGTGGGAGAGCCATGCTTCGGCACGAATGGGCCGGCTCGACCGGAGTGATACCACGGAACATCACTCACAGAAAACCGGCGTTAAACCGGCTTACGTTGTGTTTCGCCGAGTGAGTGAGGTTACCGGAGGCCACATCCCCTTTTAAAAGGTCGGCAACGCACTCTTTACTCCTCTGGTGTTGCGGGTGTCGATGGGCGGCGGTAATCGCTTACCATCAGGTGACTCGTTTGCCCTCCTATCCCATAAAAAAAATACCGAGGAGTATGTTTGAATGCGCTAAAATTTAGAACTACGCGCACTATGACCCCCTGCGACAAAGGACATGTCCCTAGTGTGGGGCCTGTCTATTCAACCGACTTCGAGAAGGAGGAGTTTCTCTTTCTTTTTTTTGTATGTTTGTTACGCGATTGTTCCGTCAATTATGAACCGATTTTCATCATTCTTTTTTTGATCGGTAGGATTTTTGATCACAAAAAGAAATACAATACGTAACGACCCTGTTAATGATAAAATGATAACGTCGTCTAGGTATACGTAAAAATTTACTGGTTACTATAAATGTTATGTGCGAAAAAGTTTCGGAAGTCAGTGGCGAAATCAAAAGATCCGATCAAATCAATGGCATCGACTTTCGACACTGTTTCGCACATAACATTATTTTTTATGTTTTTGAAGGCGGTTTTACTCTTTCTTAATTAAATTTAAAAGAAATGATAATAAATAGTGGTAACGGTATTAAGTCCGCCTTATGTGCTACTTTTGTGCGTAGACTATGACTATGATTAGCGTGGTGTCCCACTGCTGGACAAAGGCCTCCCCCTCATGTCTCCTATCTCGATCTTGTGCTATTTATTAACAAGCAACCAGCTAGAACTCCTTTTAGCTTTTATTATTTATCTAATTACATAGTAGCCATCTTAGATGATAATGGAGATGCAACTCAAAATACGAAGTCTCTTGGTACTTACAAAAAGCGTCCTAACTGATAGCATGTAGGGCGTGGCTCTGAACATTATTTTTCTCAGGTATTGCTAAGGTTTGATGTCTAAAGAAATTTCAATTTGTGTTCTTTTTAATTGCTAAAGTATTTTAATTTCTTTTGACAGTTCTCATGTCGCTGTTGTTCTTGCAGTTCTTGCACTGAGTCCTTCACCTGTGTCTTTTAGTCTATTACTCTTTGATTGATTGTCAGCGACCTGCCAGTGGTAATTAAATGGGGATATATAATAAAACCTCAACACAAAATGATATTTTGTTTTTAGGCGTGTTCGAAAACTACCCTGACTAACCCTGCGGTCTATTGTGATTGCTACTAGAAAAGTTGAAACTCACCGCTTAACCGTGCGGCTGTTATATAAATTACAGGATCGAGCAAATTTATTTCGTCTGGGCTTAGAAGCTTCCTTATACGAGCACAGCACATGCGTATTAGCCGTCTACATTCTCCACTGACCTCCATAATACTATCCTCTATCAGAATAGAGTAAAATAGAGATCAGTGACATTCCCCCAGAAGGCGAAAGAGCCTCTTGAAAACGTCAACAGTATCAAGTCCTTGGAATATCCAGCTGCTAATGGAGAGTAAATTAACAAAAACCCTCCACTATAATCATAGTTCACCTCCGTAGCCTTGTGCATCGATTCTGAGTTCACCTGTTCAACCTGTATAGCAAGGGTCCATAGTAATGGCGATAGAACTCCGCCTTAAAGACATCCCTTGGATACCCTCATCACGAAGGGTCAATTTTGCTCCTGTGTGAATAAGCTAGGGGTTGACTAGTTATCGAAAGCACCTTCAATATTAAAAGCCTTCTTCACTTAGTTTATTGGATATGAGGGCAGCATTGTGGGCAGTTTTTGTTGATTTGACCTTACTGTAAGCTTGTTGGCTATGTAGATTTGTGATGCATTGAGATTTTTGTTATATACCTTTTTAGCCACTGATGTGCTGTGTTGTGTACCTATAGAGTATCTATTATAGAGTTCAATGTTTTAGCACTCTCTACATTGTCTGTGGTTTGAAAGACCGGTTGGTTGTAATCTCAGAGGGTTGTAATTTTTAATCTTTCCTGCAAACTCATAGGTAAAAAAATGCCTACATACACCGAACATACAACCTCCTCCTTTTTTTGAATTTGAAGTCGGTTAAAAGGATCACGACTAGAACTCATTACAATATCTTAACAATACAATATCTTAACAGCCTTCGGAGTCGCTTCCGAGCTGCACCACATAATCTCTCTGGGCGATTTAAGGGCACCTCCGTCCTTGAGGCAGAGTCACAATAGCGTCCTGCTTCAAGCGGATTAGTCCCTTTGTACGTCACATTAGAGATAGAGTTTGGAGAGGCTGATAAGTCCTCATCCATAATTTCAATCGTCTCCCCCAAGAAGGGAGAGTATGGTTCTTCTATTGAAGAAGATCGTTTTTTGCGTTTTATTTTATTTTTTCCTTCCATACGAATCCCACGAGCAGCTAGGGAACTAAAAATGCTCGTCGACAGAGCCCCGCATGCCGACAAGAGGACTAAAATACTACCCGATTCGTCCAGGTGTCGAGTAGCCACCGTTCACGACTGAGCTCCCCCTCAGCCACGCATCCCTCGGCACGGTATGAATGACACCTTGGATTGGGCAAACCACATACACACAACACACACACTCACTCATACAAGGCGCCCGGTGTTTTCTGTTGTATCTAATTCTGAAGGAATTAGACTAAAAACAGGGCAGCAACCTCGAGAAGGCTAAACCACCGGACTTGCCTTGGGGATCTACACGACTGTGGCGCTCTCCCCCAAGACCTCGCTCCCTTACCTCATCAGGAGGTAAGGTAGGCCTGCACCTATACTACCACGCAATGCAGAGCAAAGCATGTCGTTCTGCAACCGCAAAAGCATAGCCACAGCCCCGCCCCAACCGTATCTACCTCTCTAATTTGTTCAATCTAAGGTTCACAATCATCATGATCTCCTAAGTTGCCGTTACAATACAATGTCTTAGATAAAATCATTCCTATTCTGTTTTTATAAGATAATGCCTATCAGGACTCATATATTACATCTATGGTGAAACCTTATAGTTTTCAAGGCTATGGTAATGGCATATTTGAACCATATGGCTTGACCTCTCCTCTAGCATGGAAATTTTTGTACACTGAAATATTAATTCCTTTTTTTTCCTAGCTTTCTTGCTTTTTAGCTTGGGAAACTAAGGTACCCTACAACTAACCCCGTGCTTGCTCGTGTATTTTAACCTAGACCTGGAAATAATTTTTACCATATATTGTATGTGCCCTTATGTGCGCGTGCGTAGTAAGTACGCCGATCGCTCGAACGTTGCTCTAATCTATGAACCTTTCTTATTGTGCTCTAGTTTACTTAGTTCAACAGAATCCATTAAACGACAATAAAACAACAGACTGACATAAAAATCATCTTTTAATTTATACATACAATATTTTTATATTTACATAAATTACTAAAATTAAAGAAATCTTCCACAAATTCTCTTCGCTGGCACCATAATTTACTGAACCTAAATATTCTGATCTGTTAGTAATAAATGCAGACACTTTTGTGCTAACCGAACAAAATAATTTTGAAGAAACTACATTTATGGGTTCAAACAACTACCAGGTTTTACAATTTTTAAGGTACCGTCAAAGATACATGAATTTCAGCAACTAATAATTACGTAGATTATCGCATGAAATAAATAACATACTTTCGATAAAGTCACCTTAGTAGTTCCTTTTTGACCTTCTTAGTCCGGAACTCTAGAAATAAGGTATTTTATGCCTAATAGGTTATATGCCACAATATTTTCTAATAACATTGCACAGAACAGTTTAAACCAAGGCAGTTGGAGGTAAAATGCTAAATACTGAAAGCCGAAATAAGGGACAGATGGTAGGTACCTATTTAAATAATTTAATTCGACATATTTTGTTCAAGAGACCGTACTGGCCAAGGAGTGTTAATTGCGACATTATCACCTACAAATCTAAATCATAAGTTGACTGATAACAGGACTAAAGTTCTTATTGATTAATCAACAATCTGTATGTACTAGAGTAAAAAACACTGCTGTGAAGTGAATATTTTCCAATTGTTTGTCCTTAGCACATTAATTCAGATATTGGGCTGTTGTTATTTAGAAATCTAATGCATGATCATAAGTTTAATTCTTTTTGCATTATATTAATGATCTGTGCTAAAGATAACCAAAACCATTATGACTATATTGGTTATGGTGAATTCTTCGGAAAAAATCTGCAAGTTTCCAAATGTAACGGACGTCTGATGAAAGAAGACAACATTGTTGGAGTAAACTTATATTTTTATTGAAACTTTACGCCAACAAACACTTCATTACCCGTTACAATACGTTAATTACGGACTAAATTCCAAATGTGAAGCTATCAATCTTTATACTTAATTGAAGAACGAAATTTACGACAGAAGGATACGTACAGCGTATACCCCTCGGATTAACCGAGGGAGGACTAACACAATCCTTTCAATTTAGTCAAAGATGTGTGATATAACTTTACCCGACGCAGGAAGGGTAGCACGAACAGCCCATATCGATGGAGGAACGTGGCGGTTTATAGGTAGAGGAGGCCGGAGACGGAGGCGTGGGCCATGACGGTCTCGGCGGCCTGGCGGATCTCGAGGTGGCGCCGGGCCGCGTCCACCCAGGGCCGGGCCGCCGCGCGGGGCGCGCCCTGCAGCAGGTTCACGTAGCGCAGCGCCGCCGACAGGTTGTTGTGGTCCATGTGGTACCTGCACGAGTGCACAACCACACTAACAGTTCATGCCGTGATCAGACGAAAACGATAAATATCATTCGAACTTCGATATCTATTATTTATTTTAGTTTATGTGCACACTGCCGGTAGGGGACATTTTGCGAAAGGGACTTTCTGCCAAAGGGACACTCTGAGAAAAGAACATTCTGTGAAAGGGACAATCTGCTAAAGGGACATTTTGCTACCTATAGTCATTTTGAGAAGTGGTCATTCTGCGACAGAGCCATTTATTTCTGTAACTAGATCTTTTAAAGATACTTTTAGAAGAAAGAAAATTTATTCTGATTCACAACAAGACAAAACGAATAAAATTATATTTTACATGACTGTAGTGAATGTAGTGACAGTAGTGTACATCATTTTGTGTGACGTCAGAAAAGTCCTCTATCGCAGCATAGTGCTGCGGAAAGTGTGAACTAATACGTAATAGTTTCCCTGAGAAGCAAACTCAGAAGAATTAAAATTAAGAATTAATTCTGTTTTAAAGCCCAATCACAACAGTATCAAAATATCTGCGTTACACAATACAGGGCACTGTTTGCTTTGATGAAAGAGCCAGCGAGTCGGCGCGTAAATTGTTTAGCTCGATCTATAGGGAGTTAAAAAAACCAGAGGGCTTAGACAAGTGGCATAAACGCTAATCGAATAGAATAGAATAGAATTCTCAATGTATGGGAATGACACTAGCTTACGATATGTAATTTGAGCCAACGAATAGAATTAAAAATTAGTAGCCAAATGTCCATTTAGTCTATTCGTTTAAACGAAACGATAGGGAAGTACATTATTCTCCTTAAAATCCTAGCCGAGTGGCACTTTTGACAAACGAATTCGCTTGCTAGCGTTCGACACCTAGCGAACGCCAGCACCTTGTAGATAACGCTACAAAATGGTGGATCTTTGATCAGCTGAACGTGAAATTGTGTGATTGTTTTTGTTTAATTACGTATTTAGTTTTATTTTTCGTCAAAATGCATAACCTTAGACTAATGTGGGCTGCGCATAATGAAGAAGTGTGGTTGAAACGACGCCAAAGAAACATTTATCAGTGTTTGGAGGAAATTAGTGTAATGCCCGATTATTTGTTTATCGAAAGATTTAGACTGGACAAAACAACATTTAGGAAGCTTTGACGAGATTTACGTGTTCATACATTATTGCGAGGAACTAAAGAAATTCCCTTGGAAATAAATAAATCATTACTACTTATAGGTAAGGTCATGTAATGTTATGTACAAGAAGCGTAAGATAGGTGCATAGTAACGTGCCTATTTACATGTTTGTAATTTTTTCTAGGTCCTTTGTACTCTGAGCTTCTTGGCTACAGGGTCAAAGACAAAAAACAAATCATATAATGTAATATATAATCTTATTAAAGAAAACTTATAAAAATATCTATTTCTCACAAAATACTATTCAAATTTTAGCGCACTTCACAATGATATTTTAAAACGAAACCATAGAGTACGTCCGACTTTTAGCGTATGATGGAATAGGCTGAGCGTTCGACAAGTCTTTGTACGCTTGTCTACCAAATTATTATCGATATCGCTAAGGCGTAAGCGTTCTTCGACATAGAATAGATACGGAGCGTTTGCCACTTGTCTAAGCTTGCAGCTAACTTTCTATTTAGCCGCAGCCAGTGTGGTTTCCTATAATCATGCATGAAAATTTAAAAAAAAATTATGCCTCACGGAGCGTTACATGAGAACCGGTTACAAAACCATACCGGTTATGAAAATTGCCTGGCGCTGGCTTGGCTAGCTTAGCTAGATAGCAAGAATGTCTAAAAGGATCATCATTTACGGAAGCTTTTTTAGTGAACCCCAAACATTTACGATAAGAAGTTTCAAAAAAAGAAGTAACTAAGATACCATAGTATACTAAACACACATTACATTTTGACCCAAAATATTATGTTATTCATATTTATCAGACAGCGACTTCTGCGATCCTGAAAATGGGCACCGAATGGTAATACATCTGCTGTTTTAAACATTACTACAACTTAACTGTGACCAAATTCCTTGACACACGATTTTCAACCTTTTAATCATTCATTTTACGGGTAGGATTCGGACAATTCTGCGGCGTAAATATGAATACCATTGGATTTTTCTCACACAGATCCGCGGATTTAGATCTTGGATTATGATTAATGTATAAATAAAACTTGCCTCGCCCTCTGCATGATGTCAAACGTGTCTAGCTTCGTGAAGTCTGTAGGCTGGTTATCCAACTCCTCCTTAGGGATTTCAGCGAACTGCAAGAAAAATATAGAGACATAAGTAAGCCCAAAGGTAATGTTCTCTTTCGTTTTTGTTCTAGTTAGCTGCTCCGAACGGCTGCGCAGATCAAGAATTACATACATCATCATCATCAGCCTATATTCATCCACTGCTGGACGTAGGCCTCTCCTAGTGAACGCCGATCTTCGGCTTTCCTCATCCAGTCGCTGCCCGCAAGTCGTCACTCCACCTGGCCGGCAGACACTACGTTTGCCTAGACGCGGTCTCCACTCGAGAACTCGTTTGCTCCAGCGTTTGTCGGTTTCATACACTCACTTACTTATTTCCATTGGAGTATTTGCATGAAATAGTAGGATAGGAATCTAGATTAATGGTATCCGATTTTTTTTTATTCGAGATAGGCTTACGCTTGACCGCCAGTTCGCCTGATGTCAAGCGACACTGCGATCTATGGTGGAGCGCGCTTGCCTAGAAGAAACCGATTCACACGTGATTTAAAAAGACCCAGATTATATCTATCGGGAAAGACCCACTCGGGAAGCATATTACACATTTTAGCGGTACGCATGATAAAAGTGGACTTGAAGCGTTTCGTTCGGGATTTTGGAAGCGATTCATAACACAATTTAATTAAAATCTTTGTGAATTACGATTTATTTTGGTATCGGGAAATTCGTTCCGCCGGTCCCTTAACATGTGATTACATAATTCATAAGTTAATTGGTTTCCTTCCTTATTTTAAGGAAGAAACTTACTCTCTTAAACAGCAGTAGTGACTGTAGCCAGGACATGAAGTAAACGGGCAGAGTAGCGCCCTCGCGGCCAATCAACGCCACCTTCACCGCTGTCTTCTCCATCTGAAATGTTATCAGTTATGTTCCTGCTCCAGCCAGTGTCGAAATTGACCTTAAGTAAAGCGTTAAAAAACAACATCATAATTATTAATAATATTTTATTTTATTTTAATATATTAATTAATATTTAATATTATCTAAGAAAAATATTATATTATATAAATAATTATGTACATTTACATGGGATTGGGAAAATCGAGTTTAAGACGGGGCGAAATAAATTCTAAAACAAACACCGATATTAATTTTAGCATTAAGTTAGTGTAATAAAACGATATTACGATCGTGATATTTCCATAGATCGCGATCATACGGATGAAATTAGTGAGGAAAAATAGGACTACCTTATCGAACCTGTCTTGCAGCGATTTCTCAGTGGCGATGCCCTTCTCGCGAACTTCGGGAGGGATGCCTTTTAGAACAGTCTCGACCAGCTTGTCATCCTGACCTAGAACATTTACATAATCATTTTTTTAAGAAACAGAAGTAGAAGTGTTTTTTTTTAATTGAAAATAGGCTTGCTCTTGACCTCAATCTTGCCTCCGGGGCAAAGATGAGGTCTACGGTGGAGCGAGTACACCAGGAAGATGCCTGTTCATCCTACTTAAAAACTAAGATAAACTTGTCACTGAATCTTGTCTGACCTAAATTGTTAAGTGTTATTGGGTTTTCCATTGCAATTCTCAGAAGCAGCTCGGAGTCTGGATTTGTCCGGTCAATGGCAATTGGCTCGTCCCCGCGCGAACTGTGAATGTACATTAGTACTCTGCCTAACTCTTCGGGGAATACAGGCGTGATGGTATGTTATGTTTGTTCTATCATGTTTGGCAACACTAACCGGCTTTTTCGAGCGCTCGCAGTTCGTTGTCGACCTTGGTGTTGGCAGCAGCGCGGCGCGTGGCGGCCAGCAGCGCTTCGGCTGCCGCCCACAACGACTGCGACCTTCTAGCTTCCGCTTCCGCCGCAGCACGCTCTGAAAAGATTACAATCATTAGATCATCATCGTTATCTATATCTATATATAAAAGAAGAACCTGACTGGCTGACGTATCAACGCACAGCCGAAACTACAGGAGCTAGATCTCTGAAAGTTTGCATGCTGGTTCCTTTTGCACTGTAGACAAGCACTAAGAAAGGATTTTTGGTAATTCAACCCCTAACATGTCGAAAAAGGGGGTGAAAGTTTGTACGAAAGTACACACACTACCATGCGTTTGACACACACATCGTCAAGATATGTACAGCTGTCATTCTCTGCTGACATTTTTACAATTATTTTCTTCCTATTCATTAGACTTAACATCACACAACATTTTATGATATGACACCTTCATAGTAATAATAATAATAATAGGTTTCTCTCTCTGGGACCCTGACCATCGGTGGCTTGGACCCTGCTCCCGATGCCGATGGGCTACTATTTTTTATATTTTTAAATGTTTTTCTTATTTTTATAAAAATATTTAAAAATATATACAAATAAGTTAAAATAATAAATAAATGGAATAATAATAATTTATTGCCCAAAAGAATAATAGTGTAGGTACAGTGGGCAGAGTATATTTTAGAAACGAAAATTATCTAAGTACGCAGACGATGTTGCGCACGGGAAGTCTAGTCAACCCATATATAGTCACACTACTGGGCTATTATAGTTCAATCGTTAGATACGTCTTTTAAATCAAATATTAAAAGCTCCACAGGCTTTTTTAGGGATTTTGAATGGTATGCAAATGCCAAAGCATATGTGGTCGACAGAACACGAGTGTCGGCCGTACGCAAGTGTAGATAGTGGTCGCGTGTCTTGAGATCGCGAGTGTCGATAAAACGAAAATGTCGACAGTAAGGGAGACTGTACACGAGTGTCAACCGTATCTAAGAATGTCAACAGTACTTGTAAATGTCGATAGTATTTTAGAATGTTGATAATACTCATATGTCGACAGTACGTGAACGTATCCAAGGTATGCGAATGCATGTGAACGTACACAAGTGAGAGTGTCGACGGAACGCAAGTCTCGAGACTACACCGGTGTATCGCGTGTGGCGCGAGTATCAACTATACGCGAGTTATATAATATGGTTTGCTTAGGTGTAATACTCACGTTTCAAGGTCTGCTCGATAGCCTGCAGCTTGCCGGCCATGGCAGCCAACTCCTTCTTGAACAACACTCGCTCTGCCTCTACTTTCTCGGAGACGTCACGGTTGAAGTGAGCCATTAGCTATGAAATAAAAAATTAAAATAAACAAATAACAGCTACTAGCACAAGGAGACAAAATAAAATACATATATACACAATACTACAAAACTGATTGCAGAATTTAACAACATTAATAAAATATGCAAGGAATCCCCACTTAACCCATATATGTTTGTAACGAATAAACTCAAAAACTACTGGACCAATTTCAAAATTTCCTTTTACAATTAGAATGCTATATTATCCCTTAGTAACATATGCTATATTTATTACTAGAAAAAAAATAGGGATCCCTATTAAATCTTCTATAATGTCCACCCGCGCGAAGCCGGGACGAGCCGCTAGTTTGTTATAAAAAGCAGCTCAGTAAGAAAGATGAGTTTTGCTATTAAATGTTCCAAAAGCTCTGTCTTAATTTCTACTGCGATTTGTGAAAACCTAAAACTGGCTTACTGATGTTAACTTAAATATAAATATATAAGTTAATAAAAATAGAAAATTATCTATGATAATAAATATAGTAACACTT
Organism: Acronicta aceris; assembly: GCA_910591435.1. Lineage (NCBI taxonomy): Eukaryota > Metazoa > Arthropoda > Insecta > Lepidoptera > Noctuidae > Acronicta > Acronicta aceris. The sequence continues at coordinate 5,225,047 of OU342780.1, read as the reverse complement.
AATAAATAAATGGAAATTGCCAAATATAAACTATATACAAGACAAAACATAAGCCTTCATCCTCTCTCTTAACTTTATATTTATTTTAACACCTGTTAACTTTGTGGAGAATTGAGTATTGGCCACTTTTTATGTCTCATCTCATTATAAGTAGCTCTTAGTTTTCTTATGCAAATAAATAAATAACCTTAAATATCTGCCGATTCTGTGCCAAGGCCTATAGACAAGTTATAATTTAACGTTCGCATCAACAACTGAATAGAAACAAAATATATCTAAATGGCGTAAACTTTCGACAAATTGGGCGTTCATAAAAGATGAGTTTTATAAGTTTACCGTGTCAATATGTGTCTGTCTGTTGCATCGTGGCGCCCAAATGAATGGACAGATTTTGATTCAGTTTTATTTGTTTCAAGGGTGACTTGATCGAGTGTTCTTAGCTATTATTTAAGAAAATCTGGCCAGTCGTTTGAAGATTATAGGCTCTTTTCTGGTGTGATTGATTTGAAATTTGGTATCCTGTTACTTCAATGATATTGCCAGAACATGGTAGTCTTGTCTAGATGCTGCCGGAGTTCTTTAAAATTTTAAATACAATGTTTATGTTCGTTAGTGGGTTTGAACGGTAGATTGGCACTTGTCTACAGTTCCAGGTCTCCCTTGCACAGTACTGTGCGATAGAGATGACACGAGATGAGACGTTATAAAACTATTATTTATCGACTTTCGTCATACCTCCTTCTCTTTCTTTGCGAGTCTGTCCTGCAACACATCCTGTTGAATCTCGCACTGCTTTTTGAGTTGTTCCTTCATGTTCCTGTTGGCTTCAGCCTGGATTTGTATGCTCTGGAAATTAATACAATTTGAGAATCTCCTATTTTGTTTGAAAAGTAATGTTTTTTTAATCTGTATGACAAAAAGACAGTAACACTGATTAAGAGAACTCGAAAATTTACTGGATTTTCAATTCAGTACATTTCTTGCAGTTTACATACTATGAACATAATAGCATAAAAGGAAAACACGATAGCATGTCATTTTCTCGATAGAAAAAAATCGTAAAGTAGGCTCTAATTATTATTTACTATTTTCAGTAGCATTACAATATTTTAACGAATTAGATTACGCCATTATTTTTAAAACATACTAAAAAATCATATCTAGTTTTCTGTAAAACAGTTTTTTAATATATAGCGTAGTTTTGTTTACATAACCAAAAATGTTATTTGTCGCTTATGTAATTTATTTCCGAGCGCAAAATTCGAGAATTTATATGCAGTCAGACTCCCCTCAATGCTGCTCAGTCCGCTAACGACCATTATCAGCGACGGGTCTATGTCAGAGGAGCTCCTGCGCCCAGTATAAGCTGACCTTCGATTATATGCCTATACAATGCGAAGTGAGCATATACTGGAAATTTAGCTTGACGTGTAGCTTGACATTTAGCAAAATATAATAAAGCTGCGGAGTCGTGTTTGAATTTTATGAAATTAATACCTTTTAGTTTATTAACCGACTTCAAAAAAAAACCCACGACGATTGTTATCGTAAAAGGATTACCTAAATAACATTTTCGAATCCCCCGACTGAATAAAATGTAAATCAAAATCAAATCATTTATTTCTTTGCAAACATGGGTATAATACATAGATCTTGAAGATTTTAAGGTTCTCCATATTTTGCCAATAGATGGGCATGCAAAATAATTAGTAAAACAATTAAATTAATCCATTGAAAATATAACAAATCCAAAATTTTAAAATAAATTTAAAATGCAATTATAAAGTCAACTTAATGCTACGAAATGTAGCATAGAAATGCTATGATGTGTCGTGTAGAACTCAATGCAAACCAAAACTCCCAAACTCTCGAGCTGCGACTGAGAATTTCATAGAAAAACTCAACATATTTGCTCGACTTGGGAATCGAACCCAGGTCGTCTAGCGTAGCAATTGCGCTTGGGACCACTAGACAAATAAGGCAGTAGACACTTTCAGTCGCACTTTTTAGGCCTTACGTGCTAATCCATGGATAACACGATGTGTTAAGAATCGTCACCCATTCATACTAACCACGGAAAACGCAGCGTTATCGTTCAGATCGGTTTATCAGCTTAGTTACTTAGCGACACGTTTTGACGTTTGGCGTAGCGGCTGAACGATCGGCTTCTGCGCCACGTGTTGTGGGTTCAGTGCCCACACAGATCAATTATTTGTATTTGTACAGGTAGTTGTTCCGGATCTGGGCGTTGGTGTATATGAGAATTTGTGTTTCTAAACGTACTCACGATACTGTAGAAAATAATAGAGTGGGGCAACAATCTTTAAAAAAAAATAAGACGAACCCCTCCCCATTACTATACAAATACCTAAAGATCAAGCTTTTTGTTATGGATTAACTCGGCAAACGACGAGCTGACGAGCCACCTGATGGTAATTAGTCATGGTCGCCCATGGACACCTGCAACACCAGAGGAGTTGCTGATGCGTTGCCGATCTTAATGAGCCCCTACGGACTGCAGACTGCCAGAGCCGCAGCAACCGAAGGGAACTGGCTCTTACGTGCAAAAGCCGAAACACACACCAAGGTGCGCCCCAAGAGGTGCTACTACCGAGCAAGTATGAAATATAATTTTATTACCTTCTTCATAAAATCCTCCTCCCGGGCTAATCTCTCCTTGTTTATTATATCGTCCACTTTAGCTTCTATTATAGATTTTTCGTCGTGACCTGTAACAACCAAACTTTTTTAACTAAACTTAAATTTTATCAACCATCCATATGCGTTGTGTTACAACAGTTCTGGAGAATACACTCGTTTATTTTGATACAAGACTCCACTTACATTCAATAGCCCTGTTTATCTTGAGCTCTCGCACAGTTTGCAACTCGGCTATTTGATTCTGCAGGAATTGTATCTGAAACAAATTTAAACATAAGAACATCACACTGCCTCATTATCCTCCTGGGTTCTATCCCCAGGTCGAACAGTTTTATTGGGATTTTCTAAGAAATTCTCAGTAGCAGCTCAGAGTCTGGAATTGTACCCGGATAATGGCAATAGGCTCGCCCCCTATTACGTGGGACCTAAAACATACCAGCGAACTGTGGATGTACATTAGTACACCTTTACCACATTAGTATGCCTGTATGTTTCTGAATATAACATCTTCCCAGGGCTGTCTTTAACTTATTGGAGACCTTGGGCACTTTAGGATACTGGGGCCCCAGTGAAAATGATATGTCAGGGGACTATTTTATAAACAAACGCAAAAAAAGAAAGCAGTGGGATCTAGGAGGCCCCTTTGGATGGCGTGGCCCTGGGCACATGCCATATTGCCTAATGGAAGAGAGTCCTGCATTTGCCATAAGGACCCGTTTTTATTAAGAAATGAAATTTTAAACGTAAATTGTGAGCTATTTACGTTTAAAATTTCATTTTAAACCATTGAATACTTTGTATCTTACGGCAAATATTTGTATTTTTTTTATTATGGGTGATGACTGGATAAAAACATATCATTATATTCGGTCCGTCAGTTATATTATCCAAAAATATCGAACACGTATTTTTATCAAAATAATAAGAATTGACAAAATTAAAGAGCATCAAAGTTCCGGAGTGGGAGGTTGTGACGTCACTATTTCGTTAAAATTGTACGATATCGTGACGTCACGCGGAACTGAAATGCACTGTATCGCCATCATCTTTTGTTTGTTAAACAAAAGGAGAAATACGTGTACACACATTATCTACCCTAATATTATAAAGAGGAAAGATTTGTATTTTTTTATGTAACTTAAAAACTACTGGACCGATTTCAAAAATTCTTTTGCCGTTAGAAAGCTACATTAACACTGAGTAACATAGGCTATATAACGTCACGCTACGCCTCTTAGGAACGCAGCGCGGATGAATCCGCGAGCGGGTCGCATTTTTTTTATAATTTAACTGACGGTTCAAACAAAATTTTGGAAGAAGGATTTAAAAAGTACATTAATTCAGTCGATCGCCCGGCGCCCAAGAAGATTCATTTTACATCGTAAAAACATACATAAATACAACAAATATATTTATAATAAATAACATCATACCCGCTTCAGTGTGTACATTAACAATAAATCGGTGTCTGTTTTGATGTCTAGTTTGCGAGCACAAAGGTCGATACCGGGGAAAAGCGCTTGAAGCTCATCCTTGAACATACCGCGAGCTGCTTCCACCTGTTGACCAAATTAAAACGTGTGGGTTTATTCTATAACTTTCAACAATAAAAAAATATCCAATGAAATCAAATATCCTTTTTGTCATATCTATACCTATAATAAAATTGTAAGAAGCCGATGTCTGTACATTATACATAGATATTCAAGAAAAACTAATGGGGGGCCAAAATAACAATTCTTGGATTTTTTGTCTGTCTGTCTATCTATTTGTACGACCATCATTCATGGAATTGAATGCAGTTTTCACTGGTGTATTGAGGTTTAACTTAAAATCTGTAGCATGTTTCATCTTGATACGGCGCCCGCCTAAAATCTTTTTGGGATGTGAGTGAAACTGCGGACAACAGCTAGTGGTTAATACATTTGTTTCCGATACAATACTCAGTTAGGCCAATAATTCATTTTTTGTTAAGCAATAGTATTTGTGACATTTAACTGTAATAATATTCACAATTTGATACTAAAATAAAAACTTGGCTCATAAATCATAATCTTCTTCTTAACGAGTCGACACCAAATGTAAAGAGACGAGAATAAATAATTGAAAAAAATATCAAACTAAATTGGCCCAGTATTCCGCTACGCGCATGGCGTTTTCTGTAGCGGCCATTGGGTCACGCCATCAACAAGGCCATACATGCCACGATATAATTTTGTCGTGTTTTTCAATAAGCCTTCCGTTTCTAGCACATACCTTATTCCAGTACTTCTCGCTGAGGACGGACTTCTCGTTCTCCTGATTGAAGTCCTTCTCGGCGGCTGTGAGGTCCGCGCGGAACTGCTTGATGTACCGCTTAGTCATGGCCACGATCTCCGGGGGCGCCTGCACTCCCGCCAAGATCATGCGGTCCAGGGTTTCTGGGATACACGTACAAATAGTCCACTTTAATCATGCGTACCGCTGAAATGTGGAATGCGCTTCCCGAGTCCTTCCCCAATAGACATAAGTAATCTGGGTGTCTTTAAATCACGAGTGAATGGCTTTCTTCTAGGCAAGAATCAGCATCGTAGATCGCAGTGTCGCTTAACATCAGGCGTACTGGCGATCAAGCGTAAGCCTATCATGAATAAAAAAAAAATAAGTAGGCTCCGAACAAAAAAACTACCAGAAATTTCTATACTAGGTACTTTGTAACGCGACTTCTGTTTGGAAAACATTGCTTAAATCATTAAAACTTGGTCAGTTTCTATAAAATAAATAATCTCACCATATTTTTGAGTGGACTGTAAATTTTTAAGCGTTTTGTATAATATTTTCAGAACCTATGAGCACACCAACCAAATGTATATGGGACCTAGGAAGTACATTCAATCAGATAAAAAAATTGTTTAACGCTCCAAATGAGTAATTAGCCTCTAGGTCTGATTTGTTGCACAACCTGTATACAACTATTTTTCGTGTGAAGGATTTCTATCAGCACTACCAAGGGTAGTTTTTTAGCCTAGTTACTAGCACTTACCAATAGCACATCTGGCTTTACTTGCAGCCTCTTTAGCTTTCTTATAGTAGGTGTCCTTCTGTAGCGTTGATCCTTGCAGTGTCGAGTAATATTTCTTGTCTAAGTCGTCGATAGATGCTTCGATGATCTGAAAGTACAATACAACATGAATCAATAAAGTATATTATTATATATACATATAGTACCTGGGCTATCGAAATCTGCTAGGGCCCAAATTTCCAATATCAATTATATCAGAATGGTCATTCAGTAGCGCTAAATCAAAGTCAAAGTCAAATATTACAGGTACTTTTGTATTGTCAAAACTAGGTGCACGGTTCCAAATAGTGGGTCTTATGGAGAAGAACCTGCAAGAAATAATTAATATGCAGTACAAAGTAGGCTACGATCGCCTCCCAAAATGACAAGGACTGACAGATTTCGTAGACCAAAATGACATAAGGACTGACAGATTTCGTAGACCAAACTGCCAAAAAGCAACAATTCTGTAGCCATTGAATGCTGATGCAAAAAAACTTTGTGGAACGCAATAAATGAATGAATACTGAATACTGATTTAGATACAATAAAATATTAGACTTGGGATCGAGGACAGATGTAAAATGTCTAGTTAGATTTATTTTGTGAGTAAGTCAAATTTGTTGCTTTATGGGTGAAAAGAAAGAGAAAAATAATTTTCTCAAAAATGAGGCTTAGCTACATTAACTTTGATTGTCCCCGTATAACCTCACACTGCATAATTTCAAATTTAAATGAATTATTGATTGACTAGTAGTACCCCGCAGTCACCCTCCTTTTCAGCACCTTAGGGGTTGAATTTCCAAAAATCCTTTCTTATCGGATGCCTAAATCATACAAAGAACACACCCTCCAAGCTTCAGGTCTCTACGATCAGCGGTTTAGGCTGTGCGTTGATCCGTTAGTCAGTAATTCAGGACAAAGCATTTTATATATGAGTCGCTCGCAGACACTGTGTTGCAAAAGCGGATTTTTAGTTGGTAAAAGACCAATTTATCCTGTCGCCGCTCCCGTTGGCAGATTATCCACGAGTATTTACAAAAATAAAAAGGCTTATTGACACTGAATAATACCTTGAACAGAGACTTATTGTATTCGGCACAGAACTGCGTCGCCAGCTTGTAGTTGTCTATGGCGACCTTGGTGTTCTCGTGCATGTCGTGCTCCAGCTCCACCATGTCCTTGGTTATGTTCACCTTCGGCCGGGTCTGGGGCTCGCACTTATCCGTTTGGATCAGTGTCGCTGCAATATAATTGTAATTTAGACCTTCCGTATCCGAATTGTGGTTAATAGTGTATCCGAATGTATTCAACCGAGTATGTATCCGAATGGTAGAAAACGAATGTGAAGAGGTGAGTTGGAAGTCCAGCAACCAGATAGTTGAATCTATTTGTGACGTATCAGAATAGCATACAACTGTGATCGATACCTATATGGACTGTTTGGCACAGGTAAAATTTATGTGTTCGCCTATATGCTTCTACGGCATTAGGAACTGAATCTAATTGGCCGAACGAAATTGTTACTGAGAATTTCATAGAAAGACCCAAAACACTAGTCAACATGGGGTGTGTTGCATAGGAAAATATGAATACGCCCATCGGCGTTTGCAATACCCATTTAGAACTTGTCACTCAAAAACTTCCAAAAGGGTGTTTTTGGGAAAAAAAAGCTATATTATTGCACTCTTATCAGATCGGCATTTGCCGCCCCAGATAAGGGAATAAAAACGCCTCGCGGCGTTAGTCGCACGAATGCAATTTCTTAAATAAAATAAAATGAACATAAATTAAAAAATCCCTGTTAGGAACAATGGACACTTACCTTTAGTTTCAACTTCTGGCTTTTGCAAAACTTTTTCTTCAACATACAATGGTTCAAACGACGGCGGCGGCACTGTTACGTAAACACACATCTACTCATTAGGTTAGTAGGTATTTATTAATGAATAATAATGTGCCTACAGTACAGGGGAAATTATAATTAGTGATGGGTTTTAATGTAAATTAATCATGGTGTAAAAACATCCAAACATTTATTTTTTATACAGCAATGTAAATCAGATTTTTCCGTAGGATAATTTTAAGACGCTCGCGAATAAATTTGTTTACAGTTCACATCCGATTAAATCTGATCTGACAGCTGCATCGGACATGTCGCGAGATAATGGCTTGTGAAGACAAATAGAAAGAGAGAGACAAAACAAATCGAACACAAGAATCGGATGTGTATTTTTTTTTATATTTTACGCCGTTCACGGCAAGCCATACGAGTTCCCTTTATTTAAATAATAATATTTTTTGTATTTTAACTGTGTTCAACGAACAAAATGACAAGACGACACGTTTGGCGTAGCGGCTGAGCGATCGGCTTCTGCGTCACGTGTTGTGGGTTCGATCCCCACACGGAGCAAACATTTGTATGATCTACAGGTAGTTGTTCCGGGTCTGGGCGTTTGTGTATGTGAGAATTTGTGTTTGTAAACGCACCCACGATACAGGAGAAAATCCTAGTGTGGGGCAACGTTTTTTTAAAAAGCAAAAAAATAAATATATATATTTGTGACACCGATTCTAATCTCTGGGGACTAAATGGCCATTTTTGATTGAACATAATGTGAATCACGGACACAGGCTACACATCGTGTCATACATTATAGCTAAAAGCGAACCCATTATAAGCTGAGCATTTACAAAAAGGCAATGCAATGCGAGGTCAGCTTATATCGGCATCTTACTCGTATATCACGTTATGTAGGCATAGGTCCGTAAATCATAGTGTTCAGACAAACAAAACATAATGACAGTCGTATTCAGGAGACGATAGTTATGTGTTTTCAATATCATGAATGCTTAAATAATGATGTCAAACTCACATGTTCGATAAAGCTGATTTACATTACGAAATTAGTGGCATGACATTCGTTTTATCAAAAAATTGCGCATGGCACGAATCTATTTCGGTGTCAAGAAATAGTGTACTAGTGTCGTGAAATTAATCTTATGCCACTAATTTAAATCCGACTTAATAGTCGCGTCTCGGAATTGTAAGGATGCTTTTTTACGACGCACAAGGATGCATTTATGAATTTTGATATACCTTTTTTACGTGGGAGAGCCATGCTTCGGCACACATAAAACCGGCGTTAAACAACGCTTACGTTGTGTTTCGCCGAGTGAGTGAGGTTACCGGAGGCCCAATCCTCTTTTAAACGGTCAGCAACGCACTTGTGACTCCTCTGGTGTTGCGGGTGTCCATGGGCGGCGGTAATCGCTTACCATTAGGTGACCCGCCTGCTCGTTTGCTCTCCTATCCCATAAAAAAAAGAAGGACAATAGGCTATGTTTTGCTTAAAGTGTGATTTGAAACGTGAGGGTGAGCATCCATGTTAGTTTCTATCGTATCTATCTAAACTACTACAGTATTAATGACGTGGCATTAGGTTCACACAGTAATATTCTCTACATTACTCACACTGATAGTCCTTCTTAGAAAAAACCTTCGCGGCATCTTTCTCTATGTCCTGCTCTGATCTTGGCGTCACTTCTGGAGGTGAGATACCTTCCTGTAAGCATTGACACATATTAAAGTTAATAATAAATAAGTTTTTAAGAGAAATTAACAATTTTTTTTTTTAATTATGACAAACTTTCTATCAAATAATCTCAAAAAAATCTCTAAAAATCTCCGTCTTGTTCCTGTTTTTTTTTAAGTTTAAGAACAACTTTTATTTCTCATAAAGAACCAGTCGTTTTAAAAAAATATCAAACATACGCACTTATGGGTCAAACAGAGAACCAGCTTTTTTTGAAGTCGGTTAAAAAGTACGTATTTGTGGTAGATGCATCAAGATAGAATTTACTTTATCTATATCTATAATAAAATTGTAACAGGCTGATGTCTGTACAATTTTTGCATTAAAGATATTAAAGAAAAAGTAATATGGGGGGTTTTTATAGAGCAACAGAAGCTAAAATATCAATATTTGTCTGTCCGTCTGTCTGTATGTATGCACATACGCGCATCACGCAAAAACTCCTCCATATAATTGAACGCAGTTTTCACCAATGGATTGCTAGAGGACTAACTTAAAATCTGTCGCATGTTTTATCATGATACGCCGCCTAGAATCGGACTTATAGTATGTTAATCTTTTTGGGATGTGAGTGAAACTGCGGGCAACAGCAGCTAATTTTAAATAAAAACAATACTTGTGCGTTAGCATTCATGGCCATTCAAAAATGAAATTAGTTTTTTTATCGTTTTTTCTGTTCAAACTATTAATCCCTTGAGAGTCATGGACCAATTGGTCCAAAAACAATAGATTTTTTGTTGTGTCTGGAATATGACGCTCGCGTTATTAATATAAATATGACAACAAAGTAAAATAGGTAGAGTAGAATCATAAATTAATAACACTTGCCTTGCCAAAGATGAAGTGGCCGAGATATGTGGTGGTCCGGCTGAACTGGTTCCCGATAGCCTTCCAGTAAGTTGTGTTCTCCTGGTACACTAGAGCCACAAAGTCATTAGCCCAAGGGACGTTTGACTCTAGCCAGTTGCGGGCGTCTGGGCTGCTCCTGTTAAGAAAGGGTTTTTTATCCATTGATAACAATTTTGTTGGTACTAGAGATGGGTGCATGCTCCAAAATTAGACTAATTTATTTATTTATTTATTAAGATTTTAGTATTGTTCTCAAGTGATATAATTGTTTTTATTGAGAATAAAGTTTCTTTAACCCTTAAAATCCTTACTAATATTATAAACATGAAAGTTTGTGAATATGGATGGATGTTTGTTACTCTTTCACACCAGAATGGCTGAATGGATCTGGATGAAATTTGGCACAGAAATAGATTATAGTCTAATTAGTCGACTTAATAGTCTAGTCTATTAAGTTTTCATAAGTGTATGAAAACTTAATAGACTGATGATGATATTATATTAAAATATACACTTTATGTGGCCCGATTTAAAATAAAACATAATGAATTCATAAATAAAGCAATGAGGCCATCAGCCATGTTTGTAAATGTCATAAAATGAAATAAAGTTTTCAAAATTTGACAGATGAGATGACATTTATGATTGATATTGCCACCTGAATACCTGTTAATTAAGCTTGGCAGGTAGGTATCACAAATGACTGAATGTTATTGAAAAAAATCGACTTATCATGTACAAACTAAAAATTCAATGTTAGACTAAATCTCAAATCACTAATTTAATATACCTATTATTTTTAAATAGATCAACAGCCCTCAAAAATTCACACCACCCTTCACTGCCACCTTGTTATTATTAAAAATCCTTACTAATATTATAAACGTGAAAGTTTGTGAGTATGGATGTACGGATACTCTTTCACACCAGAACGGCTGAACGGATCTGGATAAAATTTGGCACGCAGATAGATTATAGACTGGAATAGACTACTTTTTATCCAGGTCGGACCCAATTCTGAAGTCCACGCAAAGTCGCGGGCAGAAGTTAGCATACATATTATAATGATTATCTTTTCACTTGAGGATTCTAGATAATTTGGTATGAGTGTTATCTCATAGTTACGCCAATTTTCAGATATGCAATTAATTACCAATGTATGCTTAAATTACGGTGCATGTACACAAAGTTCTTGAAGTGAGCCACCCTAATATCATCATTATAATATATAAAAAATAAAATATTAGAATTTTTTGAAAACTTTTTCCAAATTGTGGGCTTGTGATAATCGCGACATAACTATTCTATTTGTATATTATTAAAGTATATGTATTGTCTGTGACTGTCTCATTAGTATAGTGGTCCCAAGCGTGACTGCTACGCTTGAGGTCCTGGATTCGATCCCCAGTTCGAGCAATGTTGTATTGGGTTTTTCTATGAAATTCTCAGTAGCAGCTCGGAGTCTGGATTTCTGACAGCACACATACCATACATCATTCATCGTGATACTATTATAATTAGGTAAATGGATAGAACACATGAAGGCTTACTTAGCATAAACAACAGCAGCTCCAGTAAGTAATGTGGCCCCGACTGCTCCCCAAAGTAGTTTGTTTGATTTGGGACGAGCAGGCCTCGCCTGGCATTTGTCTTTGCTATCCTGCGTCGCGTATTGCCGCTGCGGAGCGCGCATTACTATCAAGGCGGCGCAGGAGCCATCGCCCATATGCCGCCTTACCTGTATGTTAGAAAAATAAATTTTTAGTGGCATATATAGGTTAAACCACAGATTATAACTGTTAAATAACTGCATCATTAGTCTACTATGGGCAACTGCTACGCAAGCGGTCTTAGGTATTTTTTAAAGCTTACTAGCAATGTGGGTCGCACTTTATTAGTATTGTTATTAACCCTTTGTGCTAAGCTAAAGCTTGTATTACGAGTGGGTTCACATTGGTAAGGCAATGGGTGGGTTTCAACCACATTATCACAAGTCCAACACCCTACCTGTTGATTGGTTAGTATGATTCCTAGATTATGCAAAGTGTAAGGTATTGGGATTTTTATAAAATTCTCAGTAGCAGCACAAAGGATGGATTTGTGTCCAGTTAATAGCAATAGGCTCAGTGCCTATTACATGGGACCTAAATATATTGGTGAATTGTGGGTGTACATCGGTGTAAATCTGCCTTACCCTTCAGGAAATATAGGTGTGATGGGATATTAATACTGATGGAGTTTAAAGATGAGCAACATTTTGGATACTATTCTAAGCACACCATATTATTTTAGTTTAATTACTTCATTTAATCAATATTAATCACTTTCATTTCAATTCATACATGACATCTAGAACACTTTAGAATCAAAGAACCTACCCCATTTTGTTTAAACAAACCTATTCTTAGTTCAATTTGTATGTTTTGTTTTCCCTTTGTCTAATTAATAATAATATCTGTGACTCAATTTACTAATGGGGCGAAGATCAGTACTATAAATACAAAAAACAGTCTTGTGACTGTAGAGAAGTAAAAATATTTAGAAAATCAGATATTTCCAAAGATATACATTTTAAATTGAAGAAAAATTATCTTATATCTTATCTTTAGAAATGTTTAGCATGTGTTAATGCAAAATAAAATAAATATAAATCCGATATTATTGAACAGTTTCACTGCAATCAAGAGGTTACCAATACCAATCTATGTAAAACATCAAGTTCCATGTACTTGTCTGATAAACATATTAAACTGTAAAATAGGAATCATATAAGAGTACTTTTAAGACGAACTAAAAATACCATGGGTATTGAAATGGATTTTATTAAACTCTTATATTGCCATAACCAGGATTCTCAGTATGCCAAACTTACTGAGATACAGAATGCTTGAAAAATGATAATAACTTTACCATGAAACGAATAACACACTAATCTATATATATAAAAGAAGGATGATGTATCTGATGTATCAACACGCAACCAAAGTTACAGGAGCTAGATCCCTGAAAGTTTGCATGCTGGTTCCTTTTGCACTGTAGATGAGCACTAAGAAAGGATTTTTGGAAATTCAACCCCTAAGGTGGTGAAAAGGAGGGTGAAAGTTTGTATGAAAGTCCATCATTTTATTTGATTTATGAAAATCGGTATTTAGCAGCTCAGTTAAAAATTAAAAATTACCTATTCCATAGTTTTTTCAAATTCAATATCTAAAGGTGTAAAAGAGGAGTTAAATTTATTACATAAACTTCATCTGTTTGCCATTTTATGATATGAAATTGATCTTCAATAGCAATTTGTAATAATTCCTTATATAAAAAAAATGTCTTCCATATTATGGAACAAGCTCTGTTGGGTTGTAATTTACAAACAAACATACAAAGACTCTATATCTACTCAATATAAATATCTGTGGAACACACAAATTGTATTTGCCTTGGATGGGAATCATATCCCCAACACTCAAAGCCATGGTAACTACACTATAGAATACTGTTAAATATGAGTCAGTATTATTGTTTAATCTAATTATATTACTTACTATTTAAGTATGTACCTGCCTAAATTTTAATGTTGATTGATTAGTAACATTGCTTTAAATATAGGCTTCACACAAAAGCCAGACAATGCTAACTGGCTCAAAACTCGATAAATCACAAGACTGAAGGCACAGTCTACTGCAAGTCTGAACACAGCCTTACCAACTATTTGTAGGTTATTTATGAAAATGACGTATAATGATTGTTATATAAGGGACAACAATATCAAGGTCTGTGTTTATGTTTTTGATAAAATAGTTAAAGTTGAACACTAACACAATCATTCACGAAATAAAACCATGAAATCGTGGCAAAACACTGAATAACATAATCAAAACATTGGACACTCAGTAGCTACCTAGTCTTATGAAATTTTTGTCAACCAATGAATTGGCCGTAAATTACATAGTTCTGATAACCATATAAAATCTTAACGTGTACATACCAAAACTAATTTAGCATTAGATAAATGGTTCGTAAATTTATACATTTTCGGCACGAATCTCTTTCCACTTGGGCTGTCAAAAATCAGAGACTACAAAACATCGACCACAGAGAATAGATTGTTTTTCGTAGGTCCGATCGTAGTCATACTCATTTCTATAGATTCTGTCACATTAGTCGATTTTTATACCTGAAAGAAATACACTGTATCATTGCGTGACATAAACGCAAGCTGAAATTTTCAAAAACTCGATCAAGTGAATATATATTGGTATAGAACATTTTTCATTAATTTCTTACGTTAATCTGATAACATGTCAGTTTGACAACTTGGTCGGTGAAAAAAAAACATCACTAACCCAAAATAAAATCGGTCGAATGGTTTTGTTTTCTTGAAAATGTTTCGTTTTGCGATTTCTGGTAAATACGATTTTTATATTGAATAAATGAGCAAGTACTCTCGAGCAGTTAAAACTATTACTATTATAAATTATTAAATTTATTGCCTCTGTTTTGTTGTGTAACAATTTTACCAACTTGTTTTTGATTGTGACGGCTTGTTTTGAGGTTATTTTTTCTTTTTCAGCCGTTCGCAACATTCGACCTCTTTCAGTTACGTATTTCAATGCAGCCAAGCTTATTTACAACATCCCAAAGAACTATGGGACCCTCCAAAATTTATGCATTTCTCCTAATTTGGGATTCAAACAGAATTCTATGTTGAATAATAAACAAATCTTGGACATATCGAACAATTTAGGTGTTGTCCCTGTCAGAACTGTGACAAAATTTAGCTTGAAAAAAGGCAAAAGGAAGACGGTAAAAGCAGCAGTACGACGATTCTTCAGATTACACTGGGGAGGTTGGATTAGAACAAAGGTTGGCAAGCATAAGAAAATGTGGAAAAAATCTTCATCGCAAAAGAGGCGCCTACGGCAGCATGTCACATGTAACTCTACTCAAAGTACACTGTTAGATAAAATGGTCACTAAGTTCTGGAAAAGGCCCAAACACTATGTTGAAGATCCATATGCACCATACCATACTAGAGAAGAATTCTACATCACTAGAAAGAAACCCATTGTCAAAAACCAGTGAAGTTATTACACCACTAGAATAAATAGAATTACAATTAGAGTACCTATTACATAATTCAGATTATTTTATTTCATGAATGAATCAACATAGTCATTACTGTAAGGCTTACAAAAATTTAAGTAATTCAATGTAGTTCAAGTATATCTGTTTTTTTAATAGTAACAAGATGGCATACAAGCATTATGGTGGCCTGTTCCTGACAGGCAACCACAGCCTATTAACAGTGGTGGTTCCGAGGGGAGGATCATGACATAATCAACTCATTATACTGTCCCACTGCTGGGCACGGGTCTCTTAGAATGAATGGGATTAGGCTATAGGCCACCACCACTCTGTCCTCCAGGCTAGCCTTATGCGGTTGGCAGACTTCACACGCCCGCGGCAGGGAGAAAATGCCGGAGGATAGCTAGATATCAATAAAACAAAAATTATAACCATTCTGTTATTATTAAAATTACATTTTTTTTTTAAATAGGTACCTATGTTTAAAAATAAGATTTGATTATGATTGTTCTTTTTAAACGATTTATCTCAAACGCTGGAGCGAGGAGGCGCCACTATTATGTTTCTACCCCGGTTCGAAAAAATCGTATAGGTATCCGGGTCTGCCATCAGGAAAACTTTTTGTCAATTCGAATACTCGCTACCTACATGAAATCTTAGTATTCGTAGTGTGCTCTAGGCATATAAGTAGGTAAAGTACCTAGATACAAACCACGTGTTGTGTCTCTCCAAGGCACCTAAAAATTAGTATGGTGCTGCGCTCGGCTCCTGCGCCACGGGTAGTAAATTGGATCTCTGCATGTAAAAAATATTGAAATATTTGTGTTGTAAAGAAGTTCCATGTTCAATATAAACGATCCATGAGGACTTTCCGTACTATAAAAAACAAATAAGAAAATAGGCACCTAGACCCTACGAACCTACCTTCCATTATAGGTAGGTACATAATAGATACAGGATCTGCGCTTGAAAAACATTAAAGGCATTACTAACATAGGGTACTTACCGAATTTTTATAAAGTTATACTTAACAATATCTGGGTACCCACCAAAGAGTATAGTAATATATAGGGAAGTACCCACTTACATATACAACACATTTTGTTTATAACTAGCGACCCGCCCGCAGTTTCACCCGAGCTGCCCCGTTCCTAAGAGTTGTAGCGTAATGTTAAATAGCTTAAAACCTTCCTCTTGAATCATTCTATCTATTAAAAAAAACACATCAAAATCCGTCGAGTAGTTTTAAAGATTTAAGCATACATATGGACGGACAGACAACGACAGCGACTTTATTTTATACTATGTAGTGATGTTAAGTAGGTATGTGTAAGTAGGCTGTATAAGTAAGCAGATAATGTAATTGAGGTAATCTTCTCACTAGAAAGCCAAACATGTCATTTTAGAGTTCTCTGCAAAAATTACGAACCTATTACCTACTCAGTATGGACAAACAAGACGTGTGGACTTTGAAAATAGACAAGAAGATTAATTTCTTGATCAAGACCTTACTAAAATTATTTATACTGTCGAATTTAAAGGTAACTAGACACTCCTCTAGTCCTGCCACCTCCTTCTGCGCATTATGTAGGCTAACATTTTATTTTTATGTGATAGGAGGGAAACCGAGCAGACGGATCGCCTGATGGTAAGCGATTACCTCCGCCCATAGACACCCGCAACACCAAAGGGGTCACGAGCGCGTTGCCGACCTTTTAAAAGGGAATTGGACCTCACTCACTCGGCGAAACACAACGTAAGCGTTGTTTAACGCCGGTTTTCTGTGAGGCCATGGTATCACTCCGGTCGAGCCGGCCCATTCATGCCGAAGCATGGCTCTCCCACGTAAAAAATATTAGTTTAGGTAAGTTTCCGAAATAGGCTACTTTAGTAGGTACTTATCTATGAAGGAGTCTGCGGAACTGGAGAGAAAAACATCGCGTCTCTTCCAATTCGTACTTAGGTTAATCATAAGTAGTTTAACGTAACGGATGCCAAAGGGTGTTAGCAGGACCTTCTGCCTCCATGAGCTGTGACCGCCCGAAGAGACAACAGCCGCAATAGGTGGTGGGGTCTATTGTGTAGAATACAAAACAGGGCCTTGAATCATCTTTTGAAGGATGGACCCCTTAATGAGGCATAACCGCAGAGCCTGACAGAGTGTCTATGAAGTTTCTTGCCGGCTCTTCTCCATATGACCCATTCTTTGGAACTGTGCAACTAGTTTTGACTTTTTAAAAGTAGGAGGTACTTGAGTAGGTGTCTATGTACCTACCTACTGTCCTACCTATTTTATTTAGTAAAATAGGTAATTGAAATAAAACATTTTGACTTTGAGCCGCGGTATATATGTTAGGTAGGTGTAAGTAATAATAACTACAGAACAGAGACCAAGGGGAAGCAAGTAACGTGTGGTTAATAATAGGTTGGTATTATGAGTCCGGCGGACCGAATTTCTCTTACAAACGTAATACCGAAATAAATCGTAATTCAAACACAATTTAATCAAATTACTCGTACTCGTAACACAATTAAATCAAATTGTGTTACGAGTATTAATTGGATTCCGATACCGTTAATCTAGTTTCCTTCCCCTCTATTTTGTCCAAAATACTTCACTGGAAATGAATGTACCTACCTAAGCGAATGTAATTTTTGATAAAATTACCAAGCTTGGAACGATTTTTCAATCTTTTATTTCCAGTGAAGTAGTAGTAGACGAAACAGTACTGTAGGAACCTAGATTGACGGTATCCGAATAATATCATATTTTGATAGAATATTGTCTGGTCTGTTACGATTTATTTTAGTATTACGTTTTTGTGGGCAATTCAAGCTCCGCCGGACCCTTAAGGTATGTAGGAGTCCGGCATAACCGTCTCCCTGGACGGCTGACGAATCGACGATCCATTTTCCTTTTTCTATAAAAAAGGCGAGTGTGAAATTAGGATTAAAACTATTACTGCCCCCTCCTTACTGGAGAGCAGTGAGTTATTACTATTTTTTTAGCCTATTTCGTCCCACTACCCACTAACGCTGAGTTTATGTACCTACCTGTTCCTAAGCTACTCTGTCTGTTGTTTTAGCAGACCAATATTTTACGTGAGAGTTGAGCTTGTCTTGCCAACTCTAAGCCAATTATACTAGCTACACTAGGTAGGTAGCTTATAATTGTTCCCACAGTTAGCAAACTCGTAATCTTCACAAGAGATGATGCCCTTACTGTATGATACCATACGTACCTTATGATACCATTAGGTATGATGAAGTTGCAGTTGTACGGAACACTTATATCAAAAAGTACAAATTAACACTTACTTGACTGGTTTATCTTACTAGATAAATGTTAGAGGTTTCAGATAAATTTCGATATCTCAATGAACAGAACCAGTTAAATCGCAAAAGTATTTCATCCAATTCGGTTTTATCAAAGAGAAATTTTAAAATTGCCTGTTTGTTGAAATTGCCAAAATGATGTAAGTAAAATAAAATATAGGTTAATAGCTTTTGCCCGCGACTTCGTCAGCGTGGAATAGTTACTATGGGCAGCATTTTTCAGTACCTAGTTATAGTAATTATTTTCTAAATAATACATACAAACTGCTGTGGTTTACTGTAAATAGCTTAGTAAATAGCAGCTTTTTATAAAGTTCCCGTCCAGTATTTCCGGAGATTAGCTTGTACAAATAGACAAACAAGCCGTTTTTTTTGTAATTCTTTCTCTATTACTATGTCACCGTCGCCCAATTTTTTTAATAAATATATTCAATGTACAAACACATTTTATTACTGTTTTATTATATGTAGGTATAGATTTGTAAATATTTGTAAACTCATGTTTATGCAAATAAATTTAACTTTATCTTTATACCTTAACAGAAAATGCTCATCAGGCTGAACAACATTTGCTAAGTCGTCATTTTTATATTTCTTATAGTTTAGCTGGACGATTATGGTCCTGTATCAGGTGTTCCAGTTTCTAAGATCAATTATACTCGATATGTTGCCCAGGCTTAATAGTTTTAAAACAAAAAAGTTTGCCTTCAAATCCGTCGCGTATTTGCGGAGATTAGCGTGTACAAACAGACAAACCGACAAACAAACAGACAGTTTTTTTTAATTCTAATATTTTTTTGTGAATATATTCAATGTCCAGACATATTTTTTTTCTGTTTTATTATATGTATCTCTACATAGGTAGGTAGGTATTTACTTAAATCTATCTTCTATATCAATAAAAATTAAGGTTTGTTTGTTTTTACCCGACTATATTATTATGCATTGCTCCCTCATTCTGAGAGGAGACCCGTGCCCAGCAGTGGGACAGTATAATGGGTTGATTATGTTATATGTGTTATGTATGTATGTTACACCATTCATCCTATTGCAATGAATGTTTAGTGAGTTGTGTGTGGGAAGGAAAAAAAAACAAAAAAGAGAGAGCATTGCCAATTGCATGGGAGGACAGCTATTACCTACCTATCTACACAGTGCCATTGTGTCCAGTGATTAATAATAAAAACTTTATAGGTATACGAGTAGGTACCTACATTACCTAGAAGATGACATTCATTACCACTATTTAATCTTTTTATAAAAATAGTGCGTAAAATCCTCTTGGGTCCTTTGCCACATGGGAAGACGGCATGGTCGGACTATATTTCTATAGTCACGGTCTCATCTCAAGGCTATGAGATTCTTGCCATTCGTGAGAACCATGGTGAGTTCTAAGAGGTAGGGCATAGTGGAATCGAATAATTCCACTCATAATTTCAGCTGCTCGGCTGGGGAAGTACCTCCACCTTACAGAAAATCATAGCCAAATAACATAGCTCCGTGCTATGTTGTGTTCCTAACGGGAAGCAAACGTGAGGAAGCGTTGTTGGCAGATAGGATAGTCAACACGCATTGTCTTCTATGCTGCCAGCCCAACTATTCCTCCTTGATTGACAGGGTCGGCAACACGCGAGGGATACCCCTGGTGTTGCAAGCGTACATTGGCTACGGAAACCGCTTACCATCAAGCGGGCCGTATGACTGTTTGCCACCTTAGTGGTAAAAAAAACTATGACTAGCTTAGTCCGTTACTATCATCATCAAGGGCTCCAGCCCTTGCGAGCCCTCGGCGAAGCAAGGCTCCAGCCATGCCTCGCCTTCTACTAACGCTGCGTGTGGGGCAGAAACACGCTTACCTCGTACCTCGTACTAGTCATTGTCTGGTTCAGCAGAGGACTCCCTAAGTCAGCCACTTGAAGAAATGATTTTGGTTCTGCAATAAACAAATACCTACATATTGAGGTACAAAGTATACATTTGTTCAATAAATTAAAGCATTAGGTACTTAGATAAATATCTTATCGTCCGTTGCACTGCACCTAAATCAACACAAAACAGATATACCGAAGTATTAGGTACCTAATTGTTTTGAAATGTACACTTAGATATTAATGATCCTCACAAACAATGACATTATAAGTGCCTATATGTACTTAAAAAGAGGTCACAAATGAAACAATTAACGTTAGGTGTTTACCGAACTAGGTAGGGTTCAGTTACCTACCATTACAACTTATCAAATAAAATTTAAAATAATTATGTTGTTCGTTGGTTCACTTGACACATGCTGGACCTGTTTAGCTTTTACTAAAAAAATAGAATTGACGAATTTTCCGTAAAGGTTGTGTGCGTTCCTTGCCCGGTAAATTAGGTAAAAACTGTAGGTAAGTGCTTTTTTCTATGGGATTTTAGTATGATTTATTAAAATTTGAAATTGCCTCGTTAGTCTAGCGATCTCAAGTACGGCTGCTACACTAGAGGTCCTGGGTTCAATTCCACGTCGAGCAGTGTTTTTGTGATTTTCTATGAAATTCTCAATAGTAGCTCGGAGTTTAAGATTTGTGCCCGGTTAATGGCAATAAGCTCGTCTCTATTTGGGACCTAAACATACCTACGTATCTACAGGCGAAATGTGCATTACAAAAATACACCTCTGCCTAACCCTTGGGAATACAGGCGTCATGATATTTTTATGATATTGAAATTATTTCTATGTTATTGAAGCTAGTTTAAAAATAATAATTACTAAGCATTTTGGTGATTTTCAGGGCGCTTTGGTCGTTTTTAGCGGCATCTTTTGCGCTGTTGTTGGTAACAGCAACGACACCAGATCTTCGTGAGAAAGCCGAGATGAGGAAATTACCAGAAGGTCTAAAATTAGGCGTGGCAACTGCGGCATACCAAATTGAAGGCGGCTGGAATGTAGCAGGTGATAATTTTTTTCATATTAATAAGAACCAATGACACAATTCATATTTCTATGTCAATAATCGTCACATCATTTTAGATGAGTATCTTGTTATAAGTAGTGTCTTTTTTCCAGATAAATCTCCAAGCATTTGGGATACCTTCACCCATATCCCAGGCAATATAGAAGACGGCACAGATGGAAACGACACGTGCAAATCCTACGAGTATTACCAACGAGACATTGAAATGCTCAAATTTCTAGGAGTTGATTTCTATAGATTTTCCATCTCATGGCCACGAGTTTTACCAAATGGATTTGCAAACAAAATTAGCGAGACAGGTCTTGGGTACTACAGTAAATTGGTTGATGAATTGTTAGCCAATGGTATCGAGCCAGTAGTCACTATATATCATTGGGATTTGCCACAAAGTTTGCAAGATTTGGGAGGTTGGGCCAATCCTCTAATCGCAGACTGGTTTGAAGACTACTGTCGGGTGCTATTCGATGCATTGGGCGATCGAGTTAAAGTTTGGATTACATTGAATGAACCTAAACAGTTCGCAATATATGGTTATGGAATGGAAATGTGTGCCCCTAACATCAGCTTACCAGGAATTGGGGACTACATAGCTGTGAAGAATTTGCTATTAGCACATGCTAGGGCTTGGCATCTTTACGATAAAGAATACAGGGATATTCAAAAAGGTAAGTACGTGTAAAATATTTTCAGATTGGTAAGAAGTAAGAACCTACTGAACACTGGAGAAACCATCTGATTGTGTTTTTGTGTATTTGTGGTCTTTGGGAGGAACACATCTAGTTTTCATAAATATAATCACGTCGCTCCAAATGAAAGTAAATCACTCTACTTATATGTCGGTCTTTCGAGCGTGATCCGGTATGTAGTGTACTTACAATAAGTATCTAATCGTGTCTTCCTACCTAACTACAAACCTACATTTTCTTACTTTCTTGACTTTCTCTAAGCCTTTTTGCTAACATAATAGCATTGCCCTAAGTAAACAAGCAATTATTAAACAAATTCCACAACGGTGTTTCAAGAAACTATAAAGTACCTACTTATTTATGTACTTGATTGTTATTTTTTTCGTTTTAAGGCACTTGTGGTATTACCATAGCCACAGACTTCCGCGAAGGCGCCAGTGATTCTCCAGCTGATGTTGAAGCAGGATTAATAGCGTTGGATTTCGAAGTCGCTTTCTATAGTCACCCGATATTCTCAGCTACTGGTGGATTCCCTGAGAGGGTGGTGAGACGTGTCGCAGAAAAGAGCGCTAATCAAGGATTCTCTAAAAGCAGACTGCCAGAGTTATCTAAAGAAGAAATAGAATATATAATAGGTATGTAATGTTGAAATCCTCGAAAGGTTTTCTCGAAAGCAATCTCAATTTAGAACGTTGATTATCTTATTTTCTCTGGTTCAGAGCCTGAAGGAATGAATTCCTGGCTACCTCCGGCCATACAGTGATGCAAAATGGAAATCTTTAACCATACAATTACTTTTGTCTATACAATTTTAGGCACGAGTGACTTCTTCGGGTTCAATCACTATTCCACCTTGTTCTACACAACAGATGCTTACAAGTCGGGAATGTTCCCTGTGCCTTCGTATAACGACGATATCGGAGCAGTGAGCAGTTACGGTGGCTATGAGCCGGCACCCGTGAGTCACACTACTGTAAGTTTCAACATACCATCACGCCTGTTTTCCCAAAAGAGCTAGGCAGTGGTGTAGGTACTTACTACTTTTCCCCGTGTGGGTCGGGTTAAAATACAGTTCCTCACTGCCATTCAGATAGGCATATCGTAAGAGCCGAGAAAATATCTGAATTGGTCGGTGGTAGGACCTCTCGGAATCTAACTGACTGGCGACGACCCATACGTCGGAGTCTGTCGTAAAGAACCTTGGTGTTTTTCGCCTTTTGCGCGTAAGAGCCAGTTCGCCTTCGGTTGCTGCACCTCTGGCAGTCTGCAGTCCGTAGGTCGACAACGCATCAGCAACTCCTCTGGTGTTGCAGATGTCTATGGGCGACGATGCCTACTTAACATCAGGTGGTTCCTCTGCTCATTTGCCGACCTAATCATTAAAAAAAAACGGTACATCCACAAACTCCGAATTGCTATTTGAATGTTATAAAAAAACCAATAATACTTTATCCTGAGTATCTTAGTTTTATATGTGGAACCTATATAATATTTTCATAATTTTCTAATATCAATCATAATTAATTAGTAGGTACTTCTGATCTACACAATAAAACCAGCAGAACTCATTGGTAACAACCGTTTCTTATGTTCCAGAAAATACCCAACGGCATTCGTAAATCTCTCAACTGGGTAAAAGAAAGCTACAATAATCCACCAATCATGATCTTCGAGAATGGATACGCTACGCTCGGTGGATATGACGATGTCGACCGAATCGATTACTATAAGCAATACCTGGATGCAGTGCTGGATGCTATTGAAGTGGACGGGTGCAACATCACCAGGTATACTGCGTGGAGTCTGATGGATAACTTTGAATGGAACACTGGACTTAGGTAATTATCATTAGAATATTTGAATTAGTGTGGCTTTTTGAACTAGTGACAATATCAACAGGGCTATCGTTATTATTGTGTGATGTGATGTGATCCTCAGCAATGAGGGAACGACGAAGAAGAAATGATACTTAGATATTATTGCAATTTAATAAAAGGTAGGTAGGTACTACTGGTATTACCTTTTTTATCTCACCTATATAATCCCCCAGCTGGGCAAAGGTGAAAGGTCCTCCCCCATCTTCCGCTGATCTCTGTCAACTGCTATCTGAGGCCAGTCTGTCCGGAAAGTGTCTAAGTCGTCTCGCGAGCGCTTTCTGGGTCTTTCTCGGCGTCGACGGCCTTCTTCGGGCAGCCATAGGGTAACCAAGCTGCCGCATCGCTCCGAGTGCAAGGGGGACACATAACCCACCCAATCCCACTTCAGTCTAGCGGTCTTTTTTCCTCCATCAGCGATGCCAGTTTTTGAGCATAGGTTGGAGTTACAGAGTCGATCGGTTCTTTTAACTCCGAGTAGGTTCACTGCGCTCGCGCTCTTTGGCAGACCTTGAGCTTGGACTTCTGAGACTCGGTCGGTGACCACTTTTGGGCACGATACCTAAGTCGATTAGTTGACGTTTTCGCGACAACGGCAAATTGACCTTTCATCAGCTCCTTCATGGAACAGTAGCTCCTCCTATTGATCGAAAAACTTGGGATATTGACACTATTACGTGTAGTGCAGTGCCGAGCGCGACTGCTACGTTAGAGGTCCTTGGTTCGATCCCCAGGTCGAGCAGTGTTATTGGGTTTTTCTATGAATTTCTCAGTAGCAGCTCGGAGTCTGGATTTATGCCCGGTTAATGGCACGTGGCGAATGTCATGCACCCCATGGTAAGTATAGGACAAGGAAGGGCAAGGGAGGTTTTTAACCTGTAGCTAGGTACGAGTTTGACACGCCCTGCCACAGATAGGAGACGAATCATGAGGATATTCTGCACACAACACACACGCTTCCCGAGTGGGTCTTCCCCGATAGATATAATCTGGGTGTCTTTAAATCACGAGTGAATCGGTTTCTTCTAGGCCAACGCGCTCCATCGTAGATCGCAGTGTCACATAACTTCAGGCGAACTGGCGATAAAGCGTAAGCCTATCATGAATAAAAAAAACCCAAACAAATAATCGCAGTTCTCCGCCTGATCTGTGCTTGTTCTTAACTATTTATTTAAATACATTTCAGAGCCAAATTTGGTCTTTTCGAAGTCAACTACAATGATGACAAGAGGACTCGCCAAGCCAGGTTGTCAGCCATATGGTACAAGAATTTGATAGCCAGCAGGACATTAGACCTAGCCGACGAACCTGAACTGAAAGAAATTTTATTTTAATGATCATATTTACCTAAAATGAGCCTTTAACGAACCTATCTAAATAAACATAATAAACAATTAAAGCAACATATCGTTGACACAAAGAAATTGTATTTTTTTTGTAAATAAATACATACCTAATGCCTACTCTTGTTAGCCTAGTGTTCCTGAGCGCGACTGCTGCGCTAGAGATCCTGGGTTCGATTCTCAGGTCGAGCAAAGTTTATTGGGTTTTTCTATTAAATTCTCAGTAGCAACGCTCGCTATTACATAGGACCTAAACATACCGGCGAATTGTGGGTGTACATTATTATGCCTCTGCCTATACCCTCGGGGAATACAGGCGTGATGATATGTTTATAATACCTGCTCTTACACCTTTTACCAATAGGGATAGGCAGAAACTACAGAACGCCACCTTGCTGCATAGGTACCTACTTCTTTTGCTTCTAACACGTGCCATCGTATATTTGAAGCTGACTTTACAAGGCGTATATAAAAGCGTAACTAGGAAAATATTTCGGGTGGGACCGAACCTACTGCCATCATATACATGATGTATGGAGGTATAGGGCCTGATCACCACAATGCCAACGTCCGGTGTCGCCACCATTGTCATGGCGAACTCACAGATACGGCGATAACTCAAAGATATTTTTGTAAAAGATCAAGACATAACTAAGTCAATATTTTCAATTTTGAATACTTACTAGATGTTGCTGGCATTTCCTAGCTAATTAAAAGGGTTTTGAAAAGAGAAGCTGATACCACCATGAGGTGATGGGATAATATCAAATAGGTAAGTACCTATCTATCTAATACAAATCTGACCAGTCCTGACGCATGCATATCAGTCAATATATAGCCATCATTTTGATAGCACAAAGCTTTAAAATTACATAATTGATGATTATCTAATCTATTGTTATTGTAATAACAAGAAAAATAACAAGAGATAAGCTGGTTTGTATACTTACTTGTCTAAACTCGTCACACGTTCCTTGAAAAGATTATGAACCCAATCCATTTGGATCAAACTGTCAAAATATACCAAATTTGTGCCACTACTTTAAAAAAATATAACATTTTTCAATAAATAAATCTTAATACAACATTCGTCTAATGGCTAGGGCGTAGGACTTGCGATCATGTGGTTGCCGGTTCAAAACCCACCCATTGCACTACCGACATGAACCCACTCGTAACACAAGCATTTAGCTTAGCACGAGGGGTTAACAAGAATTATAGTAATGTGAAAGACGTATTGTTAGTAATGTTTATAATAATGAAAAAATATTGTATATGACAACGTGGATGAATCAAAGTAGGAAGAGAAGAATCGTAGCAAATGGCTTACTGTCGTTTCTGCCTACGTTTAGGGGGAATTCCTGAGTATGTAAGTACTATGTATGTAAGTATGGAGACACATGGGATGAGGACGCCCAAGAGACTTTAGTAGGTACACCGACCTTATTGATGAGATATATTTGTGATTACAAGATATATGAAAGTGAATGAAGCATAAGTAATAATACATAGCAAGAATCGAAACATGTCAAGATGTTGGGAAGTTTCCTCCCTGCTAATCCTGTAAACGCTTCAAAAACAAACACTTCATTTTGTCCTTGACCATGGACCAGCAAAGCCATTTTAACAACGATGAAAACTCGAAACGTTACTTAATCCTGAGTTTATCTTATCTCATGGATCATCGTTAAAACAACGAGAGGGGTACCTATTATTATCAATTCTATTGGCATGACAATATCAGCTATTTCGTCCAAAACTGTCAAAATGGTAAAATATGATAACATTTTATCTTTTGATTCCTATGTTGTAGCAAAGTTGAAAAACTGTTTTTTTCCAGCTGTCACGGCCGTGGCGAATGTCGCGGATCCCATGACCTTGACTATAGACCAAAAGGAAAGCAAGTGCGGTCGGTACGAGTCCGACATACTTATCCTGTCATTGCCTGAGAGGCAAACAAAACAATCCATAATTTCCGCACTCTAAAAAGGCAGACACCTGTAGAGACCTCTTTGATCAGAAACCTTCGCGGGCGTTCATACAACTACTCACTAATTAAAGTTCAGTAATTAAACCTGAAAAATGTCATGAACATTTTTCAGGTTTAATTACACAAAGGTTTTGAATTTTTCGAGCCTCTTAGTATCCTACTAATACCGATAAATTGGGCTAAAAGATATAACATCACAAAATGCGTGGAATTCTTGCGTTAATTTAGGGTACCAGAGTGGAAAATCCGAAGTGTTGTGGGTATTTCTCAAATTATAATGACGACCCTTGCATACAACCTAGTGAACCTAGGGGCTGCACGTCTGCTAAGTCCGACTAGGTGGTTTGTTACCACCAAACATCTATCTGCTCTCTGTGCAAATATGTAATCTAAATTTGGTTGACTATGATTTTGCCTAAATGTTCGAATTAACTGTAACATATAGGTAATCTAAATGATATCTATTATCTAACATCTCTTGAAAATATATTTTTTAAAATAATAACCAAGTCTCGTGCGTCGCATTTTAGTAAAAAGTGCTAAGGTTCGAAATAGAGCCAAATTCATAGTTCTACTCTTGGTTCCCTATCACTTACTTGAAATATCTACATACATTTTTAAGTAAATAATAATGGAATACCTACTATAATTGTTTAAAAAATTAAAAAAAAAACATGGTGCAGCCGTGCACAGTTAAAAAATTTCAACCACAATTGGATTCAGTAATTCACAGGTCTCCATCCAAAAGTTTCACCAAGCGGGAGAAATTGCAAGAATTCATGCAGTTTTTAATAAGAACTACGTAATGCATGTAAGAAGCATTCTTTGTTGGAGTTCCTAATAAAATAAAATAATTGCCTGATCTTTCTGGTTGATTTGGAAGTACCATTTCTGGCTGATGCTATGAACGTTTGGAGAATGGCTTGTCCCAGTACTGATTTTCCCCTGGTCCCATCTTCCCAAAGGCTTTGGGATGAGCCGCTTTGCAGTTTGCACGTTTTTTTTTGCATTTTCCATGCTAAGATTATTAAGTTATTTTTTATATTGTATATATTTTTTAATTTTTTCCTTTACTAAAAAATAACTTAACTACTCAATACGTCAGTCAATACTGCAGAGCGTGCTCGTCTGATGGCTGTGGGTGAATGGGAATCGGGTCTCTGGCTTCGATCACTTCCTTCATCCAACACAGGGACTATGTTGGATGATACCACCTTTCGGCTAGCTACCTGTCTCCGTCTCGGCGCACCGTGTGTTGCTCCGCATCGCTGTCACTGTGGCGAGGTTGTCGACAGCCTTGGATATCATGGCCCGTCGTGCTGCAGGAGTGCAGGCCGCATAGCGCGACATGCCAGCATTAACGACATTCTTCGCCGTGCTCTTGCCACCAGCGTACCAGCTGTTTTAGAACGGAATGGCTTGGTACGTGACGATGGGAAGAGACCAGATGGTATGCCTTCCCTTCGTCCCTTTTGCCTTGGAAAATGGGTAGGCCTTTGGTGTGGGACGCAACCTGTGTTGACACCCTTGCTCCATCCCATCTTCCAAGCTCAGCTGGCTGCGCTGGCGCTGCTGCTGCTGCTGCCGAGACTCTCAAACGGCGCAAGTACCTGTCGGGTAACTATATTTTTGAGCCGTTTGGGGTCGAAACGCTTGGGTCGTGGGGTCCGAGTGCTCGGCTTCTTTTCAAGGAAATTTCAAGGAGACTGGTCGACACTTTACGTGACCAGAGGGCTGGCTTGTTTCTAGGACAGCGCATAAGCATTGCAATTCAGCGTGGCAATGCTGCCAGTCTTCTGGGCAGCTTCCCGGACGACAGCGATACTGAGGAATACTTTGACGCTTAGTCACGCCTCTGTCTTTTAGATTTATATATATCTGCCTTTTAGCCTTTTTTACGTTCATGTATTTTATGTAAATAGTGTATATGAATATGTAAATATTGTACATAAATTGAATAAATGCAATCCGATATTATAAATAATTATATTTTGACTACTGACATTAAAGAAAATATGGTAGATACTGTTGTCTGTGCAGACCAGTGGTATTACTTCTTTATTCTTTGAGATATAGCCTAGTGGTTTCTCCTAGTAAAGGATGGCTCGGATGTGCCTCCCAATAGAACTTGGCGGGGGCGCTGACCGCGCTCCCAATTCTTACTAGATCTTATTTAAACTTATGTAGATATGGGCGTCACTTAAGTCGGCGAGGAAATTTTATCTAAGCAGTATAGTTTTTACTTAATAAAACAAAAACTAATTCAGTTAGTTCTTTGTGGCATCAACATGAAGTAAGTAATTTCTCTTCTAAAAACGACTAAGTAAGTAGGTACTGTGTGACAGGTTGTTGAGCTTCCTAGGATCAGCTCCACAATTAGAGATGCTTGCGTGCCTCACTTGGGAGTGGTCTACTCCAAGTCGCTATGGCTCTTTCTTAAGGGGCCATTTCAGACAAATCCCTACATTGATACTTTGTCTGAACTGAAGGGATAATCATTCTTCGAATTTGTTTCGGCGTTTCTTCTCAGAGAGGTCGTCAGTAAATGTCGGTGCCATAATAAAAATATAAAACGTTGACTTGTAAAATGATCTTGATACAGTTCGCCTGTTGTATATTTCTATTAGTCGGCCAAAATATCCATTAGTGTACAGTCCTAGTACTTTAAGTAACTACGCAGTAATAACAGGAGATTGGGCTCCCCATTATAATTGTTACAAAATGACAAAATAGAATCGATAATTATGATAGAAAAATGCTCTGTATAAAAATGCTACCTGGTGTACAAAATAATTTATATTATTACAGAACATGCTGTTGTTAGATAAAGAAAACGCAAGTTATCTAATCATGCGTGTCATAAACTATTTGATATTAAAATTTAATTGGTGGCGTGTGTTTGCTTTTGTTGTTTGTGAGAAACGGGCGTAACTCGAAGAGTTTGAGTGTCTGTTGAGCTACCAAGACATTGACGTCCTCCACCCTTAGGTTAGGGAGTGCAAGTGAATACCAACATAATAGAACAGGCCTATTACAGCCGCCGAGAACACCGTAGATAAAATCTATGATCAATCTTCAAAATATTCCCCGGTAACGATTTTTCTTGTTTTCCTTTCTAAGCAGGTTCCAAAAACAGTGTTAAGTTTAGATCAGGGCTATTATATCAATATATTACCTACATTCAATTTAAAGAAATAATTCTAAATCTCAATAATTAACAAATTACAGGCACAATGCAAAATCTATTGCCTCTTGTCCTATTGTCTTATGCTTCGGGGCCCTGACGCTCTAGGCATCGTTGTTTTCACGTCACTATTACCTACTCGATTCACCATTGTGGTGATTTATTAAGTTTTTTAAGGTATTTAAAGATTGTTTTAACACTTATTATGACGTCACCTTCATCACTATTTTGTGAAAATAATGTACTTCCGCAAACATTATTTTCTGTATTATGTTCGAAGTTTTTAACGAATATTTTGTTTGTTTTTAGAATTTTATACCAGATATATTTGGCTGCATTTGCAATTTCATTAGCAGCAGCATCCACCGTAGAACGTGGTATGAAAGCGGAGATGAGGAAGTTACCGGAAGGTCTCCAGTTGGGAGTGGCAACCGCCTCATTTCAAATTGAAGGAGGTTGGAATGCTGCAGGTAGGTAATTCGACACTTACAGTTCACTGCCTACTTATTATTCTCATATTTATTGCATGGGTCCAATAATTATATTTCTCAGACTTATTCTTAGACTGTGAAATCAATTAAGGACCCTCGGGCACAGCAAAGTACAAGATCTACTTAGGCGCGAGTTTATTGTAAGTTTGGACAAACAGCTTTGTCACTTGTTTTTGGGTCTCTCATTCACTACATTTATCATTCTCAATAATTTCATAATTTTGGTAGCGAGATTGCATCTCGTTGATGAGATCATATAATGGGAGTTTGGGAAGTTTTAACGATGCTGGATGTTATACGTGTGTGGTTTTCCTAGTAAAAACGTCAATATTAAAGGGAACAACAGTCGCGTTGTCCCTATAACAATCAGATTCGTGATACTTTCTGGAGTTAGTAAACTGAATTGATTGTTAACATACTTATACCTATATTTATTCGTTTTAGATAAATCATTAAGCATATGGGACACTTTCTCCAACACCCCAGGACTTATTAAGGATGGCACAAATGGCAACGACACGTGCAAATCCTACGAGTATTATCAACGAGACATAGAAATGCTTAAATTTTTAGGAGTTGATTTCTACAGATTTTCCATTTCATGGCCAAGAGTTTTACCAAGTGGTTTTGCGAACAAAATTAGCGAGGAAGGTATTGGGTACTACAGTAAATTGGTCGATGAATTGTTGGCCAATGGTATCGAGCCAATGGTCACTATATACCACTGGGATTTGCCACAAAATTTGCAAGATTTAGGAGGTTGGGCCAACCCTCTAATCGTAGACTGGTTTGGAGACTATTGTCGGGTGCTGTTCGATGCGTTGGGCGATCGAGTTAAAGTTTGGATTACATTGAATGAACCAAAACAGTTCCTAATTTATGGATACGGACAGAAGAGGTTCGCTCCTAACATGGCTTCACCCGGAATTGGTGACTACATGGCCACGAAGAATGCGCTGTTGGCACACGCTAGGGCTTGGCACATCTATGATAAAGAATACAGAGAAAAACAAAGCGGTAAGTCATTTTTTGCCATTTTTCGAACACTTTGATAACACTGGAAAGAAAACATAAATATCAACACTCTAGTGACAGCATAACTTAAAACGGGTACAAAGTATTTAATTCAAACTAATAATATATGTTTTCATTTGGTATTCGTTTGTAGGTACTTGCGGCATAACAATCGCCACAGATTTTCGTGTAGGTGCCAGTGATTCACCCGCGGACGTGGAGGCTGGCAACTTGGCCCTGGATTTCGAAGTCGGTTTATACGGTCACCCGATATTCTCAACCACTGGAGGATTCCCAGAAAACGTAGTGAAACGCATCGCAGAAAGGAGCGCTGAACAGGGCTTTCCAAGAAGTAGACTGCCGCAATTATCACAGGAGGAAATTGAGTACATAAAAGGTGCCTAAAGACAATCTTTCCACTTGTGCTACTGAAAACGGTAGCAGTACCCTTAGAATTTCTTAATTATCATTCATTTATCGGACTCTCCAATATGGTCTAACTCCTCTCCCCTCTCATCCTAAGTACAGGTTTACCACGGGTATGGTAAAACATCGATATCTTTTGTATTGTAGGAACAAGTGATTTCTACGGCTTCAACCACTATTCTACCAGGTTCTACACAACGGATCTCTATGAGCCGGGAATGTTCGACGTGCCTTCATATGAAGACGATATTGGTGCTGTTGGCACGTATGGAGACTATGAACTGGCACCCACAAGCTTTACCAATGTAAGTTTTAAGATTAAGATTTAACGCCCGAACACCTGCACGAACGATCAAATCGATTCAACGATCTCTATGAAGCTAGGTCTAATGCCATTGAGGTGGCTTTTTTACCCGAAAATTGTGTAACCATTGACATGACATAATAAGAAGTTTAAGATACATATAAATAATACCTGGATAAAGTACGGTAGGTACTTCTTCTCCTTCAAGCGGAACTAGAGTACGCTCAAAATAACTGTTTTTTTCCACGGTTAACAATTTTATCTTTCAGAAAATGCCATTCGGCATAAGAAGCGCTCTGAAGTGGGTAAAAGAAACCTACAACAACCCACCGATTATGATCACGGAAAATGGATTTGGAAACTATGGTGGGTCCTCCGACCTTGATCGAATCGACTACTACAGAGATTACATTGATGCGATCCTCGACGCTATCGAAGTGGACGGATGCAACGTTGTCACGTACACTGCGTGGAGTCTGATGGATAACTTTGAGTGGGACTCTGGATTGAGGTAATTTTGTTTTATATTCGGTAGGCCTGAGTTTTACCCGTCGTCTCTCTCTGTGTACAGTCAACAGCACATCATTGTATCAAAACTGTCAAATTTCTTCAATAGATTTTTAATTTAATCTCCAAATAATAGAGTTTATTCTCTATTGGGAAAATTTGTCAGTTCGTGGTAACTTAATGTGCTGTTGACTGTACCTACCTACTGTGTGAAATGTTAGGTACTTCTTCACCCGTTACAGAATTGATGTTTTTTTTTATGTTCGTTAGGTATCGTTCTTTGCTGCAATGATCTTAACGTTAAATTATCTACTTACTTTATACTATCACTTCTGTGTTCTCCGGAGGGGCAGGCAGAGATGTACTAATGTACACCCGGAGTTCGCCAGTATATTTAGGTCCCATAAGGGGCGAGCCTATTGTCAAACTCTGAGCTATCTACTGAGAATTTTATAGAACACCTCAATAAAACTTGCTCGACCAGGGAATGTCATAGCCTCTAGCATACCAGACGCGTTATTATTATAGACCGCTAGAATAACGGTGCTTACCTATTTTCAGTATAAAATTCGGTCTCTTCGAAGTGGACTTTGATGATGACAAAAGGACTCGCAAGGCCAAAACCTCAGCCCTTTGGTACAGGAACTTGGTAGCTACTAGGACCTTGGACCCGGCTGATGTACCTGCAGATGAAGATATCACGTTTTAAAACCACCTGTGATACTGATAGGCTTTCTTTCTTTCTTATCTTATCGAAAATCCAAAAGAAAGATGGTTTTGTAAAACAGGTACCTACCGACGTATTTCGGAAATTATAACTACTTTGGTATTTACTGATATTTTACTTGATTGTTACTTGCACCCATCCAAAAATACCTACTTTTTTTATGTGATAGGAGGGCAAACGAGCAGACTGTTATGGGTCTCAACTGAATTCGCTTTTAAAAAAAAGATATTATTTAGGCAAGGTTATTTATTATTGGAAATTACAGAGATTTAGGCTGAGACCCTTAGGCAGACCGTCAGGTTTGAAGATTGAAAGCGAACTGGCGCAGAGGCGCTCTATCTGAATTAGCTGAAGGGACTATCATACAATATTGCTGACTGAGAATAGGGGTAAGCACTATTGTATACATAGACGGGGTATAACAAGACGGATCACCTGATGGTAAGCGATTACCGCCGCCCATGGACACCCGCAACACCAGAGGTAGGTACATATCTCTTCTAGGCAAGCGCGTTCCATTGTGATCACAGTATCGCTTAACATCAGGCGAACTGGCGGTCAAGCAGACCTACCTATGCCTATCACGAAAAAAAATACGTCAAACGTACGTACTTAAAGACGTCACAACTAACTACGCTATTTAAATTCCATTAATTCTTTTGGGGTAACTGGGGTAAGGGACAGAGCGTCAACTCTCCATCCCCACTAAAAACTTTAGACGCCTTTATGTACTTATCTTCGAACTTTATTAGCTAATTTTTTTTCAAAATATACCTATATACTTACTAATTAAATTTAATTACTTATGTTTTATTGGTCGCTTTGAGGCAGAAAGGTTCTCGAGTGGAGAACACTCTCCGGAAAGCGCAGTCGGACGACCTCCATCGAGATGGACGGATGACCTGGTAAAGGTCGCTGGGAGTCGTTGGCTGCAGGCGGCATATAACCGGTCCCTGTGGAAGTCTTTGGGGGAGGCCTTTGTTCAGCAGTGGACTTCTATTGGCTGATATGATGATGATGATGATGATGATATTTTTCACTAATCCTCAAACATCAGTTTTACGTGGGAGAGCCATGCTTCGGCACGAATGCGCTAGCTCGACCGGAGTAATACCACGGCCTCACAGAAAACCGGCGTTAAACAACGCTTACGTTGTGTTTCGCCGAGTGAGTGAGGTTACCGGAGGCCCAATACTCTTTTAAAAGGTCAGCAACGCACTTGTGACTCCTCTGGCGTTTCGGGTGTCCATGGGCGGCGGTAATCGCTTACTATCAGGTGATCCGTCTGCTCGTTTGCCCTCCTATCCCATAAAAAAAAACAGTCAACTAGGTAAGTATACCCTTTTGGCCGATTTGTTTCGATCATATAATAGGGAGCTAATCTATTGCCATTAATTGGACACAAATCCAAAAACTGAACTGCTACAGAGAAACTTCCATTAACACACAATACTGCTCGACCTGAGAATTGAACCCAGGACCTGACGTTCAGCTGCTGCTATTTCAGTCACTACACAAATGAGGTAAAGAACAGGGAGCTAAAAAGCCCGCGTTACAAATAAAAATATAATTATACCTAATTGTAAATTTTTAGTCAATTTTCAATTTCAAATCTTGTCACAATCTAATCTGATTATGTTTGAATACAATTTGACATTTACAAAACGACTAACGGCTGAAATGAATACCTAACCTATCTCTGGATTGTTTTCACTACTGGAGATTGAAATTTGACACAAGATCCATAGAAGTAATGTTATCAATCTCCAGTAGCCAGTGGCGGATTTACATATTTGCCGCTCGTAGGCTATTTTTATTTAACCCCGTCCCCCGCTCCCCGACGGTAAAATAAAGGATAGATGAAGAAGGAAAGAGAAGTCAAAACCAAGAGTGAATATTGGGAACAGCCGTTGATCGTCCTCACTCGTTAACATTTAGGTATTTATGTAAATATTAATCTTTTAATTTCTGTAAGACGGAAAAATAGTTTGCCCCCAAATTTTCCGCTCCTAAAATCTGCCGTCCTAGGCTCCAACCTACTCAGCCTAATGGTAAATCCGCCACTGCCTCTGCCAGTAGCGAAAACAAACCGGAGATAGACTATTTAACTTTTTTTAAGTAAGTCTTGTACCAGAGTTTTCGCGTTTTTTTTAAAGTTTTTTTTTTTGTAGTAATTATTAATTTGACTGCCTCATTAGTCTAGTGGTCCCAAGCGCGACTGCTACGCTAGAGGTCCTGGGTTCGATCCCCAGGTCGAGCAGTGTTATTGAGTTTTTCTATGAAATTCTCAGTAGCAGCTCGGAGTCTGGATTTGTGTCCGGTTAATGGCAATAGGCTCGCCCCCTATTACATGGGACCTAAACATACTGGTAAATTGTGGGTGTACATTAGTACGCCTCTGCCTAACCCTTCGAGGAATACAGGCGTGATGGTATGTGTATTAATATTGACACCATCGTCGCTCGATAATACAACAATTTAGTGTTTGTAGAGGGAGGCCTTTGCTCAGCTGCGGGACAATACAAGCTAGACAGATAGACCTAGTTTTTTTAGCCAGATTAAATAAAACCCGTTTTTTTATAAAAAAATAAATCGATAATTTATTACCTAAGTATAGAAAAATTGCTATTATTTCGCAAAGATAACATGAAGATTTGGTTTGATATAAAAAATAAAATAGAATCGTTGTTATTGTTATGACAAGATGGACGAAGTGAAAACAAAGAATTTAACACGAAAAGAGCAAGTGTAATTTCAGATTGTATAAAAAATATAACAAAACGTAGTTAATGTTTACCAATACCTTTATTTAATACTAGCGACCCGCTCGCGGTTTCACCCGCGCTGCTCCGTTCCTAAGAGGCGTAGCGTCATGTTATATAACCTTTAACATTCCTCGATAAATTGACTATCCAACACAAAAAGAATTTTCAAAATCGGTTCAGTAGATCCAGAGTTTTACAACCTCACAAACTTTTATAATATTGGTATATATATATATATATATATATATATATATATATAGATATGCTTACGTAACCAAATCTTCATTTTATATTTGAAACCCTTATTTACAATATTTCAGTCATTTTTTTTCTTAACAATAGCTACATAATTAAATAATATATTAACATATTAATTGACTATATAAGTACATTAAATAATCGTTTATTAAAAAAATTAAATGCCATGCAATCCAACAAAGTATTTATGTTAAAAAAATTAAAATATTTTGTGACTTAGGATAGCCGCTGTAACGACTTACGGCCAGTCCTGATATCAAATCAGTCAGTAGATTTGTCTACTAGAGATAGGACTTTGACATAAGGCCGTTCCAAGTAATGTCAAAATCCTATCTCTAGTAAGCAAATCTACAATTTGTTACTGGGATGGCCGTTAGGCGTACGAATTAGGGATGTTACGGAAGTTCAACTCCAATTCCGAAAAGTCGGAACTTCCGATTGATAGATTAATATTGAAATCATGTTTTTTTTTAAAAGAGTATCTATGGAGTTTCTTTCCGGCTCTTCTCCATAAGGCCCACTTTTGGAACCGTGCAATTAGTTTGACTTTTCAAAAGTACCTTTTTAATGGTATAATTGAAATAAATAATTTTGACTTTGACTTTGATATTAGACTTCTGATTTCGACTTCGGTTCCGACACTTTTAAATCGGAGGTTAGAGTCGGAGGTCGAAGTACTGCGTTTACAAAAAGTCTATACGGCGAACCCTTCCCACGCGCTTTCTGTTTATATTTTTCTACTTGTCGATACGCGTTTAAGGACTTGTTTTTCGGGTTTGCGTTTCAAGTAAACTTATCCGAGTTTCTGAATATGTTTTATTTAATGAGTCCGAGAAATTTAAAAACTACGACTCCGACTTCGGTTCCGCTAGAACTACTTCGGTAACATCCCTAGTACAAATCATCAACCTATTTACCATACCAAAATGAATGGGTTAGGCTATAGTCTACAACGCTGGAATTTTTTTAAATGAAAATTCTCATGGATTATCTACCACCTGGGGCGGCAGGGTATCATTTCAGTATATTATAAAGTACTTTGTGCAGGGTATGTCGGACTCGTACTGACTAAAAACCGCACTCGCCTTCTCTTGCTCTATAGTCAGGCCATGGGATTCGGTAAATTCGCCACGACCCAGACAGGCTGTGGTTAGGGCATGCAATATTCGATCGCTTAACTATTACAGTTTTTTGAATAGTTTTGTCCAACTATTCGAATATATTCGAGGTATACGAGTTTTTTATTTAAAAATTACGTCAAACTGCCTATTTCATAATTTACAGTTTATTTGAATTCAAGTAAGTTTTTAAATGATTTTCGATGATACGTATGAAAAAAATTATAGTAATATATACAGTAACAGCACGTCAAGGTACCACAAATTGTCAAATTTCCCCAATGGAGAATAAACTCTATTATTTGGAGATTAAATTGAAAATCGGTTGAAGAAATTTGACAGTTTTGGATAACATGATGTGCCATACTACTTTCAAATAATTTTACATAACAGATCCACAAATTCAAATAATTGACAAAAGGTTTCTTCGCCTCCTATGATCTCCAATTTTGAATGAGTCTCACCCATATTCAATAGAATTCTCTATTACAATTTGAATTGTAAAACGGGGCGAATAGTCGAATAATACGAATATTCGAATAGCATGCCCTAGCTATGCCCTAGCATTTCATCAAGATAAGTTCTTGCCAACTACTTCCATGTCGTTCAGTTTCTTGTAAACGTCTAACATTGTTGGTCGTTGGTGTCTCAAGAACTTGGTGCAGTGGAGGCCTATCGCGACAAATGTCCGACACATCGCTGGGTTGGAGTGCGCTGTGCCCCGAAGTACTGGGTCTTCTAAAGTGGCTGTAACCAAAAATAGGATGAATGACCTTTAAAAGACACTGGTCTAAAAAAATTTATTTTTGTCCTCAGTTCAGTTCGACATCAAAATTTAGAGATATACCAAACTCAAAGTGCTTACATAATAAACGTTTTTTGGCAATTTTTTGCGGACAGCAAATTTTTACCGTAATTTCTAACTAAAGCTTTCTTTAGTACTACTCTTCTCCTTTCAAATTCCTTTCGTTTGCTTCGCTACGAGTTAGTTTTCTCAAGATGTACCATTTTTTTGTAGTTAGTACTAAAATGTAAAATATAATATAGGTAATATCGAAGTGAGATTGGGACAGTAAAAGAGAGGCCCGCAATATGTTATGACAATGTAGGGAGTATATAGAGAATAGTGTCCGAAGGTTAATTTTTGGCCTAACCAAAGCCGAAGATTCAATCTTAGAATATATAAATACTAGCGACCCGCCCGCGGTTTTACCCGCGGTGCCGCATTCCTAAGAGCAGTAGCGTAATGTTAAATAGCTTAAAACCTACCTCTTGAATCACTCTATCTATTAAAAAAAAAACGCTTCAAAATCCGTTGCGTAGTTTTAAACATTTAAGCATACATAGGGACGGACAGACAGCGACAGCGACTTTGTTTTATACTATGTAGTGACGTAAATATGATAATTCAATCGTTTTTTTTTTAAT
Source organism: Acronicta aceris (assembly GCA_910591435.1). Taxonomy (NCBI): domain Eukaryota; kingdom Metazoa; phylum Arthropoda; class Insecta; order Lepidoptera; family Noctuidae; genus Acronicta; species Acronicta aceris. The sequence goes on along the minus strand of OU342780.1, from coordinate 5,185,417 downwards.
TTTTAAACACTATTGAATGTAATATATCTACAGCGAGTTTCACCGCCACTATGCCCCGCGTGCGACCCGCGAATGCATAGCAATGTTATTTTACCGCGCCGATACCATGTTTGTTCATTTTCGAAGGATGGAAATAAAATTTCGGCTTCGGCGTAACCTTCAATTGATTTTTGGCCGAAGCCGAATATGCGGCCGAAAATGGTTCTTTGGCCGGACGTCACTACTTTTGTGGGGAGAGTCGTGATAACTTAGAGCTTACCCATATCAACTCCTTGATTGAACTGCTGGTGTATATACATGCTGAGCAGTTGTTCTGACCGGGACTTGTCGGCGGCGGGCAGTGCTGTGGCCATCTCTACCATTACTACGCCGTAGCTGAACACGTCCACCGCCGGCGACAGACAACGGGAACGGAGGTACTCGTCCGGTAGATACGGTTTGGTGCCGTAAACCCTGTATAAAGGTAAGGTGTACTTTTAGGCTTTTTTATTTATTAGATTAAGTCAGCAAACAAGCTGACGAGCCAGCTGATGGTAAGTGGTCATCCTCGCCCATGAACATCTGCAACACTAGAGGAGTCACTGATGGGTTGTCGAGCTTTAAGAGCCCCTACGGTTTACAGACTGCCAGAGCTGCAGCAATCGAGGGGGAACTGGGAATCAAAGGCAGAAACACACACCAAGGTGCTTAGAGGCCATGCAAAATTTACGTCACATCCCATTATTAGAGAAGCGTGAGGTCTGACAAGGGATATGAGGGGATATCACATGTAAAAATCTCTGTTTGAGGAATGATGATGATGCTATATAGTTGGACGAAGCAAAATATGTGACGTCACGCTAGGAGAGAGAGGGGGTATCACAAATGGGGCGACGTGTCACAGGGACGGGGGATGGGGAGGTCAAAAAATTCATGTGTGTTTCTATAATTTATGGATGGCCCCTTATGTGAATCATACTATGATTGACTCGAAGCAGTCAAAGCGCTGTTTTTAGTTCAGCTATTTCATACCTTGAGACTTTCACATGCGTCCTATCTTCGCCATAAGGTCCTTTTCTAGCAAGTCCAAAGTCTCCAATCTTCGGCATGAGACACGTATCCAGTAGAATATTGGCTGGTTTTATATCACCGTGGATAAGCGGCGTACCTGCCATCGTGTGGAGGAATTGAAGACCTCTGGGAAAAGTATGCAATGAGCTATTATTCGCTGGTATTAGTTGCCTACTTTGCCCGAAGTGTTCCATTGCTAATGAAAAAATCTAAGCTAAATAGGCGAAATCCTACCCTTTATCTCTATAATGATGATGACCTCGGCTTGTTCTGACTTTTGACTTTGTGACTGCCTCATTAGTCTAGTGGTCCCAAGCGCGACTGCTACACTAGAGGTCCTGGGTTCGATCCCAAAGTCAAGCAGTGTTATTGGATTTTTCTATGAAATTCTCAGTAGCAGCTCGGAGTCTGGATTTGTGCCCGGTTAATGTCTATAGGCTTGCCTGGTATAACATGGGACCTAAACATACCGACGAACTGTGTACGCCTCTGTCTATCCCTTCGGGGAATACAGGCGTGATTGTATGTTATCTTAGCTTGTTTTTCAGGATGACGATCAAACATGCTTGACTGAATATTTTTGCAATCCTTGCAAAAATATTAACTTTCTTCAAGCTAATAAGATGATGCTTACATATTATGTATTATAGATATTATAGTGCGTATTATAGAACCACGCTTACCCAGCAAACTACGTCGAAGGACCCAATATAAAGATTGAATTTAATAGGAGGAAGATTGGGTCTAAAGCTATGAGAGGAAATTTTTACTTATTAAGAACATTTTGTTTGAAGATACCAGCGAGCAGCACACATAACCGCCCTAATATTACACGCGTGCCGCCTTACGAAAATATACACAAAGGATTTTTTGAGACAAAAGGTTTCTCTGTCTTTCTCCAAGGTCTAATCTATATACAAAATTTCATTGAAATTGGTTCGGCAGTTTAGGCAACACGTTTACAACAACAAATAACAGACAGACAAAGTTACTTTGGAATTTATATTGGCTTTTGAACTATATAGTAGCAAATCTTTTTCAAGACTTCACAGGTTACTGACCTAGCTACTCCATGGACTATGTTGTATCGTTGTGACCACGACAAGGGTGGGTGGTGCGTCTTCCCTCTTAATCGCTGCTCCAAAGAACCTCCGCCCATCAGCTGATAGACCAAACATGCTTCTGGACCTAGACAATAATTTTATTCTTATTCATAAAAAAAAAAGTCAGCTAGAACTAGGAAATAAGTCGTTTGTCGCGGGGGATTTCATAAACTTACAATTACCGGACACAAAGTACATGAACCACATTTGAAACATAGTCAAAGTCAAAGTCAAAATGTTTTATTTCAATTAGACCACTAAAATAGGTACTTTTGAAAAGTTCAAACTAGTAGCACGGTTCCAAAAAGTGGGTCTTATGGAGAAGAGCCGGCAAGAAACTCCATAGCTTATGTTTTTTTAAAAAAAACGTGATTATAATATTAAGCTTTACAGCTCTGATTTAAATAGTTGCTGAGAATAATGCTGTTAGATGTGTAAGATTTATTTATTATACTTATAAAAAGAAGGATTGCCACAGCAAGTAAGATATACATAATAATCAACCCATTACATTGTCCCTCTGCTGTGCACCGTTCTCCTCTCAGAGTGAGAGGGATATTAGGCCAACGTATCGGCATAATCCCGAATTGGCAGACGTCACACGCCGTCGAGAAAATCTCTCAGGCATGCAGATTTCCTCACAATGTTTTCCTCCACCGTTTATGCGCGTGATAAATGTGATAATTAACTAGTAATACGCACATGACTTCGAAAAGTCAGAGGTCTGACTGAGGAGGTACGTAACGGCTTTTTAATATATATTTAATACTATGCGAACATACATACATTCATTTTTTAGATAGATGAGTAGGCAACTCTGACATTAACAAATATATAGGAATTTGCCTCGGTTGGCAATCGATTCGAAAGTCGAAAGTTTTTGAAAGTCGTTGGCAACGGTATTGGTAAGGGGACCACCTTAATTGCTACACCAAACGTCCAGTCATTAATATAAAAGATTATCATATTATTATAAAAGATGCAGATTACAAAGAGTGGCAAGATTACATAAAAGATTTTCATCTTTCATTAGATGAATGTCGAAACGATCTCAAAAAAGAGTGCCTCATTGGTCTAGCGATAGCAAGAGCGACTCGGCAGTCGCTTCTGCTAACTTTGAGGTTTTGGATTCGATTTCCTAATCGAGCAGTGTCATTAGGATTTTCTCCGAAATTCCTAGCAACTCAGAGTTTGCATTTGTCATCGGTTTACTAGTAGTAGGCTCCTCCCTTATTTATTACATTGAACATAAAAACGTACCAGGGAACATTGGGTATAAGTACTTCAGTGTGTGTGTGTGTGTGTTTGTGCGTGTGTGTGCGTGTGTGTGTGCGTGTGCGTGTGTGTGTGTGGGTGCTTGCGCTGGAGTGTGTGTTGTTGTTACTACATACCTCCCAAAGAGTATCCGTACAAGGGCAGTATGTTGTCATGTCTGTACTGATTGAGACACATCTCTCTGATGAGCTCCTTGTTCCTATCGTTGTTGTCTCGAAGACGCTTCACGGCTACCGGCAGGTGTTTCCATTCGCCTGTAGATTTTATTAATTATAACTACTTAGATTATACTAAGCGAAGCAAGAGGAGAGTGTTTATGAACATGCGTAAGTCATACCTAGCTAATTGACCTAAAACACTGACCTCTATATTACTCTCTACACTGGACAGGCTACTGTCAACGATTTATTTACCCCCTTTGATTTTCGCCATTTTGGCGCTGTTAGCACAAGTGAGCAGTAACGGAACTAATTTTAGAGATTGGACAATGTCGATAACTTGTTGTTCTTCCATAAAGGTTGTAATAGCTAAATGCTAGCCTTAAAGATTTTTTTTAAGTATGTTACCTAACAGCAACTTCTGTTAATATTCGTTTATTACGTGGGAGAGCCATGCTTCGGCACGAATGGGTCGGCTCGACCGGAGTGGTACCACAGCCTCACAGAAAACCGGCGCTAAACAACGCTTACGTTGTGTTTCGCCGAGTGAGTGAGGTTACCGGAGGCCCAATCCCCTTTTAAAAGGTCGGCAACGCACTCGTGACTCCTCTGGTGTTGCGGGTGTCCATGGGCGGCGGTGATCGCTTACCATCAGGCGATCCGTCTGCTCGTTTACCCTCCTATCCCATAAAAAACATTCAAACTTGTTTTTTCTGTTGTGCTAGTTATTTTTATTAAAATACTAGGTATGTCGTTTTACTGTTTAATTTATCAAAATAAATCATTCTTCAACAACTTCATAAAGATGTAAATACCAAGCAAGGGCTAAGAACGTTTTCATATTTTGGTACCTACATACATTCGTAAGGCATAGTTTTACAGTAGATATAATATGTGGTACTGGGGACTACTTTTTACACTAGTGCACATGGACCAACTACACCCAGCTGACAACAAGGCACTTAGAATACAATAAAATAAAGCCTCCCCAAGTGTCAAACGATCCATATGGATTTTGACACATATCTCTTACTTGGACTTACACAAAATTATTCATTGAAAAAATATCGACATTAACACGGAGATGCTCTAAACAGCTTGTCGGCCCTTTGCATTATGTTTGAATCACTGTCAATTTTAGTTCCACAAAAGCACAGAGCAGCGCTTCATATGGAGCCAAAAATTATGCTGTATTTGTACGCCATAGCCTATCCAGTCTAGTAGCAGAGATCAGTGACCTAAAACCTTGTGCCTCATGCCTAGTGGTCCCAAGCGCGACCGCTACTCTAGAGGACCTGAGTTCGATTCTCAAGTCGAGAAAAGTGTTATTGAGTTTTGAAAATCTCAGTAGCAGTCTGGAGTTTGGATTTGTGCCCGACCCCTATTACACGGTAACTAAACATACCAACAAATTGTGGACGTAAACTGTACCTATATTACCCTAACCTTTCTTTATCTAGCTATATTTGAAGTTCTTTACCTTTGAACACTTGTCCAAATCCTCCTCGGCCCAAAAGGTTGTTATCAGCCCAGTTGCCCGTCGCCTCCCTCAACTCCTCATACCTCATCTTAGGAATAGCGGATACGTTCCTCATAATCTCATCTTCTTCGTTCCCTTTCTCTCCTTGTGATGATGACGTCTGTGGATTTGCGTATTTAAATAATTTTTTCAAAGATATTTTTCAAGTAAAGCTTTTAAATTGTTACTTCTGAATAGGGCCGACATTTCTTCACTAACGAACTTCTGAGAAGAAACGCCGAAACCAATTCGGTGAACAACCCGCAATAATGACCTAGAGTGTATCTACATAATTAGATATGCGCTCTTTAAAAAACCATTAAAGATAATTTAATACTTAGTAATAGTGAAATATTTAACAGCCAAAACTTCCCTAAACATTTCAAATTCGGTTTGATGATAATCATTACTGTCCATACCTATACAATTTGTCATACATTGGGGTCAACACAGTGAATCACTAAATTGCATATAAAATAATTCATTGGAACAATGATATCGTAGTATCAGTGACCGCAAACGTTGGCTCACCTTACTTAAGTCCGTGCTTGATTCATAGTTAGGCGAAGGCGAGGTCCCATTCTGTATCCTACTAGTAGTGGGAAGTTGAGCGCCCTGAAAAAAGAAAAAGATTAATGATCCTCATTTTGTAGGGTACTGGCCTGTAGGCAATTCCGTCTTTTTTTTTAAAGAGTATCTACAATGAGCACATAACTGGTAGAGGTCCTATATAAAAATAATCATAAAATTAGCTTAGCATTAGCTTAGCACGAGGGGTTAACAAGAATACCAGTAATGTGCGACCCACATTGCTAGTAAGCTTTTTTTTAAAAAAAAATTATAAAAAAATTCGTTCATCTTTTTTTTATATTATGGCAATCTGGTTTTATTTTTCTATTCGGCAACCCCACTCGCATCCCAAATCGACTTATTGAGACAAAAGGGTTAGGTCTATATCCTATATATATTCCTGAATGCCAACATACAAAGATAATGATGACGCTTTTATTATATTTAAAAAAAAAAATATATTTTGGGCTAATGCGACAATCTGGACACGACACTCGTCAAATTTAAAATTTGTAAAAGTAAACATATTAATAATACGTTTACTTTTACAAATATTGAATGTTTCTTATTTTATTTGGTGATGTGATTGGGATACTTATATGCTCCTTCCGGATCGCACGATTCTTTAGGATTTTATGACAGACGCTAGCATGTACTTAGCTGTTTTGTCGGTAAAAGCCTATTTACATGCAGGGTAGGTATGAAAGACAAACGGTGAGTAAATAACACGATAAAAAAATTGCATATTCTCGTCTCATTCCGTGAATCAGGTTCTGAACTTGGGCTTCTGATAAGAAGTATACCTATAAACAAAATTCGTTAGTCCGTCCGTCTGTTTGTTGGTACGCGCATCACGCCAAAACTACTGCATCAAATTGAATGCAGTCAGGGTCTAACTTAAAATCTGGGAAATGATATAACTTTTAAAATGGGTACCTAAGAGTTTGGTATTTTTTTTTCCTTTATAGTCCTTTTTTATCGGTTTACCGTTATGTCATAATTGATCGACAAAACGGTGTATATAACAGTTCTAAAACGAAGAAAACGGAACCTTAATGTGTGTTCATAAACGTCAAAATAGCAGTTCTCGAATGATAAATGAGATAATTATAAGTATTGTTATTTTATATTTCTAGCATATTACTCATTCTACATACACAAAAAGCAATAAATAGTTAGGTACTTCATCTTTGACTAAGTATAAGCCAATACAAAACTTGTAAGAAAAGTTTTCCTCAAACAGTGCAACTCAAACAACAGGAAAAAATAAGATAAATTCCTTTATAATCAAACCAGATTAGGTCATTCGTAAATCACACAAGAACCCAACGAATAATTTGATACCCGAAAAACCACAAAGGAAATGCATGATTATTGAATCGCTTTATGGGAATTATCAGTTTTAATAGGTACACACAGACCACAAGATACAGAACACATGATTATGGAAAAGAATTATACTTTTTTAGTATTGTATAGAAAGTTTGGCGACGTCTCGTGCGCTCCTACTGCGACTTTTCTCGTGAATAAAAAATAATTGTAAATGATAGTAAGTGCAAAGCGTTAATACTTCACATAGTAAATATCTGCGTAATTTATTTATTAATTTTTATGTAATGGATTGATCGGGCGCGCCGCGCGGATCCTTAGATACTTGCTTGAAATTATTTAATGTTTTTTTTAATACCGATATAACTAGCTTAGTTTGTACCAACTAAGATATAAAATAAGATTATTCTTAGGACAATTTAGATAATTGAGATTAAATTTTAAAATTAATAAGTTATGGTTATCGAACACCCCATTCCGGTTTGTCGCTTTTTTTTTTCAAATTCACCCTGTATAATAACTAGTGTTGTAAAAGACTCGAGTTCTAAGTCTCGAATAAATAGAACTTGAGTCTTTTTTTAGACTACTAGACTCAAAAATCACTACACAGCTTAAGTCCTTTCTATTTCTGTGTCTTTTGCAAAGAGTAAATCTTTTTTTAAAGTAGTAGTAAATTAGTTTCTGTCCCAAAAACTAATTAATGTACAAAATACTTTAATTCTCAATGATGAAGACTCAATTAATTGAGACTTCTAATAGTTTAGGACTGCAGACTTATCTACTCAAATTAAAAGACTCGTATGCGAGTGCTTTTGATTTGACTCGAGTCTCCTGCTATTAGAGCTCGTGACTTACAGCGAACATTTTATGAGTCCTGACTCATTTTCAACAGATAAGTCTAAAGACTGCGACTTTTTAATCTTGAGTTCTGAGAAACTATGCTCAGTCTCAAAATTAGGACTAAAAGACTTGAGTCTTTTACAACACTAATAATAACTATGCCTACAATTAGAGCGACTTCTCAGCGAGAGGATCTGTAACGTGATTGTACCAACTTTGTTGCTGCTCCATAGGTTATTATTCTCTCGACGCGGCAAAAGTCTTAACTGATCACCTAGCTGACACACTAGTGCTTACCTATGAGTGTAATAAAGTTGGAGGGCTTAGGAAAAATAAAACCCTTCCTCCCACTACCCGTCATACTGAACCGGTCTGTATAGAGATTTTGTGTGGAATAAAGTAAATAAAGATAAATATGGTATATTCTCTTAAGGGATAAACAAAACATAGGTACGCGTTTATGTCGCGCCAGAAGGGTTAATATTGTATTTATAAGACTAGAACGAGAAAGCAAGACGTGACGTCAGGACACGACAATCCGGTGAAAACGTTAATTTGTTCTAATCATGCTTCGTTCTAATTATGTTTTGACTGAACATTTAGCGTACCGGTCAAGGTGATCACCCTTTTCCAATTTATAAATAGAGTTTATGATCCATTGGAGAAATTTGACAGTGATAACTTGATGTGCTGTACCTAATTGAATGTTTGTGCAATACATGGCTTATTTCCTAGTGCGATTTCCTCATTGATTTGCAGAACAGAAATATACCATGTTATTTTATGTGAAGTCATTCAACTTAAAGGTAAATCATCTTATGAATTACTATAAATAAATCCCTGTATATTTGTAACCATATAAATTTTCATGTGAAATTCCAATCCGATTCACATGGAAGTCTCTTTACTAATACCTACTTCCCTTTAGAATTCTGCAATGAATATGTGACGCACATACTGGCAGATTGGCAAGATCAGTGTGGGAGCAGTGTGTGTGTGTGGTTGTAAACCTGATTGTAAAATGAGCCCCACTGAGTCAGTTATATTTTAACGGTTTAGGTATTTTATAAGTTTTGTAGTTTAATTATAATACTATTTTAGATGGTCCCATCAGAATATCAGCGCTGGGATAGGAGCCTATTCTAATGTCCCAAATAACTTATACTTTTGTTTTTTTTTAAAAGATGACGTGCCACCTTGTGGTAAGTTTTCATCGTCGCTCTTGAACACCTGCAACACTAAAAAGTTGCTAATGCATTGCCGATCCTTAAGAGCCCCTACGGACTGCAGACTGCCAGAGCTGTTACTGCAGTTCTGGCGAGGGTCCGAGGGGAAACTGACTCTCACGCGCAAAAGTCGAAACACACATCAAGGTGCTTTACGATAGGGTCCGAAGTAAGAGTGGTCACCAGCCAGTCATTGCAGACCCCAAGAGGAAGCCTGACTTCCGACGAGAACTTACTTTAAATATGTGAAAATCCTAATGGACACCTAATGCCCAAGTAGAAAAAGTCGTAAGAGATGGTTAAACTTAGAGTATTACAGATAAGGAAATGACATTGTAATATACAATATTAATATTAATTATTAACAAAACAAACAATCAAAATATAAAAATTTAACTGGCTGATGTGTGGGTCTTATCTATAGGAGTAACGGAAGACATAACAATTATCTTTAGAATTTTTTATTGTGACTCTGCACAACATTGGATGTGGTTTTCTCAGTTTTCAGTAGTTTTGGAGGTCTAACTTAAAATCTAGAAGTTATAGTACACAAATCCTTTTGGAACGCAAGTGAAATGAAATGCGGGAAGTCGCAAAAAATGCAAATGAATGCAAGCACCAATTGGACAGGTGATTCATAGTTGTCAGTTTTGAATGAGATTGAATGTGTTGAAGTGGCCAGCATATGCATGCTATTTATTACCTATGGCAAGGATGGCGAACCTTTTTTGGTATGTGACACTTTTTCTATAAGTACTTACAAATGTTTGATGACGTCATGACGTGCCGTCAATCAACAACAATCTCAAGTAAACACTATCAACTGTCGTGTGAATACCTACTACATAAATGATATCTTAGTTGCGCAATCTCTTTTCTCTGTCTATTAACTTGCGACTCACAGTAAATAAATGAACGGTTTCAATTATGTAATGTGCCTAAAATATTTTGTAGCATGCCTATGATGGCACGCATGCCATTGGTTCACCATCACTGACCTATGGGGTTAACTTGTTAGTCCCAAAAGCACTCTAGCCCGTCACTTTTAATGAAAAGACCTTGTTATAAAGAATAGGGCTTCCCAGCATATTTCTGACTTAAAAGGAGACCTCATTGTAATCTATATTAAAGAAGTATAAGTTAATGAAATGATTCTTTTTTATTTAACTTATTGCAGACACTGGTTCTCCAAAAGAAATAAGACTGGTACTCTGTTAGAGAACAGAAATAAGTGGAATAGATGGCACAATACTTCTCTGAGCCCAGCAAACATTTTGAGTAAAGTAAAAGGTATGGCTAAAAAAATTATTTGAAACAGTGCTACTATACTATCCATCCCCTTCATTCATTGTGCATGTTATTTACCACTTACTATACATCATTGCAATGTAAGAGAAGCAGTTTTTAGGAAGTACATATTTTTTTTTATTCGTGATAGGCTTACACTTGACCGTCAGTTTTCCTGATGTTAAGCGATACTGTGATCTATGATGGAGCATGCTTGCCTAGAAGAAACTGATTCACTCGTGATTTAAAGACACCCAGATTATATCTATCAGGGAAGACCCACTTGGGAAGTGCATTCCATATTTGAGCAGTATGCATTATAAAAGTGGACTTAAAGCGTTTCGTTCGGGCTTTTGGAATGTCCACCGTGAACCGATGACGCTTTTTCGTGCTTCTGGTCGTCTGATATTATTCTCATTGTATGTTAATTATTATTAGTTAAACTTATAATAACTAATAAATATATATATATTAATAAATATAAATATATAACTTATAATAAATATAATAAATAACTACTTATAATAAAGAAAATAATGAACCTCACAATACTTTACCTTTTCAATTAACATAACAGGCAAAGGAATTGAGCCGAAATTCCCATCAGTCTTTTGTGAGCTCTTTTTGTTAGAATTATCTGAAAAGATAAAGTAATTTAACTTAGCAGACATTATTTGAGACTGATCAAGGGACATTATTAAAGGCACATACCAGGCCAATTCTTACTTAATTGTCATTTTTCTATTTAAAATTAGACATAGATACTATTGAGCAGAATTACGCAACTGTTGCTTTTATCTTCAAAATAATACATAACATTTATACTTCAATAATAAAATTATACCTACCATTTACAACTGCAGTATTTCTTTCCTTTGCACTACTAGAGTTCCTATGCTTATTCAATAACTTATGGAAGTCTGTATTCACAACTGGCTTTAGGCAGTTAAGGGCAGGTATGTGCTTCATTTTGTACAATAAAATAAAAAGTTCTTCCACTCTATGGTTTAGCTGTCCCCATCTTGTGAACAAGTGGTTTGTTGGAGACATAGCTAGGCGGCGGGCTGTTTGTTCTATGTCCTAAAAAAGTAATGTTTATGAAGATAATTTCACATATTTATCAAATTGGTTCTGATTTTTATGAAAGATTTAGGTGACTTGCTCTACTTAAGCATACAAGCAGAAGTGAGAATATGAATTAAACATAATATAGTTAGATTATTTGTGTAAGTTCACTGTAAGAATACAGAAGAAAACGTCGAAAATCCTTCGACGCATTGTACCTACTTTAGTTTATTATTATATATCCGCTTGTGTCATCTCCATTATCAAGGCATGGCGTAAAAATAACCGGGAATTCCAAGAAAGCAGAAACGATGTTTTGCGGCGAGGAAATACCCAAACTTCGCATTAAAAATGATTACCTACTTACGTCAACATCGAATGCCGAATATTTCATCCAGTTGCCTGCTAATTCCTTCCAATAGTCTTCTACATCAAGAAGCCTACATAGCTCTTTGTTTATTTCAAACGGTAGCTCGTAAATGTACATTTCTTTACATAAAACTACGTACTTGGACACAATGGGGTCAATAAACACAACCACTTTCCAAGACCACTTGTTGAACACTGACATTTTGTATGTCACTTTTGACAAATAATAACATTGACGTTGACAATTCCTCAAATTGACATTAATGTTTTCGTTCAACAATTATTATTAAATACATTACATACAATTATTAATCTCGAAGACAAAAAATTAAAAGGCTTACAATTTATGAAATACCCGACTTTGTAATTGGGGCGGTTAGGTAGTGTATTTTAAAGATGTTCGTTACTTTTTTCGTGGTCCTAAGCATGGTATTTTTTGTAAGATTTTTCTCTCTTACAGAGACAATTGCTCATTGAGAACTCTATGCATCCGTCCTGCCCCTCAATTTTGCCGCACTGAGCTTTGCCCGCTTGCCCCGCCTAGATCGGGCCCTGTGTAATAGGGGGCGAGCAAGCCTATTGCCATTACAAATCCCTAACTCCGAGCTGCTACTGAGAATTTCATAGAAAAATCTAATAACACTTTGCTCGACCTGGGAATCGAGACCAGGATCTCTAGCGTAGCAGTCGCGCTCAGGACTACTAGGCTATCGAAGCAGTTAAGATAAAGGCTAGAAACATAAAGTAAGAGGCTAGTAATACCTATGGGCTAAATTATTGAGTAGCCAGAATAGGAGCAAAAAGTAGCAAAATAATAACAGGTACTGGATTTGGGACTTTTGGCAGATTATAATGTTTTTCCTGATAAACTAAAAATATACAAAAACAAATAGAATTTTAAGCAATGAGTGAAGGGCTTATTTTGATATTAGTTTCAGTGTTGCAAAAAAGTTCATCCAACTGAAATAGGATGCCATTTCCAGCAAAGCACGAGCCGCGGAGCCGGGCGGCCGTGCCATCCTTTTGTTGAAGCAATTCACGGCACATAAGCCCCTAGATATATTTCTTCAACAGTATCTAGTCAGACAGTCCAGAATGGTTGGCAACCCTAATTACTTAGTACAAAATATTGCCATCGTACAAGATACTAATATCATAATATAACATAACATACCATCACGCCTGTATTCCCCGAAGGGTTAGGCAGAGGCGTACTTAATGTACGTACCCACAGTTCGCCGGTATGTTTAGCCACAAATCCAGACTCCGAACTGCTACTGAGAATTTCATAGAAAAACCCAATAACACTTTACCCGACCTGGGGATCGAACCCAGGACCTCTAGCATAGCAGTTGCGCTTGGGACCATTAGACTAATGAGGCAGTCTATGATAACATGATGATAATAATATCAATTAATAAAAAAATAATATCCAATAGTTCCATTATCTTACTGGGGCAGTAATTTATATCCAGTTGCGGTCACTCGGTAAAACCGCGTAACGCTAGAAGCAACCATGTGCCAATTTAATAGGATTAGTAGGTAGGTACAATAATTATATTTTATTTATTTATTTATTAGCCTTTCATTGCCAACTTATTTAATTCTTAAAAATAATTGTATTTTTCGTGTGCATGCTAGCTGCTCTTGTTCATTGCCGGCGTGTCTTGTGACACAAAGGCCTCCTCCAGCTTTTTCCAGTCTTCTCTGCTGCCACAATAATTATATTATACATACATAAATCATACACTCACGCCTTCCTCCTATAGGGATAGGCAGAAACTATAGATCGTTACTTGCTACGATTCTTGCTTAAGTACTTATTATGCTTCTTCCACATTCATACATCTTCTCATAATTAAATTATACATATGATAATAAAAGCACTAAGCAGATTTGTATACGAGGAGAGAATATATTATCTTTGAGGATTTCTCGAATTTAAGTACCTACTTAGTTAATTAATAAATATTTTCTTAAACATAATTAAATATACTCGCCGTTCTTTGGCGGAGACGCCGTGTTTGTTGGTCTCCTCAGTTGCAGCAGTAGCGCAAGCACTGTCTGCCGAGCTAGGAAGACGGGATGGCGCAAGAGTCTCCAGCTCGACGCATGTCGAGACCCACATTAGAGGCCTACCTATTTCCAAGGATGTAATGACATCCCTTTATCCAAGGAAATAATGACATCCCGTTCGATCTCTTGCCATCGTCACGACTCGTCGTTAGTTAAGATGCCTTTAAAACAGTCTCTGCAAGTGACAATATAACCGGCGGATGCGGGCAGCAGACGCAATTCACTCCGCTACCAACCTGCTTAGAGGTTAGAGGCTCATTTTTTGCGCTACCTATCAAACTGCTTGGCAATTGTTATCTGAAAAAATGTGTCCACGATTTACCTATCGCTGGAAAATCAATAAAAAATTACAAACTATTGTTCTTGGTTTCATTTGTAATTAATTAATACAAAAGCGAACCTTGGCAGGGGAAGGAGGACAGGTTGAATGCAAACATAGTGAAATATTTGTACAAATGTACCTCGCATAGTGCTATTTGAACATAACAGGCATATGCAAAAGGTCCACTTCATCACAAATCCGAATGGCTGTTACTATAGGGCAAGCCGCAAGGGAAGGCAACTGCTGTTTTTGTCAGTCATACTCTGCCGCCTTTTCAGGTGACTTTTTCTTAAATGTGCTAAGACTGCGAGGCACTATTAATGGCATCGAAACCACGAAAAGGCTGCTGTTCTTTTTATGGTTCATAAACCATCTATGTTAGACCATAAAATGAGTGGTGTGGATACCTATACTGTAATGAGTTTTCGGCAAATATTAACCTTCTTATTTAATTTTAATGCGTTGAAGTAATCGATCGTTTGAATTTTCAGTAAAGGATGACCCAAATGACGATGCGTTCTTGTAACATATTAATTTATAGTACTTTTCCTCTGCAGTGTACCGTACACTAAGTAGGTACGTACACTGCAGAGAAAAGTTCTTAAGTTAAGCTAAGCTAACAGTAGAGGTACCTAGTACCTATTCAAAATATTGATGTAGAACACTCGAACCAAATTTTAAGAAGATGCCATTCTCAAATGTTGGTATAGTGTCTTACCTACATTAGACATGGACTTTATTTTGTTTCACATAAAATGTTGTTACGCGCTAACGATCATTAGAAACGTGAGGTAGTTTTAAATATAATGAAGTAGGTATATCAATTACTAAAAAGTAGGTACAGCAGCACCTGCATAAGTAAATGCTCAATAATCAAACCAAATTGCAGCGAAAGGACTAACTGAACGAGTATCGCGTACCTACCTAGTAACTCTTGATAGATTTAAGTAATTTGTAAATGTTTCTACACCTATATCCTTTGTTGGAAATAAATAAATAAACTAAAATATAAATAAAAGAATGGTCCTTTGGTACGATATATTGTTAGAACTGATGATAATATTTGCCAAGCCTAACGTTGCTTTTAGTATTTAGGTAGGTACAGTCAACACCACATCAAGTTACTACAAATTGACATTTTTTTTTAAAATTTAGTCTCCAAATAATAGAGTTTATTATCCATTGGGGAGATTTGTACAATACATTCTCGTCGACAAAATTCACCCGCTGATCGAATAAACCAAACGATAACGTTGATTTACCCTCAGACTAGCGTTTTTCCCTCTTGTTACTATTATTGTGAATTGTTTTATAATTACGCCGCTTGGTCAATGTTGTAAATATGTATTTTTTTGTAAGTGAATGTAATTATTTCTGAAAATTCGCTTACGATCCGGTAGGATTGTAGTTAGAGTACAGACAACCTAATAGGGATTTGGTCACGATAAGGACAGCAGCAATTTTTTGCGCCAGTTGAGAATTAAAACCCATGTAACTAATTCGTCTAGATTGGACTCTTCCTTAATCATGCTTTTAGCCTATCGGTCTGGTGAAATGATCACTTGCGGGTAGCAGCTAGTAGCGACGGGATGTGGAGAGTCGAAGACCCAATATTGGACTCTTCCTTAATCATGCTTTTAGCCTATCGGTCTGGTGAAATGATCACTTGCGGGTAGCAGCTAGTAGCGACGGGATGTGGAGAGTCGAAGACCCAATATTCGGCTCTTAGGTGTTTATTTGACGCCAAGATTCCACATCAATTTTTATTCTATTCAACGAGAATAGTATGATGGTAAAACTCCTGTAACTAATTCATTTGTCTCATGGTCACAAATGCGCTGTAGACAGAAACTTTCTCTACTACGAAATCTTCAGTCTCAGACCGAAGTATCAATAATTCTAGGAATAACAAGAAAATTATAGGAATGAAGGTACGTAAATAAAACGCAATCTTTAAATATTCAGTCAGTCTGGCTTGGGCCACACAATGTCTGAAAATTTTTGAAGTTCACTTATTTTTCCGAGCGTCCATACATTTTGCATGGGTTTTAACGGGTTCGGCTTACGGTTACTGCTTCTAACATCAGAAGTTAAAACGCAATTATGGAAAAGGAGTTAAACAACATACCATCACGCCTGTATTCCCCGAAGGGTTAGGTAGGGGTGTACTAATGTACATCCATAGTTAGCCGGTCCCATGATAGGAGTGCCTATTGCTATTAACCGGGCACAAATGTAGACTGCTACTGAAAATTTCATAGAAAAAGGAGATTTAATTTTTAATGTTATCTATATCGAGAAGTCCAAACAACTCTATCTTACCTAGCATGGTTTATGGCAGGTATGCTCATAAGCGTCGGTAATTTTACTCTGCTTATCACCTGTAGAAAGTAAATCGAAAACTGGTAACATCATTGGTAAAGACAGAAATTACGTTACTTTGTGCGAGTTACTCTTACGCAGGAATTAGAACAAATATAGGAGACACTTGAACACACATGAAACCACACGAACGCAGGGCTGTACTCTATACAATTGTGAAATATAAACAATATTTTTTTGAATGAGGAAGAAGAATGGAGATTTTTTTTTATTAGCCTGTATTTTCCCACTCTTGGGCAAAGGCCTCCCCCCATTTTTTCCACTCTTCTCGTTGCTGTGCTACTTCCTTGCATCAGTATAGAAAGACATCCAAATGTTTTATAATAATGTTAAATCTGCTAACCCGCCATATGCTGCTAATCTGCTAATCAGCGTTGTAGGCCTAATAGCCTCATTTCTCTCCGGGAAAAGGTCTCCTAAATCTGGGAGGAGACCTTTGCCCGGTGCCCGCCCATCTACGGGATGGTAATGAGATACTACTACTTATTTGGTAGTAACGATAATTGAGGATAGGTGGGGTCGTCATCATCAGATGCATCCCAGAAAAATAGATAGAGTTCTTGGAAAAGGAAATTAAATTCGAAATTTTGTTCTGATGACAAGCAAAGTAGCTTCTAACGTACCAACGAGTTTACAAACTATTTTATTTGTATTTCATTCGGTAATTTTGTCTGCAGTTTTTTGTCGTCAGAATACCCGGATGTATATTTTTGAAGTCGTTCGATACAGTCTAACTCCAGCCCTGCGCCCCAAAGGCTGTATGGTATAGCTCGAGAGACCTACATTGTCGAACCACAACCAATATCCGACTCAGTCCTCAACCGATCACCATCTCAAACGGTTCATTATAATTAAACCAGGTGGAAACATTGAAAGAAAATCGCAACGCGTTGTGGAAAGTAAGGTAAGATTGACATTGCCTAATCATATCGATATTGTTTTGTATTTCTTTAATTTTTGATAAAACGTACATATATTAATTGTTAGTTAACGAAAAAGCGTAAAGGCCTAATATTATTCCTTAAAAACACTTATTGCTATTAAAGGTAAAAGAACCAATTTTTATTTTAGATACTTATTATACCATTATGCATGTATTCCCCGAAGGGTTAGGCAGAAGTTAATTACACTGGTATTTTTGGGTCCTATTTCCATCTAGTTTTAGATCAGCTAACGGACTGTCCCTCCTCTCAGTATCGCTACTTATCTTAATGTAGGTACATACATTATCTCGGTCAAACACTTTTGAGTGTCATGATCCTGTTTTTGGACATCACGTCTGCTTTTGGAATCAGTCTCTAGGAGAGACACTTTCCCTTGTGCTTTAGATTCCATAACATAATATACCACCATAACATGCCTGTATTCCCCGAAGGGTTAGGCAGAGGCGTACTATATACACCCACAATTCGCCAGATTGTTTAGGTCCCATGTATAACCATCCATAGGGGTCGACTCTATTGCCATTAACCGGGCTTAAATTCCAAACTCCGAGCTGCTACTGAGAATTTCATAAATAAAACCAATAACATTTTGGGTATCGGACCCAGGACCTCTATCGTAGCATTGCTCTTTGGACCACTATTGCACTAGACTAATGAGCAGTTTCAAATGTAAAACTAGACGAATACAATAGTTAATACTTTGTAATGCAGTCTTACTTTGATCAACAACTTTTAATACATCGTGTCAATCGGTAACCTAGAAACCAACACGTGGGTGTTTCCTATTTGAAAACGCAGTATGCCATCTGCCTCTACTTAAAATATATACTTTTCTAATTGCCTGGGTACGCTATTTATGCTAAGTCCGTCCTTTGCCCTCTTTTCACCACCAAATACTAGCAGTTACCAAATCGGACAATGAAAATTTATTTACCTAAGGAATCCTACCGATTCATTTTGTTGTCTCTATCTTAAAGACCTAGAGGACGCTCTCCAACTCGTTGGTCAGACCATATAAGACAGCTGGCATAAACAGCCACGACTTTCAGTAATGAACACACGACTAAAATGATCTTTCCTCTATCTACAAAGTGTCAACTTACCTATAGTCTAACAAGATCAGGCGAAATTTACGAGTGCCTAATCAAGAGCACCGTAAGGCCTCAACCGAAATTTATCTGTTGAAAATAGCTTTTTTGTATGAAGATGCGTACACATCAATTATTATTATCATTTCCGTATGAATCCAGCTTTTTTTACATATTTAATACGATTTTTAACCGTCGCAAGGTGATATTACACAAAATCGGACATATGAGTCAAACTTAAAGGCTGAATGTATTTGTACAAGTGTTGCAGACATGTATTGTTTTGTAACCTCGTCTGGTGGCTGTGTACCTAGTCGGGGATATGGCCCAACGATATAATATATGTATCATTAATTTAATAAATGATACGCATGCAAAGTATACATACAGTAAATATGGAATTTATTTAACAGATATTTAGGAATTTATGGCGAACTACATAATATTAATGTTGTTAGGAAATTGTTTATCACTTGCTATATTAGAGGGAGAATCTGCAGTATTAAGTTATCTTTACTCCATAGATATTTGGAATATTGTATCAAAGTAAATTACATGTTTTTTCACACGTCACTGTAGTCTCATAGTTATTTTCGGCTTGTTTCGTAAACAAGGACCAACAAAATTTTTATGGATAATGTTACATTACATGCATTAAGTAAACCTTAATTAGTAAATGATTTATAAGTCGTTCCTCATTAACAGCACAAGAAATTATCGATAATTAAGTCTTGTAAACAAATCAGTTTACAAAGTTTGTGTTTGATATGGATTCTTCTAGCAAATACACGATTTATTTAGGAACTCATGGATGCAGGATGCCGACTAAATTTTATTTAATTTTGTTTTTCAGGTGTGTGTCTTCAGTCGAATGTTTAAGGGATGAGCAGCTACAATGACTACTGACTGCTGTAGAGTTAATCTCATACTTAATTATGGGTTAAAATTCATGTGTATTTATTATTTAATTCATTAAATATGGGCATGCTTTATCCCCACTACTACTTTATCGTAAACAAAACAGCATATCCTAACTATGTACATTTGCATTTTGGTCTACCAGTCCTATGAATGTCTATTACTGTAGTACTGGTTCTTTGACCTAGGTAGATTAAAAATACTAACTGTATATTATTTTGGTTTTGAACTGTGGTCGCTACTTAAGTATCTACCTTCTACATAAACAAGTATGATTTTATGGCGTAAATTTATTTAAAGGGTATTCGAAAAAGTGTATAATTCCGAAATGGGGATATCCTACTTTTATTCATCAAATTTTGGAAATGCCATACAAAGCTTTGATTCTCCCTTACAAACTTTGAAGTGTATTTTCAGATCTAGTACCTAGCAATTACGAAAAATAACTTGAGACGAAATCACTGTTCTAAGAGCAAAAATTGTTTATTTGTGTTTTAAATTTAATGTTCATATTCAGAGACGATTCTACGCGAAAACTTAGGCTTCTATTTGACATATGGAGTAGTTCTAGTTGACATAAGTTTACATTTAGATTCGTGTCTGAATATAAGCCTAAAACAAATTCAGTAAGTTACACTCACCGTTGAAATAGGAGCATCTGGCTTCGCGCCTATGGAAGATCGACAAAAAGAAGGTAATATTGATTTTGTTAAGCGAAGTTGGTTTGTGACCGTCACTAACGGGCAGTGATGTAACTATTTGCTCGTTTTGACGATCGCAAAATGAACTCGCTTGACTATATTCTACGATTGAAGAGCTCGGCGCATCTGGAGCGGAAGGACCAGAAAATTGAAAACTACCTGATTCTTTGTTATTTATGTATGGTAATTCAAATTCCATGGGAGATAAAATGGATGTGACGTGATAATATTAACAGTTCAAAGTTGAAAATTATACCTAAACTATGCCTTTACTTAATGGAAATAAGAATAAATAACTAAGTATATATAGGTTATGGTATAAGTTATGGTCATGGTTATTTTGTTTGAATATAATTATGATTTCAAAGGCAAGAACTTTTGTGCTGAAAGTAGCTACCTTAAGAGCGACTGTTTTGTTAGAGAATTTCAGCATTTTGTGTTCTACCGGGGAATTGAACGAACGGATTCAATTCCCCGGTATATCACTCTAATTGGGTTTTACCATGAAATACTAAGTAGTAGCTCGGAGTAGGTATGTATTTGTGCTCGTATATACATTATCACCCCCTATTAGTTACATGGGACCTAAACATATCGGCTCCTTCATCCTGATAAATTAATTATGTATTATGTTGTGTTGTGAAATTTTCTATAGGTAATAACTATCATGCCATGTGTTTTATTTTCTGTGTATTTACCGTGCCATAAATAAAAATGCTTTTTCTTATTGATGGATGTGGTTTTTTTTTTTAATTAAGTATATTTATTTAATTGCATACGTATAATGTAACTGTGTAATTACGTGTAACTAGGTATTGTAATACCTACCCGTTTACATTATATAATATTAATCATTGTTATAGAATAATAATAAGTCTTTATTTCAAATGAACAGGACTCATAGTGTTAGTAACAATATTTACTTAAAGCTATGTTAGTTTAT
This sequence comes from Acronicta aceris, assembly GCA_910591435.1. Lineage (NCBI taxonomy): Eukaryota > Metazoa > Arthropoda > Insecta > Lepidoptera > Noctuidae > Acronicta > Acronicta aceris. The sequence goes on along the minus strand of OU342780.1, from coordinate 5,164,252 downwards.
AGTAACAAAATGCATTAAAATAAAGTATTAGGTGGTTTATACTTAGTACTCCAATTGAATGAAACCATAAAATGTTTTTTATTGAACCATTTCCTTTTTCATTGAAGTATAAATAGAAATCAAGGCAATAGTTCTATTGGCCCAGTGGCTGCGTAATAGGCCTATAGCGCGTGGGTTCGATTCCCATCACTCGAAACAAGTACCACCAAATAACATAGCAAACATTCCAAACGGTGAGCAAGGCCGCCAGAGCGCCGCGAGTATGCGTTGTGTTGGCAGTGTGGGGGACCGGTGGTGTTTTATTACCGACGCTGTCATGCATGTCTCCTGTGCTGCCAGCTCAACTATTCATCCTTAATTTACAGGGTTGACAACGCGCGAGTGACACCCCTAGTGTTGCAAGTGTCCATAGGCTACGGTAATCGCTTACCATCAGGCGGGCCGTATGCTTGTTTGCTGCCTTAGTGGTATAAAAAAAACAATTTACATGTTCTAGAGACAGTTAAATAGATAGATAGAATATTCTTTGCACACAGTTATTAATAGCCGGAGGGTTTAGTATTTCTAGAGCCTGAAGCATCTTAGATTTGTGTTTGCTCATACCCGCAATGGCCGCTAACATCGTTTGTAACCCACACCTGCCTATCCATCTCAAAACAACGATGAAAGTGGACTTATTCTTCTATTTTACTCTGAGAAATCTTACCCAAGTAGAATCACTGGAAAGTTGGTTACTAGCGAGTTTATTCGAAGATTTTCTGGAGGATTATAACATATTTTCATACCTATCATCTCCGGCTGGAAGCTGTTATCATTATTATTTTTATACCACTGAGGTGGCAAAAAAGCTTACGGCCCGATATGGTAAGCAGTAACTATAGCCTATGGACGCTTGCAACACCAGAGGTCTCGCTCGCGCGTAAGCTTTTGTACTTACCTTACCTTACATATTTTCTTACTAATATTATAAATGTGAAACTCTTTCACACCAGAACGGCTGAACGGATTTGGGTAAAGACACACAGATAGATAACACATAGGCTCCTTTTTATCCAGGTCGGACCCAATCCTGAAGTCCACGCAGACAAAGTCGCGGGCAGAAGCTAGTTAGGTTTATAAAGTAGGATATGGATTAATATTTTAATCTTATCGAAACCATGGATTGTTGGAGTTCATCGCAGAATCTTAGACTAAAGTTCATTTAATAACTACATTTTAATACTGCCTGCCGCCTGCATCTGTTACTTTACCTGACGTAAACGACACAATCTTATGGTAGTATCGATATGCTAAATAACACGGAGGGGTTTCGATGAGCTAACCACACCTCAGTAAGCTTAGCTTAACATGCAAATCGATAGAAAAGCGTAGTTATTATTCAGCCACAAACCCCCCTTACTTCGTATCTATGGATCAGGGTTTCTTAAAGTGGTGTCCATGGACCTCATTTGTGATCAGTGATATGAGTACCAGGGATCAAGAGAGAGGAAGAGCCACGCATTTCGCTCGTAATGTATTTAATGACGCGCTAGGAGACAGGTCGTGAACACACTGCCTCATCTGGAGACCATAGAATTTTTGAAATTCTGAAAGTGGTCCTTATTTACGAAACTGTAAAAAGTACTGCTATAGCACTAGCCTATAACATGACTTTTATCTAAAAATAAAATATACCTACAACAATATTTTATCTTCAGGTATCTCCCAAAAGGGCAAAGTTAAAATGGCATAAATACATTGTAGAATTATAACTAGGTATTTAATGTAACAAAACGGTCTAGTTAGCTATTATTTCAAGTTTGGTTTAATATTATAAAAGTCTTGATCTGGCTTGTAATCAGTTTTCATTATGTGCTACCGTGCAATAAATAAATTCGGATCGAAGGACCAAACTTATTATTAAAATATCTTTTTCTCTTTATGTATATTTACCTAAAAACTTACCAGTACAAATATTTTTCAAAAAAAGAGAAAGTAATTACTAATTACACGTCTTTTATTTATTTTGAGATAAATTTTACCTTAACAGTAATGATAGTAATAACAAACTCATTAGAGAATTTGTTTGTTATTATTAAGTACTTAAATCTTCTAACAATTACTCCTGTTCTCTAATTAATGTTTGTTTTAGTATAAATACTTCAGTTTTACTAAATTATGCATCAGTCTACTACCCCATTCTGTCGTGTTTAGTTAAAAGCTGTGCTATAAAAATTGTTTCAAATTCGTACTTAAACTTCACCAAACATAGTGTAATATAGGGAACAGTGCCTAAATTGAAGTAGTTTCTCTAGCTTTAAAAATAATGTGAGTAATCTTTTTGTGAGTGATTTACAGTAGAACATTGTGAACATTGAAGTGCAATATTATTTTAGTGAAGGAAAAATTCGACCGCGGGCTGGATTCGAATCTACGTCTTCTGGTTAGATACAACAGACGCTATGACCTCTAACCCACCCGCTAGATCGAAGTTTGCCTTCACATTCTGAATGTGACGATATTGGGCTAAATTCTTAATTTCATTCAACAATTTTTAATTGAATTTAAGTAGGTTCTGTCTGGCTTTTTTCTCATTAAAGTCCTACAAAGCTTACTTTTATTTCATTAAAAAAACTGCAACAGTAACACAAATGTCCGCGAAGAACAGAAATAATTTCTTAAGGAGCTGTGTCGTGTTTGTGTCCGTCCAGTTTTGATGTGATTTTAAGTAGGTTTTTTCGGCTTGTGTGTAAACGTCAAGCCAAAATATTCCTGCTTAAAGTTACGGCGAAACCAACCTTACTTAAATATATCAACATCTACATTTTGTTTTATCATGTCAAAAAGAATAATAATAGCACGCAATGCTACGTATTTCCATGTATGTTTGTAATTATTTTTCTTTTATATTTCAGAAGAACATGCTCTTGTTATGGTTATAAGTAGATCCTGTCCGGATTTTTAATATCAAACCCGAACACTTTCTACTTATTGTCCATTACAAGTATACCATCATTTATATTTGATTGCAAGCAGTCTTATATTAAAATAATACAGATATCGTTTTGTGTGAAATAGATTTAAACACTAAAGCCGTTGTTCTGTTGAAAAATAGACGACGAGATTAAACTTATGTAAAGTATTTTTCCTGTGATTTTTCTTATTAGTTGATCCACTTTCAGTTCTCGCATTTTTCTAGGTTCTGTGTTTAATATGTGTTTACCATTATTTACAACTTTTTTTTATTTTGTTTAAAATACGTATCCTTGTTTTTATTGATAATACAATTTTAAGTCTAAAAATCATAAAGAGCAACTAGATTATATTGTTGTGAATTTAGGTAGATAATGTCCAGCCCTTTTATAATGAAGCTCGTCTACTTACATATACGTCAATATCAACATTCGAAAAGTAATCTTTGTTTTAAAATTTGTTACATCTCAATTTTTATAGAAATAAGCAGGCTGCTTATCAATATTTTTTCATGAGTCAGTTTAATCATTAGTCAGATTAATAATAACGAGTACTTTGACGTGAGTTTAAGTAGGTTTTGTCCGGCTAGTACTATTTTTTAGCCGTACTTATCCTATTTACATTAACGTTAAATGTTAACAACGGTGCTTCCTGATTCTTCTCCGTTCCCCGTCTTATAATCCAGGAATTGTGTTGTAGAGTTGACACATTTATTTTGTATTAAGAAAAAATATCTGCATGAATTCCACAGGTTTAACTTGGTTGTGAGCATAAGTAGATAATGTCTGGCTTTTTTTTAACCAAAGCCCTTCAAAATCTACTTAAGCTTACGTCCAAAATCATCAACAAACTAAGGAAACTTTTACTTGCAAGTTTTTTAAAGAACAGCAATGGTAAGTTATCATTTTAAGTACGTTTCGATTGGCTGTTATTGAAATACAGCCCTTCGTTTCATACTTTAATTGATGGCTAAGAAATTGTTCTATGTGTTGTGATGTTGTCGTTTGTTGAGTTGGTGAAAATAATTATGAGTGATAGTAATTTGGCGTACACGAACATTTTAAAAACCGTTTCTTTAAAATATGTGCTAAACTGTAACTTATATGTGTTGTCTAGTGCGATTTGACAGACTTCACAAGTTCACACATATCCTAGATATTTTGAAGAATCTTATTTGGTTGCAGATTTCATAAGAATCTTTTCTTTAATTATTGTATAAATTGAATTGAATTATTGGTTTTTTTATTATATATTGGGTATTTGAGGTATTGAATAAAAATAATTTGCTTTATCCATCGCGGATAGAAGGCCTTATTTTCCATGGAAAAATACAAGTACATACATTGCACTTCCTTCGTGAGTATGTCCGTCCAGAATATTCCGCGTAAATTGTGCGGCTGCATCAAATCACAAAGGCCGCGACGATCCCCAATAAGGAAGTTATCACTTAGTGTGCACCAACCTTAATGGGTCTAAATCGACGCTCGGTGTGAATCGGTGGATGTTATGTTATAATTTTATTCCTGGTATCGAGGCGGATTTGGGTTTTAAAAATATCTTAATCTTTATTTCAATTTATTCTTATATACTTACGTACCTAATATAATGGGACAAAGGCTTTTGCAAAAGGGTGGGATGAACAGGGCGATAAAAAACCCGGTCAGAGTCACTGTAGGGGCAGGGTAAAAAGCCGTCAAAAAACGTACAACTCTTACGGACTTGCTATTGTGCACATCTATGGAAAATTGGTAAACGTATTCCTTGTATTTTAAACATTTGAAATACCTATTGTTTTGCAAAAAATATTTATTTACTCGTTATTTTAAAAGCTAAGTAAACACTCTTATTATGGAATATCGGATCGACAAAATTTTGAATTTATACAATCTGTAGTCATCAATCCTTTCTTCACTAAGTATATCTCTGCCCGTCAACTTATGCGACAATGCATTCTAAATGAAAAGTTCAGAGGTCACGATCTCAATTTAATTCGCCCTTAACCAAATTACAGGAACTTTAATAAATAATGATGAAACAATGAACATCATAGTTACGTTTGAGACTATCCTTTTAAACATTTTACATAAACATTCCATCCCGCCTGTATTCCCCGTAGTGTTAGGTAGAAGTGTATTGAGACTAATTCCTGTAACCATTAGGTACATTAAGTGTGTAGTAGTGACCAAGTTAATTGAGCCAAATTCAATTACCTATGTAAGAATAAGCGTCGAGCTTCCACCGGAAATGTCGAGATAATGAGGATGAATCGTTTTAGTAGAATTTTTAGTTAGTTTTTAGTATAGTTTTATTTATGTAGGTATTTAAAAGATCAAGAATAAATAATAAAATCAAGAGGATAAAGTCAAGGCAAATTTTGTAAGTTTAGCTCTGAGCAGCACAATCGCGGTTCCGGAGAATCTATACACGCTATAAAATTTCCTAAATCATTTAATTAGACGGGGATCAGATTCCCAGTTTTTCAAGAGGAGCATGAACATAGATAACCCTAAGTGCAAATAAAAAATAATGATTAATTCTTATTTTGAATTTGGCATCAACATAGCTCCTTGAGCGACACCAAAATATACTCCATAAAGATTTCGTTGATGATTAAAGTCGATTGTAGTAAATTGTCACTTAGATAACATAACATAACATATCATACCATCACGCATGTAATCCCCGAAGGGTTACACAAAGGCGTACTAATGTACACCCACAGTCCGCCGGTATGTTTTAGGTCCCATGTAATAAGGGGCGATCCTATTGCCATTACCCGGGCACAAATCCAGACTCCGAGGTGCTACTGAGAATTTCATAGAAAAACCCAATAACACTTTGCTCGACCTGGGGATCGAACCCAGGAGCTCTAGCGTTGCAGTCGAGCTTGGGACCATGAAACTAACGAGGCGTGATTATTGTAATCACCTACAATAATCACAAATTGCAGAAAGTACAGTAGATCAAGTAGGTATACTTTAAGTGAGCTCGGGAAAAATAAATTAAGTGTTTCATAGTGTGTTCGTTCAGAAACACAAATGCTGTATTGTGATCCTCATCTTGTTTACGCATATTTTGTTAATTTAACTAGACTGTCCTCCTATATACATATAAAGCTTATTATTGATTTAATACTATGTATTATTATTTTACATAAAAATTACAAAGACATGAACCTAAATAATTATAGCGATACCTATACTTACTAAATATATTTTTTGAATATTATATTTTATTGGCTCATACGTTTTTGGGATCACTTTCATATTTGAATTATCATTGATCTGATTACATCTCTGTCATATAAGTACAACAATCTTTCAATTAATAGATAGCTGTCATGTTCAATTGCAAAATGGCCATGCTAATACAACTTGACCCAAATAAGAAAATCGATTTGGAGATTCTGCGATTTCACAAAGTGAAATTAATTGAAGTGATAATATTTTGATATTGTTATTATGTTTCCAGGTATAAAATAAAAACAACGAAAGCTCAAAAATGTCTAGTTTGTTGCTGTAGCTTCGATATTTACACAGAATGGTTTGGTTTGAATCAGATTAGCGGAAAACTGATGACGAAAAAAATAAACTGAAATCTTTACATACTGTGTAAGTTATTAATATTATGCTTTCAGGTATGAAATAAAAACAAAGAAAGCTCTATTGTCAAGTTTTTTTTCTATATTGATGAGTAGGTAAATGTATTATTGCAATAAGAACACTGTCTTTTTCTATCATCCTTTGGATACGGAAGTTTATCCATAAAGTTTATCCATTTTTTCTTTTTTTCTTTCTTTTTGGTCCTTCGGTCCAAATATCAGATGCTTTCGATAAACTGATCATCAAACCAATAAATAAATATTACATATCTCAAACTTTGACATCGATCTAACAGAGATAATAATATCATCCGCTGACATTTTGTTAAATGATATAAGTTCATCACTCCAAGGATAGCGCGTGGACCGTTTTTTATACCAAGTTTTATTGCAATATCTAATTATTTCGATAGCAGATCGCTTGATCTATTTCTTGTGTTATATTTCTTTTTAGGTACCTGTCTCTTATTGATATGAATTATTATAAATCTTATTAAATAATAAACGTGAAAGTTTGTGAGTATAGATGGATGTATGGATGTTTGTTACTCTTTCACGGCAGAACAACTGAACGGATTTGGATAAAATTTGATTATAGCCTAGAATAACACGTAGGCTACTTTTTATCCAGGTCGGACTCAATCCTGAAGTCCACGCAGACAAAGTCGCGAGCAAAAGCTAGTTATTTATAAATTAAATTTCTAATTCAAGTACATTTAAAGCTTATTTGTGATACTGACATTACCGCCAGAAGTTTAAACATAAAAAGAGGTATCGTAAATTAATCTGGCTCCTATTGAATTCAGAGCGCCTGAAATTGATAAAGCATTCAACAAGACGAACCTTTCAATGTACGATTTGCGCATACTTATAGTGTAGGGGTTATCTCAATCATTAAGACTCTGATGTGACTTCACGGGGACCTGAGGTTAAACAATTTCAGAGCACAGTCAGGAAGACTGTACCTACGTACATTTAAGCGTTAAACCATAATTAGCACAATATTTTCCTCAATATAACAAACAAGTACTTACTTTCCTCTTAGCTTTATATTGGCTCTCAAAATTTACGGGGATCGAATTTAAGTAGTCGACTTATACGGCTGCAGTAACAATATTCAAAGCACAGGGAGGCCTACACCTCCCCGCGGCAGCTCAATGGAATAAGTAGATAATGTGGGCATCACTATTTAAAGCTAATCAAACTTAGTTAAGGAGTAGTCAGTAACTGTGCGCAGGCGACGCGCGTCGTGCGCCGCCATATTGGCTATCATGCAGTTTTATTTCAAATACCGAACGTGGTGGTCGTTCTAAATTCAAGTGTTCAGTTTGACGTTAAGCAGTGACAGTTGGAAATGGATATACTTAATGCATCACATTTCTTTAGAAGGGTGAGTTATATTAAATGACTTCTCTTTGCTACGTGTTTCATTAATAATGCATAAATGTATTCAGAATTAGTTCCGTTTAATCCCCTTCATCAACTCTATTAATATATAATTAGTTATTACTGTGTTTTTAAGTAATTATATACTTATATATAATTTACGATTCTTTATTATTGTAATGTAGGAATTTTCCTTCGGGTTTAGGTATACAAGTAGGCTCGAAAGAAGTGTGTTATTAATTTTAGTCACTGGTTGATGACAAAATCCGTAAACAAAGGAAATTTCAGATTTTAGGTATTTAAAACGTTTGAGAAATTTCCTACGAGTGTACTTACTATTATTATTCGCAAACGCGTAAAGATAAGAGCAGAAATAAGACGAAGGGGTCAATAAGTTATAAAATGGAAAATCGCATGGAATCATTACAATTGGGTTGTCAAAATTTGCGCCAAAGTCAATGTAACGCTCGCTATTATAGAAATATCTAGCAGTTTAGCTTTAGAATATAATTGAATTACAAATATAAGAAAACATAATTGAACAAATTGAATGACAAAACATCAACACGTAGTTGTTGATGACGCTTATAGCTAAAACAGATATCTATTAACTATTCATGTAAAACTTAGATAAAACTTCAAAAGTGATCAGAACTAAAATCTATTACACTTATATAGTAAAAATACCGAGAATATCCCACCATCTACAAATAGCTCTAAGTTTTTACCACTTAATGTCTTTAACTGTTAATTTAAATTCCCAACGATCAAGCACTGACGTCATATTACACTTGTCTTAAACATCACCGAAGAAGGAAAAATATTTGAGGATAAATTAATGGAACGGAATGGTCGTGTCCATTCAACTTCATCCACAATGCTCTGTGTGATTGTATGACGTGATCGCACTATTTAGAACGTTATAACAACTGTAACAGTGAATCACTCATCAATCATCTTTAGTGTAGCTGTAGAATACTCTTTGAATTTGAAGCTCAATGTGTTACTGAAAATGTAAAGATTTTATTTTTCTTTTATCCATGTTTTATGGGAAATTCCCGCCATTTCTAGCTTGTATTGTGTAGTCAAAATATGAATTCCGATACGAAAACTATCTAGAGATTTAAAGTTATTACGTGCAGCTCTGCCCACAACACAAAAGGTCAGTGGGATAAACTTGACCTGATGTCTCCTATTCCAAGAAAAGGTTGCGTCGGTAATCGTTCAACTTATCACTATTGTCGTTAATCGACCTATAGTTAAGTGGATATTAAAACGATAACTGATATTATTAAACAGATATACTCTAAAAAAACTGACAAGACCTCGTAACTAGTCAACATAATATTTAAAGGACTTGTTCCGCTATAAATTGATTAATTACTAATTTAAGTGGACTTGCAATAGGGCGGGAAAGCTCATTCAAGGCAACATAACAAAAAAAAAAGGTAATTTTTAATCCCTTCACCCAATATTTAGAAATATAAAATCGAATCGAATAAAATTCGATCGAATATAAAAGTGGTGTGGCATGAAAGATGTAGTAAGTAACAAAGCTTGAGAAAGGTATGTTAAGGTGGTTTGGACATATAGACAGGATGTATGAACGAAGATTGACAAAACGAGTATACATGGCCAGCACGGATACAAGAGTTGGAAGGGGCCGACCTCGGCGAACGTACCACAATCAAATTGCGGACGTTCTCAAAAAAGGTCAGGTTAAGAGCATCCTAAACCGACGCTCATGAATGAGGAGATTAATGAACGTAGCTAAAGCGAAAATGGTGTGCCAGGATCGTAGCAAGTGGGAGACAGGCATATGTATGTATGTAAGTTTGATTTATAAATACTCCGCATAACGAATATTATGTTTAATAGAAAGCCAGTATCAATCCAAAAGGGGATTTCAATATCATCCATTGTAATTAATAAGTCAATTTTCGCTTTCCATTGAATTGTATCTACTAATTAGTTGTATGACCCGCATTTTTTTATTCCCATTGCAATCTACATAGTCTCAATAAATGCATTATGCATACACATTATTAATGTTATCTTTGCGAGAAACACGGCTCTTCACACAGAGGTCTCATTATTGGCACAAAATTGTCGCATCTTTGCCTTCAATAGACCACTATAGTTGCATAAAAAAGAATGAATGGATCGTGTTCTATTTTCCAAAATAAATTGGCCCATTGTAAACGAACTGTCAATGAACAAATAAGTTGAAGACTGTTTATAGGGCGTTATTTGATAAAGCGGGGTGGCAACTCGCCCGGCAGATAGTGGGAGCAAATGTCAAAGATGAGCATTCTAAAGATAAAGCTAACGCGACAGTGTGATGAACTTGCGGCCAAAGTAAACAGCGTTTTATTATTTATTTATAGTTCACGACTGGCATTGTTTAGACTTCGCCTTAAGAGGATAGTCTGTTTAATTTCATTTGCATTGTTTTCTCGCTGTAATTTGATCTTAAAATTATTTAAAAACGGTCATGTTCCCTGGGTTATAATTAAATTTATATGTTTATATTATAAGGGTAATTAATATTTGTCATTTCAAATATAAATAAGGTTTTTTCGAAAGTCATTCTGGATAGAATAGCGAACACGCTTGACGAAAACCAACCGATAGAACAGGCAGGGTTTAGAAAAAACTTCAGCACAATTGATCACATACACACCAACAAACCCATCTACCTAGCCTTTATCCAACTTACTCCAAAGCCTCAAACACGAATTCTTATGGCAAAGTCTTACGGAGCAGGGGTCCAAAACACTTATGTAAACATCATTTACAGCGAAAGTAAAGCTAGCACCAATTTGGAATCACTAGGGGATACTTTTACAATCGACAGGGGAGTCGGGCAGGGTGACCCACTCTTACCAATGCTATTCTAAGCAGTACTAAAGCACATGTTACGGTAATTAAAATGGGATCATCTAGGAAACAACATTAATGGATCGCGATTCAACCATCTAAGATTCGTTGATGATCTGGTTATTTTGGAAGAGAACCCAAGAGTACTGGAGGCCATGATACAGTCCCTAGCGAACAGAAGCCGAGAAGTAGGTTTGGAAATGAACTCGAGCAAAACAAAAATAATGACAAACTCAATAGCAGCAGACATAACCATCAACGGGCAAAAACTCGAATTTGTGAAGGAATATGTGTATCTGGGTCAGATTGCATCACCAAGTGATCAAATGTCCAAAGAATTCGATAAAAGAATTGCCACTGGGTGGAAAAAGTTTTGGGCTTTCAAAGAAATCATGAAAAGCAAGGAACTCAGCAATAAGATCAAGAAAAATACTTTTGGAACTTGTATTCTCCCCTGCATCACATATGGCTATGAACCCTGTGCAATCAATCATAGGGAAAAAGTCGCCAAACACCAGAGAGGAGAGGAGTATACTTGGCCTAAAGCTAAAGGATAAAGTCAGGAATATGGACATCCGGCGTAAAACAAAACTAACAGACACTAATGGACCGGGCATCTGCTTCGTTGTAAGCACAAAAATGGAGCAAACAGGTGACTGTCTGGTACCCAAGAGATAGGCATAGGAGCTGAGGTCGCAAAGTGAGAAGATGGGAGGATGAACTAATGACCTTAGGTCCCCTCTGACTTAGAGTGGCGGTAGATAGGAAACAGTGAAGATGTTGGAGGACGCCTATGCCGTAAGGCACACCGAACAAAGAGACATACTGTGAACAGAGTAACCCAAGTTAAAAAGTGTAAAAGTACAGAATAAAAGGCTTTATTATTATTCTATTATAGGAATAGTCTAGAATGCATGTATTTGTTTATTTTTTAAGTACCTATGTAAATTTGAATTCACTAGTAGCTATCCACTAGTAAATTGGAGAATGGTACGAATGTCTTTTTCTTCCATTCTGTCTCTAGCAAATGTCATACTATGATATTATTCCTCTGGTTATACGCCCTTTTGTAAAAAAAGTCTTCTGAAACAAAAAGGTTATCAATTAGATAAGCCTTTAAAATTAAAAAACGCAAAAAACCTTTAAAATTGGGTCAGTATTTTTCGAGATTTAAGGAAATAAAATTCAAATAGTTAAGTACGTAAACATAAAACTGATAATAGCTTTAGAAATAATTATGTAATCTATACTAGTTACAATATTTACAAAATAAAAGATCTTAAATACTAAAACATAACTTTACCATAAACAAAATCTTCAGTCGACCTCATTTCAGTGATATACATTACCAGCGTACAGCAATTAAACTTTTTAAACTTTTTTTTAATTGCGATCAGTTGGCATGCTACCGAAAACGTTGGTCATTCATCCCGCGGCCATATGGGAGCGCACGTTGTTGGCATGTCACCATAATGCTATAGAACGGCCACGTGCACTATTTGCATATTTTATTGTTTTTATAAAATGTGACTACGAATATTATAACGTCATTATCAATACACATCAATTGATTATATTTAAATTAAACAGTATATTATACTAAATGTTTCTGTCTTTTAGAATTTCGTTGCAGTATTCCACTGATTTCCAAGCGTAATTTACAAGCTAGGCAAAAATATTTGAAAGTTATGGTTAAAAATTCGGGTAGAGAATATGTACTTGGTAGTAAGAATTTATTATGAGTTATTCCAGTCGGATACCCCATTTTAGATACCCTGGGGGATCAGTTTAGATCTGATCCACTGTGCAGGGTATCAAAAATAAATTTTAATATTTTATTCCGGTCGGTTACTCTAGTTATCTATTAACAGATTTTTGGAACAGTCTGCAACAAAATATACGTACAGAGTTTATTGAAATACATATGTTTGTAATACTTATCTATAGTAAGAATTGTGCAGAATAAATGAATTTTCTTTCTTTATTATAATAGAAACTTGTATGTTAATATTGAGGAACAACGACTCTACATTTTCGTCTTGGCCAAGCAAGTCACCGCACCCGGTTTGAACCCTTTTTAATATTTTTTACCTGCAGATGGTCAAAATATTTTTATTATTAAGGTTTGTACAAATTAAAAGACCAATTGTCTGATTGCCAGTGATCATTTTAAACACTTAGACAAATAAAAACAAATATTTTTTAGATGAACAACTGATTTTCTCTTGACTGTACTTATCTGTCAAAAAGAGTAAGAGGATCAGACCGGAATGACAAAGTTTATAGTGGATTACACAGGAATTAAAATATAATAATAACGATATATAAGTATGTATGTATGTATGTAATAAGCAGGGGATCTGACCGGAATAACTCATTGTTAATACTTATACAATAGACTGAGGTATTGTATCAATAAAAAAAAATAAAAAACCGTTTTATCAAGGACCACTCGAGCTCATAAATATCGACTTACTAAATAATGTATTATTATTACTAAATGAGGTATTTTTGATTTTTATCGAGGTCTGACACACGTCTAACACGGTGGGTGTCACCGTTTAAATCTCTCGTCGAACAATTGATCGGATTAGGCGAATTAACACGAATTAAATGTTACAAGTGATTGCACGTAGGCGGGTTAGGCCAGTTCTAATAGATTCGTCGGTCCTCGTTGCGCGGATGCGACCAATTGAGCAATAAAATTGAAGATCTGCTACATGAAGTTTATTCGAACTGAAGTTGGCTTGCATGTGCTCGGCAAGTTTAGCTTATTTTTTTATCCTGACAAGGATTATATTATTTGCAACTCGTTTTGAAGTTCAAGTGCAGGTAATATTTGAGTTGTGTGATGGAGCTGTGTGGTGGCTGTGTGTGGAAAATTTTAGACAGGACTTTACCTATAACTGGTAATACTGATATAGCGAAATCAAAAATCAACTCGCCAGACAACAAACATGCCACCTTCAGACGGAGAACGAGGAATAGAAATTTGACACCACAGGCAGTGCTTCGGTTTTGATAGCTTCGTGTACCTACCAAACCAGAGAACGCAAGTTCGAATCTTCCCTGAGGTCGAATGTTTATTTTATTAAAATATTTTTTTATTTTACTAGAAACCAAACACCTCTAACCTAAAAACCTTAAATGCATAAATAGCTATGTTAAGCGATTTCTTTGTATTGGTAAATGACCTGTCAAAAATATAGAGAGACGAGTCTGGCATGAACACGAGGACCAATTATCTTTCGTCTGGATGCACAATTATTTACTGCAGATGTTTGTCGTAACACTCCGGGTGAGTGTATCTATACACGTTACATCCATGGAACAACTCGGGCCATGTCACTGCGGTCACGGTGCTCTGCTGCTTATACGGTATACCAGTCGTTATTTGAAATTTTAATTTATTTGAATGTTTTAGATAACCCATTTTAAAAATATCGTGGAATATTGAAACCATTATCATTTTCGGTCCAGACGATGTTATTAAAGGAAGTGAAGTTCTACTATGGAATTCATTTCTAATAATTGAACGGTAGTGGATGATAATTGTTATTTGGTAAATATTCTGTTACAGCTATTATATTATATTGGATTCTTGTTTGAGGCGTAATGTTGCGACTGACTTGTGGAAATCAGCCAGCAAATACATATCTATACTAATATTATAAACCTGGAAAGTTTGTTTGTTTGAACGCGCTAATCTCAGAAACTATTGGTTGGAATTGAAAAAATCTTTCTGTATTGGATAGTCCATTTATCGAGAAAGGACGCTACGACCAATAGGAGCGCGGGTGAAACCGGGGGTAGGTCGCTAGTTAATAATATATTCTGTAAGAACAACACCATAGAAGATGAAGAGACTAGAAACTCTGCTATTACTCACGCATGAAACTAATTAGAACTCATCTGACTACTTAATAAGCTTCAAGTTACATGTTTTGTTTCACATTGGTCTCCATATGAGTGTCTGCGTTAAATAGTACATTGCGGTCAGTGAATGATTCACGAGAAGCTGATAAATGTAGGTATTTAACCTACCACGATGTTAAACTGTCTTAATTGACATTATTAATTATTACTATTTTAACATCGCAGCGTTTTGTATGTTTTATAAATTATATGTGGAAGGAACGCACCGCACTTGAATATTTAAACATTCGATTTAGGAGGATATTTGTGTCATCAGAGGCTTTTAATTCGAAGAATTTATTTATGAATATTTGGCATCTCGTATGCATTGGGTCAAAATTGGCTGTGAATTTTATATATTTTTTCGCTTTCCGTCTCAAAGGACCAAATTTTTTAAACATTTAAATATATTTGATTTGTAGGTAACTAGGATATTTTTTTTTTAAAGAAAAAAAATCTTCTCGCTACCAATTAATAATATGAATAAATTCGTTTTTAAAGCTTATGTCACAAATTTTCTAATGCCTACATTTTAAATTACTTAACTTTATTTAATTTAAATTTCAAAACCATGGTCTATAGGAATCTATTCAGAACAAAGAAGTCCCCCAGAAATTCAGAAGCACCCGAAGCCAGAAGTGACAGAAGACAGAAATAAACTAAGTCTTGTTCCTAAGTACTAGTGCCGCAGGAGTGTTTGTCGTTACTCCTGCTGCTTCAGTGCTTATCAATGAGTATTTAGTGCCACAACGCAGCTGAAGATCATGAAGAATTTTATGTACGGCCAAGATTTTTGACTTTGACACTTACGCATCTATCATTAATTTACTTCTTGTGTTTTCTTCAATGTTTTCTTGGTGAAGTTTACCTATTTTATTTTATTATTCTGTGGGATTTGAAACATTAAGGACACAAAAATTTATAGATACCTTTACAGAATAGCGATAGTTATACCTACTTAAGGTAGATTTAGGGCCACTTGCACCAACTTCTTAAACATGTTTAAGTTGTAAGTATTTAAACATAAATTTTCATTGAAAAATAGCTATTCTTTAAAGGTAAAATGTTTGTATAAGAAAAAATCGATCTGTCTAACTGCGTCCTGCGTCCGGTGTAGGTACCTACTTAACCAGATAAACGCAGGTTTTTTTCATTCATTATAATTTATAATATGCGTCATGCGTTGGAGGAATTTATGCCACTACCTACCCTTAAAATCAAAGTCTTCAAGTACACTCAGCAGACAATTTTTGTAAGACCTTTGTAAAAGTTTAAGTAGGTAGGTAAGTATATTTTTTAGTCTAATACGACAGAAAAACCATTTGTGACGCTCCTCAACTAAAAATTACTTTTAGGCCGCATTAATTGAGTAGGTACCTATATGTACCGTTTGACATATATAACCTCTTTTTTACTATTTATTGTCATTGTATTTAAGTGCACAAAATTATTGCGAAATGAAGTTCAAATATCGGCAGTCGGCTCACTATTTATTGAAGTATAGCATCAGCTATTTCGGATGTACTTTTAAAAACAATAAATGAGAGCTTCATAAACAAAAAGCAATTGAAATAACATGAATAAAATAGGTTCTAACGTTAGTTGTACTAATCCTATTTTTTCTTTATTGATTTATATTTTTCTGTCACATTTGACACATTAGGTGTCAACATATTTTTTTTCATTCTTCTTACTCTTTCATTAACGTCAACTTACACTGTCTAAAAATTAATCACGGGCCCTGGCGGCAAAAATACATCGATCTGAAGAATCTTCATGTAGAATTTAGAAAACAAGCAAGGTGAGCATCGTGAATCATGCGTAGGGGGTTTCAATGCTAATCTAACCTAACCAAACATTTTGCAGAATAGGTATTTGGTGAGCATTCTTTTTGTAGTTCATTCAATTAATTTTAAAGCTAATAAAAATGTTAAAGTGTGAAACATACATACACCACTCATGCTTTTCTCCCACAGGTGTAGGCAAATGATTATATCTTTAACAGTTATTTAAAGACATCAACGCGAGCGAAGCCGCGGCTAAAAACTAGTATTTTTTTATGTAACAAAATCGTAGTAAAGGACGACGGGAGAAAACGTTCTCAACCTCCAAGAGATTGAATACATTATATCTCATTCGAAGGGGTACCTCGTGTAAAAAAATTTACACGAGGCCCTTCGATTTTAATGGTCTTTTTAGTGGATTAGGTACATGGTCTAACTGAAATAAAGCATTTTGACTTTGACTTTGACCACGTGTAAATTGCACCGTGCGAAGCTGGGGTCGATAGAAAGATAAACTTGATAAACTCAGAGAACATACAAAAACTCGAATAGGCATATCCATATTCATTTTTATCAGTTTTGCCTCACGTTTCGTGAAGAATATTTTATCTCAGTTTCAGAAATTAAGTTTTTTGTACCTAATACGATCATTACTTTTATCCGGGTTTGTAAATTAAATATTGAAAAAAAAGCATTTTTGCCTAGAAGAATTTCATTCTAAAACAATGCCATTGATTCCGTAGTTAAAACCTATTATTAGTCTTACTGAGCATATAGGGAGTTTATATGGAGCACTGTTTTAATTTGATTGAAGGGCCACCTTTCGCAAGCGACATGGAGGACGATCTCGCATCACCACTCGCAGACAAGACCGGTACATTCAAAATACTGCTCGACGGAATCGTACCATGACCGCGATGATGTTGGCTACGAGGCTCCGTAGCTCTTCAGGCTTGCTGATAAGCGACTAAACCATCTGAAATCGTTTACGTGAAGTGGGTCTGCATTATCGAAGGCCGCTGAGAGTTCCACCTATAGCAGCCCGCAACCATAGGGCCCGTTAACTATGGGCTCGCGAATACAGAAATTGGGAGGGAGAAGGCTGGCGTTGTGTTTGCTTTTCCCATGAATCTCTTATCGGTATGAGGTCGGATACAAGACGTACTCGAGTTTGGAGGACCTCTGGACGTCAAGAACGTCTGAAATTTTGTCAGGATGTTCCTTCATATGGAGGGGAACAATAATGGTTTGGGCCGGTATTTAGATCGGTGAAAGAACCGATTTCATTTGGATCAGGGCCTCAGATTTATGCGGAGAGGATTGTTTTAGACGTGATCATCCTTTTGCTTTTTTAAAACATGACCATATAGCCGGCAAGAAACAAAAAAGGGGACCGAAAAAAATAAAATTTTACTCGATTTTAGCAAATGAGGTGTCTTGATTTATTTTGATCCCCAGAGTATCGTCCGGTATATAGTACTTATTACAGAAAATAGAATATAGTATTGAAATAAAACTACTTTTTACGGATTTTATCGCGTTGTATTGATATTATTTGATTCCCGACGTTTCGGATCCTTTACAGCATCCATGGTCACGGGTAGACTAAGTTGTTGGACGTCTTAATGTTACAATTACTAACAGCTACCTTACATTTTTGTTAATTATTGGCGATCCGATTCACGCAGAACGAGCTCACCGTATCCTTCCTGGGAAGGAATCGGTTTTCTTTTGCGAGGACTTGTGGTTTATCAAATCTGATGTAGTGCTGGGCCTTGTCTAGAGTATGTTCACAAACTGCTGACTTCTTGAAACGGCGGTGTTTGACATCAGCGATGTGTTCTTTTACGCGGATCCTTATGCTTCTTTTAGTTTGGCCTATGTAAGAGAGACCGCAATCACAATCTAGCTTGTTTGCGTAAGTGACAGAAACTAGAATATAGTAAACACTGGACGAATGAAAATTGTGCCCGCTGGGACTTTCTTACTACTAGCGCCATCTCTATTAAAGAATTTGTGTTTTTACCATGTATGACCGATTGAAATGAAATAGTGTGTAAAACTAGCAAACTAATCTATCTATACTTATAATAAATCTGTAGAGAGGTCAATTCTGTACATGAAATATATTTCCAAAATAACTATCAGCGGGTGATTAGTGATCGATACTGACGCCAAAAATGCAAATTTTTGTCTGTCTGTCTGTCTGTCTGTCTGTCTGTATGTTCGTTATAGAAACAAAAACCACTCGACGGATTTCAACGAAACTTGGTACAATTGTTCTTCATACTCCTGGGCAGGTTATAGTATACTTTTCATCACGCTACGATCAATAGGAGCAGAGCAGTGAAGGGAAATGTTGGGAAAATAAGTGATTCATGAGAAAGGTTTCAAGCTATAAAACATCACGCTACAACCTCCTTAGGAACGGGGCAACGCAGGTGAAACCGCGGGCGAAGAACTAGGGAACAAAGTAACTATTCCACGCGGACGAAGTCGCTGGCAAAAGCTAGTAGTGAATAAAGTTAGCATTAGTGACCAAAAAGTGTCAAATAAAATCAAAAGCTTCAAAAAATATTTTTTTCCCGACTACCGGGATGAAACTACCTATTCGCGGACATAGAATTTTTTCTTGTTTTATACGTTTCTTAGTTGATTTTTTTCGTAGTCGGATTTTATATAATTCCTATTTGTTCCTATTTGATTTAAGATAATCTCCTACAATTTGCGATTTTTTTACAAAATAGAGGAATCAATTGTAACTTAAACATAAGAATCAGAGGTTCTAGGTTAGGCTCCGCTCGCCCCTTGGACTTGCCCCTTTCGGTTAAAATGTTCAAATCGCCCCGTTTTTATTTATTTTGATATAGTGATTTGCCCCTTACAAAGGGGCAAGTGGAAAATGGACATTTAAATAATTATTTTGGTGTATCGAATCGCCCCTTACGGCATTTCCTTTGAATGTTAACCAAAAAAGGTACGGTTAGACAGATCAATGCACACATTGTGTATAACGCTGTTTGATTACTTTAATCATTCTATCTGTAATCTCATCAACTCGTGACACTTGTGATAGTTTTTTTTAGTATAACAAAAGGAACCCTTTTCATGGGTCCAATAAACAAAAGATTTGTTAAAATACCCGTTGAGACAGTTGTACAAATAATGCTTTCTCTTTCTAAGTTCGTATAATATGTGGAAGGGACGCATTTTGAGATATTTGCTAATTAGTTTAGTACTTACCTGCAAATAACAAAAAATGTAACTAAGTAAAAAAACTAAGTAGGTGAAATATTCCTGTGTATTGTAAGTGTAATTCCTGATTGGAAATTATGGTAAGCTTTTAACTTTTTATTACGAACGAATTTAATAATTTAAGTCTGCCGACTCTAGAATAATTATAAGAAGCATATACCTTACCTACCTTTGAAAATATAGATACAGAATTAGTGACGCTTATGCCGATGCCATTTTGTTTTACTTGTAGTCAGTACTGAATTTAGCTTTATTTAGTCATAATTGGTGCATTTTTAGTAAATTTGACTTGTTGCAATTATTTTGTGAATTTTACAAACTGACATGCAGATCTGTTTCAAAGTTAGGGATGAAAAATATACTGCATTTCCTTCATTTGATTATTTTATTATTTGAATGTGTTATTTCATTTATCACTTTATTAAAAATATATTATATTTTCAAACTTACAATTGTTTATTTTAAGATAAGTTTATTTAACAAAATTGTTTTGTTAAACATTGAAAATATTATGTCCGTGATTAGATCCCAAATTATACTTTTTTAACTCCATGTGCAGTTTAATTTCAATTTTCACCACTAAATCCTAAGAAGACACTATTAAAATTTTAAGAAAAAAGAAATATTGAATTATTTAAAAACTGGTGTGCTGACGGTACTTTTAACTTACTAGCATTTGGGGGCGATTTGGGGTATATAATATTCAAAGGGTCGAGTTGATACACTTAGGCAATTACGGGCAATAGCCAAGGGACGAGCCGAGCCTACACCGATTCAAAGTAAAAAGCCAGCCCGAAAGTAATATTATTTGGATATTTTTTTACTGGTATTTAAAAATGTACCTACTTGGTACTTAGACACTTTGGATGTGTGTAGGTATTTGTTTGATTGAGCTATATTCCCCGATGGGTTAGGCAGAGGCTAAGAAACATACATACATAAGCGTATTAATTTACCTACACTCACAGTGCGCTGGTATGTTTAGGTCCAATCTAATAGCGAGCCTATTGCCATTAATTGGGCAGAAATCCCAAACTCCGAGCTACTACTTAGAATTTAATAGAAAAACCCAATAACACTTTGCTCGCCCTGGGAATCGAACCAAGGACCTCTACCATAGCAGTCGTGCTCAGGAACACTAGGCTAATAAAGCAGTTCCGCCAAATCATCATCACAATCCTAGTTACTGTTCCACAGCAAGTCTGCTTTCATAAGAGAAGTTAGGCTATATTTTCTAAGTTTTCTAACACGGCCTGGTGATTGCACAATAATAAAATCATAATATGTAGCGACATCTACCGTGCTACCTATAAACTAGATGGACAAGTCCTGAATCGCGCAAGTGAAGTTTGCAACGCAACTTGGATATATACATACAACCGCCCGACATCAACCGTCAGGCCGTGGCCCTCCAGGCCAAACAACCGCCTGGTCGGAGGTTCCTCCCTTTGGTTGAAGGGGCAACACACCTCGCCCCTACGCAAATATAATAAAAAAAATTTATTATCCACCACAATATTGTAGAGCTTTCTTAGTAGTAAGCCAAGTATATAAGTACATTATAACAATACTAGCTTCTGCCCGCGACTTTGTCTGCGTGGACTTCAGAATTGAATCCGAACTGGATAAAAAGTAGCCTATGTGTTATTTCAGACTATAATCTATCTCTGCACCAAATTTCATCTAAATCTTTTGAGCCGTTCTAGCGTGAAAGAGTAACAAACATCCATACATCCATACTCACAAACTTTCACGTTTATAATATTCGTAGGATTGTGGGAGACCGGTGCCTAAGCTAGGCCGAAACCTGTGTTTCAGGACTGTGTACTAAAACAATTTGCGTAACTTGCACATGCCACGTGTGATTATTATTAAACTTTACACCGCCGCCACGTATAGACTCACGAGACTGGCCCGCGGCGACGTCATTGTTTGAAATGATACCACTAAATATTAATAAATTAGCTGAGCAAGACTGCAAGATGCATTTTAACACTTTCTTGCTTCTTTGCTAGTGAAATTTTCAATTAGCCTAATTATAAACAGTTTTTATTTTTAACCAAATAGACGAATAACACGATACAAAAATAGTTGAGCTAGTAAGCCATTCATTTTATTTTCTAGCCCCTTTCATCTCGCTGCTGGGCAAAGGCCTCCCTTCCCTACTTCCAAATCGCTCTGTCTGTGGTTTTAGCCACCCAATCTCTATCGTATGAGTCCAGTTCATCATGCCACCTCCATTTGGGATGACCACACTTTGGCTTCGCTCCATAAGGCATCCAATTTGTGGTGGCTTTTGCCAACAGTTCGTTTGGCATGCGGCAGACGTGTCCCGCCCAGTCCCATTTAATCTTTGCTTGCCGCGTGACATCAGATATTTGAGTGGAGCGCAGTATTGTATTCCGTATACAGTTAGTGAGTTTTACTCCCAGAATACTGCGCTCCATTGCTCGTTGGTAAATCTCGAGTGTGGAACTTTGAATGACAGTCAAAGACCAAGTTGGTACAATTTATTTTATATTAATCTGGAATTAAAAAGTTTCTTACTGGTATCGAAGCTGTCAATCAACGGCAACACTGATCATGAAATTCGTGAGTTTCGTGAGGTCACTGCGGGCCATTTTCGGGAATGGATTATCTGGTGTGTAAGCAAATCTTGTTCTGCCATGGTATAGACGACAAACCAAAATGTGCCCAGCACGTCACAGTTGCAACTAGGTGACAGATTTTTAAAGGATGAATTCGGAGTTTGGCGTCGAGGGCACTCTATTTCTGTTTTAACGTAGCGGTGAAAGGGTTAATAAATGCCGTCGAAAAGATCTTTCAGGATCGATCAATCATATCAGCCTATTGCCGTCCAGTACTGAACGTAGGCCTCCACCAAAGAACGCCAACCATCCCGGTCTTGGGTAGCTCGCATCCATCCGCTGCCAGCCACCTTCTTCAAATAGTCAGTCCATCGCGCCGCAGGGCGTCCCACACTACGCTTGCCCAAACGCGATCCCCACTCTAACAGTCCATCGGTCGTCTGTCCGTCTGCAGACATGGCCGGCCCACTTCCACTTCAGCGTGCTTATTCTTCGCGCAATATCGGCGACTTTAGTTCCTTGGCGAATGACTCCGTTGCAAATTCTATCCAAGCAACTCCAAGCATTGCTCTCTCCATTGCACGCTGAGAAACCTTGAATTTGTGGACCAGTCCCAAGGTGAGTGTCCACGTTTAGGCTCCGTAAGTCGTCACGGGTAGGACGCACTGGATAATACCTTTCTACTCACGAAGCTCCGTGCCTTCAGGCTTAACCGTTTAAGCAAATGATAATTACTTATCGATGAAATGAGTCTTGAGTATATTTCTTAAAACCGCTAACTCCATACCAAAGCAATTTTCAGTAGGATTAATATTTTATAGCTTATAATCTATTATACTCATAGAGATATATATATATGACTAGTTTTTTGCCCGCGACTTCGTCCGCGTGGAATAGTTACTTTGTTCCATATGAACTTTCATCCCCTATTTTATCCCCTTGGGGGTAGAATTTATCAAAATCCTTTCTTAGCGGATGCCTACGTCATAACATCTACCTGCATGCCAAATTTCAGCCCGATCCCTCCAGTGGTTTGGGCTGTGCGTTGATAGATCACTATGTCAGTCAGTCAGTCACCTTTGAGTTTTATATATATTTCGATTGTTGATTGATACTATTGATTTTTCTTGAAAATATTGACGTCAATTATAAATTTAATTCATTATTATACCGGATTCTCTTATCACTTGCCGAGAAAATTGAATGTTTATTTGGAGATAGCGGATTTAGGAACGTACCAGGGATGGATTTGGCGGGAATTGGTTGAAATCGATTCATGTTAAAGGATGTTTATTTATTGAACCATAATCACTACAGTTTTATTAATCTTTACAAATCCTAAACATTATCTATCATTTTCTTCAATAGGGTGACATTGAAGATCATTATTTTCTACATTGTCAGCGTCCCTTAGGTCTCTATAACATTTTAAACCTATGTTTTCCAGTTTTCCTCGTAGTGCTGCCAGAGATAGATTACAGACACATTTGGCTTATCATGTGTGGCATATGGCCCCGGCAACTTCGGGCCTTACATAGGTACCCACACAGTAGATACACAACCTTCACTAATCCGTCACTCCCTTGGTGATAAGCGCACGATCACCCATTTACTCAATAAGGCCTTATTTCGTCAATTCCTTTAAGTTCCCGTTGAATTCGGCACTTAATTTTATAAAAATTCGGATGGCTACATTGGCTATTCCGACATGTGGAAATGCTGAAAGAAAGATTTTCTTTATTTACATTGAATCAATTAATGGCAATAGGCTCGCCCCCTATTAGGTACTACATGGGATTTAAACATACCGGCGAACTCTGGGTGTACCTACCTACATTAGTACTCTTCCGCATAACCCTTCGGGGAATACAGGCGTGATAGTGTGTTATGATATTATGTATTTTAGTAAAGGAAAAATTCAATCGCGGGCAGTATTCGATCCTGCGTCTCCTGGTTAGATACACCAGAGGCTCTGACCTCTAAACCACCGCGATTGAATTTTTCCTTTACTAAATAATTTTATAAATTATAATCTTAGCATTGAAATTGCAAAAAAAATAATCACAAAAAGATAGTTAAAAGGTAAGGTGGCATCGTACGACATTGAACTAACTGTAAAGTAAGTCGTGTCATTTGAGAAGCAAGGTAACTTGCTTTTCATAGATGTCGCTAACGTCACCTTATGACGTAAATTCAGAGTGTGAAGGCAAATTTCAATCAGACGGGTTCGCGTGAACGGCCGTATCTTTTTTTACGTCAACATTGAATTTTGGTTTTTTCACAGCTTCAAGGGACTGTAGACCTGAGTAGGTAGGTATATGGTTTTTATTTTAACTAGATACCTCCACGCGTTCCCGAGATAAAGGGTCTTGAATCACAGAAGAGCGGACGGACAACAGTGTTTCTATAAGGGTTCTGTTTTTCCTATTGAGGTACGGAACCCAAAAAATTAAAAAGGCTTAATTTTAACTTTAATTTACCGGGAACTTACTCGGACGCACGTGGTGAAATATCTGAAATCAGTACCAACAGGTAAATATTAATACATTCAAATGATTGACAATGACGAATTTAAGTAATTGGCCAATGATGAATGACGAACAATTCGTTATCTAGTAGGTACCTATTTGTAGTAGGTAGGTCCTAGTAGATATTAGATATATTAGGTTGGGGAATAAGTCTTTTCGCATTTAGTATGTAAATACTTTTAATAAAAAATCTTTGGCTGTACTATTTTTATCTGGCTGATTTTGATAACATTAAAAAAGTTACATTTTAAAAAAAAAGAAACAAATCAGTAAAACAGTTTTGACCCATTTGAAAAAAGCTATACTTCTATATTCTTTTTTTAAAATGTAACTTTTTTAATGTTATCTGTGAGCTCACTGAAAGAAACCTAATGAACCGTGTACTCATTTGCGATTCTTTATTGAGACGTAATGAAATTGAACCGTTTTTAAAGAGATTGATAACTGGTGATGAAAAGTGGATCACGTACGACAAGAACGTGCGAAAAAGGTCGTGGTCAAAGGTCGGTCAGGCTTCACAGACTGTGGAAAAACCCGGGTTAACTCGCAATAAGGTGATGCTGTGTGTATGGTGGGATTGGAAGGGCATTGTTCATTATGAGCTTTTACCGCCAGGCAGAACCATCGATTCGAAACTTTACTGCCAACAACTGATGAGATTAAAGCATGAAATTGGGAGAAAGCGGCCGGAATTGATCAATAGAAAGGGTGTGGTCTTTGATCACGATAACGCTAGACCACACACATCTTTAGCCTACCTCAAATATCTCAAATATTCCTGATCCATCAGTGGGTCGAGGTGTGGAAAACTGAAACCACAACAGCACAAATTGTTATTGTGTGCGTGTGTGCATCAATATCGTAGGTAGTCGTTGCTAGTACGATTTTGGTACGGCCACAAGTTAAAAATATGGTTACGTCTCAAAATTACTTTCGGGTTTCGTTATTATAATTATTATGACTCGATATTGTAATCCTCGCTTACTAGTAATGTGCGACCCACATTACTAGAAAGCTAAAAAAAAAAGCTGGCGGAAGCTGGCGGAAGCTGGATGCGCCAAGCCGAAGACAGTGTGAAATGGCGCACATTGGGGGAGGCCTATGTCCAGCAGTGGACTGCTATAGGCTAATAAAATAAAATAATAAAAAATAAAAATGTTTATTTCGTCAACTTAAAAGTGGTACAATTGCCGAGTTTGGAATCGCCTTTTAAGCAAATTACTGCTTGTGATAGGTGATTCCGCTCTTCCAAGTTACATTAGCGATGTTTAAGTATGAGAGACAAACACTGATTATGAAATTAACCTAGGCATGAAAATGATTTTTAAGAAGGTGTTTAGTGACAAAGTATGAAGGAAATTAGAAGTGAATGATATAAGCCGGTGATTAAGTAGGAGGGTAAGCGCATATTTGTGTGAGAAGGTGTGTGTTCGGTCTTGAATGAATGTGTGTGTGTGTGTGTGAGAGGGTGTAAATGAGTGTGTGAGAATGTAGGTTTGTGAACATTTTTGAGCCAGCCCTAAGTCTATGTTTTGGGATCGGAAGATACTGCATTACAATATCCTCCGCAACTAACGGAGTGTAAGTAATAGTATTAACTGATGCTTTGTAGTACGGACTCGACTTCTTCGTAGCTTAGGGTTGCTAACCATTGGGTGAGGGTCTTTTTACAGTCGTGGTAAGTTAGAGGGTCGATGGTATGTTCTTTATTCAGTTTATTGTAGATATGAGAAGATTGCCATGTATATTGTCTTGCGGCAAATAAAGTTTTGACCATTAATTGTGGCGCTACATTGTTCTTCCTCCTAGTTTTAGTTTTAGAAGAGACAAAGGTAAGAGATTTGTGTTTTTTTAGAGCAATCAGAAGAACATATAGTTTCCTGACTGACAACAGGTTAGACGTTAAATAAAGGTCTGCTGTGGGGAACCTGAGTGGTTTAAAGAACATGACCTTTAATAGTGCTCGTTGGGCCCGCTCTAGTTCTAGAAATTTCATCTTTGTAGCACCACCCCATACTGGCAAACAGTACGTTAGAACTGACTGACCCAGCGAGACGTATATTTGATGTAAAAGACTCTTTGGAGCCTCGTGCCGAAGTGATTTGAAGGTCCATATTAATTTCCTGACTCTATTCATTATAAGTTCTAGGTGTACGTGCCAGGATAGTCTTTGATCCAGCATTACTCCGAGGTACTTAGTGCTATTAACTTTATTAATATTCAGACAAGAGCAATTGGGGATTGAGGGTTCGCTACATTTATGGATTTTAATGTGGAGATCAGGTGCCAGTTAGGAACTATTGTAGATGGAGAAACAGATGTAATTAGTCTTTGAAACATTCAAAGTTAAAAGGTTTTGGTCAAGCCAGGCAGCTATCGTAGTCATTCCACGCTCAGCTATTCGGCCGACGCTGTCCCATGTCTGTGCTGAGAAAACTATTGCTGTATCATCATCGTATGAGAATATTTGAGCGCCTGAATGATCTGAGCTAATGATGATGATGATTCTAATCAACCTGTTCGAGGTCTTGCGCTTATTCAGTTAACTACATGTTGTATAAATATTTGTATGATCTACAGGTAGTTGTTCCGGGTCTAGGCGTTTGTGTATGTGAGAATTTGTGTTTGTAAACGTACCCACGATACAGTAGAAAATTCTAGGGAGAGGTAACGTTTTTTTTAAAAAAAAAAGAAAAAGAAATAGAAATATCCAGGTCACCCTAACAAAGATAGAAATCAATCATTTGAATTTTTATTTATGAAAGGTAGACCCAGCAGGTATAGCATTCCGGTGACAGCTAGGTCACGTGGATGGAACGCAGTGACGTCATCGTTTGATATGATACCACTATGTGTAGGTAAATAATTTAGCCGAGAAAGACGCGTTTTTTAATTTTTCTCCTTTGTTAGTGGAATTTATCAATTAGTAATTTTATACAGTTTACTTTTTTAACCACATAGACGAATAACACGAGACAAAAATAGTTGGGCTAGTAAGCATTTTATTTTATATTAATCATGTATCAAAAAAATCCTTATTGGTATGGAAACTGTCAATCAAAGGCAACACTGATCGTGAAATTCGTGACGTCACTACGGGCCATTTTCGGGAATGGAATAACTGGTGCGTAAGCAAATCTTGTCCTGCTGGATCTACCCAAGATGTGGAAATACGATACCTGGTTTTCTTCTAATACGGGTAGAACTGTCTAGTCTTGATGGTCTTGATAGAGTTGCATGAGCTAGGGCTTCGCCCCGAATTAAATATCCAAGTTTGACTGCAAATATATGTCATTATTTTAGACCCGCGCCGACGACGTGTCCGTAGATCCCTTAGGTATTAGTAGTAGGTACCTACTTACCTATGTACTTCTAGACAAACTGTGGCAGAAGTAAGGTAGTAAGGCTAGCTCGAAGAATATTTAAAATCAAGAAATGGTAATAGTATAAAATTAATATAGTGCACTGAGTCATTAAATCGCGCATTAATACGAGATTTTGGGAAATACCAATTTTTCTACCATAAAAAGTTGTGAGATCTCATGTATAGCTAAGCCTCTAAATTTACAAGCCCTAAATCTATAAACCAAAACTTGGTCAATGCAACTTGGTATTATTACTACTGCAGCCGATGATCTGGGCTTATAAGAGCGCTTTACCAACGCTTTAGTGACCCTACTTACATTGTTGGCGTCTATACGCTGCGTTATCGCTTACCATAAGCGGCCCGTATGCTTGTTTGTCATTTTAATACAAGAAAAAATAAAGGAAGGCAGAAATCGCATAGGAAAGTTTATACGACAGCAGAATATTAACCTCGAACACAAATTTTAGGACGACTTCTTATAAAATGGTAAACCTGCATAAGATATCTTGTGTTCTTATGATACGTGATTTATTATCACGTAAGTAGGTACGATTTGTGCCTTTTGCATTGCATCCGAGGTTACATATTATAGGTTTACAGAAGGAGAAGAGAACTGGAGTGGAGTTACTTGATATAAAAGATTTGCATTCCTATAAATTAGATCATGTGTATACAAACACTGAAGAAATACTATGCTAAGGATAAATTTTCCACTTACTGGATATCATGATTGCCAATCACTGCACCAATAACGCTGGATTGGTTTCATTTTATTGAATAATTGTCATTGTAACAGTTACGATCAATTCAGTTCAGTGTTAACATCAGAGAAATCCATTTTATTACATAAACGGCACCATGATTGTATGTAGATTGCAAGGAAATACCGAATGATACAGACGGGACTCTTTGGATTACAACTGGGTGCGTTGTAACAAGGAGCCATCTTTCACTTATGGACATATCACTGCACAAACAAATCTAAATTGCATAATCATCAACAAATTGCATACACTGGAACCAATAACGACGAATTAGCTCTCAACGACAAAATTGCTCGAATAATATCCATAACGATGAATATCCGTCGCGAATAGACGCGCTTAGAATCTGCGGGCGTCAAAACATATAATACCAATTTATCCTGATCTATTGTTCAATATAACCATTGGGGAGCTGTGGGTAAGCTTATATTGGTATAGCAACCCGTATAGACCACTTAACTCAATAAAACTCCCCTTGGCTGACATTAAATTTAATAGTCTATGAAAAGGAACGGCGCGAGCGCAAATGGTCCTTCCTGTGAGCGAACGGAAGACGGCGATTGGCTCAATTGCGCGGCCCATTCACCAATCAGCGTCCTGATATGCTTGCAGGTCAACCAATTTAAAATTCGTAGTTGTGGTCGCAAAATCTACGTGTTTCATAATTATGTTTGTTTGCTTTTAGGTCAAACATGTTTGTTGACATAAATTATGAGGATTACAAATCTTTCTTGATTCATCTTTAGTAATAAAGGGGGTAAGTCTATAGTATACGGATATAGAGTAAGGGTTCCCAACCAGTGGTCCACAAAAGATAAAATATGGTGCGCGAAAGATTTCAATCTTTTACTTACACATTTCTTATTAAGTTTTCATATAAGTTTAATTTCAGATTGACACAGTTTATTTTTTTAACTGATAACAACAATAAAATCAATGTAGTTAGTCCCTGGTCAAGTAAAGGGTGATAATATAGATAAATTTTAATACTACCTGCCTGCCTCGTTAGACTTATACGCAGTCTCAAGCGTGACTGCTACGCTAGAAGGCCAGGGTTCGATTTTGGTTTTCGATGGGTTTTTGAATTCTCAATAGCAGCTCGGAGATTGGATTTGGGACCGGTTAATGGCAACAGGCTCGTCCCCTATTACATGGGACCTAAACGTACCGGCGAACTGTGAGTGTATATTAGTACACCTCTGCCTAACCCTTCGGGGAATACAGGCGTGGTGGAATGTTATATAAAATTTAATAATTCTAACTTAAACCTTGGTTTAACATAGGCTTTAAATTGTCTTTGTAAAAGTTACATAGTTTTTGTAATAGAGATTTGGAGGATTAAGGGACTTACTATAGCTCTAAAAAGGGAAGATATTATAGCTTTAAAAAGGCAGATATGACAGTCGTCTAAGTTCTTTTATTAGGTACTACAAACTACTTTTGAATAATATAGCACATTACCAATAACCAAACGCGTTTAATTAACTGAATACAACGCCACAACGACTACAGACTCCACCATTACACAATCCTCTAAAACTGTTCGACTTTTGTATCAAAACAGCCGATTTTCTGTATCTCGCTGTGTATTACGTCACCAGGTTTGAGGTACTCTGGGGGATTTAGAACGGAGCCGGCACCGTCCGGCGTACCCGTGAGTATTAGGTCACCGGGGAACAGCGTCATTACCCTAGAAGACAACAGAATGAAGTACTTAAAAGATTCAACTCTATAAGCCAATAAAGTATTAGATTATAACGAATAATTATTTCAAAGTAACTAAAAGATTCTCGCAAGAGTCGAAATGAGAACTTATATTTTTTTCTTTACTTAAATAGATATTTTAAAGACACTTTTACAAATCAATGTTTTAATTTGGACGACACGTTTGGCGTAGCGGCTGAGCGATCGGCTTCTGCGTCACGTGTTGTGGGTTCGATCCCCACACGGAGCAAATATTTGTATGATCTACAGGTAGTTGTTCCGGGTCTGGGCGTTTGTGTATGTGAGAATTTGTGTTTGTAAACGCACCCAACGTTTAAAAAAAAACAATCCTTTTTAAACTAGTTGACACCGGCTTATCTCTGACGTCCTCTGAGAAGAAACACCAAAACAAACTCAGGGAATCGTGGTCTCTGAAAGTTTAGACATAGTAGTAGCAATTTGTGACTGTTACAATGGTGGGTAATGAATGACTGAGATGGCCTTTTGAAGAAAGAGCCCTAGTGACTTTAAGTTGTAGGAGGTAGAGAAGTCTTATACACACGTGGACACTCTCTCAATAATGGCAGGTACGGTGTGTATCAAGTTACTGGTATTGCTACTCTGTTTCTGCACTCCGTTCACACTGCAAGTTATGGCCAGATTATGAGGGTCACCGACCTCGTCACTTGACACTATGTAGGGGCCGATGGGGCAGAACGTGTCGCAACACTGTTGGAAGTAATGATCATGTTATTTTTGATGGGAATGGGGATGTTCCCTAACATCCTAGGTGGACGTATTGCGATTGTAACATTAACAAGGTTACTGGTGCCTTAATGGGTGCTGGTGATTGTGACCTACCACGACCTGTCGGGATCGAGGTGAATATAATCACGACTCCAATGGTCGGGACAGATGTGGTTTTTTGTCAGTAGATCCAACATTGAAAAACGTGTACGTCCCGCAGTTAACGAATAGATACGTCCGATGATAATGATGATAATAGGTACGCACACCCGATAGTCTCCCCTGACTGCGGACTACCCAACAATCTATACCCTCTCTTATCGGCTCGATATTCTGCACAATAAAGATTGATTACAGTAGAACTGCCTCATAAGTCTAGTGAGGTCCTGTGTTTGATCCCCAGGTCGAGCAGGGTTATTGGGTTTTTCTATGAAATTCTCAGTAGCAACTCGGAGTCTGGATTTGTGCCCGGTTAATGGCAATAACAGCGCCCGCTATGGGACATGAGACCTAAAACATAGCCGAGCCTAATCCTTCGGGGAATAAAGGCGTGATGATACATGTTATATTACAGAATGATATATAACTAGCTGTACCTTGCGGTTTCATCCACTAAAAATCAAACTTCCATATATACAGAGTTTCATACAAACTTTTCCCCCGTTTTTCACCCCCTTAGGGGTAGAATTTCGTAAAATCCTTTCTAATCGGATACCTACGTCATACAAAGAACACACGCTCCAAGTTTCAGGTCGCTATGATCAGCGGTTTAGTCTGTGCGTTGATCCGTCAGTCAGTCATTCAGGACGCTTAGAGTGGAAAGGAAAAGCTTAGGTCCGGTTCGCGATAGCATTCCAAAGGTAGTCAGTAACTAACCTTGCCAAGAGTGAAGTGTGCACCATTTTTCTGCGTCTGCCATTCTGTGTCGGAGATGTCCTGAGCGATAGTGTATCCGAAGATATAGTTAGTAGCATCGGCAGCTTTAACGGAACTAGCTGTCTTACCTATTACAACCGCTAATTCTACTTCCCAGACTACTTTCTGTAATAAAATGAGATTTAAAACTTGATTTCACAACGACATAGGTACAGTACGCGCGACATAAGTTGGCCGGACTGAAGTTAGCTGTTTGGTTGCGCAGTACACAATTTTTAACGTAAACAATCCACTGCGCATTAAAACGGCGAACTTCACTCCGGCCAACTTATGCCGCGCGTACTGTACGTGGTTTTACGGAAATATTAGTCGGATAAAGGTTACTAAAATTCGAATACTAGGTAAGTACTTACCTATATTTTTAATGTTGTTTTTTTTTAAAAAAAGGTTTCTAGAAATGTGGGTTGCACACTATCGGTATTCTTGTTAACCCCTCGTGCTAAGCTAAATGCTTGTGTTACGACTGGAATGGGTGGGTTACGAACCGGCATCGGGACCCACAATGATCGCAAGTCCGATGCTCTAGTCGTTCATTAGGCTACCGCCGCTTATAGTTACCTATTATATCAGTTTTTTATTCGATTTTATTCGTTGAGAGTCAAATTTTGTAGGTTCATGTAGGTCACTAAGAATATATCAGAGGTTTATGTGAAATATACGAGTATGTATCTACAGAAGTACAGACACTACAGTCGACAAATTAGTGTAGGATACCAAACCCTTTGGCGGCAATCTATGTCAAGACTCAAGACGTAGACTACGAGTATATCGTTTGTTATTGTATGTACCTACATATTTATCATAGGTATTTACTCGTATTGATTAGGTATTCGAAACGTAGAGCAGGTAGATCAATTCGTGAGTTATTGATCGAACAATGCTTTTGACTTGAACGATTCTAGGAGATACATTGAATAGCACCCCTAAATGTTCAAACAACGGTAATAGTCACCAGATCCATTTGGGTGTTCAAATTCCTAAAATTCGCTTCTTAACATACCTACCTACTTAGTGAAAAATGGACTTAAATCTCAGTGAATGTTACGTATGGGTTTTTTTTAGAATTGAAGCACCCAGTCATAGACTTTAATCCTCACAATAGGTAGGTAACTACCTATTTTTATTTAAATTCATGACAAACTTCACTCACTCATAATAGGTATATCGCTACGACGCCCAAATAAGCATGACAATACTTAATACCCTAACTGGCGGAATGAACGGAAGACGCGCTAAACACCAGTGACATTATTTCATCACACAAGCTACACCTACACGCTATGAATTACAGCGTCAATTTACTTCAATAATTGACCTCAATTTGCGTCGAGCTGAGGTCAGAGCAAACCTCGGTGATTCACTAAGAATTTTTGACCTCGGCTACTATTGTAGGTAGGTAAGAGCCAAGACAGGTCATTCAACCAGATGCCTGTAGACAAGTTACAATCTAACGATCGAATCGAAACAAAGTAGGTATCTACTTATCGTTATTATTTTCCAAACGAATTTCGATATACATACATACTTAAACTCACGCTTTTCTCCCACAGCTTCTGCGAGTGCTACGCACCTGACCTTTTTGAAGGATTTCGCCAATAAGATCGGCGTATGTCCTTCTATTTTCTAGAATTTCGATATTTTTGCGTAATAACACTTTTTGAAGCGAGTGTACCTGCATGGTCTGTTCGGAAAGGCTTATTTCAGAGGGAAACAGAGTGGAGATTTACCAGCAGACCGAGGTTTGAATCTAGGGCGGCAAATTCGGGAATACCTAAGTAGGTAAGCACTTAGGAACTTAGTTTTTTTGCCGTCTTACGGCCGGTTTCTATATCCTATCTGTCAGTAGATTTGCTTACTACAGGTAGGATTATGACAGTAGCTAAATCTACCGACAGATCTGATATAGAAATTGGCCGTTAAAGACACTAACATACAGTACCTCACCTAATAAGAGTAGGTAGTTGTATGTACATAAGGAGGAGCTTTGATTAGCTGAGAAATATACCCAAAACTATTTTCTTATGCAGTTTCAACCAAATTTTTGGATTGTAAAAATAATTATGGACCTGGCAATTGAACAGCCTATACCTGGAAATGTGTAAATCCGCCACTGCGGACATAATTAGGTACCTACAGCAGGTATCTACCTAAACTGTACTTAGACCAAAAGGATGTTAAATGAGTTTGAAGATAACGAAAGTTACACTTTACAAGATATGTCAACTATAGGGAATAATGATTAATTAAATTATGAAGCAGTGTTTCCACTTTTATTTACTCCTCGGTTTAAATGCATTGCAAT
This sequence comes from Acronicta aceris, assembly GCA_910591435.1. Classification (NCBI taxonomy): domain Eukaryota; kingdom Metazoa; phylum Arthropoda; class Insecta; order Lepidoptera; family Noctuidae; genus Acronicta; species Acronicta aceris. The sequence continues at coordinate 5,129,543 of OU342780.1, read as the reverse complement.
TACTACACTTGTACCATTAAATTATCGCCCTTACAGGTGATACATCTCAATGATTGACTGCCTCATTAGTCTAGTGGTTCCAAGCGCGACTGCTACACTAGAGGTCCTGGGTTCGATCCCCAGGTCGAGCAAAGTGTTATTGAGTTTTTCTATGAAATTCTCAGTAGCAGCTCGAAGTCTGGATTTGTGCCCGGTGAATGGCTATAGGCTCGCCCCCTATAACATGGGACCTAAACATACCGGCGAACTGTGGGTGTACATTAAGTACGCCTCTGCCTAACCCTCCGGGGAATACTGGCGCGATGGTATGATGATGGTAAATTATGAATCATCAAAGGTCATTTTAGTCCCCCTTACCTTACAGACATCCGTCCTTATCCTCAAAGGATCGTTCGGCCCTACGATAGTGCTGGAAAACTTGCTGAATATAAACGGTGTGGGAGGAGGAGTGACCTTCCGAGACCTGCAGGCATCCGTATAGTTCAGGGCGACGCACAAGATCTTGTCCATGCCATAGATAGGCGCCACCAACCTTACCGATGAAACGGGTATTGTTTTCGGGTTGCTATATTGTAATCTGTAATTTATTTAAATTTTCTTTTGTGTACTTGGATGTCCTTTACAAATAAATTTAGTTTATTTCTTTCTTTATCCAGAAAGATAAAGTATTTTAGAACATAGATTGGAAGTACTTACTTAGGTAATTCAGCCACATTGACAAACTTTTCAATAAACGACTTTGTATCTATCTGGTACCATACCTACATAGTTTAATTTGTATTAGTTAATGTTGCCATGGACTGATAAGAGTATCTACCCGTTTTTTGGCAAGAATTATTGCTGGGACTCTCCCGGCGGACGCACAAGTTTGGTAATTGCCGTCGAAATTTTTCTCGTCATTATTGAATTGCTAGAACCCTAAAAACTTAACATAATGCCTATTCTCCGGAATCCGGACGTTGTTAACGGTTTCTGAAGTCAACCAGCCCACACTAGGTCAGCCTGGTAGACTGCTGAATTATCGTCTTAATTTCCTTTTAATTTAAGAAGACGGCACTGTCCAGCAATGGGACACTCTCAAATCCAATAAACTTACGATGTAACTTTGTCAACAATTCCAGCTTTCAGTATACCAAGCATTGTTTTAGGCATGGAGCAGTCTTGACAACAGATGTCGACGACTGCATCCCCATTCAAATAGCCAACTCTAATCTGATCCGGATATTCATTACAAGTAAATTGTATATATTTCATATTTCTAGCTGGTTTTGATGCTGAAACAGATTTAGAACATTTTTTTAACTGTAATTAAAAAAATTGAACTACTAGATCGTAAAACGGCTGTACTGATATCTAGTAGAGATGAGCTGAAAATCAACTCGATAAAATCAGGTTTCATAAAACCAAAGCATTGAAGTCGGTCGATCAGTTTGAAAGTTACGCTGTAACAGACGGATAAACGCTCAAGCAGACGGCAAAATTGCCAATTTCTTGTATTGATTTATATGGATATAAACCGTAAAGATTGTAGGTCCGTACCTACCTTGTTTTTAACGGACGTCTGTTATCAACTTGCAGCCACGGACGCGTATAAACGACACACGATACTGAAACGGTAACTGGCCTCCTTGATTATTTTAACACGGGTGTCCATGGGCGGCAGTAATCGCTTACCATCAGGCGATCCGTCTGCTCGTATGCCCAATATTCCATAAAAAAACACCTACTTACATAGGTATAAACAAGAAAAAAGGAATGGGACGTTTTAAACTCCCTAATTTTCGACCAAAAGCGGAATTCTTAGCAGCATGGATGGCAAAACAACACAAGTGGCACTGTGATAATTTTATTTCATAATTTATAAGAAACTGAGATTTTCACACGAATGTTGGTATATTACATAAGCCACATGTATAATCTTTAATCCTGAGCTTTAATCTCTATGATTTCCATTTCCATTTAATAGGTATTATTAATAAGACAGAATACAAATCCCATTTGACAGCATTATCTCAGCATTATTTTTAATCACAAAATTATACGTAAAAAGTTTTTATGTCACCGCCAATGGCATAGTTTATTTAGGACTAGGTTATTTTATTGTAGATCGCTGCTCGTTGTAAGATTGGCCCGATGATTGGAAGGACGATAGTGCACACAACCAATCATCTACACTACCACCGGTCCACTGTTATATTAGCGATTAAAACTGTTGAAATGCCAACATTCATTACAGCAGGATAAATCGTTAATTAGAGATAGATGATCTAAGATCATGACAACGAGACAAAAGAAAACAGTTAATAAATTTATATTTTTAATACACAAACATAGATATTAATTATAATCATAGGTAACAATAACAATAAAACCTCTCTAGGACAAACTCTTATTAAGGGCTACCGCGTGTGAATTCGCCGCTAGAGACGCTAGTGTAGCGTGAGGTCTCCGCAATGTCAAATTACACTGTTTGTGGGTGGGCTACGCGGGTTTATTTAATTAGAATAATTTAGTGAACATTTTGCAATATCCGAGATAAATTATGACAAATATGAGTTACGGGTCAATGAATGTTAGTGTTTTGTTTGACAGTTTTATCTTTCGGAAACATAAGTCCTCCTTTTTTTCTGAACAAAACGGGACTACATACATATCTCTGCGACATGCTAGATATTTTCACGGTACGATTTAGAGATATTAACATACCATCACGCCTGTATTCCCGAAGGGTTAGGTAGAGGCGTACTAACTTACATCCACAGTTCGCCGGTATGTTTAGGTCCCCTGTAATAGGGGGCGAGCCTACTGCCATTAACCGGGCACAAATTTAGACTACGAGGTGCTACTGAGAATTTCATAGTAAAACCAATAACACTGCTCGACCTGGGGATCGAAACCAGGACCTCTAGCGTAGCAGTCGCGCTTGGAACTACTAGACTAATGGGCAGTTTAAAGATATTAATAAACTAGCGGGCCCGACAAATGTTGTCTTTCCCTGTATCATCATCTTCCTGCCCTTGTCCCAATTTATTAGGGGACGGCGCAGCATGTCCTTTTCTTCCATTCATCCCTATCAGCCGTCACCTGAATCATTCACTCCCTTTCCCATGTCTTGCCCTGTATTTAAAAAAACAATAATAATAAAAAAATGAGTCTAAGCCATCCAGGGACCCGTTTAAACATACACAAAAAATTTTTCAAAATCACACCAGCAGCTTATGTGGAGTTCGGACAATGCATAGAATGCCATCTACTGGCCATAACAGAAAACCTCACAGGTTTTCTTTGTCAAATCTGTCAATCCATTCCCGAAAATATTTTTTCTTCATAATGATCTTTTTAGTGATTTTTTCGATGTATTATTAATTATTTTGCTATTCAGGAAGGAGACAAATCCAACAAACCATAGATCGTAAAATTTGGGCCAGCCGTTCTCGACTTATAAGTGTTGTAACAAACCTGACTTTGATTTATACAACCTGTAACAGTAAACGCAAAACCTGAAAGTAGTTTGTTCAGAATCGATTACAGTGGTTTTTAATATGTGATAATTAAAAAAAAACTTTTGAACCGGAGTTCGAGGTATGGAAAATTACTGTAATCTATTTTCACAAATAGTTATTGTGTGCGTGTGCGCATCGATTTCATAGTCGTTGCGATTACGATTGTGGTACAGCCACAAGTTTTATGTTTAGCTATTTAACTAATTTCATGAAAAAAATTAATGCTTACAGGTCTCAAAACGATTTTCGGGTTTCGTTTTTATAATTTTAACTCGATATTCTAATCGACCTGTTCGAGGTCTTGGCTTAATCAGTTACACTTTATATAAAAAGAAGATAATATTAATAACAAACTTTAACAGCTTCAGGACCTTATTCGCTAGTAGCGACATCTGGTGAGCTTAAAAACGGTAGCCCTTATTCGATTGACTTATCACCGTTAGCAGATAAAAACAACTTATAAACCTATAAAATAAATTGTGTTGGCAATAGTAGCCACATTATGGACCTTACTGCCTCATAATCAGTGGACGTAGACGCAAATAATGAGAGCGCGTCATGACTTTTAAAGACACTTGTATAAAGTTCAAATTGGAACGTAGAAATTGATGTTCCAACAACAAGGCGAACCCTCACCTCCAATATTTTTTTTAAATACGGATTTACAACGGAATAAGTTAAGTAATTCATTTTATTAATTGCGAACAGGACTGTTTGACTGGTAAAAATAATGGTCCTATTGAAAAATGTAATTAAAAATAATTCACAGGCTGAAAAAATAATTTAAATTGACTCATAAAGATCTACGATATAAGCTTTTAAAGTTTTTGGTGGGGATGAGTGGAGATGCTCTGTCCCTTATCCGCAAAACGAATGTCGATATAGAATTTTTATGCCGCATGCACGGTTTCACGTCACAACGTGATACGCTATCTGTCTATCATAAAATTAAAATAATTTTTTGAACCGAATTTGATTTTGTTTTTGTAGTTCGGCTCTGTTAATGGTTTTTTTTTATGAGACCATTAAAAATATCAGTCAAATAGCCTATTTGTGAATGGGACAAAATGCGTCGAACCCATTAGAGTGAATCTTTTACAAGTAACATGACTCAATAACGAAGGCAATATAACATGTTTAATAATATATTATTACTAATTATATACACCGAGACATTTTGAACAAATGTTGTTTTTTTTTTCGTGATTTCAGGGTTGGTTCCATAGTAAAAGATATTCCTAATGATGAGTATAATACCGTCCTTTCGGCTGTATGACGACTTAAATGTCACGGTAAAATAATAGGCAAATAATATGCACCATGTTCAACGGTGGTATGTCGAATGTCCTAAAACTCATAAGCCTGACGCCAAACATGGACCACTTTTTAAATTCCATTCGACCAAAGCAATATGAACTTTTTCGTGAACACAATAGAGTATAAATTTACTATTTAATAATCTTGCCATTTTTTATTTAATTGTATTATGTGCAGAATCCCCTGTGTATACGACTTTACATAACTACATACTAATTATTGATGACCTTAATTTCTAGTTTTCCAATTTTCTGTATTTCGCTGGTGATAACGTCTCCTGGTTTTAGGAACTCGGGGGGCTGGCGGTACAAGCCCACGCCGCCGGGCGTTCCCGTAAGGATCAAGTCGCCTGGAAGAAGCGTCATTACCCTGGAACATAAAATAATTATTTTATTACATCGTGGAACATCTTTTCATTGAACTTTAAAATCAAATGAAATGGTAGTCAAATGCATAATCAATATAAAAAAACCTTAGCTTTTAACATGGACCACAGAATCCATAGGATAGCTAAAATGTCAGTTTTTGATGAATCGCGATAATTTGATGAATTTCCAGTATTTATTAATTAGATTAGATTATTTAGTATTTCTGGATTCAGTTATGTTATCTTTTTGGAAGGTATCAAACATCAAACTCCACAATACTCACATTGATAGGATAAAATTGTGAACAGAAAAAGAACACTTTAAACAAACTGAGGTCGGTGGTAGGACCTCTCGGGGTCTGACTGGCTTGCGACCACACTTCGGAGTCTGTCCTAAAGCACCTTGGTGTGTGTTTCGAATTTTGCACGTAAGAACCAGTTCCCCTCGGTTGCTGCGGCTGTGGCAGTCTGCAGGCCCTAGGGGCTCTAGCCGTAGTCGGCTACGCATCAGCAACTCCTCTGGTGTTGCAGGTGTCCATGAGCGACGATGACTACCTACCACGAGGTGGCTCGTCAGCTCGTTTGTAGACTTTATTCATAAAAAAATACCAATATCTATTTCGAAATAGAAACTATACTCACATGGTCAATCTTTCAATAATGCTAGGTATTTTGTGTATAATATTGCAAGTATTGCTTGATTGTTTCTCTGTTCCATTTATAGAACACTTGATGTCCAACTTGTGAGGGTCCCCGATCTCATCTTCAGTGACTATGCAGGGTCCAATGGGGCAGAATGTGTCTTGGGACTGTAATAATGTTACAAAAATATTGTGTTTGATAAAATCGAAGAGTGCATATTTTTTCATATAAAATAGGACCCTCATCAGTCTCAACAACTTGCCCAACTTGCGCGGAGTCTGTAATTTGTGCCCGGTAATGGCTATAACCGGTTATGTTTTAAAGTGGCAAGCCTATTGGCATTAAACGGGCGAAAATCCAGTCTCCGAGTTGCTGCTGAGAATTTCATAGAAAAACCCAATATCACTTTGCTCGACCTGGGGTTTGAACCCAAGACCTCTAGCGTAGCAGCCGCGCTTAGACCACTAGACTAATGAGGCAGACATGTATGTATGTAATTCTAAGTTTACCTTTCCAAGTAAGAACTGCCCCCCATTCTTCTCCTTTTGCCAGTCTCTGCCGCTGATGTCCTGAGCGATGGTATACCCGAAAATGTATTCATTAGCATTGGCCGCTTTAACAAAACTAGCCTTCTTGCCTATCACAACCGCTAATTCCACTTCCCAGTCAACTTTCTGTAATAAAAATTATTTTATTTCAGCATATTTTTTTTCATTCAATTTTACACTTACACAGAGATGTTTTAGGTCCTACGTGGGGGCTAGCATAATATAATTATGCTATTAATTGGGTACAACTATGACCACCAAGTATAAATTTATAGAAAAACCCAATATTCTGCTCGACCTCGGAATTGAACCTAGAGTCTCACCCTCGTCAGTCACAAGATTAATAAATAATGATAATATTAAATGAATTGAATAAATAATTTTATACTTCTAATTTTATAAGACAGTCACGTAAGTACTTAAGTTGTCTATCTAGGTAGGTATGCAACATGAATATAAATTATTTGAGAAAACATAATAACACAACATTGGTATGTTGTGTTATTATGTTTTCTCAAATACGCCTCACGCCTTTATTCCCCGAAGGGTTAGGTGGAGGCGTACTAATGTACACCCACAGTTCGCCGGTATATTTCATGTAATAGGGGGCGAGCCTATTGCCATTAATCGGGCACAAATCCAGACTCCGAGCTGCTAATGAGAATTTCATAGAAAAACTCAATAACACTTTGCTCGACCTGTGGATCGAACCCAGGATCTCTAGGGTAGCAGTCGCGCTTGAGACTAGACTAGACTAATGAGGCAGCTATTTGAGAAAAACAGAATTTGATGAATATTTATAAGAAACGAATACAATGAGATATAAAACTATCAAAACTACTAATAGATTACAAAATGGTGTCATGTCATATGTACACAATTTATATTTATATGATAACATACCCAATAACCCAATAACACTTTGCTCGACCTGGGGATTGAACCCAGGACCTCTAGCGTAGCTGTCGCGGTTGGGACCACTAGACTAGTTTATCTAATACTAGCGGCCCGCCCGCGTTGCCCCATTCCTAAGAGCCGTAGCGTAATGTTAAATAGCTTAAAACCTTGCTCTTGAATCATTTTATCTTTTAAAAAAAAACGGCTTCAAAATCCGTTGCGTAGTTTTAAAGATTTAAGCATACATAGGGATGGACAGACAGCGACAGTGACTTTGTTTTATACCATGTATAAGTGATAACCTATTATCACATATTTATATATGATAATAGGTTATATTACATTAATTTTAAAACTTTGTCACTTGGACTTCACATACCCAAAAAGTATCTGTAGTAGGTCTCACATGTCCTATCAAGTAATGCAAAGGTTGATTGGTTGCAGAGGTTTGATGGCAGTTGATTCATAATGTCAGTATAGTATTTAACATTAAATCTGTACCTACAGACCGGAAACTGTATAGTTGAAAATAGGCTAGGATTATGAATGAGTAACCAATCAGTGTAATCACCTCACCCGGGAGAAAAAAACATGTACCCAATTTTCGGAAAGACTGGTTTTATAATTATTATTAATCACCTGACCTTACAAATTTCAGTCCTGATCCTCAAAGACTCGCTCGGTCCAATAATAGTGCTGGGGAACTTGTTGAATATTACTGGTATGCGGGGGCTTTCCAAATTCTGTTCCTTACAGTGATCTGCGTAGTTCAGAGCCACACACAAGATCTTGTCTACACCATGGATTGGTGCTGCCAACCTTACTGATGAAAGAGGTACAGCTCCTTGAGAATTACTTAGACATCTAAAGGGAAAAATAATGGTTGTTACAGTATGTCAGCTAGGGTTCATTTTTAGAAAATATTTAAAAAGAAAAAGAGCAAGAGCTGCCAAGTAAAGTGAAAACTTCTTTAGGCGCATTGAGCACTTTTTGGGTGAACTCTATCGACAGTCGCCAAAGACTGGCCCACATGTTTCTTTTTTATTTTAATAATATGTTTATTTATAAACTTTACCAATTTTTTTTAAATCAGTTTTTTTACATAAAGTTGGTGATACTTCAGTAGTACATAACTAACTCTTTGCTATAAGAAAGGCCTAACTTTAAAATAAATAACATTAAAAATTAGGTCGTAAGTATATTCAGAGTATCAGCAATATATAAATATTGTAGGTATATGAAAGTAATAAAAACCATTAGATTAACCCATCTTATCAGAAAAACTTTATGATTGCTATACTTATTAAAAACATTTTGGTAGTATAACAAAAAAATATACATTATCATGATACAATAAAAAACACTGGGGTATAGATAATAACTAAAGGTTAATATTTGAATAAAAATATAACGATACTTTGCGATACTGTAATAATCTCAAAAATGATGGAGGTATTTTGGTTAAGACTGCTCTTTTTACCCAATTACAAAAAAAGAAGGGTAATAAGTTTAACAGTCTATGTATGTATGTTTACACGTGTGTATGTATGTATCATATGGATGTTGATCTTAGCTCAAAAACTACTCATTTTAACAAATTATTATTATTATTTATTAACAGGCAGGCAGTTGATACAACTGATAGTAGCCTGTATCCTGTTATTCACAGCTAAGTTAGTTTTTGGAGCTTAATTGAGGTGTCAATTGATTCGTCTTTCAGTAAGATTGGCTATGATTTTTTTTTTAAAACATGACTCTATATCTGGCAAAATACAAAAAAGAGGACTGAAAAAAATAAAATTTTACTAGATATTAACAAATGAGGCATCTTAGGATTTGTCTTGATTGCCATCCCTATATCGGGCAGTGCATGGTATTACAGGAAATGGAATATAGTAAACACTGCACAAATGAAAAGTGTGCCCGCTGGGACTTTCTTATTACTGGCGCCATCTCTATATAATAAAGAACAATTTATGTTTTTACCATGACTGATTGAAATGAAAGTGTTTGAAACTTGCATACTAACAGTGAATAAAGTTAGCATGAGCCACCAAATAGTGTCATATAAAAACGACAGCTTAAAAAGTAAAACACAATTATAAAAAAATCAACTGAAAAGTATAAAACAAGATCAAAATTCAATTTTCTATTATTCATGACAGGCTTATGCTTGATAGCCAGTTCCCTGATGTTAAGTGACACTGCAATCTACAATGGAGCGACTTGCCTAGAAGAAACCAATTCACTTGTGATTTAAAGACACCCAGATTATATGTATCGGGGAAGACCCACTTGGGAAATAAATTCCACATTTCTATGTCCACAAACAGTGGTATCCCGTTTATAGCCGTAGTTGCATGCTGCCATAATTATAGTTCCTACCACCTGTCAAGTGCCACATACCTCTGCAAGATGCAGGTGTATACAAGCTAGATTGTGATTGCGGTCTCTCTTACATAGGCCAAACTAAAAGAAGTATAGGGACCGGCGTAAAAGAACACATCGCTGATGTCAAACACCGCCGTTTCAAGAAGTCAGCAGTTTGTGAACATACTCTAGACAAGGCCCAGGACTACATCAGATTTGATAAAGCACAAGTCCTCGCAAAAGAAAACCGATTCCTTCCCAGGATGATCCGTGAGGCTATTGAAATTAAAAAACATCTAAATTTCAATAGAGAAGATGGCTGGGTCTTACCACCTGCTTGAAACCCCATTATAGATTCCATAAAATCAAAATCCAAGTCAAAAACTGCAAGACCGAAGGATATGGTGAGCTCGTTCTGCGTGAATCGGATCACCAATAATTAACAAAAATGTAAGGTAGCTGTTAGTAATTGTAACATTAAGACGTCCAACAACTTAGTCTACCTTTGACCATGGATGCTGTAAAGGATTCGAAATGTCGGGAATCAAATAATATCAATACAACACGATAAAATCTGTAAAAAGTAGTTTTATTTCAATGTTTAATATTCACGTAAGTGTCATACTTTTCAGTTGATTTTTTTCATAGACTGGTTTTAGTTTTTAAACTTTTTCTTTCTCTCTTAATTATCAATTTGTCTTTACATATTAAGTATATTTTTAGTATTTAAACATGATAATAAATAAGGTACAGTATGTATAAGATACAGTTGCCACCAGAAGCATTAATTAATATAATGAATTATTAGCTAATAGTGTCCTTTAGATAGGATTACAATTGAGCTACATTGACACAAGGGTTGGTCCTAGCTATCTTGGCCACCAGACATAAGAATGATGATGTGGTGGAATTTATAAAATGATTAAATGAATACCAATACATGTAGACATTGTGTTCTACCTGCCAATATAAAAGAAAGTACAAAGTACTTACGAGAAAATCCTGTTGCTTACTCCCAACTTCAATATATCTAGCATGGTACTAGGCATTGTGCAATCAGCTTGGTTTATATCAATTACATTATCTCCTACCACATATCCTACCCTAATATCTTGAGGGTTACAAGTATAGGTAAATTGTACAAACTTCATATTTCTATTATTTGTTACCGAAAATGTTCTTACACACTGTGAACTATGACCGTTGTTAGATATTGATAGCAACTGCGCGTGCGTGTTTATTAATGCGCGCGCGCCTATCCTTATGCCACTCATGATTGCCGGAATTATATAATTTTAACTTTGAATTGTTTATACGATTTCAAGGTCCATACACTTACACTGTTAGGGCCAATTCACATTTAAATGTTTATTATCAATGCAAAGAAAGTGCAAAATTATTCAGTCGCTAGTTTTAGGTAATAACTATTGTTCATCAGCGTAATTGCTCAGGTTGTTTGATCAACATTTTGATGTAAAGCAAAGGAAAAAGTATGTTTCATCTTTTTTGTATTGGTAAATCGCCTTCTTCGCGGACAAGTTATTTAAAATGTCAGTTTTTATCTGACGTCCACAACTCCAATTATCCAAACTATCCAGCGTCAGTGACAAAATCGATGTGCTCATATATTTATAATGTGCGATGTGCTAATAATGTATCTATTTAATAACTAATTGTAACTTTTATTCGCTTCCTGGAGTACCTATTCAGAATAAGTGTAAATTAACTTTTACAATCTATGTATTTGTTTTGATAATTTTTTATTTGATTTACAGCGACAGTGACAGTGACAGCTGTCTGTTTCATGTCTGACTGCTTGACGTTGCTGTGCTTCGTTCAGGAAAATATTTTTTGACATAATACCGCTACTTAAACTCATGCCTTTTTCACATAAGGGTAAGCAGAAACAACAGAACACCACTTGCTAGTAGCGCTATTATAATAAAAATAAGTTAGCCGTTGCGAACAGCCGTAACTATAGATGGGTTTCTGCCCAGGCATTTTGGGCAAAAAATAAATGCCAAAAAATGGCATATATAGTTAGCTTTAATATCACTACAATATCGCATTGGTTTTGCCTGTAATGATGTTGTAAGTTTGGTTGAAATAAATAAATATTATTAAAGCCATCTCTAGCCTAACCATAATTATATTATTAAAGTGTTTTATCCAAAAATATCGATTTCAGTCCCTACGAGTACCTACTGATTCGTCAAGTCGTAATTATTTCGCATTGGTGTCATTGTCCTCACAATAATATGACTCCAATTGTCTTTCAACCGAGTTTTTATATTAAAATTGATCAGGGCAAAACTCGGATAACATCAGACGCGCGCGCGCATCATATTTCTGAGATACTGGGTACGTTCCACTAAAACCACTTGACGCCCGCAACCATTGTAACATTAGTAACTTTGTATCATTCCACATAAAATATGGCCCGTGGTCGTCGAGAGCGATCACTCGACGTCATAGATGGCGTGATATTGGTGGGTCAGTGGGCTTTCACCAAACATAGTCAAAGTTCTTTATTGCTTCATGTGTACATAATTAGGTCTTACAGTTAAGGAGATTCAACATGAAACTCCGAATCAATAAATTCACGGGAACCTTACTCCAATCCTTGCGAAGAACGTTTTCACCATGCCGCCATATTGCGACTTGCGAGAATGCGAGCACACTGCGCTCAAGATGTGCGTTCCACGGCCACCGATAACATTCACCTACAACGCTCGCGGCCTTTTTATTAGTGGGACGCCATTTTCAGCGGTCATGCGTGGACGAGGGCATTGCGAGCGATAAGCTCTGCTGCACCGATTACTAAGAGATACTAGTATCTCTGCTGAAGTGGTGGAACGTACGAACGTACCCACTTTAATGTAATCACGCACGCTTGAGTCACCCATCTGTCAAATGTGTCAATGTCACGAGTACAGTACTTAATTTAGTATTGTTGTCAAATAAACTTCGTCAATCCCATCTCGTGAAGAAAATTTCGTTTCGTTTTCGTTCTGTGAAGATCAGAAAATACTAGTCTGCCTTTGTTTCGGCAATCAGTTGTGTCAGTTATAATTACACTTTATCACGGGAACAGCAAAAAGCATGTCGTTTTTGTTAAAACAACTGGCTCGCAGGGTAAGTTCTAATATTTTTTGCCGAACTATAAGTACCCTTTGTAAATACATAACAAATTGTGTCCTTATTCACTGTTATTTCTAATTGTAAAGGTCCTCGCCCCAGCAGTAACTACGGTGAAAAGCCTGAACTTTTCCACCAGTAAGTATATTTTATTTTTTATATTGTTTGTTACATAACCTTTAAATATTAATATATTCAATGACCTGTTATTATCATGTAATGTTTGAATAAGTGTATTTGTAAATGTAATTTTGTAATGATGATTTTGCGATTTTTTATTAACTACGCTGATTCTATAAATTTCTTTACATTATGGCGTGATACACCTTTTCTTATTTTACTTAGACGTCTTAGCCAATAGGAGAACCCTGTATTAGGTTTCAAAGCTTAGCAATGTTTGACATTTATAGTGAAATAGTTGCCTATAATATGTTAAGTCGAATGGTTGTATGTTCTTTACTTCAGTAGGTAAGGGCCTTAGAAAACTAGACTGGCTTTTCGGCAGCGATTTCACCCGCAATTTCACCCGCGTCGCCCCATTCCTAAGGGCCGTAGCGTAATGTTTAATAGCTTGAAACCTTCCACATGAATCACTCTGTCTATTGGTGAAAACCACATGAAAATACAGTAGTTTTTGAGTTTATCACAAACAGGCAGACATGTGGAGGGGGACTTTGTTTTATAATATGTACCTAAGGATTAATAAATAATTTTGATGTTTCTAAGAAAAACTGGCCAATTTTAATAAATGTGTGGTAACATACCAGTGGATTTTAATTTAATGTTACGGTAATTACATAGGTATAGTATAGTTGCCATAACCATAACCCAACACAATCTAGGTACTTTTTGGACTTGCATAAAAACTGGCATTAAATTCGCCTTGCTATAAAAAGAAAAACTATATGGATCATTTTGTTCATTCCAGCTAGCGCAGCATTCGTTCCTAAGGTTCAAAAGCCAGCCCCAAATTTTGAAGCTACTGCTGTGGTCAATGGTGAATTTAAGAAACTTAAACTCTCAGACTTCAATGGGAAATATGTGGTCCTATTATTCTACCCATTAGATTTGTGAGTATTAATTAATTGTTTGGTATTATGTATGTATAAATTATGTGATTATAGAGCCTTTAGTTAGCCCCTTAATAATTATAATTTGTAAAGTGTATTTTTGGGGGATAAATCTGATTTATTATCATGACATGTATAAATACAACTCAGGTTGGTAAAAGGGTTTGTAACTTTTGAAGTAAGTTTAATAGAAGGCCAAAATTGCCATTATCGGAGTAACTACAAAATATGCAGGTTACAGGGATTTGATGTTACGAGTAACTCCTCCAATGAAATTCTTCATTCTCCTAACCCCTCCTAGCTCTTACTGTTAGGAGGATGGAGAATTGCTTCTGCCTAAGATGGCTACATGAGGATCTGCACCAGCGACGGTAGTGGCATCATCCGCAGCTCTGTGGCAGTGGCAGTGACAGTGACAGCTCCAACGATGCATGACAAACCGCGAAAGAAACGCAAATACCAGCGAAGTTATAAGAAGCAGCGGCAGCACCATCGGCGACGGCATACCCATCAGCTATTGCAGCGCTACCGGCAGCGACGGCGAAAACTTCGGAAGAGACGCCAGCAGCAGCAGGACTGGAAACAGTGATGCGTCAACCAACATGTTATATATGTAGTTGGCCTACACCAAAATCTTACGTGCTGAAAGATTTCGAATAACTATTTACTTAATTTGTGCTGAAATTGAGTTCATTAACAGAAACTATACTATCATACATTGAAACTGATGTTGATGAAAACAATTTTCAATGAATAATCTTTGGTACATTTTTAGGGTTATCTTTGTTTCTTGTAATTTTGTTATTGATTTGAATTCATTCTTCAATCCTAGATTTTTTTCCCCAATTCTCTGCCATCTTGCTCCATATGAAATCACACAAAAACTTAAATTGTTTGCCATCTCGATTTCAACAAAAAATCTGCAGTTCTGAGTTCAGTGCAATCTACCTTTCAGTTATATGATATGAGTGAGGTGAGGACACCTTATAGATATTAAAATCAGTATGACATCTTGTAGACATAATATTTATACCACATAGAAAATTCATATGTATCGTCGTAAAGGCTTTGTCGTCACAATGTCAAAGTTAAATATTTATTCAAGATAAGTCTATCTTGAAAAGTGCTGACTAGTAGTTAATAGCAGCATTTCTTGAACATTATTTTTACATTATAGACAGGCCCTAAAACAACCACAACAAATGGAAAAAGAAGAAACAGCGCCTTAAACTCTCGAGCAACACATTTCTGTCTGTTAGGTTACTAAGGTGTTAAAAATATAAAAACAGAATTACAATTTTTATTTGGAGTATGTACTTCATTCATTTTTCACTCACGAAGACGACTTCTGCTAATCCCGTGACAGTATTTAACACCATGGGACATAACATAACTTTGTTCTTTACAGCACATTTGTATGCCCAACTGAATTGATTGCGTTCAGTGACAGGGCCAAGGACTTCACTAATAATGACTGCCAGGTCATCGGTGTATCAACAGACTCTGAGTTCAGTCATCTAGCATGGACCAACACACCTAGGAAGGTTTGTATCTATACTAATAATATGATTGCGAAAGGAACCTTGTGTCTGTCCATTTGTTAAGTTTTTTCGCCTAAACCGCTGAACCTATTTTGATGAATTCTGGTATAGCGATAGATTGGACCTTGGAGAAAGACATAGGCTACCTTTTGTCTCCAAAAGCCGTTTTGAATAGCAGTGAAACTGCGCGAAATAGCTAGTAAATATATGCAGGAAAAAAGTAGGTCCTGAGTTTGTGAATAAAGAACGCGTCTTGATATCTATTATCTTATATTTTGAGGCGATATAAAAGATGGACAGATGATTTGAAAAAGTTTCAGGCCTACAGGAAACAGTTAGAGGAAACTGTGTGTCTACAGGGCACGCTGACTTGAATACTCATAATGTAATTTACATAATGAGTATTCAAGTCAATTCACTGGACTGATGTGCAAATAAATTTACAGAAAATTACTTTAATATTTAATATATATTATAATTGTTGTGGCAAAAGTTCGTAAAAAAGGCTATTTTCATTTCATGTTATATTTCAGGATGGCGGTCTTGGCAGACTAGAGATTCCTCTGCTAGCTGACTACCAGAAGAAGATTTCACAGGACTATGACGTTCTTCTTGATGCGGGTTTCGCGCTCAGAGGTAAATTGCTTCTCATCATTTTTAAACCACGCACCAATTAATGGAGTTTATCATTGGAAAAGGGTTGACATAGAGGTAGCTTAGTTGGCTAAAGCATCTTGTGCAGCCAGCCAGAGGACATAGGTTCAATTTGTGCCTGTGATTGGAATATTAGAATTCTCGGAAATGCTTGTGTTATCAATTAAAAATAATAATAATTTGTATGTTTTATATAACTGCGTCGTAAGTTTATTTTTATCAAGCGTGACGGCTACGCTAGAGGTCCTGCGTTCGATTCCCAGGATGAGCAAAGTGTTATTGGTTTTTTTTATTTAATTCTCAGTAGCAGCTCGGAGTTTGGATTTGATGTTGGTTAGTGGTAATTGCTATTATTATTGTTATTATATGGGATATAATTGCTGTTATTATATGGGACCCAAACATACCAGCTAACTGTGGGTGCACATTAGTACACCTCTGCCTGTCTCTTCGGGGAATACAAGGGTGATGGTATGTTACCTGATTTTATATAATACTTAGTTATTAAAATTATCAATTATTTCCAGGTCTCTTCGTCATTGACAGAAATGGTGTCTTAAGACATATGTCGGTGAATGACCTGCCTGTCGGCAGATCAGTGGACGAGACCCTCCGACTTGTCAAAGCCTTCCAGTTCGCGGATAAACACGGAGAAGGTAACTATGGCGTCAGCTAGACTGACGAAGCTGCTTTTCATGAATTATAAATGCGAAAGTGAGTGATAGTGTAGCGATGTGATGGTTGGACTGCAAAGTCAAAGGTCTCTAGTTCGAATCTAAGGCACGCACTACTGATTTTCGTGCGTATTAATGACTGATTATCACTTGCTTAAATGGAAACCTGCATGCCTGAGAAATTTTCTCAAATGCGTGTGAAGTCTGCCAACCTGTAGTAAACCAGTGTGGTGGATTATAAACTACTATGGATGTTTCTTTGTAAACGATTTACAACTGTATTTTTTACGTGGGAGAGCCATGCTTCGGCACGAATGTGCTGGCTCGACTGGAATGATATCAGTAAAAACCGGCGTTAAACAACGCTTACGTTGTGTTTTGCCGAGTGAGTGAGGTTACCGGAGGCCCAATCCCCTTTTAAAAGGTCGGCAACGCACTTGTGACTCCTATAGTGTTGTGGGTGTCCATGGGCGGCGGTAATCGCTTACCATCAGGCGATCCGTCTGCTCGTTTGCCGTTCCATCCCATAAAAAATGTAATAAGGACGACTTTTAATCATCTAGCAGTTTTCTTAGGCTCTTAAACGTTGGACTGTTGTCGCTTATAGACATCTTTTATTTTACAGTGTGCCCTGCTAATTGGAACCCAGACACCAACGCCGACACAATCAAGCCCAACCCTGAAGGAAGCAAGGAGTACTTCCGAAAGGCCAACTAATGCCTTTCCTACTAGTATTTATTAACTCGAATCTTACGGCATTTATGTATAAGAGTAAATTTTGCATAACACTGATGTAAGTAGGGATTACCAGTGTCTATCCAAATGGGAATCTTCGGTTGTTGTATCTTGAAAGATTGTCATTCAGGTTTTGTTTCCTGAGAAAATAATAAATTATTGTCATGAAATAATAATATTATGCCTGTCATGACGTATCTTGAATATTTTTTTAGTAAATATTTTCTGTTATGGAATGTGTTTTTATTTTATTTTGTTTCGTGTGCGAATGGAAGCCATGGACGCCATAAGCTTTGAAACCTGTAGCTCCAGTAGATACGCGCATATGCGATTATGAGTACGTGACAAAAATATGTCGGCAAAATTATGTCCCGGCGCTCGCCTTATGCTTACAATACTACCTACCTCCTTAATTTGACGAGCTTTCGTGTATAATGGATCCGACCATGCATGGAATTACGGCTGGAAGCGAGAGGAGTCCGAAATACGGCCGAGTTGGTAAATGATATGAAGATTTTCCGTATCACGACATTATAGTATAAAACAAAGTCGCTGTCGCTATCTGTCCGTCCCCATGTTGTTTTTTTTATTCGTGATAGGCTTACGCTTGACCGCCAGTTGTATGCCTTAATCTTTAAAACTACGCAATGGATTTTGATGCGGATTTTTTTAATAGATAGAGTGATTCAAGAGGAAGGTTTTAAGCTATTTATCATTATGCTACGGATCTTAGGAATGGGGCAACGCGGGTGAAACCGCGAGCGGGTCGCTAGTCTACTATAAAAGGAATATAGCTTTAATGTTGTGTATAATCTTTCTACACAGTCCTAAAGGTTTTCTTAAAACTTCAAATTTCTTATTGTTTCATCATTGTACAAAATAACACACAAAATCTAAACTCTTTCTTCTAAAGTGATTTCATGTCCTGAGTCTGGTTTCAATATGAAGTCGAATCTGAGCTGCAGATTGCTGACATCCGCCGTCACTTTATAACGTCTGACGAAATGCACTAAAGTTGTCTTCATTGATGTCATGGCGTAGGTTTTACCTGCAAAAAAAAGATATCAATATGAGATTTTTGGGTAGGTAAGTCGGTAAGCGAGTAGACGGATCATCTGATTCTATTTAGTTATTACCGCTATGGACAACTGCAACAAATACATTGCTGACGCGTTGCCGAGCCTTAGGAGCCTCTACGGCATTTACGTAGAGGCAATATAAGTTGACCTCTCACTGTACGAAAAGCCTATACAATGCGAGCTCAGCTAGTCATAAAACGTTGACTAAATAGACGAAGAACACGAGACACAAATAGTCTGGTTAGTAAGCAATTTTATATTCATGATGAATTGGAAATTTTCTTGAAATTCGTGACCTAGCTTTCATCCATCGCGGGAAGAAAATACCTACCTGGGCGTAAGTAAAATCTTATTCTGCCATGTGTATTAGTAAGACTTACTCGTAGTTCCTTAGATGACCTTTAGAGGTAGGTACTATTTTTTTTTACCAATTAGACACTGCTCAAAACAAGCCATCAGTTACAGTAACTACACTCAAAATAACTGTGCGTGTCTGAAGTTAACCGCAAGTGGTTCTGCACTGATTAATTTAAAAAAAACTCGGTGTAAAAACAGTTGGTCGTAAATAGAATGAAAGAAACATTTAATTGCCATAAATACAGCGACAAGTACTAAGCTATTTTGAGAGCATTGTATCTACCTAAACAGAATCTTTTTCCTAGGCTAAAGCTGACGAAAGTGCTAGGGTTGGTAGGCACACCAGGCTCCAGCCATCTCTCCGGTCTGAACTGACGTGCGTCCTCGCCCCACACGGTGGCATCACGATGGATCCCGAACAAAAGAAGCATGCATTCGCTTCCAGCTCGCATCGTGTAATTTTCTAGAAAAAACATAACATACCATACTTAAATTAAATCAAATTTTTCATCATCATCATTATCATTATATCAGCCAAAAGCCGTCCACTACTAAACAAAGACCTCCCCCAAAGACTACCACAAGGGCCGGTTCTATGCCGCCGGCATCTAACGACTCCTAGCGGCCTTCACCAGGTCATCCGTCCATCTCGTTGGAGGTCGTCCCGAACAATGAATAAGTATTATTTACTAAGTTTGACATCCTTGTCGACGTATCTCATAATAACGGGTCCAGTGCTATAATTTCGCATGCTCTCCTTGATCACCGCTTCGGTGTACACTAACTTCTTTAGATCTTCCTTATTCACGTCTCTATCCGTTTTGAAGACTTCTGTGATTCTGAAAGTGTCATAAATTACTTTTTTACATGACCTATTCTGGGAGAAAAACTTATATCGAAATCCGGTTCTCCTTTGAAGCAACCCTAGCTGTGTTTTGTTTTGAAGCAACCCTACTTTTACACAGAAGGGAATTCTGTAGTAAAAAATGTTTGAAATATAATTTCGGTCTAGTTGCAAATGACATTTAAACATATAAGTTGTTTAAATTTTTATAAGCCATTTATAAAACCCTTTATATTGGTAAAAAAACCTAACTGCCAAAAAGATGGAATAAGAATAAGATTAATTATGGAATGGAAATTATATAAGACTAGCTTCTGCCCGCGGCTTTGTCTGCGTGGACTTCAGGTTAGGGTCCGACCTGAATAAAAAGTAGCCTAATGTGTTATTCCAGACTATAATCTATTTCTGTGCCAAATTTCATCCAGATCCGTTCAGCCGTTCTGGCGTGAAAGAGTAACAAACATCCATACATTCATACATCCATACTCACAAACTTCGTTTATAATATTAGTAAAGATGGAAATTTAAAACGATGCTTCCGACTGCATGAGATTTGTTGGAAAAATCTTAAGACTTACTCTCGGTAGAGCTTATCCTGCACATCCGGATGTGATCCCAGCAGTATGAACATGTAACTTAATATCACAGATGTTGTATCAAAACCAGCCACGATGGCAGTGTCCACTTCTTCCCTGATCTCCTTATCAGTTAACGCGTTGTCTTCTGACAACTCCAAAAGAAGGTCCAGGAATGCCTTGTATTTACCTGTGGAGAAATAAGTCAACAAAACAATTTTCAGGAAATTGTTAAGTTTAAAACAAATACTTACGCGAAGGTGCTTTTCAAGGTTATGAACCTCAGTAATGTTAATGGTATTGGTGAAAATAGCAAGTTTGTTTTTTTGTTCAATGGGAGAAGTGAAATGAAATGATATTTTATTCTGCAAGTAGATCTTTAGAGATACTTTTACATGTCAATGGTTTGTTTTTTTTTATATCTAGATGGCTTCGGCATTTCCTAACTGATGACCTCTGAGAAGAAACACCAAAATAAACTCAGAGAATCATGGTCTCTTTTAAAGTCCAGACATAGAAGAACACTTATATGTGAGTTGCACGATGTAGGGTAATGTCTGAAATGGCCTTTTGAGGAAAGAACCATAGCAGCTTTGAGTAGACCAGTCCCAACTGACGGCACGCATGCATCAGTCGTCGTGTAGCTCAACCATAATTTAGGGAGCTCAACGACCTATAATTATAACCTGTGGATAGAGATTTCGCCATCCAGAGAGCCGGATATTTTTTTATTTATTTGGTAAACTCAGAAGCAAAGATTTTCTAAAGAGATTTATAATAAATCTGAAAATGGATTCGAACCTGAAGTATATTCACATCCATTGCTCCTCATTGCTTTCTTCTTCTGCAACACCTAGAATCAAAATAATTCGTGGGTAAATTTTGGGTTAAACCGATTAACTATATCGTTTGAAGTCGTCGAGATCGGCAGTTATTACATAAAACTTTTATTTAATATACCATCATGCCTGTATTTCCCAAAGGACTAGGCAGAGATGTACTAATATACACCCACGAGTAGGGGGCGAGTCTACTGCAGGGACAAATACAAACCCCGAGCTGAGAATTCAATTGAATAATCCAATTCCAGCGAGGCAGTTGCGCTTACGACCACAAAGCTAATGAGGTAGTTATTGGTACTCATTAAAAAATGTGTTTAAAAAATCTCAAAATGATATTCACCGCGTCTGTCATGCTATGGGCAATCTTCACAAGAGCATCTTGTTGCTTCTTGAGGCCAGACAACTTAAATATGAAGTCATTCTGCAGCCAAAAATTTTGGAACCTTCTCGTCACGATATTCAGAATACCGTCACATGCGTCCATATATTTTTGAATAAAACTTTTATCCTTGAAGTCAGTTATTCCCATTGCAGTTACTAGAACAAAACACATTTTTCATCAAAATTGTCTGTACTCGCTGTTTTCATATATGTATTAACTTTGTACGATCCGAAAGGGAGATAAAAGTATTCCAACCACATCACCAAATAAAATAAGAAACATTAAAATTCTTACTAATATTATAAACGTGAAAGTTTGTGAGTATGGATGTTTGTTGCTCGTTCACACCAAAACGGCTGAACGGATCTGGATAAAATTTGGCACACAGATAGATTATAGCCTGGAACGCATGTGCTAGTACTTACATATATTATTTATAAAAGTAAACATAATGAAATTTAAAATTTACGATTTTTTTTATTTTACCCCAAAATCTAGTTTTACTTAAATGTGTTAAAAGCATTATCGGCCTTAGTATCTTTGGCACCCAGGGACGGTGTTACTGTCACTGTTAGTGTTGCCATTTCAGTTTCCGTGTTGTATAAAAAAAGGGGTATTTTTCTTTATTTGCAAAGTAAAAACGATTTGGTGAACGTTTCCCACAGGGTTATCTTAACACATTATATTTAGTATTTGGCATGCTAAACATATTTATCTTTAAAGATATAACAATGAAGGAAAAAAAACATTCACATACAGTAATACTTGTCTTCAATTGATGTCGCTCACGTCAGCCTAAGACGTAGAACCTGATTAAAGCGACCAGTGTGAAAAAAAAATGTGGAAAATTAATGTTGGGTCACGCATGAGGGTTTCTTAAGTAAAAAAAAAAATGTGAGTATTATGTATGTAATTAGATATACACAGATTTAAGCGGTCTTTTATCTGGCCTACGCAAATGTTCCACGGATCTGGTATCGTCGTGCGACGGGTTGTTTTGCTCCCTAGATTATAGTCGAGCTATCCAATGACGCTGATGGGACTGTACTACTTAAAGCCGCAATGGCTCTTTCTTCTAAAGGCCTTATCAGACATTGTCTTACTTTGGAACTCGCATATTTGCTATAAGTACTATGTGTGGACTTTAAAAGAGATCATGATTCTCTGAGTTGGTTACGGTATTTAAAGATGTCGTCAGTTACGAAATGCCGGTATCATCTACTTTAAAAAATACATTGCCATTTAAAGGTGTCCTTAAAAGATCTATTTAGAGAAATAAATATAATTTATCATTTAATAACTCAGTTCCACATACTAGGATCTTTTTGTGAATGCAATTTACAAACGCAAACTTAATTTTCTTACAAACCGTAATTGGAAAATTTCAAATTTCTAGAATCGATGAGGTATATTTTGTTATTTAGCACGAAATAAGTACAGTAATACAGAGTCATTGGATGCAGGCAGCTTTTAACATGGCCTTGTGGTAGTCTCTGGGAGTGGCCTTTGGCTGAATTGATAATGGATAAAGCACTAATTACAAAAGTCTCATACTTACTGCAAAATGTTTCCAAAGCACTTCTCTTCAAATATTTAGTGTGATCAAACGGTCCTTTGCCTACTTCAGCTTTAAAATTCTGGACCAATTGTCGTGACTGACTATTGAACACGTCCAGAAAGTTGAGCACCACTGGCAGACTAAATGTAGGGGTCAACAACTTGCGATGACGGCTCCAAATTTCACCTAAACATTAATTGTAGTTTTGTACATACCATATAAGAGGTATTTTAGAAGGCGACAACTCACACGATTTCTTAAAAAGCATATGCCATAACCACCATGTTTAGCTTCCCAGTTACCAAATGGTGCATCCACACCGCCGTTACTTTCTGTGGAGCAACACTGTAACTTTTGTGGCTACTTGTTACTATTTGTTGAATGTTGGTAATCGCGTCCATACCGCCAATAACATAATAATATATTATCAAAATATTACAAAGTGTAACTTTCATTCTCTACTAATATGTCCATCATCACATGTTGATTATTTTCAAAAGTGAGGCAACATTACTTAACTTATTCTAACACAACTATAAAATTTAATTTACAATTTAATAAGATTATAATAAAATTATCCTTACAATAAATACCTTTTTGCTATCAGATGTTGCTCTGTAATACTTAGAAACGGTGCTTTACAAAAAGTAAATTAAAGTTCAAACTCATCTGTATAGATGGGGTTTCGTCCAGGCATTTTCAACTAAATTGGGCGAAAAAAATAAATACCCTGGCATAAACCGACACCTGACGATCGACGACACGTTTGGCGTAGCGGCTGAGCGATCGGCTTCTGCGTCACGTGTTGTGGGTTCGATCCCCACACGGAGCAACTAATTGTATGATCTACAGGTAGTTGTTCCGGGTCTGGGCGTTTGTGTATGTGAGAATATGTGTTTGTGAACGCACCCACAATACAGGAGAAAATCCTAGTGTGGGGCAACGTTTAAAAAAAACCCATCCTAGTCATGACTTAATAAAGAGCATTTAAGAAGAAGAAAGTAAGAGGCATCCCTCTTACTTTTTTGGTCATCACCAAAACTGTGTCACTTAAGTCTCGGTAACAGATCACAATAGACCGACTAGGTACGGTAATGATACTATAGTCACTAACATACAAGGCTCAGTAGGTAACGCATCAGCAACTCCTTTTGTGTTGCAGGTATCCAGAAGCGACAGTGACTACTAACCATCACGAAGCATTAAAAAAGCTAATTTAAAAAATAAAAAAACTCGACTGTCATAATTTGGAAACAAGATGACGAAACTCATGCAGTCGTAGTCATCTCCTTAAATTTAATTCCTCCGACCTCATGAGATTGGTCTTCCTTTTTCCATCTCTTTTGGCAGTCGGGCTTATGATTTCTTTCCTTAATTTTTTTATTTTACACTTTTTTGTTTTTTATATACTCAGTGTTACTCTCACAATTGAAACAAATCTAACGATGCCTCTCAAGCTAAAATCCATCAAGCCGTTTAGGTTACAGAACGTGCCAAAGAAATATACATATATACACACTCTCAAAACATAACTGGTAAACCTTATCCTTACCCTCCTTCTGACGCAGTCGGGTGAAAAGCATGCGTTTCTTCGCAGCTTGTGAAGAGGAATTTTGACATTCTTAGTAGTCCTAACACGTAAGGCCGGATTACCTGAAGAAATAATTAGACCGTCGCCCATCCACGACTTGGCGTAATCATACGCAAAATGTTTCTGCAGACATGCGTTCGCAGCTGTCAGCGCGTCTTCTGGATCTGTTATCACTGCAAGAAAATGCAATCGTTTAATTAGGGAATGAGAATCATTCACAATATTCCATACAATTCCGCCTTTTCCAACGGTGGATCGAAACTAGGGAACGCCACTAACGGCCGTTCCCTATATTCACTCTATCTCTGGTTTTGACTTACTACAGACAGAAAATGCTACCTATCCATTGCTTTTCTGTCCCAATATTCTTGTCGACGATAGGTAATCCGATCCGCCAACGCTCTCTGTCGATGAGGGGACGATAGCTTATCCGGAGAGTCCAGTTTTTATGAAAATGACAATTCACGCGTCCCAATATTATTATAACTGTAGTGCGGAAGAAGCAAATTTGCCGAGTTAGTTATCATTGACAGTTGGCAGTTTTTTCTACGAAATCTGTCAATTCTTATGTAATGTAGTACCATTGGACGACCATGAAATAATAGACTTGGGATCAACTAGTATTCCCTGAAAGGTTAGGCAGAGGTGTGCTAATGTACACCCACAGTTCGCTGGTATGTTTAAATCCCATGTAGATAATATAGGGCGAGTCTCTTACCATTAATCAGGGAATAGCACATATAAAAACTCCGAGCTGCTATTTCATAGAACCCGATAACACTGCCCGACCTGGGTATCGAACCCAAGATCTTTATTTTTATCGTAGCATTCGCGCTTGGGACCACTAGACTGATGAGACAATTAGATGTGTAGTATATATATATATACACTGGAAAACAGTCCTTTCTCCTGGAATAGCTTTGTTGATAGTAATGATTACACTTACTATAATAAATGTTATGTCCTAGTAACAGGGTTGTCACACCACCCTGTTTCGTAGTGTAGTCGGCAAACTCTTCATAGTTGCGCCATACCCCTGGAAAAAAATATAAATAAAGTGGATTATTATTATCTTTTTGTGATTTTTTTTTGCATTTTCCAAGCTAAGATTATTAAGTTATTGTTTAGTAAAGTATGCATTATTATTGTTTAATACAAAAGTACAAGTACTAGATAAATATAACTAAAAAAGGGCATCAAACCTCCTCCGTATCGCTACCGGTCGGAAAGGTACCCAGAAGACATTGCCACGTTGGATAGAAGGTAAAATTGAAGGAAAACGAGGAAGGGGAAGACTTAGACGTTTTGCTTAACAAGTGAAGGAAAGGGTGGGGCTTAAGAGGTAAAACAGAAAGCAGAAGATCGAGAATTGTGGCGATTGCTCCACCGACAAGAGTTGAACTATGTATTATATAAAAAAATACCTCTAAGTATATGTGCATATGCTAACATAACTGTAAAAAAGAGGTAAAATTAAACAACTTAGTAAGGCAAATCTTGATCAACCAAAATTATGTGGGAAAGTTTTGCAATGCAAACATATAAGAGAACATTATAAAACAATACGTAGGTAGTTACTACTTATCGTTTTTATATTGCAAAGCAGTTTCACAGTGACGCATGCTATATGATGTTAAGCTACAATGCTTGTCAAAAACATCTAACGATAACATAAAATTCAATAAATACAGAAGCCTCAATTAGTGACAGATTGAAGCTAGATTGTGATTGCGGTCTCTCTTACATAGGCCAAACTAAAAGAAGTATAGGGACCCGCGTAAAAGAACACATCGCTGATGTCAAACACCGCCGTTTCAAGAAGTCAGCAGTTTGTGAACATACTCTAGACAAGGCCCAGCACTACATCAGATTTGATAAACCACAAGTCCTCGCAAAAGAAAACCGATTCCTTCCCAGGATGATCCGTGAGGCTATTGAAATTAAAAAACATCCAAATTTCAATAGAGAAGATGGCTGGGTCTTACCACCTGCTTGGAACCCCATTATAGATTCCATAAAATCTCCAAATCCAAGTCCAAAACTGCAAGACCGAAGGATACGGTGAGCTCGTTCTACGCGAATCGGATCGCCAATAATTAACAAAAATGTAAGGTAGCTGTTAGTAATTGTAACATTAAGACGTCCAACAACTTAGTCTACCCGTGACCATGGATGCTGTAAAGGATCCGAAACGTCGGGAATCAAATAATATCAATACAACGCGATAAAATCCGTAAAAAGTAGTTTTATTTCAATGTCTAATATTCGCGTAAGTGTTAGAAACCAGTATACTGACAGATTACTCGTACAAAACAACATAACATACCTACTGTCACAAAGCGGCGGTAGCCTAATGGCTAAGGCGTCGGACTTGCGATTATGTGGTTGCCGATTCAAAACCTACCCATTGCACTATTGACGTGAACCCACTCGTAGCATTTAGCTTAGTACGAGGGGTTAATAAGAATATTAGTAATGTGGGACCCACATTGCCAGTAAGTTTTTTTTTAAAATAAAATCGTTCCAGTATTCCACGAAGGGTTACGCAGAGGTATAGGCGCTACCCACAGTTCGCCGGTATGTTTAAGTCCCGTGTAATAGGGCGCGAGCCTATTGCCATTAACCGTATTAACGAACGAAATACCACCCATAAATTTATCACGAAATATTAGAAACTATAAGGTCTAGGAACTAAAAAGATAGGTTCCAAGATAGAAGCATGCAGTGTTATTCTTCGTTCGTATTGAGTATCTTAATCAGAGGCAACTTACTTAACCCATCACCAGCCAGCAAGTGGGCATGCCCAATTATGGGCAACAGCTGCGGATGCATGGGCGGCAGCTTGTGTTTACCGAACCTCACATGCACCATGCATGCCCAAGCAACGCAAAGGCACATCAACACACAAAATAATATTAAACTAATCATCTTTATCACGTGAACCTTCTGATGCCTGAAGACTATTGATGAGCAAGAATTGAAGTCCTAAATATATACCTTTGGTAATAACAAAAGGTAAAAAAACAGCAATAGAACGTGAGAAGTGTGTGAATAGATTTTGTATTTTTATCATGCTAGAACGGAGGTGTTTGTCTTTTTAGGGTTCTTTAGGGAAAACACGGAACCTTTAAGCAAGGCTGCTAAACTTTTTTAACAATCGGGTCAAACAGACGATTTATACATTTTCGTTGGGCCACTATCAGCAATATTAGTTACTTTTGGGATAAGTTAAAAAAAATTCACGCAACACTTCGTTTTTGATGTTGTTTTTGCATTGTGGGTCGCACATTACTTGTATTTTTGTTAACCCCTCGTGCTAAGCTAAATACTTGTGTTACGAGTGGGTTCAAGTCGGTAGATTTTTGTTTTTACCACTAAGGTGGCAAACAAGCATACGGCCCGCCCGGCATCAGGCAGGCCGTATGTGCGCCCGTGATGTTGCAAGCATCCATAGGATACACCAGATCAGGTGGTAAGGTGGCATCGTACGATATCGAACTAACTGTAAAGTAAGTCATGTCGGTTGAGAAACAAGGTAACTTGCTTCTCAATAGATGTCGCCAACGTCACCTTATGACGTAAACTCAGAATGTGAAGGCAAATTTCAATCAGGCGGGTGGGGTTCGCGGTGGCTTAGCGGTCAGAGCGTTTGGTGTATCAAACCAGAAGACGTAGGTTCGAATCCTGCCCGCGATTGAATTTTTCCTTTACTAAAATAACTTTATAATCTTAGCATGGAAAATGCAAAAAAAAACAGAAAAAAAAAATACAATTAAGTGGTTATGAGTATTACATTGCCCAATGACCTTGAAGATTTAGTCTTTGTCTATTGTTAGTCACAGGCATTGCGGGGGTTTAATCAATTTTTTTTTTGCTTTTGATGGTTTTTGTGGACTGCCATACGCTGACTAAAATGAATTATTTTTGTTTTGTTTATATTAATTATTAAATTATTATCATCTAACCATTGTTTATAAAAACCATTTTATTAATAATGCTATTGTGGAGGAAGCAGAGAGCACTAAATTTCTTGGGCTGGAAATAGATAAAAAACTGAACTGGAAACCACATATAGAAAGTTTATGTAAAATATTAAGCAAGTCTGCATATGCTTTACACATAATATCATCTAAATTATATACAGATGCTCTTATCACTGCCTATTATGAAATTGTCGAATCCCATTTACGGTATGGTGCTATATTTTGGGGTAAATCGACTGAAAAGGAAACCGCATTTAAGGCACAAAAAAGATGCATAAGGTCCATGTTTAACATTAAATCCACAGAGAGTTGAAGGCCCTATTTTAAAAAGTACAAAATATTAACTTTACCCTCGATCTACATTTTAGAAATGGCAATATTTGTAAAAACAAATCCGGGACGGTTCGAACATCTATCGGACGTAGTTCCACGTAACAGACGTGACAATAGTAAGCTGTGTCTTCACAGTGCCAGAACAACATTAATGAGCAAAAGTGTCTGCTGCATGGCCCCGGTCATTTATAATAAACTACCTAAAGGTTGGAAAGGTTTAAATGTAATTTTATTTAAAAAAAGGTTACAAAACTTTTTGGCAGACAGGGTGTTCTACAGTACATCTGAATATCTAAAGGAAAAAATCTTATGTTGATCGGATATTTATTTATGATAATAATGATTGGTAATGTAATAATTTTTGTGATAATGTTATTGTATCTATGATTTATTTGTGATAATGTCATGTTATTAATTATTTCATTCTACTGTAAATTTATCGATGTTATTAATGGCTATTAATGTTATCTTTATAATTATTTTGTACTAGCTTTTGCCAGCGATTTCGTCCGCGTGGAATAGTTACTTTGTTCCCTAGTTCTTCGCCCGCGGTTTCACCTGCGTTGCCCCGTTCCTAAGGGTTGTAGCGTGATGTTTTATAGCATGAAACCTTTCTCATGAATCTCTCATTTTCCCAACATTTCCCTTCACTGCTCTGCTCCTATTGATCGTAGCGTGATGAAAAGTATACTATAACCTGCCCAGTAGTATGAAGAATAATTGTACCAAGTTTCGTTGAAATCCGTCGAGTGGTTTTTGTTTCTATAACGAACATACAGACAGACAGACAGACAGACAGACAGACAGACAGACAGCCAGACAGACAGACAGACAGACAAAAATTTTACTGATTGCATTTTTGGCGTCAGTATCGATCACTAATCACCCGCTGATAGTTATTTTGGAAATATATTTCATGTACAGAATTGACCTCTCTACAGATTTATTATAAGTATAGATAGATTTAGATTTATTGCATGCGTAGGTACTGGTAAAATATGGCTGTACCTATTATTTTATTTATCAACATGTTTATACCCATATTTGCAAAATAAAAAATTATCTTATCTTATCTTATCTCTGCCTCATTAGCCTAGTGGTCACATGCGCGACTGCTACGCTATAGGTCCTGGGCTTGAATCCCAGGTCGAGCCTTTGCTTGATCAATAACACTTGTTATTGGGTTTTTCTATGAAATTCTTAGTAGCATTTGTGCCCGGTTGATGGCAATAGGCATGCCCCCCATTATATGGGCGAACTGTGGGTGTATATTAGTACGCCTCTGCCTAACCTTTCGGGGAATACAGGCGTAATTGTAAGTATGTTATGTAGTTTTTAGTTTTGATATAGGTACCCAGTGTCACTCTATAATTGAGAAGAATCTAACTACGCACGCCGAGACGCCCTCAAGCCAAAAGCCATCAAGCCGTTTACGCCACCAGAGCGTGCCAAAGAAATAAACATACATAGATACACTCAAACATAACCCTCCTTCAGGTGCAGTCGGGTAAAAAGTTACTCAATATGCAAAAGTTTAATCTTTTAATTTATTGATTTGATTTTTTAATATCCCTCCACACCAATTCCTTATTTATTATAATTTGTCTGTTCACATAATCACGTTTTATATTATTCTACACTCTTTCTTCTAAAGTGATTTCATGTCCTGAGTCTGGTTTCAATATGAAGTCGAATCTGAGCTGCAGATTGCTGACATCCGCCGTCACTTTATAACGTCTGACGAAATGCACTAAAGTTGTTTTCATTGATGTCATGGCGTAGGTTTTACCTGCAAAAGATATAACAAACGTAAAGGATTTTTAAAAATTATGTTTTGTTTCTGCTTCATTAGTCTAGTGGTCCTAAGCGTGACTGCTACGGTTAAGATCCTAGGGTTAATTTCCAAGTCAAGCAAAGTGTTATTGGGTTTTATAATGTATGTAATGTAATTCTCAGTAGCAGCTCGGAGTTTGGATTTGGCCCGGTAAATGGTAATAATTTATTTATACCTAAAAAATTGAGACTTCGAGAGAAATCTAAAGCAAGTTTTCTGGTGGAAAATTCTGATAGGTAGGTACGCAGAGGGTTAGACTGGAAAACGATTCTATATTCAAAGTAATAGGACGATAAGTAACAGCTTCCACACATTACTCAGGGCACTCACCATAGGGATGGGTAAAAAATAACGATACCTATATGAAAATATCGATATTTTTTTTTTACAAAATTATTGATATAATTATATCGTCGATATTTTAATCAACGATCTATCGTCATTCGATATTTATTTTAGGGTATCGAATTCATATCAAATACGATATATTTGTTTACGCAACTCTGGTTTTCGTAAGATAACTTTTACTTACATATTCCTCGTGCATGTTTTGAAAAAATGACGATATATCGAAAAATCGAATTATCGATCGCTAACTGAATCGTTTAAAAATATCTATACGAAAAATATGTATAGGTATCTATTTTTCACTCGCCCATCCCTAACTTACCTAAACATGATCGCTTTCCCAGACTAAAGCCAGCAAAGGCGCCAGCGTTGGCAGGGACGCCAGGTTCCAGCCACCTTTCTGGCCTGAAGTGATACGCGTCTTGGCCCCATACGGCGTCATAATGGATTCCGAAGGAAAGCAGCAAGCATTGACTGCCAGCACGCATCGTGTAGTTTTCTAAAAAATATATAAATTAAGGAGTCTGCTCACTACACCATAATAGAAAAGAAAGAAAGAAAAAGAGTTTATTGACACAGTCACGGACACTGCACACATAGCATAAAAAAACTAAACTAATTATCTTATAAAATAATGAGACGAGGAAAGTGAAGCAAAGCAAGCAATCAATAAATATTGTGTGTCCCACGGCTGTGCCAAATAGGTCCATTTCAGCTAATACTTGGTAATACTCATCAAAGTTTGAAATTTGGTACCCTGTTACTTCAATGATATTGCAAGAACATGGTAGCCTTGTCTCGAAGCTGCGTTATAATAAGGTGCTGTAGTACTATAGGACTCCTAGAATGCCGTCTACATAACATTATCTGAATAAATAATAATAATAATATTAAACATGCTTGTCTGAAGTTAGATATTCGGAAGGAATGTGTAGGTAAAATAATAAGTATTTGTGTGAACATATCTAAATTAGGTAGTTTAAGAATAACATTAATCACGAATACAAAACATTTACGACCACAACTGTCTTTAAACTGAGATTTTATCGTAAAATTTATCGTCTAAAATATTTCTCAGGCGTGCAATTTTCCTTAAAATGGTTTTCCTCGTAGTTTCAGCGCGTGATAATTAACTATTAACATGAACATGTGTTTGACAACACGTTTGGTGTAGCGGCCGAGCTACGTTTGGAGGATCAGCTCCCGCGTCACGTGTTCGATCCCCATACGCAGCAAATATTTGTATGACCTACAGGTAGTTGTTCCAGGTCTAGGCGTTTATGTAGGTATGTGATTATTTGTGTTGATGAAAGCACTCACGATACAGGATAAAATCCTAAAGTGGGTCAACGTTTTTAAAAAAAGAAGAAAGAAAGAAGTTTGAAAAGTCAGAGGTGGATTTTTTTGACTCGGCAGTCCAATGGCCATATCACAAGGCTATCACTGCCCTAAACGATCTGGAGCCGTATTATGACATGTTAGCGCCATCATTTTTAAGTTGTGAGAAAGAGATGCCGCTCTACATATTAAATAGCCTCATCTCTTTCTTACAACCTAAAAATGATGGCGTTAACATGTCATAATACGGCCCCTGAACCAATATCAACTATCTAAACGAATGGATAATAAAATTAATATAGTATAATTATATGGACTTACTAAGTTTAACATCTTTATCAACGTATCTCAGAGAAACGGGTGAAATAGTGAAGATTCGCAAACTCTCTTTGATTACAGCCTCGGTGTACCCCAGCTTCTGCAGATCATCTTTATCTACATCTCGGTCCATCTGGAAAACTTCTTTGATCCTGGATAAAGTATAGTTAGGTCAAAAAAAATATTATAAGACGGCAACCGAGCGACCTGATGGTAAGTATTTCTTGATGCGAACCTTAACAGCTCCTTCAGGCTGCAGACTGTCAGAGCCACAGTAATCGAGACGAAGAACTGGCTCTCACGTCGCAAATGTCGAAACAGACATGAAGGTGCTTTACGACAGCCTCTGACGTAAAGGATGTCTTACCACAGAGCAAGTTAGATATTTTCTCGCCTGTTACGAGTTGCCGCTCTGAAGGGTGGCGAGGAATTGTATTCTAGTCCATTCACGCTTTGTAAGTTTTATTTATTATTTAAAAAAAGACAAATAAGTGTCAGAGCAAACATTGACAACATTTTCTTATACAAAGACCCGATATGGTTTGATAAGCTATGTAAGCTTCAAAACAGTATCAAACCATATCGGGTCAAATTTGTATATATGAAAATGTTGCCAATGTTTGCTCTGTTTGAATAATTACACCATTTTCC
Organism: Acronicta aceris; assembly: GCA_910591435.1. Classification (NCBI taxonomy): domain Eukaryota; kingdom Metazoa; phylum Arthropoda; class Insecta; order Lepidoptera; family Noctuidae; genus Acronicta; species Acronicta aceris. The sequence continues at coordinate 5,096,054 of OU342780.1, read as the reverse complement.
ATATTAAGGTTTGAAAACACTTACTCTTGATATATCTTATCCTGTACTTCTTGATGTGTTCCAAGAAGTATCAAGATGTAGGTCAGCAAGCTGGATGTTGTATCAAAGCCAGCCACAATGGCCGTGTCTACTTCTTCCCTGATCTCATTATCAGTTAGCGCGTTGTCTTCTGATAAGTCCAGGAGAAGGTCTAATAAGGCCTTATATTTTATACCTGTGAGAAATAAAAAATCTTGGGGTCTGCCTTGTAAGCCTCATGTGCCTAGTAATTTCACCGTCTACATTTTTTGCCCTTCAAGCAAGAATGAATATTTGGCAATGTAGTACTATCATATCAACTCAGATGAAATCATTTTTACGTGGGCGAGCCATGCTTCGGCACGAATGGGCCGGCTCGACCGGAGTGATACCACGGCCTCACAGAAGACCGGCGTTAAACATCGCTTGCGTTGTGTTTCGCCGAGTGAGTGAGGTTACCGGAGGCCCAATCCCCTTTTAAAAGGTCGGCAACGCACTCGTGACTCCTCTGGTGTTGCGAGTGTCCATGGGCGGCGGTGATCGCTTATCATCAGGCGATCCGTCTGCTCGTTTGCCACCATATCCCATAAAAAAAAAATTAGCAGAGGAGTTCTATCACCGCAAAAATTTTACCATACTGTATTTTTTTTCCAAACTGTTACCTGCCGTACTAAGAAATAAGCCCTATCTTATTGAAACTTCACAAACATACGATTAACAGACTTATAAGAGTAGTTAGTCAGGATCTAGGGCAAGATCCGTTTCTGAAAGCTGCTCTGTTGCTCTGTTGCTGATACGCTGATCCGTTGCTGTCAGAATCGAAAGCTTAGATAACCTTAGTGTTCTCCAGACTATTTCTCCGGGTAGGCAACCATTTTGCCATCTAGAAACTGAGGCGAAATCCATGACGGAAGTTTCCAACGCATTCATGAAGCAGTGTTTATTTCAGGTAGCTTGAAATGTTCTTGCTCGTAGACTTGTAAAGTCTGCCAACCAATACTCGCCTTGAGCTGACGCCTCAATCGCGTGTCTTCATTACTTTTGCTGAGATGATGTGTGTGAAACTATTTTATACAGAATTTACATGTGTACCAGAGAAAATACAAACCTGAAGCATATCTATTGCCGTTGCATCTCATCGCTTTCTTCAGCTGTATAACCTAAAATATAAATATAGGTTACTTTTCGCATTATTCTTGGCTAGCTCTCCACATTGTGTCAGATTATTGTATATTATGTAGTAAGGTATTAATAATTAGGTATTAAAATAACATTTGTAGTAATTTTTATTTTATTTTTTTAATAAATACGATACAGGAGAAAATCCTAGTGTGGGGCAACCCACACTAGGATTTTCTCCTGTATCGTGGGTGCGTTTACAAACACAAATTCTCACAAACACAAACACCCAGACCCGGAACAACTACCTGCAGATCATACAAATATTTGCTCCGTGTGGGGATCGAACCCACAACACGTTGCGCAGAAGCCGATTGCTCAGCCGCTACGCCAAACGTGTCGTCAAAAATTATTTTATGATATTATTATATTCCCACAAAAAATAAATATAATACAGTAAATGTTATTTATTGTATTTGCAACCGGCGTGTATGTATGAGAAGATGTATGAACGTGGCAAGTGGCAGTCTATAGTTTCTGCCTACCCCTGAGGAAGAAAGGCATGAGTGTATGTATGTATGTATGTTATTTATATGAATAATTATTAACGTAGCCTTGGTTTGATTGTTGATATTACGATGAATAAACTTAAAAAGGGGTATTATGATGGGTGAATGGTAAAGCTGGACGAGCAATGGGATTCAATGGGATGTAAATTATGTTTTTTATATATACTTAAAAGTCGGCAACCGAGCAGATGAACCACTTATGGTAAGAAGACATCGTCGCCCATGGACACCTGCAACACCAGAGTAGTTGCTGATGCGTTGCGGGCCCTTATAAGCCATGTATACGCGTCGTTAGAAGAAAACCTCAGGAGAAAGACCATTCCAAATCTTGGTGCGCGGGAGAAAACCTCGCGACGCTCTTTTGGAGATCCAGGTTTCCAGAATGTGAGGCTCGGCCCTAGTCCTGGGGCAGGCGGTAGTATAAATGCTTTTCTTTGATCACTCAAAACAAATATACGATGTATTTACCTTATCTGCCATTCCATGGGCAATCTTCACACTTTCATCATATTGTTTTTTGAGGCCACACAATTTAAATATAAGATCACTATGTAACCAAGCATTTTGGAACCTTCGCGTTACAATGTTCAAAATAACATCGACAACGTTCAAATATTTTTCCAGGAATTTTTTGTCTTCTAAATCAATTATCCCAAATGCAGTTACTATAACATAAAAAAATATTAGTTATCAATTAATTTCAACGTGCAATTAATATCGTAAAACAATCTGCTTATACGGCTGTAGCAAAATAAAATAGAATAGAAATTTTATTTCAAATGATATTTGAATAATAAGTAATATTATGGTCTTTCAAAGAATATTTTAAAGGTATCAGAGGCCGCATTACAATAAATTAATGCAATCGATTTGCGATTGAGAAAGAGAGATGTCGCTCTACATAATATATAGCGCCGTCCCTTACTTACAACCTTAAAATGATGGCGTTAACACATTATGATATGGTAGCAGTTGGAGTTTTGATTCTTTCGAAGGCCTGTCCCCTTTTTGGTTCATGGGGTCTAAAACATATCGGCGAAATGTGGATATAAATAAGTAGGTACTTACACCTCTACCTTCTTTAGGATATACTTATGATGGCATGAATGATAAAACAAGTTACGCTATTCTTTCTAATGGATTGAGAATGAACAGGTACAGGTCTTTAGTAAACTTACAGCAAAATGACTCTAAAGCATTACTCCTCAAATATTTACTATGATCAAATGGTTCTTGGTTCACTTCAGCCCTTAAATTCTGGACCAATTTTTTTGACTGGCTGTTGAACACGTCCAGAAAGTTGAGCACCACTGGCAGGCCGAATGCAGGGGTCAACAACTTACGGTGACGTTTCCAAACTTCACCTGGACAAAATAATTAGAAGACAGATTATATTAAAGACGTAGCTGAACTGTTTAGCAAGCATGGGTGGTAAACAGCTCATCGACATGATGGCCACTGATGGAAAATGCAACTTGGGACGGCCTCCAATGAGATGGATACCGACGATGGTAAAATATGCTGGGAATTTATTGGGTAGGCTTTGGCCAGCAGTGAATTTCCTTTGGCTGATATGGTGATGATAATAGAGCTAAAGTCCGTCATGCAGGCCTAATGTAATTGGGCAGACTTCAAGACATGTTTCGGGATCTCTAATTTTTTTAATTTTTAATAGGATTACGCTTGACCATTCCGCTTGATGTTAAGCGGCAATGCGTTTGCCCCGGGACCTAAATCATACGGCCAATTGTGGGTGTACATAGTACCTCTTAAGATAAATGTTAATTACCTCAAAATAATGTCTAACTAACCTGAAGAAGTGAGCAATCCGTCGCCCAGCCACGACTTGGCGTAATTGTATGCGAAATGTTTCTGTAGACAAGTGTTTGCAGCTGTTAGAGCGTCTTCTGGATCTGTTATCACTGCAAGAGTTGTAATTAACATTTATACATAGAAGAAGAATTTATACATGCCCCATGGTTTCACTCGCTAGCTCTGCTTTTAAGAGTCAAAGCGTGATATTGAACCGCCTATAACCTTTCTCGTGAATGTGGCTATCACATACAACAATATTTTTTCAAATCCGACTGGTAGTTCCAGAGATTAGAACGTTAGCGGCGTTTTCCAGTGGAAGAATATACTATTATTAACTATTATTACTACTAACTACCTACTGATTCGACGGCACGTTTAGCGTAGTGGATGAGTGATCGACTTCTACGCTACGTGTTGTGGTTGCGATCCCCAATGGGCACAAACGATTGTAAGACGTACAGATAGTTGTTCGGGGTCTAGGTGTTTGTGTACGACTAGGTATGTGATATCTGTATTTTTTTAAATCCCGCAATACTCCTGTATAAAAATATTGTAAGTAAAAAAGAAAAACACATAATTAAGTCGATTGATGACGAATAAATAAAATACAGGTACTTAGATAGTCTTACCATAGTGTAATTTAAATCCCAACCAGAGGCCACTGACGCCTCCCTTTTTAATCGTGTCTTCGGAAATCTTATTAAAAGTGCGCCAAAAACCTGTAAATAATGTACATAATCGCGTGCTGGTATTTAGGTAACGAAGCGTAGAAATTACTACATCTGAATGGTTATGGTTTTTGTTAATATTATTTTACAAAGTCAAATTCAAAGATTTATTGCATACTAAGTGTACCTACATAAATTGGTGTTACATTACATATATTTTACATATATTTTAGTGTATTTATGACTTAGCGGCCTTTTACAAGCATTGCAATATGGAGGGCTATATATTTAAATGATTAAATTTAGTAACAATTTTTATGTATTATCTAGTAAATTGAGTTATGTACGAGTATAAATAATAGGTAGGTATTATGAATGCTTCGTAGGTAGGTAGGTACATTCATACCTACCTTCATAGGTAGGTAGGTATGAATGCTTCGTGAAAATGTCATAAAAAAAATTATATTATATGTATAGATATTTATTTTACACTACGCACATGCCTTTTTCTCACAGGGGTGGGCAGACATTAGGTACAATTCATTCGTCCCATGAAATAGGGGGCGAACCTATTGTTTTTAACCGGGCACAAATCCAACTCCAAGCTTCTACTGAGTATTTCTTAAGCTAATCCAATAAAACTTTGCTCGACCTGGGAACCGAAACCAGGATCTGTAGGGTAACAGTTGCGCTTAGAACCATTGAGGCAGTTTAATTACATAAACAATAATTATTAAAATCGATTCATAAGAATACATAACAAATATATCATCACGCCTGTATTATCCAGGGGTCAGGCACAGCAGTATGTACCTATGTTTTACGGCAAGCCGATTGCAATTATCGGAAGGATCGGAATTCCGAGCTGCTATTGAGAATTTTTCTAATAGGATAGGCAAATAAAACTTTCTGTTTTCTTGCCTATCCTATTAGAAAATCTGGGAGTCAGACCAAGAATTCATTCATGCAGTAATAAAATTCTTACACAATATGGAGGTTAGAAGAAGTATCAATTTAAAACAAAACAGTTAACTCACTTAATCCGTCACCAGCTAGCAAGTGGGTATGGCCAATGATGGGCAACTGCTTCGGAAGCATCGGGGGTAGCTCGTGTCTCCCAAATCCATTTAGCACCCTGCATGCCCAAGCTGCGCAAACGCACATTAGCACACAGAATAATATAATACTAATCATCTCGATAGGGCCTAATTTGTATGAGTAGTGTACCAACTGAGAATTGAAATAAAACTGTAAATATTTGAGGATGCAATAGTTTATGTACCTACATAAATGTAAAAAAATAAGTAAAAACTTCATTAGTGATTGTGTGCGCGCAGTGAATTACTTTATTTAATTTATAATTCAAATAAATATGTAGTAAGATTATACCTACTTACCTATAAATAAGATTTATTTACAACTAGCTTTTGCCAGCGACTTCGTCCGCGTGGAATAGTTACTTTGTTCCCTAGTTCTTCGCCCGCGGTTTCACCTGCGTTGCCCCGTTCCTAAGGGTTATAGCGTTATGTTTTATAGCTTGAAACCTTTCTCATGAATCACTCATTTTCCCAACATTTCCCTTCACTACTCTGCTCCTATTGATCGTAGCGTGATGAAAAGTATACTATAACCTGCCCAGGAGTATGAAGAACAATTGTACCAAGTTTCGTTGAAATCCGTCGAGTGGTTTTTGTTTCTATAACGAACATACAGACAGACAGACAGACAGACAGACAAAAATTCTACTGATTGCATTTTTGGCGTCAGTATCGATCACTAATCACCCGCTGATAGTTATTTTGGAAATATATTTCATGTACAGAATTGACCTCTCTACAGATTTATTATAAGTATAGATATACTATATACATTATGAAAAGAAACCTATTAATATACACTATTTACATAAAATGGGCACCTTCCCGGACGACAGCGATGACGAGGCCTAGTCACGCCTCTGTCTTTTAGATTTATATATATATATATATAGCTTTTTTTCTACATTTATGTATTTTATGTAAATAACTGAAAAAAAGTTTACGTTTACTCAAATTTCAAGAAAACATCATTGCACTAACTCAGTACTTTAACTGTAGGTGAGTTACGATCTCTGCGACCAATACCTTCACTGGCAAAGTACAGCTGTGTCTAAGTACTTTATAGTTGGTATTGGTACCTATTTATGTATTTGCAATTTAGTCATCTTACGTATTAGCAAATAATTAACTACGTATGACAATGTACAGTTATTGTGTTGTACCTAGTCCATAATTCTGTGTAGATTTTATTATTTTCCTTGAAGTGGTAATAACGGTGGTGACGATATTTTGATCTCAGCTAGGTACTCTGGCTGAGATGATAGAATTTCATATGTACATAATCTCGTTTAACCTTTATATGTGTCCTGTCATCGTGGTCTTTTGATACGTACCTCAATCCTCCTAACCCTGCGTATAGTATACTAGATGATACCCAATTTAAAGATCTTTATAACATATTAATCACTTCATCCTGTATGTATGTATTCATCCATCTTCTATTAGTGACATAACCTTTAACTATTTATGAAAATTAATATTTCATCAAAACCTAAAAGAAACAGAAATGCCAAATCTTGCAACGCAAGTCTTCTGCCGACAAACCCAAACTCTATAAACCGAAACATAGTCTAAAAGTTCGGTCCGGTATGGTCATACTTTTATAGTAAAAAAATAATAATATTATTAACATAACATACCATCACGCCTGTATTCCCCGAAGGGTTAGGAAGAGGTGTACTAATTACACCCACAGTACGCCGGTATTATTAGGTTCCATGTAATAGGGGGCGAGCCTATTGCCAATAACCGGGCACAAATCCCGACTCCGAGCTGCTACTGAGAATTTCATAGAAAAACCCAATAACAGTTTGCTCGACCTGGGGATCGAACCCAGAACCTCTAGGGTAGCAGTCGCGCTTGGGACCACTAGACTAATGAGGCAGGCAAAATTATTATTATGTTCATTATTTATGACTAGACAGACAAAAATTCTAAAAAAGATATTTTGGCTTCTGTTGCTCTAAAAAAGACCCCCATATTCGTTTTTCTTTATATCTATAATGTACAGACATTGGCCAGTTACAATTTTATTATACTTAGGTATAGATATAGGTTTATTAATATTGGGTTGATTAATACTTACCTCATAATTTTAATTGTTTTATAGGAAACACTAGTTTGTATGTCAAAGTATATTTTAAAAATGTCTCTAGTAAGTGAAATCTTTGTAATTTCTTATTGAGAAATAAATTTCTTTAACCCCCAATATAAGTTTCAGATAGAGCTAAGTGGTAATAAAAAAAATATTATAGTATAGATTAATTATATATGTAAGGATTTGGATAGGTCACTATCCTCACTCACGTTCGCACTGCCCTCTCGAACAGAAACCCAAAAAATAGAATAAAAATGGATAGTGATTATAATTATGATGTGACTAGCTACTAGAGGAATAACAACAGGTAGGTATTAAAATGAGTATAACTAATTATAAATGTAATAAAGTTTAATGCAGGTTTTATCTCAAAACAAAATAACACACAAAAAGCTGCTGTATATAAATTATGTAAATAATTTTATGTTAAGGCTGATCGTTCACCTGAGCCCGCCAAATTCAAATTTCAAGTAGTTTTTCGCAGTTTGTAGGTCTGTAATAAGTTCTAGATTCATGGAAATAGTAATTGCGATTAACTAAACAATATTAGAACTAAAACCTTTGCGATTTTAACTTCTTAAAATCTTACTAGCATTGTGGCTCGCCCATTACTGGTAGTCTTGTTAACCCATTGTCCTTGTGTTACGGGTGGGTTCACTTCGATAGTGCAATGGGTGCGTTTCGAACCGGCAACCACATGATCGCAAGTCCGACGCCCTAGCCACTAGGGTACCACCGCTTATTAAATTTATTTTTGGTGATGGGCTCTATATTAAACATTTTCATGAGGTCATAAAAAATCAGTCAAGTAGCCAATTATTGAAATTTGAACTTTATGGCAATGATTTATGGCATTATAGTCATCACCTAGGACGTCGTGAGATAACTTATACATAATATAACTAGTTCCTCCTCTCTAAGCTGACCAAGGAACCGGACACTGGTTTTAAGAGAAAATCTACTTTCAGCTTCAGTTCGTTGATGTCTGCTGTCATTTTGTATCGTCGAATGACATGCGCTAAGGTAGTCTTCATTGATAGTGTCGCAAATGTTCTTCCTGTAAGCAAACGGATTGAATTTAAGTCCTAAGATTTTGAGATTAAAGACTATTAAAGAATGCAGTGTTACCCGGGATAATTATTTAGGGACTGTCGGTGATTTTGAACTAAAGAATATTTTAATTCTTATTGCTGCGCGTTTCACGTGCGTCCTAAATTGTTTTTTTATACCACCAGGATGTCACTGATGTGTTTCTCAGCCTGTAAATTAAGTAGGAATTGTTGGGCTGGCAGCATAGGAGACATGCTGCCATACATGACAGCGGCGGTAACAAAACACCACCAGTCCCCCACACTGCCAACACAACGCTTCCTCGCGGAGCTCTGGCGACCTTGCTCACCGTTGAGTTCACAACAGCACGGAGCTACATATGTTATTTGACTACGATTTTGTGAAGGGGGAGGTACTTCCCCAGTCGGAGAGCTTCAATTGTGAGTGGAATTATTCAATTCCACTATGCACTACCTCTCTTCAAAAATTAAATGTTTTATCTATTCTATAACTCGACTTCTAGGCGGAATATCAAGATATAAACAGCATCAGATTTTAAGTTAGAACAAACAACTGTGAAAATCTCATCAGATTTCATGTAGTAGTTTTTGTGTGATGCGCGTACAAACCTACAGACAGGAAAGCAGACATTCTAAAGATAATTGTTTTGACCTTCATTGCTCTTACAAAGATCCCTCATAATTATCATCTAGCATAATCTTAATAGAATGGCACAAATGTCAAGAAAATATTTAATTATGTCAGTTCATAATATATTACAATTAGTTGAACAATTATTGCCTATGGATTGCCTCTTCGTGAAAGAGAAGCATTATTGACACACACTGACCCATGCAAGCTCGCTTTCCTATGCTGAAGCCAGCAAACATATTTGGACTAGGCTGGTTGTCAGGATCCAGCCAGCGTTCAGGTCTGAATTTCTTGACATCAGGACCCCAGCTTGGATGATTGTGGATGCCATAGATCAGGAGAGCGCACTGGCTACCCGCACGCATTGTGTAATTCTCTGGTAAATAAATTAATATAATATTAAGAGCAGTTGAAAAACATGTGCCTTTTTTGTATCGATAATATCAACAGAAAAAAATATAGTACTAATATACTCAAGTTATTTCTCTTGAAGCTTGCTCATTATACTAATAAACAATGTCATAACCATCATCAACACCCTTTAACTCGCCCGTCCTCGGACATAAACCTCCTCCATCTCTTTCCACTTCTTTTTGTCCTGGGCTACCACCATCGAGTTGACTCCCGCCTGTCTTTGTATATCCAATCAAATAAACAATGTACCAACTTTTTTGCACACTTGCCTTATAGTCATGACATTCGCCACGACCAAGATAGACTGTGGTCCAGCTTTCACAGGACTTTTTCAAAGGACAGGCTTAACTTCGGATCCTATTCAATAATGCGCGTGGAGCGCCAAATAGGAGGAGAATGTACTTACTCAATTGAACATCCCTTTCAACGTATCTGAGTCCAACAGGGCCAGTTGGATACAGGCGAAGAGTCTCCTTTATGACTGCATCAGTGTACACCATCTTGGGAAGATCTTCCTTGGTAACGTCCCTGTCTTCATCTCCAAATACTTCTAGTAATCTGCAAAAAAAGAAAATGGAATAGAAATCTGCAAAAAAAGAAAATGGAATACTAGTCAAGACTGACCAGGGGAAATGCAGTTGCGGGGGGAGGCAGCTCACGCTTCAGCCACAGTGACAATCATCTGTCAGACAGATTGTTATAGAAACTGGCGCGCGCACGATGTCATCGCGCGCACGTTGGTCCGTGCGTCAGAACGTTCTAGAAACTAGAGGAGACAAAAGAAAGGAGGTTGCTGGTAATCGGACGACCTTGATTTACGTGAAGGAGATGACTTCATTAGCAGGTAGTTTGATGTTTAAAGGTGTTATAGAAATCCAACATGTGTAATCTACTCACTCTTGGTACATTTTCTCTTGGGTTTCAGGATACGTGCCCAACATCATCATGATGTAGGCTAGTAGACAAGACGTAGTGTCGTACGAGGCTACGATGGCTGTGTCCACTTCTTCTCTAATCTCTTTGTCGGTAAGAGTATTGTCCTCTGACAGCTCGATTAGAAGGTCCATCAGAGCTTTGCATTTTATACCTGGATTAAAAATTACATTATAGAATAGTTATCTTAAATCAACTGCGTCATATTATAAGACCATCACTTGAAAACGGCTCGACCGATTTGGCTGATTTCTCTTGTTGTGTTCTTATTTGTCAGGGCAAGGTCTGTATGAAAGATAATTTCGGTGGATGTGAAAATTTACATATGCTAAGCTGCATACGAGTCGCTAGCTTCAAATAAACAAATGCTCATATCTCCGTCGAACATAAAACGAAAATGTTGATTTTACATAAATGATAGGAAAATTGGCTCTGGATTATACCTTAAATTTTGAACTATACTAAAAATTTGGCGTACAATATTTAATGATTACAATATTGTCTCCAGTTTATATTGTTTTTATTAATAAGATATTATTTTTTAAGAGAGGTAGGGCATAGTGGAATCGAATAATTCCACTCACAATTGGAGCTGCCCGACTGGAAAAGTACCTCCACCTTGCAGAAAATCGTAGCCAATTAACATAGCTCCGTGCTATGTTGTGTTCCTAAATGTGAGCAAGGTCGCCAGAGCTACGCGAGGAAGCGTTGTGTTGGCAGTGGCGGGGACCGGAGCAGCATGTCTCCTATACTGCCAGCTGGGTCGGCAACGCGCGAGTGATACCCCTGGAGTTGTCGTGCATAGGCTACGGTAACCGCTTACCATCAGGCGGGCATACGGCCCGCCTGATGGCCCGCTTGTTTGCCACCTTAGTGGTATATATATATAAAAAATAAATACCTGTCCGTTGTCGTTGTTCCTCCCATTCCGATCTTGGTATAGTCTTCATAATTTCTTTCTTTCTTTTGATGACCTGTAATAAAAAAAGAATATAATTATTAAATTATAGCGTACCTACATAAAGACTCATAGCACATTGTCATCAGTTCGTCACTGTGAATAATGTAAACCTGTGGATAATCCTTCCTTGAAAATCGATCTAGTAGACATATAACGGGACTATTATTCTTCAAACTTTCAGCTTTGCTAAAATACCGTAGAATAAAATACCGTACCGGGTTGTGGGCTCTTGGTCTATAGAAGGCTATCCGAGCCTGCAAACTTTGTTTTATCTAATCACATATTTTTTCGGTTTACAGAAAATAAAGAAAGAAAGAAGAAGAAAAAGGGCTGTGCTGTGACATTTCACAGGAACTATCTGGTGTTGATGCGTACTATTGTAGGTACACGCGCAAATGTGTGTGGTAGGGTGGCTTTTATGTCCTTATTTGAACAGTCACGGGTACCAATATTTTAGTACACAATGATTGACATTAAAAAACAATTTTCTTCTAGAGTATTGTTTCAAATGTCAAAATATTGTACGTGTTAAAAAAATTGTCAGCAAAAAATATCACAATTTTAATCAATAGTTTCATAGAGAATCATTGTTAAATTCGTGATCGTGACTGTTCTTATATGCATGCAAAGTTAGGGAGGGGAGGAGAGTTATTTTGTGACGTTGATGTGTACTTACAGCACTAGACATAGCGTTCAAAACTTTCACAACTTCATCTTGCTTCTTCTTCAAATCAGTAAAGCTGTAGATCAGCTCGCTCTGGAGCCAGAAGTTGGAGAATCTCAGCGCTATGATGTTTAGGATCTGGTCTACTGCTGCCATATACAATTTATTAAAGTCTTTATCCTCATCAGCAGTTATACCGAAGGCAGTCACTGGAAGAATAAAAACGAAGCTTTTGTTGTGTCCATATTAATCTTTAGTATAATTAAAATAATTGAAATAATAATTAAAATAAATATAATTATAATATTTATAATAATAATTAAAATAATTCTTCTTTGTGGTTTAGCCTCATCTCTGCCCCTATGCATTTATACCTACAAAAATTTCCCATCTCTTCCCCCAAACGTATAGGCGAAGAAATGGGAAGAGGATGAGATGGGACTAAACCTTCTTTATTACGCTCTCACGCCTAAACTACTTAGAAATCATTTTGATATAAAGATAATTTGGACCTTGAGGATGAACTTTTGTCTCAAAAAGTCCTCTAGGCTGCGAGTGAAACCGCAGGTAAAGACAAGTTTTCAATACACGTATCTACAAGTACAAGGTCTTTCAAAATTAATATAAGCAGTGATAGTCTTGAGATATGACAGTTGAACTGCTCAAGACTGACTGACTGTTCGAAGTCATGTGCGTATTAAGAAAGAAGAAAAAAAGAAGAAGACAAACCTCGTGAGGAAACCTGCATGCCTGAGAGAATTTCTCGACAGCGTGTGATGTCTGCCAACACGCATTAGGTGGACTAATAGCTTATGCCCTTTTATTTTGACAGGAAATACGTGCCCACCAGCGGGCCAGTATAATCGGTTGATTATGTTATGTATGTAATATGGGTATTCAGTATTCATTCATTTATTGCGTTCCACAAAGTTTTTTTGGATGGTAAGTATACATTATTAATAGTACATTGTGGACCCTGTCGGGCACAGCAATATAGGAGAGAGGAAGTACTAATTTATTTATGCCATTTAAAAAATATTATTACTAAGTTTGTTTTGTTTTGTTTGTTTTAAATTATGGTACTTGGTATTTTAAATATTTAATTTTAAAATACAACTTATTTTATTTATTGTATTTATGTAATGTAATTTAGTAATTAAATAACTTTATTATTTTAGTTTTAGAATTATATTATATTATTTATTTATTTAGTCTTTATTCTAATAATTTAAGTACATATTTTAGAAGTTTAATTATTATTATTATAGTATTGCATGTATGTATAATTTGGGTACTATTTTTTCTATTCAGTTGTAATTAAGTAGCTACTTACAGCAAACTGTTTCCAAAGCAACGTGTTTCAACGTCGCGAGGTGATCAAACTTTCCTTTGCCAACTTCTTGGTCAAAATGTCGCATTTGGACTCGTGCTTGACTGTTGAAAACTCCCATAAAACTGTAAAGCACTTGAAGACTGAATGCTGGGTTCAATAGCTTGCGGTGTCGCTTCCACACGGGGCCTGTTGAAAGATATTTGTAAGAATTTTTGTCAATTTCTTCCCACTTTTCTAAATATATTTTATTGTCATGTTACATATCCGATCGAAATAACTGAACGCGTCTGAAGTTGTGTTCTTTTCAGTGGTCAATTTATACACAGCGTTACATACTTGCGACAAATCGAAATGGGAGGTTCAGACGTTCAGTAATCATTACTTATTAATAAAATTTAAATTCGAAGTCTTGGGATGCGAGTGAAACCGCGGTCTGCAGCTAGTATTATTTATATTATTTTCTATTCACGAGAAAAGTAGCAGTAGAGGCGCCCGAGACGTTGCCAAAATCTCTCATCATCATCACCTCCAAAGCCAGCCAAAATTTCTATACAATACTAAAAATTATAATTATTTTCCTTAATCACCTGTTCTACATTTTCTTTGTTACACATAATCATTATTTTAATATGTCGCTTCTATATTATGTAAAAATTCACAATATTTAAAGATAATTTGGGTTGTAAATTTGGCGTTCATGATTATTATCCTTAAGAAGGTATGTACTCATTTCAATATTTTTGCACAAGTGATTTTCCTGAGCAGCCGTTTGGAACGGCTAACGTCTGAACCGTAGTTATTTCGATCTTATTGTATAATAATAAAATAAAGACCCGACTGCAAAAGAGGCAATTTAAAAGTACCTAATGCAAACAAGATTAGGAACAGAAAATAAAATAGGGTATTTGACTAATGATTGAATAATTTGAAATACCAAGCTTAGTGAAAAATTAAATTAAATACAAATCGTATTCTGAAAAAATAATTTAAATTGGTTAATAAAGTTCAAAGATATAAGCATTTAAAATTTTTGGTGGGGATTGAGATGCTTCTTCCCTTTCCACCAAATGAGCGTTAGTATAGGATTTGTATGGCGCATTGGTGTGTGATGTCATAAACAAGTATAGTGCGATCTCTATCTAGCATTAAATTAAAATGCTTCAAATCAAATCAAATCAATCTTTATTGTGGATCATAGGTTGCTTGTAACTTACTTATTTTTGAGCCGATTTTAATTTTGTTTTCGATGATGGGTTCTATTTATGGTAAACATTTGCATAAGACAAACATCAAAACATCAGTCAAATAGCCTATTTAAATAAACTATAAACAAAGTAAACTCTACTTCGGTTTAACAGATTTTAACTGGGCGTTCAAGCAAAAAGGCTCCAGTAGTGAGGTATGTCTTAATTAAGTTAAGACTAGATTCGGTACCTAGAATAGTCAATTAATAATAAGGATTAAAAAATATTAAGAAACTGGCACACTTTTGTTAACATTGGAAGTTGAAATTCTGAAAAAGTTTGACTTGAGAAAAACCATTTTCAAAGATTGACATGCCGACTACTGGTACCTTGTTTTAAACTCTCTTAAAATTTGATAAATAAAGCAGTAGTAGCCTAATGGCTGGGGTGTCGGACTTGCGATCATGTGGTTGCCGGTTCGAAACCCACCCATTGCACTACCGACGTGAACGCACTTGTAACACAAGCACTTAGCTTAGCACGAGGGGTTAACAAGAATACTAGTAATGTGCAACCCAAAAATTCATGTACTTAGAAACATAATAAGTTATTTACTATATGAACTTGTAGATTTTGACTGCCTCATTAGTCTAGTGGTCCCAAGCGCGACTGCTACGCTAGAGGTCCTGGGTTCGATCCCCAGGTCGAGCAAAGTGTTATTGAGTTTTATATGAAATTCTCAGTAGCAGCTTGGAGTCTGGATTTGTGCCCGGTTAATGGCTATAGGCTCGCCCCCTATAACATGGGACCTAAACATACCAGGCGAACTGTGGGTGTACATTAAGTACGCCTCTGCCTAACCCTTCGGGGAATACAGGCGTGATGGTATGTTATGTTATGAACTTGTAGATGATTGAGCATTACTAAATAATCAATAAAAATTGCGAAGTTCAATTTTTTCACCCAACATTACAAAACTTCATATATCTCGGAAACTAAATGCCGAGAACTGGACACTTTTTTCTTGGACGCCTACATATTATGAGCTGAAACCTTAAGTTAAATACCCGCATTAAGTTTAGTTGTACGCGGAACCCATTAATTTTCTTTTTGTTTGTAATTTGCAATTAAGTCCTATTTACACTTCCTGGGCAGTCGGGTAAAAACAAAGGAGGTATCTTTACCAGACGCCAATACCAGTCCTTCTCCCATCCATGGTTTCCCGAAGTCATACGCAAAATGCTTGTGTAAGCATGCATTAGCGGCTGTTACGCTGTCTTCTGGATCTGCGATTACTGTAAAAAACAAGAACATTGTTATTATATTATTGTTAAAGAAGGTGTGAAGGCTTGAAGTGTGAAGGCTTGAATTGCTCACAAAAACGTAATATCGAAATAAATCGTAATCCAGACAATATTCTATCAATTTATTTTTTAGTAAAGGAAAAAATTCAATCGCGGGCAGGATTCGAACCTGCGTCTTCTGGTTTGATATACCAGATTGCAACAGCAAACCAGAAGACGCAGGTTCGAATCCTGCCCGCGATTGAATTTTTTCCATTACTAAAAAATAAATTTATAATCTTAGCATGGAAAATGCAAAAAATCACAAAAAAAAAAAATTCTATCAAATTATGTTATTATTCGGATTAGGATACCGTTAATCTAGGTTCCTACGGTACTATATTGTTTACTACTACTTCACTCGAAACAAAAGACCGGAAAATCGTTCCAAACTTGGGAAAGTTATCAAAAATTGCATTCGCTTACATTTATTTCCAGTGACTAGTAGGGGCTTAGATTTACGGTATCCAAATCCAAATAATAACATAATTTGATTAAATTTTGTTCGTATTATCATTTATTTCGGTATTACGTTTGTAAGAGAAATTCGGTCCGCCGGTCTCTTAAGTCGACAAATGACCGCTCAAGGACACCTCTAAACAAGTTACTAATGCGTTGCCCTATGGACTGCAGACTGCAGAGCCACAGCTGCCGAGGGGGGCCTCCGGACCTGCTTGCAAGACACTGCTACTTTACAAGACATTCCAAAACCAAACATATGTTTTGTATTTTATGTTCCCACGGTGATAATAATAACACTTGTAACTATTATGCACTAATATACGAGTACATATTGTACATCTTAGGTTTATACCTACAGTATAACAGAGTACCTTAATATCAAAGTGTAGATAATTATTAAATAGTAGGTATTTCTAGAAAATGATTCCAATAAAAGTTTGCAACAGGGATTTACGGCGGAGCCGGATTTATAATTTAGATAAATATAAGCCACTTCATTTGCACCGCTCGCTGCCCCATCCTCTTTCCTAGAAGTTCTCACCAAAGCGAGAGAGCGCCTACTGAAATCTGGGCCACCTCTAGGCCGCGATATGGCCTTATTATCAAATTTAAAGTTAGATTTCTGGGAAAAAATATTTTTCGTGTTTTTACTCGCATAGTAACATATTTGACTACAAAATTATAGATATCGCAAGCCTTTTTATATCTGTCTTGAACAGAGCTCGGTCGCGCAGGTACCAATAATAATAATAGTAATGTGAATCGAGTCGTTTCGGATAATGACCTAATAGCTAAGAGCTTTGACCTTTATAATGAAGAGGCTCTCATTAGGCAGCTAGGTGATATGTGGGCTTGGTGATTTATTACCTACAATTTTAAAATATTTTATAAATCTTGTAAATTAATAATTTGACTTATGCGCCATTTTTTGCGATATTGACGAAATATTAGAGAATATGCATAAGATTCAAATTTGAGTAAAATATTTTTCTTTATCTAATTTTTTTTTGTGTTAAATATCGTGTATATTTTTACCTGACTGCGCTAAGCAAAGGAGGGTATCGTAATTAAAGTAATACTTACTGTAATATAAATCCTTTCCAACGAACCCGGTGATTACGCCACCTTGGGCTAAGGCTTCTTTGGCGAGATTCTGTACCATTGTCCATAAACCTATGGAGAATTATATAATAATAATTTGACATTTCATGAAAAGTTTAGAAAATGCAGGCAACATCTAGTATTTCTTTGACTTGTAAAATTGTTTAAAAGATCCCTTTACATAAATAAATATCATTTATCATGTTTTGTCGCTTGAGTGGTTTTGATTTCTTAACATAATATACCATCATGCCTTTATTTCCCGAAGTGTCAGGCAGAGGTGTACTAATCTACACCCACAGTTCGCCTATTGCCATTTTAAGTTCTTTTCCACCAATAATATACACAAGAAAGACAAAGAATATAAGGACATTTCCAAAAATGATTAGGTACTTTTTGTGTTATTTTTCCTGTTAGCGTTTTTGATGCTAAGATTATAAAAAATCGACGTCACCTTAGAGACGTAAATTCATTGAGAATGTAAAGGAAAATTTTGATCTGGCGGGTGGGACTCGCGGTGACTTAGTGGTCATAGCGTCTGGTATATCCAACCAGAAGACGCAGGTACGTATCCTGTCCGTAGTCGAATTTTTCCTTTTTGATGAGGATACTAGGGAACACGCTCAAACCGACGGGAAGGTATAAACATACAATTAACGGATACAAAGTACTCCCAGACTCCCAATGCTCAAATATTTGTTTTGGGTGGGGATCGAACCCACGACAGTCAGCGAAACGATGGTTAACCGCTCACCAAATTGGCAGTCGAAAGTTGAAAATTCTTAATATCTATAGATACACTAAATAATAAAATTGTAAGTGATCAATAAAGATAAAGATATTTATGAAAAATTAATCCTAGGGATTATACGAGTAATATAAGTTAAAACAATTTCAAAATCTTTAGAAATTTTGTTTGTCTGTCCGGATATTTGTACGCCCATCACGCAAAAAGTAAAGCACGAAATTTGATGCGGTGTAATTTAAATGTATACGGTACACGTTTTATCTTGATACACAGAGATATAGTAAATAAATCCTTTTGGGCGCGATTAAAACCACTGGCAACAGTTAGTGATGTAGAAGATAAAAACTAGGTAAACTTACGAGTAGTGTTCCCGATGAGTAAATGTGCGTGCCCAATGATGGGCAAAAGGCCGGGGTACATGGGAGGTAGCTTATAAGTCCTCAGTCGACGATAGTTCATCGACCATTGCCACCAATAAAACAAAAAACACGACACAACACACAAAATTAAGGCGAACATTGTATGTATAAATAATAATTATTATCCAACAAATAAAAAATAATTGCTCTAATAACTATCTTCTGAACTACAAACGATGTAAACAATAACGAAACATTATTCCAAATTTAAAAATAAAATAGGTACTTAATTTAATAATTATTTTATAATTGAATCACTAATAAATTTATTTAACGGATTTAATAAAGTAATTTATCGTGATACTGTCTAGAGATTGCTAATCTAAAAAGCCATGTATTCAATAGGAATGGTTTTCTAAGAATGTCATATTGTGTTAAACTTCGAATAGGAACTGGTTTATCTTCTATACTTGTAATAAATCTGTAGAGATCGATACTGACGCCAAAAATGCAATCAGTAAAATTTTTGTCTGTCTGTCTGTATGTTCGTTATAGAAACAAAAACCACTCGACGGATTTCAACGAAACTTGGTACAATTGTTCTTTATACTCCTGGGCAGGTTATAGTATACTTTTCATCACGCTACGATCAATAGGAGCAGAGCAGTGAAGGGAAATGTTGGGAAAATGAGTGATTCATGAGAAAGGTTTCAAGCTATAAAACATCACGCTACAAGCCTTAGGAACGGGGCAACGCAGGTGAAACCGCGGGCGAAGAACTAGGGAACAAAGTAACTATACCACGCGGACGAAGTCGCTGGCAAAAGCTAGTGTACTATAAGATTATTATGTGTTTTCTCGTATAATAGAACGATCCATGAGTTGTACGTGGTTTCTTAATTTAGCCAAAAATAGCGACAACCAGTTTGGCTTCTGCCCTATAGTATTGGTACCATGAAAAATCATTCGTGAGTTATAAATTTATATGAAACTAGCCTGCCTCATTCAGACTGCCTCATTAGTGGTCCCAAGCGCGACTGCTACGCTAGAGGTCCTGGACTGGATCCCCAGATCGAGCAAAGTGTTATTGGGTTTTTCTACCAGAGGAGTCACAAGTGCGTTGCCGATCTTTTAAAAGGGGATTGGGCCTCCGGTAAGCTCACTCACTCGGCGAAACACAACGTAAGCGTTGTTTAACGCCGGTTTTCTGTGAGGCCGTGGTATCACTCCGGTCAAGCCGGCTCATTCGTGCCGAAGCATGGCTTCGTTAATTAATTTTAACGTTAATGGCAATAGGCTCGCCTCCTGTTACATGGGACCTAAACATACGAATTGTGGAATACAGCCGTGATGGTATGTTCGTAGTGATAGTGAACAGTGAAAGTAGCCTGTGACCTTCCATTGCTGAATAAAGGTCATTTCAAAGTTACTTATAGTGAGCGATAATTGCTATCGAATCTGTAAAATATTTTGTATGGAAAATATGCATAGCAACTCTAGCGGTCACCTGAAGACACTACGAGTTGAATCGCGTTGTTGTTGACAAAAATATGTGGGGGCCAAAGCTAGTATAAAATATTTGTCAGATTCCATAGCGATTATCGATCTCTAAACTGGTTAGGCCACATTTAGAAAACAAAACATTAATTACTTTATTATTATTATTATTATCTATTTATTGCTATATGATGACTATATATAACTTCCTCAATCACTGCTCACAGACTGCTACGCTAGAGGTCCTAGGTTCGATTCCCAGGCCGATTTATTGGGTTTTTCTATGAAATTCTCAGCAGCAGCTCGGAGTCCCCGGTTAGTGGCAATAGAGGCTCGCTTTCTATTACATGGGACCTAAACTTACCGGCGAACTGTGAGTGTACATTAGTACGCCTCTGCCCTTTCGTTACCCTTCGGAGAAGGCAAGCGTGATGGTATTGTAATGATTCCATAGGTATTCTAAATGCGGCCTCAAAGTTCCTAAGGATCACTCTACGTAGCCCGCTAAATGTTATTTCTTTTCTCTATGAAAAAGCTGTTCGGTTTAAAAAGATATCCTATATATAAATGATATTATGTTCATAAAACTTTCGAGAAATACCATAAAGCGCACATAAAAATATCAAATATGTTTATTTTATGTTTTTGTTAATCATTCTTGGCCGTTAAAACATACGTAACAATATTATGTTACCTTTCTACGTGAATTGTTCACTTAGGTACAAATAGGGCTGACGTAGTTGTTTTATTTGTAAGTTTGTTCGAAATCGATCTTTTTTTAAAGCGTTGCCCCACTCTAGATTTTCTCCCGTATCATGGGTGGTTTTTACAAACATAAATTGTTATATATACAAACAACCATACCCGGAACAACTGTGGGTCATACAAATATTTGTTCCGTGCGGGGATCGAACCCACAACATGTAGCGTAGAAGCTGATCAATCAGCCACTTTTGGAAAGTTTTTACTGAGAAAACAAATAGGTACAGGAAGTTGCCAAGCCATAACTGTGAAAGTAATTCTGTCTTTTTTATGGGATAGGAGGGCAAACGAGCAGACAGATCGCCTGATGGTAAGCGATTACCGCCGCTCATGGACACCCGCAACATCAGAGGAGTCACAAGTGCGTTGCCGACCTTTTAAAAGGGGATTGGGCCTCCGGTAACCTCACTCACTCGGCGAAACACACTTACTTAAACGTTGTTTAACGCCGGTTTTCTATGAGGCCGTGGTATCACTCCGGTCGAGCCGGCCCATTCGTGCCGAAGCATGGCTCTCCCACGTAAAAGAAGTGTCTGTCTGTTTGTTATGTTTTCACGCCTAAACCGCTGAACCTACTTTGACAAGTTTTGCTATAGAAATTGACTGGACCTTAATGAAGGACAGACTACATTTTTGTTTCAAAAAGTCACAGACCAGTAACCATGTCACACCCAACAAAATGTCATTTATTTTTCTCACGTTGAATCGCCAAGCTCTACGTTCATTGTCCTTGACAGAGTATACTTGTTTATCTCACGTGACATAAAAGTTCATAGGTACTTCGCTACGATATAAATGTGATAGAATACATAGGTACATACACTCACGCTTTTTTGCCACAGGGGAAGGCAGAAACTATAGACCACTTACTTGCTACGATTCTTGCATAAGTACTTCTTTTGCGTCTTCTACATTCATACATACTTTAGTTGCAAGTAGGTCCTACGCACCTGACCTTTTTGGAGGACCTCACCAACAAGATCGGCGTATGTCCTTCTAAGGCGACCTCTCTCGACGCTACCGCTGACATTCGCCTTATAAATTCCTTTTGTTAATCGTCTTTCATTCATTCTTCCAACATGTCGAACTTAGTTTAGGTAGGTTATTTACATATTTATAATACCTATCGTAGGTGATAATTATACCTGTTCTTTCAAGGCCACATCTATTAAAGGTGATGAGTACCAATGCTGTAATTATCACACAAATTTAATATTCCCATAAAACACAACGAGAAATATAGGGTTCTGTACCTATACTGTATAATTCTTTTAATAATTGCTAATTCATTTATACCAAAAAATATCGTAATTCAAACACAATCTAATTAAATTGTGTTATTATTCAGATTAGGATACCGTTAATCGAGTTTCCTACCTTACCATTTTGTCTATTACTAGGTACTTCACTGGAAATTAACGGCCGGAAAACCCATCAAAACTTCGTAAAATAAGCAAGAAATATATTCACTTGAATTTATTTCTAGTGAAGCATTTTCACAAAATGGTAGGATAGGGACCTAGATTAATAGTATTTGAAACCGAATGATACCACAATTTGATTAAATTCTTTTGGCATTACGATTTATTTTAGTATTACCTTTTTACGGGTGATTCGGTTCGCCACGCCGCGCCGGACCCTTAGCTTGGCGAGCTGTGGTTGTTGTACATGACTACAACCTAGGAATACAGGCAAATTTCCTAGTATAGTAGAACCGTAATAAGCCCTAACAATCAATTATGGTTTTTTATATCCAGTTAAATATCTACAGAACCCCAAACTTAACAAGTAGTTGTCAAAAAGTAGAAACATAATATAAAATTATAAACCAGTTTATGACAACATAGATACGTCTAAAAGATTCACCTGTTTCACTAGGTAATAAATACCTATAAGTGGGTATTATTTAAGAATTAATAGGTAGGTACGTTTTTATACGCCTAATTTATAAATGCCAGAGAGACTTTTTTTTGTTTTACCGGATACGCGTGGAATTTTGCATAGGTATTATTAAGTAGGTACCTCAAAAAAGACTAAGTGTTCCTTTTTGAGAAGATGGTATAATGACGTCA
Organism: Acronicta aceris; assembly: GCA_910591435.1. NCBI lineage: Eukaryota > Metazoa > Arthropoda > Insecta > Lepidoptera > Noctuidae > Acronicta > Acronicta aceris. Next base: position 5,073,136 of record OU342780.1, on the reverse strand, counting down.
TTTGTAACAATAATTGTAACGTAATTATTTACCATCACGAAAAGCATTAATGTCGCTGTGTCGAACCTCCTGCCTCATTGCTTTATTAGCCTAGTGGTGCTAAACGCGACTACTACGCTAGACGTCTTGGGATCGATTTCCAGGTCGCTTTTTCTATAAAATTCGCAGTAGCAGCTTGTAGTTAGTATTTTTTTTAAAGCTTTCTAGCAATGTGGTCGCACATTACTAGTATTCTTGCTAACCCCTCGTACTAAGCTAAATTCTTGTGTTACTAGTGGGTTCACATCCGTATGCAATGGGTGGATTTCGAACCGGCGAACTAGCGGTCAAGCGTAAGCCTATCAAGAATTAAAAAAAAACACATGATTACAAGTCCAACGCCGTAGCCATTAGGCTACCTCCGCTTCTAAATTTGAGACGTGCCTCCTATTACCGGTGAATTGTGAATGTACATTGGTACGCTATTGCCTAACCCTTCGGAGAATTCAGGCGTGATGGTATGTTCGAACTCGCACCTAATCGTACCTTAAGGGAGACGTCAGTTTAAATCACAGCGGCTCAGTAATTTTACTGCCTACACTACAGCACCCCCGCAATGCACGTCTGAAGTTAGCTGTTAGCTGCCGCATGGGTCAAATAACGTTCTTGTGCAAACATATCAAAATCGGTAAGGAAAATAATCACAAATGCAAACACATTAAGACCCCAATTGGGAATATGCATAAGATTCAAATTTGAGTAAAATATTTTTATTTGTAATCTTTATTGTTAAAGAATGATGCCCATGTCATAATATTTTAAAATAATCGGTTTTCTAGCAAGATTTTAATTATTTAAAAGTAGAAAAAGTGCGCGGCACATTAACAGATCAAACGGAACATACTCACTTACTTAAAAATATAGATAATTAATTGGAAAAAAAAAGATCAATAAATTTTAAAAACGATAAAACAGTCAGACGTTACAGTACACGCGGCCAATATGGCTGCGTTTAAATCTCCCGTATCTGATTGCAGTTTTGAATATTTAGTTTTATGATCAAATATTAAATATTTTTGTCAAATAAATTAACGGTGCTTTACTAATGTAAACTATTGATTCAAAATAAAGATCTTCAAACCACGTTTTTATAATAAAACCACTGCAGTACCACTTGCGGATAACTTTAGAAGCGCACTCCGATTCAACTATACCCTATCTTCTTCTTCTATCTTCTATCTATCTATACTTATAATAAATCTGTAGAGAGGTCAATTCTGTACATGAAATATATTTCCAAAATAACTATCAGCGGGTGATTAGTGATCGATACTGACGCCAAAAATGCAATCAGTATAGTTTTTGTCTGTCTGTCTGTCTGTATGTTCGTTATAGAAACAAAAACCACTCGACGGATTTCAACGAAACTTGGTACAATTGTTCTTCATACTCCTGGGCAGGTTATAGTATACTTTTCATCACGCTACGATCAATAGGAGCAGAGCAGTGAAGGGAAATGTTGGGAAAATGAGTGATTCATGAGAAAGGTTTCAAGCTATAAAACATCACGCTACAACCCTTAGGAACGGGGCAACGCAGGTGAAACCGCGGGCGAAGAACTAGGGAACAAAGTAACTATTCCACGGACGCGGACGAAGGCGCTGGCAAAAGCTAGTCTCTCATAAAATGTTAGCACACTACTTTTTAGCGGTAGAATATTCGGCAATGCGGTGGTACCCGAGAGTTCTTTTCTACTACAGAAAACACACTATGGCCTTTATTTCCAAACGTTAAATATTTACGAGTATATTTATATTTTTTCTTTATTAGCATCAATATAACAAAATAAGTAGATATACTTTTTCCGATGAAAGATGTTTTCCGTCGTAAAAAGTGAAGGAAATGGAACTTGTGAGGTAGGTGTTTTATTTTTCGACAGCGTGTGAAGTCTGCCAACCCACTTTAGATATAATAATATTTTTTTTTTCCTACAAAAAAACGTTGCTCCACACAAGGATTTTCTCCTGTATCGCGGGTGCGTGTGTGGATCTAACCCACAACACGTGGTGCAAAAGCCGACCGCACAGCCGTTACGTTACACGTGTTGTCGCGCATTCTGAGAGCAGGTTCGTTGCCAGCAGTGGGAAAGTAAATGGGTTACAAACTTACAATACAATAATGATGAAGATTCAACGAGTAGGTACAACGCTCCATAATTATTTTTAACGCCATCTATGGTTCATTTACCGAACAGTTTTTTATAAATGATACTTCATAATATTTAATGCTTACATCGGGCTTAGAAGGTCCAATGCAAATTGTTTACATCCTGAATCATAGATGGCGTATATTTACTGACCGGCACCAAAGATATAAAAGAATAGGATTTTGGTAAAGTATATTAAGTAATCTCTGTATTTTATGTCAAGGACATCTTTAATAGTAATATCCAAAACCACCGTGTATAGTATAACAAAATTGATACTCACTTTATCACGTAGGTACTCTGACACCTAGGACCAGATTTGGTCCTATGATCCACAGCGCTGAAATCCTTGAGATAAAAGATGACGTACCGTCATCCATGCCCACGTACCAATTAAGATACACCAAATTAAGACAAATATAATCATTTTTAAGAACCCTTGAATGTAGAATTAGAAATTGGATTACTAGTTAAAAATAATTAACGAGACAAATAAATCAGTTTGTTAAATAGTTTGACCATCAATAAAAGCTTACAAAATTTGTCGGACTACCTGATTTTCAATAATTAATTTATAATTAAATATTTAATTTGCAATTGTAAGGGAAAATGCACCTTCGCAAGGTGTTTTAATATGAATTATACAATTTCCCTAGACAGAACCGATAGAAAACTCGTGGAAAAATAATGACGTAAAATGTATGGCAGGATTAACAACTATCTTTTTCTTGCTAAAATGAATTATATCTATTTGTATAGTGTCTTTATATACTTAGAAGTTTACCTTATCCTGAGACCTCTGACTTCTATATTACAACCGTAGCAATTATGATATATTATGCTATTGACTCGTTATAATTATATATATAAATATAATCCTTAATGGAGGTTCTGTATCACATCGTACATTGTTTATTTAAGGGTGAAAGTGACAAATTACTATGGAGTGTGTACATATTTGCAATGTTTGCATATATTGTATGCTTGACCTGGGATTCGGACCCATGATCCAGGACCCTGGGATGCATGCAGATTGATAGAATAAAAAATATGTATACATCCATTATTTATTTAAAAGAGTATCTATGGAGTTTCTTGCCGGCTCTTCTCCATAAGACCTACTATTTGGAACCGTGCATGTAGTTTTGACATTTCAAAAGTACCTGTATATGGTCTAATTGAAATAAAAAATTTGAGTTTGAGTTTGAGTTTGAGTTTAGCATACTTAGCATAGCAGACGCGCTTTCGACTATGAGGAGTTTTTTATTAAGTCATTTATTTGGTTTATTTTTGTCTATCTAAAGTTATTATTGTTTCTTTGCCTATAATTTCTGGAAACGCATTTTTATTCAGTAAAATATACTAAATTATTATTTTCCGTGTTAAAAATAACAGTAAAAATATGAGAAAAGTTCAGACTTATTCACCAACTAACGATAAAATAGGTAATAATTATTCTTTAGTCTATTCAATCTAAACGTCGACCCCAAATATCCCATGTTATCATACCCGTTGTATTTTTTTAATGTTTATAGTTAACTTACATAGAACTTGAACTACCTTTGTTATCATGATGATGCTAATCATAAGTCCTACATAATTATTATTTATTCGGGGTTAAAGTACCTGTGGTGATGAATAACTTTTGTTAGATTTTTTTTAAATACTGACCAAAAACAAATCTACAACTTAACCTACAAATATAACAAGTCAAAGATATAGTTAGACTGGTAGTAGATTGTTCATATAGTTTGGAAATTGTTTTTATTTTTATTCAACCCTGTTCAAATAAGCATCTTTTGAATAATCATTTACGATGTCCACCTTGATAACCTTTAGATTCCATTGTATATCATTATACCTACTAACAACTGAGCATAGTACAGGTTTTACTATGTATTTATGTAATTACGTATATACGTTATTATATTGGGTATTTTAATCCATACCCGGAATAAAGTGTCGTAAAAGAACCTAAGGACCAAAACAATTGGAATAAAGTCTGGGCAATATATGTCGTCACACATTCTTAAGTAAAAAATCAAGGGTGGGGTTAAAATTGCGTGGGACCCGTATAAAATGTGACAGCCTATTCGATGGCCAGGGCTAGATCAATGGTTATTGGAAATGTGCCTACTGACTTATTCTACCATAGATTATGTATTCTGGATAAGCAAAATGAATCATAAAATGCATAAATTGATTTTAATTATTTCTTTACGTAAATTAAGTGTTAGGAAAAAAAAATAATGGCTAAAACGTCATTCTATTTTGTACTTTTAGAAAATTTTTGGTTAGAGTTCGAAATAATAGCGTATTTCTATCGTTTTCCTCTCGTCATCCGGAATTCAAATAACTTGTATCTTTGGAGGTTGATTGTAAATAAATATTTTATGGAATTAAATGAATAGAATGGTACCTTAGGAATAAACAGGTGGACTTCTAATCTCTTTCTTTTATAAATCGGCTAAATATCTAAATACTGTAATACAATGTACAAAAAAAAAGCTGTCGTAGCTTAATGGCTAGGGCGTTGGACTTGCGATCATGTGGTTGCGGGTTCGAACCCCACCCATTGCACTACCGACGTGAACTCACTCGTAACACCAAGTATTTAGCTTAGCACGAGGTGTTAACAAGAATACTAGTAATGTGCGACCCACTTTGCTAGTAAGCTTTTTTTTAAAAAAAATGTTATAAGTACCTACCTATTACATAGACTTCAGATGTAAATAATTTTGGTTGTGAATTTTGGATTGTAAGTATATTAGTGCATCTCTGCCGAAGCTTTCGAGAAAAAAAGCTTACAGCCCGGCGATATTTTGTTATCAGAACAATAATTTTAAGCTGTGCGATCATTAATTTTAATAAGCGGCGGTAGCCTAATGGCAAGGGGATCGGACTTGCGATCATGTGGTTGCCGGTTCGAAATCCACCCATTGCACTACCGACGTGAACCCACTCGTAACACTAGCATTTAGCTTAGTACGAGGGGTTAACAAGAATACTAGTAATGTGGGACCCACATTGCTAGTGATTTTATTTAAGAAAAAAAAAATGTTATACTTAATTATAAGGTAGGTAAATGTCTGAAAAACTTAATCTTTGACGTTTTAAAAACAGTCCGTCGTACCTACATATTCACGTCTCCATGCAATGACAGATAAATGAACGGAATGCCAGTCCTAGGACCATTTTTTATGGATACGATTCGGTAGCGAAATTGAATAGATCCGAATTCGTTCGGTCTCCAGTCAATATATTATAGTATATATATAAAATCATGTATGTATTTTATTGTTCTTTGTTTTAAATTATTTTGAGTATGGTAACCCGAATTGGCAGACACAGATAGAGTCTTAATATTAGTTATAAAGTGATAGGCTCACATCATGAATACACATCACATCATCAAAACCATAATATCTACTAACTACATACTTGTTATCCTTAAGTATCAAAGTTTTTTGGTCACAGACAATTTCCTTTCGGCCCTGTGTATAAACCAAAATGCTTAAATTTTTAAATCACTGGAATTCTTAGTAGGTACTAAAAATCTAAATAATTGACTTGTAAAATTGTCCTTAAAGGGCCATAAATTTACACAAATATTATTTAATTGTGATCTGATCGCTATATAAAATAAGTGTTTTACACTTTATAATCATCATAGACTATAAAGAGTGTTTTTAAAATATCTATTTTACAAAAATGAAATATACATAATGTATCATTTAATTTATTATCACTACTTATAATAAAATGTAATGTTATTTTATTGAAGGAAAGAAGAACGATCAAGCGGGTGGGAATCGCGGTAGCCCAGAAGACGCAGGTTCGAATTCTGCCCGCGATTGAATTTTTCCTTCACTAAAATAAGTTTATAATCATAGCATGGAAAATGCAAAAAAATCACAAAAAGATAGTTAAAATGAAATGAAATTATGAGGGGCTTTTGGCAAAGTTAACGTTATTCACGCAAACAATATTTTTGAACGACCAATTGCCTTCCCAATTCAATTTGTACAGACAAAAGAGAAAGAATGAACGCTGCTATCATTAGTGACGGGGGGCGGAGCGATCCACGGGAGTTACCGGCAAGGCTGTATTAAATTACTAATTAGCAGAGGTCTTTGTTAGAAACGCTTGTAGTAGGGTTAGAAGAAACAAGAAGTAGTATTCTTTAAAAAGCCCATCCCCTACATTGTACTACCTACTTAATAATTATATCGATTAGTATCGATGTCTCTACTTTAAAAGGGACAACAATTCTCAAACTCTTCGACTCAGATATTAAACATAACGTAAAAATAACATACCATCATGCCTGTATTCCCCGAAGAGGTAGGCAGAGGCGTACTAATGTACACCCACAGTTCGCCGGTATGTCTGGTCCCATGTAATAGGGTGCGAGCCTGATGGCATTAACCGGGCACAAATCCAGACCCCGAGCTGCTACTGAGAATTTCTTAGAGAAACCCAATAACACTTTGCTCGATCAGGGGATCGAACCCTGGATCTGGAGCGTAGCAGTCGCGCTTGTGACCACTAGACTAATGAGGCAGTTAGAAAATGCCGTTCTCATCTTCATACCATCACATCTGTATTCCCCGATGGGTTAAGCAGCGGTATACTAATGTACGATATTAAGTATTAAGGTGGAAGTCTATTGCCAATAACCGGGCCCGAATCCAAATTCCGAGCTACTACTGAGAATTAAATAGAAAAATACACCAATAACACTGCTTGAACTGGGAATCGAGCCCAAGATTAGGGGAAATAAGCTTGTCATATGTGCGTATCAGCAGTGATAGCCTCGTGGTATGACCGTTGGACTGCCAAGTCAAAGGTCTCGAGTTCTAACCCAAGGCACGCACCTGTGACTTTTCGAAGTCATGTGTGTATTAAATAGTTAATTATCACGCGCTTAAACAGTGAAGGAAAACATCGTGAGGAAACCTGCATGCCTGAGAGATTTTCTCGATGGCGTGTGAAGTCTGCCAACCCGCACTAGGTCAGCGTGGCGGACTATAGCCTAATCCCTCTCATTGAAGAGGAGACCCGTGCCCAGCAGTGGGAAAATATAATGGGTTGATTATGATTATGATGTGCGTATCTAATTACGTACTTAGGTTGTGTTTAGGATATTTCATGTCCTTGGACTGAACTCATGACTGAAAAAAATGCTTTTTAAGTACTTACTACTTGTAGGTAATATAAATTTTGTCAGCGGGCAAACAGTGCTCTTTAGAAAAACTATTACTAAATATATTTTATTTCTATTTTCGTGATATGGCAGCCCTAGCGATCAAGAATTAGGACAAAATTTTAAGCCCGAACGGTACAATCGATGGAACAATATTATTCTCATTACGTGCCTTTGTGCCGAAGTAACATTTTATCTCCGTTATTTTAGTAAAGGAAAAATTCACTCGCGGGCAGGATTCGAACCTGCGTCTCCTGGTTAGATACGTCTGGTGTATCTAACCAGGAGACGCAGGTGCGAATCCTGCCCGCGATTGAATTTTTCCTTTACTGAAATAACTTTATAATCTTAGCATGGAAAATGCAAAAAAAAAATCACAAAAAGATAGCTAAAAGGTAAGGTGGCATCGTACGATATCGAACTAACTGTAAAGTAAGTCATATCGGTTGACGAGCAAGGTAACTTACTTTTCAATAGATGTCGCCAACGTCACCTTATGACGTAAACTCAGAATGTGAAGGCAAAATTTCGATGAAGCGGGTGGGACTCGCGGTGGCTTAGCGGTCAGAGCGTCTGGTGTATCTAATCAGGAGACGCAGGTTCGAATACTGCCCGCGATTGAATTTTTCCTTTACTAAAATAATATTATAATCTTAGCATGGAAAACCAAAAACAAAAATCACAAAAAGATTTTATCTCCGTGTTATAAAAACGTCACCTGAAGTTAACGAGATCTTCATAATACTAATATTTTGCGATTTAATTTAAACATAACATATTGACACCTACATTCCCCGAAAGGCTAGGTAGAGATGTACTAATTACACAATTAGGTTGTCGGTATATTTAGGGCTGCAAGCATGCAAGCTTATTGCCATTAACCGGGCACAAATCTAAACTCCGAGCAGCTACTAAGAATTTCATAGAAAAACCCCATAATACTGCTTGATCTGGGAATCGAAACTATGACCCCCCAGCATAGTTGTCGCGCTTAAAACCACTAGACTGTCTAATTTCTATATCCTTGAGCGAAATAAGCGCACTATTTTCGGCTAAATTCAGCCTGTAAACTTTTAGCAACAATTCTGAGATGTAAATTTCACAAGATAATGTTGCATTTTGTAAACTAGTGTTATTATTATAAAACCTCTCTCAAAACACAGACATCGCTAGCTGGTATATGTATCTCTTTTGTCGACTGTACCTTAATAAATTATATTCAGTTCAATATATGCGTAAAGCCTTAAAGTACAATACAAAGTCAGCTTATATCCTAGATTCTAGAACGATGAATAAGGCCCAATATCACTATTTAATTCCACTATCCAACCTGTGTACACGTAATTGGAAGCCATAAAAAATAAAAAGTAATAATATATTACCTATACTAGCTTTTATCCGCGATTACACTCGCGACCGAAACGGATTTACTCACTATGAATCGGCTTATAGGTGGCGTATCATTAAGAAACATACACCAGATTTTAAGTCAGATCTTCGGCAAGATTTTTTTGCGCATACAGAGCCAGACAAGTAAATATAAATTCTAAATCTAAAATATAATAAAAAATCGACGACGTTTGGCGTAGCGGATGAGCGATCAGCTTCTGTGCCACGTGTTGTGGGTTCGATCCCCACACGAAGCAAATATTTGTATGATTTACAGGTAGTTGTTCCGGGTCTGGGTGTTTGTGTATGTGAGAATTTGTATTTGTAAACGCACACACGATACAGGAGAAAATCCTAGTGTGGGGCAATGTTAAAAAAAAGGAGTATAATTGTTTTGGCTTCTATTACTCTCATAAAGACACCTTATATTTACGTAAAGACATCAGCCGGTTACAATTTTATGATATTAGGTAGGTAGGTATATCATGAAACTCGAGGTTCCCGATTAACACAAAAAAAGAAAGGGACCTGACGTAATATATCATGTCCGAGGAATTATTCCAGCACAAAATTCGACAGAACCCTTACATGAACGAACGACTAATCCTATTCATAGTTAGCCATTCAGTAATGTACATGTAACATTGCTTATAGACTCGTATAATCTGTCACAACTAATGAAATAAACGTTATTAATCGACTTCAAAAACTTAATAATAATGATAAGTGCACAACAGTTTCGGAATTCGGTGCCTTTGATTTGGTTTGAACTTTTGTTTTGAACAAAGTAAATCGAAGGCAAGGAATTAAACCCAGGATCTCTAGTGTAGAGGTCCTCACATATTCTGATACTATTATGTCTGGACGTCAAAAGATACCATGATACTATGAGTTTGTTTCGGTGTTTCTTCTGGTCGTCAGCTAGGAAATGCCGACACCATTTAGTACTTAAAAAATTGACATTTTTAAGTACAGAAAATAAATACCATCATCATCATCGTTTGAGGAGCAGGATTTTGTAATATCATTGACAAGTGACCAGATTTCAAATTACTAATCAATCGGATCTGTGAAAGATGTGATGATTTTCAAACGGCTGAGCAGATTTTCTTGAAACATAGCTTAGAACACTCTCGATTAACACACCTTTCAAACAAAAAAAAAAGATCAAAATCGTTTCAGACGATCAGGCGACACGCAGATACAAACCACAATTGGGGTGGATACATAAGTATAGTAAGTATACTTATAAAAGTATAACACCCCTTTTTTTCGTCGGGGGTTAAAAAAGGAAAAAGAAAAATGACAGTAAATATTGCGAACTCTCATGTTCTTAATTTAATGCGAATTTGTCTATCTGTCGCTGGTTTTATCGATATGTCACATTGAGTTTGGATTTTGCTGACGTCACCGATGATGTGGTACTTGCGCAGAATATGCGCCAGCAACGTCTTCATTGTCATCATTCCGTATAGTCTTCCTGAAAGTAAAATGTGCATTTTAATAAAGTAGGTATATTATGTGAGATTGGATTTTGCCCGGTTAATGGCAATAGGCTCGCCCAAATGGAAACAAACAATAGCAGCGAACTGTGGGCAAACAGTAGTAGACCTCTGCCTAACCCTTCGGGGAACACATGGCGTGATGGTATGATAAGTTGTGTTTAGTTGGATCAAATTATTGTTATGCACTATATGGGTATTACCAATACAGTTTCGCCTGCCCACACTGAAAGTGGCAAACGCGTTAGGGTTATCAGGCAAGGTGGTAGGGTCCAGCCATCGCTCGGGTCTGAACTGCTCCGCGTCTGCGCCCCATATCGGGTGTCGGTTGATACCATACACAGATATAAGGCAAGTTGATCCAGCAGGCAAAGTATAGTTCCCTGAAAGGATAAAATTAGCTTATTATTTTATTATATTTATTATTTATATATATATTTTTTTTATTATTTCTATTTTTTTATTAGTTGTATCTTTAGCCTAGTGATCCTGAGCGCGACTGCTACACTAGAGGTCCTTGGTTCGATTCACAAGTCGAACAAAGAACGAAATTCTAAATAGCAGTTTGGAGTTTGGGATTTGTACTCGATTAATTGCAATAGGCTCGCTCCCTATTACATGAAACCAAAACATACTCAATACTCAATTCGTTTATTGCACTCCACATACCGGCAAACTGTGTACATTAGTACGCCTCTGCCTAACTGTTCGCGCAATACAGGCGTGACGGTATGTTATATTATGTAAGGTACCTCATTAGTCTAGTGGTTGTCAGTGTGACTGCTGTGCCAGAGATCCTGAATACGAGGCCGAAGTCAAGCAAAGTGTTATTAGGATTTTCTATGAAATAGTAAGTAGTACCTCGGATAAGCTTGGCTCCTATTACATGGAACCTAAACAAAAGTACCGGCGAATTGTGAGTGTACCTTAGTACACTTTTGCCTAACCCCTCGGGGAATACAGGTGTGATGGCGTGAATACAGAAAAAATAGCCATTACTGTTTCACATAACATAACGCGAAACAGTAGTAGCGATAATTATGATATGTTTTTAAAATTTGCCAATATTTTTGGATCAGCTTTTAAATCAACGGTTGAGTATTTTGCAGCTCACACCTGACGGAAGGAATGCGCATACGTCATTTGTCAGAGTAAAGACATTTAAATCTTAGAAAGAATTATATGTTTATTTGGCCAAAGCAAAGGAAAACAAACAATTACAATAACAGCAGGTAACACAGTACAAGTGAGTAGTGGGTCCATATTGTTTTCCGGCCCGACCAAATAGGCATCCAGGTTCAGCTATTGTTAAGCTAAGTTACGCTGTTTTTCACCTGGACCCATCGTTTCCTTAATGCTAACACTACAATTACTTAAATTAGCCTTTAGAATGTCTGTGTCCCAGTGTTTGGAAAAGCTCTCGGATAGCAAAAAGATTAGGCGGCGGTGAAGGGCGGGGCTGTCCTGAATAATATAATGACGTCCAAAAAGAACTACCTAGTAGCTGTTCTATCTTGAAAAAATTATTTTGACATTGAAATAAAACTATTTTTAACGGATTTTATCGCGTTGTATTAATATTATTTAATTCCCGACGTTTCGGACTCTTTACAGCATCCATGGTCACGGGCAGACTAAACGAATCCGTAAAAAATATATTTTATTTCAATGTCTATTATTCGCGGTAGTGTCAGAAACCAGTAAATTATTTTGACTTGAAAAAAGCAAAGATTAGCTTGTATGGCTTAATAGAAGAACATTATAGAAGAGGAATAAATGCAGTAAATAATACATACTTAGCTGAACATCCGAGCAAATGCTCCTGGCGATTACGGGTCCAGGAGGGTATAACCTTAAACTCTCCTTTAATACTGCATCCAAATACACTAGTTTTGGTATATCATCTTTCGTTAAATCTCTGTCTTGGCTACCAAGTACTGTTTGTAACCTGTAGAATGAATAGAAAATCAGTAAATTGTGACTAGGCTGCCTAAAGGCCCTTTGTTTTGTTTTTTTTTTTTAGTTTAGTAAGGAAAATCCTTATGGAACTTCTGCCACCTGGTGAGGTGAACGGCGGCAAGGTATGTCAGACTAGTACCGACTGAAAGACTTGCCTTCGCTTGATCTATACCCACGGTCAGGGGTTGGTGCCATTCACGACCATGACCGGCCACAAGAGGTCCAGCGAACGATGGTCCACAGACTATCGTTCGCTGGACCTCTTCGAAAATGAGCCCTTGCTTCGCATCCTATTCTAAAGCATACGTGTGGCAAGCACGCGCTTCCTACTGATCATGCTATATAAAGCAAGATTGCAATGGCGCTTGATGATGATTGATCCAACATCAAACAGTCAGGGCTCATTGGTCATACCTACCTCATTGGTTTAGAGGTTGTAGGCGCGACTGCTGAGTGTAAGATCCTACGTTCGATTACCGGCTTGAGTAAATCGTGCCCGATTAATTACAATAATGTAATGGTCCAAGGCCCGATTGCTATACTAGAGGTCCAGGGTTCGATTTCCAGGATGAGCAAAGTGTTATTTAGTTTCTTTATGAAATTCTTCGCTCTTCCCTCTTTGACATTAAAACTAAATATACCGGCGAACTGAGGGACTGAAGTTGTAATTTTATAGTTCACCTCCTTCTAACCATTAATGGGAATACAGGCGTGAAGGTATGATATGTTAATGGAAATAGGCTCGCTACCTATTACCTGGGTCCTAAAATATACCGGCAAACTGTCTGCACACTTGCGCCCAAACCTTCATGGGATCGAAATGCCTTTTATGTATAATGCAATAAAATATTTTAAAAAAGGACTGTAGGACTGGAATGTAATGAGTGAAAGAGATTAAGTATTATGACTGATAAGGGGTGAGGGAGATAACGAATGAATACGAATGTATGATTTGATGACGTGAATGATTTAAAAGGATTGACAGATGACAGATAACAGTTGACGGTTGAATGATAGGAATAGATGACGGAGAGGTGTAAGAGGACGATCAGAGAGTGAAGACGTTGTGTTATAAAAGACGAAAATAAACTGAAGACAATTTTATTTTAGTAAAGGAAAAATTCAATCGCGGGCAGGATTCGAACCTGCGTCTTCTGGTTTGATATACCAGACGCTCTGACCACTAAGCCACCGCGAACCCCACCCGCCTGATTGAAATTTGCCTTCACATTCTGAGTTTACGTCATAAGGTGACGTTGGCGACATCTATTGAGAAGCTAGTTACATTGTTTCTCAACCGACATGACTTACTTTACAGTTAGTTCGATATCGTACGATGCCACCTTAACTTTTTTTAACTATCTTTTTGTGTGTTTTTTTTTTTGCATTTTCCATGATAAGATTATAAAGTTATTTTAGTAAAGGAAAAATTCAATCGCGGGCAGGATTCGAACGTCGTCGTAAGGTGACTAAATGTAAAGTGAATAAACTGCTAAAAATCCTTACTCTTGGTAAATTCTTTCTTGAACATCTGGATAGGATCCTATAAGTACTAAAGTGTAAGTCATAGCGATGGCTGTTGTGTCGTAAGCAGCAAATACTATAGTATTCAAGTGTTCCCTGATCTCTTCATCTGTGAAGGCATCTTGCTTGTCAGCTAAATCCAGCATTTGGTTTAATAGAGGCTTGAATTTGTCTGAAATATATTAAAATATAATTATCATTATTATTTTTACTTACCTTAAATTGCAAAATCCATGCTAATTACTAATATTGATATAATCAATCTGAAGAGTTTGTTTGTTTGGTTGAACGCTCGAACGAATCAGATTTCCTGAGATTTGATCTCAGGAAATCTGATTAAAAAAAATCTTTATGCATTTGATAGCTAAATTTTTGAGGTAAGTTATAGGGTACTTAACATTACTCTACGTCCTACAGAGGCGAAGTAGAAACGTTTTTCGCGGATGAAATCGCATGGAACAGCTACTTAAAAATAAAAATGGGAGGGTTCCGATTGGTGCAATGGTCGAGCGATAGGCTTCTGAGCTACGGGTTGTTGGCTCAATCCATGCACGGAATAATTATTTGTACGACTTGCAGATATATTTCCCGGGCTCTGGGTGTTTGTGTAGTGTTAGGTGTAAAATCACTCAGGATACAGGAAAAATTCCTGATCCTGAGTGATCCTGAGTGAATCGTGGAACCAAGAGGTATATACTATATGTAGATTTTTAATTGAAAAAATTCTTGAACCACCATGAAATTAGAAACTGAAAAATGTATTCTATGTGATATTAGATGGATAACTACGCCGAGCAGGATCATAGAAGGAGGACTAGTTTTTTTGAGTAATAAAGTAGGTACTTGTGGCGCGTGAGTGGATAAAGGAATCATGCCCTAAAATACTTACCTTTTTCAACCGACTTAAAAAATGAGGAGGATCTCAATTCGACTATATATTTTTTTGTACGTTTGTTACGCGATTATTTTGTCAATTATGAACCAATTTTGATAATTCTTTTTTTGATCGGTATACATACTTCAGATGTGGTCCCATAAAAATTTGGTCAAGATCTGATCACAAAATTTAGAATAAACTGACAATAACACGTAACGACCGAGTAAACGATAACATCGTCTAGGTATACGTAAAAATTTTACTCGCTACCAAAAATGTTGGTATTAAATATTTTATTAGAAAAAGTAAAACCGCCTTCAAAAACATAACAAAATAATGTTACGTGCGAAACAGTTTCGGTAGTCAGTGGCGAAATCAAAAGATCCGATACTTCCGAAATTGTTTCGCATATAACATTATCATTTTATGTTTCTGAAGGCGGTTTTACTTTTTCTTAAAATTTATCAACCTGTCTTTTTGTTTATCCACCTATATAATATACTACAGGTCATGTGTATAGAAAAAGGTAATAATGTATAAAGTAAGTACCTGACGTTGATTTCTCGTCGGTCTCCAAAACGTTTGCCTTCATTTCCATTTTTCGTTTACTGATTACCTAAAACATTATAAATTGTAACGTTTCTCAAATTATAATAATATATTAGGGAAGTTTTAGTGAGGCCCAGATGAAGATAGCGGAACGAATTACTGGACTTGTGGAACCGTGAGATAAGTATTTGTACCGCAGTGATATAAACCGGGCTGATAATGATAAACAGTGCATCGATTTATTGATTTATTTCTCTACATAGGGAAACTAACAGCTACAAATCCTTACTAATATTATACACGTAAAAGTTTGTAAGTATGGTTGTGTGGATGTTTGTTACTCTTTGACACTGGAACGCAGTAAAATTTTGCACACAGATTATAGCCTGGAATAATACAAAGGCTACTTTTTTACCAGGTGGAACCCAATCCACGCAGACAGAGTCGCGGGCAGAATCTATAATGAAATAAATTGAAAAGGTAAACAGCAGTAAACCAATTATAGGTTTCACGAATAGTAGTAGAAAATTTAGACGAAAATTCTAGAACTCTCAATAGTAGAACAATTACGATTACTATGATTAAAACAAAACTAGTTACTGAAAAACTTAAAGTTAAGAACGTTCTTTGCCGTACTGCTTTTATAATAAATGGATTCAAGTGACGATTCCTGGCATATTTTATTGAAATCAATGCTTGCTCGAGCAATCTATGAATTCTGTAATCTGAAGAAGGAAAAGAATTGATTTAAGGGGATTATATCATTAATATTTACCGCATTCATTATGTTATTGGTGATTTTAGTCAGCTTGTCCTGTCTGTTTTTCAAAGAGCTCCAACTAAATGTGTAAGACGAATGCAACCAGATCTTCTGAATTCTTTCCACAATCAAACTAATTAAATGCTCCGTTGTTAAGATGTAGTTTTTGTCTAGCATATTCTGTTCATGTTTATTTAAACCTAGAGAGGTTCCTGTAAGAAAGAGAGCGAATAAGTACCGAGTAGAGTTTAGACGGGAAAAAGTAAAGTGCACTTTATCGGTTTTATATTATTTTTCAAAACTTGTGATTCTCCGAAGCTTAATGTTAGTTAGCCATTAAGTGTTCGTGAACGTGTGTGGCAAATTATACAAAATTGAAATTCGTGGCTTTTGTGTTCACTCTTAAACTCTATCGTAGCCTTAGTGAAGTTTCCACTGTTTTACTGGGGATTATTCTGTATACTTGACACTGGCAAACACAAAAAAAGTGGCGCCATATAATTTATTCCCATGACGGGAACTAACAAATATTACTTGTTTACTCCTTATACTTGACACTGGCAAGTACACAAAAAGTGTGGCGCCATATCCCATGACGGGATTTAAAAGAAAATAACTGCCTGCACGACTGAGTACAGAGGTCTCTGCACATTTTTTTTGTTGCAGACATTTAGGTCTCAACCTAATTATTTGTCAAAATAATTATTTCGCAAATATTATGTATAATCTTAGAATAGCTTCTCTTGTTTGATTCATCTCTCGTGTATTTCTCAAAAGAGTTAGACAGAGGTGTACTAATGTACACCCACAGTTTGCCGGCAAGTATGTTTAGATCCCATGTAATAGGGGGCGAACCTAAACCTGTACGTTTTCAATTTACGGCAGGTTCCGTTAGTAGATTTGCTGTCGTTGATAGGATTTTGACATTACTTGTATGCATCTTACTTTTTTTTATATCACTAAGGTGGCAAACAAGTATACGGCCTACCTGATCGTAAGCAGTTACCGTAGCTTGTAGACGCTTGCAATACCAGGGTTATCACTCGTGCGTTGCCAACCCTGTAAATTAAGAATCTGGCGGACCGAATTTTTATTACAAACGTAATACCGAAATAAATTGTAATTCAAACACAATATAATCAAATTCCGTTATTATACTGATTCCGATACTGTTAATCAAGGTTCCTACTCTACCATTTCGTCCAAAATACTTCACTGGAAATAAATGTAAGGGAATGCAATTTTTGATAACTTTACCAAGTTTGGAACGATTTTCCGGTCTTTTATTTCCAGTGAAGCAGTAGTAGACGATATAATACCGTAGGAACCTACATTAACGGTATCCAAATCCGAATATTAACATAATTTGATAAAATATTGTCTGGATTACGATTTATTTCGGTATTACGTTTTGGTGGGCGATTCAATCCACGATCAATCCCCCCCCCCCTTCCCCTAAGGAGAAATATTTGGGTTGGCAGCATAGGAGACGATAACGTGATGCTTATCCTATCTGCAAACACAACGCTACCTAGCGGAGCTCAGGCGAATGTCGAAATCCTATCTCTAATAAGCAAATCTACTGACAGATTTGGTAGAAATCGGTCGTTAATCTGTTGATCGGCATCCCCTCTAAAAACTCATAAATGATAATATTATGTTATAACTAGTATGTACAGTCAACAGCACATCAAGTAACCATAGACTGTCAAATTTCCCCAATGGATAATTAACTCTATTATTTGGAGATTAAATTAAAAATTGATTGAAGAAATTTGACAGTTTTGGATACCATGATGTGCCATATCTACGTACGTGTGCTTATTTAT
Organism: Acronicta aceris; assembly: GCA_910591435.1. Classification (NCBI taxonomy): domain Eukaryota; kingdom Metazoa; phylum Arthropoda; class Insecta; order Lepidoptera; family Noctuidae; genus Acronicta; species Acronicta aceris. The sequence continues at coordinate 5,055,356 of OU342780.1, read as the reverse complement.
TTAATTCAAACATTGAAAATACTTACGACAAACAGTTTTCAGTACATTATTGATCAAGTATCTACGCACATTAAACGGGTCTTTATCGACTTCTGTAGCTAGTAAAGAGACTAGATTCCTAGCCTGCACGTTATACTCAGACACAAATGTATTCAGTACTTGTTGGCCGAAGGCTGGATTTAACAGCCTTCGATGAAGCTTCCATGTTGATACTAGAAATAAAATAATAGATTAAAACTAGTTCCAGCAACATTACATTCTCAGGGTAGAACATTACTACGGGTATGAACTTAATATGAATTAATGTAGAGGGATTGCTTAATATGGCCTTGTGGCTAGAAAACAATTCATCTAAATCAATTAATTTACAATCCGTAGTAATTCCTTAGCAATTTAGTAAAATTTATACGGATGAAAATAAAAAGCTTTTCTTTAATAATATGATCCTTAAAAACAGGCCATTTTACCCCCACAGATATCAAAATAATGATAAACGATAACAAGTATTAAGAGCTGGTTGATGGGTATCCGAAATTGACAAACAGAAAATTGTATGAATACTAGAAGGACTATAATATCCAGTTTTTAATTAACCTTATAAATTATGATTTACAGAAAATGGTTAAAAAGCTACATAAAGTTTTAAATATATTCGTTACTTACAACTGGCTGTGACCAATCCATTATTAAACATTTCCTTCGCAAAACTGTACAAATAAGGTTTTTCCAGGCATTTGTTGGCTAATATAACACTTTCATCTGGGTCTGTTAATACTAAAACAGAAAGTGTAAAAAGTGAGTTGATAAGCGCGTCATCTTTACCATCTTTTTTTCTTTATAAAACAAATAATGAAATAATTACCTATTTACCCTTCTTAGTTACATTTGCTACCTGATGTTGGTTATTTTATTGTGTTGCAAGTACAAATATTTATTATTACAATCGTAAAGAGTGATTACCATTTATTTGATAATGTTATTATATGCTTACAATTATATACTAATTATATTGTTATGCGCATGTGACAGACTGAAAGTTAATAACATTTTTTTTTTATGGGATAGGAGGGCAAACGACCAAACGGATCACTTGATGGTAAACAATTACCGCCGCCCATCGACACCCGCAACACCAAAAGAGGAGTCACAAGTGCGTTGCCGACCTTTAAAAGAGGATTGGGCCTCCGGTAACCTCATTCACTCGGCGAAACACAACGTAGGCGTTGTTTAACGCCAATTTTCTGTGAGGCCGTGGTATCACTCCGGTCGAGCTGGCTCATTCGTGTCGAAGCATGGCTCTCCCACGTGTCATGTCTCGTAACATAGTTGTTTCATTGTTTCTTGTTGGCAAATAAGGCCAATTGAGTTTAAATTAGGCACCTAGCATTCCGCGGAGGAATGAAACCTCGCTCCCGTAACTCCAGCAAATACCTAGTGGTGATGCGAAACACCCGTGAGGTTTTAGTCAGTAGGTAACCCACTCTAGGTGGAGTACAACACACCATCCGCCACCTGGCGGAAGTCCCTGAGAATTCTCACATAAAAAAGAGCCACTTAGCATTTAACTTATGAAACATACATATTGCATTAGTCCAGATGGTATTTAGAAATATTTAATTATTATATTCAATATTCAATAGCAATTCGCGACTTCCCAATCAATGAAGAGACGTGAATCTTCCTGGCGAATCAGGACGACGAGAGCCGTCATCAAATAGGAAAGGTAAAGAAGATGAGATAGAACAAATACATAATTTAGCTTTTATGATAATCATAATTAAGCTTAGAGTCCGGCGGACCAAATTTCTCTTACAAAGGTTACGAAATAAATTGTAATTTAAAAACAATTTAGTCGAATTCTATTATTGTTCGGATTCCAATACCGTTAATCTAGGTTCCTACTTTACCATTTCGTCCAAAATAAATGGATGGAAATAAATGTAAGCGAATGCAATTTTTGGTAACTTTACCAAGTTGGGAACGATTTTCCGGACTTTTATTTACAATGAAGTAGTAGTAGACGAAATAATACCGTAGGAATCTAGATTAACGGTATCCAAATCCGAATATTAACACAATTTGATAGAATATTGTCTGGATTACGATTTATTTTGGTGTTATGTTTTTTTTGGCAATTCAAGCTCCGCCGGACTCTTTAAATGTTTTTTTTTTATCGGATAAGAGGGTAATCGAGCAGACAGTCCGCCGCTCATGGACACCCGCATTACCATAGTCACAAGTGGTTTGCCGACCTTATAAAAGGGGATTGGGCCTCCGGTATCGTCACTCACTCGGCGAAACACAACGTAAGCGTTCTTTAATGCCGGTTTTCTGTGAGGCCGTAGTATCACTCTGGTCGAACCGGCCCATTCGTGCCGAAGCACGGGTCTCCCACGTAACAAATGGATGAATGAATGTATATTTTACTATGTCATACCTACACTTTTCCGTCAAGTCGCGTGAGATAAAACAATAGTTCTAAAGAAATAGTTTCCAGTGCGTGTGTATGACCAGTATATGAAATTGGAAGAATAATATTAAGAATACGAATAAGATTTAATAATTACAATTTTTTTTTTGGCAATGGCACCTACTGTGACGAACTAAATAGCAGCGCATAAAACACAGTTTTTGACGAGTCAAAGGGATATCCAAAACAACATACCATATGCAAGATGTGGGCCGAGGCGTATCTCAACGATGTCACCATTCTTCAAGGAGTAGTTAAACAGGTTTCGTTCGAAGTCCCAAAAATCTGGATGGAATTCAAAATTAGGTCTGACTTTAATAAAAACAGGCTTAAAACTACTTATCCAAATCCGTTCAGCCGTTTTGCGTGTTTGAGCATAAACTATGATATAATCGTACATACATACCTAAACTACAATCAAAACATGTAACTTTTTTATTTTTTATATTTTTTTTTCATGTAAAATCTCAGTCCCGGTCCCAGTAGGGATCCCTGTAGAACCCCGCTAGGAACATGAACTCAGCTTGAAATATAATTATTTAAGATTACCGCCTGAGACCTTTATATGATTTAAACCATCTGAGCAAGTCACCATGTATGCCTATATTTTGTAACTCGATTAATAGTGTGCAATGGTCAATATACCGATACCTCAAAAAGCCATGCTGAAACGGGCTGTAGGAGTCCTTTACTTCACTTTTCGATCCTTTCTTATGGATAGGTGTGACGTAGGCTGACTTCCAAAGTGAAGGGACAGTGCAAGACGATAGAGATTTTTCAAATAAAAGCGAGATAGGTTCTACGATGGTTGAAACACAACAAGTGAGAAATTTGGTCGATATATTATCGGGGCCTTATTTTATATTTATATTTTACTATTAGTAGGCCTCATTAACCTAGTGGTGCTAAGTGCAACAGCGATACTAGAGGTCCTGGGTTTGATTCCCAAATCGGGCAAAGTGTTATTGGGTTTTTATAATTGCAAATACGGCCTTTACTTAAACAAAGTTTTGCAGAAAACTATTACTACAGATATAAATGTTTTTCTACAAATGCCGCTTTTATTGAATCCACAGTCCATATATATTCACATGAAAATTCTCAAAGCATTATTGTTAGAGGGATTGCTAAATGTGCCCCAAGCCTAAAAAGGCCCGTTAAGCAGCAATTCACAATAAATATTATGTGGCCCTTTTAGGACCGCAGTTTAAAATTTCGTTCAACTTAAAAATAGCGATAATTACTCACGCCATGGCAGAATAAGATTTGATTACGCCCAGGTATTCTCTTCTCGTGACAGCTAGTTACGTCATTGGTTCCCATTGACGTCATCGTTTGATATAATACCACTATCTATATACCTACTTATAATAAAATTGTAACTGGCTGATATCTGTACATTATATATATTAAAGAGAAACTAATATGGGGCGTCTTTAATAGAGCAACAGAAGCCATAATATCAATTTTTATAATTTTTGTCTGTCTGTATGATTGTATGCGCATCACGCAAAAACTACTGCATGGAATTGAATGCAGTTTTCGCAGATGTATTGCTAGAGGTCTAATTTAAAATCTGCCTAAACCGATTCTAGGCGGCGTATCAAGATGTATGTTAATCTTTTTGGGACATAAATAAATTAGCCGAGCAAAGTGTAGGTAATTTTTCACTTAATTACTTCTTTAGTGGAAATTTCAATTAGTTATTTTATACAGTTTACTTTTTGATTAAATAGACGAATAACACGAGACAAGAATAGTTTGGCTGATCGCAAAATTGTGACGTCACTGCTAGCCTGGGAAAAGAATACCTGTTAGGAAACGTACCCGTACTGTCTTACCCGTTCAGGGGGGAAGGAGTTCTTCAAAATACCACGGTTGGTCACGCGGGCCAGGGAAATTCTTAGGTCTTCGTCACGTAGTTAATACACTGTAGGAAAATCTCGCGGTTTTTCGAGCGACACTCAAATTATGGCGCGGAACATTAAGCGCTTTTTAATCACAGCTATAGTAACGAGTAATTTTTTTTTTAGCTTTCGTTTGCATATAAATATTTATTACCATATTTATGAATAACTATGTAAAAGTGGAGGTAAACATTTGTAAAAAAGGGGTCACGTAGTATGGGTACGTTCCCTTATCCTTATACTCACGCAAAGAATCTCCAATAAGCATATGAGCGTGTCCTATTAACGGTAGCACACCAGGAAAAACTGGGGGGGTTGGATGGCGCGGTTTAAACCACAACCACACAGCGTACACCGCGCACCATAATAATAACAACACTACAAGGAACATGGTAAGTTGCACCGGCAAGTCGGTTGCATATGAAAGTTTTATTGACACTGCTGTATTTATATTAAGGACAATGAGCGATGAACATGTCGTGACGTGTATGCTAATGTTATTGTGGGTTTTATGTTTGTTCGTTGGTTTTATAGTTTTGATAGAGGACTACCCGTATAATGCATTGGAATGCCTCTTTACCCGACTATGAAAACAGGAAGGGTAATGAGTTTAACAGTCTATGTATGTATCGTATGGATGTTCGATCCCAGCTCAAAAACTACTCATCAGATTTTAACAAATGTGGTGTCGATTGGTTCGTCTTTGCAGTAAGATACTTATAGGCTATAAATTTTATGAAAAAACAAGACAATATAGCCTGCAAAACACGAAAAAGGGGACAGATTTTTTTTTTATTCGATTTTAATAAATGAGGTGCTGTAAGATTTGTATTGATCCCCAGAGTATCCATGCGGTATATTATATTCCAAGAAATCCATTATCCAGTGTAGAAACAGTACCATTATTTATTTAGAAACGAAATAATTTCTATTAATTCTATATAATATTAATACTTATAGTATCGAAAGAAATACTCAGAAAGTGGTATTCATGGACACAGCCCGAATCGTTAGGTAGTTTCTATCTCTGAAGCCCTGACCGCCGGTAGCTTAGATCCTGCTCCCGGTACTGGTGGGCTATTTGCTATATTTTAAATGTTTTCACTTACGCGAATATAAGACATTGAAATAAAACTAGTTTTTCGGATTTTATCGCGTTGTATTGATATTATTTAATTCAAGAAAAGGAAGAAGAAAAGGATCTGAAACGTCGGGAATTAAATAGAAATATCGAGTTTTACGTTAACCTTAATTAGATATTGAAAAATAATTATTGCAACGAATAATAAAGTATTCTGATGCCGAAATAGTTATATATTTATCTCTATATATTTAATTGTACGAGTATGTTTGAACTTCATGATTATTGGTATTGGCCAGTATTGGCATATAATATTGGAAAAAACATTGTTGTTTTCCAATTACATGTATTTATGTAATTAAGTCAAAGTTCTAGGTAAACTTAATGTAGTGTTTAAATTATCCCGCGCTTAAGCACAAATCATAAAGGATTTAGTTCTGGGTCCCCATACAACTAAGTAGGCACCTAACATACGTATTTATGTTAGGTGATGATGAACGAAAGTAACTGTCAGTCTGTTGCGCCTTCACGCCTAAACCAATGTTGATGAATCTTGATAGAGAGATAAATTGGTCCTTGGAGAACGACATAGGCTACCTGTTGCCTTAAAAAGCCCTTTAGCATGCAAGTGAAACCGCTAGCAACAGCTAGACCGAATATTTTAAATGCGCAATTAACTCTCAATAAAATGCCTAAACCGCTGAATGGATTTTGATAAAATTAGGCAAGGAGATAGGTTGCATCCTGAAGAAGGACATGGTAGACGAGTGAAACCGCCGGCTGCAGCTAGTAGTGAATGAAGTTAGCATGAGCCACCAAAAAGTGTCAATTAAAAACAAGAGTTTATAAAAAATAAAACCCGATTAAGAAAAAATTCAACTACCGGTATAAAACAAGACAAGTTTTCTATCTCCACGAATAGTGATAACCAGTTTATAGGCGTAGTAGTACAAAATAAAAAACCAGTCTAGTCTCAGTTTCGTAAATGTCAAATGGTGTAATAAGCATCTGTTATATCTTATTCTATTTATGGGTAATTAATTAATACCAATCTATCCACATACTTTTATTTATTTAAAATGCAAAATTGCAAGCTTAACACACACACTAAAACACAGGCATAGACACACGGTGGCGGGCGTCAATAGTGCTGTCCCGCTTTTCCAGTGTTGTATTACTTACTAATAGTTTAACTAATACTATGACACTCTTCCCTACTTTTTTTTTTTTTTTTTTTACATTCTAACTACCTAATAGTGCAAATGTTGTCCACACTCCAATAGTTGGTTGACATGTCGTTTCCATGTAAGACCATCCACTTCAACTGTATAAGTTACACCCGGAACTATGATTTCAATAATTTTACCAAGAGACCACTTCTTTTTGTGTTTTCTTTGATCTTTAACCATCACCTTCTCCCCGATATTAAAATTTTTGAATCTATCTTTACTGTTTATTGTTTGTTTTATTTGTTCAATATCTGTTTTATCATTTGGGTTTGGTCTTAGCAATGAGAAACGACATCTCAGCTCTCTATTTAACATTAATTTTGCTGGACTCTGCCCAGTTGTTTTGTGCACTGTACTTCTGTAATCAAAAAGAAACAGATTACAAGCATATTCCACTGTGTGATTACTTTCTACGATTTTCACAACATGTGACTTGAATGATTCCACAAACCGCTCCGCTAATCCATTTGTGGATGGATAGTAAGTTGGGGTAAAACTCTGTTTTATACCCACCATTTTGCAAAAATTTTTAAATTCTTCACTAGTCCATGTGGGACCATTGTCAGTAACTAAATGCAATGGGTACCCATATCTCACAAATAAGCTTTTGAACACTTGTATAGTTTTCTGAGCTGTTATGTTGCTCATTACAAATGCTTCTGGCCATTTTGAATATGCATCAATAATTATTAAATACATTTTCGAATACAGTGGTCCTAAAAAATCTGCATGTAACCTATACCACACAGTGGGCGGCTGAGGCCAAACAGTTAATTTTGATTTTTCTGGGTTTTTATGGTTCTGTAAACATATTACACAATTCTTGGTTATATTTGTAATTTCTTTATCCATGTCTGGCCACCAAAAATATGACCTTGATATTTCTTTCATTCGTGTTATGCCTAAGTGACTCTTATGTAATTCTAACATGACTTCATCTCTTATATTCTTTGGAATTATTACCCTATATCCCCATAGTAAACAGTCTTTCTCAATTGTTATTTCATTTTTTCGACTAAAATATGGTTCATATTCCGCACCATGGTCATTTCTTAATGGCCAGCCATCCCTACAATATCTTAAAATGTCACATGTAATTTTATCTTTTTTTGTTTCATTTTGTATAGTTTTCCAATTTAGTGCATCTAAGTTGGATTTATTTATATAGTTAATTGTACTTGTTTCATAAGTATTTTCGATTAGTTCTGAATTTTTTAAATAATTACTTTCACATTTTTCGGTAGTAACTACACGTGACAAGTAATCGGCTGGATTATTTTTAGATTTAATGTGTTGAATTTCATAATCAAATGCACTTAAGAAAATTGACCAATACTGCAAACGCTTTGCTGCCATCTTTGGTATACCATATTTTGGTCCTAGTATTTTAGCTAATGCTTCATTATCTGTTTGAAGAATAAATTTATTGCCAAATAAATACTCATAGAATTTATTTACCCCAAATATGATAGCATATGCTTCTTTTTCTAAGATTGGGTACTTCATTTGTGTTTCATTAAGCTTTTTACTAGCAAATGCTACTGGTTTTACTATATTATTTTTATCTTTTATTGACAGTATAGCAGCAACACCACAATCTGCTGAATCACAAGTTAATATTATAATTGAATCCATATTGAAATGTGATAAAGATGATGTGTTTGCAAGTGCTTTTTTTATTTCTTGAAATGAATTATCACACTCCCCTGTCCACTGAAATTTCTTATTTTTTAAACAATTGTAAAGTGGTTTTAGTGTCATTGCCATGTTCTGTAAAAACCTATTGTAGTAATTTATTTTACCTAAAAATGATCTAAGCATCTTAGTATTTTGTGGTCGTGGTAATGACAGTAATGGCTCAATTTTGCTTTTAATTATTTTTATACCCGTTTTATTCACTTCAAATCCAAAAACATCCAGCTTTTCTTCAAAAAACTTACATTTATTTATTTTTAATTTTCATCCAGATTCTTTTAATCTTTGTAGTACCATTTTTACTTTTTCATTGGTATCTAATAATGTTTTTCCACTAACATATATATTATCTATGTAAACAATTATGTCTAAGTTACTTAATTTTTGTGTAATCAATCGTTGGAATGAACCTGGCCCAGTGTTCACACCAAATGGTAAGTACAAATACTTGAATATTCCCTCTTCTGTCACTATTGTAACTAGTTTTTGAGAGTTAGCATCTAATGGTGCTTGTAAATATGCTTCTCGCAAATCCAATTCACAAAAATAACTATTTCCTTGTAATTGCATCAATATTTTATCTATAGTTGGAAGGGGGTAGTGATCAATTTTCAAGTATTTGTTTATAGTTATACGATAATCACCACATAAACGAACAGTTCCATCAGGTTTCAACACGGGTACCACTGGAGTACCCCACTCAGAATATTCTATAGGCATGATACGTTTATTCTCCACTAATCTATGTATTTCCTCTTTAACTTTATCTTTTAATGCAAATGGAACGGTTCTAACAGGTAAAAATATTGGTTTAACTCCAGATTCAATTTCTAAATGGATTGGCTCTCCTTTGAATGACCCCATGCCTGGTTCAAAAACTTCTTTAAATTCATTTTGTAGGTGTTCAGTTAATGTTTCTTTAGAATAGGTTATGTTTTTATAATTTTTTTGTTCGAATTTTGGAGGCCTTCATTGTAATATGGAGAGCCAGTCCTTCCCAATTATCATAGGTAAACCTTCTTTTACAACAAATAACCTTTGTTTACCTGCTTTTACTGATTCATACATTATAGTTAAGTTTTCAATTATTCCTAAAGGTGTTGAAGTTGTTTGGTCAAAATTTGTAAAAATTACATTTTTTTCTTTAATTTCCAAATTGGGAAAATATTGTTCCTTATCAGCTAGAGTGATTGTACTTACATCTGCTCCAGTGTCAATTTCAAACTCTAATACTTGTCCATTTACAGATACCTTTAGTATAGCAGGTGGAATTTTGTTTTTATCACTGAAATAAAAAATATCAAAACATTCGGTGTCTTCTACTTTGTCCTCTGCAGTTGTCTCCATTTCATCATTTTCTATAGTTTCTACAAGATTTATCTTCTTTACTCTTATTTCTTTATTTCTTCGACACATTTTATAAATATGACCTTTGTTTCCACATTCACTACAAAATTTTTCACGCAGAAAACATTGTTGTTTCATATGTCCATTTTTCCCACAGCAAAAACATGTCATACCTTGGTTTTTTATTGATGTTGCCTTCGGTTGATAACTACTGTTTTTATTTCTTGTGACATTATTTTCCTGTAATTTGAACATCTGTGACTTCTCTTCCTGTTTCTCTTTATTATATACTAAGTTATAAGCAGTTTCAGCTGTTTTTCCAATGCTTATCAATCTTTCCAGGGGTTTATCGGCTTGTTTTAATAATTCAAATTTAACAGAATCACAATGGGACCCATTTAGAAGTCTTTCTTTTAACTCATCATTTAAACTTGTGAAATTGCAATTTTTTTGATAATTTTTTTAGTTCTACCATGTACTGGTCAATATTTTCTGTTGATTTTTGACATCTCTTTCGAAACTCAGCTTGGTGTAGTGCATAATTTTGAACAGGGTGATAGTACTTTTTAAGTTTTTCACAAATATCCACATATTTTACCTGGACTGGAGGTGTAGGAGTACATAATGTAGTTAATAAATCATAAACTTTCGTATTTAACTTCGTAATTAAAATGGGCACCTTCTTTTCCTCAGGTATGTCATTTACTAGTAGGAAACATTCGAATTGTTGCTGATATGCATTCCAGTTTTCACCTGCGAACACTTCCAGTGTACTTATTATTGTTGTTGTCATGATTAATTGATCTTTTATTTGACCTTTCTCCACGACTTTACGTAGGTATTCTCTAACCTCACTTATGTTACAATATTCACTCGAAAACACTGTTCTGTTTTCTAAACTATTTGCGATTTCTATCAGTTCTACTTTTGTTTTTGTTTGAATCCAAGATTTCTTTCCTTCTTTAATAAATTTTCTTATTTCATCCATGTGCGTACGTGGACGCCGCTTCGCTTTTGTTTTGAGAAGGTACTCAAAACACACTAATCGTAAGGTTCTTTCGTTCTCGTCGCCAAATTGGTATATCTTATTCTATTTATGGGTAATTAATTAATACCAATCTATCCACATACTTTTATTTATTTAAAATGCAAAATTGCAAGCTTAACACACACACTAAAACACAGGCATAGACACACGGTGGCGGGCGTCAATAGTGCTGTCCCGCTTTTCCAGTGTTGTATTACTTACTAATAGTTTAACTAATACTATGACAGCATCCAATTAAAACAAAAATTAAAAAACAACGCCAACCGCATAGAACCAGTTCCTTTGATTATTACTCTGAAGGATTTGATTTTATTATTACGCAAGTAGTTATTACGCATTCATGACATTGAAACTGGATCGCATTAATATTTAAAAATATAATGAAGAGCCAGCTAACTTACGGCTGGTCCCAATAACAAATCCGTAGATAGATTTGCTTTTTGACATCACTTGTATGTACCTTATGGCATGGATCACTCCAAAAGCCTATAATATATTATATTATATAATAAATATATATTATATAATATATATTAATTAAAGCCTATAATAAAAAGAACACACGCCTTTTACTATCACTGAGCAAGAACAATCTGCGCTTTTGTTACAAGAGCTTTAACAGGACATTGTTGTTTAAACAAGCACATGTTCAAACTAAGGTTGAGCGATACGCAAACCTGTCGACGCTGTGAGGAGGCTGATGCAACGCCACTTCACCTTCTTGGGGAATGCGGATCGCTAATACACAAGCGTAGTGTTCATGTAGGGAAACACACCTTAATAACACATTTTACGTGGGAGAGCCATGCTTCGGCACGAATGGGCCGGCTCGACCGGAGTGATACCACGGCCTCACAGAAGACCGGCGTTAAACAACGCTTACGTTGTGTTTCGCCGAGTGAGTGAGGTTACCGGCGGCCCAATCCCCTTTTAAAAGGTCGGCAACGCACTCGTGACTCCTCTGGTGTTGCGGGTGTCCATGGGCGGCGGCTATCGCTTACCATCAGGCGATCCGTCTGCTCGTTTTCCCTCCTATCCCATAAAAAAAATAAAAAAAGATTTTTTTAGTAAAACAATAAAAAGTCGATCGAAAAAAAATCCACAGGGCATGAGGGGTGTTAAGGGGTCTGAAAGGCTAGCAGATGACCCCTTCAGTTCTCCATTTCAATTTGGCACACGATGCACCAAACACCCTGTATAACTCCAAATGTTAGATACGTCCTTTTGCCGGAATGAGGAAAAAAAGACGAATCATCTGATCATTTTTTTATTTCATTTAGTTTAGAATTTCCCACAATAAATAAGAACTCATCTCAATTATCATTTTATAGTTTAATTAAGACGAAAGGTAAATATTTTTTATTTATTTATTTATTTATGCACACTAATAATACAAAATAGTAAAATAAAACTTAGGACTACTACGTACAAAGGTATTGCTTATCTCTGTAGAAATCTCATCCAGCAGACCTGCGAGAGGAGAGTTTAAACAAGAAATGTAGACAGAAGTGTGAAAATAATAGTAATAATAAGATAAATACTATATATACAAGTAAACACGTAACCAATTATAAGACATCATACACATATGATATAAATACATTTAATACATACACAATAATATAATAAATAAACAAAATTACACAAATAAGTAAAATAACAACATACATACGTACATACATACCTACATACAAAACCTAGTACAAAATAAAAAGTTGCAAACATAATGAGTTCAAGGTGCAGAAAGATAATGTTCTTTGACTCGTTTCTTTAATATTGAAACAGTTTTTTCTCCGTTTTTAGTTTTTGTTAGATACGTCTTTCTTATTATCGGGGGCAGAGTAGTGTAGTTTAAGATTTCATTATCTTAATCATAGTTTTAAACATCTGCATTCTTAATTTTATAATAAAGTTAATGACATTCTAATCATTTTCAAATATTCTGTTCCGTAAGCAAAACCAGGATATATAGACGTAGTAATCTAACACAATTCTTATCAGCAATTAGCGATTAATTTATCTAAAGTAAAGTTCAAGTCTAGGTCGCAAATTAAAATAAGTATGCTATTGTAATAAAAATCTCTACAATGCAAAACAAAGTCGGGTTTATTACAAAACTTACATATAACTCAAAAACTGCTGGACTGATTTCCATGGATTTTATTTTGTTGGATTTGTATCCACCCCAAAATAGCAGAATAATTAAATTAAATTAATAATTCAATTAAAACATCGAAAAAAATCACGAAAAAGAAAATTATGACGAAAATTTACCGGGTACGGATTGACAGATTTGACAGAAACAAAGACACGGATATGGTTTCGGTAAGGCGAAACAGCATACAACGGCGGCGTTCTATGTATAGTCCGAACTCTTCCTAAGCTGCTGGTGTGACTTTGATTAATTTTTTTGTGTGCCTTCATGTGGTCCCTGGATGGTTAAGATTCACAATTTGAGCCGGTAGGTGGTACCGTAATCGGGTTCTACGATTTTTTTATTTCCAGTGCAAGACAACGTTTGCCGGGTCTGCTAGTATTGCTATATATAAAAGAAGAACCCGACTGATTGACTGATTGACTGACTGACCTACTGACTGACTGACTGACTGACTGACGTATCAATGCACAGCCGAAACTACAGGAGCTGGATCCCTGATAGTTTGCATGCTGGTTCCTTTTGCACTGTAGACGAGCACTAAGAAAGGATTTTTGGAAATTCAACCCCTTAAGTGGTGAAAAGGGGGTGAAAGGTTTTATGGAAGTCCCACACACTACCATGCGTTTGACATACACATACACACACACACATATTTAATAAACGATGACATCGTCAAGATTGTGTACAGCTGTCATTCGCTGTTTACATTTTGGTAATTGTTTTCTTCCTTATAAACTAGACTTAACACATTTTATGATATGAAACCTCCATGGTGTAGGTACAGTGGGCTCAGTATATTTTAGAAACGAAAATTACCTAAGTACGCAGGCAAAGCTGCGCACGGGAAGTCTAATTTTATGTAAAGCAATATGACTGCAATATAAAATAAAATACGAACATACTTCCGATGTATAATTAAATCCTACACGTGTTAGGTCTTACTCGTACTTTATTTTGTTATTAATTTAAATAATAAGACATATTATTTATTACTACATACATAATCAACCCAATTTGACGACACGTTTGGCGTAGCGGTTGAGCGATCGGCTACTGCGTCACGTGTTGTGGGTTCGATCCCCACACGAAGCAAACTTTTGTATGATCTACAGGTCGTTGCTTCGGGTCTGGGCGTTTGTGTATGTGAGAATTTGTGTTTGTAAACGCACCCACGACACAGGAGAAAATCCTAGTGTGGGGCAACGTTTTAAAAAAAAAAAAAAAAATTTGTCCCGTTACTGGGCACGGTCTCGTCTCAGAATGAGAGGGATTAGGCTATAGTCCGCCACGCTGGCCTAGTGCGGGTTGGCAGACTTCATATGCCGTCGAGAAAATCTCTCAGGCATGCAGGTTTTCTCACGATGTTTTCCTTCACCGTTTAAGCGCGTGGTAATTAACATTAATACGCACGTTACTTTGAAAAGTCATAGGTGCGTGCCTTAGATTCGAACTCGAGGCCTTTGACTTGGTAGTTCAACGGTCACATCACTAGGCTATCACGGCTATTATTATTAATGTGACGTTGTCCACTTAGAGTACCTGTCTGAATAGCACCTGCGCGAATAGCACCTAACCTAGTCCAGGAAGAGCACCTACCAATATTTTTGGCAGGTGCTCTTCCAAAAATATTGGTAGGTAGGTCGACAGCACATCATGGTATTCAAATCTGTCAAATTTCTGCAATATATTTTCAATTTAATCTCCAAATAAGTAATAGAGTTTAATATTCATTGGACAAGTTTTTAAAAATATAACTCTGTCCGACCATTTTTAATGTTAACACACAACCAAAGTTTCATCGCAACAGGATGAGTGGTTTAGAAATGCATAGAGGACAAACAAACACATTTTTTTTACGTGGAAGAGCCGGCACGAATGGGCCGGCTCGACCAGAGTGATACCACGGCCTCACAGAAAACCGGCGTCAAAACCGCTTACGTTGTGTTCCGCCGAGTGAGTGAGGTTACTGGATACAAATGCGTTGCCCCCTTTTAAAAGGCGGCCAACGCACTTGTGACTCCTCTGGTGATGCGGGTGTCCATGAGCGGCGGTAATCGCTTACGATCTGGCGATCCGCCTATCCCATAAAAAAAAAACTTTTTCAACTTCAAAAAGGATGAGGTTCTCAATTCGACGGTATGTTTGTTACGTCATTATTCCGTTAATTATATTATGAACCGATTTTAATGATTCTTTTTGTGATCGGTAGGTAGTCCCATAAATAAAGAAGAATAAAGACTAGGTATTTACTAACGATGTACCTATGAGATAAATCTCTCTCTGAGACTTATGCGATTAGTAGATATATTGAAACAATACTACGGATTTTTCTTCGGAGATTCCTTTTATGCGTTTACCTAGTTTAGCATAGAAAAAAGTTAGTTCTAATAAATCTTTGATGGATGGCGCTACGGCTAGCGATTTTTTATTGAAGTTCGTGTAAAACTAATTCAGAATAAATAAGATTAGATCCTGAAAATATATCTATTTATTTTATTTTGTAAGAAAATAAATTAAACGGCTCTTAAATCAAATAATCCACAATTTTAAAATTTTGGATATTAATGTTTGTACTGCTATTATTATTAGATGGCGTGGTTTGCATTTTCAGAGTTTTTGGAGTTGTCTGGTAGAAGTCGCGTGCATTCGATCAAAGGCCTGTATTTTTCAATGATGTGATCTCATTTATTCCAACGGTACGAAATCCACTGCTAGCCAGAGGTACCGGGTTCGATTCCCAGTTCGAGCAGTGTTATTGAGTTTTTCTATGAAATTCTCAGTAACAGCTCGAAGTTTGGATTTGTGCCTGGTTAATGGCAATAGGCTCGCCCCTTATTACATTGGACCTTTAAGCGTGGCTATGCTACGTTAGTAGGTACACCTCAGCCTAACCCTTCGGGGAATACAGACGTGATAGCAAGTACCTACTTATGTAAAAAAAAAGAGTAAGTATCTCTGTGACAAATCATTGTTTTAAATATAATATGTAGGTATGTTTTTTAAAAAGAAATATGCTCACGTCATTATTATATTCTTATTACAATACATAAATATACATATTTACCGTTTTGTTTCATATTATAAATGAACTTACTTAGATCAGAATTAAAGCAAAATAAATATCCAATGACGTCAATTGTACGTCAGGTAAGTCTGATTGTACGTCAGTTTTTGTTTTTTATTCTTGATATGCTTACGCTCTACGAAGGAGCGCGCTTGCCTAGAAGAAACCGATATCAAGCTACGTTAGTTTTAAAGCCCAGCAAACATCTTGAGCAAAGAAGACGATGGAGCGTGCTTGCTTAGAAGAAACCAATACCGAGCTAGGTTAGTTATAGAGCCCGGCAAACATCTTGAGCAAAGAAGACGATGGAGCGCGCTTGCCTAGAAGAAACCAATACCGAGCTAGGTTAGTTATAGAGCCCGGCAAACATCTTGAGCAAAGAAGACGATGGAGCGCGCTTGCCTAGAAGAAACCAATACCGAGCTAGATTAGTTATAGAGCCCAGCAAACATCTTGAGCAAAGAAGATGATGGAGCGCGCTTGCCTAGACGAAACCGATACCGAGTTACGTTAGATAAAGAGCCTGGTAAACATCTTGAGCAAAAATACGATGAACTGAACTGAAAATGCTGAACGCGGTGGAACAGCGCTGAATTCTATCTATAGCATTTGCGTGACAATAAAAACATATTTCTCGTCATTTTATACCTGTTTGCCGCGAAAACTGAATATACGCGGAAAGCTGAAGGGATGCGTACGCATTTTCATACAAAATCATTGTATTCTATGGACAAAAGCTGAACAGAGCTGAATAAGTGTGGTTAGTTCTTAAGCCCCTCTGCTGCGACAAGGCGAGAAGCCCTGGGGGGGAGTTATTTTTTAACTAATTTACGTATTAATTACCGCATTCATCCAACATCTAAATTACATAGAAATGTAAATGATTATCAAAAATAACAGAGCAGTAATTAACCTTAAAATATGTATAATTTGTGCCCAGACAGCAATATATTTACGTATTAAAACAATTATAGACTGCCTCATTAGGCTAGTGGTCCCAAGCGCGACTGTTACGCTAGAGGTCCTGGGTTCGATGCCCAGGTCGAGGAAAGTGTTATTGGGTTTTTCTATGAAATTCTCAGTAGCAGTTCGGAGTCTGGATTTGTGCCCGGTTAATAGCAATAGGCTCGCCCTATTACATGGGACCTAAACATACCGGCGAACTGTGGGTGTACATTAGTACGCCCCTGCCTAACCCTTCCGGGAATACAGGCGTGATGGTATGTTAAAACAATTATACGACTAATTGCCGTGACTATCAGGGAATGGGAAAGTGTTCTATTGATTATTATTTAACTTACTAGCTTTTTATATGTGGTTTCGCCCACATCCCAAAGGGTGTCGACAACAGAGCTACCTAAGGTGTTTAACTATAGCTAAAAACTCTCAATGCGACACCAAAAGTACATAAAATATTAAAATGTTTTTGTGATATTTTTTTTGCATTTAACATGCTAAAATTATAAAGTTATTTTAGTAAAGGAAAAACGTCACCTTATGACGTAAATTCAGAATATGAAGGCCAATTTTGATCTAGCGGGTGGGACTCGCGGTGGCTTAGAGGTCAGAACGCAGGTTTGAATCCTGACCGCGATTGAATTTTTCTTTTACTAAAATAATATTAAAATCGGTCAAACCGTTTTGCGGGAGAAGAATTACGAACACACTTGCGCGGCAGACTCGGGGTCGTCAGTCGCCCTAGGGGAGGGTCCAACATTGGACGTCCGCGGTGGGATCGCGGAGCATGCGAGAGCGATTCCCGTGATCCCACTATTATGCGGAGGGTGGCAGTGGTCACCACCACTGCCAACCATGGACACCTGCAACATCGTCATAGCGATGACTACTTACCATCAGGTGGCTCTTCTGCTCGTTTGCCGACCTAATCATTAAAAAAAAAACATTGTCGATTGAGATGGTGCCACTAACGGCCAGTTTCTATTTCAAATCTGTCAGTAGATTTGCTTACTAGAGATAGAATTTTGACATAAGCTCCATACAGCTACTGTCACAATCCTATCACTAGTAAGCAAATCTAATGACGGATAGGATATAGAAACCGGCCGTAAATAGATAATTATTCTAATCTTTCTATTTATCTTATTTATTATTTTATTTATTATTATTATTTATTATATACTTTATTGTACACCAAATTAAACATAGGACAGGACATATTGACACAAAAAACATACAATGGGTGGCCTCAATTTTAGTTAGTTATTTAGGTTTTTGTAAGTTATTATCTAATAATACTTTATTTGTGTATATTTTAAATATATAATTATGATGTTGTGAGTAAGAAATTACAGTTACAAGGCAAAATCTATTGTTTTTGCATACCGATTTAGTTATGTGATTCATTATAATTAACTTGGTAGTTTGTAGTTTATACATATTCTTTTAGAATCGAATGAGAAAGAGGCTTAACTAATCCCGGCTCAGACGTCACGGAGCCCTGCCCATGTTGACTATGGCATTGTTACTAATTATTAAATTTAAAAAATCTAGTTATTTTAGTGAAGGAAAAAGTCAATCGCGGGCAAGACTCGAATCTGCGTCTTTTGGTTCTCTAAGTCACCGCGAGTCCCACCCGCTAGATCGAAATTTGTCTATACATTCTGAATTAAAAAAAAAAACAAAAACAAACAATTTACGTCATAAAATAACCGTCATATAAGTAATCAACAAAATCTCTTTTTCTGCTAAAATGAAAAAAAACATTATTTACCTAGGTACGTAAAAATATTGAGTTTTTCTAACAATTTCTAAATAGTTCGGAGTTTCGTCTTGGCCCCCTATTACAAGGGACCTAAACATAGGTACCGGCGAACTGTGGGTGTACATTAGTATACCTCTGCCTAACCCTTCGGGGAATACAGTCGTGTTATGTTATTTACCTACGTACTTATGAAATACGTCATATTTACGAAAATTTAAATTTATTTCTCTACTTAAGTCCTTCATGTACTAGTGAAACCTCAGGCAATACTATAAGATAAAATTATCATCGGGCACTAGAATATTGTCGTAGCATTTTAAAGGACCTAACAGAATTTTTCCCCTTTTGGGGACGGGTTAGAAGAATACTGTTCCTCACTGCCATTCGCATAGGCATCTCGTAAGAGCCGAGAAAATATTTGACTTGCTCGGTGGTAGGACCTCTCAGGGTCCGACTGGCTGGCGACCACCCTTACGTCGGAGTCTGTCGTAAAGCACCTTGGTCAGTGTACCGATCTTTGCGCGTAAGAGCCAGTTCCCTCTCGGTTGCGGCAGCGGTCCCCTGTCAGTCTGCAGTCCGTCGGGGCTCTTAAAGCTCTGCAACGCATCAGCAACTCCTCTGGTGTTGTAGGTGTCCATGGGCGGTGATGACTACATACCATCATGTGGCTCGTCTGCTCGTTTGCCGACCTAATCAATAAAAAAAAGAAATGCAGGTGAGGATAAAAACTAAACAAAGAAACCAAACAACTAATATCAAAGATACTTTCACGAATCCTTCTGTAAATAACTGTTATCTTTTTAATTAAATAAACGTCATCATAATACCAGTGAAACAATGCAAAATATAATAATTACATTAGCCTGATGATAATAATCAGTTTAGAATACACAATAAAAAAAATATTACTTACCATAATTATAATTCTCACACAATTACGTAGAAAAATTGCAACACAATTTATCAATTAAATTGCTGTGGGAGAAATTCTTAAATTAAATTGTCATTAAGAAAAATAAAGTTTCAACAGGTGAATCTTTTTTTCGTGATTATCGTAAGGTCATTGATTCGAGGGAACCTTGAGTAAGGGAATTCAATATTGTGACGTCTGTACCTAAGAGGTTTAATAATTGAGACGGCGAATTTGCTTAGGAATAAAAACTATGTAATCAAATGTACAATAGCACAATATTTGCCCAACAAAGTACTGAAAATAATATGTATATTCAAATCTTATTTGTACTGAAATCGCACTATCATCAGCCACAGGTTTATTGTTACTAATAAGGCTGATATTATTTGACTAAGTATGTTTCGAATTCATACATTTTGTGAAAGCTTATTAAGATAAGGAACGAAATAATTAAGGTTAATTTGTAAAAATTGAAAGAATAAAGACAGCAATATATTGTAACTTGGCACACGAGTCGTTATAGCCAATGGTCCCACAGGTAAACGTCACAGATTATTTTTAGAACTGCAGTCAGTCGGGAAATATTATTTAGTATTAGATAATAAAAACATCCATGACATTTCTAGCATCATCATGGAAGTCTCACCGGAAGCTATTAAGTCCAGCGTTTAATAAGCAAGTTTTGAAAAAAATTGTCAGAAAACATTTATTTATATATTTTAATAAATATGTACCTATGTATAATTTTATGATGAACTTCTGTCTGTATATACCTACTATCTTATTAAGGTTTCGCACGTCTGACGTCATTACGTCGACGCCGGCTATAGCTAAAAATCAGACACTGCAACTGACTTATGAGAGATGGCCGTTTTTGCGTGGGTGTGACGCATGTATATTATAGGTTCCATTTTTTGGTTAATTTTCCGTGCGTCATGTCGACGTAAATAGAAGTATTTTCTTTCTAACATAACGCTCAAGCTAGAAATCTTGTACCTCAACTAGCAAGTAAAGTGGGAAAAGATCCGTTTGATATTCTACCATTCTTGATCAACATCGTATTAAAAACAGTGTTTAACAAGTGTTAACATAACATACCATCACGCCTTTATTCCCCGAAGGGTTAGGCAGAGGCGTACTAATGTACACCCACAGTTCGCCGGTATGTTTAGGTCCCATGTAATAGGGGGCGAGCCTATTGCCATTAATCGGGCACAAATCCAGACTCCGAGCTGCTACTGAGAATTTCATAGAAAAACTCAATAACACTTTGCTAGACCTGGGGATCGAACCCAGGACCTCTAGGGTAGCAGTCGCGCTTGGGACCACTAGACTAATGAGGCAGAGTAACAAGTGTTCATTTGTTTTATTTTGTGTGGGGCTAAAATCGCCACTTCTGATGAATCACTATTTATAATTACACGTGGCTCCACAACGAGCTATTATGTCCATTACAAGCTGACCTCGCATTGTGTAGGCTTACTAGCTGTTCCCTGCGGTTTCACCTGCTAAAAATGCCGGGACTTTCATACAAACTTTGCCCCCGTTTTTCAACCGCTTAGGGGTAGAATTTCGAAAATTCCTTTTTTATCGGATGCCTACGTCGTACAAAGAACACACCCTCCAAGTTTCAGGTCTCTACAATCAGCGGCTTAGGCTGTGCGTTGATCCGTCAGTCAGTCATTCGGGATAAAGCATTTTATATGTATAGATTGCTAGCTGTCCTGAAACTATCATTTTTTTAACATAATTATTTTTTATAGCTTTAAAAAAATAATAAATCATATTAAAATAAACTGCGCACGTTAATGCTATAAAAATAATGTATTTTCGTACGATCCAGTGATAGCCTTGTGTTATGACCGTTGGACTGTCAAGTCAAAGGTCTCGAGTTCGAATCCAAGACACGTACCTCTGACATTTCGAAGTCATGTGCGTATTAAATAGTTCATTATCACGCGCTTAAAAGATGAAGGAAAACATCGTGAGAAAACCTGCATGCCTGAGAGATTCTCGATGGCGTGTGAAGTCTGCCAACCCGCACTAGGCCAGCGTGGTGGACTATAGCCTAATGCCTCTCATTCATATCGCATCCATGGTAACGTGTAGACTAATGTACGATTTACAGCTACCGGCGCGCTACGTCAGAGCGCACTTCCTACGCAATAGAGGAAATTGAAGTGTCTTTACAGCAATTAAAGTTTATAGTCGCATGCAACTTATACACATGGCTCAGCGCACATTTTGTGACTGCCGATCGTCCATTCGGCCGCATATAAACTTTATTTTTACTGTAATAACACTTTAATTTCCTTTACTTCGTAGAAAGTGCGCTCCGTCGCGCGCCGGTCGTTATAAATCGGACTTAAGGTGTTATTAGGACGTCCAACACCTTGTCTACATGTAACCATGTAAAGAGTAAAGGGTCCAAAACGTTGAGAATTAAATGACGTCAATATAACTAAATAATTGTAATTGTATTTCAATGGAGGATAGCATTGGTATGGATGATTGGCCTTTAAAGCAGGGGTTCGCAACCAGTGGTCCGCGGACCACTAGTGGTCCCCAAGACCTAAAACATGGTCCGCGAAAGGTCTTAAAGTTTTGTATTCATAATAAAAGTTTTGATTAAAGTTTAATTTCAGATTGACACATTTAATCTTACATAAACGTTGTGGTCCCTGCTGACAACAATTAAATCAAAGTGGTCCCTGGTAAAAAAGGCTGAGTGCCGCTACTTTAAAGTAAGGATTTTTGATAGGGATGTGTAATGTTACTATAGTTGTTCAATTTATTAAAGGGCATTTGTCTGAAGGATTTGAAAATAATTAATGTGCCTTAACCTGTCAAGAAAAAATTAGCATACAATATAAAAACAACTGTGGAAAATGAAAATGTGGTATGCGCTTCCCGAGTTAGTCTTCCCCGATAGATATAATCTGGGCGTCTTTAAATCACGAGTGAATCGGTTTCTTCTTGCCAAGCGCGCTCCATCGTAGATCGCAGTGTCGCTTAACATCAGACCAACTGGAGATAAAGTGTAAGCCCATCAAGAATAAAAAAGACCGGAGGGTGACCTTTAATGGAGAATTATTGAGGTTTATCTGTTCACTATACGGTTTTATATCAAGATTGTAACCGTAGCTATACGGTTCCATATCACGATTGTAACCGTAGCAACAAATTTCCTTTGTTTAAAAATAAATGAAACAGCGCCTACACAATCTTGTCATTATTGGACCAACAGTCAATTCACGCTTATTATAACCGTGCGTAATTGCAGGCGTTTACCAGAATACGATCCAACAAAGACAATTAATTCATGTCTGACGGTACCTATAACGGTCATGGTATGGAAAGGGGAAGGGGGCATGGGCCTCTAAGAATGAATGAGTTACTTTTCAAATGACACATCTACACTGATGATCAAGTGTACCTAGCATCTCCGTCGGAGGGGGAAAGTTGGCAACAATGATAATTTATTGATACTTTTAGAAATAGGGAAACAAAAGAGAATATAAGTAAGGTGATAGTTATGGTTTTCGAAAGGGGTTGAAATTATGACAGTTTGCAATTTTCTTACTTTCATTATTTTGTTATGTGGCAAAAAAGCGACAGGCGAAATAGTTTGGTTTGTATACCTTGGCTCTATAATTACAAGCGATGATAAGCACGGGAGCGACATGAAAGGAAAGTTAGTTCTGGTAATCAGGTGAATAGGTTGCTTTCATGGAAAGACGAAAATTATCCGAAAAGGTTCGGCGCCGCCCATTAGGGCCGTGTTCGCTCCGACATTAATAATAATGAAATTATACTTATTTCTGAAAGTAGATCTTTAGAAGCACTTTTACAAGGCAATGGTAATTTTAGATATGACGTCGGCATTTCCTAACTAAAGATCTCTGAGAAGAAACACCGAAATAGACTCAGAGAATCATGGTCTCTCTATTTTAAAGACCAAACATAGTATGAATACTTGTATGCCAGCGGTATAATGCAGGGCAATGTCTGAAATGGCCTTTTGATTAAAGAACCATAGCGACTGACACAAAGTTATTTTAGTGAAGGAAAAATTCAATCGCGGGCAGGATTTTCCTTCACTAAAATAACTTTATAATCTTAGCATGGAAAATGCAAAAAAAAACACAAAAAGATAGTTGACTGAAATATTTTAAGGAGAGAATGTTGGCTGTGGCAGAGGAGGAGGAGTTTTGAGAAGTAAGTGAGATGTAACTTTAAAATATAGAGTGAGAAAAATAAACAACGCGGTAGAGAGTGGGACCGTTTTGCAGTGAAAGAAGATGGATTGAGGAAGTTAATATGGTTTAGATGGCGTAGAGGTGGCAAATAATGAAAGTGTTGGATGGGGCTGAACTCGGTGAACGGACTACAATAAAATTATGAACGTTCTCCAATACGGCCAGCATTTTGACGACATCAAACCGACAATAGCGATTACGCATGAGGACGCTAATGAATATAATATATTAAGCATGTAATCTACATTCAAGTGGTGTATCAAGATAATAAGCAAGTGGAAATCTTTCGTCTATGGAAGAAAATAGGGATGCATATAATAACCTTAAATTAAAATAATTTCGCAAACTGTGGTAGGTAATATTAAAAAACGGAAATTGTATTGTTGGCAGGTTCGTGGCTAAGACAACCATTCTGATTGATCCATCTGAGAGTAAAGTTACCCCTTTCCGGTCTGGTAATACAGAATTTTGAGAGAGAAACACAGGATGACACAATTAGGGTAAGCACTTACCGAGATTCTTTGAGTGGGACTAGGACTACCTAGTGTGTGGACTACCACAAATTTACAGTCGCTAAACGAGCTATGGAGCGGCGCTACTCGGAATTTCTTAAGAGGATAAGATTCGTGACGGGATTATCTGGAACAGAATACAAGTGATTGGCTGTAGTGTTACTAGAGGACCGAGGGTCACTGATGCTGACAAATCCTTGAGTGGAAGAATATTAGAACAATAAAAGAAATGCTAGATAGATGTTCCTTAGGAATGGATGCGGAGGATGGAGGATCGAATGTTACGGTAACTTTGAGGAAGCCTATCCTCAGCCATGGGTACGATTTGATGGACTTTAAAGCTAAAGAGCAAATAAATTGCACTCCTTCATGATATGAATGAAGTTAACCGCAATCGTAGTAGGCACATATGTTTAGCTTTATCTGCAAATGATTAATGGCTTAAGATACAACAGAATGTGGGTCATTGGAAAACATATTTGCGCTGTATGTACTTCTTGTTGTAATTATTTGTTAATATATAATTAGTGATAGGATTTTAACTTTGAAATTAATCATAGCAATAACAATTTTTCTAGTTGTTTTGTAAGGAAAATTTTAGTGCGCAGCAAAAGAATAGATGTTGTATGTTTTTTAAAAAATGATGCGAATAAACAAAGTCTTCAGTGTGCGTCTGTCTACCCAAGCGAAACTGGGGCGGGTCGCTGGTAATATATAAAAATGTTCAGTCGGATGAATAAGAACTCATAGTATAATGTTTGGGCTGGTGTTGATTATAATATGCTGTGCAGTGGCCAGTGTGTGGTCGCGGGTAAGGCCGCGACGGTCCTCGCCTCCTGTGTATCCCGGTGCATTGCCACTCATAGGTCATGCACACCTATCCATTGGTCTCGCGGCAAATCGTAAGTAATTATTTTTTTAATGACGCCATACAAAGGAGAACGTTCACAATGTGACTGTATTTGTTTGTGTGTTTATGTTATACGATGTCTTCGTCGATTAGAAATCGATTTTTTTCTGGATAAAACATCATTCCGAGATAATTATATATAGTTGGTTGGTCCGACCATCGGTTCTGAAGATAAAATTATTTAAGTCTGTTTTCTTTCCTTAAAAAGTTAGTAAATTATTTTAATTTATTATTAAAAAATGTTCCAATGCTTTTATTTGAAAATTTTAATTCATTATTTTAAATGTGTTTTTAAAAGAAGTGATTTTTTAAATCGTTCATCGTATAACCATAATTGTTGGTCCGATTTGAAAAAGCTCAGAAATAAATATAAAGATTAAAAACTACGCATTCAGTTACTTTTTTTGAATTGCTTATTCAAAAATAAATAGACGCTTACCGTAATTGGTGTAGTTTATATAAAATTAATTTATTAATGAATAAACATATTTTTTATTTAAATTATTTTAAATATTAGATACCTACATAATTTTTAAATCTCTCGAAAGCTTGATATTTTATTGTTTTTGATGACACAGTTTCCAGTTGATTTTTAATGAAAGTTTAATTAGATATAAATTCGACCCGAGGCAATATTTTTCTTTCGTAATTGTGTATAACGTCTGAAATAAAGTGAATATTAATAATATTTTATCTTCAGTAAAACCACAATAAGATTATTCTAGACTGCTTAGAATTGATATTGCGTGAGAAGGGAGTTAAATAAATATTCCATTCAAATAGGGCGTTTTTCATTAACATTAATCAGTATTCACAACATATTTATGTATAAAAGTTCAAAAATAAGTTTTAAGTAGGTAATTAGGTATAAAATAATATATAAAATATACATAATATACGAATAAACCTACACTACTACGTAATTATATTACTAGCAAGTTTTAGTTACTTTTTTATGTTTTTTATAGTGGTAATTAATCAATATTATTGATATAGCTCGGTATGTCGGACTCGTACCTCTTTTCTTTATCCCGTGCGGAAATCCTCATGGATACCCTACGGTTATGTCGGACTCCTACCGACTAAAACCACACGGTGGCCATTTCTCGCACATTTATGAGGAGGGCTCTGAGATCTCCAAACGGAACACTACCATGAGCCCTCCTGTGCAAATTCAAACAAATTTTCCCGCCGACGGTGGGGGAAGTATCAATTCGCCCTATCTGGGCTGGGCACCAAGGCGGTTTCCTCTTTGGCGCCTTCCTCTCAGAGCAGGGTCGGACTTCTCTCGATCCCGCTTTGCTGCCTCCTTCTGAAGCGTGACACTTTCGCACTCGTATCTACCGACTAAAAACGCGTTTTTACAAGTTATGGTCATGCAATTGAGGCTGCTAATCCACCGTTCGCTGGACCACTTTAACCTTTTGACGGCCACAGTTATGTATAGACTACAAATCAAAATGAGCCCAACACGCTACGGTCACGACTAGGTGACAGATTTCTAAAGGAAATTTGGAGCTTGCCGCCGAGTGAACTCTTCTTCTGTTTTTTTTTTATGGGATAGGGGGCAAACGAGTGGACGGATTGCTTGATGGTAAGCGATTACCGCCGCCAGACGAGTACAAGTGCGTTGCCGGCCTTTTAAAAGGGAGTACGTTCTTTTCTTGAAGGTTTTTGTTTTGAAGTGGCGGTCAAAAGCTCAAAGGGGGAGGCCCCGCCTTGCATACTAAACGAACGCGTGCGTGTGGCAACCATGCGTGCCGCCTACTGGTGCCCGGTGCTTCTATGTACTGCGAATCGGGGAAGAGGTGGACAATTGTTTTTCCCTCTCCACCGCCCCTTTTGTAAGCATGTTATGCTCGCAGTAGTAGGTGGCGGCTTCCCATACGCTCGCGCTCCCGACTATGGATCGAGTTATTGCCAGAAGCGAGAATGAAAAATTGCGAACCTGCGAAAATGTCACATAAAATCTGCCATGTTGAATTTAATATAGTCACAAATAACTGGCGAAGTAACTATTGCATAAAATTATAAATTATTTTTTAAAATACTAGGAGGTACATGCAGGCACAGATGAGCATAAAGACAGCCAGTTAATATCATAATCCTTCTTTGGTAGTCCTGTAAAAATTGATTAATGACATACTGCCATTCCATTTCAGATTTCTGGGAGCTTGAAAAAAATATATATGATTTCTGTTCAAAGAATGGCGGAGTAGCCCAGATACTTATTCGTCTGAAGCCTGTATACGGTAAGTTGCGAAACATTCATCATCATATCAGCCGTAAGACGTCCACAGCTGAACAAAGTCATAGATAGACTTCCATAAGCACCGGTTATATGCTGTCAGCATCCAATGACTCCCTGCGATCTTTGCCAGGTCGTCTGTACATCTCGTTGGAGGTCGTTCGACTCTCGTGCTTAATCTCCACTCAAGAAACTTTACCACCAGACATTATATTTAAAAAAATTGTGAAATTATTCGAACCTACTTACAGTTAATAAGCCAATACGTTTCAATCAATATTTTAAAATGTTAGGATATTTGCTGTACATTTGACTAACCACAGTTGGTCTCTGCCATTACGGTTACGGTTTGTTTACGCTCGAAAACATAAAATTAAAAACAAAGAAAATAAATAATATTTTCTTTACTTAGGTTAAATTAAAAACATATTTTATAATTAAGTAAAATATAAGTACCCTTAATAACACTGTGAGAATGTTTAAGATCTGCAGAGAATTCTGCCCATTGTGTTGGATGTCGCACGAACATTGTTTATATTATGTTTAATGTGAGGACACGTTTGACGTCAACAGCAGCCTACTAGGCTGGTGGAGTGGAGAACGCGACTCGACAACGTAGTGTAGGACATCCTCCGGCAAGATAAAGTTATGATTTGCGAAAGGGGCTCGCGGAAGCTGGATGCAACAAGCCGAGGACACGGTACGAGTTTCTAGTCAGTACGAGTCCGACATACTCGGCCGCCCCCCAGATGGCAGACGATCGATGAGAATTTTCCGTGCTAAAAAAAGCCTACTAGCCTGACCGATCGGCTTCTGCATCCAGGGTGGGGGTTCCCCACACGGAAGAAATATATATATATAACCTAGAGCTAGTGGTTCAGGGTCTCAGTGTTTGTGTAAGCACTCGTTATACAGGATATAATCATAGAGTAACAAAACAAAGACATATTAAATTACAATATATTTAGAATTTCATTAAATAAATATCTTATGCAAAAATGCTACTACAGCCTACAAGAGTTTTTCGAAGACAAGAAAAAATACAACCCATCACCACCACAACACAATAAGTAACATTACATTATAAAATATACAAAATCTATACTTATAATAAATCTGTAGAGAGGTCAATTCTGTACATGAAATATATTTCCAAAATAACTATCAGCCGGTGATTAGTGATCGATACTGACGCCAAAAATGCAATCAGTAAAATTTTTGTCTGTCTGTCTGTCTGTCTGTCTGTCTGTCTGTCTGTCTGTCTGTCTGTCTGTCTGTCTGTATGTTCGTTATAGAAA
Source organism: Acronicta aceris (assembly GCA_910591435.1). NCBI lineage: Eukaryota > Metazoa > Arthropoda > Insecta > Lepidoptera > Noctuidae > Acronicta > Acronicta aceris. Next base: position 5,026,495 of record OU342780.1, on the reverse strand, counting down.
CAAAAACCACTCGACGGATTTCAACGAAACTTGGTACAATTGTTCTTCATACTCCTGGGCAGGTTATAGTATACTTTTCATCACGCTACGATCAATAGGAGCAGAGCAGTGAATTGTGGTGGAACAGTGGTTTCAAGCTATAAAACATCACGCTACAACCCTTAGGAACGGGGCAACGCAGGTGAAACCGCGGGCGAAGAACTAGGGAACAAAGTAACTATTCCACGCGGACGAAGTCGCTGGCAAAAGCTAGTATTAAATAAAATAAAAGCAAAATAATAATTGTACACCTACTAATAGTAATAACTGTACCTATAAGCAATTAGATATTATATATATTTTATCTTTATTCAATTGTAATTATAAATACTTAATAATAATAATATCTATATTGTTATCTAATCATAAGTACCTACCTAATTACATTTAGATTATTAAATTTGCAGCGCCCTTGCAGGGTTTCTTATTGACACACATTATTGTAACTTGTAACATCCTAATTACATATGAAAGCAATAAAGATTTGAATTTGAATTTGAAACATAGGGGCAATTTTGGCTTTGGCAATTGACTTCCTCTTGTCTATTATACTTACTATAGCTTCTTCTCTTGTTTCAGTTATAACAGACTTAGAGGACTGTCTTGTAGTGGCTAATAATTGTCTCGATAAAGACATCATCATGTACAATTACGTAAAGGAAATGTATAATAGTGGTTTACTCACAGCAGTACGTAAGTACAGTCGACGAGAATTATGAAAAGATTGTTTAATGTGTACCAAATAAAGTCTTATTTAGCTAATATAGTATAATTCTTATTTCTAGCATCATCGTGGAAGCCTCATCGGAAGCTATTAGCTCCGGCGTTTAGTCAACAAGTACTAAACACATTTGTTAGTGAACACAACACTCAGGCTAAAAGTCTTGTCTCTCAACTAGCTCGTGAAGTAGGAAAAGCCTCGTTTGATGTACAACCGTACTTGATCAACAATTTACTTAAAACTGTCTATAGTAAGTACGCATTAATTTAAATTAGCGGTACCCCATGGTTTGACTTGCATCTTTATAATAGAATATTACCAATTTCTTAAATGACTGCCTCATTAGTCTAGTGGTCCCAAGCGCGACTGCTACACTAGAGGTCCTGGGTTCGATCCCCAGGTCGAGCAAAGTGTTATTGGGTTTTTCTATGAAATTCTCAGTAGCAGCTCGGAGTCTGGATTTGTGCCCGGTGAATGGCTATAGGCTCGCCCCCTATAACATGGGACCTAAACATACCGGCGAACTGTTGGTGTAAATTAAGTACGCCTCTGCCTAACCCTTCGGGGAATACAGGCGTGATGGTATGTTATGTTCTTAAGACAAATGGTAGCTATTGATTTTGATTGATTTCATTGAGATTTTTAATTGAAAATGTTAGCGGTTTAGCTGTAAAAGGGTAGGTAACAGATTAATGGACCAATAGATTGAGTTCCTTTCGCATTTATAATATGTATTCGAATATGATGCATATAATACTGATTTAATGATTAGAGATGAATTTGTGGCGAAGAAATAAGAATCGTATGGTCGAATTAGTTTAACGTGGGAGAGCCATGCTTCGGCACGAATGCGCCGGCTCGACCAGAGTGATACCACTGCCTCACAGAAAACCGGCGTTAAATAACGCTTACGTTGTGTTTCGCCGAGTAAGTGAAGATACCGGAGGCCCAATCTCCTTTTAAACGGCCGGCAACGCACTTGTGACACCTCTGGTGTTGCGGGTGTCCATGGCGGCGGTAATCGCTTACCATCAGGCGATCCGTCTGTTCGTTTGCCCTCCTATCCTATAAAAAAAACAGTCAGTAGATACATTATGGGCCATCTATTTATATCTTCCAGAAGATATAAAAATGCGCAAGCTAAAATTTAATTATTCGAATGATATTTTACAGGAACAACGCTTGGAATTAACACGGAAGAACAAATTGTTAAGAAGTACTCTCATGCAACTGAAAGTTTATTTGCCCTATATCTAGACAGATTTCAAAGAGTATGGTTACATTGCCAATTAATATTCAATATGAGTTCCATGAAGAGAAAACAAGATAAACTTATGAATATAATAAAAAACATAACTAATTCGGTAAGTATATTAATTACTAGCCGCTGTTGCCCGCAGTTTTTACTTACAGCCCAAACGGATTAACTTACTTTATCTTTTTGTGATTTTTTTGCATTTTCCATGCTTGCAGTTAGAAAGGTAAGGTGGCATCGTACGATATCGAACTAACTGTAAAGTAAGTCATGTCGGTTGAGAAACAAGGTAACTTGCTTCTCAATAGATGTCGCCAACGTCACCTTATGACGTAAACTCAGAATGTGAAGGCAAATTTCAATCAGGCGGGTGGGGTTCGCGGTGGCTTAGCGGTCAGAGCGTCTGGTATATCAAACCAGAAGACGCAGGTTCGAATCCTGCCAGCGATTGAATTTTTCCTTTACTAAAATAATAACTTACTATATGTCATGAAACATGCACCTGGGGCCGTATTATAACGTGTTAACGCCATCATTTTAGGTTGTAAGAAAGAGATGAGGCTATATAATATGTAGAGTGGCATCTCTTTCTCACAACCTAAAAAAGAGTTAACACGTTATAATACGGCCCCAGATTTTAAGTTAGACCTATTTCTATACATAGGTGAAAACTGCATTCAATTTCATGCAGTAGTTTTTTGGTTGATGCGCGTACAAACATACTGACAGACAGACAAAATTCTAAAAAAAATATTTTGTTTTCTGTTGCTCTAATAAACTCGACCTGGGAATCGAACCCAGGACCTTTAGCGTAGCAGTCGCGCTTGAGACCATTAGACTATCAAGGCAGTTATGTATGTACATATAACATAATACTAGCGAATTTTAGACGTGTTTTTAATGGGAATTCTTATTTTACACATACATATACATATCAACCCATTACATATACTGTCCCACTGCTGGGCACGGGTCTCCTCTCAGAATGAGAGGGATTAGGCATTAGTCCACCACGCTGGCCTAGTGCGGGTTGGCAGACTTCACACGCCATCGTGACAATCTCGTGAGGAAACCCGCATGCCTGAGAGATGTTTTCCTTCACCGTTTAAGTGCGTGATAATTAACTATTTAATGATGACATGACTTCGAAAAGTCAGAGGTGCGTGCCTTGGATTCGAACTCGAGATCTTTGACTTGGCAGTCCTATGGTCATATCACTTGACTATCACTGCTTTAATAAACATATATTTTATTTTAAACATACAACAGTTAAAAAAAACCTGCCTTAGATAGTACGTCATGTTATTTTAGATAATAATTATTATTATATTTATTTATATTTTTTCAGGTTATCAATGAACGTAAATCAGCTTTGAAACTAAAAAAGAATTTTGAAAGTGACTATGATGCTTCATCAGGTACATTCTATGGTTTTTTTGCCAATATATATATAATCCTTACTAATATTATAAACGTGAAAGTTTGTGAGTATGGATGTATGGATGTGTGGATGTATAGATGTTTGTTACTCTTTCAGGCCAGAACGGCTGAACGGATCTGGATAAAATTTAGCACACAGATAGACTATAGCCTGGAATAACATTTATGCTACTTTTTATCCAGGTCGGACCCAATCCTGAAGTCCACGCAAACAAAGTCGCGGGCAGAAGCTAGTATGATATAATTATCATAATTGTAATAAAGTAGCCTATGTGTTATTCCAGACTATAATCTATCTCTGTGAAAAATGTCATCCAGATCCGTTCAGCCGTTCTGGCGTGAAATAGTAACAAACATTCATACAGCCTAATGCAAGCTGGCAGATTTAACACGCCGTCGATAAAATCTCTTTGGCGTGCAGGTCTCCTCATGATGTTTTTCTGTACATATGACTTCGAAAACGCAGAGTAGCATGCCTTGGTGTAGAACTCGAGACCTTTGTCTTGGCAGTCCAATGGTCAAACCACCACATTTGAGATGCTAATACTTGGCTGCTAAATTCGTCTGAAATATTTTGCTACTATTTTATAGTGTGCCATGACTGTGTTCCGGTTTGAAGCTTAATCTAAACTAATATTATAAAGAGGAAATATTTGTTTGTTTGTATAATCATAAAAACATACCGGCACGCCCGTATTCCCTAAAGGGTTAGGCAAAGGCGTACTAATGTACACCCGTAGTTCGTCGATATGTTTAGGTCCCATGACCTATGCAGGAGGCCAGTCTATTGCCATTAATCAGGCACAAATCCCAAAGCTGCTACTGACAGTTTCATAGAAAAACCCAATAACACACTTTACTCGCCTTGGGAATCGAATTCAGGACCTCTCGCTTATCAGCCGCGCTGAAAACAACTAAGCTAATGAGGCAGGCAATATAATAATAGCCTGTGAAATTATTTACCCTATTTGTTTTTGACACTTACGCGAATATTATACATTGAAATAAAACTACTTTTTTACGGATTTTATCGCGAAACATTAATATGATTTGATTCCCGACGTTTTGGATCTTTTACAGCAACCACGGTCACGGGTTGACTGACATGTTGGATGTCTTAATGTTAAAATTACGGCTACCTTACATTTTTTGTTAATTATTGGTGATCCGAGTCACCCGTGACCTTGGATGCTATAAAGGATCCGAAACGTCGGGAATCAAATATATTATTAATGTAACGCGATAAAATCCGTAAAATGTAGTTTTATTTACCCTATGTTACTAAAAACTGAGATTTTAAGATGAATAATATGTATGCTTATTTGTTTAATCGTTTTCATTCATTCTCTCAACATACCTTTTCGTAAGCATTCATCCTACTGATATTGTAAACGTGAAAGTTTGTTAAGATGTATGGATGTTTGTTACTCAATCACGTCAGAGTGGCTGAACGTATCTGGATGAAATTTGGTACAGATATAGATTGTAGTCTGGAATAGCACCTAGGCATTCTGAAGTCCACGCACATTAAGTAGCGGGCAGAAGCTAGTAATAGAAAGGAAACTAAATATTTTATTTCAGGTAGCTACAAACCGCTGTTAGATCATTTGTTAAGTTTGGCTGACAAGCAAAACGCCTTCACAGATGAAGAAATCAGGGAACACTTGGACACTATCATAGCGGGAGCTTATGATAGCACAACTAAAGCATTAATATTTACTTTGATATTTGTTGGATCAAATCAGGACGTTCAAACAAAAATATATGAAGAGTAAGTTGATGAACTTAATCATCATTATTAACCTACTACACACTATGGTATAAAAACCCTAGTCCGACCCGACAAGGGCATATATATATCCCAATCAATTCTTCTATACCTATAATAAAATTGTAACTGGTCTGTATATTAAAGATATTAAAGAAAAACTAATATGGGGGTCTTTATTAGAGCAACTGAAGCCAAAATAGCAATTTTTATATTTTTTGTCTGTCTGTCTATCTTTCTGTATGGAATTGAATGCAGTTTTCACCGATATATTTCTAGACGTCTAACTTTTTTTTATGGGATAGTGGGACAAATGACCACACGGATCGCCTGATGGTAAGCGTTTACCGCCGTCCATGGACACCCGCAACACTAGAGGAGTCACAAATGCGTTGCCCGCCTTTTAAAAGGGGATTGGGCCTCCGGGAACCTCACTCACTCGACGAAACACAATGTAAGCGTTATTTGACGCCGGTTTTCTGTGAGGCCGTGGTATCACTACGGTCGAGCCGGCCCATTCGTGCCGAAGCATGGCTCTCCCACGTTAAAAATATGGTGCATGTTTCATCTTGATTCGCCACCTAGAATCGGACTTATAGTGTGTTCTACAACTTTCTTTCTATATATCTAGCGTAACTTTTAAGCAATGCTACAACAATGAAGGTTTCCCAAAGTAACAAAAATTAAACCAAATAGACTAGAAATTGGTCAACACACTGGCTTATTGTTCTAGGACATATTGCCATGGTGCAGAAAAGAATAAAAAAAGTTGTTCCTAGCTTTTCTTGATGTGGTTAGACTATGGTTAGACTGAAAGCCATTACAGTCTTACCAAATGCAGTGGACAAAATGTCAAAATATATGATGTGTTCTTCAAATTTATTTAGGCTAGAAACAGTACTTGGAGATGAAGACAGAGATGTGACTAGACATGATCTACCAAAGCTGGTGTATCTGGAAGCAGTGGTTAAAGAGAGTTTGAGATTGTTGCCTCCCGCACCGAGGATTGCCAGAACCAGTCGCAAACCTGTTAAACTAAGTAAGTACTTCCTTATGTCCAACCACATTACTTTATATTCCACTAGCTGTTTCAATACTGGCAATAGGATTGCCCCCTATTACATGAGACCTAAATTTACCGGTGGACTGTGGGTCTATCTACAACAATACTTGTAGCTAACCCTTCGGGGAAAATAGGTGTTATGGTTGATGGAGAACAAACTAATCTATTAATTGGGGGCAGACTATTTCCATATACTGTCATCATTATCATATCATCCAAAAGAAGTCTACTGCTGAACAAAAGCCTCCTTCAAAGACTTCCAGACTGGTTATATGCCTGCATCCAACGGTGAACTTAACATAACATACTGTTACGAGCTGGGGTTCGGGATAAATTAAAAACCACAAATTTCACCGAAATAAACAGTCACTTTATTCACTGCACAAACACACAGAAATCACACGAACTGTCACTATACTAGCACTTGTTACACTGCACTGATAATCACTTGGTACTTCACTTCGATCTTCACTCCGATGTGTCCAAAACTGAACTGCCTTTCCGACGCTGTCGACCATTATTTATATGGGCCACGAAGATTCTGGATTCGAAAAATCTCGATAAATCTCCAGAATGCGACCCGCCCGCATTTTTGAGACAATAGATGTTTACGTCCTTTATTCAACTTGCGAACAATAGATGTTTACCATCGCCATTGTTAATCCTTGACCTTGAGCCCGGTCTCACGCTATTGTGTTTTGTTTGTATTTCTTTTTGTTGCGTGTGCCGCATTCTAGCATATTCCTCTTGTTTGTTTTCTACCTGCTTCATCGATTAATCCAGAATCTCCGTGACCCATCTCCGTCGTCCTAGTTACTCGGCGTAACACTGCCCCCTCCTAAGACATGCTCGTCCCGAGCATTATTACATCCGTGATAACGTGCCAAACGATCCACATGAACGATCTTCGGAGCACCTCTTGGTCCTTTCTGTATCCGGTAGGTCACATCGTTGATCTTAGTCACGACTCGGTAGGGACCGTCCCATTTTGCCTGTAACTTCGGTGACTTTCCTTTGCTGCGTACCGGGTTATGTAGCCACACTAGTGAGCCTTCGTCGAAGCCTTTGTTGTTCATCTTCCACTTCCAAAGCATGGGCCAACGCGTCTTTTAAGGTCTTGTGGTGCCCAAGTCTCACAGCGGCTCTGACTTCTAGGTCACGAATTCCATCGACGAACGCCTGAACTAGATTTCCGTCGATAAGCACAGGTGTGGACTGGTAGGCTTTCCGGACCATCCTTTCGACTTCTAAAGCCCACTGCTGTAGGGTTTCTGCATCGCGCTGTACTCGGTCCTTCAACTGGGCACGAAACACATATTCTAGATGTGCGTCGCCGTATCTTGAGTCCAATGCTTCCAGTAGTTGGTCGTAGGTCATGTCCTTGCCGAGCGCCTCCAGTACAGTTAAAGCCTGGTCGCGGAGGCATAAGGTAAGTGCCGTCTTGGCTTGAGCTTTGTCCCATCCATTTGACTCCACATAAGCTTCAAACTGGAGTTTGTAAGCTGACCATGAAAAGGTTCCATCAAACGGTGGCATTTTAAATCCACGTACTGAGGGGGTCTTGGGAGCAGCAACCAGCGGAGCCACAATTCCGTTGCCTGCCTTTAGATCATTCAACGCCTTTTTCAAGTTTGCAATCTGTTCTTCGGCTTTTGCAAGTCGACTCTCGTGCTGTTCCACCAGCTCCTTCATTGCGCCAAGCTCTTTGCCAAGAGTCCCATGGAGGTCCTTTATGAGGTTCATCTGTTCCTCTTGGCGGCGGGCCTGCTCCTCCTCCCGACGTGCCTGCTCCTCCTTATCTTGCTGCCGCTGTTCCCGTAGCAGGCGTGCCTGCTCCTCCTCCCGACGTGCCTGCTCCTCCTTATCCTTCTGCATTTGCTCCCGCAGTAGGCGTGCCTGCTCCTCTTGACGGCGGGCTTGCTCCTCCTGACGGCGGGCTTGCTCCTCCTGACGGCGGGCTTGCTCCTGCATCAGTGCCATTAAGGCTGCTAGGTCAACTGCAGGTGCTGGAGATGTCCCGGATGGACCAGCGACTGGGTCATTAGGTGGTTGCTCATGACCCGAAGGTAGTGACGGCGAATCTGCAAATCGTCTCTGGTCCATTTCCTGCTGCCGCTGACTTCTTGTCCGGATACCTTCCGTATCTTCTTTTGGTAAAACCGGCATAATTTATCCCACTTCTGACACCAAATGTTACGAGCTGGGGTTCGGGATAAATTAAAAACCACAAATTTCACCGAAATAAACAGTCACTTTATTCACTGCACAAACACACAGAAATCACACGAACTGTCACTATACTAGCACTTGTTACACTGCACTGATAATCACTTGGTACTTCACTTCGATCTTCACTCCGATGTGTCCAAAACTGAACTGCCTTTCCGACGCTGTCGACCATTATTTATATGGGCCACGAAGATTCTGGATTCGAAAAATCTCGATAAATCTCCAGAATGCGACCCGCCCGCATTTTTGAGACAATAGATGTTTACGTCCTTTATTCAACTTGCGAACAATAGATGTTTACCATCGCCATTGTTAATCCTTGACCTTGAGCCCGGTCTCACGCTATTGTGTTTTGTTTGTTTTTCTTTTTGTTGCGTGTGCCGCATTCTAGCATATTCCTCTTGTTTGTTTTCTACCTGCTTCATCGATTAATCCAGAATCTCCGTGACCCATCTCCGTCGTCCTAGTTACTCGGCGTAACAATACGATTACGCCTGTATTTCCCGAACAGTTCGACAGAGGCGTTCTAATGTACACCCACAATTTGCCGGTATATTTAGGTCCCATGTTAATCCCAAACTCCAAGCTACTGCTGAGAATTTGATAGAAAAACCCACTAACACTTTGCTCGATCTGGGAATGTAACCAAGGAACTCTTGCCTAGCAGTCGCGCTCTGGACCACTAGGCTAGGCTGACCAACGATAAACTTATACATAAATACTAATGTTTATAATATTTTATTTCCAGAGAACTACACATTGCCAGCTGGAAGCACCTGCGTATTAGCATTATCTTATATCAACCGTCATCCAATGTGGGGTGCAGATGCGGAGCAGTTCAGACCCGAGCGATGGCTGGACCGTGCTACATTACCTGATAACCCTAACACATTTGCTACGTTTGGTCTTGGAAAGAGAAATTGTATAGGTAAACAGACATTTAATAAAATTGTGAAAAGGAATGCCTATGGAACTCCATAGTGCCATGGGCATTTTACATGCGTTCGATCACAGAAAATCTGTGTTTTTGTACCATACTGCATGGTACTGGAGAACAATGACATCTATTATAGGTGGTCAAAATATTGAAAAGTAAAATCATTTGGCTTCAGTACCTAACAGGGTTTAAATCTTTTCTTTTGCTTTGTCCCTTTTCCGTAGAATGAGTGTTAGTATTGAATTTGTATGGTGCAGTGAGTTATGACGTCACAAGATCGGGGAGTGCTCCGAGGAATTGTTCGGATTGATCCCTGCTGCCTCTTTCCGCCATCGTTCTACGCGGCTGCAGTTCCATCCCCATCATCTTAATGGTTGGCAGTCCACAACAGTGCGTTTCTCTAGAAACTTCCTGCCTCGCACAACAAAACTGTGGAATGAACTTTCGCTGCAGTATTTCCGGACCAATACGACCTTCAAACCTTTAAGAAAAGAGCGTACTCCTCTTTAAAAGGCCGACAACGCAGTTGTGACTCTTCTGGTGTTGCGGGTGTCCATGGACGGCGGTAATCGCTTACCATCAGGCGAACCGTCTGCTCGTTTGCCCCCTATTCCATAAAAAAATATTACTCACTATACGCTCTCTATCTAGTATAAAATTCAATCAGCTCTATTGATGGTAAACATTATCATAAGGCCTTAAGAAAAACTAAGTCAGCGAAGTTTCAGCCCCTTTATAGCGTCCATGATCATGGGCAGTCTCATGTCGTGACCATGGACGCCGTAAAGCGGCCGAAACGTCGAGTTTTTATTAATATAAATATAACGTAAACGTATAAAATAATCCGTAAAGTGGTTTTATTTCAATAGTATCTGTTTATTTTTTAACTCGAATAATTTGTTTCAGGTAAACAATATGCTATGATGGGCATAAAGACATATTTGGCGAATATTTTTCGGCAGTACCGCGTCACCAGTGATATCAGTAAATTAGAGACAAGATGTGATATATTTCTGACACCAGTTAGTGGACACCACATAAGTCTAGAATTAAGAACATAGAATATTTTGTGCATTTCAATATTAGACGGCATTAAAACATCAAGCCTATATTCATGTATTCCCCGAAGAATAAAGCAAAGTTATAATAATATAACTACATCCACTATATAAACAATAAATCCCGTGTTAAACAAAAATATCGGCGTAGGAGGTGAGTTAAATATCATTCATAGCAAATCCAAATTCTCAGCTTTCGCTGAGAATTTCATAGGAATTGGAAATTGGACCCAGGACCTTTAGCGTAGAAATCGCGCTTAACACCACTAGACTGAATGAAGCTAAAATGACACTAGATGAAGCAGTTGAATTATTACATTACAAATGAATTCTCCCGGTTCATCAGCCATGAAGAGTAAGTTGAATTGTTTACAATAATGAATTAGATCATGGTAATAGTTTTCCATTTCCAAATACGTTTTGATAACCATGGCCACGAAAGAGTTGAATAGGTTTTTGGATCCAATATACTACCTGGACAAATGTTTACGTGGAAACTGCTGGCATAGACACAATAGAACTATTTTCTTTGATGCTATGTTGAGTAACGAGAACAAGAAAAGCACGCGCTGCATGCAACACAATGCAATGTAATCTTTCAATTTCTGGTGGGAATACTGGTTTTTGAAGGTAGCGGACAATGGTTTTAATGCCGTGTTTTAGTTATTAGCTAAAATTTGAAATTTGTAATTTCGACTGATTATTTGGTTAATTTTACTATTTGGTATGAACTATGTTCCTTAGCTTTAAAGTCAATGATTATAATTATTTAGTGTAAGGCTTTTTATTTATTTGTTCAACCTCATCCTACCCCATTTTAGATTTTAAAGTTTTTTTTTTAATAGACTGATATTTATATTTATACGTAACTAAAGATATAAGAGATAAGAATAACACTGTATCACAAACGCCAAAGAAAATTATCATACTATTTAAACTGTATTGATTGATAGACATATGTACATTATAATCCTGCACCAGTTCTTGAATAAATAAGAAATCAAGAATGAAAACATAAACGCACTACAGAAATATTACTAAAACAGAAGTGAAAACCAGAACACACTTAAAAAACTCACGAGCAATAGTTTATGACGGAGAATTAACCAATATTTCCGGACAATACTAGAGAAATCCGGAAAGATCTCAGTTTTCAATGAAAAGAACGAATTTAGTGGGTCATAAAAAAATTCTATGAGCCCATTGGGGCGGTTGGCGGTATAAAACTCAAGAGACCACACATTAAATGCTTCGGGGATTTTACGGGAAACGTGAGGTTCGGCATTCAATTGACAGCTAAGTAATAGTTACTGTTCATATTGGAGAGAATTTGGAGGGTAATTTAATGGTTGTACAGATTTTATTCACCCGACTATAGAATTATTTCCATTGTGCATTGAAAGATACATAAATTAAATATTCATTGTGCTATTTCATCTGTCAAAAAAGTATTTACTATAATTTAGGGCGTTTTTCAACAAGATTCTTATTTTAAAAAGACAACAAAATTTTATTAAATACTTTACAAGTAGGTAGTTATGATTAATTTTTAGAGCAGTTTACAGAAACACGTATGATCAATATAAATGTTGCCAACATTTCTTTCTTCTTCTATTTATAAGTTATGTTCTTGTCTATGCAGTACCTTTCACTGCTCTCTATTGAGACCTAATTATTATTCTCCATAAACGTCACGGTATGCGTATCTGCCGGAACCTAAAGGTATACTTCTCGCCTACCTCTCCCTTTTATCCTCCTTATATCTGTTCAAAGGATTAGAAATTCACTGAAAAAGTATTTATATTGCTTACAGGTCTTATTTTATTTTATCGGACGAGTAGCAAAGTCTAAATTAACTTCAGTACAACTATAGGCTGCCCTTCTTAAAAAAATCACAAATAAAAACGTACCTTCATCAGATATACAGGATGTTAATTCAACGAAGTTAAAGCTCCGGCAATCGGACGGGTTTTATTGAGTGATTAGGGTTACCACTTTTTGCAGGTAACTCGACAAACATTCTCGATTAACAAACCGATGATGTTTTTAGTTATGTTTCAAGAAATTCTGCTCAACCGTTCGAAGATCATCACCTTGTTGATGAGGAGATATAAACAAATTTCATAAGTCTGATCGATTCGAAATTTGAAATCCTGTCACTTGTCAATGACATATATCATTTACATCCTGCAGTACACCCAACCCACCAGAAGAATTCCTCAACGGTGTACGGCATCTACCTTGTGTTTGGGCTCATATGATGCGTTTTGAGGAGCACATGATAATACAAGCTGGGTGGTTAGGGTCATAATCTAACCACCCAGGCCATTATCTAATCTAACCATACAGGTTACTCCAAATGTAAACATTTTTAAATATAGAAGTACAATATATCTTTTCTTTTTTTTTTGTGGATCGTCTGCCACCAGGGAAGGCGGCAAGGTATGTCGGACTTGTACCGACTAAAAACCGTACTTTCTTTGCCTTAAAGTCATGGCCATGGGATAAATGACATTCGACACGACTATGACAGGCTATGGCTCTGCCGCATCTGCCTAACCTTTCGGGGAATACAGGCATGATGTTTAAATAAAGCTAAGAACAATCTAGATTAAGACACCTTTCAAACGAAAAAGAATGTAATCAAAATCGGTTCATCCATTCAGGAGCTATGAATTTGTAGGATACACTACAAACTTAATAACTTCCCTCTTATTCGTCCGGGGTTGAAAATAAATGTTCAGTAAAAAATCGCGTGGCAACCTTATAAGTAATCGAAAACCAACTTGATGTGGACTGGATGGAAAGTTTTTCTATTCAGAGGAGATAAGTTAAATTGATATTTCGCTGTGGAGTTAAAGCGATTTCTTAAAAAAAAACATTTTCTTATTGTCAGCTAATGCAATTTGTTGAATACGACTTTTGAGACTTTTCGCTGAATTTTTATATGCAACTGAATTTTTTAATGTAGTTAGATTTAATTTGAATTTTGTGTAATCTGAACTGATTAATTTTATTGGCATGAGCTTAAAAGAGTCCATAATTTTGTTGAAAAACAAAACAGGAGAGCTTTAAAAATTTTAGACGTGTTCCGCAGTATCGTGTTCAGCTCACAACCAAAAGAATTCACTGTAACCACGATAGATGGCGTTATATGTACTGAATGCAAAGCAACAATAAAACGTAAAAATACTATTCATACAAGACCTAATACTTTAATTACTTAAAACACATCATATATACCAAGCCTATATTCCCCGAAAGGTTAGACAGAGGTGTGCTGATACAGGTACTTCTATCAACAGGTTAAGTCCCATGTAATAGGGGGTGAAACTTATTGCTATAACCGGGTACAAATCCAAACGTTTAACTACGAGGAATTCCATAGAAAACCGGTAATCGAACCTGGGATTCGAAACAGATATCCGAGGAACACACAAATATTTACCTCGGGTGGAAATCGAACCAACCGGTGAGGCGTGGCGAGCTGATCATCCTAACTGCTATACCTACACCAAATGCATAGTCAGGAAATTGTATGGGCTTAATTGAAGTTTGTCTGCTTAAACTAGAAAGAAATCTATTCTGATGAAGATAATCCATTTACTGTCAGAAAAAGAACAAATTTCTTCAATTTCAATTCAATTCAATTCGCCTGTCAAATTAAATTATCGCGACATTGAACAGTTTTAGAGATTTAAAACTTTCGAACAAAATTTTGGAAAATTGATTATACAATATAAGATTTACATTGAAAGTGTTCTGCCTCATTAGCCTAGCGGTCCTAAGCGTGACTATAGGTCCTCGGGTTCGATTCTCAGGTCGAGCAAGTGTTATTGGGTTTTTCAGTGACAATAACAGTAGCAGCTCCCCCTATAAAATGGGATCCTTCGGGAAATACAGGCAAGTTTTATTTTTTAATATCAGACGGCGCTGTCATTTAATTGCCAGGCACTGAGGAAAATGCCGAAACAAACTCGGAGAATCATGATCTCTTTTAAAGTCCAGACAGTACTTAGTAGTAATATCAGATTTGTAAGTTTTAGAATGTAAGTGACCGTGTAAAGGATCCGAAACGTCGGGAATCAAATAATATCAATACAACGCGATAAAATCCGTAAAAAGTAGTTTTATTTCAATGTAAGTGACCTCTGAGAAGAAACACCGAAACAAACTCGGAGAATCATGATCTCTTTTAAAGTTCAGACAGTAATAAAAATATTATCAGATTGATATTACGTGGGTGTTACGATGTAGGGCAATATCTGAACAGACCCTTTGCAGAAAGAGCCATAACAGCTATGAGACAGATTAAGTCTTTACTCTTAACTTGACGGCAGGCATATATCAGCCCGCGTGTAGCTCAACTATTATTTAGGGAGTCCAACGACCTATTTTAACGGAAACTAAAATATCATAGAAAATTATTTAGGTCGTCAATCTATAGTGTTCCGGAATCTATTTAGACCCTTTTAATGGGTTATCCCAAACGTTCTTTTTTCTATTTATTTATTTTATTTATCAAGGTACGCCAACAACATAATCACATACAATAACAAAGGACAATCACAGAGATAAGAACTTATGATTACATCAATTATATACGAGCACAGCATTCTTCACAAAGTGGTTGCTTACAATGGTGTCTATCAGTGTTAATGTAAGTAGAATTGTTATATAAAATAAATAATTTTTTTTATGGGATAGGAGGGCAAGCGAGCAGGCGGATCGCCTGATGGTAAGCGATTACCGCCGCCCAGGGACACCCGCAGCACCAGAGGAGTCACGAGTGCGTTGCTGACCTTTTAAAAGGGGATTGGGCCTCCGGTAACCTCACTCACTCGGCGAAACACAACGTAAGCGTTGTTTGATGCCGGTTTTCTGTGAGGCCGTGGTATCATTCCGCTCGAGCCGGCCCATTCGTGCCGAAGCATAGCTCTCCCACGTAATAAATAATTAAACCATTTAGTCATTGGATTACATATTAAATTATAAAATATAATAAATATACTAATAAAATAATAATTATGTAATTGAGCGATTTTTAATTATAGGATAAAATAAAAAGAAACGGTACATGCTTACTTCCTTACTAATATTATAAATGGGATACTTTGTGAGTATGGCTGTATGGATGTTTGTTTCTCTTTCACGCTAGAACGGCTGAATGGATCTGGATGAAATTTGGCACACAGATAGATTATAGCCTAGAATAACACATAGGCTACTTTTTATCTAGGTCGGACTCAATCCTGAAGTTCACGCAGACAAAGTCGCGGGCGGAAGCTAGTAGCAATATAAATGCTCTCACAACTACTTACCTAGTCCTCTTCTATTAATGATTTTCAAACTTTTGGAGGTTCTACGTGTCTTGTTAAATACTATCGTTAGCGCTTGTGATGAGATTACGAAGAAAACTTTCTGGGGCTACAATTGACCAAGAAAATGAAAAAGATCGAAGATTTTCTTAAGTGTTCCTAATCCGTAAGATCCATTGAAGTAATAGGGAATTGCACATTTAGAACTGCCATTTTCTTAACTAGTTCTCCCGCTTTGTTTATTCTTGAACAGTCAATTCCTATGTCAATGGATTTGTAAAGACTTAGAACTCGTTTGTGCAATGGATCACAGTGTGGATTTAACACAAGATATCCAAGTACATTATACCAAACATAAAAAGTAGATACTTCCACAGCAATTGCTATTCCATGACCATAAGAAGACTACCGGAAAATTTTAGAAATATTATCCCACAAAAAATAAAACGAAATATAAGTTTAGTAAACTATACACATTGCTTGTAAATAAAGGTTACTATGTACTTTGTTTTGGAGTTCCTAACGGAACGTAAATTAAAAATACAATACAATTTTATAAAGGTACTAGCTTTTGCCAGCGACTTCGTCCGCGTGGAATAGTTACTTTGTTCCCTAGTTCTTCCTAAGGGTTGTAGCGTGATGTTTTATAGCTTGAAACCTTTCTCATGAATCACTCATTTTCCCAACATTTCCCTTCACTGCTCTGCTCCTATTGATTGTAGCTTGATGAAAAGTATACTATAACCTGCCCAGGAGTATGAAGAACAATTGTACCAAGTTTCGTTGAAATCCGTTGAGTGGTTTTTGTTTCTATAACGAACATACAGACAGACAGACAGACAGACAAAAATTTTACTGATTGCATTTTTGGCGTCAGTATCGATCACTAATCACCCGCTGATAGTTATTTTGGAAATATATTTCATGTACAGAATTGACCTCTCTACAGATTTATTATAAGTATAGAAGAAGATTACTTAATAATTATTGAAATAATATTCGTGTTTAGTGTAATAATATTGTTATCTTTTTGTTTGATTGTTATAGTTTAACAGTTATTATAAACAGTTTCCTATCTGTGAAAATCTGTGATTGGCTCTCTGTATCCCAACTATTGCTACATACCTATGTATGTTTAGCTGTTGATTTTCCATAAAATAAACTGTCTGTACCCATATTTATTGCAGTTTTTTTTTATCTTATATCAAGTTTAATATTATCTGTTAGTGCTACATTTAATACATTACATGAATTATATTTTCAAGAGTTTTGGGGGGCTAAAATCACCATTTTAGATGAATCATAATATGATTCACAGTTTAAATTGCATTGTATAGGCTTTTCGTAAAATGAGAGGTTGGCTTATATGGAAATGTGTAGCACGATGTGTGACGTGAATTATAAATTGTGTTTGTCATTCATAATTATAATTTCTGTTCAGATTTAGTATAAAGAATTATTATCTTTGGGTAAATTTTCGATCGTACTTCAATCTAGCTTGTACGCCTTGTCATTGTTTGTACATAGTATTAGAATACAATTCGACATTTGGACCCGGTAGGTGGCGCTGCAATCGAGTTTTGGGTTATTTTCAGGGCAGGACAACGTCTGCTGGGTCCACTAGTAATATATATATTAAGAAGACCCGTGAAGGTACTGTTAGGAGGTATCAAGATCGGGTTTGATTTATTTATGTAATCATTTTCAATTTACAAGAAAAACTAATTCTGGGGAAAAACTGATTTAGGGGTAATTTGGACACGACGAGCTTGAATGTTACAACGTCATTAATGATTTTACATTCATGATTACTTAATGTTTCTTATTTTATTTGGTAATATGATTGGGATACGTATATGCCTCTTTCGAATAGGATTTTTTAACACAGTGTAATAGGTACAGTAAACGCTCAAAAGTCCATAAGCACGCTAAGGATTACATTGCTATGAACAGTACGAGCGAGCTCGATACAGCCAGTGCGTGGCACTTGTTAACGACAATGAATAGAAGGTCATAAGTCAATTAAACGTCAAGCTATTGCGTTGTGAGATTGCCTATGGACTTTTGATCGCCACTGTACATGAACATTCTTTTTAACTACCAGAATTACCCTGTTGAATAAATTTGAATTCAATTCGAAAACACATTCTATTTCCAAGTCTGTTTGGAAATACATACCTACCTACATACATAGACTATTAAACTCATTACCCTTCCTTTTTTCGTAGTCGGGTAAAAAGAGTGGGTTTACAAGACTGTTATCGTGTCTCTACTAGTTAGAAACGAATAAACCAATGCATATATTAAATGTATAATCTAGCTGTACACAGATAAAGTCTAATGTGTTTTATGTTTGAAAAACAATCTTATTATGTAGCCACCAATGCTGTTACGACACGAATGGCGAATGAGTCAAATATTGTTATTTTTTTTATGGATTAAGTCGGCAAGCTAGCTGACGAGCCACCTGGTGGTAAGTAGTCATCGTCACCCGTGGACATCTGCAACACCAGAGGAGTTGCTGATGCGTTGCCGGCCTTTAAGAGCCGCTACGGACTGCAGACTACCAGAGCCGTAGGAACCGAGGGGAACTGGCGCTTACGTGCAAACGTCGAATTACACACCAAGGTGCTTTACGACTGACTCTGACGTAAGGATGGTCGCCAGCCAGTCAGATCCCAAGAGGTTCTACCACCGAGCAATTTTTTTTAAATTAGATATTATATAATATTTTGTACCAGGAAACATAGCGTGACCTCCATCGAGATGGACATTCGACCTGGAAAAGGTCGCTGGGAGTGAAAACCGGTCCATGTAAAAGTCCATGAGAAGGTAGATGGTAACTGTGTTCTAAAAGACCAGGCAGAAGCGTACTGAATGATGTTCACGGGTATGTTTCTCAGCCCCATTATTTATGGTACAAACCTCCGAGCTGCTACTGAGAATTTCATAAAAAAAACAATAACTCTTTGCTTGACCTCGGAATCAAAACTAGGACTTTACGGTTGCTTTACTAGGAGACCTATTATGAAGCAGTGTAATTATTTACATAACATACCATCACGCCTGTATTACCCGAAGGGATAGGCAGAGGTGTACTAAGGTACACCCATAGTTCGCCGGTATGTTTAGGTCCCATATAATAGGGGCGAGCCTACTGCCATTAACCGGACACAAATCCAGACTCCGAGCTGCTACGGGGAATTTCATAGAAAAACCCAATAACACTTTGCTCGACCTGGGGATTGAACCCAGGACTTCTAGCTTAGCAGTCGCGCTAGTCGGACCACTAGACTAATGAGGCAGTAAGTCAATAGTCATGATTTCTTTCATTATTACTTTACAATAACTTTGCTTTACACTAAGATTCGCTCCTGTATCGTAGGTATGCGAGACTCAAAACAACTACCTGTAGATCATACAAATATTTGCTCCGAGTGGGGATCGAACCTACAAGACGTGCAACAGAAACCGATCACTCAGCCGCTACGAACCAAACCTGTCGTCAAATTCAAAATCAAATTATTATATTCAAAATTATATTTATGTAAATCAAAATAATGCATCAGCTATATTATATGTTATTTCCTGGCGCCTGCATGTAGATAGCGTGTTGCAATAGATATTAGGGGTCACGGCTCGTCCGCGCCTTAGACTAAACATCGAGACGAATGCTGGTTACGTAACTAGTTCACTGGGCCTATACGGTATAGCACATCATGGTATCCAATAATGTCATATTTAGCAATGGATTTTCTATTTAATGTATAATAATATTATAAAGCTGGAGAGTTTGTTTGTTTGAACGTGCTAATCTCAGGAAATTCTGGTTGGAATTGAAAAAATGTTTTTGTATTGGATAGTCCATTTATCGAGGAAAATGAAAGGCTATATAACATCACGCTACGACCAATAGGAGCGGAGTAACGTGGGTGAAACCGCGGGCGGGTCGCTTGTCTTTATATAATAGAGTTTATTATAATCCACTAGCTTCTGCCCACGACTTTGTTTGCGTGGACTTCAGAATTGGGTCCAACCTGGATAAAAAGTAGCCTATGTGTTATTCCAGACTATAATCTATCCCTGTGCAAAATTTCATCCAGATCCGTTCCGAAAGAGTAACGAACATCCATACATCCATACATACACACATCCATACTCACAAACATTCACGTTTATAATATTAGTAAGGATTAGGAAAATTTTACAGTTTGTGGTGACTTGATATACTGTTGACTGTATTTTGATCACACCCTCTGGCGTTGCTATTGTAAGTACTTAGAGAAATAAAACGGACTCAATGCTTTTTTGGTGCATCTTCAAAACCTCAAAACTGATAATCAGCATAACACATAATATAGGTACCACTACACTTGTATTCATCCACAGTTCGCCGGTATGTTTAGGTCCCATGTAATAGGGGGCGATCTTATTGCCATTAACCGGGCACAAATTCCAAACTCTAATTTAATCTCATTCAAAATTAATTTCGAAATTAATCTAACTGACAGATTAAAAAAAAATCTTAGTCATCGAGCCTACCCAGGGTTGCTCAGCGTGCAATGGAAAGAGTAATGCTTGGAGTTTCTTTAGTAGATAGAATTCGCAACGAAATCAGTCGCCAAAGAACTAAAGTCATCAATATTGCGTGAAGAATAAGCACGCTGAAGTGGAAGTGGACCTGTCATGTCTGCAGACAGACAGGCGATCGATTTAGCAGACAAGTGTTAGAGTGGAGACCGCGTTTGGGCAAGCATAGTGTGAGACGCCCTGCGAAGCGATGGACCGACAATTTGAAGAAGGTTGCTGGCAGTGGATGGATGCGAGATCAAGACCGGGATGGTTGGCGCTTTTTTGGGGGGGGGGGGGGGCAACGTTCAGCAGTGGATGGCTAGGCTGAGAAATGATGTACTGAGTATTTGGAATTAACGAAACAGACTAGTTTGGTATAATATTTTGAACACTTTTTAAGTATCTACTAGACTTACACTTAATCTGATGTTTTAAGATTACAATGCGCGACTGATTACCACCAATGGGTATTTGTCACCAGGAGTCTAAATATTTGCGATCTTTTTGCTTTAAAAAATTGCAATCTAAGTTTTCAATAAGTTTTAATTTACTTGTCTGAAGATAAACTTTCTCCCAAGCCGTACCTATTATTTTGACACTGATAAAATTGACATATTAATTAAATATGCAAGCTTGCAGTATCATTGTTTAATATATTATTAATTTTGTTTTATTAAATATCGCTATCTATTCAATAAACAGCCATTAAGGTGATTAGAAAGTCAAGTAATGCTGGAAACAAGATAAAAACAATGCAATAATAGCATAATATCATACTTACCTACTTGTCCGATTCATAGCAAGTAGATACAGTATGTTCACACTTACCTACAATGAGCTCTATCTGCGAAAAAGTACTGGCTAAGAATACGGGATTATTCATAAATAAAGTGCTCTCTCATTGCTTTATTTCTATTTTGTCTATTATCAATAACACTTAGCTTAAAACTTAAAAAAAGCCCCGCAGCATCCAGTCATGGTTCTTGCAATATTTTTTTTTTATGTGAAGGAGGTCAAACGAGCAGACGGATTGCCTGATGGTAAGCGATTATTGCCCCCCTTGGACACCCGCATCACCAGAGGAGTCACGAGCGCGTTGCTGACGTTTTAAAAGGGAATTGCGCCTCCGGTAACCTCACTCACTCGGCGAAACACAACGTAAGCATTGTTTAACGCCGGTTTTCTGTGAGACCGTGGTATCACTCCGGTCGAGCCGGCCCATTCGTGCCGAAACATGGCTCTTCCACGTAAAAAATATCATTGAAATAATAAAATTCAAATCGATCAGACCTGTGGAAGTTGCTTACATCCCTTCATGAAATAGAAAACAAACCTGATAATCTTTAAACGGCTGGCCAGATTTTCTTAAATCATAGCTAAGAACACTCTCGATCAAGTCACCTTTCAAACAAAAAAAAGCGAATCAATTTTTTTATTATTATTTTTATTTATTAATATATTATATTTTTATTGTAATCGTGTTTTTTTTTTAAAAGAGTATCTACCCATCTATGGAGTTTCTTGCCGGCTTTTCTCCATATGACCCACTTTTTGGAACCGTGCATGTAGTTTTGACTTTTCAAAAGTACTAATTTTACTGGTCTAATTGAAAATAAAACATTTTGATTTTTTTTAAAAAAAAAAAACGTTTCCCCACACTAGGATTTTCTCCTGTATCGTGTGTGTGCACAAACGCCCAGACCCGGAACAACTACCTGTAGATCATACAAATATTTACTCCGTGTGGGGATCGAACCCACAACACGTGGCGTAGAAGCCGATCGTTCAACCGCTACGCCAATCGTGTCGTCAATTCCACAAAATGTGACAGACAGATACACGCGTTAAACTTATTATACTTACTTTAACACCCCCTCTTTTTGCGTTGGAGGTTAAAAATATAATAAAGATTGTAGTTATATAAATAAGTAAGGGATTTTTAAATGTTTACACCATATTATATTTTTGTAATTTTGGTAAAAATATAATAAACTAGCGACCCACACGCGGTTTCACCCGCGCTGCTCCGTTAGCGTGATGTTATATAGCCTATGTTACTCAGTAATGTAACTTTCTAACGGCAAAAGAATTTTTGAAATCGGTCCAGTACTTTTTGAGCCAATTCGTTACAAACATACTTACATACAAATCTTTCCTCTTTATAATATTAGTATAGATTGATCTACTCGAAAGCGTAAGAGAGCGCAAACGCGTAAGTTCCCGGCTTCAAATCCCATGTAATTTATTGTTTAATAGACGACACGTTTGGCGTAGCGGCTGAGCGATCGGCTTCTGCGCTACGGGTTGTGGGTTCGATCCCCACACGGAGCAAATATTTGTATGATCTACAGGTAGTTGTTCCGGGTCTGGGTGTTTGTGTATGTGAGAATTTGTGTTTGTAAACGCACCCACGACACAGGAGAAAATCCTAGTGTGGGGCAACGTTTTTTTAAAAAAAATAAAATAAACTGATTTCTGAATCAAATAATATCAATATAAAGCGATAAAATCCGTAAAAAGTAGTTTTATTTTAATTGTGTTTTTATGTATCGGGGTTTGGATTTGTGCCTTGTTAATTGTAGTAGCCTCTCAAATGTCATAGGATCTAAAAACTACGAATTGTGTATGTACAAGAGTACAAGGTATACTCTTGTATACCGACGGTTCGTCATGGTGTTGATTTTAAGTGATTTATGTAACAGATAAGGGTAGGTGGCGTACGTGCGTGTGAGCATGGAGTCAGGCGAGCCTCACACGTTCGCTGCGTGAAGCTAAATAACCTATAATTATTTATTACCTACATCGAAAATACGACCCAAAAAATACTTATTTATTTAGCTAAAACCACTCGTAGACGATATGCAAAAGTTATTTATTTCTTTGATCTATCTTGTCTATTTAGAAAATCTTAAGTTTCAAATTTAGCATAAACGTTATATAATTCGAGTTCGTATCCAAGGCACACACCTCTATATTTATATATAAATATATATAACCAACCCATTATAGTCCCACTGCTGGGCACGGGTCTCCTCTCAAATGAGAGCGGTTGGCAGACTTCATACGCCGTCAAGAAAATCTCTCAGGCGTGCAGGTTTCCTCACGATGTTTTCCTTCACGATGATTAACTATTGATACGCACATGACTTCGAAAAGTCAGAGGTGCGTGCCTTGGATTCGAACTCGAGACCTTCGACTATGCAGTCCAACGGTCATACCACTAGACTATCACACAATAATAATAATAGCAATACCATAAAATAGTAATAGCATTACACACACACCTCTGATTTTTCCAAAATATAATGTGCGAAATTATAATTAATTATATAACAACAAAGGAACTCGGTAACTAATTCATAACTCACTGAAACGGTTTTTTTTATAGTATAGTAGGGCGAACGAGCAGATGGATCGCCTGATGGTAAACGATTACCGCCGCCCATGGACACCCGCAACACCAGAGGAGTCACATGTGCGTTGCCGACCTTTTAAAAGGGGATTGGGCCTCCGGTAACCTCACTCACTCGTCGAAACACAACGTAAGCGTTGTTTGACGCCGGTTTTCTTTGAGGCCGTGGTATCACTCCGGTCCAGCCGGCCCATTCGTGCCGAAGCATGGCTCTGCCACGTAAAACGGTAAAGGGAAACAGTGTGCGAAAACCTGTTTACATAAGAGATTTCCTTGGTGATATGTCTGCTAAACTCACTATGCCACCCCGTGATAGACTAAAGCTACATAACATCACACTATCGCGCCTGTATTCCCCGTAGGCAGAGGCGTACTAAGTACACCCACAGTTCGCCGGTATGTTTCGGTATGACAATAGGCTCGCCTATTGTCATTAACCGGGCACGGATCCGGCTTAGAGGTCAAAGCGTCTGGTGTATCTAATCAGAAGACGCAGGTTCGAATCTTGCCCGAGGTTGAATTTTCCTTCACTGAAATAAATAAAAATAAATATTATCTTTTTTAAGGTTTTTGAAGGCACTTTATCTTTGTGTGAAGTTTTTTTTTATTAATAAATCAACACCAGCCTATTTTCTTCACAGTCGGGTAGTTACATGACGTAGCATACCATCACGCCTGTATTCCCCGAAGGGTTAGGCAGAGGCTTACTAATGTATACACCCACAGTTCGCCGGTATGTTTAGGTCCCATGTAATAGGGGGCGAGCTTATTGCCACTAACCGGGCACAAATCCAGACTCCGAGCTGCTACTGAGAATTTCATAGAAAATCCGACCTGGGGATCGAACCCAGGACCTCTAGCGTAGCAGTCGCGCTTGGGACCACTAGACTAATGAGGCAGTGTAGTTATATGACATTATTATGATTCCTGTTTATGAATAACGACGTGTTTACGTGGTGATCTAATCCAATTAATATTATCTTTAGCACTCTGTCATTGATAATTTCTAATTACATAAAAATTGCAACTTATATTTTGCACTTTGCAATTGCGAAGCTGAGCGCGACTGCAACACTAGTATAATTATACCAGCTTTTTAGATATATACCAGCATAAGCTGACCTCTCACTGTACAGGAACTCTATAGGTGTAATGTGATGATACGTTTGGCATTACGGCTGAGCGATCGGCTTCTACGCAACGTGTTGTGTATGGGTATATTTAAGTCCCATGTAACAGGGGGCGAGGCTATTGCCGGGGCTATAGAGTACAAATTCCAAACTCCGAGCTGCTACTGAGAATTCAACAGAAAAAACCCAATAACACTGCTGGACCTGGGAATCCTACTTAGTACACCTCTGTCTGACTCTTTTAGGAATACCAACGTGACAGAATGATGGTATGTTACGGTAAAACTTAAAAATATCCCAGCTTATCGCGTCTATCCTGTTTTAGATAAAAACCTTTTTTGTCTGTCCGGGAGATAATAGCTAGTGGCCCGTCTAACTGGGCCCAGTCACCTTAGATAAGTGTAAACGACACCGGAGGGACCCACTAATGGTAGTATGAATGATATTGTGGTATGGCGTGTGGAAATTCTCGGAAAATTAGGCCGAAAATTGTGTGTGTTTTAGTTTTGAAATTCTAATTCGAATTAAAATTTTTGTTTGTATTACCTATCTGTAGACTCACCTTCTTGGGTACATAATATTTTTGTCGACACTTTAAAGATAAATATTTTATTGTTACATTAATATATTATTATGCTTATATTTCCCGAAGGGTTAGGCAGATTCGTAGATACTAATATACACTCACAGTGTACTGGTATGTTTAGGTCCCATGTTATAGGAGCCAGCGAGACTATTGCTATTAACCGGGCACAAAATCCAAACTCCGAACTGCTAGGTATTGAGAATTTCATAGAAAAACCCAATAACATTTAGCTCGATCTGGGAATCGGAAAGTCAAAAGAAGCAGATTAAAAATTTTATTATTCAATATTAGTGCGTGGTTAATGAGACATAGTAGTGATAGCTTAGTGATATGAGCATTGGACTGCCAAGTAATATAACCGAACCTCTGACTTTTCGAAGTCATGTGCAGATTAATTATTACGCACTTAAGCGGTAAAGGAAAAAAGACATCGTGAGAAAACCTGCATGCCTGAGGGATTTTTACGGCGTGTGAAGTGTGCCAACCCGCATTAGGGCAGCGTGGTGGACTATAGCCTAATCCCTCTCATTCTAAAAGGAGACCCGTGCTCAGCAGTTGGACAGTAGGTATAATGGGTTGATTATGTGTGTTATGTAATGGAACTTAAACAGACCGGCGAAAAGTAGGTAGGTATATTCTATCCTTTGAAGGGTTAACTTCGGGAAATACAGGCGTGTTACAAACAAGTTTATTTTTGCAAGAAATTACTGTATAGTAATTATTAAAATATGCGCAGTTCCTGAGCGAGGGGTCCTGGGTTAAATTTCCATTATGAGTAATGTTATCGAGTTTCAACATTAGAAAATTTTTAGTAGCATCTCGGTAATTGGATTTGTGACCTAATTCTTGTGCTTAAGGGACATTATTTTTTGCGTTTGTCGCTCATCTATCTATCTGCCTTCTATATATAAAAAGAAGAATCTAACTGACTGACTTATCAACGCACAGCCGAAACTATAGGAGCTTG